>OU744340.1:102694776-104042037 GCA_916610165.2 Gymnosoma rotundatum
GGCAACTAAGAACATGCGAAGCAAATCACATCAAGAGCAACAAAAATAAAATAAAAATACAAAGAAAAAAAAAACAAAAAGGACAGTGAATGTGACAAGGCAACAGCTCTTCATGAAATTAAAATTGAATATGACTTCTTTCTATTCATCGAAAATCCACTGTAAGAAAAAATGTGTAATTTGTAATCCTGGACTTCTTAAAAATACGTGACACGTGTTGATTCTGTTATATTTTGAGAAAATATTAAATCAAATTCTAGAAAAAAGTAATGTTTTCAATTTCTATTTTTCAATTAAACAAAACTATTTATTGTTCTTGGCGCCTATCGTATCTATTGATGTGAATGGGGTGTCTATTAAAAACTTGAATTTCCATTTGAATCTTTGGCGGCTATTAGAACTTTGGGTGTATATATTGCACTTTTCGAGCTTTAGTCGTCTCATAGCTCATGGACATCTTATGGCTCCTTTTGACTCCAATTAGGCCTTTGGGCGTTCTTTGTCCTGTTGGTCGTCCATTGTGCCCTTTTAGTTTCATTGCTCCCCCTTTACCATCCTTTGTTCATTTAGAGGTTCTTTATTCTCTGATACGTCCATTGTACCCTTTGGCGTTCATTGTCCCCTAAGAAGTCCATTGTCCTCTTAAAGCTCCATTATCCTCTTAGAGGTACATTTACCCCTTAGAGGTCCATAGTGCCACTATGCGTCCATTGAGAGTTGCGGCCTCCATTGTCCACTTGGGCGTCTATTGTCATCCTTGACGTTCATGAACCCCTTGGGCATCCACATTCCTTTTCGACGCCTATTAGCCCTCTCGGCATACATCGGTCCCTTGGCAACCAATTATACCCTTAAACGTTCATTTACCTCTTTAACGTTCATTTTCACTTCGGGCATCGATTGTCCCCTTTGGCATCCATAAGCTCCTTTAGTGTCCACTGTTCACTGATTCTTGAATATCCATAAAACACTTTGGGGTCTATTGTTTCTTGCAGGACTATTCGCACCAATAGGTGACTATCGGATGACGAATAAGAGCCTGAAAAATATGATTTAGTGGTCTCCCTTTGTCCACTATTTATCCACCATGGCCAATAGAGACCTCAAGAGTTCATTTGGATGAGATTTTGGTTTGCAGTGTCGGCTCTGTTGAGTGGCTTTACTAGTGCCTAGGGCGTGTTGCACTCTGATTTCCATCGTGGACGCAGAGGGTAATTTCCTCCTATAATAGAGTTTCACATAAACCACCATAAAGCTGAAATTCACGAGCTCAATATTTCCTCCTTCACCAAAGTGCCACTGCCCTTAACCAGCACTTGTAAGTTCTGTTTTTATTTTTAAAAAGTAGTATAAAGAAATTTGCTTTTTTTCAAGGAATAGATGTTCAATTAGACATTGAATCTATAGAAGAGTTACTACAAATTTTTCGTTTTTAATTATTTATTTGTTTACACCATTGCAATGTGTTTATTATTTTTATCAGAAAGTCTAAGGTCTCATAAGTCATTTGCCTTGATAATTAATATTTAGACAATTAGTTTTCTATGTGTACATACTCCATATCTCCTTCTAATGAAACGACAAGCACTTTGCTCATCTTGCACTTAAATCTGTAAAATATTTTTTTAAGACAATAACAATTCAAATTTCAAAAGTGTGTTGTAGTTTTAAAACTAAATAGAATTAAAAAAAGATTTTTTAAGGTGAATCATAAGAGCCCTTAAAAAATACCTGCACAACCTGTTAAATGCACAACTCATATAATTATGAAAAAATACAGGTTGTACGGGTTTTATGTGGACAACATTCCAGTAAATGACAAATCTTGTGTTAAGGCACCCTTAAAATAAAAATAAATAATAGAACTTAATGTGCGGAACAAGGAATAACAAAAAAACATTATTAATCTCTTAAAAGGAGGCGGCATAATCTTAAAGTCAATATCAAAAGTCGAAAAGGAAAACAAAAAACTTTAACCCAATAACAATGAAAATCATTATTAAAATCCTTCAAAATGCACATGTTGTTTGTTAAATGACACAATTTTGGTAACACTTGAACGAAACTGTTGATGTGTGAGAGTAAATGTGAACGTATGTGTATTACATACATAGAATGTATGAGCACATGCAATTAAAAATGTTGTTTTATATTTGTAAGGCAAGTTAGTGTGTATTGTTAAATAACACCAAAATTAATCCCTACTCATCAGTCGAAATAAAGGAAACAGAGACAATCTTTTAAGATTTTGTGTCACTTAAGACAGGACTGTTCTTAAACACATTAGTTTCTTTTTTTTCTCAATTTTGAAACGAAATTGTATAGAAAACAAAAAGTGAGTCCAGACCCTATAATTTTCTGCTGGGACAAAATTACAACTGTTATTTAATTCTACTCAAACCTTTTGACGAACTGTCAGTTTTAATTTTATATTTTTTTTTTATTAAAAAATAGTGTAAAAATAAAAAAAGAAATCTTTTGTTAACTTCCTTCAATAGATCTGAGCCTCGTGTAATGACTGTCATTAACTTTTGACAATAGTTTTTTGTAGTTTTTCTTTTTGTGCTTATGAATTTTTAAAAACTGCCTTAAAACACAATAGTTCAGACAGTACTGCTCATTTACTGACGCCAATATTTGTTTAAAAAACAAAACGAAATCATTAATCAAAATCAGGCCAAAGAACTTAAAAATGTTCAATTAATAGATTTTGTATTTCAAGAATTCAATCAAATGAATTAAACACTTCTTTATGGTTTCAATAGTAAAATAATCTATTTTTTTTAGTTATTATTGTAGTTTTTGTGTGTTTGTATTTTTTCTGTCTTGTTTTATTTGTGAGGAAGTTTAATTAAACTCTGATTAAAAATTTAAATTTTATAATTTTCTTAAGGACACGGGAATATTTTTTTAAATTTAATTTTCACAAAAAACTTCGTGCTATTTTTTATTTAATTATCCCGATTATATTAATTACCGATATTGATTATTGAGGGTCAAAGCACGTCTCGATGGCCATTTCCTTACCGCTTACATAACGCAAAAACTACAATTGCTTAAACTTTGATTTTTGTCTATGCTTTATTGTTTGGACAAAAATCTCTAGTTTATTTTAAATGTTTGTCAGAAGTTTCCTGATGAGTTATGTAAGCGTTAACGAAATGGCCATCGAGACGTGCTTTGACCCTCAATAATCAATATCGGTAATTAATATAATCGGGATAATTAAATAAACAATAGCACGAAGTTTTTTGTGAAAATTTTATAATTTTCTTTTTGGAAAATTTTATCACAGATAAAGACATGTCAATGTGTCCTTTTCTAGGAATTTTTGAATACTTTACTTATTTGAACTTAATGATTTTTAGCTCCGCAAGCTTTTCGAAAAATAATTCTTACAAAAATCTCGAATTCATTACAGAATGACGGGCAGTTTTGACATATCAAATAACATTACCTATGGGAACACCCTTTATTTTTAATTATTTTACTGGTCGTTATAGTCTTTAAATTTCATTTGCTATTTTCAACGATTTAAAGGATGAGGACGTTAACATATAAAATACATCGCCTATGAGGACACCCTTTAAATTATAATTTTAAATTGTAATATTTGTTTAAAAAAAAAAAAAAGTTGAATTTCACATTATGTGTGAATTTAAAGTGTTCGACAATAGTGGTTCAAAACATGAGAAATATGTATTAAATTAAGTCACCTATGGAGACACCCTTTAATTTCCAATTTTATACATGTTGTTACAAAAGACATAGAATTACATATTGTGTGTGATTTTCAAGTGTTTGACTATAACGATTTAACAGAAAGGGCCAAATTTAAATAACGCCACCTTTGGGGACACTCTGTAAACATTTAAGGTTTTTTTTCTGTAATTGGAAGCCATGCGATACCAATTTTGTTAAAATTTTTGTAAGTTTTTGTTACGGTTAAGTGTGTTGTATAGGGACACCCTTTATTTTTTTTAAATTATATGTTTCCTTTTTAAATAGAAACATTCTGAGAGCATCGGCTGTCATCTTAAACAATAATAAATCAAAATCGATTCAGAAATGACTGAGCTCTGCAGGCACAAACTAAAAACTAGTTACAAAGACAGCTATTTTATTATTTAGGTGAACATGATTCCTCGTAAAGCACAAATATACACAACTTTCACCTTTCACTATACATTTAGCCAAAGATGTTCATCACCTTTTAATTAAAACATTTAAGACTTCCTGTTCGCATAAAATAAAAATACGCCAAAACTAAGAAACCGTATAATGTCATAAAATACCCACCACACAATTGAATCACAATAACTAGACTAAAGTAAAACAAAAAAAAATTCTTATCAACAAAAACATCAGAAGGACAGACTGTCTATCTCGTTTTGGTACTAAAACTGACCAAAATTGTTACACTTGAGCAACTTAAAAGAAGACACTAAAAATTATGATTAAACTGGGGAAAATTGCTAAAACAAACGTATAAATAAATTACTAAAACAGAACAACAAATTAGCATAAAACAACAATAAATGTTTGTTGACGTACACATGTACAACAAATACTGAAATGCGGATGGTGTAAATTGTGGCTTTTCGTTTTTAATAGAAAATTATTTTCACACAAATTTAAAATTTACAAAAAGAAACATCACAACAGAACATGAGAGACAAAATTGTCCTCAAGTGAAATTAATTAAAAACAAGTAAGAGTGCTATATTCGGCTATGCCGAATCTTATATACCCTTCATCATCTATGTAAATCTAGTTTAGTGAAGTAACTCCAATCAAAAAAGCAAATATTGCGGTGACAGAGAATTAAAAGATAAAAAAGGTTTTGGTACTGCATATACGAGTACATAATTTTACATAAAAATGATATCGGATCTTAATGGGTTAAGCATTTTAGAAAATTTTAGTATTTCCTTAAAGATCACTTCAAAAGATTTTAAATAATACCCATATTGCTATTTTAAAAAAAATTAATATTTCAGAGCCCCGTAGCTCAGAAAATATGGGCAAGCACCAATTTTTTCACTTAATGTTTTTTCTTATTTTTTGATTCTCTAACGCTCCTTATATTTATCTTTTTGATTGGAATTTCTTTATTGTTTCAAATGAAATGAAAATATTAGAGGTAGGCGTGGTGTTTAGCCTGCTGCCTCGAAGGACATGGACCGATCATGCTGATTTCCAATAGCACCTCTTTTGACACTATATCTGATCGATTGATATTTATATACATATGAATAGTTTTATGTTTTTTGCACTTCCAAATTAAATGAAATTTTGAATTGTTTTTTTTTATTTTTTTTTTTTGTTTTTTTGTAAAATTCAAATTTTGTTAAAAATGTACTACTATTCTCAATTTTCGATTGATAAGTGAAATTTTTATTTAATGCTTTGGATGATGTATGAACTTCGTCTAACCAAATTAATATTGATATGAATACTCCTCGTTGTCTTATTTACAAAATCGTTGTTAAATAGATGATGTTTACAATGTAGACAACCTAGTTTAGATAGATGCGAAGAATGCTGATAACGGATGAAGCGATTACATTCTGCTGGTGTCTAGTTTTCCTGTTTTCTTAATAAATACATGTGTAAATAATTTTTCTTTCCTAAAATTTGTAGAAATTAAAATTTAAAATAAACTAAAAAAAATTTTTTTGTCGAAATTCTAGAATTTCTTATAATTTTTAGATTTTTTTGTGGATATCCTCTGGTTTTGTTTGGTTAATATCATTTGAAGAATGAAGAATTACTTATTTAGCATTTTCTCAAAATTTAAACATACCCTAGATTTTTGAAAAATTCAATTTTATGTCAGCAGTATAAGAATAATGGGATCGCACTTAAAGAAACCGAACGGAATAACAAACTTATATTTTGTTTTAAGTTTTTGTAAAAAATAAAATGGATTGAAATTAACCAAATTAGTTGAGTTAAAATATTTAAGTCACAGTCTAAGAGTTTTCAAAATTCATTAAAAGTGAAAGATACTTGGAAAAAAAATTAAAAACATTTACACTTGTGTTAATGTCTTTCTCTTTCTTTTTTCTGTCACTAATTTTTTACTCATGCAACCATTTAAGTGGTAACTATCGCTATTAAATGTGCCACACAAAATGTGGTGATAATAATTGTATTTTATGTTAATAAATTTAATATGCGGTGGGAAATTCTTTGTGACATGATATAGATAAATTGTTGTCGGTTTTTATGTGACCAATGTTTTCCTTTCTTGTAGCCGTTGGGGTTTTTTTGTTGTTTTTATTAAGATCGTTTGTTATATTTAAGGTTATGAGACAAAAATTATGCAAATTGAATCATTGTTTGGAAAATGTGGTCGTAGTCATCTCCATCGTTATTATAATATTTTTTTAAATATTTTATTATGCTTTTTTCCTTATTTTTATATTTAATAATTTATAATTTTTTAACTAAATTGTTGGGAAACACACTGAATAAAATGGTGTGTTAAAGACATGTTTTTGAAAACAAAGCTGCTAATTATTTAAAGGCATTAATTAGCAGTGACTGTAGATTAGGAACTGGAAATAAAACATGAGATACTAATAAAGTAGAAGAATTGAAAGTTGCTTCCGTTTGTTGTAAAAGGTTTTGTTTTTAATTAATTAATAATAATAGTAAACAAATGAAATAAAGGTTGGCAACGATATTCATTGCTCCTTTCAAGATGGGACAACAATGGCTGACTTCCAAAACGTCAGTTGCTTTGTATTTGAACAGTGTGTTGTGTTTTAGAATGCCGTGGTACTAAATGCTTAAAATGCGTGCTAGTCCAAAATGTCGCAGACAAGTATTAGATACGTTGCAAACGAGCAACTAGCGCATCAGTTTCTAAATTGATGCGTTGTTTCGCAACTTTGTAAATGTACAGATCAAAATACCGCAACAAACCTGTATAAAAACTTTGTATTAATACATTTTGGAAGTCAGCCATTCTTAAGATGATTTAAGGAAAAAAATTTGTAATAAAACTTTTTAAAAACTTATTATTTAAATTGCTGTTTAAAATTCGTACGCATTTAGTTTTGATTTATTTTGAAAATTCAATTAAAATCATTTAACAAAACTATTTTCAAGACTGTTTCCTCATTTTTTATGTTTTTAATGAGACTAGATTCTATAATATTTCTTCCGGTAATTTTCCTATAAAATCTTCAATTAATTACATGATTTGGTTAAAATCAGAATCAATATTTTTGTCATTGTCCGCCTGGGAAATCTATCAGTTTTAAAAACTCAAATCTGATTTTAACTTAATTCTAAAAATGGTAAAATAAATGTTTTACATAAGAATAGTTACAAAACCTATTTGTTTATAATAATAAATTTGGTTAAATTGAAATTTACTAATTTAATACAAATTAAAATGTCGCTAAACATGTAACTCTAGTGCTAAATTACGTGGAAACATTGATGCAATTCACAATCTGTTGTACGGGCCTAAGTCGCCAAATTCTACAACTGTTGTTAAAATGTTGTTGGCAATTTCTACAGTCATCTTCATATGTTTATTAAATATCGGAATATGAAATAAGCTGGGAAAAATATAAACTCTCATCGATCTATACATACTTAAGTTATTGTACCCTTCATCTGAGATAAAAAGGGTAAAAGCCAGATTTTCATTCCGTTTTTAATTTCTACAAGACTCATTTCGAGAATTTTGCTAATAAAAGTTAGTAAGAATGTTCCTCTAACAGTGGTCGCTAAAAAGTCAAGTGCTTTTATTTTTCTTAAGTTTTTCCTTTGTTGTTGTTGTTTTATTATTATTATGTTTTGCTTTGCTTTATTGAAAACCTTAAATTCCAAAACAAACTCTACCAAAAAAATCGAAATTTACTTAACAGTCAAAAATTCATTAAAATATCACATTTTCACCAAAATTTCACTAACCAATTTTAGATTTCATTAAAAACCGAAAATAAAAAAAATAATTAAAAAGTTCACTAAAAAGTTTCGACAAAAAATATATTTTTATTCAAAAGTGTTTTTTTTTGGACAGTGGTTCAATACCTGCCAACGCCAAAAAAGATTTCAAGTTCTTCAGGTGTTTTGCTTTTTAATGCAAATATTTAAAATATACTATTGCACCATTTTTGTCATTCATTTTTTATATTGTAATGTACAAGTTGAATTGATTGTCACATTTCTCATATTATTATTATTGTAGAAATAAAATTGAACACTCTAAAAGGCAAAACTGATGCAATATTTAACATCACTATAATGAAGGTTATACAGGCTCAACCTCTGCCGAATATAGTAGTCTTAATTATTTTCTTTGAATTCTATTTTTTAATTTAAATTTTTATCATGTTATTCTCGAAAAAGGTTTTATGCTTTCAGAAGTTTTAAAACACAAACTTACAACAGCTCTTTCTTAATTATCCTAATTATATAAATGTCATAACATACAATTTACAAAAGGTTGTAAATTAAGCAATTATTTTTTATTTAGACAAATTTCTTCGAATACTGAGACATTAATTGTAAAGAATGTTTGCTGGTAACTTTAATTGTCAAATGTAATTAAAAGTTCTAAGATAAATAGGCGAAACGCAATCTGAAGAACAAGAACTGAAACAAATTTGTCAAAGATCACAAATTTGTTCACATTTTTATTATTAAAAATTTTAATACTTTAAAAAGACAATAACATTTTGAGATATAAGAAAGAAGCTTTAAGGACATTTATCAAACATTAAATTTAAACAAATTCTCTCCATAACACAAAAAAAATTTCACAAAGCAAATTTATAGAAAAAAAAAATTATATATTATAAAACCAGAGAAAAAAACATGAGCTTTTAACACGTTGATAAACACTACAAAGAACATTAAATTGGTATGTCCTGAAAATGAGAAAAAAAATAAATAAATAAATGAACGGAAAAACGATTAATACAGGATATACATTGCCTTGTTATAAATAAAATATCAGAATAAAGACACGCAACATTGAATGTACAAAAACAGATAAAAGCTCAAATGCAGCATGGAAAAGTAAGAAGAAAAAAAAATATTTACAAAATAATAATGAAAAAATCAACATTTCATAATTTTCATTGATAGAGGGGGCAGATTGAAAAAAATCTCTATTGAAAAAATAACAGCCTAAGCTGGGTATCATGTTATTACAAGGGTGTAATATCACATGTTACACATGCAGATTACAATACGGCAAACAAACGGTTTTTCTCACTAACAGGAGAAAAACATCAGCATCATCCTTAGGTCCCTGTACAACAACTTCATCATACACCACTTAAATGGAAAATTCGCGTTTTTTTAGTACCGCTTTAGCACATTTGTTCCTGTACCCATATTTACAAAACAGTTGCCCCTGGTTACTCTGTGAAAAACCAATTTTTAAATCAGAAAAAAGTAGAGAAAAAACGCAAAATATTTTTGCAAAAGCAATGAAGTGAGAAGGCCACAAGGGTACATTTCAATTAAAATAAATAAAAAAATTAAGTTCATATCTTTGCTGTAATGTCCAACATTCGACTCCAGGAAGTTTCTTTGGATATCAATAAGTTTTTGCCTTTTCTAAAAATTTTAAAACTTTTCAAAGTTATTGGCTTTCAAAATGCTTAATCAAGAATTGGCAACATGGATTGGTTAAGGGTCAAATTTTTAGTTGGACAACATTTGTGCAGGTTATTGTTGGCAGCTATAATAAGATTGCATGAAACATGCTTTACGTAAGTGCGTAGCTGCTTTTGGTATTTAAAACACATGTCTTTTAAAATTCGTTTGATATCTGAGATCAAGAAAGTTTATATAAAAAATACTAGCTATCAAACTGCACTACCTGATAAATTATTGTGCGATAATATCACTGCTGAAATTGCTTGAATTGAATTTGAATTTGCTATTTACATCAAAGTCGTTTCAGAAGTGAAATGTTTAACAATTAAAATTACCGCATTATAGCTGAAAGACTTCGCATGAAATAAAGCCGTTTCTGTAAAAAGTGACAAATTTCTCACATATAAGTACTATAATAATAATATTATAACATTAAGCAATG
This sequence comes from Gymnosoma rotundatum, assembly GCA_916610165.2. NCBI lineage: Eukaryota > Metazoa > Arthropoda > Insecta > Diptera > Tachinidae > Gymnosoma > Gymnosoma rotundatum. Next base: position 102,704,852 of record OU744340.1, read on the forward strand.
AAAAGTTCATGTTTAACAATGAGTTACCCTGAGTTTAACAAAATATTTTTAATAATGTCATGTAAGCAATTTTTACTTAAAGAAACGAGATTTGAGGTTGAAGAAATTCTTTGATGATAGATTCTTAAAAATATGGTTGATCACATTTAATGTCTGTTCAATGAACATACACGCAGGGAAAAAGCAAGCATGTAATTTGATCACAATAACCATATTATGTTCTCTGAGACTGTCTAAAACATTTCCTTAAGGTAAACTGTTTTTCTATAAGCTCCCCCAACGCTTCTTAACGTTGGGATTCCTTTGGCAACGGTTAAAACGGCCATAAAAACCACTACCTCAATTTGGCTCGCAAATTATGGGTGGAGGAAAGTTCTTGTTGTATCTCCAGACAACTGTGGACTACACTGGACCTAAAGTGAACTAAACAGCTGCTCGGACTGGACAGAAAATCCACAAGTATTACGGTCTCGGTACTTACTGGTAACTGTCTAATCGGCAGGCATGCTGAAACACTTTAACCATTTTTGTCGCAGCTGTGGCTCGGAGGATAAGGAAGAGACCGTACTGCACCTCCTGTGCCACTGCCCATCCCTGGCTCTAAGAAGATTTAGAATTCTGGGCTCTCCTTTCTTCGGAACTCTTACGGAGCTATCATCTCACTTTATAGGGGACATCCGGGAATCTTCATGGTTCTCAACTGGGTAAGGGGAGTCGCGCCGTCTTCCTTGTGGTATCACAACGGGCCATTCGATTGTGCTCAAGTGAGCTTCGTCGTGAGAGACTGCCACTCTTAACTAACTAACTAGGACATTATGTCTTCTTTTCAAAGCCATAACAATTATTAATAATTTAAAACTTTTTGCAAAGAGTTTAAAAGAAATATTTGTAATTGAGTTTTTGTGAGAAATAAAGTTATTTTTAATGCTATAAAAGTTTATTTTATGTAATAAAGATTTATGTAATAAAGATTATTAGAAATTTATACAATAAATGGATAAATACAAGAAAATATAAGGATTGCGTAATGTGAATTTCACTATACCCACAAAATGTTCAAAAATGTCCAAAAATGGTATTTTTTAATTCTGTATTTACCATAAAACCAGGTGGGGAAAAAATTCCAATTGCACTGTAAGTGAGGATATATTGGAGGATTCAAACCACGTCTTAGTATTTTTGATTGTGTTAATCCATGAGATAGAATCTGGCTTAAAATTGATTTCCAACAATATAAATTAGTATATTTCGGAAGGCTACGAATTGATAATTATTAAATAAATTTTGAATTAATTTTTTAACGTAATATTTTGTATAAAAATTACTTTCGAAATAGTAATAATCAGGTATGTCACAGAACTAAATTCCATCAATTCTTTCTTCAAATTAATAAGTTATTATTTAAAATAACTTAAAGGAGTTTTATATATTTTAAACAGTCTTAAAATTTGTTTATTAAAGGTCAGGATTCACTATCATACACAATCGTACGATTTAAACACATTAAAAGAAAGAATTCTGTCCTACATTAAAAATCATTTCAAAACGGTGTCGTAGGTGCCACACTATTATGCAAAAAAGATGCAAGGAAATACGGCAGTTTTTTTCCTCATCAAAATCAACCCTGATCGCATAGAGAAAAAAATTTTCTTAATATTTTAGAAGTTTATCAAATCGTACAGATCTGTCAAAAAGTGTCTCAGACACATACTCTTTTAATCCACACTATCATACTTATTGCAATTTTTGACAGATCGTACGACTGAGTATAATAGTGAATCCTGGTCTTAACTCACATTTTAGCCAAATATTTGCTACTTTTAAAATTTTCGTTTTTAAGAATTGTTAATTAAAAACATTTTTTATTCGTGTCAAAGGTTGTTAGTCTCTGGTGCAAATTTAAAATTCCATCACTGCTATTTTTTTTCTTGCCGCTAATATAGTTTTTTTTTTGTAATGAAGTTGTCAGCCAGCGAGAGTTGGTATAAAGAAAAACATTCTACAATTTGCGTAAAATAAAATAAAAACATTGACTTTCTACACCTCCCATCACACTATGCAGATTAAGTTACAAAAAAAAAGCAGAAAAAAATCAGCGGAAAAGGATATTGCCACAACGACATTTTGATTGAGCTCGCGAGAATATATTGAATATAAAATAAAACGAACAAAAAAATAAAATCAGGAGGCTCTGAATGAATGTACCTTAAATAAAAAAAAATTGTTTCTATCAAACAAATGCCATCAGTTGAAATTAAAATCAAGTGGGGTCATGTATTCATCTTGTCAAGTGAAAACAATCACACAAACAACATTGATGATGTTGTAAAAATCCCCATCCCCACAATATTCTTTGCTACAAGTAAAAAAACAGATACGATTCAGATGTTATTGGAGGGGATATTGTTAACGTTGTGTTAACATGCATATTGTTTTTGTCTGTTGTTGTATTTTGTATTATTTCAACAGTTTGCTTTTTTTATTTCAACAATTTATCACAATCAAGGACATTATGATTTGATACTTCCTTTCCTATTATTTTACTGTTTTGCAATGCTAGAATAATAAAAAAAAAGCTGGCATTTTTTTATAAAAGCCGTTAGAATTGCGGATTACCATCGCGGATTTCTTTTTCAATTGTTTTGTTATTGTTTGTAGTCAAAAGCTGTTGTTAGACATTTAAAGCTTTCATTTCAATTTTTTCAGGACATCATTTTCAATTTCTTTATTTTTATGTTGCATGTCCTTTTGCCATTCATGTTTTCTTACCATTTATTTGTATCGTTTTGAAATTCTTGAAACTTCTTTTGTAGACTTTTTCAATTTGGTTAATTTGTTAAGATCTTTCGTTCTTTTTTTAAGGGGGGAAAAATGAGTATAAATAATGTTGTATTTTTTTTGTTTTCTTAAAATCTTTAGGGTATTTTTTATGCTTTTTTATTGTTATTAAGAAGTTATTTGTGTAAGTCTTGATTTTTTTATAGCAGTTGCCGTTTCAATCTTTATAAAGTGTTTGTTATTGTTCTTTTTATGATTTTATTTGTCTTTTTAAGTTGTTTGAAAAAATCTTATCTTATTTTATCTTAATTTGCTTTATTAAGTATTTAAAAATGGTTTATGTTACGTTAATTTATTTGTTATATTAGCGTAAGTCAGATTACATTTAATGGGCAAAAGGGGAAGGAGTGAACTAAAAAAATTCAAAATAATAAAAATTATAAAAATTAATTATAAGATCTTTCGTTATCTTTGTCGCATAGAATTAATGACAGAAAACGATTTTTAAATAGCTGTCCAATATAAAGTATTGTTTTAAAATTATATGTTTTTTTTAGAAATTCAAATTATCTTAAAATCTATCACAAGACCAGGGTTCCTAGACTTTTTCAAGTCGTATCCCCAATTAAATAAAAGTTATCCCCACAATTCCCAAAAAAAAATTCAAATATACCCACCACTTTTCTTTTAATCAAAATTTCTCTAACTTTTTTAACATTTTTAAATATTAATTGTAAAGACCTGTTTGCCATCTACAAATTAAATTGTGCTGACAACTGCTTTAGTAGCATTATACCGGTTAAATTGGATTCTTTTTTTCTATTTACAAAGAAAAAGTATTCTATATTTGAACCAAGGTTGTATGGCCCATTCTCACAAAATTTTATTTAAGTCTATCCAGCAGTTGTTATGTAGTACAAACACAGACATACAGAAAGTTTTCCAAAAATTAGGTGTTGTGTAATCCATATCGTTTACCCTCTATATATATATCGAAAAGTTTTGAACCAAAATATTTTATCTCGTTGTCTCAAGCAATTTTTAGTACTTATTTTTGGAGTTAAAAATTTGAAGCATTTATTAAAATGGAGCAAAAGTGTCACAACAAAAGGGCCAACTATAATGTGCATAAGATAACTTACGCATAGCTAAACAACTGTGCAAATACATTTAATTATATGTAGCAAACTATAATGTACTTAAGAATGTTTTTTGTCAAGTTTCGTCAAATGTCATTTCTTTAAGCAAAGTAGAAAACTGAGCGCACTTTCCGTTTGGAAACAGGTGATTGCGCTTTGTGTTATACATTCATAAAGAAAAATTACAATTACCTATAGTGTTAAATATTTAGTTTCTAATTTAATAGTAAATGTAAAAAAAAGGAACATTTTTATTTTTGGCTAATTTTTAGCAAACACAATAATTTAAAATGAAATTTTTTTCTTACATATGTTTACGATTTAAGCGATGAACACCGTTGCATTTTCTAGTATGTTTGGCCACAAATACAAAAACAGAAAAATCTTAAATCATTTTTTTTAATTTATCCTCGAACATGAACCAAAAAAATATATTTTAATTATAAATGTTATTAAATATATGAAATATGTTTTATAAATGCCTTTTTGCTTTAAATTTTGTTTATTTATAAAGAAATTATTATTGTCAAAATTATGAATTAAACATAAAATTACAGTAAACAGAAATCAAATATCAATCAATAAAGCAAAATCAAATATATGTAACGATTAATAAAGAAAACAACAAAAAAAGCATTATGTGTGGACTGCGTCTAAAAAGATTAATATTGATTGATAAGGAATAATTCTCGTATTCCTATTTACAAAGTAAGTTTTTTAAATAGATGATTTTTACAATTGCACAACCCATGGTAGATAGATGCAAAGAATGCTAATGAAGTATGTAGCGATTCAGAAAATGCTGTATTACATTGGTGTCTTATTTCTTCTGATTTATTTCATAATAAATTAAGAAATGTTACTTATTATTAAGTTCCATTAGAATACAAGGGTCAGCATAAAATAATGCTGCCACCTAACCCAGATTAACAAATTGCATCCACCATCATCCCATTTGAAGAATCATGTGACGCATGAGTATAAAATCGTGAACAGAACCTCAGCTTTCATTGGTTTCCTTTTTTACTTGTAATATATTGTGGGCATTAATTTTTTTTTGCGTATTCATGCATTTTCTCCAGATTTAATATAACAGTTTTAAAAGGCGATAAGTATTGTATATTCAATAATGCTGTTTTTTATTAAAACTATCCGCGTGAATACTATATCAAATTAATTAATTTTTATTTCCCCTTTCCAGATCAAATTATCAAAACACCTTTTCCAAAAAGTTATAGACTTGATTGGCATTAATTTTATTTATATTGCAGTGTAAATTTTCAATGAGTTGATGGGCCTTTAATTTATATGTTCCTATTTATGAAGGAACTTTTCAGAATTAATTAATACGATTTAAGCGCCACCAAAAAAGTTCAAATTTGAATGAAAATAACACAATGGAACAAGAATATTGTGATTGACTTTCAAATGTTATAAATTTATTTAAAAAAATGGATTTCTTCTGCTTTGAACAAAAAAAATATTTAATTTTTATTTTTTATATTTTGCTATTCAATAGGGTAAAAGCACGTCTCGATGGCCATTTCGCTACCACTCACTAAGCTCTTCCTTCCTTCCTCTTAGACAAAAATCTTTAGTTCATTTAAAATATTTGTGAGCAGTTTCCTGAGGAGCTAAGAGAGCGGTAGCATAATGGCCAATACAAAAATATATTTTTATTTATTTTTTTTATTTCAAAGCACAAGACACCAATTTTTTAATAAATTTAAAATTTTTGAAATTAAATCACAATATTTATATTTTATTGTGTTATTTTCATTCGAATTTTACCTTTTTTGGTGGCGCTTAAATTGTATTAATTAATTTTGAAAAGTTCTTTAATAAATAGTGACATATCAATCAAAGTCCCATCAACTCTTTGAAAATGTACACTGCAATCTAAATAAAATTAATGCCTGTATAGACTATAATTTTTTACAAAAGGCGACTTTTCCCACAACACTTTATCATCGAGCTAATGGACGGAGAAATACGTTTGATAATCGATTTAAGGCAGAGAGGCTGAATAAAAAATTATCAACATTTTGTTTATTTGCTGTTTTTTTATATTTATTTGATTTTGTATCAAAGGCCGGGTAACAGGTATAAAATGCATAAAATAAAAATTCTTGGATAAATGATGGTGTTAGTGACCAGCCATAAAAGTGAAATATTGCTTTTGATTATTATAAAAGGCGAGCGAGTGTGAGTACGTGAACATTTGAAAACTAAAGGCGTGCGTAATCGCGCAGTCTCAAACCCCATGTAAACAACATGTAATGTCGGCTAATATTTGATTTTAAATCTATACAAAAGGACAGACAACAACACATAAGAAGAATAACTATGTTGCAACAAGATTTTATAAAATGCAACCAAAAAAAAAAAATAACAAGAAACACATGCAGCATGTAATCAACATACAAACAACACATTCATCCACGCCAAAGACAATAAGTAAAACAATAATAAGCCAAAACAAAGAGAAAAGTGAGATCGGAAAAAACGACGAAACGTAACACAATTAATTAAATTTTAGTTTTTGATGGATTCGTTACACCTTCTAACAGACGTTCGATAAACGAGTAAAACGCTTCTTAAATAAATATGAAGAACAACAACAACAAACAACAAAAAGAAGAATTTTTATAAATGATACAAAGAACATCTAATTTCTCTAAGGAGAATGTTTTCAATACACAAAAAAGTTCCATAACTTAGTCTTCCTCACATATGTTGTGAGATGTGAGTTAAATGTGTCTGTTGGAGACATATGTATTGTGTGCCAGTCATTATGTGTACAGACATTTTTGACCAATATCACTCATATGGCTTGCATTCAATCATTTGCATTCAATTTTTAGTCAGATAAATTCTTTTAATTTTCAATTCACTTTAAAAGTATTTAAATAAATAAAGTTCCGTTAGAACATCGCAAAGTTTTGTTGCAAAAATATTTTCAAAAAAATAGATAATAATAATTCTTGCAAAAAAAAAAACGGCTGCAAACTGGATTTCAGCTTTCTGTTGAAAGCGGTTCAAAATTTTGGCAACATACATCAAGCTTCATTTACTATTGAGACACCCTTTAAAATCCAAATCCAAATTTTATACTTGTGGTTATATATAGTATTTTTTAATTTTAACCGTCTGTCTAAAACTGTTCAACAGTTTGGCGATATACAGCAAATTACATAATATATAGGGGCACCCTTTAATTTCAAAATTGTACGCTGGGTGCTATAGCGGACATAGCCATACAGGTACCTTGTTAATTTCAGCAGTCTATCACCAACGGTTTAAAAGTTTAGCCAAATATATTAAATTACATCAACTATTGGGACACTCTTTAATTTCCAAATCAGAATTTTATACTTGTTGTTATAACGGACTAAGCAATACTTGTTCTTTGTTAATTTTAATCGTCTGTCTACAACTATTCAATAATATAGCCATATAATTGAATGAACAATTGGGGCACCCTTTATTTCATTATTCTAAATATTCATCGATATTCTGTCCAATTCAGGAGTTTGTCTACAATGTTTCACAAAATACGCACATATAATATAATTCATGTCACCTATCACCCTTTAATTTTTAGATTTATTTTTGTATGACCTTGTGCTATTGGTAGTTATAGCGGTACGAAGTTTTTTTTTTTTTAAATTTCAATGTGGCGCCCTTTATGGTTCTTAATAAACAAAAAAACATGTATGTTGCATGGGACACTCTTTAATTTTTGAGATTATGAACTGTTTTCAAAACGGCACCAATCTGTAAGCATAACCATTCAAATAAAGAAAATATTATTAAAACCGGTTTAGAAATGAGAAGGTGTTTCCTTTTTTTGAAGTCGGTTAGAAACTAATTCAAATTGAAAAAAAATGATGTAATGTTTTAAATATTATTTAAAGTCTTCTATCCGTTTAACATATGACAGACTAAATCTGATACTGAATCATGGCGTTCATATAAAATGTTGCTTAGATTGTTAAAGGAAAAAATTAGGCAAATGAAGAGCGTTGAAGTACAATTAAAACACCAGCCATCCCTTAATCGATTTTTAAGTGGAAGGTTTTGAAATCTTCTTACAAGACATATTCGCTAAATATCGATATTGAACATTCAAAATAGCTCCTAGCAAAAAATTAAACATTACATTTAAAAGTACTGGCCATATAATGACTTACTTTTGTGGTTGCCATATTTTGTTACTCGCTTACAAAACAGGCTAAATAGTTCGCAAAAAAGGAAGTAGTAATGGAACTAGTTCTTTAGGTTAAAATAGAATACCTTAAAAAGCGTAGTAATGATCAGCATTATTTCCTGCAATTATGAATGTAATCAATTCTCAGTAAGTCTCATGCCTTGTTAAAATCTGGTTGGTAAGTACTTCCAACAAAAATGCTTTATTCCACACTCGAATACCTTTTCAAAAAAAAAAATTGCTGGGCTGTAGCAATGAATATAGTGTCAGAGCAATTGTACAAATTTTAGGAAAACGTTTACAACCAGCTCTTAAAATTTGAACATGCTGTAAATATAGTGTTTGAGTAATGAAAACTAAAACAGTTGCAACTTAATTTCATTGAGTAAAAATCTGAACTTTCAAAAAATTCACAAAGTACGATTCCCGCTAAGGTCCATATCGTTCGTCTCATGAAGAAAGTCCTTTACTCAAACTTTTATGAAAATAATTTTATTCGTGATTGTAATACATTTCACTCAAATACATTTCGTCACAAAAGTTTAATGGAATAGTATTAAAAATAACAGTTTTATATAATGACATCAAAAAAAGTTTTTGCAATTATCAAAGTTTTTACTTACATTTAATTAAGTTTTTCATTGATTTGAAAAATGTATTCAATTGAAAAAGAAAAAAAGAAAATATTCTAATTAAATAAATCATTTAATCAATTACATATTTAAACGGAAACAGATTTTGTAATAAAGTAAATAATGGAATCAACTAAAAAAAAATTATTAATTATAGCCTTCACAAAAAGTGGAAAAATTTACATCTAGGTTTGACATTCCGTGTATATATATATATATATATGTCAATCGAAAAGACATTAGCGCATGCCCATATTTTTCGAGTTACGCTGCAATACAATTTTCAAATATGGGTATCAGCTTTCGAAGAGATTTAAATGAAATGCTAATGCCGATGACATTTTTTGTAAAATTATAAATATATATAAGGTACTTAATTTTTTTCAATTTTTATTTCTCTGTCACCCCAATATTTCTTTGATTGGAGTTACTTCACTAAACTATAGTTACATAGATGGTGAAGGGTATATAAGATTCAGCATTGCCGAATATAGCACTCTTAATTGTTTTTATTATAGTAAAATGCACATGGGTAAATTAAATTCGCTATTAAAGAAAAAAAACGACTGATGACAGTTTTTACAGTTTTACAATTAAATTGTAAATCGAACACAAGATATAATAATCTAACCGGGAATATTGCCAATCTTCTGAGTATTATTATTTCCTAAGGTTTTAAACAAGTTTTTTCATCAGATTCATATTTGAAAGGAATAACAAATTTATAACTAATTGTTTGCTGCACAGTCAATTATTTAAGTCACTGTATTTCATTAATGCGCTGCACAATAATCTTTCACTTTTTCATCAATTAAGTTCAGATCCTTTCTTTAAATGATTTTGTTTCGTCATTTTTATCGTTTTATTTTATCTCTACCTCTTTCAGAGTGACCAAGTGTATTACTTTGAAGACCGCTTCACTAATTTTTCCAAGAATCCTTTTGCGTGAGCACACTTTTCTTGCGCAATTTTTATTTATATATACTCGTATGTATATGCCGCCAAAATTGTGACGCGGCCTTATAAAGGTTTATTAGGTTTGAGTTCTTTGTCATTGATCCTCTGTAAACAAAATCTTTATTATTTTAGCTCATGTCATTCAGATGCAAATTTTTCGTTCAACATCTTAATGAAGGCAATCGTCATCATTATAATCATTTTTCTCAGTCAGCGACATGAAAGGAAACGTAGAAAAACATTGTTTTTGTCTTGTTGCATGCGTGATATTTCGTACTGTCATAAATGTTTATGGTGGACTCGACGAATGGCAGCAGGAAGAATGTGTGGTAATTATTTGTTGTTTGTTGCATTCAACAAATAAAAAGTAAATGGTTTCTCATTTTCAAAAATTTTGTTTAATTTGTTGTTTTATTTTTTATTGTGTCAAAAGAAACACGAACATTTTTCAGTTGGTCATCAGATTTTTGTTTTATTGTTGGCGGTTTTTGCTCTGACGTCTTACTCTTTTTAGAGTGTTTGTGTAACTGTGCGTTTTACTGTAGTTATTTCACATTGAGCGATGGATGAATGATGTTTTTCTACTACAAATACAGATACCGATTACGTTTTAATACAATCCATCCACAGTTTGTTTGATTAACCTTCATAAAAGGACAATTTGTAAACAAATAAATAGTTTGTTTTATATGTTACCGAAGGTTGTGAAGATTATTTTTCAAGTTTCTTGTATGCAAATAAGGCCGGGAATTTCCAATAGTTATTTAGTCCATTAAAAGAAAATACGATATAGTTATTTATTCGGTTGTGGCGAATCTTGAACACCTTTCAATGTAATAGCTTAAACTAAATGTGAATTTATGTACATTTCAATCTGCCGGTATCCGCTTGTTTTTCCAATTCATCACAATTACTATAGAACATAAGACAAACAGAAAAATAAAAAAAATATTTCAAACGAAATACAATCTTAAAATGAAATTAATAATATTTTGGTTAGTTTTATGTAAAAGTAAGAAAAAACATGGCTGATTTAACTATAATTTCAGAGAAACATATTATGGTTAAGTAAAAACATTATAATTGAATAAATTCATCAATTAAAGGTAAACTGTTAACAAAAAATTTTCTATTGTAACCAAATTATTATTTAAAACAACACAAATTTGGTTACAGCAAACATATATTGTTACAGAGAACAAAACATGGTCATTGCGACCACTTCGCAATAACTTTTTTGCGTGTATATCTCTTAGTGAAATTTATAATTTTCGATAACTTGCCGTTTCGCGGAAGAATTAAAAGAAACATCTACCTAGAATGTTATCCTATATTTAAATTTTTATTATACCCTTCGCCACTAAAATTTGAAAAAGGCTATATCTAAATATGTCATTCCGTGTGTAATTTTTACAATATCTATTTCCGACCCCATAAAGTATATATTCTGACTTCTTATGCATAGCGAAGTCGATTGAGTGATGTCCGTCTGTCTATCCGTGTTCGAGACAATTTAAATACAACAATAAATCAGACATGGTGTTGAAAGATGTGCTATATAAAATCAGCAAGGTCGGCCATGTGCTTCGAGGCAGCGGCGAAAACACCACGCTCTTCTTTTTTTTCCATATCATTTGGAACAAAACTAGTTTAGTGAAGTAACTCCAATAAAAAACAACAAATATGTGGGTCGGTAGAGCATTAAATAAAAAGGAAAAAGATCAGGTGAAAATAATGGCACTCGGCCATGTTTTGCTCTGGCTTTTCGGCTTTTGAACTTTTCATAGAAAAGTACGATTGTCCACCATATATTTTAAGATATCAATATGGGTATCATTTAAAAGCTTTTGAAGAGATCTTCCAGATAATACAAATTTTTTTTAAATATGCTTAACCCATTTTTTAATTTTTTTTTTCTTATTTTTTAACTCTCTGTCAGCTCAATATTTGTTTTTTTTTTTATTGGAGATACTATACTAAACATACATAGTGAAGGATAGATAAGATTCACCGAAACCGATTGTAGCACTCTTACTTGTTGTTTATTTTAAGCTTATTTGAGTGACAAAAAAATATTAAATATTTTTTTGGCTCCATCTACATTTGAATACAAAAATTGAGATGATTTCAGATAATAATATCTAAATCGGAATCTTAAAGAGATAATTATGCGAACTTATTAGAATAATATCTAATTGGAAATTATATTCTGTCTGTAAGGAGACCCCTTAACTATACCACCATAAAAAATTGAATAAAATACTGAAACAAGTAGTAGAGTTGATGTTTCTTGTTAACAAAAATTTTGGCTCATAAAAAAGGTAAGAAAAAATTTTTATAACAATCTTATATGTATGAGGCTTTTTGTTTTAAAGTGTCAAAAAATGTTTCAATGAATGATGACACAATTAGTATTTAATGAAATCACAAATAAACATGTCACTTGCCGTCAATACCAGACGATGTCACATCATTTTTAATGGATGTTGGATGTCATATTCATATTAATGGTAAAATATACTTGAAAAGGCTTGTGCAGTCGACTATGTATTTTTTTTTTTGTGACAAAAAAAAACTAGACGAAAAATAAAAATTTTTTTAAATTTTAAAAATATTAATGATGACAATTCTTATTTGTTAAATAAGCACTTACATACAAATATATGTACGTATGTATGCGTGTATTCTTTTTTTTCTTTTGTTATTTTTTTTTTTCTTAAAAAAAAAACATCGGCTGATTAGAGATAGATAATCTACTTCAGTTTATTTTGTTACATATTGCACAGTGGAGAGTCAGGCTTTATAAACCGTATTTCGGTAGTTTTAAGGCTTAAGTACGAACAAAGTTACTGTTTGCCAAATACAACACTCTCGGATTTGTAAAAATTTATAAGGCAAGTAACTTTCTTAAATGTTTTCAAAAATTTAAATTGCTTCGGCTTTTGCAAGAAAATACCAGGGAATTATGTTTTCACATTTGTTTTTGTATTTCTCATTAGAAGTGTGGTTTTATTTTACCCATCAGGTATAGGTAGCGTTTTGGTATTTAATAACAATTGTTAAAGGATTTGGTATGAATAAAAGGAAGAAAGGAGTATTAGAATTTCGACAACAATCAAAAATCTGAAAAATTTCCAGCAAAAATGAAAAAATATCTTCTAAACTATGGTACACATACAGAAACTAATTTCAGAATATTCTAATGTGTATTTCCTAGCAAAACCCAAATTAATTAAAGTTTTTTAAATTGTATAACCTTAAAGAAACGCACCAGCTTAATAAATTGTTTTTAGACCAAAGAGATTAATTTTTTACCAAGTAATAAAGCTATAAGTCAACAGAGACGCGGCTTATAATGCTTCCTATATTGACATTTAAAGTTTCATACAAATCTTATCAGCAGTTAAGAGGTTCCAGATTTATAATAGTTTATTTTGTAAAAGTCCCCACTGTGCATTGTTTACAAACCTTTTCGTTACTTGAGGTGTTACCCAGCTGGTTGAATAAGTAATTAAAAATTATTTAATAACAAATTTCAAAATTAAAGCAGTTTGTAAGAAAAATCGACTTTATTGGGTGATTATGTCAATGGGCTATTATTTAAAAATTGTAAAGTTTGGAGCTAGTTTGAAGAGACGAAAGTTATATTTACAACGACGTGTAATCAACACGATTAGAGTTAGCAGTAAGGCACAATACTTAATTCCAAACTTTAAAATGTTTAACTTAAAAAAAGGAATTTCATTTCTTATTTCTCAATTTAAAGAAATTATTGACAAAAAAAACTATGATTACTTTTAATCTTCAAAAAGGGATGTTTTGCAGAAATAACTCATATATGAGCTGTTTTCTTTGAAAGTGGTATAAGTCCACTTCTTCACAAAACTAAGTTAACGGTAATTTTAATCAGCTATTGACTCCTTCTCTCCATAGTTACAATTACAATTTTAATAGAGTTTTATCTTGACATAAAATAAACAAAAATAGTTTTGCTGTAAAATTCTATCGCACAAATATTTATTTTGAAAGCGGAATAAGTCCATTCATAATAAGTTTAATTGAAACAAATTTCATTAATTTCTTCCAAATGACAAATATTTTGCAGTTGTGAAAGAAGCATTAAAGAAAAGGACCAATTACACACTGCCAAAAATTATTATAATACAATAAAGGCTTACTTGCTTGTGGGAAATAAAAAGAGAAGATTTTGTGTCAAGGCAACATTAAAAAGAAAAAAAATACAGACAGAGAAATTTTAAACTGCCTTAAAATATAATGGATGAGGTTTAAAAAGAATGAACCTTACAAATTTTTTTATAAAATTAGTGTGGAATAATATGCTCCATTCAAAACAATTTTTTTTCTTGGAAAATAGGGGACACCGAAAAAAATTAATTAATTACTTCATGGAGCATAACAAGCGAGATATATAACGATGTGATAGCTTTATTACCTTATATACCGCTTATTGATCATAGATTTCAAATATTATAATTTAATAATAAATAAAGTATAAAATATATTTTTATTATTTAAAGACAAACGGTCTAATTCATAAAAAGTTTCGTTTAATAAACCATTTATAAAAATTTGTATTAAAAAACACACAATAACAGATTATTAACTAATCTACACTTTAAGCAATCTAACGTTTTTACCTGGCAACTCCTATTAAATTTTTATACATAGTGATTTTAAAAACCAATTCTCAATTAACTCGAAAACCGAATATTAAAGATTTATAAAGGGTTTAATAGGCTATTAAACGTTTATAAATACTCTTTTGTCAACTTTGGCTTATTAAAGGCTTATAAACCCTTAATGTACGTTTATGAATTTGACTGAAAGTATATATAAATGTTCTCATTTTAACTGTTACTTTTTATATACAAATTTATTTTAGTCTATAAAAATATGGACTTTTATTTCTTCTAAAATATTTTTTTTTCTTCTGAAATATCTTTGAAAGTGATATTTGTCCATGTGGAGTCAAAAAAAAAAAAACGGTTATTTTTTCAAATAATTTTACCAATTAATATTTTATAATAAAATTTAAAAGGTGTGTAGCATAATAAACATCACTCGAATTCATTAAAGTCGTCCAATATTTTTAAATTGATTTAAACAGAAACCCTTAAACATCTCAATATATGAAAATGGACTTGTACCACTTTCAACAAAAACTAGCTCATATAAACGTTAGTAATTTTTGTTATCACTTGTTACAAATTCTAAAAAAGCCTAAAAATAGTGATAGAAATACTTGCCTTAAAACAATGGGAAAAGTTTTAAATTGCATACTAACATAGAAAGCGCTTTAAAAAAAGGATAATAGAAGTGCATTTTTTCACGACTCTCTAACACACACCTGGAATCTGGCACTGCAAACAGTACGATGAGTCGATTAGACTACAGCAGTGCACCATGCTCATGCTTAGACTTTGTAGTGCATCAAGTTCAATTTTCCCTTTATGTATTTTAAGGATCAATTTGTTGGTCCATATGCTGGCCATCTACATCGCAAGATTCGGATAACTATAACGACAGCCTACTATGAGTTTGTATGTGTATGTATTTATTTTTAATTAATTTAACAACACAATGTTTCATTAACAAGGAACAACATGCTAAACTAAGGTTTGGTTAAAAGGAAAATGGAAGGACATAAAATTACATATACATATGTATATACATGCAAGTTAAATCTCAACCACACACATATGTAAAACGAATATTTATTTATTTTGTTTAATAAATTAATTTGTGTCACAACAACAAAGTTCCATTTATATAAAAATCAAACTTTTACAAAACATTATTTTTATTTGTTATTGATGACCTCATCATTTATTACTGACTTTTAAAAAGCAAAAAAAAAAAAAAGAACAGAAAACTGGGATTAACGGGAAACGGAAGTTTAGTCTGACATGGCTGTAAATACGTACATGTATGTAAGAAATACAACAAACACATTGATAACAGAGTTCAGAAAGTACACTCATCGAACACACAATGTTCTGTTCAAAACCAACCCGAACATATGTTTCTTTTCATAACAATTATGTGTGTTACTAAATTTTTAAATTTTCCGCACACAACCACGAAGGTGTTCTATTAAAATATTTTTTTGTGCACTCGAACGCGAATGCTTCACTAAAGCTATTGCTTGCGAACGCGTTCTCTACTTTTAGCACGCGTTCCGAAAACAAAATTCATTGAGAAAGTAAAATAACTTCGTGGTTGAAAAAAGAGCACAATGAAAAAGTAAAATAATTTCGTGGTTGAAAAAAGCGCACAATGAAAAGTAAAATAATTTCGTGTTTGAAAAAAGAGCACAATGAAGAAGTAAAATAACTTCGTGGTTGAAAAAAGTGCACAATGAAAAAGTAAAATAGCTTCGTGTTTGAAAAAAGAGCACAATAAAGAAGTAAAATAACTTCGTGGTTGGAAAAAAGAAGCAAAAATATATGCGTGTACGGACGGCAAAATATAACATGTTAGGATAGACCAAATATAATAACATTTCTTATTGAAGGTTTTTTTAGTTAAAATTTAAGTACACCGTTGCAGATTGTTTTTGAATATTGGTAAGTAGTAGAGTTCCTTGCAAATTCAATAAAATAATGTGCAATAAGTGCTGTTATATAAAGTAAGGATTATTGCAATTATACCTAAGGAAGGAATTTCTTATGTTTACTGATGATACCAGTAAAATAATTATTTTTATTTGAGTTTTGTGTTTTGTCATTTAAGTCCCTTGTAAATTCAAGCGAGAGTCGTTAATAAAAACATGCAATAATTAGTGATTTAAAAAGTAAGGATTAGGGTAATAATTTGCTTATCTTTAACATTATTGCAATTATACCTAAGGAAGGAATTTTTTATGTTTACTGTTACCATAAAATAATTACTTTCATTTGGGTTTTTTGATTGTCCAATTGTTTTTCTGCTTTAAATTTGCATGTGTTATTTGTTGTTGTGGTTTTTTAAAGCAGTAGATGTGCTTTGCTTATAATTTAGGTATGGGATGTTTAGTAGTGCATTTGTTATTGTTTTATTACTCTCTTCATTGATGCTTGCCTTATTTTTTGTTGTTTAATGGTAAATGCGTTTTGCTAATGTTTTAGGTATGGAATTTTACTTGTAATTTTGTTTTTGTTATCTTCATTACAGATTGTGTTGTTTTTGTTTTTTAACGGTAGATGTGCTTTGCTTATGTTTTAGGTAGGGGATGTTTAGTTGTGAATTTTTAACTATTTTATTACTATCTTCATTGTAGCCTGCATTATTTTTTTGTTGTTAAGCGTAAATGCGTTTTGCTTATGTTTTAGGTATGGGATGTTTAGTTGTGAGTTTTTTATTGTTTTATTACTTCTTAATTGATGGTAAAACACCAAATTATTGGTACTAAAAACAAGACTATGGAATTCGTGGTAAAAATGAAATTTTCTTGTTAACATTGCAAAAAATTTAGATCGTTTTAACCTTTTTCTCATAAATATGTATCTAAAATATATATAAATGTTTAATATACCAAAACATCAAATAATACATATAAGGATATAAATAATAAAGCAAATTTTCATTCATGTTCAGTGTGAAAATATTTATCCTGGCCTAAAATGTTATTTTTTGTGACGTGTAAAAAGCAATGGCAAACAATAAACGCTTCTGCAGAGATCTTTAAGGAAATGCTTAACCTATTAAGACCCGAAGATATTTTTATGTAAAATCGTGGTAAAAATGAAATTTTCTTGTTAACATTGCGAATTGCATACTTATAATGACGTTTAAGATTTGCATTATTTTTTGCACTTAGTTCTTTTTTACAGGTTTCAACGTGACACGTAAATTTGTTTGTTTCTTCATTAAAAGTTGCGAATTTTTCAAAACAAAGCTTTTTTTCGTTTATTGTTTGCCATTGCTTTTTACACGTCACAAAAAATAACACTTTAGGCCAGGATAAATATTTTCACACTGAACATGAATGAAAATTTGCTTTATTATTTATATCCTTATATGTATTATTTGATGTTTTGGTATATTAAACATTTATATATATTTTAGATACATATTTATGAGAAAAAGGTTAAAACGATCTAAATTTTTTGCAATGTTAACAAGAAAATTTCATTTTTACCACGAATTCCATAGTCTTGTTTTTAGTACCAATAATTTGGTGTTTTACCATCAATTAAGAAGTAATAAAACAATAAAAAACTCACAACTAAACATCCCATACCTAAAACATAAGCAAAACGCATTTACGCTTAACAACAAAAAAATAATGCAGGCTACAATGAAGATAGTAATAAAATAGTTAAAAATTCACAACTAAACATCCCCTACCTAAAACATAAGCAAAGCACATCTACCGTTAAAAAACAAAAACAACACAATCTGTAATGAAGATAACAAAAACAAAATTACAAGTAAAATTCCATACCTAAAACATTAGCAAAACGCATTTACCATTAAACAACAAAAAATAAGGCAAGCATCAATGAAGAGAGTAATAAAACAATAACAAATGCACTACTAAACATCCCATACCTAAATTATAAGCAAAGCACATCTACTGCTTTAAAAAACCACAACAACAAATAACACATGCAAATTTAAAGCAGAAAAACAATTGGACAATCAAAAAACCCAAATGAAAGTAATTATTTTATGGTAACAGTAAACATAAAAAATTCCTTCCTTAGGTATAATTGCAATAATGTTAAAGATAAGCAAATTATTACCCTAATCCTTACTTTTTAAATCACTAATTATTGCATGTTTTTATTAACGACTCTCGCTTGAATTTACAAGGGACTTAAATGACAAAACACAAAACTCAAATAAAAATAATTATTTTACTGGTATCATCAGTAAACATAAGAAATTCCTTCCTTAGGTATAATTGCAATAATCCTTACTTTATATAACAGCACTTATTGCACATTATTTTATTGAATTTGCAAGGAACTCTACTACTTACCAATATTCAAAAACAATCTGCAACGGTGTACTTAAATTTTAACTAAAAAAACCTTCAATAAGAAATGTTATTATATTTGGTCTATCCTAACATGTTATATTTTGCCGTCCGTACACGCATATATTTTTGCTTCTTTTTTCCAACCACGAAGTTATTTTACTTCTTCATTGTGCTCTTTTTTCAAACACGAAGCTATTTTACTTTTTCATTGTGCACTTTTTTCAACCACGAAGTTATTTTACTTTTTCATTGTGCTCTTTTTTCAAACACGAAATTATTTTACTTCTTCATTGTGCGCTTTTTTCAACCACGAAATTATTTTACTTTTTCATTGTGCTCTTTTTTCAACCACGAAGTTATTTTACTTTCTCAATGAATTTTGTTTTCGGAACGCGTGCTAAAAGTAGAGAACGCGTTCGCAAGCAATAGCTTTAGTGAAGCATTCGCGTTCGAGTGCACAAAAAAATATTTTAATAGAACACCTTCGTGGTTGTGTGCGGAAAATTTAAAAATTTAGTAACACACATAATTGTTATGAAAAGAAAAAAAATGTTCGGGTTGGTTTTAGTTGTTTGTTTTTAATTTTTGTTCGAGAATTTTGTACAGTGAGTGTACTTTTCTGAACTCTGATTGATAACCAGAAAAAACAACATGTCACGAGGGTGTTATAACTATCGAAGAATTAGAAAAAAATCATAAAAATAATAAAATATAGAAAAATGTTTTAATTTCTTTAGCCAAATCTATGGAAAAACAAAAACTCATGTTTCTCGTTGTAAGTGGCATATGACGACACGTCATAATGATTGATTAATGTCACTGGTGGCATTTTGTATACGATAATTTGATTTTGTGTTTTCCTCTTCTTTATTTGTGTTTTAATTATTACCACCATTGTTTAGCGAAGCATTTAAATGTTGAAGATTTAGAAAAACAAAAAAATGTGCCACCAAATGTCGCCACTGTTTGTAACTTATTGCTGAAGAAAGAATATGTTCATTTTATAAGATGATTGTGCAAGAATTAATAGGTTTTACGTTTCTTGAATTGATTTTAATGAAATAATACAAATGAGTCATCATCAGATTATTTTTACACAAATATTTTGCAAGCTGAAGAATGTAATGTAATTTAGGTTTGAAAGAATTTAAGAGACCTTCTTATTTGGAACTAGGCTATTAAATCGGAAATGTTTATTTGAAAATTTAAAGCTTAACTTTAACGAAATTAGAGGGAGTGTAATGATTTTATGATTTGTTTATTAGAAATTTTACACAAAGACCCTATAAACAAGCGGATCAACTAAAGTTGATAACAATTTTGCAAGTTTGAACGGAGTACTTAGTTTCTCAGAGTTGGGAAAAATTGTTTCCACAAACTTTCTGTTGTTTGTAAACATGAAGCAAAAAAAAATTTAGTAATTTCTCATTAATTTAACAGAGTACAACTGCGGCGTTTTTTTTTTTTTTTTTGTTTACTTTGAAATAACTTTTTATGTGGGATTTTGGTAGCATTTCCAAGTTTGTAACCTTTGTTATTAAATCAAATTGACATATCAAAAGAAACAGCTGTCAGAGAGGTTCTTGCCTCAAATAATGGAACAATTACTTTTTCAGCAATTTTACTTTATTTCGTGTCTGTACCAAAATTTACGAAAATCTGGCCAAATATAACAGAATTATACATGTCACGTGGAGCTTTTAAAAGTTATAGCCCATGGCGTCTTATGACCTTAAAACTAAAATTATGTAAAAATCACCCAACAAGTTTTTTTTTTTGAAAAGTAAATTTAAATTAAACAATTAAGAAAAATTTAGTGGCCCATAAGTCGGAAAATATAGGCGACCGGTAATTTCTACACTTGATTTTTTTTTTTCACTTTTGAATTCTATATCGCCGTACATATTTAATTTTTTATATGATTTGTTCCAAATAATATGAAAAAATTAGAGGCAGGCGTGGTGTTTGGAACGCTGCCTCAAAGGACATGGAACGTTCTTGATAATTTTCAATTGCTAAATTTTTGAAACTATTTCAAAGTTGATTTCAACCTTAACACGGATGGACAGACGGGCATCGCTCAATCGATTTCACTATGCATATGAACTTAGAATATACATATATAGTTTATGGGTTCGGAAATGGATATTGTAGAAATAACACAGGGAATAACAAACTTAGATATGCCCTTTTTCCACCTGTGGTGAAGGATATAAAAATCCAAATTGCAATACTAGATTGATATTTCATATTGATAACTTTTTTCTATTCCAATATATACAAGCAATGTACACTTGTAACGAGTTGACATTGAACATAATAATGTTAAATTAATAACGAATAACTGTTCTAACTTTTCATGCCGGGTAGTAAGAATTTAAGCTTGGTGACACACGTACGCATAAGTTAATTTTATGCAGGACAAGAAAATACTTAATAATAGTGACACAATCAAAAAGGCAAATTAAAAATTATTTGTGCATTTCTTTGTGATATTAAGTGAAATGATCAATAAAAAAACTTTATCTATTGATTTATATTTGTAAGTTGCTTCGGTAACATTAATTTTTTTTCTATTCTATTTCTTTTTCTCTTAGATTCGTTATTTAAAATCTGGACTAATTGAGGTTTTTGTAATAGCGGTGAAATAAGATAAAATAAGAGGCAATTAGAAAACTATGAAAACTCAGTAAAACAAAACTGCTATAGGATCCACAAAACTTTTTGCAAATATTTAGAATATAATTTAATGACTTTGACCTGTCTAACGTTAAGTTAGCAAGAAAATGGAAATGCTGAAAAACCGCGTTTCGTCAGGACCTGTCATGTAAAACTTTACGTAAAACTAAGTGAATACTTTTAGCTCTGTACGTCACAATTTGAATAGTCGTGTATTAAGTGGCAACAAAAAAGATGAAAGATTTTGATACTAGTTTGGCCTTTTTGTAATTTTTTCCCATTTTGATTTATAGTTTTTTCTGCAACAGTAGCCAACAAAAAGCACAGTTCAATCTAAAAAACGTAAGAAAAATAGACGCGCTCCCTTCTTTTTAACATATTTCGCCATTTATCGACCGATATTGCTAAATTTTAATATAAACTCTTTGGAAACTAAGTCTGAGAGAATAGTATTTACAATTTTTTTATGGCTTATGTGGGAACATGGCAAAACCGATTTAAACCTATTACAAACAGACAAACGAACAGACGGCCATGGGATCGAAAATAAATATTGTATGTCAAACTTGTATATACCATTTCCACCTGTTGTAGTATAAAAAGAAAAAGCGAATTATTCTTTTATATTGTCTTTAATCTCTAATAATTTTTAAGGGCAACGTTTAAGATCCTATCTAAAATTTTAGGACCATACTAATAACGTTACTTTTTTAAAGCTTATCAGTAGGTTAATTTGAATCGTTTTGAGATTTAGTTCGTAGTAGCATATTTCCAATTTTTTTTTATGCTGCTTAAAAACACGTCACGGCCTGAACAGAGCTGGAATTGCTCATATGTATACAACTGTTATACATACATACATAAAAACATCAAATGGTAGATAAAATTTAGTTTGCAACTTCATAAAACAGCTCACTAATCATGACCTATTTTTAAACTAAGAGTTTTCAGTTGTTTAGCTTTTTTATTTCTTAGAATAAACAAAATAAAGTGGTTTGGCAGTGTTTTTAGAAATAAAACCAAACAATAAACTCGCAGTTGACCAACCAAATAGACAATTGTAACCACCTGGTCTGTGTCAATTGGCGCCTGTCTTAAACACAAAATAAAAATTCTAACATAAAAACGACTTGAAAATTGTTTTTATTTTAAAAATGTATGCATATGATACGTTATTCCGGTAACAGGGAGTACTTAAATTTTAATAACGAAAACTATTAAAAGCAATAACAAATTTAACATATAAAATTTCATAAACATTAGAAAATAATGAGTTTCTATCTTTTTTTTCCTTAAGAAAATAAGAATAATTTTTGAAAAAATTAAAAATAAAAACAACAATAATTGTAGTAAAAATACTGTAAAGCTAACAGCAACAATACTAAAGAATTTTTATGTTTAGAAATCAACATAAAACAGATCATATGAATTTGGTTTTTTATATCTTTTTTGTTGTTGTTGTTGTTTCTTTAGATGGCTAAAATTGCTAAAATGAATCAAAATTTTTATGTTCAAATTTAAATTTTTATAATGATGATGTGATGGTAATGGTCGCTGTTAATAAAATATGTTGCACGTAAACACCGGTGCTTAATTCAGTTGTTTGTTAAAGGTCCAAATAGATTAAGTTCATGTAACGTTACTTCCAATTTTGTTTTTGAATTTACAGACATATTAAAGTATTTTTTCATTGACAAGCTTTACTAAAAACTTTAAAAATTAATCGATTTATTTTCCAAAGAGACATTTTGATGGCGGCTCCCTAATAGTTTCGGGGTTGTTAAGCTTAAGTGGAAGTTTACTTATTTTTTTAGAACCCTCCATTTTTGCAATTTTTCTGAAACAATCGAAATTTAACTATACGAGGGCTGCTCTATATATTTCGGGCCTAATAGTGAAAATGCGAATATTTATGATCAAAAATGGTTTTATTGTTTTTCAAAGTATTCTCCAGCATGATTTAAACACTTTTGCATGTGCTCAAACCAGTTGTCGAAGCACTTTTTCCACTCCGATAGAGACACCTCTAAAACATGGTTTTTGAGCACTTCAACAGCTTCTTCTGGCGACGAAAATCGTTGACCACGGATTTTTTCTTGATGTGCGGAAACAAGACGAAGTCGTTAGGTGCCAAGTCAGGGCTGTACGGCGGATGACCCATTAATTCGACGTTTTGGCCGGTTAAAAACGCTCTGGTTTGAGCCGATGTGTGAGAGCTCGCATTGTCATGGTGAACAATGATTCGTCTTCTCTTGTTGGTTTTTTGAAAATCTCCGATGACTTCAGGCAAACAAATTGTAGTGTACCACTCAGAAGTGACCGTCCTACGTTTCTCAAGCGGAACAGTCGCCACATGACCAGTTTTGCCGAAGAAACAGGCGACCATTTGCTTCGAAGTGCTTCTTCCACGAACAACTTTCGTTGGATTTTGCTCGTCTTTGAATACCCACACGGTCGATTGTTGTTTCGTTTCGGGCTCATACGCATAGATCCATGATTCGCCACCTGTGACGATCTTACAACGTCTTTTGAAGCACCGCAATCGTATTGCTGCAACATTTCTTTGTACCAATCGACACGAGCCTTTTTTTGAGCGACTTTCAAATTGTGCGGGATCCAACGAGAACAAACCTTTTTTACGGCCAGGTGTTCATGCAATATCGAATGTATGCTGGTGGAAGTAATGTCCAAGGATGTCTCTATCTCTCGGTATGTCGCATGTCGATCTTGCATTATGAGTTCACGCACGGCATCAATGTTCTCTGGCACAACAGCCGTTTTTGGACGACCTTCACGGAATTCGTCTTTGAGCGAACTTCGACCACGATTAAATTCATTATACCAATTTTTCATAGTGCTATAGGATGGTGCTTCATCGCCATACAAAGATTTAAGTTCATCAATGCACTCTTGTCGTGATAATCCACGTCGAAAGTTGTGAAAAATGATGGCACGAAAATGTTTACGAGTTAATTCCATTTTTTTCTATATTAATTTTTTCAAGTCACTGTAAACAACACAAATAATGGTCGTACGTCAAAACGTTTTGAGTACGATTATGCTTAAAAATGACAAACTTTCCAATGGAAATTTCAGATTGCACTTGGCAGCACTCAGTGCCAGGCCAGAAATATATATAGCAGCCCTCGTATTTTATTAACTTATCTCTAGCAGCTCCTTCATTGAATAGAACAAAGATTTCTTTCTATAAACTTATTTATTCATTTTTTAATCTTGTAAAAAATTCTATATAAAGAATACATTCTTTATAATTACTGAGTTGTAATACCACTGACCAGAGAGTTTATATTTGCTATACCCGGTGTGTTTCGATACCCCATTCATAGACACTTTGTGTGAGAGGTACCACTAACTCCTTTCCAATGCGGCTACTTTCTAACTTGACTATCGACTTAATATGGGGTTTCTTGTAAAGATGATAGAGTGTTAGGTTTCATAGTTATCTAGGTGTAGGGGCTGTAAGTACCACGTTCACTCTCTCAATTCAACTAGTATTTTGTTAGATTATGCACTTTAATATGTGTGTGTTACTTGTACTAAACATCAAGAAACAGTTTCCTGGCAACGATAATAATATTTTACTTTGTATATAGGGTGCCATGCCTACAGTCCCAATTTACATAGTATTTCGCTCGACATTGCGTATTAATGAGGGCATAATCGGAACAAAATTTCAATGCTCCATGAGCTATAGTTTTGTACGTACGCGATATTATTATTTTACTTTAATTATAATCCAATCAGTTCCTTGATTGATAATGCACCGTGGGATCCCAATTTAACCGTGGGATCCCAATTTGCACGAAAATTGTTTTCTTACTTCAAAAGTGGGTAAATTAGAGAGGTTTTGAGAGAATAAAGTTCTTCTTCTTCTTCTTGCACGAAACAGCTCAAACTTTTTCTTCGTAAAAGTTATTTAAACGTGTTGAACAGCATTAAAACACAAACAAAATACAAAATAAATTATTATTTCTTTTTACTGATTTATTGAAATTCATTTTTCTTATAAAAACAGCCAAAATACTTTGAGTTTTTGTTTTGTGTTTAAAATTTAGGTTTTGTGTTCCCGTACTTTTATATTATTTTGTCTCTTTATGAAAGAAAACAATGCTTACCCTTATTTTCACGAACTTTACCCAAAAGTAAAGAAACATACTTAATATGGGAGCTACGTCTACGAAATTTTCTAGGCAAACGATAACAACTTTTCACTTTGTATGGGTGGCATCATGTCTACTGTCCCGGCATTACCATTTATGTGTCAAACTCTGCATATTGAATAACAAAGTTAATTTTAAAAAATTTTATATCTCGCGCTGCTGTAGTTTCTAAATAGCGAAAAGTAAAATAAATATTTATATTCTATGTTACGCCCATTTGAAGTATCAAGAAAAGTACCAACTGTGAAAATTATAAGAAGATCTGTCCACTATTGCTTTCCGACAACAACAAACAAACAAACAACTACTTTTGTGCTACACGTAAAGAAAAAACATGGTTAAAGTAACCATAATCTAAGAGCAACATATTATGGTTGTATTATATAGTTGTTAGCAAAATATGGTATTGTTACATGTAATAATAATATAGGTATTGTCTAGCTTAACAATAAAATGGTAAATTATAAACCTTATTATGTTTAAATATGACCATTAAATGGTTAAATTGAAATATCAAAATATGATTGATAATGTCATGCCATATAATTGAATGCAAAGATTTACTGATATAATAGACTTATTACTATTTATTGTTTTATTAACATTTCCATGAATTCACAAAAAAAAATCATTTATTAGTTTGTTATAAATGAGTAATAACTAAAAGGCATTGACGCATTGGGTCTAAGAATAATTTATACAAGAAGTATAGTTTATAAGCCCAAATAATGGCATCATATCTTCATAAATTCCTATGTGAACATCCATTTGTGGAGTAAACGATATAATCTCATATTGACATTAACACGTTAATCTGGCATCTGCGGTGATATACAATGTTGTTACATAATAGCAATTATTATCGATGAATATTATGGCAGTTTTAATTAAAAAATATGTAAATGGTTTCACAATTGTACCTGAAACACAAATATAAACAATTATATTTATTTCAACTATTTTAAAATAATTTGCTTACCTTTTATTTGTTTCAAATTTTGTATATTATTTTTTATTTTACATTTTGTATACATACTCGTATAAATTTTTAATTTTGTATTTTCTCTAAAAAAACCATTCTGTCAAAACCTAGAAAAATATAAATTTTAATCGCAAATATTATTTTGTTTGCTTTAAATCATATTTTGATTAATAATTATATATTATGGTTAAACATATTATCTTATTTTTAATAAGTAAAAAAATCTATGTGGTTCGAATTTTTTAAAGTTAAAACCAACCATATTGGATTATTGAAGTTTTATTGAAAACAACTATAATTTGGTCTTCGTAACTATACATTATTACAAGGAACATAATATGGTTATTGAAACCATACCACAACCATGTTTTTTCTCTTCGTAATTCGTTACATAAATGAAGAAGATAGAAGTTATACATATATACATATATATATGTATAGTAATGTTTGAAGTATGCATTGTCTGAAGAGTGTGTTCTATTTAATTGTTAAACATCATTACGAGTAATGTGTTTATGTCCCTTTTTGTTTATAAATCTAGAGCACACTTGATATATTTTATGTCTTTAAAGGAAAAAAATTTATATTTTTTGTAAATACAGCTATAAAATTATTGTATTTAATTATATAAACGCACACAGCATGTACACTTCAACACAATTGTATTTAGTGGACTTTGTGGTAGATCAGGTGCGTTTTTGTTGCGCAAATATGCTACTGTTGTATGCAAATATTAGGTGGGCTCCACTTAGTTGAAAGTTGACTTGAAGTGTCAGTGAACAGGCTAGTTTTTTCTTTCAAAACTCACACTTATAATTAATTCGCCTTGAATAAACACTTGCTGCGGTATTCATAAAATATTAAAATAAATTTTAAATGTATTTTAGGAAAAAATTTTTTATTAAAATATATCATAAAGTTTTAATAATAATAAGATTAATGAACTCAAAATATATTTATTTTTAAAGGAGCATCCTGAGTTTTTTCAAGTACTTACTGGAAAAAATGACTAGGCGTGGATTAGAAGAAATTTAACAATTTTTCCTGTTTTTAACATTAAATGATTTTTTTTTCTGCTGCGATATAAAAATTTATATTAGTGCATTTTATATTATTATTAATTATTTCAAATTTTTATTATTGGGAATACTACCCTAATTGAAAAAAAACAACTTTAAATTAGATGTTTAATGCATAAGTACAACTTTATATGTCGGTATGTATTAGAGTTTGCTAATACATAAAAAGAGGTCGCTGTAAGTGGGCGTTTTAGCAGAGGAAATAAAAAAGCATTTTATTTTTTTTTCTTTCATAAACATGGAATTTTTTCCACCAGCTTCATTTCGTATTTTGATGTTTCTTTTGTGCTTTACATAAAACTACAACTTTTCTTGTGAGCCGTCCACAACCTCATCAGCAACATCGTAATTATCATCACCATCAAAATCATTATTTGCATCAACATCTACATTAGCATCATCATAGTTCTAATAAAAGAGTACTTTACTCATACTTAAGTATTGCTTTGACCATTCACCCTGTTCTAATTTTAACGCCATATTGAACCTTATTAAAGTTTTGTTTATGCGCTGGATGGATGGATGGATGGCTTTCTCAGTTTGCGTTTTACTACTTTATGCTTCAGCTTATTATTCGTACAAATTAATTCTGTTCTGTTTTTTAATGCGCTTTTTAACAAAAATGACTTGTGTCGATCGGTTGCAAAATACTTGACGTTCAACAGCATACAAAACTAGCAGCACTTTAAAAAAATAAAATTATAAAAAAAAAACATAATTCCTTTGTAAAACAAAAAAGTTTAAAAATAAATCAACAGCGGAAAAATCGTTATAATATTAAATTTGTTTTAGGAAAATAAAGTTAAATGGAAGCTGCTCGTACACGTTAAAAAGGAAACTTTTTAATTAGCATAAGAAGTTTATGCTACTTTGCAGTTGCCTTTTTCTGTTTGTGCTAACACAGCAGCAACAAATTGTAAAGGTTTATTTTTTTTAAACAAAAAACTTTTTGCTTCAAAGGAGTTTGAAATATTTAAGATGGCGTTAAATTTCAGTTGTGTCCTGCTTTTATTCCTAAAAAGTGGAGATTAGTTGTAATATTTTAAAATCTCTCCACATAAACGCCAGTAAATAATATGAGAAAATTTTAAATTGTCCTTAGGGCAAGGTCTTGTTTATAGAGCTACAAAATACCCAGAACAACAGAACAACTATGATATTTAAAATATCTTAAAAGAGTGTTACATATTATATTCTTCACAGTGTTACGATTTTCGCTTTTTAGACAAACGTACGAATTGTTTTGATTGCAAATACCATTTTGGCTCATTATAAATTCTGTGTTCTTACTTTGTGGCTTTAACTGGCTATACTCGTTCAACCTACTGTCCTGAATCCTATATTATTATTATTACAAACGCAGCCATCCACACTACACTGCTGTCTTACTTCGGCGAGACATGAACTACTCGATGCCTTGTTTAGTAACCTTAACCATCCATAGACAACTCCACTACTCCTTTTTATTATAAAGGGAGTCTTGATAATTATCTGTTACTCTTATATTAAATGAAACGTACTTCTTCTATTTTACAGTAATCACCTCTACCAATGCAGTCATTGAGACTTCTCAGCTTTTGTTAGCTAATTGCGATTTTATTCTATACACACATAATTAGTAGAAGTAACTTATTCACCACGCTCATACGGAAAACAACAACAGGGGTTGCCAGATCTTATTTTCGTAGAAATATTGTAGATTTTAACAATACAGTGAAATATGCTATCAAAATGTAAAAAAATATATTTTGTTGCGCAGAGAATAGTTTTTTTTCGTTTTAATCGTTTTATTTGTTTTCAGATTGAGATTTAATTAAATTTTTAATTAACTTAATTGTATAAATAATTGAATGGTCTAATTAAATAATTAATTAATCCAATTTCATATTTAATTAAAAGAACAAAACGTAAATTTCTAATAAAAAAAAATAATTAAATCAATTAAAACTTTAATTAAAGCTCAATTTGAAATAAATCATTCAATAGGAGAGAAATCTTTTTCAGTGTAGCGATCTGAAACGAAATCATACATCGTGTGTTGTTTTATTTTATTTTTTAAGCAAAGTTCATTTCCCAGAAGACCTCATTCACCCGTATCTCGAATTCTAGGATTTAAGTAAATAAATCCAACGTTTTTCGGATTTAAAATTTCTATAACAATTAAAATAAAAATAATTATTTTTTAATACTTAAATACCATAAATACTAAAATAACAATATATATTTTATTTAAAAAATAAACATGACCCAAATTTTTCTGTTGAAGTTGTTTAAAAGTTTTCAGGTTTTTACCTTTTGTTACTTGGGGCTTTTTGACATATTTAAAAATAACCTCAAACAAGAATTTAATTATTTTGGAAACATAAGTATGTAAGAGCAATTATATAAAAACTATTAAATTATTATTCAAAATGTTTCTACTGGTTTTCTTTAGTGAAGTGGCTGCGAGAAAATACAATGTAGGGCTTGCTCAAAAATGCATCACTGCGCTGCATCTGATGCGCATGTGTGATTAGTTTGCGATGCCGATGCAAAACAGCAGATGCTTATACTTACCTGATGCGCTGACAAAAAGAAAATATCAATTGTTTACAACTTCGAACGCTTAAGCAATAAAAATTGATAAATTAAAAATTGATTAATTAGTTCACAAAGATAAAAAAACCAAAAAAAAATTAAATCTTGGATTTATCGAAATCGCGAAATTTTTAAAATTTCGAAACCTAGCATTATCACATCGCGACTCCAGGAGAGGAGAAATATTTACTGTTTAGTCCAAAATGTGTACGAAACAGTGACATGATGGGCTTTTTTTGTTACTAAAATTTATTTTTTATATTCAGTAGTCCATTCAATAAATTATCTTTGCTGTGCATCAGCTCTTATGTCAATTGAAATTTATAAGTAAGGAGGCATAAGCCTTTTGTTTAATGTTTAGTATAGAAAGCTTCCTAATATGTAGGAATCCCTTCCAAATGTGCGGAATCAATTTTGCAATACTCTTTTATTAGAAGGTTTGTTATAATCAGTATAACCTAACCCTTGTAAACTTTAAACATAGGGCTAAGCAACCCTAGGTTTTTTATTTCTTTTTTTATATAACAAACCAACGTCTGTGAAATATTCAAAAACTTTTTTTCAACCAAGTTCATGACTTTTTTCTAATAATATTTTTTTTTTCAAAATCCATTAACTTTTATAACTTCATAAATACTGTCCTCGCATTATTAAAAATAATATCCTTTTTTACCATTAAAAATTATGAAACTGTGTTGCAAACTTACCTAATTTTAACAATAGACGACAAAACATGCAAAATGCTTTTGTTATTAAAAATCTTAACTTTATTGTGCATTTAAAAAACATTCCACCTAACAAAAAAAAATAATAATAATAAGGCATCAGTAAGGGATGCATGCATCTTTAACTAAAAGGGTTCTTTTTAATGGTTACTAGAAAAATGTTTTCATAATTGCTGAGATGTCAAAAGTTCGAAAGCATTCAGTTTTACAACAGGACATTTGGGAGTTTATTTTCTCTTCTTCTCTTTACCGTCTTTTCCATTTTAAGGAATTAACAATATAAACTGGATAAATAACCAACAACAAAAAGTAAAGTAAAAAGACAAAACTAACAATGGATATTGTTATTAGTGTAAGAAGATTTTAAGCAAAAATTCATACCTCTTCTCATCTTTATAAAAAAAAAACAATTAACCATTATGCAAACAACGACAAACCCATGTAATAAAAAGTTTTTTGAGTTGTTTTTTATATATATAACTTTATATACATGGTAAAATGAGAAGAGAATTTAGAATTGTTTTATGACTAAAATAAGCAATTAAGTCTTAAATACAAGAGTTTGATTATGTTATGGTTCTATAGTACTTTAAGTTACTTTATAAAGAAATTGAGGACTAATTGTTTCTTTTAGAAAATGTGTAAATAATTAAGAATTTCAAAATTAATTTTAATTTGTTTTTACTTATAGATCAAGGGTTAGATCAATTAAAACAAGACTTCCTACTCACCTCACAGCTTTTAGATAACTCTCCCCTTCTCCCACAAGAACGTAAATAAAACCACTGAATTATGCTTTCTTAGAATAATATCCGCTATTGCGTAAATATTTTTTTGGTTATAATTTAAAAACGAAAAATAAAATTATATTAATTATTCATACTTGTTTGCTCACAACATTATAGATGCTGTTTCAGTATCATATTGACTGTTATGAGTTAAGTATGAATGTAAATACGCGGTGCCTAGCGTTTGTTTTAATTGTTAATTTTTTTTTCTCCCAACCAGGATTCGAACCATCGATCTCATAAATTAATTTCTAAACATTTTTAGAAAGAAAAATTATTTACAAATGTATGCGGACGTTTTCCGCATGGTTCGAATCCTGGCTGGGAGAAAAAAAAATTAATAATGAAAATAAAATTATATTTACAAATTATATAAAAAAAAACCCTTAATTAATGCCATTCCTATTTATGCTTGTATATTAATAAATAAATCAGTCATTTCAAAAAAAAAAAAAAAATCCACCATATCCACACAGCCCACTCTAAAACCAAATTACAGTAAAAAAAAAAGCAACAAGTCAAATAACCCTAAAAACCCCTAAATTTACTTTGTAGTTCCTTAATGATACCTATTTACTTTCATTCCTCCTGAACTTAAAAAAAAATTTCTTAATGTAAGGGGTAATCCTATAATCTGGCCGCTCAGTCTCAGCTATCTTTGTTATTATTTGTTAGCTACTCCAACAGGGTTTCCAGATTCCTTTCGAACAAAAAACACAAATTAAAAACTGTTTTTCCCAAAAATCCCCACTTACCTGTCAGTTTCTTGAATTTAATCTCATTCAAATTGAAAACCATTTGAACATTATTTTGTTATTAATATTTCTGGAGGTGTATCAACCACTAGAATTATTGCTAAAGCGTATAATAGTTCCCATATAGTTTCTATTTTTTTGGTTTTAATTGAGTTTATAGACGAAGAAACTCTTTTTGTGCAAGCATTGCTCGTAGGTATTCATTCTAATTTTGCCAGGTTTGCAAATGGTCTTATTCTAGCTGCACCTTAATATCTGTAAACTTTTTTTTTCAAATATGATCTAATTATTTTTTTTTTTTTTTTAACCATTTATTTAAGGCAAATACGTTTAGAAAAAAATAAGATTTTTAATTTTGTTACAATTAAAAGCAAGTACGACCATCAAACTTTACTTGTTTTAAGTGTGTTTGTAAGATTTATGATTTACACATTGTCATCTTAAAAAAAATTTGTTTTCTATACGGAAAGTCTTGCACATAAATGAATTTAATAAATGAAATATTAACCAACTCCAATTATATAAAAAATTATAAAAAAAAGGAAAATAAAAAAAATCGGCAAATAGTATGAAAAATGATATCTGGCCAAATATCCACCATGACAGATATGGATTCTTTTAAGTTTTTAATCAACTTTTTTCAGCCTCGTCTTCGAAAAGAAAATGGCCCAATCACGCTTCCAAACAACACAGCGCATCATACAGTGACACTTTGAGCATGAAAAGGCTACTCAATAATTGCTCTAGGATTTTCAAGAGCCCAACTGTAACAATTTGGCTTGTTGGCATAACCTGAAAAGTGAGAATGGGCTTCGTCTGAAAATGTGATTTTTTCAAAAACGAAATACCAAAACTATCATGTTGTTGGTGTTGTTACAATTGAAAAGACAAGTTTTTGTTGAAAAGTCCTTATTATGTTTGACGTTGTGGTACTTCATCGCCTTAGGGATAAAGAAAATTTAAGTGAATATTATCTGTGCTTAAATGATAAATATAAACTATCCTCTCTCAAATAAATCTCAAAGTATGATTATTTTTAGTTTTATAATTATTTATACAAAGTTTCAAAAAAAAATTTGGTCCTTATAACAGTGTGGGAAATAGTTTTTTTTTAGTAGAATTGAGTTTTTGGGTCTTGTTTTTGGCTTTATTTTTGATAAATTATTTATGTATTTACTGTTAATCGTCTATCTTTTTAAAAAGAAATCTCGAGATATTTGTCTGATTTATTTGAATTTTTAGTAATATCCTGATTTTGTCCTTTAAAATCTCATATCTCGGAAAATGTTTACCTATTTGTATAATATTTTTGATAAAATTTAATTTTTAAGTGAAATCACCATTTTTTTTTTTTTAATTTTCGTAAGGTTTTTATAAATTAAAGACAATCCGTAATTTGGGTTCCACGAACGATTTTTCTTTACCTACAGCTAGGACTGTAGCATATCGTTATTTTATTTCCAAGTTTTTAATTAACTTAGTTTTTTTAATTTATATTTTATGATGTCTTCCAAAATATATATTTATGTGTATCTTTTCATCTTCTATGTTATCAAATAATTGATTTTTAATGTAGTTGATATTCAATATACATATATTCAGTTTTCTCTATTCACCATACATACATATATATTCATAAGCTTGGAATATTGTAAAATAAATACCTAATAATACTGTGAAAAATAAACCTTGAGTTGTTTGGGAATAATTATTTTCTATAATACTATGATGAGCTCACATTAGGAAAACTTTTGTTTTTTATTTTTGTTCAGCCTAAAAGTATGCATTAATTTTGTAACAATGAAAAATCAAACACAGTGATTTCTTGCACTCGTTAACAGAAAAAATAACACCAAACGATGTTTTTATTTATTTTAAAATTTTCAGATTTTTTTTAACAAAATTTACTTTAATGTGAAAATGCCATTAAAACATTTTTATAATTAAATGTCGTTTACTTTTGGCCACTTTTAAAAGCTCATAAATCAGCATTTTAAATTTCAACTCGCAGTCGAAAATGAATACAAAGAGACACACTCTCAACCAAACATAAACTTTTAAACCAACAAAAACATTAAAATGCCTTCAAGGCAACTGCTGATGGTGTTTTATTTTTTATTGTTGTAATTGTTGTAATTGTGTTTAGTTAAAAACTTCCCTTTTAGGAATCTTTTACTTTTCTAAAGAAACCTAATTGATTGAAAAAATATTCTTGTTTGGCTTGAGGGGTTGTAATGCTGCTTCTTCTCCAGGTTTAATTTAGTGATAGAAAAGAAAAATTTTTCTTGCGACCTTTTGCTTCCTTTATTGTTATTATTGTTGGACAGAATGTCGTAAAGAAAGCGGCAAAAAGCCTACGTTTAGTTCTTCTTTGATATTTATGTTTGTTCTTGAGAAAAAAGTTTCCTTTTTTGCTACTAAATACCATAAATCGTAATTTGTTTGTTTTTCCTTTTTTTTTTTTTGTTAAATTTAATGGCCATATAATACGTGGTATTGTAAAGTTATGTTTGAGTTAGAAAGAAAAAATCTGTTAAAAACATGATTTTTAAATTATTTATTTTGTTTAAGGTTTTGCATATTAAGTAAGTGATTGTAACTTATTTCAACCACAAGCTGGTAAGAATGAACATTAATCACACTTAAATTAATTGAATTTGTTGTCATTTACATGCCTCTAAGAGCCAAGTATTTTTATAACGGAATAACCTCAAATCACAGAGAAAATGTGACAGTGAACCAACAGGCAACTTGCTGACTCTGTTTCTGTTAAATTATTAATAATATTGAATTAATATATTAGAACTTTAATTCTACTTAGTTGATTTACATGAAAGCATTTGGTCTCTTTTTTTAATGTAACAGGTAGAAACTTGTCTTATTATTCTCACAGGGTCCTCCACTTCGACTAGGTTGTCCCTACCATTTCTTCAGATTATTAAGATACTGTCATCGTCTTTGAAAACATAAACGTGGCAAGTGAAGAAGCACATTGAGCTTATTACGAAGTGCTCTTCTAATCCATCTGTCCATATTATCAGCTATTATGTTGAAGGATATAAGGATATTGTCTTTATGTGGGCTTTAAAGTATTACCTCCAACATTCGCCAGCACCCTGTAGAGCTTTGGCTTTTGATTCTTGAAAGTAATCGCGTTATTTATCACATTTAAGGCTAGTATATTCCCATTTCTTTTTCTTAATAATTAATTCTGCTTCCATTTGGTGCTCTCCAGATAAGGCTATTTCAACCACTCATTTACCTTTCTTATGGACTCTTTGATCGACCAGAATTGTTGACCAGGCTATTGTTTGCCATGTAGCCTGTAATATTTATTCTTAATGGCATTCCAAGTCTTAGCACGATATTGTAAAATGCATTTGGATACACCCCATAATAGTATAGAGCAATTCTACATGGCTTAAAAATTAACAAACCTATTAGAACAGTGACAGTTATTTGACCAAATCATTTGATCGTTACCCTTAACCGAAGTTCCAGTCATTGTGTAGAAAAAAGTTTCTTTTACAAAAAAATCTTTTTTTCGTGCTATTTTCTCGATTAATTATTTAAATCACCGATATTGATTATTGAGGCTCAAAGCACGTCTCGATGGCCATTTCGTTACCCTTTACTTAACTCTTCAGGAAGCTTCTGACAAACATTTTTAAAAAAGTAAAGATTTTTTTTTAAATTAATTAATTTAATAAAAAAATTCCAGTTGTTTAATATAAGTTTCTTTTACATTCCTAATAAAAACTAAAACTTTTGTATACATGTGATGCCTCTAGCAAACAGTATTGCCTTTGACCTAAAATTTTTTTGCCTAATCTTTGGAAAAGATTTAATTACAAAACTTTTAGAAGCTTTATTTTGAAATTTGCTAAAGTAGTTTCTATAAACGCATGCTAAAAATAAGATTTCATCACAAATTAGATTTCGTACAAATACCGCCACAACGGCAACGCCGTTCGGTATAAAAATATTGCAGCTGGGAACCATCGCTGCCAAAAGCTTTATAGAGACTTAGTAAAAATAAAAAAATATTAATCTGAAATAATTTTTTTTCTTCATTCCTTAAAGTTTTACCACAGCTTTAAATCAATTAAACATTTTTCTTTAAATCTCTTTCCATAATAACACAGAAAGAAATTTTTGCACCTATTAATTTTTATGAAATTATTATACTGTTTGATATTATAACAAATAATTTTAAATGATTATGGCTTAAGTAAATTTTTTATTTTAATTTCTAATAATTTTAAGACAAAAGACTGCTGATGATGGATGTAGCGTTACAGAAAATGCAGCGTTACATTCTGCTGGTGTCTAGTTTTTCCTGTTTTCTTTGAAAAACGTCCGCATACATTTGTAAATATTTTTTCCTTAAAATTGTTAGAAATTAAAAATAAAAATGAACTTAAACCAAAATCAATTTTAATTTATTTACTCGTATTAAAATATCAAACAGTTCAACAATAATTTCATACAAATTAAAAATAAATTAAAATAAATAAAATCTTCAAAGTAAATTCCGAGTCCATTCGATAACAGTGTCGTTTCTAAATTCCTTATTAGTTTTGTTACAAAACTCAATATTTGATTTCACAACAATAAAAGATATTCTAATTTTTAGCAAAATCACCATTATTTTTTTTAGATGTTTATATAAAACTCTAATAACAAATCAATTGTTATTCGAATTTTTTTAGTAATATATCTTTCGCCACTAGCAAAGAGCAAACTTCACTTTAAGTGTTCATTAAAATATAAAATAAACGTTCAAAATACATTCAAACTAGACCAATTCAAACAATATATAATGACAAGAACAAATTAGTATCAATTTCGTACCGCAACGAAAACAAACACCCACAACAATCAATACCCATTTGAGTCAGAGTAAAACTTAAATCTTAAAGGGTTAAGTAATGGCCTTTATTTCATTTTCCCCCCAAAAGAAGTATCCCACACAAGTCCTTTCGTAATTTTTGTAATTGTAACTTTTATCAAATTTCAATGAAAACACATCTGATGTAGAAAATTATAACGCAAGTAATAGGACCAGTCTACAACGACTTTGTTTCACATTTATGAGATGTAAAAAGGTTTATTAACAAAATGTTTGCCAGTAATAAAGAAAAGCTTTTTAAAGGAGTATTTTTTCATGGGAATCATCTTTGAGGCAGATGATGGGAATAGTTTTAGAAATTAAATTTTTAGTAACTGCTTCATAAATAAGTTGGATAAGAAAAGTTACTCCTCCTTTAAGATTACCTATATTAATTGTCGAGTAGTTGTTTAGTTGCTAAAATTGGCACTATGCCTGCCCGTCAATCTGCTCCTTTGAGGAGGACAATCAGTGAGATTTTTACACGCACACAGAAAAAGGATTTGTAAAAAATCGGTTAATATATTTCAAAGTTAACTACTAATATCATAATTTAATTTTTATTATCAATAAAGTATAACCTTGAAAGATTTTTTATATTAAGAACTAACAAGCGATATTGTATATCAAAAGTTGATCGCAACAACTTTTAACAAAAACTACCTGACGGATTTTTGTCTTTACTAAAATATATTCTGTTAATTGGTAGATTCAACTAAACTAGTTCAACACATTGCTACTAATACCCGAATGTTGGTAGTTAGAATCATATAAATCGACCGCATTACCTCTAAAAATCAAAATAGTTTTGACATACATATACCATATAACAAAAATAAAATTTATACATTTCAAGGTAAAAATTATTTAAGTTTTAAAACAAAAAAAAATTATGCCGTATTTTCGATTGAAATGGAAAGTAGATGGTTTTAAGTGAAAGTAAGAAACCCAACCAAAATAGAGAGGCGTAGCAGAGAGGCTGAAATTTAAGTTTTGTATTATGTAATTTATTAAACATAGTCATATTCTTCTAACTTAATTTTTAAATAAACGTACAAATGAAATAATTTTTGTTTAATTCACAATAATATTTTATATTGGTAATAATCCTCTTTCTCGAATTATTTTCTAAAACAGTTGGGAGTACCATATTAATTCAGTCATGTTAACCGAATTTCAAATAATGATCATAACCGATAAAATTCGATTGGCAACAAATTCGGTTATCATAACGAATCTGTTTTCTCTGTGCGAAAAAGGAGTTCATTGTTTCTTTTGACAGTCAAGAACATAAAATAAGTGATAGGATGGCTTATAAAGTGCAGGGATCGAAAAGAACTCCTTGCGTAGTGAGGTAAACTGTAGAAACATGCACAGAGAAAAGAAATTCGTTATAAGAACAGAATTTGTTTCCAATCGAATTTTGTCGGTTGGGGTTATTATCTTGAATTCGGTTGTTATAACTGAATGAATATAGCACCCACAACTATTTAAAAAAAATTATTCTAGGGTGATTATAAAGTATTATTGTGAATTAAATAAAACATTAATTTATTTTAATATTCACTTTTATTTAAAAAATAAATTATAGGAATAACATTCATTTTCAAGCCACGTATTTTTTAAAACTGAAGAATAGACAGTGTTAAGAATAAAAGGTGGTGGGTTTAGGTAATTTTTGTCCGTTTAAATAGTATTATGCAGGTAGATTGCTTGATATCTGTCCTGTTTATTGGGGTAAATAGTTTAACACACATGGACACGAACCAAGAGAAATAGATGAATGTACGACAGTATTACACCCAAGTAAAAAAGGACGAAGACTAGATATTCTTGAAAACATGGAAATTTACAAAACACGAACATTAAACGGAGACATTGTTAACGAACAGGTAAACACAACCTCTGACACGATTTTTACACCACTAAAATTATTAAAACACTCTTACAAACGAAAAACACCCACAGACGGTCACACTTACCTATCCAATAATAAAAGACCCAAATATTAACTATTTACCCCAATAAACAAGACAAATATCAGGAAATCTACCTGCATAATACTATTTAAACGGACAAAAATTACCTAAACCCACCACCTTTTATTCTTAACACTATCTATTCTTAACACCATCTCTTCAGTTTTAAAAAATACGTGGCTTGAAAATGATGTTATCAGATCGAAAGAGCTCGCCGAATACCCAAAATACACAGCCAGTGACGACGGTTATTACCGAAAAGTATAACAACAGTTTAATATATACTGGCGGAATCAACCCAATTAATTTAATATCAAATATTGAATTTTTTTTTAATATGTACGAATTTATTTTTATTATGTCAAACATTTTTCGATTTTAGAAGACGTAATCGATTTTTATCACTCTTACTACCAAAATTTGGTATTCAGTAGTAATGTGCTGTATAAGTTTAGTTGCATCATCCATTTGATAGAATAAATTTTAGTAAAGACACAAATCGGTCAGGATAACTTTTTTAAGAGGTTTTACAACCAACATTTGGGTGCAAATATTATTTGTTAGCTTTTAATATTAAAAATAAGTTAAAACTATAATTTATTTATATTAAAAATCAAATAAATATATTAGTAATTAAATTTTGAACATATAAATATCGAATTTTTACCAATCTTTTTTCTGTGTGTGATCTGCTGTGGATTCATGAAAGTAATAGCAGTTTTATAGGATTTATTTGTTGAAATAGTGGGCAAGAACCATAAGAAAGGAAGGCTAAAAAGCTTTTAAATTGTAATTGGGTGTCGTTAGCGGGATGAATGATATGAACACTTTAAACATTATAAAAATAACGGAAGATGATGTTTGTGAGCTCTGCCTTTTGAAGAAATAGCACATTTTGTGCGATACTGACTAATACTAACTGGAAATGTACTAAGCTCCCATTCCAAGTGGTGAAGTGATGGAGCTCTAAGACAACAAACATATTCTTATCAAAAGATTTCTTACCCAAAATGCATAATATTTTTTTCTTCATACCAGCTGTAGCGTACAAACAATAAAGCATAACTGTTATTATGTATAAAAAAAACAACAACCAGAAAGGGCAAAAAGGGGTTTGAAGCAATTTACTTCTACTTAACTCAAAATAACTGAATAAAATAAATTTTGACTTTTAATTAATGGAAACAATTTGTCTCCATTTCAATAAAGATCTTGTTACAAGGACAAAGATAGAAGTAAAAATAACAACAAAGTCAACAATATTTTACAACAAGTACAAAACAAAAAAAAAACTAAATGGAAAAAGAAACACAAAGAAACATGCTGTTCTTACAACAAATTAAAAAAAAAGGACATGAAAAATGCAAAACAAAAAGAAAAATCCGGTTTTGTATCATGCCATCACGTTTTGAAATCCTCCAAAAATCTAGAAATGAAAAGTGATGAATGGCGTGTTAACAAGATTTTATTTTATTTTGTTTTGTTTTGTTTATTTTGAACTTTTTTCGGAGCTGGAGCGTTAAAAATTGTCTTTGACATTTACACTTAACGCATTAAGGCCATATTTCTGGCGAGTTACAGTTTCATTTTACTTTCTCATTTCACAATTATTTCAGTACGTAAGTACAAACGCACGCTGATGTGATAAGGGGCAGGCAAGTTTGATTAATTGGTTTGTGTGCGTCTAATTAAATGCTGTTACAACGCAAAGTTATTTCTGCTGCTTTTGAATACAAGATGTTAAGCAACTTCTTTACATTTACAAGCTTAAATGCCACTTTAAATTTATTCAAATATTTTAGATTGAAATTAAAAATAATTGTTAGCAATTGTTTGAAATTAATTAAGCAATTATAAAACAATTTATTGGTTGGTAATTTACAAGAACGGTTGGGTCTACGACATCAACCAAGAATTTTTTGTTAAGACAAATAATAAAAATTTAGGAATTACACACACACGGTGAGTTTT
The DNA here is from genome assembly GCA_916610165.2 of Gymnosoma rotundatum. Taxonomy (NCBI): domain Eukaryota; kingdom Metazoa; phylum Arthropoda; class Insecta; order Diptera; family Tachinidae; genus Gymnosoma; species Gymnosoma rotundatum. The sequence continues at coordinate 102,746,161 of OU744340.1, forward strand.
TAATATTATAAGGAGGCGCTCAATTATGTCAGTTTTTATAATTTCGAAAATGCGCTGCTAGTAAAAACTTTGGCGAACAACTTAACAGTCCTTTGATGTAAACAAATAAAATTTTAATTTGTGCCCTTCATATTCACTCTTTTATAATTGGTTATTAAAATTGATGATGTGGTTAAAAGCTCATAAAGCTTAAACTAAATAGTGGCCCTGTTGAAACACAGCCTTCAAGATACTACATTGGGAAACTTCCCCGAACTTTGAGAATCTTCTTACTATCAAATATACAACTTAAAAAAAGTTATGGAAGATTTTGATCAAGATTTAATGCGACTAAAGTTCAAATACATATATTTAAATTTCTAAAATTAATTAAGAAAAAAATTAATTATTTACAAATTTTTGTGGTAATTTTTTGAGAAAACGTGAAAAATTAGAAAAATTAGCAACTAATTTGATAATAAAGAAAACGAGCAGCTATCTTAACCCGACTTAAGCAACTGTGCGAATACACATAAATTATGTGGAAAACTATAATATACTTAGAAAACTTTTCTTCAAGTTTCTTCAATTGTCATTTGCTTAAGCAGAGTACAAAATTGATCGAACATCCCGTACGGAAACATTTCATGGGAATATCATAAAATATTCACATTTGAAGAATCAAGTACAACAGAGTTAGGGAAAAAAATAAAATCAGGTTCGGCGACGGATGCGGATTTTATTGTTATTTTTTATTATTTGTTCACTAATTTTTTTTTTTTGGTTTTTATTGAAATACATATATTTAAAAAATTTTGTAAAATGTTAATAAGCAAAAATTTTCCTTGTCATTCACAAAAAACTAATAACAAATAGTATTTTTTATTAGAAAAATAATAAAACTGTGGCAACATGCTGTAAGAGAAAAAATTTAAAATTGAAAGTTCGTGAGAAAACGCACTCAAATTAAAATAAGTCTAAATTCATGCGGATTTATTGAGCGTTTTATATTGTCAAAAGTTTATATGAAAAAAACAACCGCAACCGTAAGGTTGTATTTCTACTCTACTCAGCGGCTGAGCGTTGAATCCTTCAAATGTTTTACTCCAAAAATTTGTACCAAAATGAGATGAAAGATTTTTATTTATAACTTTTCGATTTTGTTAATGTTTTTGTAGGGATAAAATTTATCTAATTGGGGATACCACTCAGCTCAGCTTTTTTATTTTGCTCTCTATATCTCTCTGTGTTTTGTTTCGGGGGCGGCTGTCTATCACATTGGAGATCTTGTTTATATAACTACCAGTATGGCCAGAGAAAGCCAAGAAAACGCTATTCCCTTAAAAATGATGCATTTTTCATTTAAAGTTACATTTTTAAATGTAAATGTAAATAAAAAAAATCCATCCCCCCTCCCCCATTATTACCATGAGCATTTCACTCAGTACTAAATACTAATATTCAGTGATTAAAAAGTGCATGATCTCACCATTCAATAAAATTAGCTAAGGTATACATTTTTTAATACATTCGTTCTTCTTTAAAAGATTTGGCTTCGATAGAATTTACTATTTCAAGTTTTTTTTTTTCAATACAATTATTTAAGTTAATTTAAGTCTTATTTGCTTTAAAAAATGTTACTTTCTTCAAAGCAGTAAAAAAACAAATTTCATCTAAATCGAGGTATTGGCACGGTACCTCTAGCTAGTTGTCAAATTTTTCAAGCGAAATAACTTAAGTTTCCAATAATGTTCGCAAGTTTAAACAGAGTACTTAGTTTTCGGCACGAAATAAGTGCAGCTCATATTATTTCACAGTTGGAAAAAAATTGTTGCCAGAAACATTTTGTTGTGTCTACACATAAAGCTAGAAACATTTCGTGATTTTTCACTAATTAAACAAAGTACAACTTCAGCACATTATTTATTGGTTATTTCGAACTAATTGTTATATGGCATTTTGAGAGGGGTTGCAAGTAGGGATGAGCGATCCCGTGATTTTTAAGGAACATCGTTACCAGTGAACGTGATTTTCAAATCACCGTTCTTTTAAATAGTTACCGTGATCATCATTTGCAGTTGTTTTTATATTTTAACATACATGTTTTTATATAGGAGGTATATAATGCTAAATAATATTTTATGCAAACAGTAATCATAAGGAAAAAGGTATTTTGATCTCTACATTAAAAGCAGCTGTAATTAAATTTCCCCAGAAATATAATTCGGAACACTGGTTGATTACAGGTTCAAATAAAAAAAGCACACAACTTTTTTTGTTTTTTCACTACATACATATGGATGCATGTATGAAGTTTGGAAAAAAGAATAGTTGTTTTTAATAAGTTCAAGCAAGAAAAAGCTACGCAGCAAAGAAGCTGCTTTGATTTATATTCTTATGATGAATGAAAGAGTCAAAAGTACTTATATTTCTCTTTCACAAAGTAAAATTAAATTTAAGTTTGTATGTGTGCAAATATAAAAGAACGTTCTTACGCGGAACTGTTATTTGATCAACTCAGTCACTGTAGTGACCAGTGATTTTTTAATCACAGTGATTTAATCACAGGTACTAAAATATCGCTCATCTCTAGTTGCAAGTGTGTCAATAAAATCGAATTGATATGTAGGTCCTTGTCCAGGCATGCAATTTTTAATTTTGCAATTTTCTTAAATTCTCTTTTGCAATTACATTCATGTCCACATATTCCACATTTTGTTTCTGCAATTTTAGACTCAATTTTAAAACGTAAACTAACAACGACAAAACAAAACAGAATTGCAAGTCCATGAAACAGTGCACAAACTCAAGAGTTGCACGACAAAAGTTGCAAAGTGTGGACGGGAACTTAAAAAACGGTAATCAGAGAGATTCTTGCCTCAAATAATGAAACAAGTCCTTTTTATTCGTGTTTGTAATAAAAGTTACGATATTTGACCAAATAGAACAAAATTATAGTTGTTACTTGGAGCGTAAAAAAGTTTAAAAAAATATAAACAATATGAACACACGGCAGCACTGATACTTACAGTTTTGTGGCAGCTGAACTTAAAAGCAGCGAGTTATTTCGAAATGGAGTTCTCCAACCTAAAATTAAGTTTTATGGTGAACAGTGTTGTTTAGCGAAATTTTTGAGCAATGATGGCAGCAAATGCATATAAAATTTTTAACCTTTTCTGTTAATTCATTTGTGTTTACTAACAAAGTAGGCATTAATTTCATTCTTGCAAGTATAAATCTAATTAGTTCATAATTGATAAAAGCTCTTATAAAAGAATATTTTTCTTAATAAAACTGGAATGAATATATTCTTTTTATGATCATTAAAAATACAAACTTAAAATGCTTAAAAGTATTTAATGTTTCATTTTCTATATAAAACTTATTCCATATTATGGCATCAAGTTTTTTCTTTGTGGAATTTCAATTTAAATCTATTATTCATAAGAAAATCATAAAATAACTTTAAATCCAAAATAATAAAAATAAATTAAAAAATTCTTTAAAACGCCCCAACACGTGGCTACCACAAATCCAGTTAAATGTTTTATTAACAACAACCATTTGAGGGGATTCAGTGAGTTCTTCTATCGGAAGTTACAAACAAAAAAAATAGTCATCGACAAACATAATTCATTATTAACGTGTCATATAAAATTTAATAGAAAATAATATCTAAAGATAACATTTTATCAATCTACAACAATTTTTATATTTTCCACAAAGAAATGCGGGAGGGATGTACTACAGGATGTTTCAAAGTAGAAAACAGGTCAAACAAACGTAGTTAAACTTACAACTTTGTCAAACATGCGGCATTTTCTGTGGCTTTTTTTATTGTCTACGAAAAAAGAAAAAAATAAATAGTTGAAGGATTTGTTTGGAACGTAGTATGTTGTTTCTGTCTTTTATCGAAAACATTAATTTTTGTTAGATTAAGAGATAAGTTTTAATACTGAAGGAACAAACAAAATTGAAGCCGCGTGTGTCAAGGCGGAAGTAAACGGTCTAAATTATTTCACCGTTTTCTGTGCGATACAAAGGAAACAAGTGGTAAAAAAAAATGTTTTTCTTTTATTGAAATTTCAAATATGTTAAATGTTTGTTTGTTATTCTTCTTTGATAAACAGTTTGTTATTTTATTTGAATGACCGTTAAAAAGCATGTCAAACTAATTTGAAAATTGCCCTTTTTTTTTTTTGAAAACAAGTTGACATACTCTTGTTGAAAGTCAGTGTAGTTGTTGTGTATAGAGGTTGATGTAATCTTTTGTGACGGAATGGCTGGAGGGTGAGAAAGTAATTTTTTAAAAAGATTTCTTTTAAACTTAACAAATTCTAACTGCAAGAGCAACAACAAAAAATCTGAGATCAAACAAATATTTTTCTAAAGAGATTCTTTGACAATTTGATTTTACCGCTGGTTGGGGATTTTGGTATTTTAAGTAAATAATTTTATAAATTAAAATATTCCGTTTTAACAGACTTACAGTTGACCTTAGGCAGGCTTTTAAATTAAATTGAAAAAAAAAATACTAAATCTTTTTCTTTAATTAAAATAAAAAAAAAATGCAAATTAAAGTAGGAATTATAAAACATAATGTCTTATTTTTTTGCACCATTTTCCCCAAAAAAAAAAACGATTTTTCATAAAAAATTATAAATTGATTGTTAAATCCAATCATTTGCATATTTCAAATATAATCATAATTTTTATGGATAATTTTTGGTTTTCTTTCAATAATAATCTTCATCTGCCTTCTTTTATTTAAGTATTTTATGGCCATTCTCAAGTCCCCTTGCTCACATCGTATACAAAACTACAATTTACAGCATATGAAATCACATAAAAATCATGAAATATTAACATTTTCAAACCCATTTTTACGATCCATTTGTTTTTTACGTTTGTTACAATTGTATCATTTTTAGTGCCTTTGATTATTAAATTGTCCTCTTATGTGAATGAATTTGTGTTACTAATATTGCGTGTGTGTGTGTGTATATGAGCATAAGAAATAGCCTACAAATGATAAAGTATTATGGTTATCCACCCTTTTCCATATATCATAAGTAGTTGTGCCTTTAAGGAAATCTTAAGTGGATACTTATGGATGTGGAAATAAATATTTTGGCAAATTGATACATTTTGTTTTTAGTAAAAATATATTTTTTTATTTGTTTTAATGAGGAATACATATTGTCTTTTATTCTTTTTTAAAGCGTGCAGAGTGGACAGAAGGCATTAGAGTACTTTAGTTTCAACTATTTATGCGTTCAATATTTTAATAAAATAATAATAAAATGTAGATTTAGTTGTCGGGTTTTTCCGCCACCTATATAAGAAATTGTCCTCAATTCTAAAGAATAACTAAAAATATAATTTTAATATTTTGTTAAAGTAACGTCCGTTATGCTGCTGTAGTCAAGGTGGTATGCACGTTGACTACCACCTGTTTGGTTGCATTAAATTTTTAATGGTATAAATACATATTAAGAATTAGCAATAAAACATGCAGCCTGCTTCGTCGGTACTTCTTAAAAGTATATTCGCCGGCGTAGTTAAATAGGTAAGGAAATAGATTTTATTGCCTGAAATATCACTTCTCTTAACAAAAAAAACCTGTAGATTTATTGTATACATATCGTCCTCCCGGGGGCATCAAGAGTCTGTGCTGACCTAACCTAGATGCAGACGAGGGTCCTCGGGGGTTTAGGGGAACCAGTCCCCCGGCGTACAGGCACTAAAGCTGGATAGATAGTTGAGTACTGTCAAAGGATTTACCAGCGTCCTTAAATGATAATAACGTATGATTAATAATAGCAATATATAAACTGGCACCACGGGAACCGGTAGCCGATGCAGAGAACCGCCCAACTCTGTAGACGGTTATTGGTGAGGTCTCTTCGGGGTACACGTGGTGGTTGTGGTAAAATTAGTATATTTCTGCGGGTCTGGCGTGGAATAGATGGAAGTGTGCTATTGCACTCTCAACAGAGGAATTTAAGGACAGGGGGTAGATTCATGGTCCTGCAAGCCATGGTCTTAAAATTGCACAGAATAGTGCAATAGAATAGTGGTTTGACCACCGTTTGGTAAGGGCTTACTGACAGGTACAGACGTTAATCTGACCACTTATCCTGCACACATATCGTCTTGAAACCAGAACTAAGCATAAGAGCATCACCGTTAGCAACATGTTGCAGGAAATGCTTAAAAACCCATAAACTTTCTTAAAATATGTTTTTAGAATGCTAGCAAAGGACGTACGTCAACATAAATATGAACTCGAGTTCTTAATTGTGAATCCAAAAATCGATATAATGCACCACGAAGTTCAAGTAAAATAAATGGTAGAGCATATGGAGGCTCAGCAATACCTATAAAATCGTGAATCAAGCTTTAATTATTGTGAGATTGCTGTAGAGATTTACTCTTACAAATATCTTACTCCAAAAATTTCATCGAGGATTAGTTATACCTCTTCAAATTTTATTATATCTGCCTTTCTGCTAGGAACGAAACAGTATAAAAAGGTAAAACAATTTGCTAATTAAGCAACCTAAAACATACCCTCCATTCGTTGATGTTGTTTGTCTTTCCACTTAAAAAAGAGGGCTCGAACACAGTGGGAATTGCACAGCTCTCCTCAAGTTAAAAGCCATAAAAGAGTGAACGAAAAGAACTACTTAAATAGAGAAGAAGAACTGCAGCTCTAAAAATATCTTAGTGGAACTTCATGACCCGGTTACTCGATATAGTGTACAAGCATTAATCTTAAAAGAGGAAATCATATGAAGAAAGGTAATTTATTGAACATTTAAAATAAGCGTTTACGCCGAATGATAAAACGAATAAGGATGCTTATGGCATTACCTGAAGTAAAATTTTAATTATTAATGCGTTACTTCGCCTTCAACTTAATGCAATTAGCCATTGCAAAAATGAATGCAATCATATTGGTCCAAATTTAGGTTGGCTCCTATTTAGTTAACGACATAATTCTTCTCTTGTTCTTCCTTATACGAACCGAATACCAATAATGTGCACAACATTTTCAGCGATACAGCTTTAAAAGGAATTTAGAATTACCTTAGACCAGTTACGTATAAGTTTTACGTAAAATAAAAAGAGGAATGCGTTCCTTGTTACAACGTTATTTGATTTTCTTTACTCAAAAGTTGTGAACACCCTTTTGTTAACTAGATGGCGAAAATTGTTCTCAGTACTCAATTTCTAATCAAAATGTTAAAAATAAAATTAGAATCACGGGGAATTCGTTAAAGCACAATAACGACGAAAATATACAGCTGTTAAAACTTTTGGAGTTGTTTAATACTTGCGATGATAAAGTGACCATAATACTTCAAAAATTAAACATTAAAAAAATAACATTCGTTAATGTTGAATGTCTCTTGGCACAGCTCTCCTCAACTTAAAAGCCATCAAAGAGTGAATGAAGAGAACTACTTAAATTTAGAAAAACTGCAGCTCTAAAAAATATCTTGATGGAATTTCATAATCCGGTTACACGATATGGTGCGCAAGCATTATTTTAAAAGGACCGGTAGTACGCATGTTCTTTCTTAAAAGAATATCATTAATGTGCACGACATTTTCTGCAATACAGCCTCTGAAGAAATTTTATTAATGCCGTAGATCAGTTACGTATACGTTTTACGTAAAAATAAAAACAGGAATGTGTTCCTTGTTACAACTTTATTTGACTTTTTTTTATTTACTAGCAGTGCCCACGACTTCGCCTGCGTGTCATTCTTAATTTTCTTAAAAATCGAAATTAGCAAAATTTGTTTTTAAATATTTATTCCAGAATTCTGTGTTAAAAAATTTTGATCTATAAAAATAAAAAGTACCAACAACTGTTTTAGTATCTTTATACCAGTAAGCTTGGGTGCTTTCACATATGTATCTCTATTTTCTCTACGAAATGATTTATTATTATGAAAAAAAGTATTTTATATTGGAGCCAAGGTTCTACAAAATCTTGTTCAAATCCAATCACTAGGTTTTACGTGATGCGAACACAGACAGACAGACAAAAAAAATTCCAAAAATAGGTGTTTTCTGTTCCACATCGATTATTATTTACACCAACATTAATTTATGTACAGAAATGACCCCGTTACAGTTTTGTGTTGTGAACACTCTTTCGCTAACTAGATGGCCCTAAGTTGTTCGCAGTACTTAACTTCTAGTCGTCGAATAATTTATGCATGCATTAACCTTTTATTTTTAAAATATATTTTTATTAATATAAAATGAGTAAAAAAAAGTAGAAACACGAATTCGTTGTGCCGTATGAAGTTTTTCGAATTGTTTGCGGTGTAGGTGACCATAAAAATAATACTTAAAAAAAATTATTTACAAAAACACAACTAACAACAATATATATATTTAACGAGTATTTTGTACACTTATCTTAAATGTCATAAAATAAAAAAAATAAAAAATAAAATAATTAGTTAAGTAAAACAATCGAAACTAAAGCCAAATATGGTCACAGTGTACTGATGCAAGGCGAATAAATTGCGAATTGGCGAATTCATTAATTTTCGCCCGTGGCTTAACTGTCAAATTCTTGATATAAAAAATTGGTATACTGTTTTATATGTAGTTTGACATTCGGTTCATCGGCGTAAATTAACGAATTCGCCATCGCTACCACCCTATAATTGATTCGCCTTGGTAGTGATGTGTTTGTCTTTCTCCGACGTAAAAAAATGAAATAAATCTATAATAGAGTTTGCAGAGTATGACGGATGCATTTCCATATGCACAAATATGTTGTATTTTTGTTGAGGATTATTCGCGACCAAAAATTCGTGGTTCGACCCAGTTGTGTTCCAAGCATGAGATAATTCTTTCTTAAATAGATAAAGAATATTAACATTACATTAACATATGTATAAGCATTTCAGTTTTCATTAAAGAAAATCCTGAAAGTTTCGGATTTAGAGCTAAAACTGTTCTAAATTTCATATTAATGCCGCAGAATGTAAAAATTTGTAATTATTTTCTTATAAATAGCATTCAGGCGTGATTCCGCTATAAACGATTTTCGACTTAAGTTTTTAGCTCAAAGCAATTGTTGTGGTTTGTAATACCAATAAAAAGAAGAAGACGTAACATTATGTTTATATTCACTCGACCCATAGAAATATGAATGTTCAAATTTTTTACGGAAACTAAAAATCTCTCAACACTAACGATAAACAGCAGCTAACGAATATCTTTTTTCCGTTATATTTTAAAGTGACAATATTCGTTTGTTGCCTCGAGACAAAAAATAATAGTTTTCTTAACATAATTTACTTTAAAATATCAAGCAGACAATTAACAACGACTTAAATTATTAGGAAATTGTTATGAATATGAAATAAAATGTCATTTAAAACTTCAAAGTAATTTTTTTACGCCTTTAAGTCTGAACAAAATTATAAATAAATGCAAAATAATAAAATTGTTTAATTTCAAAATTCCCAATATCCTGCTGCCGTAACCTTTCTTATTTCAAAAGAGAATTTTCTATTAACGACAATAATTTAAAACAATTTGTGTCATTATACAGTTTAAAACGTGCGAGTAAGAAGAAAATTTAATAAGAAAATTTCATTATGAAAACATTAAAATATCAAAGAAATATAAAATTATGACAAATGTATGCCAAGGGCGAAATGTAGACGGCCGTATAGACTCCATAAACTGTTGGTGTAACAAAAGCAAAAACGAAAAAAAAGTAAAATAACGATGCTCCTTTAATAGGCAGCAAACAGCTAAAAGAGCAGTAAGTGAATACAGGACTCCCATGGGAAACTAGTAAAAAAGGAATGTAAAAACGTTTGCCCTTTGAACTGAACATTTTCTTATACATATTTGACTATTGTGGGCTTTTTTTAATAAATTTCATTTGGCAAATCAACCACAATAGAATAAAATAACGCAAAAGAAGGGGGCCAGAAACAAAAAAAAAACACAAAGGGAGAAGAGAAAAGGTGACCAAGCTTAACACAAACAAATATGAAAATTATAAAGGACATAAATTATTACACCAATAGACCGGGTGGCTTTAGCGGTCGTGTTGCTTTAAAGGATGGTTGGGTGGGTGTGTATGAAAAATATAAAATTATTACACTTTTTATTTACGAAAAAAGAAGAGAAACAAAAAAAGGCACTGGACAAATTTAAAACTATAAAATGTAGAGAAAACGTAACAAGGCTTATAATAAGCAAATTATGACCTGACAGGGGACTTAGTTATGCCACAAAATTTATAGTTACTATTTCATTTTGCTGCCTTCTTTCCTTTTTTTTTTTTTTAAATAAAATTGAATAGAATGAAAAATTTCAATAAAGTGAACTTATTACAGCAATGAAGCGATAAAAGGAACATATTTTAGCTGGTGTTTATTTCACTTTGGAAGTTCTAAACCAATTTACCAGTGTAATGAAGCGAATTAAGTTTGAAAAAAGATAAAAAAAGACCTTTGGATTTTTATTAAAAGAATTTTTTTTTTTTTTTTATAAATACTCGCATGCGAATGTTCTCTTTTTAGGAACAGTGGACAAAATTTTATAAATATTTAGTAATAATAATTTTGTTTATTTGTGTCTTATATAAATTTAGTCTTTGCCGTTCAAATGTTAATTAAGTCGCCCGAGGCCCCTCAAAGCGTTTTTCTTTTGGGTTTTCAGGCGGATTTTTTAATAAAAGGTTCTTGGCAAGAAAATTTAATGCGTTATTCGGTAGAATAAGCATATTATTCAGATCGCAAGACAAGCACCAAGGCTCTTGACCCTAGTTTTCTGAAACGGTGCAAGAGACACTTTACTCCTTTTGATCTCCTTGCCATCATCTATATCACTTCTATCAGAGCGAAAATATAATACCACACCCATTTGGAGTTGCTCGCTCGCGTACAGTACAGAGCTCTATTGACTCACTCATTGACGCAATATAGGATGTGACACAGATTCCAAAATAGAGAGTACTTTTAAATCCCTTGCAACTTAAAGTTGTAAACAATAATGCAAAACAATAAATTTTTGTTACAAGCACTTTTTTAAATTAACGTTTGAAACTGATTTTTGGCATATGGCCACTGTGGTTGTTGTTTGATGAAGTGCATTCTGGACGTGTAATTTTAGGCCACATCTCTAAGCTTGACGCCTATTGCTGCTGGTTTATCAGCATAAGCCAGTGACTTCACATTGCGTCACAGGAAATAATCGAGAGGTGTCAAGTCGACGACCTTAAAGATTAATTAAGATTTCCTTAAAGATTAATTATGAGGTTCTTGGAATATGTTCAAACAATAAATCACTGCTCACAGTGCATTCATTTTTAAAAGAAATAAGGCCCAGTGATGGCTCTAGTAAGTAAACCGTATTATATCGTAGATTTTTGTGGCACCACACATGTGTTAGTTTTAATTCCTGCCAGCGGGTGTAGGCCAAGATCCCCAATTCCTGGAAAACTCTGATTACTATGAAAAGCTTCACGGCTAACCATTACGTTTACATAATAAAACTTCATTGTTAAAATGAGTGTTCGTAAGTACAAAATCTTTTGACAGAAATATCACCATATTTCTGCATTTTTGAAAAAACGACAGGCTGTGTTAACCAAAGAAGTTTTCCTTATTAATTTCCTCAAGTGGCAATACATCCGTAATTTGCAGCTATAAGCCTTGTGCTCGTTTGCTCATTTTCTTTCAAAAGCGTATTAGGGAGGCCTGACATCAATGAAAATCATATCAAATTTAATTTATAAAAACAAGCTAATTGAAATATTCGTTTAATAATTAAAGTTGTGTTCGCTTTGAATACCTTTGGGTCCGTCGAATCATTGATTATTTTAAACATTTCGCTATAAATTAAAAAAAAATTAATAAAGGGACCAATCAATGGACCCAAGTGGACTGTGGTGACACTGCCGCCTGTCTGACCTAACCTAACTTTGATACGTGTTAAGTACTTCTTTCTGAATTGCTGAGCGGTTGTAAGAAGACCAATTTCTTCACTAAAATGTAACAAAAAAGTTGCCCCACCTTGAACAGCTTTTTTCCATAAATGAATTTTTATGTTAAGTTTCTATGATCAAAATACGATTAATATGTGACTTCTCACTAGAGCACAATTTGACGATGTTTTATCTTATTGAAAAAAAAAACTCCACCATCAAACAAAAACTGAAATTGATACAAAAATAAAAACTTGAACAAAGAAGGCAAAAATTGGTTAAGCACGTATAGAAAAAAAACATATCTGCAAGCCAACCCAGCTGATACTTGTGGTTGCTGAGCAATAAACGATGGCGATTTATTTCCGTTTGCTACTATTACTTTTTATATAATTTTTTTTCGGTAATTTTATTTCATACTTGGGAACTTAAATGATAAATAAATTTTAAGTTTTTGAATGGTCAGCTATTGGTAACCCGAAAAAAATATATCAAGAATCGTATAAAATAAGCATAAAATAAAATTTATTGGAAAATAACTGGAAAAACAAAACAATAAGTTTCTACAAAACATACGAGCACTTGACTTTCGAAGTAGAATCCTTGTTGAGGTTGTGCTGATAGATGGTCAAAAAATCTAAACGCAAGAGCAATAATAGAAACAGGAAACAACAAAAAAACGTAACAATATGTTTCGCATACAAATGTGTGTAAGTTACAAAATTAAAAAGAAAATAAAATATTTACATTAACATGCAGCACGTATTTTGGCAAAATTTGTGAAATACAGAGAAATGTAGTTCCCAACAAGAAACTTTTGCGAATAGTTTGTATGTCTCAAACAATAGATCGATTAAATTATTTGAAAACGAGAAAAAAAATAAAAAGGAAAAGTATATAAATATTCATAAATACAAATCAAATAATTTAATTAAAGCTTACAGGGAACGGCTGGTCAAATCAAGTAAATTAGTCAAACATTTTTTAAGAGACACAAAAATATAATTTTTCTGGATATTTATTTATGTTTCGTCTTAGAGTATATTTCAGACTATATCTCTAACCGCCATGATTCACTCTTATACACAATCGAACGATTTTACTCGTATTACACAAAAATTTCACAGAATTCTGTCCTGTTTTAAAATTGTTCCAAAATGGCGTCGAAGCTGCCACACTATTATACAAAAAAGATATAAAAAACATGTGATGCTAATATTTTTTACTTTTTTCTCCTCATCTTAAAAAATCAACTATGATCGCATAGAGAAAACTATTTTATGAATTACGGTAAAAAATTATAAAATGGTACAGATTTGTCAAAAAGTCTGTCACACACATGCTTTTTTAATCCACACTATTATACTTTTTAAGCACACATGCAATTTTTGACAGATCGTACTAATGAGTATGATAGTGAATCCTTGCCTCAAGCCTCAATATTTAATATATTTTTTATCATCAGCTGATTCTTTAGCCTGCAGTCATTTGGCATAATTAAATATTAGTTGTTTAGGCCAATCGCTTGCTATTTCGCTCAAATTCAAAAAAAAAAATATATATTTATATTGAACGATGTTGCCGTTGTAGTGATTTTGGTATTAAATTTAAATGCTATTTTTTAATTCACTAATCTGAGTTTTGGCCCGTGTTTATAGAAATCTGTTTGCATAAGTTTAAAATGCAACTTATAAAATGGTAATTGTTATAAATTTTTTGTAAAAATTAATGAGTTTTAAGGAACTTTGGTAGTTTTGTTGAAAAAGTCAGTTACAATGCTATTTGGTACAGACATCATGTTTTTACGAAAATAAGATCTGGCAAACTCCTGAAGAGCAGCAAACAAGTGTGCCGGAAAGAAAAAGCCATGATGATAAGACGTCTTATTTAATATTAGAGTAGCAGTGAAAATTGTCAATGCGCCTTTATAAAAAAAGAAAGGCCGACTTCCTAAACGCCTGTTGCAATGTATAATTTAAAAAAATGCGTATGCAATGCTAAACATGGCTTAAGTGCAAACTTGCGTTGCAGAGACATTCTTTGCATTTTATCGGCATTTAGGAACGGCGCTATGCAACTCATACATAAAACAAATGTCAAAAACATGGTATAAAATTAAATAAATTTTTTTAGAAAAATAGAGGTTACACAAAATTATTTATCCATTTTGTTGGCAAGTGCTGAGGAATTATCTCAGATCAAATCTATCAAAAAATATTAAAAAGAAAAAAAAAGAAGAGACAACTTTGTTAAGGACAATAAAAATCCCGGGAACAAGTGATCAAAAATAAATATTTTTTTAAGAATTCATTGAATTAATGGATGATGACATTTTTTATTCACATTTCATTTTAAATATAAACAAGAAAATACTTAGCATTACAGCTCAAATGTTTGCATACAAAATAAAAATGATGCGTGATTTTGATTTCTGATACTCATTAAAGTGAGTTGCCAAACGATTAGGAACATTGTACGTTGTCAAAAAGTTTACATATGCATTTACGAAGTGTATGCATTGTAAATATGCATTGCAACTTGCGTTTAAGAAGTCGGCCGAACTCTAGCTGTTGGATAGAGGAAGTAACCCCATAACAATAGCCTACAGCAAATATTTGTTGTGGATAACTGGTTTGGATGTAAGGCTTAGTGGAATAATCTATGGACGGTTTAGGCTACTAAAGAAGGCATCGAGTAGTTCATGTCTCGCCAGAGTAACACAGTAGTGTTTAGTAAATACGAGACCGCAGGATCAAAAAGTATAGCCAGATATTCACAGAGTAGAAAGATATACAGAACTTATAGTGTTCCACAGTGGTTTTTGCAAGCATAAGAATCCATACATTTGTCAAGAAGTGAAAACGTAATAATACATAAAAAAAACTTTGTTAATTTTTCTTATTTTGTTTTTATGAATGTGATAAAAATATTGTTCAACGTAATGTCCGGTATTTTGGACCGACACTGTGCTGGTAAGGTATTGACTTCCTCCATTTATTTTATATTATTATACCCTTTACCACAAAAAGTGGAAAAAGGCTATATCTTAGTTTGTCATTTCATGTGTAATTTCTACAATAACAATTTCCGACCCCATAAAGTATGCATAGCGAAGTCGATTGAGCGATGTCCGTCTGTTCGTCAATGTTTGGGTTAAAATCAACTTTACCAAGGCACTAGATGAGCTAGAGAAAATTTAAATACGGCTATTGATTAGATGTAGTTCAAAAATTTTGCTATTAAAAATCACCAAGATGGGACCTTAGAGGCAGAGGGCCTCTATTTTTTTTGTATTTGGAAACAAATTTAGTTTAGTGAAGTAACTCCAATCAAAAAAACAAGTATATGGGGTGAAAG
This sequence comes from Gymnosoma rotundatum, assembly GCA_916610165.2. Classification (NCBI taxonomy): domain Eukaryota; kingdom Metazoa; phylum Arthropoda; class Insecta; order Diptera; family Tachinidae; genus Gymnosoma; species Gymnosoma rotundatum. The sequence continues at coordinate 102,761,477 of OU744340.1, forward strand.
AGAATTAAAAAGTAAGAAAAAACATTAAGTGAACAAATTGGCGCTCGTCCTTATTTTCCAACTTACGGGGCTTCTGAACTTTTAATAGAAAAGTATTATTGTGCACCAAATGTTTTAAGATATCAATACGAGTATCATTTAAAAGCTTTTGAAGAGATATTTTAGGTTATCAACGGTATTGCTTCAAGACTTCAATATCTAAACATAATATTGTGAAATCGGGTATTCCTCAAGGTAGCCATCTTGTTCCAATTTTATTAACGCTTTTCATCAAGGATTTACCTACTGCTTCATTTAAATTTAAAATTTTTTCATAATTTCAACAACTTTGACAACCACAATTCTCATTAACAGGATCTAGTCAGCTTTTTTGTTTGGTGCACGATGAACTGGAAAATGGAGTTAATTTAAACAAGTGCATACATATGCACTTTATCAGAAGGACTGATACATAAAGTCCGTTCTTTTTTGAGGGTTATCAGTTGGAAACTGTTGATTCGATCCTAGATTTGGGTAGTTTATTAGATGCTAAATTAAACTTTATTCAACATATTGCTACGATATCAAATAAAGACCGTGGGATACTTGCTTTCATCAAACGATGGGCCAAGGAATTCACTGATATTTACATGACTAAGCAGCTTTATAAATCTTTAGAAAGACCAGTTTTAGAATATAGGTCCGTTGTTTGGGATCCACAGTATATCCTGCATAGTAATAAAATTGAGTCTGTTCCAAAACAATTTCTGTTATGTTGCTTACAAAATATGTACCGAAATAATTTTTCCAATTAATCGTCATATAAAACCAGACTTGCTAAAATTGGACTACCGTCTCTACAACGACGAAGAACTATGCTTAATGTCACGTTTTTGTTTAATTTGATTACTGGAGATGTTTGTTTGAACTTCCTTATGGAAAACTATACTACAACATTTCTGTACGTTCAACTAGAAATTTTAAACCAATTCACATTCAATTTGTTCGCCAAAATTATGCCAACGATGACTCCTTTAGAAGATTTTGATGTGATTTTAACAATCTTCATAGTTTAATTGATTTTTCTTTAAATGTAAACATTATTAAACGCAATATTATATTGTTTTTAAAAACTTAATTTTAATGTAATTTTAGGTAATGTAATTTAATGTTTTAAATTGTAAAAAACAATATGTATGTATATCAGTCTGTAAGGAATTTTTTTTTTCCATAAAGTTAGATAATAAAAAAAAGTTAAAATTTTAAAAAATGCTTAACCCATTATGAGCCGATGACATTTGTATGCAAAATCATATACATATAGTAAATAATTTTTTCTTTTCTTATTTTTCAATTCTCTGTCACCCCAATATTTCTTTTTTCAATAGGAGTTACTTCACTTAACTAGAGTTACATACATATAGAATTAAAAAAGCAGACAAGTAAGCTTTTTTAATTCAAAAGAAATCCCTCAAATTAATATTACTATTGATCTACGTTACTTGCGCTTGACTCCTTTAAATTTAAATATTTCATGATATTTTCTTCAAATATTTATTATTTAAAATAAAACGAATTACTGCGGGAAAAGTATATCCATATGACCATTTTACTACAGCTCATATATTTCATGAATGGATTCTTCCCAAATTTCGTGTAGAAAATCCATGAGTCTTATATCCCAAGCCAAATTGATTAAATATGAACTATATTAAATCAACAAAACAAATACAACAAAAACTAAAAAGCCTTTTTTACAAAGATACTAATTATTGTTCTTTTTTCTTTAATTTTTGCGAAATAATTACTATAAATAATGGTTATTACTATGTCTGTCTCCGAATTTCCTGCTAAATTTAAGCATAAAAATTAATCTGTGTAAAGATCGGTTGTGATACAAAGTTCATTATAACCAATTTACCCTTTGAGCTTGTTCTTCTGAAGCTTTTTAAAAATCCTCTCCTATTTTATTTAATCATTTTTGAATCAAATTGTGTCTCCAAATAAATGATTTGTGAACAACTGAAAAAATATTTTATATTTTCTTTTTTATTGGTACTGAAAAAACACATAATTTCTAATAACATCAATACTTTTCTGTTTACTGGTCAAATCGAGGACGATATAGTGTATGTAAGTAACTGTGTAGGGGGTGGTAAGTTGATTGTTTGGTGGCATATTCTATTATTATTTTTTGCTTGTTTTTTGGTTTAGGATTGTATAGCAAATTTTAGATGCATGTGTGTAAAGGACCATTGACTTATTCTATGTTTTATTTTTGAGAGTTTTTTGTCTTTCTTTTAACTGGTCTTTGCTGCTATTGTTGTTATATTTTTTATCCCTGGGGTGTCGTAACTTTTCAAATATGAATTTGAAATTGTTTCTTTATGCTGGTAACAATGCTGGTGCAAGCGTGTCTATATACAACTGGTCAGTTTTAATGCTACAGCATGTAGAAGTATGTATAGTTTTATATGTATTTATTTGTTATAAGTATAAATATTCCTTATACTTATACCCAACGAACGTATGAATGTGTTCGTATATGAATATAGGATTTGTGGTCAGCTTTCCTTCTGTTATGTTTTATTTCATTAAAAATTCTTTTCCATTTTTTTACGTTTTTTTATGTATTTCAAATTCAGTTACAGCTATTTTAAATTAAAATATGAAATATTTTCTCTCACCGAAAATATAAACTATAAATAATAGTTTGCTTCCAATTTTTGTTTTTTGAAGGAAACATGCATAAAATATACACGTATGAATTCAATTTTGTTAATAAAATTCAATTTGCTTAAGCAAATAATATAAATTCAATTCTTTAAAAAATATTTGAAAAACTTTTTTGTTTCTCTACTCGATTTAGGCAATCGAATTTATCGATTATCATTCATAAGGAGGTTAAAAGAACACATACTCATTATGTTTATGAAAAACTTGTAGTTAAGTGCAGAAAATTTTGATCCTGCTGACTCCGAAAAGGAGCGATAAGAACTTAAAATCTTTTTAATAAAAATTCTGTAGTAACACATCAAAAATATTGCTGTCTGTATTTCCGCAAAGCAAAATGAAGAAAACATTGGCAATAATCCATTTTAAAGTTTCGTACCCAAAGGGTAAAAACGTAGAACTGCTGCAGTCGCAGCCATGTCCGCCCGTCCGTCAGAGACCCTTATCTCGAAGATTTTTATAGCCAGGCACTTCAAAATTTATGCAGAGTGCAAGGCATTGGTACCCAATATATTGAAAAATATAAGAAATAAAACCTTCAATAGAAAAAAGGCTATAAATAATAGGTTTCATATAGAAAAAATGTTATTATAAAATAAGGCTTTGCTGCAAAAGTGTCATAACTCGAGATTTTAAATTTCTAAGTTGAATATGCAGAAATTTTCTTTTGCTGTTAAGAAAAACAATGGTTTTATCCTACATAGATAAAACTATCCCTGTGGCTCTGAAGTATTAAAGTAATATTTAAAGGTATTGTTTTTTCAGGTTTTTTTTTTTTTTTTTTTTTTCTTCTTTTTTTATATAATAGGTCTATTTGCAACAGCAAATATTAGAAGTGTATGAAGTATGATAGACAATACTCATAAAGGAAAGATTAATGAATAATTTATAGTTTCATACTGTTACAAACACTATCACGAAATTGTTCTATTTTACTATGCTATGGCCGAAATATAAACTTTCTATTTTTTACTTTATGGCTCTGGCTATACTTGTTTCTACAGTCTCCTGCGTACTCATACTTGCACTATTCTAAACGTAACCATCCACGCAACACCACCACTATGATGCTCTGATGTTACACGAACGTCAACCACGTCTTTAACGCTGTTGTCCTGGCAGAGACACTAACTCATAACCTCCGTCTTCTCGTTTATATCCAGGCCTGTCGCATCCTTTTGTTTAACTTAGCCATACACTTACAAATACAATTACCTGTTACTCTAATATTAAATAGACTAGATGCCTTCATCAACTTATCTGCTACGGCCTCAAATAATAATAATTGTCTTTTTTTCTAACTTAGCCTCCGGGAAGTTTGTGCTTGTGTTTCCAATCAATTGTTTTTATTCCACAATTTTTATGCCCTTTAACACGAAAAGTTGAAATAGGGTACATATAAGTTTGGGATTCCGTGTCTAATTACTACAATATATATTTCCGACCCCGTAAAGTGTACATATATATTCTGACTTCTTATGCATAGCGAAGTCGATTGAGCGATGTCCGTCTGTCCGCCCGGGTTAGTGTTGAAATAAAGGTCACCTAGAAAAAAAATATGTCAATCGATCAGACATAGTCTCGAAAGAGGTGCTATTGGAAATCAGCATGATTATTCCATGTCCTTCCAGGCATCGGGCAAAACACCACGCCTACCTCTAATATTTTCATTTCATTTGAAACAATAAAGTAGTTCCAATCAACAAAATAAATATATGAGGCGTTAGAGATTTAAAAAATAAGAAAAAAAACATTAAGTGAAAATATTGGCGATCGCCCATATTTTTCGAGTTACGGGGCTCTGAAGTGTTCGAATTTTTTGAACTATCAACATGGGTATCAATTTAGAGTCTTTAAGGAGATTTTAAAGGAAATACTTAAAAATTTTTAAAAATGCTTAACCCATTAAAAGTCGATAGTATTTTTATGAAAAATATATATGCAGTACCAAATCTTTTTTTTTATATTTGTTAATTCTCTGTCACCCCAATATTTGCTTTTTTGATTGGAGTTACTCCACTAAACAAGATTGGTGAAGGATATATAAGATTCGGCATAGCCGAATATAGCACTCTTACTTGTTATTTTTTGTACGCATATCCAATGGTGAGCTTGAATCGAACTAGCGATCTTCTGTTGTACAACAAGCAATTTGCACTAGTCACACTGTTGTTTTTCAGATTTGTAACTCCTACAGCTCTTATTTTAGTAACAATATAAATGTTTTGGGAAGCCAGATCCATACTTGGTAAAAACAGAACAACCTTCGAAGTATACCTTTTCAAATATAAAAACAGCTTTGAAACGTTTTACAATTGACTATACAAAATTAATACATACAAACGAATACAGAACCACCTTCATTTAATCATTTATTTGATTAATTTTTAAAAGAAGAATGCATTACATCTGTCTTTATATGACTTCTACTGATTTCTTGACAACAAATTTGTTTTCTTTAGAAATGAAAATTATTAATTTATTTCATAAAAATTGTAGTTTGTTAAAAATCAATTAATCATCAAGTTGTTAAACAACAGCTACAGTTTTTCTTTATCCTCAATATCCCATACTCATACATTTACAAATTGCTAACAAATTGTCAATAAAAAACGACAAATACTTAACTAGATATGTGTACAATTATTTAACTTAAAACACCCCCAATCGTTTTTATTGGAAAATATTTTTAGTGACGTATGGTCATTTTTCATCACTCCCCGGGTTTATAATATCAACGACAAAGAAAATATTTGCAAAAAAAAAGGAACAAAACAAACCAGCAAAACATAAGTGGACACAAAAAACAATATGAAAAAAATTTAATAATAAAAAACATTAATGTCCATCAACGGATGAAATTTCACGCATCACGCACCACCACAATGTCAGTGTCAAAGACTACATGACATTATCTGTAAATAATGAAATGACCAAATATCACCTAACACTAATGTAGTAGTAGAATGGGGAATACTGTTTGTTTTATTAAGGAGAATGACAGGATTTGAGGCAACAGTCAAGTGTTTGTATGGGGCTATTAAAACAATCGTTTCATATCATTGCTTTTGAAAATGAAAACATTTATGTGACACTAAACCAAAGTTAATCTATCGTTTATAAAACAGCTGTAACATTAGAAAAGATTTTGAATTTAAAGTCTTAACTAATAGACAAACTTAAGATTTTTTAAATCGATATGAAGGTTTCTCCCGCAATGAATAAGTCCACTAAGAAGAGATTTTTTTTAAATCCAAATGTCTAGGAAACAAATATGGAAAGAAGTTGCAGTCAAAATATTTCTTAATCCAATTAAAAAGTAAATACAAATAAAAGAGTTTGGATCAGGGCACTTTTTTGAGAACGATTTATTTAATTGCTAAACTCGGGAAATGAATTTTATCAGAAACTTTAAGAACAACTTTTGTTAATTTTAAACACAGAATCTGTCAACTACATAAAATTTATCTGCTTCTATGCACTGTGGATATGAACTTAAAATTTTTCGATTGATTTTGATCGATTGAAACAAAATTTTACATGCAATACATTTTCTGTAATCTATAACAGCACTTAATGCTAGGACACAACTGGGACGACCGCCGCATGACGTTGTGTAAATTCGTCGTATGAAGCACAATAACGGCGAAAAAACACAGCTGTATCTTTTAAGTTGCTTACTGTTTGCAAGCTGATACGGTGGCCATATAAAACAATTATAATCAAAAAATGAAGCATTAACAAAAACATGACTAACAACAGTGGCCCATAATCATAGTTATAGACCAAAGTCGACTCTTGCTAAAGTATACTCCCAACTAAAAAGCTCTTATTATCTTTTTTGCTTTCATAGTCAAAATTAAAGTATATTTTAAGTTAAACCGACTTAAACTGGATGTAAACTGTAATTTTATAAAAGTTTTATACTATTGCAAAAGAAATATAAGAAAAAAAAACAACCTTGTTTTTATTTTGTTCACTTTTGTAAAAAAATCAAATGTAGAGTATCGTGTTCTTAAACCAAATAAAATGAATTATGGAAAACTTGATATTAAACAAAAATTAGATACAATTTTGTGGGCAATTATTTACAGATTTGTTTACAGCTAACTGAAGTGCCGCTAAAAAGGAATGCCTTCGTGAATTTATGAGCCAGCATTTGGATACGGTGGAAAGCAGAAATAATGACGTGTCATTGATAGACAAAAATAAAAAGTCGTGAAATGCAATACAGAAATGTATGAGCGCAATGGGTGCGCATGAATGTTAACGGCAGAAAAACTACCACAATGCAATTCCTATTCCTGAACTAAGCGCAGAAGACAGTCTCGTTGAAGCTGTGATTTTTCACGAGTTAGAGGACGGCGAAATTTTAATCAACAACAACTGCGTTACGGAAATTGACTGTACTGAAAGAACACTATGTTAGTGTTGATGTGTACTGTACTATAGAAAGTGCTTCGAATTCTGATAAAATTTTAAAGAGTTTTCCGAAATGTACAGTTGAATGTGTAAGCAAAATAAAATATACTTCCCCTGCTCTTAAAAGACAAACGTTCACAGGTTTTTTAATTTGTTGTTAAAGGAGTTAAAAATAGCTTTAGCTAGTTTTAAATTTAGAGTATATATTAAATTGTCCATGAATGAGTTAGAGTCGACTCCAAAGTAAAACCGACTTTAGGTCCCTAAAAGTACATTTTATTTTAACTATGAATATGGGCCAGTGTTTATATTTAACAGCTAATTTGTACACTTATTTTAAATGCTTTAAAATATAAAATAAATTAATTATTTAAGTGTTATAACTAAACCCAAACATGGTCACAATGTACTGATTTGTTTGACGCTCGACATCATGATTATGAGCGTCTTCATATACATAATACGCAAATAAGTTTTTGCCAACGAATATTGGCGACAAAAAATTCGTCACCCAAAACTAAACGGAGTTTTTGGAACGATATAAATTCTACAATGACATAATGACGGTAATGGAATTAGAAAAAAACAAATTCCAATATTCGAGGGCTGCTCTATATATTTTTGGCCTAATAGTGAAAATGCGAATATTTATGATCAAAAATGGTTTTATTGTTTTTAAAAGTATTCTCCAGCATGATTTATACACTTTTGCATGCGCTCAAACCAGTTGTCGAAGCACTTTTTCCACTCCGATTGAGACACCTCTAAAACATGGTTTTTGAACACTTCAACAGCTTCTTCTGGCGACGACAATCGTTGACCACGGATTTTTTTCTTGATGTGCGGAAACAAGAAGAAGTCATTAGGTGCCAAGTCAGGGCTGTACGGCGGTTGACCCATTAGTTCGACGTTTTGGCCGGTCAAAAACGCTCTGGTTTGAGCCGATGTGTGAGAGCTCGCATTGTCATGTTGAACAATGATGCGTCTTCTCTTGTTGGTTTTTCGGATTTCTCCGATGACTTCAGGTAAACAAATTGTAGTGTACCACTCAGAAGTGACCGTCCTACGTTGTTCAAGCGGAACAGTCGCCACATGACCAGATTTGCCGAAGAAACAGGCGACCATTTGCTTCGAAGTGCTTCTTCTACGAACAACTTTCGTTGGATTTTGCTCGTCTTTGAAGACCCACATGGTCGATTGTTGTTTCGTTTCGGGCTCATACGCATAGATCCATGATCTAATAAAAGTCTTTTGAAGCACCGCAAACGTATTTTTGCAAATTTCTTTGCACCAATCGACACGAGCCTTTTTTTGAGCGACTTTCAAATTGTGCGGGATCCAACGAGAACAAACCTTTTTTACGGCCAGTATCGAATGTATGCTGGTGGAAGAAATGTCCAAGGATGTCTCTATCTCTCGGTATGTCGCATGTCGATCTTGCATTATGAGTTCACACACGGCATCAATGTTCTCTGGCACAACAGCCGTTTTTGGACGACCGTCACGGAATTCGTCTTTGAGCGAGCTTCGGCCACGATTAAATTCATTATACCAATTTTTTTTATACCTATAGCACATAGGATGGTGCTTCATCGCCATACAAAGATTTAAGTTCATCAATGCACTCTTGTCGTCATGGCACGAAAATGTTCACGAGTTAATTCCATTTTTTTTCTATATTAATTTTTTCAAGTCACTGTAAACCACACAAATAATAGTCGTACGTCAAAACGTTTTGAGTACGATTATGCTTAAAAATGACAAACTTTCCAATGGAAATGTTAGATTGCACTTGGCAGCACTCAGTGTTGCCAGGCCAGAAATATATATAGCAGCCCTCGTATTTAAATCATGCATCTTTCGTTGCACATTTGGGGACACGGACAGTAAACACTTTTGAGAATAAAAAAAACAGTTTATTAACGCATATCATCTCCACAATATTGCCTTTTATTAAGACGGAATAATATTATGTTCATTAAAAATTCCTTTTTTAAAGAAAAGGATTGATGAATCTTTTTTCACGATTAGGGAAATATTGTTGGAGCGATGGTTGGATGATAACTTGTAAACTAAATGTAAAATTTTTAAAATCCTGTCGTGAGAATTCAGAACTTTTTATAGAAGGCGTTATAACAACAAATACTAAATATTAAAGACTTTTCCAAAAGTAACGCGATGTTCATACCAATGTTGTAATTTTTTTTTGAACTGTGATAGGCTAACACATTAAATTTGCACACTGTCGTATAACTGTGTAGATGCGTTACAGGAACAAGTAAAAAATATAACTTGACGTTAAAGGGTGTCCCAAAAGTACCGTGATCTTAAGTTACGTGGTCTTGCTTTTGAACGGCAGACGCTTTAACTTAAAATATTTGTATGTGCATTACTTCAAAAAGTACAAAAAATTAAAAAAATAAAACGAATAAGTAAAGGGTGTTCCTATAGTGACGTGATTTTAACTTTATGGCTTTAGTTTTTCAAACGTAGTAGACAGATATTTAGAATTTGCTCAGAGTATGTACAATTATGTCAGCTTTGAAAATAATTGTAAATAATAAATTTTAAAAATTAAAAGGTGTTTCCATAGGCCGAGAGTTTAACGAATGTGGCCTTATCTTTTAAACCGCTATAGTCAGACGCCTCAAAATTGTACAGGTTATGCGCGGCTATATCTGATTTAAGGACAAGTACAACAACACTAAAATTACATTGTATAAAGGGTGTTCCAATAGTAACGTTATTTTTACATATATGGACCAATTTTTTTAACCTGAGACTATCATTTTATACAGAAAATGTATTGCTAGTTCGCTATAAAATAAGTATACAAATTAAAATTACAGGGTGTTCCAATAGTACCGATTTTTCATTGATCTTTTTAAAATTTACCCAGAATATGTTTACCAATTTCCGCTATAACTAGTTTAAAATATTAAATCATAAATTAAGGGGTACCCCTTTAATATCTTTTAATTTTTTCTATTTAACAAATATTTTTAAATTCATGTAAAAATATTTCCATTTTTATTGAATTCAATTGAATTAAAGTATAATTCACATAAGTACAGTAAAAACAGTAGAGATGGCAAGTTAAACATTTAAGTTGTTTATTTTCCAAGTTATAAACGTTAATCCTTCCGTTAAGTAACTTGTTAAAACATTTCACGTACAATTTGCCATAAGGTAATAAACAACACAACACTCATTCAAACGTACTTATTGTATGTGTACATATAATCATATATGTACATACATATATATTTGTAAGTATGTAATATTAACAAAATATTCATTGAACTCTTAAGAGGGTTCTTATACTTCTTAATATCGAGTCCTTTATTGTTACAATATGTCTTAAGACCTGTTTGTACTTGTCGGAAAAAAAGGTATTGGGAAGTGCATAAAAATTCGAACATAAGAGCATATTTATGTATGTGTTAGTTTGTATTTTCTTTTCTTTAACTTTGACCCCATTTTTTCCGACAGAACTTTCTTTATGAGAGTACGAGCATGTATTTTAGCAAATTACGTGTATGTTTGTTTTCTTAAGTATATTTTGGGTTTAATCTACTCTTTGAGAAGTTTTTTTTTATTTAATTGTATATTTATTTTATAGACTCGCTTAAAGGTGTATTTGTTTTTATTGTACTGAATACTTTGTAATGATTATCGTATAGTTGTTGTAAGTGATTGCTGGTGGATAAATTGAAAAAACCAAAAAAAAAAAAAACTTAAATTTTTCTGGTACAAAATTAGAAATAATGAAAGAAAGATCTACAGCTTATATAAATGAACATTTAATATTGTGTTTAAAAATAACCGACCCATATTAAGAGAAAGAAATTTTTATTTATATAAATACGAAAAATCATAAGAAATTATAAATCTAATCTTAATTGATTTTGATTGTCATTTAATTGGGCTCAAAGCACAGCAATAATATTTACAAACTAAAGGACAACGGACTTTTAACATTTTTTTTCTTTCTAAAAAATAAAAAGAAAAGATTTTTTGCTTACTTGATTATACCCACTTCTCATTTTAAAGCTTTTTGCATAAAGAAACAATTGATTTGTTCATTAAAGTACACAGTGATGAAATTAATTGTTTGAGTTAAATATTGGTAGATATGGGTAACAATAAAATCCTTTTTGGAGCGCAGCGAAAAGATTAAAAATTGATGTGTTTTTACCGCTAAGCTATTTTTTTCATGTGATCGGACGTCAAATCGGACGAAACCATAAAACTGTGTTCAGATTTACGAAGGAACGAATAAAAGTAATAATTGTAAAAGAGCAACCTTTGGTGTTGTCCGTGAAAGTTTGAAAATAGCGTCAAGCACAACACCTTTGATATCAAATTGAAGAACAATCCCCATGGAAGAGATGCGCAAACACTCTATTTTAATTTGCAAGGGACCAAATGTCATGAGTATCGTATAATGAGAAGAGGTTCAAGCCGGACTAATAAGATGGGTATTTTTTGATTTAAGAGAAGAAGAGTTATTTAGAAACCGCCACCACAGCAGAGAGCGTTGTTATGACCAGAGGTTTCCTTCAGCGTACTATTGAACAATAGAATAACAATTTTCAAGTGGTAGAATGATTGGGGAAAAGGGAAACCTATTACACTAATTCAGCTTTTACAGAACGGATTCCATGGATTCTAAAACAGTATAATGATCTTGTTCGAAAAAATCGGAGTTGTAAAAGAATTTATTTCCGTAAAAATATTAACCATTTTATTAATTAATTTAAAAAAAAAATCTTTTTTTCGTGATTTTTATTATTTTCCCGATTAATTATTTAAATCACCGCTATTGATTATTGCGGGTCAAAACACGTCTCGATGGCCACTTCGTTACCGCTTGGTTCACTTTTAATATAATTTAACCATTTTTGTTGAAAGCCATATTCTCCTTATCGAAGCATCATTGAAAATTTTTTGATTGGCTTACACGGAAGATATATAAGGGAGAACAACAATTCAATGACAAGCAGTCACTTATTCAAGTCATTAAGAAATGTTGGAAAGAAATATCATTGTACTTTTTATATTCATTTTAAGGCTCATTTAAAGATCTTAGGTTTATATTATTGTGAAGTATAGAAGACAGATCCTCTTTTAACATGTTAAAAAATTGCTGCAAGTATGTTGTGACTTTTCAACTCACGATCGGTCAAACCTAATTCGATTAAAATTTTAAGGTTGTTCGTATGGTCGTATGGATGGTTTATCTACAGTTTGCACAAAATCGGTCGACGCGTTCGTGAGTTATGACTTGTCATGACAACATGTGATTTTGTCCATATAAAAAACAACAACAAATACGTAGGTAGCGTACGTAGCGTATGCTGTAAGTAGACTGTGTGCTGACTTCATACACAATGCACGCCAGGATCCGCTATTACAAACATATTTGTTAAATAATGTATTAATTAATTTATTTTATGACTATTATTATTATTTTAATGATTATATTTAGTTATATGTTTTCATATGCATTTGAGCTCGATTAAAAAACCTCGCTTTTTATTTATCCCCACAGGAAGAAGTCCGGAAATCAGGTGTCCTTTGCGACCAGTAAACATCACCATATCTTGGATTAACTTGTTGTGGAAAGAGCTCCCGCAGCAATTCCATTGTCATCCTCTAGACCAAATTGCACACCAGACTGTCTCTTTTAATGGATGCAAAGGTGACTGATTAATAATTTGAGGGTGTCCACATACAAATGAAAAGATACCTCGTCACTCATTATAATTTTATAATGAAAATCGGGATGGTAAACAATAAATTTTAATTTGTAAAACTTTATTCTTTGTACTCAATTTGCAGTAAACACAATTTATATTGCTTAGAAATTAACAAATAATTTTTTTAATAGTTTTATAAAAATTTCCCCTGTTCTAGCTTTTAAAGTCATAAAAATTTATAATAAAATATACTCGTACATATATATATATATACTTATTTTTTAAATTTTGGGAGCTTGCAACATCAGTATTGTAACGACCAACAAATTTTTATAATAAAGAAATAAGGAAATAAAATGTATCGAACTGATTTAAATGAAATTTGGAACATAAGTAGACTCTTACCTAAATGGTGCAATATGCTATAATTTTCTTCAAAGTTTTAACTCACAGGTTATATACGAGTATAAAGAATACCGGCAATTCTATACGATTCGACCTGTTTTAAAGAAATCTGGAACATAAATAAATTCTCCTCCTCTCCATGGCCAAAATGAATAACTTTTTTATGTTTAGAAGTGTTATTTAACGCGTATATTTTTACGTTCTAACCTTCTCAAACGTAGCTATTTTTGACTGCAACTTTCGGCTTGCACATTTTAATTTTACTCATCTATTTCACTTGATTTATTATATTTTCCTTCTTTGTCTGTCTCACTTTTACACGAAAAGTTTTTAACCTGTTAAAGGTTTTATTTGTTTTTAGATTGATATTAAACAAAAGTTTAATTAATTTAATTTTTTATATAATTAAATATTTCCTTTTCAATAAAATATTTAATTGAGTACGTTATCAATTTAATTAAATTTTAATTTGCGAGTAAATAAAATGTTTAATAGGTTCAACAACTTTTTTATTTGCCGTGGCCTTGGCTAGATATGCTTTCACGGTATATTGTTTACTAAGCAATCGCATCCATCTTCGATATAAAGCTCGGGGAGATTCCAAATATTTAATGTCTTATGCAGCAACCCCGTGCAGCCATTCACACTGCAGTAAGCGGAATATCTGCTGTGGCTTAAAGTCACGATCCCTATATTTATAGCGTAGACGTGATTTGAACTCAGTGTCTAACCGTTTATTATGTACGTATACATCACACATTTTTCTATACTCGCATTTAACTTTGATTTTCTTATCTAAGACTTTATACTAGATTTTTTAAGGGACCACGGTTTGTCATCCCGCGAATACAGTGAACTTTCAGCACATCCACAGAGTGTTGATTTGTTTGCCGTTTCTTTAATAAATCATTTTCTTAATAGATTTACGGCTTTCTTGCTAAATATAGAAACTTTCATTGGATTTTATTGGGTTTTCAATTATTCCACAGCAATTTTTCACAAAACTTTTATGAACTATTTTTTAACTAGAATCCTTATTTCAAGTTCTCGTGACTTTAAGGATCCAAAACATATATTTCAATTTCTCGCAAACATAATTAAGAATGAAATGGCAAACTTATTTAATATTTATTTAAAATTTTTAAATTTCGAACTTTTTTATTTAGTGTTATTAGCAAGTGAATAAATTTAATCCAGCTTAAGTTTACGAATATTTTACCAAAAGAGATTTTTCAAAATTTAAATCATAGTAAATTCATACAAGTTTTAAAAATTCTATAAAACAGCTTAAATAATTACAAATCGATAGACGTGCCACGTTGTACAAATGGCAAAATTAACACATTGTACAGCCATAGATTTCAAAGTACAATTAAAATAAAAATAATGTTTGAAATCTTGACCGCCAACCGTAACATTCGCATACAAAAAAATCGAAATAAAAATCACCATTAAAATTCAGATGATGTTGCGTGGCAGACATACATGCACACAAACAACACTAAATAAAATAAAAAAGGATGTGGAAGTTTAAGAAGAAAAACTTAAAGGAAAAGCTTAAGCAAACATATGTGGTCCAAACGCTTAATTAATGCGAATACAATAGAAATAAAATAAAATAAAAAAATTGAAATGAAATTAAAAGGAATAAGAAATTTATAGGAATCTGTTGATGGTTCATTTACTGTCTGAAAGAAAAATCTTTAATTGCATGTTTTTCTCACATAAAGAAGGACAATTTTCTTACTCATTTCCCTTCGACACAAGATATTTAATGTTAATTTTGTTTTCTGCAAATTTTTTCTGCGAAAGATATTGTAGGAGTTAATCGATATTAGAACAAACACATCATTATCGCAGAACATTTACCAGCACTCCTTTTATGTATGTTTTCGTGTGCGTGTGTGTGTTAAAGGTGTTTGTGAACTGATAAACATTTTATTCATGTCACATGCTTGTGTATTTTCTTAAGCTTCCTTTCATGTTCTTAATTGCTTTTTTTTCTTCATATTTTTTAGTCCTTGTCAGCCCATCTGATTGCCTGTCTGTTGGCATTTCGTATTTTCTCCTTCCTTTTTATTCTTTGTCAGCTGATGTATGACTTGAAGTGTTTCCTTTTATTGTCCCTTTAAACATATGAGTTTTACTCTTTAATTTCTTGGGCTTAAGGAAAAATCTTGTTTGATAAAACTTATGTTTTTTTCTTTTTCAATTTTGTTGGCGTGTCAGCGTTAATGAGACCGGCCTGAGAGAATCTATTATACTTTTTATTTCTTTATTCAAACATTTTATGTATTCAATGTTCATTTAGTTTTATTAACAATTAAGTGCCATTTTATTATGTGTCACACATTTAGTTGTCTTTATTTTAGTCCATTAAGTGGGTTTGTTAATATAAATACATTTCATCAACTGCTTTAATTGAAACTTAGTTTGCATTTAAGTTTTACTTGTTCAAGCGTGTTTGTTTATGCGGAATTTGACAAACGTGTTTGGATTTATATTAAGCTTTTTTGAACGTGTGATAAGCAAAACATATGAGAAAATTAATAATTGACATAAGAATTGTTCTTTAAGTGAAATAGATTTCAAAAGGAGGTAAATAACTTTTTTCTTTCCACCACCAACAAGCTTGGTGTGTATGTGTGGACGATATTTTCTACACATGGCGAGGAGCAGAGACAGCTAAATTTTAAAACGTGTCCTTTTTTTCTTTAAACAACAAATCAGTAATATATTCAAACTCCAACGAGGCCTTGGGTATGAAGAAACATAATTTTTAAAGAGTAGCCGCGGTAGATGAGTTATTAAAAAAAGGTTAAAAAATAGAAAACACCAATTCTTACCTACTGGCTCATTTACAGTAAAAAACGAAATTGGGTCTCAATTTTTACGAAGTCTTAGTTAAAGAGGAAAGTAAAATATAGATTACTGTCGTAGTTAAATGGCCCGTTCATAGTTTCGAATATTGGTCTGGAAAGCTGCGGTGGTGTAAGGCGCCTCTTTGCTAACCAACACATCGTGATTTTGAATTTCTCCGGAGTCATAGGATATTGTAATATGAATGGCTATATCTGCTTGCTAAAGCACCTGTTTAGTAAAAAAGAGCTCTTGGGAAAAAGTTTAGTAAAACCCACAGAGTGAGAGTCACAAGACAGTTAATAGAAAAGAATTCTTTTAAAAAAGTACTTCAAAACAGATTTTATAACGGTTCGAACGGTTCAAAAGTTTAGCTCCATTCATCAAATTATATTAACTATTGGGACACCCTTTAGGTTATAAATCCAATTTAATACTTGCTGTTATAGCGCACTTAGCAATAAAGGTTTCTTGTAAATTTCAGCTGTCTGTCAACAACAGTTCCAAAGTTTTACAATATACATCAAATTACACTTAATATTGGGACACCCTTTAATTAAAATTTAAATTTTATGTTCGTTGATATAGCGGACTTAGCAATGAGGGTTCTTTGTAAATTTTAATCAAGTCAAATGAACTATTGGGGTACCTTTTAGTTTATAATTTTGAAAATTTATACTTTTTATCATAACGATAGTGGGACACGCCTTGAAATTTTAGATTTGCCTTTGTATTCCTTTTTGCCATTAGTGATACGCGTTTTTTTTTTCTTTAATTTAAAAGTGGCACCCTTTACGGGTAATAATATTTCATGTGAAAAACATGTATGTTGTATGGGGGCACCCTTTAATTTTTTAAATTATGACTTGTTTTTAACACGGAACCAATCTGCAGGCATAACTTTTTAAATAAATAAATGATTTTCAATCGGTTCAGTAATGACTAAGTTCCTCGGGCATAAACAAAGAGGGAATATTCAGACGAATTGATAACCTCCTTCTCTTTTTTAAGTCAGTTATTAAATACAAATTGTCGTGGTTGTATTTGAAAAAACGACCCTCTATGTTTAAAAGTAATTGTAAAAATCGCAGAATAGATTCAGTTTTTTTTTTGTTTTGTTTTAAAAACCATGGCTGAATCTACTGACACAGTATTTAATTTTCGTTTGAAACATAATTTAATTATTAAAGTACAGACATATCTACTCATACCTACACACATTGTGTGTATCGAACATTTGCTGCAATAGAATCACAACCCAAAACTCTAATTTTCTAAGTTGAACATGCAGTTTTCTTCAGTAATTTTCATAATATTAATGCCTTTCAAATTATGCAGATGAAAATGTCTATATACCTATATGGCTTTTTGATATATAACACTCTTGCAGCAAAGGCTGCTGTTGTGCAGACTGAAGTAACAATTTTTAATTTTATCCTTCTGTTTATATCTTCAAACTTTCTAATATTTGTAACAGCACAAAAGGGATCAATTAAAAGTGACCATTATTAAGTAACTTTTTTTATTAGGAAAATTTTAGTTCCATCGAATATAAAAAAAGAAAATTAAAGAAACGAAAAAAAAACTTTCTGTTACAAACTTCTTTGTATAATATATCACAATAGGTTTATAACCGTAGTCATCTTAAAACAAATACATGGCAAATAATGTTCATAATGTGAGCAGCATCAACAAAGGACATGCTCGTTCATGCTAATATTGTGGCATGTGAATAAAAATACATACTGCACGTATAATTGCTTTTGTTTTTTTTAATATTCTTGTCCAAGATTAATGAGACAAAAGCTTTTTATGTATAAATCTTTGTTGGCTAACAAGACTAATAAAACAAAAGAACATTCAACACTTGTTATAGAAGTGGAACAAACACAAAAATTATGTGGGTCCATTTATTTGCTTGAATGTCGGTAGAGGAGTGTAATGTTTTGGCATTCCTTAAGGATTTATTAACTACAAAAAAAATATTTATATTTGTTTGGTTTTATAGTTCTTTTCTTTTTTATTGTAATATACTAGCTCTCGTACTAACTGATTGCCTTGTTTGTTAGCTAATTATTGTCAAAGTACGAAAAGTTTACGTTTGTAGGCAGAGTTGCCGCTTATCCTTTTTTGCCAAATGCAGAAATTATTTTTATTACAAATACAAGAACATTAATTTTTATTTCACTTTTCTATGATTCTTCCTTTTTTCTTACTCTCTCTTTTTTCCGCTATTTGATTTTACTAAATATACTACTAGGCTGCATCATTCTGGCAAGACCCGAACACATAGCCATCTAAACCACAATACTTTGTGGTTCCCCCGAGACTCGGATTCACGATCAGTGTTGCCGTTTTGGTAACTTTTATCGATTTTAAGAAAAAAATTTTTTAATTTATTAGTCAATGCAACACTGCTGACGATTTCCTTTCCTTACCAACCAGGCACTTTTAACCAACTGAACCATATTGGCCAGACACTGTTTTTATGTTATTACTTTTCTCTCTAGCTAATATTTTTTTTTAAGTTTGGACCAAGATATTTTTTTTTTCTATACGAGCGGCTAAAAATGGAAGAAGTTGTCGAAGGATAATGAAACTTGGCTAATAGGCATTTTTTGTTTGAATCAAGAAAAAATGGAAAAATCACAATTATCCGTCCACTTTTACGCCTATCTCCCATACAAAGTGAAAATTAAATTTTGATCTTCAACATAGTTTTTTGACATATAGCATTTTCAAATACTGAGAATCATTTGTGTAAAATTTGAAAAATATTCGCCCACTTATACGCCCACTTCCCACACAAATTTTATGGAAAAAGTTGCACAACTTCCTTGATTTTTAATGCATCATCTCAATTTTCACAGTAAATAAATATTATAATTATAGAATGGGCTCCTGAAAATATATACCTGATCCGCATATTTTTACGTCCACCTCCCATAGAAGAAATATGAATAAGTAATTTTTTGATTTGCAGCTTTGACCAAAATCTATTTATAACTGATTATGCACTACGTTTTCATTAGTGGCTATAGTCCAATTCTTTGCGAATGATTTAATCTATAGGCTCTATATTCTTTATTCCTCGCTTCCTCGGACAGCGCATATCTGATATACATAATCAATTAAAATTTAAAAACTAAAAATTAAATCATTAGATAGACATACCTATTGGCAGAATTGCTTCTGCTATAATTTTGCTACCATGCACCAGAATCTTATGCACAGTTACAGGCATGTAGTACCAGCCATAGAGATTAACAAACACCTTGGCAGTATCCATGAAATATATATGAAATTTTTTAGTGTTGATCGCTGCATTACAATTAATTTTGGCCAAAATTATTTCAATTTAATAATTTATTGCATGCAACAACAAAATAAATGAATGATTACACAGCACCTAATCGTCTATCACATATAATCGTGCTTGATCTTCTATTATTATTATCAAACAGTTTAAGTAAACAACAGTTCAAATTTAATAGGAGCTTATGGTTTATTTTACAATGAAATATATAACAATTAATACTATTGACTAGAAAGTATATTACATTATGTAATAATTTTATACAGTAAAGAATTATGGAAACAACAACATGCATGAACAAAAATTCATGTTTTGTTACTTTATCACTTTTTAGTTTTTAATTTTTTTTTTTCTTTTTGGAAAGTAGCAGGTAGGAGCTCCTGATTTTTTTTTTTACTTTTAGCTGAGACTTCAAGCTGTAATTTGACATCTTTCGTTAGTTGATGAAGATTGAAATTTTGATGTTGTTTATATTTTGTTCTACGAAAGTTTTTATATGGCACTTTTTCCAATTTTTTTAAGACAATTATAATTTACGAAAATATACAACAAAGTCAAATGATAAGTTTACTGTGATTGTACCAAAAGATTGAATATACAGTAAAATATTATGCCATTTTAAACAACCGAACATATATGAACTTCGAGCGTGACTGTCCAATAATAAATATATCAGCCTAATTTTAAGAAATCATAATATTCAGATATCTGACAACAAAATACGATAAGTTATCCAAATCGACGATATGAAAAAAATTAATTTCGGAAAAGCAGCGCCTTAATCATCTCATCTATTGCTATGTTTCGCCACATGGTTTATGCAATTGTTTTCATTTTCTTGTTTCCGTGCTTTCCTATGTATTTGCCTGCTGTTGTTTGTACAAACCCAAACAAGTTTTATTTAAAAAGGGCAACTCTTTTTTTATTTCTATTTCGAAAAAAAAAAAAGACAAGGAAGTAATACATCCCAAACAAGCAACACATAATTTACACAGGACACTTAAATACTTTTCTTATTATTTCTTAACTATCATCATCATCATCATCATCATACGAGTTCATATATTTTTAAAAGCATCCCTTCGAACACACCCGCTTACATACAGTAGCTGACGAACAAGCACGGCAATTTGTAATTATTGCATAGAGTTATTTCGTGAAAGTATCAAAGCTTTAGTACTTCCATACACGGAAAGAAACTCATATACACACGACTACAGTTTGACAAATTTCTTCTTAGGGGACACATTCAACTCAAAGTATTTCCATTACTTTAAGAGTACAAGAAGAAAGAGGAGGAAAAAGAGGAGTTGAAATGGCATGTGGTAATTATAAACGCCCCATAAACAAAATAGAAAAATAAATAAGAAAAAAGGACAACATCCATACACACGATAATAAACAAAAACATTGAAAAGAAGAAAATGAATTTGGAAGGAATGAATACCTTGGCTATTAATGAAAATCAATGGTTTAATAGTATTTTATATTTTCGTCTCTTTGGCCTATTAAATATTTTACTTTTAATGAAACCCAATATTTTATAAGGTCGTAAATTTTTTTCCTATTATTTGTATGCCCTGACTAATGTCCTTTTTATGTTTTTTTTTTTTTTGCATTTAGTATCTGCTCTATTTATTTGTTGTTTTTACAATTCTACTCATTATATTGTGTTGAGGTGTTTCCTTTAATTGCCAAAACAATGAGAAAATAACGATTGCGTTTTTAATGTACGACACACACACACAAACATGCCTGTGCACATCCTTTGTATTTAAAGGTCTTCTAAAAATTAAAGATTTATGTTGTCTTTAAAGTTCGCGTTTAACTGCAGGGACATACGAATTGTTCACAGTGCTAGTGTCTATTGTATATTTGTTAGTTTATTTACGTTTACATTGAAGGTTATAAACTACTGAAGTTTCGACATTTATTGCAGTTAATTTTTTTTTATTTTTGTATGTGGACGAATTTGGTAAAATAAAATTAACTAGAGGTAGAATGATGTACTGACTACAATTTAACTCAAGATCATAAAATTTTTAATTTGTTATTAGCTCAAACAAAGAACTGCAAAAGTAATAAATTTATAAATCTTAAAAAAATATTTTTTGAGATTTCAGTATGAGATCAAATTCTATGCAAAACCTTAAGAAAACTGCGATACTGACTTAACGTCAGTATCCGTCATTGATAGCCTTATCTGACGGTGGTTTTACCATAGGTGAATACAACACGTCTAGCAAATTACTTCTGAAGACGATCTAAATTCACACAGCACCATAGGAGACATCCGTTGCCATGTAAGAGCACATAAAACGTAAGCGATTTCTCCGCGATTTATGTTTATACTACAGAGATCGCAAAACTCCTCGAAGGTCTTTAAAAATAAATAGGTGAGATTGACATATGATATATCATATGATATCAGTTTTTTTTAATTAGATTTTTTTTTTTTTTTAACGCCAATTATTACGAATTAAAACATTTTTAGAAGACTTTTTGCAAAAACTGGGTTAAAACAATTTTATTATAGTTTTAAGGGAAATTAATTTTATTTTGATTGCTACAAAATTTATATAATGTTATGAGATTTTTAGTTTTATAGAAATGTGTGCAGTAAATAGATAATATAAAAAATATAACGATTGACTAATTCAAATCCCGCAGTTCCCAGGATAATTCTAAAAATTTCCAAAAATGAGATTTTGCAGTTTTTTTCTATACTTACTATCAAACAGGCTAAGGAATAAATTCCAACTGCACTGAGAAGGAGCATATTGTAGCATTTAAATCAGGCCTTTGTCTCTTGATTTCATTTAATTCATAAGAGAAAATCTGTCTTAGAATTGAATGTTTACACCAAAATTTTTCTATTAATTAATTTTCAAAAAATCTTTTTTTGGTGCTATTTTCCCGATTAATTATTTAAATCACCGATATTGATTATTGAGGGTCAAAGCACGTCTCGATGGCCATTTCGTTACCGCTAACTTAACTCTTCAGGAAACTTCTGACAAACATTTTAAATAAACTAAAGATTTTTGTCAAACAATAAAGCAAAGGCGAAAAACAATGTTTAAGCAAAAACAACAATAACCAACAGTAATTCTATTTTTCTTTCTCCGCTGTATACGACTGAATATTTTGTGGCTCATTAATACAGTTGAAAAATAAAATACCACAAAGTACTATTTCGAAATAATATGGAAATATTACATACAATTTTAATTTACTTTATTTGTGCTTGATTCCTTTAAATATAAATATTCATGATATTTTCATGTCCTATATCAAAAGCCAAATTGATTAAATGAGAACTCCATTGAATCAATAAGATAAAAAGACAATAACAACTCCAAAATGATTTATACAAAAACACAGCAAACCATTCAACACCTATTTTTTTTCTTTAATTTTTTAAAGGGTCATAACCACTTTATACTTTTAACTATAAATTTTTGAATGACTTACAAAGAATGAATGCAACTTTTTCGCTAAAAAGTAATAAAAATTCCAAATTTTAATTTTAATACCAGAAAACTTGTTGCAAATCCAGAAATTAAAATTTGAAAATACGACTAAATATAATTTTTTTTTTAATGTAATACAAGGGTTTTAAAGGGCTTAACAATAATAATAATTCGTGAAAAATAAAACATTGGCATCATTTTTCAGTCACCCGAGGTTTACTAATTTAAAGCACCGTTTCACTGATTTTTTAGCAGTGTGAACCTTCAATACAATCGTACTAGCCGTTTAGAAACTACAGAATTATTACATTTTTTCTTGTAAATCCCCCACTGTGCATCGTTTAGATGTCAAACATATGTATGGCCATTCGTTCATTCCTGCCAAGAGCTAACACTTTATGTTACGTCTTTCTTATTTTTGTCATTTTGCATATAGGTGTTCTTCTCTAGATACAGATCAGTCTTGCCCTTTTTCGGCTTTTTAACAGTTCCAATCAAGTGGGGTTCCTACAGGATCTTCTAAGATGTTCACGGTGTGTAGCCAACCTATATTTTGAAATCTTGAGATTTCAAATACCCCGGTTGCAGGATACTGTTAAATCACGACAGACCGATTTCTAAGATTCACCTCCATACATCAATGATGATTTGACAAAAGACTCACAGTGATTTGATTATACTGCCAATCGACAGTTAGCAAAAAATACGATTTTTACTTTCATATTTCGTTTATAAAAAAATTGACACTGAAAATAAAAATATAAAATGAATGAATTTTTATAAATTATTTAAGCCGAAACATAATTATCGCACCCACACAGCATTTATCTTGCTTCATTAACTCTAACAAAAATTTCAACATTTTTCATATACTTATGCAAAAGTATTTTAGTTATTTTCAACTGCTTGCGATTAAAATAGAAGAAAATGTTTAAATAGTTTTCATTATCTTGGTTACTATTTAAGTATTTGATATTTTTTGATGCGAATAGTGTGGCAGGCAGCCAACTAAAGAACTTAAGTATTCCCTGATATCAGAGGACATTAATAATTAACAAACTTAAACCAAATGAATGATAAATATTTTTTGTTACCCCAACACAATCAAGCAACAAGAAATATGTAATTCTTGATAAGTTCATTTAATATTTATGACAACTACATGTGTGTGATATTTATTTTGTGTCTGTTGGGCGAGAGGACTTATGGCACTTGTGTTGTATGTCATTACACGTATCAGTTGTGATTTACGGCTTAAATAAAATAAGCAATTCTTCATTTTTTTCATTATTTGGCTTCCTTTGCAAATTTATTTTTGGCCTCTTTTGTTTTTTTTTTTTTTTTTTTTTTTTTTTTTTTGTTGATTACAAGTGATAAGAATTAAGTAAAATTGACCGTTAGTGATTTGCGGCAAACGAGTAAAGGGACTGTTTTTATAGCAAGAGTTGCCAAGAAGAAAGCTACGAAGGATAAATGAAATATGTGGCTTCATTATAGGATCTCTAATATAAATTTTATAAGATTTTATGCCTAATCTAAAAAGAAAAATTTCAAAATTGCACGAAGTTACCGAAATTGCAACCAACAGCTTGGCACGAAAAAGTCTCTAAAACACCAAAAAACCAAAAATGTTCGCAGTAAACTAAGAGATTCAAGAAAACTTAATTTTATATATAAAAATAATCACAAAAAAATTTTAAAAAGAACAAGCAGAAACAAAAATGGAAAGTAAATAAAAAAGAATTCTTTCTCGGATATAAAATACCGTAAAAAGTGTCAACTAAAAGTTCGTTCCTCATAAGGATTTTCATTATATAGGACGGTCGAAATGAAATAACTTCTTTACAAAAAAGGCTGTTACATAAGTACGAGGGCTGCTCTATATATTTCTGGCCTAATAGTGAAAATGCGAATATTTATAATCAAAAATGGTTTTATTGTTTTTCAAAGTATTCTCCAGCATGATTTATACACTTTTGCATGCGCTCAAACCAGTTGTCGAAGCACTTTTTCCACTCCGATTGAGACACCTCTAAAACGTGGTTTTTGAACACTTCAACAGCTTCTTCTGGCGACGAAAATCGTTGAGCACGCATTTTTTTCTGGATGTGCGGAAACAAGAAGAAGTCATTAGGTGCCAAGTCAGGGCTGTACGTCGGATGACCCATTAATTCGACGTTTTGGAGGGTCAAAAACGCTCTGGTTTGAGCCGATGTGTGAGAGCTCGCATTGTCATGGTTGGTTTTTCGAATTTCTCCGATGACTTCAGGCAAACAAATTGTAGTGTACCACTCAGAAGTGACCGTCCTACGTTGCTCAAGCGGAACAGTCGCCACATGAGCAGTTTTGCCGAAGAAACAGGCGACCATTTGCTTCGAAGTGCTTCTTCCACGAACAACTTTCGTTGGATTTTGCTCGTCTTTGAAGATCCACACGGTCGATTGTTATTTCGTTTCGGGCTCATACGCATAGATCCATGATTCGTCACCTGTGACGATCTTATAAACGTCTTTTGAAGCACCGAATCGTAATTTTGCAACATTTCTTTGCACCAATCGACACGAGCCTTTTTTTGAGCGACTTTCAAATTGTGCGGGATCCAACGAGAACAAACCTTTTTTACGGCCAGGTGTTCATGCAGTATCGAATGTATGCTAGTGGAAGAAATGTCCAAGGATGTCTCTATCTCTCGGTATGTCGCATGTCGATCTTGAATTATGAGTTCACGCACGGCATCAATGTTCTCTGGCACAAGAGCCGTTTTTGGACGTCCTTCACGGAATTCGTCTTTGAGCGAGCTTCGGCCACGATTAAATTCATTATACCAATTTTTCACAGTGCTCTAGGATGGTGCTTCATCGCCATACAAAGATTTAAGTTCATCAATGCACTCTTGTCGTGATAATCCACGTCGAAAGTTGTGAAAAATGATGGCACCAAAATGTTCACGAGTTAATTCCATTTTTTTCAATATTAATTTTTTCAAGTCACTGTAAACAACACAAATAATGGTCGTACGTCAAAACGTGTTGAGTACGATTATGCTTAAAATGACAAACTTTCCAATGGAAATGTCAGATTGCACTTGGCAGCACTCAGTGTTGCCAGGCCAGAAATATATATAGCAGCCCTCGTAGGAACAGCATATACCAAGGATGCATGACTAAGAGAAATTTCGTTTCCATAAAAAGATCCAGAAAACCTAAAAAGACAACTGCTGGCAACACTAAAAACTATCAACACTTTCTTATAGTGAATAATAAAACTAACAATATTGGCCCCAAAGAGAGTGTCCAGAAAATTACTTTTCATTTTTAATACACCATGATATGAGATAGATTCATAAGAAAGATGTAAAACTCACTCCTCGGCGCTAAAGTCCGAAAAGAAAAAATCGTAATAAATAATGACAAGTTCAATAAAGATTTATGACTTTTGTTTTTTTCAGTTATTGTAAGATTGTGTGTGCGTGTTAATAGAAGGACAGTACGCCTGGGAATGTGGCCACAAACAAAATGCAAAGGACACATATGAGTCTCTCTATATGCAAGAAATACATGATTGCAACAACAAGAATTAAAACAGCTACAACATACATATCTTTTGATGTTTACTGCATACATTCATATTTATGTAAACTTCTTAAATATAGAATAATATTTATATGAGGGCTGTTACCTAAATCATTGAGAAAATGTTAGTCTTATGTGATCAAATGTTCGTTTTGAACGATGCCAATTTAAAACGATGTTTACCAGGTGGCAATGGATTCAAAAAACAGCTCGGGATATTTATAAACAAATTATATTCAATTTCTTCTGTTTTGAATAAATGAATGCTTAAGTTAAAATTTTATGGATTTTTCTAAAGTTTTCTGCCAAAAATTAGCAATCAGTTGAAGCTTTTAAAGTCGGTTTAATAAAATTTTTTTTTAAATTTAGCCGCCGACATGTACTGTATGAAGCTACGACGAATATCTAAAGGATATCAGCTTCGATTGCAGTCATCATTAATGGGCCTTTAAGAGACAGACCAATTTGTTAAAATTTAATGCGATCAGAGTCTTGTAAAAACAATTTATTGCAGCTAATTGGATCAGCAGAAAATGTTTGGCCAACGAACCTTAGTAAAGGGATAGAGGGTTTATTTTTGAATAGTTAAATTCAAAATTTGCCTTGAAAACACTGCAGACTATCTTTGGTTCATCGAAAAACAGACACATGTCTACAAGATATGACACACCGCGCTTTTAACAATTAAAAAATTTGGCAAACAATTTTCTTACGTTATTATGGAGTTGGAAACTTAGAAAAGGTATATTTGCCATTTTTATGGATTTCATAAAATCTATGCTTTTTCAACATTAAAAACCAAGATGTTAATTAATGCTTGTTAACCATGACGGGTTTATTCCTCTATCCCATCAAACTTTCGACTGCCAAATTTAAACCTGTCATGTGAACCTTTTAAGATATTGCTTACGCCGGCAAAGTTAGATGAACAAATTTCATTTTCAAGCATTTTACATCAGTGCCTTGCTTTAAAAACTTAAGTTGAGAAATTTCTCACATAATAATATTTTAGTCACTTGTTTTTTATAGAGTTAGATAGACTAATACAAGAACGCTTTTATTATTTTATGTTAACAAAAACATAATGATCTCTTGCTCATCCTGTGTAAAGGAGTACGACTACAATATTTTCAAGTGAGAAATTTTTCACCTTACTTACAGAAACTAGGTTAGGCTTTTATAAGCACTAGCATATTAAACCAAATAAAATTATGTATAAAATAACGTTTGAAATCAAAAAATAAAAGTAGTCTATAAATTAACAATTTTGTAAAAAATGCGAACTTAGGATCAGCATCAGCGATCTTGACACCAAATCGGGTTAACATTTTTTTCCAAAGATCAAGATAAATTTGTTTTGAAGTAAAGTAAAAGGGTTTGAAGCAACTTTTGGGCGTTTTCAGAAAAAAAAAAATCAGTAGTAGCTTTGTTTGCCAAACACATGTTCACAAAAGTCTTGATCACATTCTTGATTTTTTTTAAAGTGTGATAGAAACTTTGTTCTACACAATCACCGGTATTTCGGTCAACAGCAATGTTCCGACACTGTTCTAATAGGGTGGGTCATAAAAATGACTACTTATATGTAAAATATACATACAGCTATTTGGTAAATAGACTTGTTTTCAAATTATTACAAATCAATCTTTAGTAATGAAAATATATAGAACACCAGAGGACCCGGCGAACTTTGTCCCGCCCCTATACAAAAACTCGATTTTCGATTTTTCCAATTTTCCGACTTTTCCGGAAGGATTTTTCAAAGACCTTCTCCTTGAAAATACAATTAACTGACAAAAAATTTTACAGAAATCGGCATAGCCGTTCTCATTTTATGAATTACTATACATTTTTTACACCATTTTTATATATATAGAAGATTAAAATGATGAAATAAATATGAGTTAATAAAATACAAACTGCTCTTGATAAACTTCTGAAAATGTTGGTCTTCTTGAAAGTTTGACACATCAATAGCCTGTTTATAGAAAAATATATGAAAGTTATTTCCAGGGGCGTACATTTAAAATATATTGAGTTTTCGGATTAATTTAATAGTTCTTCAATATTTGAAGGCCCTGCTTTTTCGTTATCTCATAGATGAAAAGTGAAACAAATTTATACAAGTTTATACATCTACCGACCGGCAGGCACTCTTTCAAAATTTTCCATGGCAAAAATTACAAACAGTTAAAAATTAAAAAGTTATTAATTAAAAAAAAAATATATGTAAATTGCATTAAACTGACTTTGATGATTCCTCTAGCCCTGCCTCGTACCTGTTCTTTTCCGTCAAAATGTGACTCTATGGATTGTGGGTGTGTGTCCAAAAGCAAAAAATTCATTTGTTCATAATTTTATGTATCAATAACAAAAATAACGTATTTATTATTAATGCATTGACTATGTTGCTATATATTTATTTAGGACTTAAATTTAGAAAAATAAAATTATACAATCTAATAATAAAAAAAATCAAATCTACCCTTAGCTACTTGAGTGACTATTTCCATATCATTTCTGTTGGGGTAATATTTGTACTATTGGTTTCATAGAAAAACTTTATGGCAACCAAGTGTTGGCTGAGCATTGTGACATGTGTCTCTCGTTATATTTATGACCAACACTTGACTTTAGTCACTTTTACTATTTATTTATGAATTTATGATGGGCTTGTTCTACATATTTCATTACTTCAAATAATCTACCTCTTCGTTAAGCTATTCATGGTTAACTGCATGCATACATGCATAAATAATTATTATAATGCTTTTCTTCACTTTTGGGGTTTTTATTTAGCTATTTCCCTAAAGTCCATAAATTTTCATGAATTTTGTCATTCATTTTTACAGATTTTGATCGATAACATTGTGTTAATTGATTAACTGTGTGTTTTATGATCTTATAATACCAACCAAAGTAACTATTATCTTTTATTTAGATAAAAATTTATGTTGATAATATAATGATGAATGAATTCCAGAGCAGTAATTTTTACGTACCTGCACATTTTTTTCATAAATTTATTTGTGTCATTTGTTGGCCTAAATATTTTAGAAATATAATATTACTAAACGATTAATATTTGCAACAAGATTAATTTTTAAAATTGAACATAATGTTGATCTACAAGAGGAACGAAAGTCACTGATTTGCAGAAAAAAAAACAAATAAAATCAAAGACTATGGCAAAACTATGTCTAGTCTTATTTGTAACGTTTGAATGAGACTTAAATAAAATGTTACCAAGGCAGGCGTAAAATAAAAGTTCCACTTAAAACTGCTTTGGAGAATGTTTTTTATGTCCTAATGGCCTCTAAGCCAACCCATTAATTATAGTACTTTACAGATATGCTGTATATGCTACCCCTGTCAAAATTCTCTACCTCTCTGTATACCCTTCACAACAAAAACTGGAAAACGGGTATATCTAAGTTTTTCATTCCGTGTATAATTTCTACAATATCCATTTCCGACCCCATAAAGTATATATATCCTGACTTCTTATGCATAGCATAGTCGATTACGCGATGTCCGTCCGTGTTAGTTATTATACAAAAAATAAATACGTTAATCGATCAGATATAGTGTGGAAAGTGGTGCTATTGGAAATCAGCATGATCGGTCCATGTCCTCCGAGGTAGCAGGCAAGACACCACGCCTACCTCTAATTTTTCATGTCATTTGGAACAATAAAGTAATTCGAATCAAAAAAAAATAAATATATGGGGCGATAGAGAATTAAAAAGGAAGAAAAAACATCAAGTGAAAAAATTGGCGCTCGCCCACATTTTCCAAGTTACGATGCTCTGAAATTTTGAAAATTTTTTAAAGGGTCAATATGGATATCATATTAAAGCTTTTGAAGAGATCTTTAAGGAAATACTAAAATTTAAAAAAAAATGCTTAACCCGTTAAGAGCCGCTGTCATTTTTATGAAAATTGTATATATGCCGCACAAAAATTTTTTTATATTCTCTGTCACCCCAATATTTGCTTTTTTACTTGGAGTTACTTCACTAAACTAGATTTACATAGATGTTGAAGGGTATGTAAGATTCAGCATAGCCGAATATAGCACTCTTACTTCTTTAAAGGAAGTTTGATGTCATCCTTAGGGGAATTTTCGAGGGGGACATATATTTTACTTGATTGAAAATCATCATTTTTATTGGTTCCACAAGCGGAGCAGTAGTTGTCCGTTAGATATGCATTTATTTGGTGTGTTATCATTTACACATTAATACGGCATTCACACTATGTAATTTTTCATGAAACTAGCATGACATTTTTTTTTTTTGGTAAAGCTGGAGAAGTAAGCAATATGGTATTGCTTGAATTTTCAAGGGATGTTACTAACTAATGTTTACTTTTAGATAACGCATAATGCTGTAACTTAAATAGAAAATTAATAAAAAAAAATGACTCAAAAAATTGCATAGTGTAAATCTGAAATAAAAAAATAAGTAAATGGACAAACAGTTATTGCAAGGTATTAGAAGAAGGAGGAAGCCTTGAAGGATCTTCTACGATAACACATTTTTTAGCATGTCTTCTTGCTAGACTAATTTATCTATCTATCAGATCTGCGTTTAATAATTAAAAGAAGCAACTACATGGTGTCCGCCCGGAAGGTATACACTTTTTTTGCCACCATTTAGAAAACATTAATCTTGACAGTTCATATTTGGCAGTCGTGAAGCAGACATGTGGCAAATTTACTAAGGAAAAATATTCGGTGCCACATCGCATACAGCCAGGATTACAATGGAATTGCTGGGAGACCTCTTTCCACAACAAGTTATTTCAAGAAATGGTGGTGCTGATTCGCCTCCACGGTCACCTGATTTGACTACTCCGGAATTCTTTTTGTCGGGATATCTAAAAAGCAAAGTTTGTGTAAACAAATCAGAAACGCTTGAGCGATTCGAACAATATATTCGTGATTAAATTTACGAAAATTTGCTCAAAAAGGCTCGCTTTTATGAGGCTGATAAAGGTGGACATTTATCTGATATTGTACTTCGAATATAATTGCCGACATTAAATAAAACATTTATCAATATCCCGGCGGCCACCCGTATTTCTAGGCCTTTCGGACATTACAACAAACATTAAGATTGAAGTTAGCTTCCAAGTTCCATTACGTTCACATTAAGCAGTTTCGTTTATACGTTAATGAAATTATAGATGAAATTTGGATTAATTACAAGTGACATTTTTAAGGCGTTAAGGAAAACTTCCATCTGTTCCAATTTCTGAAATACTTTTGTCTAGTTCTAAGATAAAGATTTTAATATAAGGGACATCTACTGAACAAGAAAAAACATTATTTAGTTTTGGGGGTTCTGATTTTATATTTAACACACGCAATCCTTTACTAAATTACTCAATTCTTTGTTCTCTTATTGTTTTTGGCAAAACCACAAAAATTTAATTTTGTTGAATTAAAATTTTTAGTGCATAATAGCAGCCTTATATATTCTTTATATTTGGGTAGCAAATTGTTTCATATTCTGGTTTATTAATAAGATCTATTGATTCTTTATTATTTTCTTATTTCACTTATTTTGGTAGTCAAAGGTAAATAATAAATGACTGAATAAATTGATAAGGAGACTAATTTCCTATTCATATCCTTTTTCCTGTCTGCAAATTTCTACTGAAATAATTCTTCAACATATTCCATAGGAATTTTTAAAAACTCTTTTATGCCAGATTGTGGTTAATTTTATGGCCATTACAATGAGCACTATTGTATTACAATAAAAATGTTATTTTTTCCCATCAACTAAAACCATCAAAACGAGTTGGCCTAGAGGTAAAATACCAACATTGCTTAAATAGGAAAAATTGTTATAAAAAGTGGAAATAAAAATACATTTGTGAAAAAGTACAAAAAAACAGCAAAAAGAACATCGACGCGACATTTAACAATGGTTAAATAAGTGTTTCCTTTTTGAACTAGAATACAAACAAACAAAAAGACAGACAGTTAGACAGACACACATAAATACAATAGAAATATGTAAGGAAGTGTAAGGACTACAAACGATGCAGACTACATTACCAGGAAGCAAGGACACAAAAAATTCGCTAATATTAGACTTGAGTAGATAAAAAACAATATTTAACCCACAAAAATACACTTAACATCAGCTTAACATCCATTAAGCCACACACTCATAAGCGTCTTCCTTAAATAAAACACAACATATACTTATATGATTTTACAAACACACACACTCTTACTCAACAGACATGACAAAAAAAAAACAGCAAACAGGATATGAAACCATGAGTGAACAAATAAAAAATAAAAACACCACCAAAAGGCATTTGAACATATAAAAAAATCGTTTGCATTTTTTCATTTAATCTCTAAACGTTTAAATGATTGAAAAAAAATCTTGTTTTTATTTTCTCCTTTACTTACAACAATAACCATAAAAGAAACACACATACAAAAAACAAAAGTCATAAAAACAAATGTCACATGTTTTTAAACATTCTATTATGATGCCATAAAGCACACCAGCTTTACAAATACATCGTCTTAACGTTTTATTGTTTCAATGACCTTCTTTGTATTTTGGCAAATTGTCATATTTGGTAATGAAGCACCAGTATGAAAATATTTAAAAATTGTTTTAATGCCAAAAGATGTCGGAAGTTGTCATAAAAAACAATTTGCAACAATTGTCATATTTTCTCTTGGGGGAGAAATTATTTTATATGAATATTTAGAACACACATAACAACACACAAATTTAAATGTTGAACGGTATGAATGTGTATGGATTTAATATAAAGTTCAAAATTAAAATATTTTACAGCATATTGTTTTAGATAAAGAGGAAATTAATTTTTAAATTCACCAGAAAAAGTGTTTCCACTTTATACGAGGGCTGCTCAATATATTTCTGGCCTAATAGTGAAAATGCGAATATTTATAATCAAAAATGGTTTTATTGTTTTTCAAAGTATTCTCCAGCATGATTTATACACTTTTACATGCGCTCAAACCAGTTGTCGAAGCACTTTTTCCACTCCGATTGAGACACCTCTAAAACATGGTTTTTGAACACTTCAACAGCTTCTTCTGGCGACGACAATCGTTGACCACGCATTTTTTTTCTTGATGTGCGGAAACAAAAAGAAGTCATTAGGTGCCAAGTCAGGGCTGTACGGCGGATGACCCATTAATTCGACGTTTTGGCCAGTCAAAAACGCTCTGGTTTGAGCCGATGTGTGAGAGCTCGCACTGTCATGGTGAACAATGATTCGTCTTCTCTTGTTGGTTTTTCGAATTTCTCCGATGACTTCATGCAAACAAATTGTAGTGTACCACTCAGAAGTGACCGTCCTACGTTGCCGAAGAAACAAGCGACCATTTGCTTCGAACTGCTTCTTCCACGAACAATTTTCGTTGGAATTTGCTCGTCTTTGAAGAACTACACGGGCGATTGTTGTTTCGTTTCGGGCTCATACGCATAGATCCATGATTCGTCACCTGTGACGATCTTATAAACGTCTTTTGAAGCACCGCAATCGTATTTTTGCAACATTTCTTTGCACCAATCGACACGATCCTTTTTTTGAGCGACTTTCAAATTGTGCGCGATCCAACGAGAACAAACCTTTTTTACGGCCAGGTGTTCATGCAGTATCGAATGTATGCTGGTGGAAGAAATGTCCAAGGATGTCTCTATCTCTCGGTATGTCGCATGTCGATCTTGCGTTATGAGTTCACGCACGGCATCAATGTTCTCTGGCACAACAGCCGTTTTTGGACGACCTTCACGGAATTCGTCTTTGAGCGAGCTTCGGCCACGATTAAATTCATTATACCAATTTTTCACAGTGTTATAGGATGGTGCTTCATCGCCATACAAAGATTTAACTTCATCAATGCACTCTTGTCGTGATAATCCACGTCGAAATTTCTGCAAAATGATGGCGCGAAAATGTTCACGAGTTTATTCCATTTTTTTCTATATTAATTTTTTCAAGTCACTGTAAACAACACAAATAATGGTCGTACGTCAAAACGTTTTGAGTACGATTATGCTTAAAAATGACAAACTTTCCAATGGAAATGTCAGATTGCACTTGGCACCACTCAGTGTTGCCAGGCCAGAAATATATATAGCAGCCCTCGTAGCTAAGTTTGCCATTCCATTTGTAATTTCTACAATATCCTTTTCCGACGCCATAAAGTGCATATATTCTGAGTCCTTATGCATAGCGAAGTCGATTGAGCGATGTCCCTTTGCCCGTCTGTACGTCAGTGTTAGTATTGAACTCAAGTTCTCCAAGGCACTGGATCAAATAGAGAAAATTTAGATACGCCTATCGATCAGAAATAGTGTCGAGAGAGGTGCTATTGAAATTCAGTAAGATCGGTACATGTACTTCGGGGGAGTGGGTGAAACACCACGACTACCTCTTATTTCTTTATTTGGAAAAATAAAGTATCTCCAATCAAAAAAAAAAACAAATATATCAGGCGATAGAGAGTAAAAAAAAACAAGAAAAAAAATCAAGGGAAAAAATTTGAGCTCGCCTATATTTTCCGAGCTACGGTCCTCTGAGCTTTTTAAATTTTTTAAAATCCGATTGAAAAGCTTTTAAAGAGATATTTAAGGAAATATTATTTTTTTTATGCTTAACCCATTAAGAGCCGATGACATTTTTACATAAAATTATATAGAGTACTAACTTTTTTTCTTAAGTGACAGAGACCCTAATATTTTCTTTTTTGATTGGAGTTACTCAACTAAAATAGATTTACATAGATATTGAAGGCATAGCCGAATATAGTACTCTTACTTGTTTTATTTAATTAAGTGTTAATTAACAAATAAGAAATGATATTTATAGTTTCAATACATAACTTTTCCGTCAGAAATTAATGTGTAAGTACGTTTGGTTAAAATGTTTTTAAAGTTCAAATACGAATAAGAATTTACTTTTTTAACCGGTTTGCTAAAATCAGTTGAAATAACGTCAGTGTAACAGCCACGGATTAAAGCTCCACTTACAAAATTCATGTTCAAACGATGTTAAAAAAGGAGAAATTTTATGTCTATCTAAGAGTTAACAGGAACAATAATACAGCAGACCTTAAAAACACTTAAGTTTTGCCTTTTAAACCGTTATTTATTCTGACGATGGCGTGTATAAAAATAAGTTAGACATTGTGAACAAAAGCTGGTTCCGATTTTGCGAATATGATAAGTAGGCTCCAGAATCTATTCTAACGGAGTGTGATGCTTTATATAACAGAAGCTAGAACCTACTAAAAAAATACGACTCTACCAACACTTGAGCCTGAAATTACCCAGTAAAGCAGGACTAGCTGAGATGCTTTGGAATCGAACTAATAGTACAAAAGATCTTTAGTTGCAATGCTTGCCTGTGCCCTGAACAAACGTTTATTAAACACCCTATCAAAATTATTTTTGCTATGCTGTACCGTCTTCTTCAGTTCTCTTCTATAATTGAAAAGTATAGGCCATGCGATCAAATATTCTAGATTTTATCCCACCCATACATTTACCTAATAAGCAATTCGTTGTATTGCTACAATTGGTAGAATTCACTTGAAATATATATGAGCGGCTGTATGTTGCCAAAGACAGAAGCTTTCAAACCTTGCCTTTTACGAAGGATTAAATTTAGGGAGTTTGTTTTTATGAAATAATAGTTCAATAGCCTTAATTCTTTTTGCGTGCTGAGACAGGTATTATGTATGAACTAGGTAAACTGTTTTCGCTGATCCGCCATGGCCTAAAAATTTTTACAACTAACATGTTTTAAAAAATGAAACCAAATGAAAATAAATGGATTAAATATTATTCTCGCAAGTCTCCTAATGGTTTTAAGTAAAAATTTGTCTGTGTGTCAATGTATCAAACATTAAAACTGATAAATGGCGATGTTTCTGTGATCTTTAACGTATCAATATCTGAAATGTTTTTTTCTGTGTTTGGATTAGAGTACAAGATGGAAAAAGGCCTCCAACACTGCAGTCGCAAATGGTTATAAAAGTAATCAAAAGAAAAATGTACACACCAGATAAAACAACTAAGAGTGCTATATTCGGCTATGTAGAATCTTTTTTACTTATTCCCAATATATGTAAATCTAGTTTAGTTAAATAACTCCAATCATAAAATAAACATTGGGGTGACAGGGAATTATAAATAAGAAAAAAAAAGTACTGTATATATTTTACATAAAAATGTCATCGGCTCTTAGTGGTTTAAGCATTTTTTCAACATGTTGTTTTTATTATTTTTTAATTCTCTATCGCCCCACTTATTTGTTTTTTAATTAGAGTTACTTAACTAAACTAGATTTGTTTCAAGTAATATGGAGAACCAGAGGCAGTCATAGTGTTTTGCCCGGTTTCTGGGGTCGGAAATGGATATTGTAGAAATAACAAACAGAATGACAGATTTATATACCCCTAAACGGAAACGCTGATTATTGATTATATGCTTCTACAATATTAAATTCGTAGAGGTAATTCGTAGAAGTAGGTAGAAGGTAAAACCAAGCATTTCCTTTGTCTGTGATCGGCCCGTTTGAGAAAAGAGGCTGCTTTGTAGCCGTGTTTAGTCTTAATTGAAAGACTGAATACGTAATAAAAAAATAGAAGTCGAATACATATGCAATATACTGGGATACCTTTAACTAATTGTCAACCAAATGTGGCGTAGCCTTTCAGCAGTGTAGAATAGATTTTATTAAAACGCCTTTTGGGTGTGATAAGAAAATATTTTTTTTACCAAATTATTTACTACATTTTCTTAAGCCAAATTTCCAATACGTAATCAAATCTTAACTGTAGCCAATTCGGAATTTCGAAATTCCGTGTGTGTTTTACAAGACATTTGTTAAACTTTACTCAAGTTAGAAAGAGTTTTGAGTTCCTAGAAAGTAGCAAATAAAATTGAGCTGCTTTTAATTTTATTTGAATCAACTTTGCAGCAATATGAATTCTACAGGTTTAACGCTCTGAAAGTTTTGTTTCAAGATATATAACCTGTATGTGTTAATAAATCACTTGGCTTTTATAGCTTAAATAGGCTTCAAAGAACATGTGTAAAAAATTATGGGGACAAATTTTAATTCTAAAGCGGGTTTTGAGGATGTACATTTTATTGCAAAATCTGCTTCAATCTAAAAACTATTTTATTTTATTTTTTTATTGATTTTAAATTTCTGAATACACATATGTACATAAATAAAAGAAACATTTAAAAAGTCTTCAAAAAAATACGTGAGAAAATTCAATTTTTTGTCTTTTTATTTAAAAATAAATTTTCACATATAAGGGGCCGCGTCGATGATGACTAAACAAAATATATAAAAGTGATCTCAAGTTGTATTGAAATCTTACAGCCTCCTTAGAAATTAAAAGATAACATCACAACGAACCTGTAACTGCAAATTATTTGCATGTATGCTAAAATTTCAACCAGTTACAGGTTGATAAAATCGACGTACATTATAATGTACGCTACGCATCAAAGGGTTAATCTTCATAGTTTAAGTCGCTTCTCCCACTTCAATATATGAGATATTCATATCATTAAGTAATAAACAGCTGTTTTGTTATGCTTCTACAGAATAGTAATGAAATCTTCTGGCATCGTTGACGGCCAGTTAGAAACAAAGAGTAAATATATTTCGAATATCCCAACCAATTTAATCGTTGTACGTAAATAATTTTAAACACTCATAATTCTTTATGACTTTTATAAAAATAAAAAATAATCACAAATATTAAATAACTTTTTCCTTAAAATGTTTAATTATTAATAATGTTGCCGGGTTATTCTATCTAACAACATAAAAGAAGAAAAAAAAACGTTCAACTGATAATTAAAAAACTTTCCGTGGATACAAATTTTTAATTATATTCTCAACAGCTCCTTTAGTATTTACAACATTATTATCTGGATACATGGTAAATGAGAGTAAAAAGGACATTTTCATAATTTTTTAAATACAGTTCTATTAACACCAACCATTTAACTCTTGCCGCTGATATGCCTTTGAAAGCATAAAAAAATAGACAAAAAGTTGGAAACATAATTTTCATTAATTAAGTACAAAACCTTGAAGGTAAATAAAAACAGCAATAACAACATTAAAGAAATAAGAAACAATTGTCCCCAATGAGAGACAGGATTAAATAAAACAACAAAATATATTTACTTCCCGTCTTACATCCTGATTAATTTCTCCCTCTTAAAGTATTTGTTTAAAAACAAAAAACAACAACAATGTTTATCCCAAAAAGGAACTTGTAACTTCTTCCAGCAAAAACATTGCATAATTAGGCAGAGACGATAGAAAAAATTATGTTAATACAAACTTATATTAAAATGTGTTTGCTTTATCCTGAACATTATTTGAATGCTGAACACTCAACTCTTTTTAATTTTATTTAACTTTCAGTTGCTTGACATATTAATTTGCCGTTTCAGCCCTCCAGGGAAATTTACTTCCAGTTGAAAACAGCTAAATGATTCGTTCGTGTTTGTTTAATATTGCAAAGGATTCATATAAATGTTTATTCAATGTATATTTCAATATTTTTTCTTTATTTTACCTGTAAATAAGTAGAATTTAAATTTTTTCGGTTTTTTTTAATATATTGTTGCGAAAAAGTAGAAGTTACAAAAGTAGAAATTCGGATAGTCCATTAGAAATTTTTGTTTGTATCTTAGATTTAATTGCTCTTTAATTTCACTACTAATAAGTGTGGTATATATGAAAACATAAAAGTACATGTTATCCAGTGTTGCCAAAACTATTGACCTAATTCCCGCTAATATTATTTAAAAAACGAAAGAAACCGCTCAGTAGTCGAAAAAAACCCTGACATAAACCGCTAAAAAATTTGTTAAACAATTTTTTAATACTAGTATCAGTATTAGCCGTATTTACAAAATAAACTTAAACTTATTTTATTTTTTATGAATATGGCAATAATTGTTTATCTCAAGTTAAGATATTTAATAATTAAATCATTATCTATTCATTCGTTATCTATATTAGTTTCGTTTTGAGAACTGTTATAAATTTTAGAGGTTCCATTTAAGTTTAGAAATTTTTTTCGGAACCTCGTAATCAAAGCAACAATTTTTATGCTGACGGAAAGAGGCAAATAACAAAAAATTGAGAAATTGAATAGCGTTTATCATATTGGTTTGCAATCAATTTCTGAGCTTTGATTTAGCTATATTAATTTTACCAAAAACTCGTTCCACTCTTGCATTAGACAATGGCATGCATAATACTTGCAATGAAAACTCAACCGATGCCGATTCCAGCCGATGTTTGATATTCAAAAAACCTCGAACCAAATAGATGTAGAACCCGTAACGGATTCCATTTTATAGCACTTATATTAGGCTGATTTAAAATCGTTTCGTTTATTTCCGGGCTATAACCTAGTTGTTCCAACTGTTGACAGTTGTCTCTTTCTGTTCTAAATACGTTATTTACTGAAAATCAATTATCAATTGCTTTTTAAGGGCCAGTTTTTGACTTCGTATTTAAATGTGATTTATATTTAAGTTCTATTTAAGTACAAAATTCAGTTTTTCAATGCACACTTAAATGACACTTAAATGAACAATATTGCGCATTTAAAGTCCATTTAAATAATACAGTTTTACCATATGGTTATGGCATTTTTTGTTGTTGTTTCGCAAAACCAAACTAAAGTAAACAAACTTTTTAGCCATTGATAGAACAATATTTTATTTTTTGCACACATTTCTTAATGCAAATATTAATTAAAAAGTTAAATTAATAAATAAAATAAGTTTAGGTGGTTAATACATAGGTATCGCTGACATTTTTTAATATATTTAAAACATTTTATACAAAATTTGCAATTCATTGTGTTTGTTAGCAGCTGTTTTTCATAAACAATGGAGATTTATGTTGATATTTCGTAATGCTGCCATATTTTTGTGATATTTAAATGAGAACTTAAATTAGGACTGAAAAAATGAAACTGCATTTAAATACAATTTAAATTTAAATGAAAATTAACTAAATGCGTATTTAAATACGAACTCACAAATTGGCCCTAAATGTCCCAATTTTCTCGTTATCTTAAATGACAGTTTCCATTATTTAAGAAAAGTTTTTACTGACACAATTTAAATACATATATTTTGTTTATTGTTTTAACAGTAAAAAAAAACAAGGCAGAGACGGATAATTTATATAAAAGGTTGCAAATACATAGTTACGATTACTTTGTTGCAAGCAAAACTTATTGCTGCTTAAAAAACGGTAAAAAACGTCAACTAAAATTTTTCTAAATGAAAAAACATGTCGTCGTTTTTTTTAACTTTCCGCTTCTAAAAGCAAAAAAACACCAGTTCTATCGGGAAAACCGCCGTTTGGGCAACACTGATGTTAGCTAACACATGTTGAACAGCCGTAGTGGCTGCATCGGTCGCGGTATTTACTTGTTCGATAAACAAAAGTCTAAATCCCAACAGAGTCGAATATAAATTAAAACAATAAAAGACGAATTATTGGAAAATATCAGTTCCTACACCCCGAAATTTCGATGTTAATAGGAAAGCAATCATTATGTAGCCATGCTAAGCGAGTTGGTATGGGCGCCTGTTTAAGATGGTTAAGAGTTCAGTATACAAGAACAGCAGAGGATTAGGTCGGAAAACATAAAATCTTAGCCCAACTCCTGACCAAGCCTTGCCAAACCTTAGTTAAAGAGGAAACGACTGAGTTGCTGAAAGAAGCGATTGACAAAACATCGCAGCTTTTTAACAACTATCCTGTTGGTCAGCTCTTTGTTTGACAATTATAAAAATATTCTTTTAACTCATAATGTAATAAGATTACGTTGCACTGGCTGTCGGCCTCTGTATGAAAGACTAACTCGCTTCGGTACTAATGGTGCATTTATTACGCTCACAGATGGGAGGGTGGAATGAGGTTTCTAGTGTTCTTCAATCAGGCCTATTGCCATCCGAAGCTCAAAGAAACAAATTTAATTCGTTAATATCGCAAACCGAAAGGTCCGCAAAATTTTCGGATAAAAATCTGGAAAATGGCAGATGACAACCTCTTTCTTCGCCTCCTCCTTTTTATCCTGACAACTTCTACAGTAGTAAAGTTTCTAAGCATAAATTTTTATACTTAATACGAGTAATAAAAAAATTAAAATTGAATTATTTTTGGCATTAGTTAACTTTTTAATTTAATTTCTAAATTTTTTAGAAAGAAAAATTATTTACAAATGTATGCGAAGGTTTTTTAAAGAAAACAATGAAAACTAGACAGAATGTAATGCTGCACTTTCTAGACCGCTACATCCTTTGTCAGCAGTCTTCGCATCTATCTACCTTAGTTGTGTAATTGTAAACATCATCTATTTAACCAACTAACTTTGTAAAAAAGAATACGAGTAGTATTCATATCAGTATTAATTTGGTTAGACGAAGTTTACACACAAACCAAACTTCACTGTTCTCTCTGTATTTCGGTTTGAGCAAGACGGTTCGAATTGTGATTGGGAAAAAAATTAAAAGTGATTTTAACGTATACGGCTTAAGTATTTCAACCGTAGTAAGCAGACATTTAGAATTTTCAAAATAAGTGTGAACAATAAATTTAAAAATTAAAAGATGAAGAGTACATTTCTTTGGTCTTTTCTTCCATACCTCCGACACCTGTTTGTTAAAATTTTTTAGAAAACTAGTTGTTTTCTCTGTACTACTTTAATTTTTTGGGAAATTGTGAGTTGTCAGTTTTATGACAACTTCTTATAAAGTTAATGATAGCAAATTCAAATATTACTTGAAATTTAAGGCAACGTTTGAACAAAAGAGCAACTTTTCAATTTTTTTATATCTATTAAATATTTCCAAATAAAGAGTTCATAAACCTTTGTCAAAACAAGACATTAAATCACATAATAATTTTTTAATAATGAACTATGTTTACCATATAGAAGATATGTTAATAAAATTAAATGCTAATTACTTTTATTATAGAGCTGGTAATAGAAAACAAAATCCTTTAAATAAACAACTCATAACGATTTTCTTAAAGGTACACATGACTTTAATATTTCGTCTGCTTAGATAGGAAAAACCCCAAGGAAATAAAACGTCTCGACATTACAACCTCATACGGGTTCAACAATAAATTCAAAACCACACATGTTCTTCTAGCAAACACAGAAATCCATCTGCACACAGGCACACGCACAACTTAAATTTTAAACTTATTTCAAAAGTCCTTAGAAAACTTCTCACATCTTTAGACTTTTATACACATTGAAAAGAAAAGATTTTCTCTACGAATATGGCCACAAATGTAGTTTAATTTTTTAAGTAAATATTTTATTATATTCTTATCAAATTTTCCAAGTCAAATGTTGTATTTTCCTTCCCCATAAACTTTACCACTTCTTCAACAAGGATTTGCATTGTGTATGAAGTGTGTGCATGT
Organism: Gymnosoma rotundatum; assembly: GCA_916610165.2. Taxonomy (NCBI): domain Eukaryota; kingdom Metazoa; phylum Arthropoda; class Insecta; order Diptera; family Tachinidae; genus Gymnosoma; species Gymnosoma rotundatum. The sequence goes on from OU744340.1 coordinate 102,804,459, forward strand.
GTGGTGTTGTTGTTTTTTTCTGTGGCTGCTTTTTACTTTAAATTGGCTTAAAATACGCTTGAGAGAATCATGTTTCCATTTATGCCTCTAAAGATTTTCTCAAGTTGTATGTTATGAATGAAATGTGTCTTTGTATTTTATTCGTTTCTTAAGTGAATTAAATTTTTTATGGGAAATTTACCTTTAAAGTTTTAAAAAAGGAAATCAAATTCTTTTTTATTCGCTTTTGTTTTTTTTTTAAGGTTAAAAATATTTTTCTAGTCACTGAAAAGGCATTTTCCACTTATTTTAACAAAATAAACACGTGCATTTCCTTCAGAAAGTTTTTTCCTTGGCCTGTGTTAAAAGTGATACTTTTACGAGTGATGTAAAGAATTTTAATCAATTGTGGGAATTATGGTATTGACTAACTACAACTACCACTTCTCGGAGAATTTTTTTAAAACTGAAGTAGTAGACAAAATAAAAGTGAAAGCTGAAACTGAAGAAAATAATTGATACTTTGAAATTAAGCCAATTTAAGTTGTTAGACGAATCAATATATCAGAACCATAATATTGTTGGGGCTCTTTTGTATCTCGTTTCTGTAATTTAAGTGAAACATTTTTCACGGTAAAATATCGCTGTCATTTTGTTTTGCACAGGGTGAGCTAGAGTAATTCAGGAATGTTTTTATTTTTATATAATTTTATTTTACATTATTAACTCTGGCTCACCCTGTGTAAAGCGAAATTACTACAGCACTTTCATGTGAGAAATATCTCTCATTAATTACGTAAACGTGGTGCTGATCCCAAATACCAGCAGAAAATTTTTAGTTTTACCGATTTTGTGTTTGTTCTGATGGCCCTTGTTATATATGTTCTCACACGCTTTTAACAATCTATAAACATTCACAACTCAATACTTTGTGCCTGCGGCCAGACTCGAACCACTTGATGTCCTGTTTTAGCAAACATGCGCCTTTAACCAGCGCAGCCATCTAGACAGCAAATCCCTGTGGCTGCGTGACTCGATCTCAAGATCTTCTTGTTTTAGCAAGAAGGCCATTCTCACAATCTTAGTCAAGACTGTTACATGCTTTTATTATGTTATTAGGTTTCATTCTAACTACAGCTCTATTGTGTTTTGAACCAAACATCTCATCTGCTGTTCTAATATAATATGAAGGCATTTCCACTAACTCATCTACCGGAGCTGAACAACATTTCTTTTACTTATCGCAAGTCCTGTTACTTAACAAAAGTTGCCTGCGTTTTTAAATTAGGACTTTGTTGGGGTTTGAACTCATGATCTTCTGTTTCTATTTAACAAACAAGCATACGCCTGTGTAAACTCAGCCTTCATAGTCACTTAATCATTGTAAGCTAACAGGTTTTATATTCTGTTTATACACACCACTCTTGTTAGTGGTGAAAGTAAAAACTTTTTGAACTCTAGTTTTATCTACCACACATTCCACCATTTTAACGCTGAACATAAGCTCTTGGCTTTGTTGTTATAGATGTGCAACAGCAATTCCAGCAAGAAATGACTGAGCGAAACTTTTTCATACACAATTTTTAATTAACACATTTGCAATAATTTTATAATTAACGGTGTTGCCATTGTACCGCTTTTTGTAATAAACTTAAATAATCTTTTTTATCTTAGTTTTGGCTTGTGTTTGCACATACTTGATTAGCAAAGTTCAAAGTGAAGCTTATATAAAGTTTAGTAATTTGTATTATATTTTTGGTTACAAAAACAAAAACAGTGGTAACGCTGTTTGCTGCAGACATCAAATGTATACAAAAGTAACATCATTTTTTTCACTTTCCATTAAGAATGTGATAAAAAGTTTGTTCTACGTAACGATGGGTATTTCTGTCACTGTTCGTGTAGTTAATGTAATTTACTTTACCGTTTCTTACCAAATTTTTTTAAGAGTTTTAATAAACAAAAAAAAAACCAAATTCAAAAATTAAATACGCACTGCCTTCTTACTTATTATTATTTTATAAATGTTAATTAACAACCAGCTTTTTTTATGTCAAATAACTATCGATCGAATTAAGCTCAATGATCTCAATATTAAATTTTCAATAATTATCTTAGAATGACATTTGCTTTTTTATAACTCGTTAAAATTAAACTTTCTCTTAACAACTGCCGTAAAGAAATCTTTAGGGAATTTCAATTTTGATTTGATCAAAAACAAAATTAGTCATCATTACGTTTGTTGTAATAAAATGACTGTCACTTAGATGTCAACTCACACTTAACCAAATACCAAACACTCTTTACCCATCAGCTATCCTGTTATCCTGACTTTTTGTATTTAGTTAATTAAATGTCAGTTGCAAAATAAGAACAAAAATTATTATAAATCACAGACATTGTACACACATTCAATATTAGCAAGGACTAAAATGTCTTAGCATTTTGTTTGTATATATATTTATATATGTATATGTATCGATAAGCACTTACTAATACAAAAACAATGTGCTGTGTCACAAACTCATCAAGTTTTACAATTGTACAATTATATCTACGGACATTTTTGGTTTTTTTCTTGAAGATTGTCATGCCACACCCTAAATATGAAATAGAATTTTTCATTTTATTTCGTAGTAAGAAATATAATGTTGAAATATTTACAAACATCTTAAAAAAAGAAGAAAACTGTAGGTTTGCAATATCTGTAAAGTGAAGAATAAACGAAAGAATATTTTACAGACTTGAAATACTTCTACTTGTTTGTGTACGAGTGTGTATTTTTGCACTTAGTACGCTTCGTTGAACTGAAATTGCAAAGTCACATAGTTTAACACCCCGAGGTCACCACAATGTTAAAATATACACACATACACAACAACACACCCAAACAAACAAACACAAGAAATTGAAAACTTGCAAGAGGGGAGATCCAATACATGGCAAGTTTATATTTTTTTTGTAAGTTTTCTTTTCTTTACCGCTTGGGTGGATGAATGGTTCGTTGATTTCTAAATATTTATACTTCATTCCAAAGAATCTTTAGCCAAGAAAAAGTTTTTCTTTTTTTCGTTTTAATTTTTGCCCAACGGAAGCATTGACTTTTCTCACATGTCACCGGACTTTATTGTCTGTTTGTATATGTTTCTTTGATTTAAGTTGTTCGTAAATAGTTTATATTTTTTACTTTTTGCTTTTCAAAGTTCCAGCTTGACCACTAAAAGTTTATTTTGGTTCATGCTTAATTGGGTTCAAGTCATTTTGGTCCGATTATTGTGATGATGCGAGTGTTTTTATTTTTATTTACTTGATAATGTCAATTATAAAAGTTCTTTAAGAACTTCTTTTAAAAGTGAAAGTAATAAAAACATAATAGACAATATTATAGATATCATTAAATCTGTTCAGGGTGTTCAACTGCAAACAGACTTAGAACAAAAATTGCACAATTTTCAACAAATTAATGTTGCCACAAGATTATTTCAGGTAATACGAAACCAAATGGGTTGACAATAACAACGGCTTGCTAACTAGCGGAAATGGCGAATTAGAACACATCCTCTCAGACCCTATTAAGTAAATATATTTAAAATCCCTATTTAGGACTTGCGATTGGGAAAGTTTTTCTGTCTGTAATCGAGTTAAAATCAATTTCAAGGCCACAAAAAAGCTATAGGAAACTGTGAGGTTCTCTTGTGAGGTATTTCTTGTTTTCTAATTTGTTGTATTAACAAAGTTTCAGCAAAAAAAAAACTTTAGATTACCAAAAAATCGGAATTTCTCTAAACGATCGCAAATTCACCAAATTAACTGTATGGCCACATACCAAATTAAATAAACTATTGGTGCACCCTTTAATTTATAATTATAAATATTATCAGCTGTTACTATAACGGCCATAGCAATCGACATTGCATCAAATTTACAAGCGTTTGTCTATAACGGTTCAAAAGATAGGCCTATATAAGTAAATCTACACTAATTATGGGAAACCCTTTAATTTCTAAATTCAAATTATAAACTCGTTGATATAGCGGACTTAGAAATACAGGTTCCTTTTAAGTTTCAGCGTTCTATCTATAATGATTCAAAAATACGGCCACACACTTAAAATTACATCAACTATTGGAACACCCTTTAACTTCCAAATCGATATTTTATACTTGTTGTTATAGCGGACTTACCAATACAGGTTCGTTGTAAATTCCAATCATCTGTCTATAACTGTTAAAAAGTATGGCAATATACATCAAATTAAATGACCCACCCTTTATTTTATAATTCTTAATATTATTACTTGTTACTATAACGGCTATAGCATCGACATTCTGTAAAATTAGCAAGCGTTTGTCTATAGCGGTTCAAAAGATAGGCTATTATTAGTAAATCTTCATTAATTATGGGACACCCTTTAATTTCTAAATTCAAATTATAAGCTCTTTGATATAGCGGATTTAGCAATACAGGTCCCTTTTAAGTTTCAGCGTTCTGTCTATAACGGTTCAAAAGTTTGGACACATATACAAAATTACATTAACTTTTAAAACACCCTTTAACTTCCAAATTTTATACTTGTTGTTATAGTGGACTTAGAAATACAGGTTCGTTGTAAATTTCAAGCGTCTGTCTACAACTGTTCAAAAGTATGGCCATATGCATCATATTTAGTGAACTATTGGCGCACCCTTATATTTATAATTAGTAATATTAATATTTGTTACTATAACGGCCATAGCAGTCGACATTCTGTCCAATTTGAAAGCGTTTGTCCATATAAGTAAATTTACATTAATTATGGGGGCACCCTTTAATTTTTAGATTAATTTTTGTATAATTTTTTGTTTTTAGGAACTATAGTAATACGCAGTCATTTTAAATTTTACAGGAGTGCCCTTTACAATTCATAATACACGTAAAAAATATGTATGTTGTATGGGGACACACTTTAATTTTTAAGATTATGAACTGTTTTTAAAACGGGACTAATCTGTAAGCATAATCTATCATATTACCAAAAATGTTCAAAATCGGATCAGAAATGACTGAGTTATGGAGACACAAATATAAAAAACAACAACAACAACAACAACAGCCGAATTGTATAACCTCCTTCTTTTTTTGAAGTCGGTTAAAAAACATAACAAATGGTAATTGTTTCTTGTTAATGTATCGCGCATTGTAGTGTCAGACACGTCAAAACTTTTGCGAAGGACAAAAAAAACATTCGTCAGGAGTTAATATTGTTGGGCAACTGCCCATCATAACAATTTCACTAATAAAAACATCAATTAGTATTATACATCCATACATATAATCAGAAGATCACAATTAAAAAGTAGTTTTTATTCTTATAAGTATTGCTTAAACTTATTTATTTTCACAAATTTTTGTTTCACAGATTGATTGTTTTATAATTTTGTTTTGTTTGTTTAACTCCGCTGTTTATTTTTAAGCTCCGAAGCAGCATTACCATGATTGAAGGCAAAAACAAAAAATGTATAAGAAAAAAAGTAATTAAAAAACCTTAATTAATACATAGGCAATACTACGATTTGACGCAACATTTATTTATACGAAACACAACGTAAGTTAAACGAAAAAACCGGAACGTGTTACAAGGACACTAATTATTACGTATTCGTCCATATGCCATCTGGTTTCGTTTCGCTCTTGACGTAAGACTTAAAAATAAGATGTATTAACTCATCAGTGAATTCTAGCCATTTTTTGTTTGGAAAAATTAGTAGTCAATCAGCAAATTAAAAAAGAAGTAATTCCTAAAAACCTGTTATAGAAAAAAACACAGTAACCATTTAGTAACTATTTTTTTTAATAATTAACATTAAAAAGATTCCAAATACAAACAAAATTTTAATATTTAAAAAATTTATCAAAAAATGATTCTTGTTATCAAAAATTTTAAATTTTTTTTTTTATTACAAATTATAAATTGAAAAAAAGAACTCTAGTTACCAAAACTAGAAATGTCACTAAACGATCGAAATATCACACTTTCATTAAAATTTTATAAACAAATTTAAATTTTAGCAAGAAATTGTATTTGCAATCAACAAATTTGCTAATAGTGCAACTCTCCTTGTGAAATATGTAGAAGATTTGGAAGAGAAAACATTATTTGCAGGAATATGAAAAAACAATTTTTTTAAAACTGATATAAAATGGTATTTTCAAAATTATTGCCTTTTTGAGCATAGCAAAAAAAAAAAAAAAAGACAAAAATAACTTTTATAAGTTGATTTTTCTACTTGATGCTTCCTTAAACAAACTTTGGCGTCTGTTGTATTATTCTTATCTAACTCCTGCCTATTACTACTCCCGTCTTTCATTAAGAAAATTCATATTACCCCAGCTGAAGTATTTTGTAAAAATCTTTTAACAAAATCTCTTTGTTTAGATCAAAGATGCAAATAAAAATTATAATAAAAAGTTCAGTTTGTAACTGTTTAAATGTAATTGAATTAAAGTATATTCCATTATGTAAAGATTTAGATGTGTGATTCCCTATTACATCGTAAAGCTAAATTCTCAAAAAATATTTAGACGGTATCTAGTGTTAGGATAGTTCGTCTTTACCCAACACTTTAGTTCACTTGTCTAAACGGTGGCATGTCATAGTGTCCATGGGCATTGTGGCGATTTTAAACACTTAAAACAACAAGGGCTTTACTTGCCAAAAATTTTCTTCAGGCCAGTTTATAAAAATGTTTCATCTTTCTTACATAGAATACCATAAAATATACCTATAATATCCAGGGACGTTATGTCCTTACAGAATGTGACATAATGTCCTTAGACGTTTTGAATTGGCACCGTTTAAATTTTAAACTTTTTTTGTAAGAAACAATTTTTATTTTACATTTCTTTTATTTTCATTTTTTCTTTCTTTGTATAAAGGTAAAAGGATGATTCAAACAACAAAAACAAGACTTTCAATTTCTTTAATTTCCGTAGAAGAAAAAAAATTAATAAAATTACCAATCGTAACGTAACTTGAAGAAAAATCATCATAAAAATAATAAAAATCGTGTTTATGACAGTCATAAATGTTAATGTGACAAACGTTTTCTTCTGCAATCTTTAATGTTGTTGGGGTGGTATTTTTGCCAGATACCAAATTTTTTAAGAAAATTTTGCGTTTTAACTGCCATATAATTTCTTATAATGTTAATCTTTTTGCATTTTAACGTCTGACATCTGGTTTTTAATACCAGATATTTTTAAAATGCAAACAAAAAAATTCATAAGTATCGAGTAAAGTATTTAACTGTATGGAATATATGTTCATATGTATTCATGTATGTACGTATGTATGTATATAATACATGGAAATTATACATTAAACAATTTACACGTAAATAAATTTTACAAATTTCCACCTGCACAGATACGAGTATGTTTGTATGTTTAAAATTTTCCTCGCATGTAATGTATACTCCTAATTTGTATGATTTTCAAATAATAAATAATCAAATTTTTTATTGCCGTTTCATTTTTGTGTCAATGTTAGATTTTCTATTTTATTTACATAATATTCTATTTTTGAGGAAAAAAGTCATAAAAATTTAATTTAAATTTTTAATGTCAAAGAAAAATAATAACTTTTATGAAAATAAACCTCGTAGATTAATGTCTCTAACACATGTACATACATATATTTTGCAACTCCTAAATTTTTAGCTGAAAAATGATTCGTTCGTTGTCGTGAGAATCACTTATTCAAATGTTTTTTATTAGTAAAAAATAATTGATATTCGTCAGGAAAATATCTAATTTCTTAATTTTAGTTGTTTTTTGCCAGATTTACCGTTAAATGGACAATTTTTTTACATGAAATTTCAATCTACGATCTTTTCCAATTAATTTCAGCAGCATTTTCTATATAAGAAATCTTTATTCAAAAGCTTCTCAACTCTTGGTTACGACCTTGAAAATAATATGCCAATTTCTTGGCCAATTGGGCTGATTCTGCGTTAAAACTATCCGGCAATAGTGGTTAAGTAAATAACTTTCCGTTTTAGCATGAAATCAATTAACCGATATTCAAGACGAATTAGAGGCCATAAAAATACGTTTGATTGGCTTAAGTAAAACAGGAGGCTTATTCTGATTTGCGATACGAAAATTAATGTGATGCGCTAATGAAATGCGATGCGAAAGAAAATTGGTATTCTGTTCAATTTTCGTAATAGCAATCGCAATGTATTTCAAATCGTGGCAACGCTGCTGAAATAAACCTCAGTAAACACAAACGTCAAATTAAAAATAAATAAATTGTTTGTGTTTGGCTGTAAAAATTGTTTATAAAATTTATTTAGGAAATTCTGCAAGAAAAAAAATAATCAAAATGGGTTCTGTGATTCAAAGATGAAGAAGGGCGTGAGCAAAATGAAAGGATACCAAGAAGATTGCTTAGAAGCAATTGTTGACCCAAACCAAAATGCGTCCGGTAATCCATTTCCGAAATCTGTCAAGTTTAACAATTTCACCACTTACCCCTCTAAACCAAACAGTGGATTATATCTTATTAAAGTTCAAGTCAAATATTTTTGAACTGGTTTATTTTTTTAATACTTTTTTCCATCCTGCAGCTTTTGTAATATTTTAATCTTCAGCTAACGTTTGCTACAAAGTATTTGACTGCTGACGTGCATTTGGTGTTTTCAAAAGGCCTATTGCCAATTGGCTGTGCTTATATAAATTGGCGCGGTTTGGTGGTCTTATTGCTTGCTTCCCTGAATCAAAAAATAAATTATCTTTCACTAACTTGTTTGTACTTTGCGAATGCTACTTTATTGTCGAATAAATTTTGCGAATTTGACATTTGTTTTCGCAATTTAGAATACCGATTTGCCAACTTTTCGCATTTGAAATGCGATTAAAATAGAACTTTGCGAATATCGCAATACAGAATAGCGATTGTTCGCATTTAGAATAGCGATTGTTCACATTTATGGATTTTCGCATCGCATAGATATTCGCATCGCAATATAGAATAAGGCTCCAGAATATTACATTCAAAAAGAAAATTAATTGAATAATTCGCATAAAAGTATGGTAAGTACAGGTATAAAACTTTTTATTTAAGAACGACCACATCAAAACCTGAATTCTGAATTATAGATTAATTTTAAACCTGCTTACTAAACTCAAGAACTTTATACTACTTTCAATTAATCCTTGAATCGATTTCTAGAAAGAAGAGTGTGAATCGCACTTTTGGCAAAAACTAAAAAGATTTTATTTAAAATGCAAATTAGAATGCAATTTTTCTCTCTATTTAGCGTGTGAACCATTTTCATATCGTTATTGGGTTTCTATACGACCAATCATGCTAGGATTTAGTCCGATCCATCAAAATGTTCTAATAATCTTCAATTTTGTGTCTGTTTTCATCCATGTGTGACTACAAGCAACGTTCTTGAAGAGCCTTCGTGAAAAACTACATTTATTGGTGACATCGCTAACTGACAATGGCGTAAAAGAATAATTTAAGAGACTAAATCTTCCATTAAGAGATTGGCAGTAAGATTTTACGATACATATTAGAATTACAAGTTTATTTACTAATATGAAAATTTATTATTCGAAATTTTTTGATTTTCATTTACTTTAATCGCGCTTGATTCCTTCAAGTATAAATATTTTATGATATTCTCATGAAATATTTTTTATTTAAAACTACAAATTGAAATGTATTACTGCGGAGAAAGCATATTCATGTGGCCATTTCACTACTGCTCATATAGCTCATCAGTGGATTCTACCCAAATTTTTTATAGAAAATTCGAAAGTCTTATACCAAAAGCCAAATTGATTAAATCAGAACTCCATTGAATCAATAAGACAAAAAGACAATAAGAACTCAAAAATTTTTGCCGGTGCTTGTTATACCATAGAGAATAAAATCCTTCCGAAGGCCGGCTATGCAGAAAACTTTTGGTGAGCGGAGCCGCGGCTCTGAGTTTAAGCCCTTGCAACCAGCAGAATGACGGCTACAAAAGCAGGATGGCTCAATGATCTCTCTATGGTATATGGCACAGATAGGTATGATAGCAAAATTATGAACCTCATTTATCGGGAGGTACCTCTAATACCATAGAGTTTAAAACAGTTTAACAGTGCCTGGGTTCAAATATAATTTGTATTGGGAGTTATTTCATTTATGTTAGGACTTATTTCATTTGGGAATTATTTCACGGTACCAAATTTTTTACATAAAACTATTATCTAGTTTTATGACGGGTGAACTAGATTAACTATAAACTTTTTCATTAGTTTATTTTATAATCTTATTTTATATGCTTCAACAAAATGCATATCTGCTGACACAAAGTCAATTACCCATAATTTTTTTTTTCGAGCACAAGAACTCAATATATTATAGGAATCAAACAAGGTTACCAACACCTAAACGACACGAAATAAATAGATTATAAAATATACATCTCCAATAAAATGTTTAAGTTTACAACTGAATTAAATTAAACTAAGAATGAGAAAAGTAAAACCGTTTGTTGGTTAATTGTTAGACCCTTCACAGGTGAAAAAAGGGTATATCTAAGTTTCCATTCAGTGTGCCTACCCAATAAAGTATATACGAGGGCTGCTCTATATATTTCTGGCCTAACAGTGAAAATGCGAATATTTAAAATCAATTTTTTTATTGTTTTTCAAAGTATTCTTCAGCATGATTTATACACTTTTGCATGCGCTCAAACCAGTTGTCGAGGCACTTTTTCCACTCCGATGGAGACACCTCTAAAACATGGTTTTTGAACACTTCAACAGCTTCTTCTGGCGACGAAAATCGTTTACCACGCAGTTTTTCTTGATGTGCGGAAACAAGAAGAAGTCATTAGGTGCCAAGTCAGGGCTGTACGGCGGATGACCCATTAATTCGACGTTTTGGCCGGTCAAAAACGCTCTGGTTTGAACTGATGTGTGAGAGCTCGCATTGTCATGGTGAACAATGATTCGTCTTCTCTTGTTGGTTTTTCGAATTTCTCCGATGACTTTAGGCAAACAAATTGTAGTGTACCACTCAGAAGTGACCGTCCTACGTTGCTCAAGCGGAACAGTCGCCACATGACCAGTTTTGCCGAAGAAACAGGCGACCATTTACTTCGAAGTGCTTCTTCCACGAACAACTTTCGGTAGATTTTGCTCGTCTTTGAAGACCCACACGGTCGATTGTTGTTTCGTTTCGGGCTCATACGCATAGATCCATGATTTGTCACCTGTGACGATCTTATAAACGTCTTTTGAAGCACCGCAATCGTATTATTGCAACATTTCTTTGCACCAATCGACACGAGCCTTATTTTGAGCGACTTTCAAATTATGCGGGATCCAACGAGAACACACCTTGTTTACGGCCAGGTGTTCATGCAGTATCAAATGTATGCTGGTGGAAGAAATGTCCAAGGATGTCTCTATCCCTCGGTATGTCGCATGTCGATCTTGCATTATGAGTTCACGCACGGCATCAATGTTCTCTGGCACAACACATGTTTTTGGACGACCTTCACTGAATTCGTCTTTGAGCGAGCTTCGACCACGATTAAATTCATTATACCAATCGCCATACAAAGATTTAAGTTCATCAATGCACTCTTGTCGTGATAATCCACGTCGAAAGTTGTGAAAAATGATGGCACGAAAATGTTCACGATTATGCTTAAAAATGACAACCTTTCCAATGGAAATGTCAGATTGTACTTGGCAGCAGTCAGTGTTGCCAGGCCAGAAATATATATAGCAGCCCTCGTATCTGTTAACACAAAGTCAATTACCCATCAACTTTTTCTCGAGCACAAAAACTCAGTATATTGTAGGGATCAAAAATGGTTACCAACATTTATCCGACACGAAATAAATAGATTATAAAATATACATCTCCAATGAAATATTTAAGTTTACAACTGAATTAAATTAAACTAAGAATAAGAAAAGTAAAACCATTCATTAGTTAGTTGTTATATATAGTTTGTCATTCAGTGTGCCGACCCCATAAAGTATAAATATTCTGAGTTCTTATGCATAGCGAAGTAGATTGAGCGAAGTCCATCTGCCCGTCCGTATAAGTTTTGACATCAAGTTTGCCAAGGCACTAGATCAGCTAAAGAAAAATTAAATACGAAAATCGATCAGACATAGTGTCGGAGGTACTATTAGAATTAATTTTTTGTTTGTGTTCGTTCATCATTGAGAATAAATATGTCTAAATATCGTGTTTAAAATGAAAGTATAAATTATTTTGTTTTTATTTTTATTACACTCTTGTGAACAAATTTGTTATCAAAAGTCTGATTAAAATTTTCCCACGCAAATTAACTTACAACAAAAAATACAAACCACAAATGTGACACTTACTAAAACGCCCCAAAAACAAAAGTATTTAATAAAAAGAGCTTAAAAAATAATAACGGGAAACTTAAACCAGACTGTAACTGACAAATTACATCATTAAATCACTTTAATTGTTTCTGAGCTAAAAAAAAATGTTAAACATAATGTTCCTTAAAAAAAAAAATACAAAAAATCCTTATTATAATATCTGACCATCAAACCGTCTGAGCAGGCTGTCTCAAGTAAACCGCAGGAAGAGAACGAGCAACAAAAAAAAATTAGCAATTTTAAGCAGTTGAAAAACATCAAGTCATCAAACAATTAAAGCCAAATGTTCTTCAAAATAAACGACGGCAACCAAAAATAAAAAAATAAAAGGAAAAAAGTACCAAATGAATTGTAAATTAAGTGCCGTGTCATGTTTCACACAATATTACAGAGCGGTTTATGTTATTTCCACAGTGCATATAATTGTGCTATCACGGCTAAATGTTTAAACTTTTAAACATAAAACACCCTAAAATCACGCAATATTTTTAACGAAAAATTACCCAAATAATACTTTATTAAGAGACCCATTTTAAGACATATTTTTTTTTACAATTCATGGCTGTTATTTTTAGTATTTTTATGTTTCTCTTGTTTTTGGCACCACATGTCAACTGTAATTAGTCGTGGAAAGCTTTTGTTGTTGGCGTACGTACGTACACCTTCCGGTTGCTAATTTTTCTAGCTTCTTTGTGCACTTGTCATATGATTAATGTTACTTTAAGGAGATACCGCGTGTTTTCTTACAACTGTTGGCTTAAGGCAATATTTATCTCTTTCGTTTAGAATTTTGTTAAAAACGAGGGTGGTGTAAATTAATTATATATTTTCTTCAATCAGCTTAAATGTCCTTAATATATTTTAAATGATTTTAAATGCTTTTGGTATTTTATGTATTTAATAAATTTCTTACTGCTCTAATGGTTGGGTAAGTGATAGAAACAAATTATTATATTTTTTTTTATATAAAGAGCAATTGTGTTTCTTTAATTTTTTAACACAACAACAAGAAATTAAAATATTTAAAAATACTTAAACATCATTAAGCAACTGTGATTAATTTAAAATAAGACTTAACAACATAATAAAGAGAGTTGAAAATAAACATGTGGAAAAATTAAGGGCAGGCGTGGTGTTTTGCTTTCGTCTCGAAGGACATGGACTAATCTTGCTGATTTCAATAGCAATATTTTCGAAACTTTGTCTGATCCATTGGCGTGTTTAAATTTTCTCTAGCTCATCTAGTGCCTTGGCAAAATTAATTTCGACCCAAACACGGACTGACAGACAGACCACGCTCAATCGACTTTGCTGTGCATAAAAACTTAGAATTATTTAATTATAGAAATTACAAACGGAATGACTAACTTAGTTATACCCTTTTTTCTCTTTTTGTAGAGAAGAGTATAAATATGAATGAAATTGTATTTCTCAAAAAAATCTTTTCTTCGTGATATTTTCCCGATTAAATATTTAAATCACCGATATTGATTATTGAGGGTCGAATCACGTTTCGATGGCCATTTCGTTACCGCTTACTTAACTTTTCAGGGAACTTCTGACAAACATTTTAAATAACCTAAAGATTTTTGTCCAAACAATACAGCAAAGACAAAAGTCAAAGTTCAAGCAAAAACAACAATAACCAACAGTAATTCTATTTTTCTTTCTCCGCTGTATACGGCTGAATTTTTTTCGGCTCTTTTATACAGTTGAAAGAGGATGATAAATAAAATAAAATATCACAAAACACTACGTCAATTTATTTATATGCACGGGCACTTTGCAAACATTAAATTATAATAAACAACGGGAATTTTTTTATTATATTAATTAATTCTGAAAAAAAAATTTCTTGTTGCTATTTTCCCGATTAATTTTTTAAATCACCGATATTAATTATTGAGGGTCAAAGCACGTCTCGATGTCCATTTCGTTATCTCTTACTTAACTTTTCAGGAAACTTCTGACAAACATTTTAAATAAACTAAAGAAATTGTATTTCTGTTTAACTGATTGCTTAAATCATAAGTAGAATTATATTTACTTAAATTAACGTTTGTATCTGCACTTTCATGCAAAAGGATAAATTTAAGAATTTGGTACTTCCATTATATTACAGCAACCCTCAATTTCTCTTAATAGAAATTTAGTTTGTTGAACATTAAACAGGGTATAAATAGCCTCCAGTATTTAATTATTGTTTTAAACTATACATATTTTATGATGTATTTAAGACGTTTATTTATGTAACACAAACAACAACTGAATGATCTTGTGATATTTTTAAGCTTCTTAATGATAGCGAGAATAGACAGATTTTATAAAGAGTTTAAGAAATTCCCCAAATAAATTCATTAAAAAAATACAAATATTAATGACTTTGATTAAAAAAATTCTCGTGATAATTTCTGACAGTTTCTGGTCTATGAAAATAAATATGCAGATTGTATTCATGAATGCCCTTTTCTTTGTTTTTCTACGACTTAAATTTGCAGGTAGCAACAAAAATGTGTCAGCTCATCATATAATTCTTTAACTGGTTTGGTTTTAACCAAGAATTGAATAACATTCCAAAATCAGTACCTTTTATCGGCAGTAAGTTATCTATGGCTTTTTCCAAAATTTGGTTTTGGTGCAACGAGTGAGTTTTAAATTTTAGCAAATCAAATCTTTAAGTTTGGTGAAATGTTTGTGGGGCTTTTGGTAGGAACTAATTTAACAGTTGAAGGAAAATATTTCCGCTTTAATAGAGTTAAACTTTTTAGCTGCTTATCTGTCCGAGCGAAGTCTTTTTGATTAAACTTTCTTTTAGTCTTTTCGATTCTGATACATGATCAATGAGATGCATTAACGTCCTTATCTTGCATTGGGTTTTCAATATACAGAGGCGGACAAAATTATCCACACAGGCACCAACTTTATTCGTAATCTTTCAAATTTTGAAATTAATAAGGCATAGACTGATAACTTTCCAATAAGATAATTTAATAATTAATTATTAATTTATTAAAAGACATATTCAAAAATAAAAATAAAAACTTTTATTAACACAAGTTTACAAATGCAGGTCAACTTTTGGATCAGAAAAGATGAGAACAAATCTTGATGTTATTTAAGGCGCTGAATTTAAATCCGAGTTTCTTTTTTCCAAATTGGTTCTAGTTTGCTGTTCCTGGACCGGACTTTGAGTACTTGGCGAAGTTGTTTCAAATCAAAGAGGAAATATTTGTCGGATCTGATATTCGAAAATTAATGGCCGACAGAAACTTTACAAAATGTTTAACGCCTAATGAAGCAGCAGAATGGGTATCATTTCAAATGTTTTTTATAACTTTCTCGGCAACCGTAAATCCCCGGATTTCAAGTAAAAAATCGACAGTTTGTTGCAAAATTATTGCAAGATTGAAGCTCGAATGTCTCTCAAAATACATTTTCTACATTCTCATCTCGATTTTTTTTTTCCTGAAAACTTGGGTGATACAAGCGACGAGCAAGGAGAGCGACTACACCAAGATTTGGCGAAAATCGAAAAACGAACCAAGGATTTTGGGACGAGGTACAAGCAACTCAGTTCGACCGCTCTTCATTTCTAAAAACCATGTATATTTGTGTAATTATTACTTATAAAAATATATAAAATTTTTATAAAAAATTTCGAATACTTTTTTTTAATATTTCTGGAAGTGGTCAAGGGTTTAGAACTTTATAGCTTTAGTAGTTAATAAAGTGTCCAGTTTACGCTTTACAAACTAAAAGTTAAATGAAGCAATTGTTGTGGAGACTATGCGGTCAAAACTGAGAAATGAGTAATTTTGTGTTTGATGCTGAATTCTAACAGTATCCATTAGATAGAAAATGGTTGTTATACTTAAAGAAAGCACAACTTCTGGAGATTACGAAACCTTAAGAATATTGAAGATATTCCAGCATCACTTCACACTATTCAACAAAATATTCCAAAAAAAAAGGTTTGTAGCAAAAACATAAAATGCTTATTATCTCGAAAACCAGAACCAATAAAAAACGAAGTGCAGATTCGGATTCAGCGGTCCAAATAACTTTAGAAACAGCTTTCGGTTGCCTAAAACCAAAACCTATCTTGTATAATTATGCTGTATAGCAATGTTATATAAAGCAACATTAAGTTCTAGGCGCGAATTCAAATGGACAAAATTTTGTAATACTTTTTAACGCATCCTTTCTTTATCATAATTTCTTTTAATCTTGTTGGATATAAACAAACTAGTTTTCTTCTAATTATGCCCGTCTTGTATTAGGATTTCCTTGAGCTGGTCCGTAATTAAAAAATTACAGCTGCTCTCGTCAGTCCGCTTTATCTCAAAGATATTAAGTGTGTTGCATGTCAGGCAATTGCAATTGACAAGGTTGGATGCGAAAAACATGATAAATAGTACATATTCTAACATCATTGGCAGAAATTCTGATACAAGGCGGGCATAATAGTGGGAGTGAAGTCGAAGAAAACTAGTTTGTTCATTACCAACAAGATTCAAAGAAGTAATAATAAAGAAAAAAAACGTTAAAAAGTATTAAAAAATGTTAAATATGATTTTACATCCAAACATATATTGCTGTGTGAATAATTTTGTCTACTTGAATACGCGCCTAGAATTCGATTTTGCTTTATAACTTCGCTGTACAGCATAATTATTACAAGTTCTTTTATTTTTGAATAAAACACATGTTAATAAATTGTCTTGTTAGAAACCTATCAGCCCGTGCCTTAATAATTTAAAAATATGGAAGATTAAGTATAAAGTTGGTGCCTGTGTGAATAATTTTGTCCAGTCATGTAGATTATAGATTTCAAATTCTAGTACTGCAATTCCCTAAAGATAAATATCTCTTAATTTCGGTCAATAATTTTTTAACAGATGAATATCTTAAAGACAGATTTCTTACCTATAGTCTGCACAATGAGGAATAGTGAAAATATTTGTGATTAATGTAGGGTATCAAAGCTTTCTTAATGGGTCCATTTTTGACTACCTTGCCACCTCAACGATTATAGGTAAACGATTCATATTTAATGGCAACCTTACTATCATTAGTCACATGCTATCATCAACCTTTACTGTATACTGTAGTGATTCCAGACTATCCACTGCTAACTGTAGGCCTTCTTTCTCTTCACTTAGTCTCTAGTAATTACTAGCATTTTTTCCAAGCTTTTGCTATGATCCTCAGTCTTATGCCAGCTAGACTATGAGTCTACACGCTTTCCAGACGATACTGGAAACTTCCATGACCTGTCACTAGCGCAGTACTGCAGCTTTGAGTTTTATTACATAAGACGATTAAACACTTCTAATAGCTTTTCAGTGATATTTAAGGACTCTTCGACCGTTTGTTTAAAATCATAATACATCCCTAAAACTCCCCTTATGAGCAATGAAAGTTTGCCCACTTAAACAAATGATTGCCTAAACCGGCAAAAAAAAATTTTAAGGGTTCCCCTCATTTGCACCTTTTAAGTGAGAGTACTCTGATCTACCATCTAATCCGTTTTATATATATATATATATATATATATATATATTTTTTTTTAGCTCAAGAGGATTTACAATTAGAAGATTATATAGCAAATCCTTTATTTGACGTATCTAATGTCTGGCTGTCAGTACTCATTCACCTTAAAGACTGTGGGTCGATAACGCCCTCTATATGGCGCCTTAATCAAACGTTGGCTCAATTTTTGCAATGTTAAGTTATAACAACAGGAGATGGTTTATCATTCATTTGAAAAGATCCTTGTAACTTTAAAACATTTTAAATATACGTTTGTGTTACATTGCGGTTTCTCGACTCTGCGGTAAAAATCAATTTTGACACTGCAAATTACTGAGTTGTGACACTTATATTAACAAAAAAAAATAATTTTACAAAAGACTGTTGCTTCAGAAGTTGAAAAAAAACTTATCACCTTAAAACCATTTTTGAAAAATTTTTCAAAAAAACGCTTAAATCTTAAAAACCTTTTTCTTTCCAAATCAAGAAGTACTTAAACTAAAATTTGAAAAAACAATCATTAAAACTATAAAAAGAAATAAAAAAATATATATAAATACAAAATTATACTTTTCTAAAGCTTCTCGTTACAAATACAGTGATTTTTACTCTTTTTGCGACTATTTAAAAATTTCTAAGTTACTAGAAGAAATTTAAATAAGAAACTTTTGTAAAATAGATTCTATAAATCATAATTATACCTTGTCTGTCTGTAAAAATAAAATTTATCTTCTTGGCTTTTCTTAAATTATTGTTTTAGTTTCTTTGATTTTATAAGTTTTAAACTAAAACAAGTTCTATATTAAATTGTTAAATTTCAATAAGAGAGAAAAACTCATCAACACCTTAAATTTAGTAAGAAAAATCAATAATTTAACTGAATACAAACATAAAAGAACCTCAAGTCATCTTTTCCTTTCTGTCCACTGCAAACAGTATTTTTTCTTTTCAATAGGCAACAGAAACCAAGCGCCATTTTGTTTAAAGTCACAAGTATATAAACTTATAAATATACATTCATACACACATACTTATTTAGTAGTATATACATTTTATTATTTACTTAACAAAATGTATAAAATCAAAAGCAAAACACTCGTTAGAAACCCATAAAAAATTGTTGTAAAAACCTAAATAAAAAGGACACCTTAAAAAAATTGCAAAAAGGCAAAATAATAGTCTTATATACTAAAACATTAAAAAAAAGTTTTATCCAGAAAAATATAAGAAAAAAACAAATATTAGATTTCTTCAATTTTTATTGGCTCAAGCTTATAAGTTGCACGACAATGACCCAACTTGGATGGTTGACTAAAAAGGACACAATTGGTTTGTGTCACACACTCTTACATACTCCGTACACAGTATTTGAATGTATAGTATTGTCCCTAGTATAGATATACTTAACTGAAAGAAGAAAAAAATATATATAAAAAGTGTCCTTGTTTTCATACAGTTATTACTGCTGCGCACACGAAATGTAGGAGTGTCACCGAATAAATTTTTTTTTTCGTATATTTGTTGTTGTTGTTTAATACTTAAATGTTTCCTATATTGTACAATAATATTGGAGACCAGCTATACTACTATTTCCCCACATCCTTACACCAACCATAAGAGACACTAGACTGTTTATTTCGTCGTAATACCAAAGTCGCATTAGGTACAATATTTTGCTGTTGTTGTTCCTGTAGTTGTTGTTTGTCTAAGAGCACCTTAATATCTATGGGGACATTCGGGTTTTATTTGATAAAAAAAAAACCCACCCACAATTTTCCAATTTCATTTTTTATTTCTTTTAAGTTTTCATTTAAACACATTCGGTTTCGTTATTTCTCTGAAAGTTAAACCGATTGTGCTCTTAGTATTTTATGAAAATTCTCTTAAGTTGTGGAGCATGTGCAGTTTAAGTATATAGCGTAGGAGTTTGGAGTAAGACCCCCACTTTGGAATGAGGTTATGTACTTGATGTAATAAACAAATTTAGAAATTAAATTCTTAAAGAATTTCGTACATTTAAGTTTATGCAAAAATGTAGATACGTAATTTCATTGTTTACTTATGATGAATTTGAAATTTAGTCTAAGGAATTTAAACAAAATTGAACTGCTTTAGCATTTAGTTAAGACTCATATATCTTTAAGTTTAAAATTACTTCATATAGTAATTATATATATATATATATATATATATATATATATATATATATATATATACAGTAGCTCCAAGCGAAACTCGTACACCTATGAAAACAAATTTCTTTATGTTATATGTCTAAAACTAAATAGGCTAATGAAATAAATTTACTTAATTTTAGTACAAAACTATGCACTTAATTATATATCTGAAACGAAATTTTGAATATAAATTTATTTATTAAAATACAGATAAATATTTTAAAAAGTGCCAACTTTCGACGCCAAAGCCAAACTCGTACAGTCTTATTTAATTTGGCAACATTCTTTTAATTTGCATCTAACTTGGGGATATTTCGTAAAAATAATTTAAAAAATTAGGGAGTTTTCCCATTATTACCTTTTTTATTGTCATTTATTTGATTTTTTGTTTGAAAGAGTTACAAAAGAGAACAAAATGGGTAGACAGAAGGACAAACTTCTGTCGTAAGAAAATTAATAATTCAACATCATAATAATAATAAATCGCTGCGATAAATATCTGAGATAGTTGATAGAAGCCTATCAACAGTGCAATATATTATAAAAAGGTGTAAAATGGAAGAGAGGATTGAGAACAAGAAGAAAAGTGCATATAACAAAATTTTCTCTCCTAAAGACGAGCAATATATTTTACGTCAAATAAAAAGGAACCCATTTTTAAGTGCTCCGAAACTCGTAGAAGTTGTGTAGAAAGACTTAGGAAAAACATGTTGCCCACAGACCATAAGAAACATATTAAAAAGGGCTAATTTCAATAGTAGAAGGACAAGAGTTATACTTCTGCTTAATAAGAGAAATCAAAGAGAAGGTTACGATTTGCCAAGGAACATGAAACAAAGGATTTTTCATTTTGGAAGCAAGTATTATTCACAGATGAAAGTAAATTCAACTTGTTTGGTTCAGATGGAAGACTTTATGTATGGAGAAAATCCAATGAGGAGTTGCTTGTCTAAAACATGAAACCAATAGTTAAGCACGGTGGTGGGTCAGTAATGGTTTGGGGATCATCTTTTGCATCTGGGCCCAGTGTTTTACACTTTATCGATGGTACCATGGATCACCATATGTATCTGAACATTTTAAAAGAAAGTTTGCCAGTTTGTAAGCAGAAATTTTGTCTTGGTGAAAACTTTTATTTTTACCAAGACAACGAACCTAAGCATAAGGCTTATAATGTGCGATCATGGCTACTTTATAATTGTCCACATGTTATAGATACACTAGGCCAGAGTCCAGACATAAACCCAGTCCAAAATTTGTGGAGCTATCTCGATCGTAAAATTCGTAGTCAAACAATAAGTTCTAAGGATGGCTTGAAAAGAGTTCTTCAGGACGAATGGGGCAAAATTGAACCGAGTTTTTGCGAAAACCTTGTGCGCAGTATGCCAAATAGATTAAAAATGGTGATAAAAAATAAAGGCATGCACACCAAATAATAATATTTAAAACCAACAAAATAATATTTGATTGAAGTGTGGTGTACGAGTTTGGCTTTGTCACAGAAATTACTATTATTTTATGTTTTTATTAAAAAAAAATTTATTAAATAATAATTTAAAGTTTTTATGTTTTGTTAAATTTGTTATAAAATGAACTAATAAAATAAATACAGTTTTATTTGTTAAGAGCTTCTTACTTAATGTTAAAAGATAGTTTAAAAATTAGTCTAAAGTGTACGAGTTTCGCTTGGAGCTACTGTATATATATATATATATATATATATATATATATATATATATATATATATATATATATCCATTTTTAGTTTAAATTTTAAAAATTAGTATTTGCATAAAATAATAAAAACTTGAAATTATCTTTCAATAGTGTTATAGAATCAATGGTCATAAAATCCAAATAAAATAAAAAATGTTAAACTAACACAATCCTAAACTAAAATTTTCTTTTAAAGTGGTATAAGTTTATTTTTTCATATATTGGGATATTTGAGAGTTTTCGTTTGAATCAATTTAAAATTATTGGCCAACTTTAATAAATTCGAGTAATATTTTCTATACTATAACCTTTTCAATTTTATTATAAGATAATAATTACTAAAATTAATTGAAAAAATAACCGACATTTTGGCTCCACATGAACTTATATCACTTTCAAAAATAACATTTTAGAAGAAATAAAAAAGTTTCAAATATAGGTTCATATTTTTATAGGCATAAGATTTACGAATATTTTTATATAAAAAGTAACAGTTAAAATTAAGACATTTATAATACGAATACCCAAATTTTTATTTCAATTATGTTAAAAATATAAAAATTATTCCCTTTTCATTCCCTACAAAATTACCAATGAAGTTGTTTTTGCGCCAAGCTTTTGTTGCATTACAAGAGTCTTGGGCAGTGTATTATTGGTCTTTTTCTTTAATTCTTTTTTTGTAACTGCAAAATGTCTGTTGTTTGGAAAAAACTTATGAATGTTGTTTTAATTAAACTTATTGGAAATAAACTTATTACACTTTAAAGAGAAAAAATCGTTTTTTTTTACTTAAATCGTCCAAATTTCGAAGATATTGTCGTCAAGGTCATCATAATTATTAGAAAAAGACCAGCATGGATCAAAACGTGAACAATTATTTCGGCCCATTAGTACAAAATACTTTACCTTAATTAACCACATAAAAGTATTCTCAATCACGCCTTGTAGAAGATTCTTTTCTTTAACCAAAATTAGGAAATATACATCCACGATAAGTCTTTGAAAGTAATTCCACAAACTACAATTAGGTGAAAAAGCAATGAAACAACACGTTATTGTTGCTTTAACATCCAGCACTGGTGGATCAAGCAGCCTTTCGATAAAAATCTTCTAATGGCGCCCATAGAGCAAAATCTGTAACCAAAATTGTCTTATTAATATACTATATCCCGGTGCGCTGCGCTGCCTCAATGAGAATAATCGTACCACAACCGCTCTTCCGAGCCAGTTTTTTATTTGATTATGCACATTTATATTGAAGTTAAAACAAATTTCCTTCTGCCTATTGGACCTTATGGATCAGGACTTATCTATATTTTTTTAATATCTTCCAAATCACTGTTTGCTAAAATCGATTTAGCGCATTATTATTTCCACCACTTACCTTTCCTGTTCCCTATTTTTCTAATATATCTGCTTTAAATTTTCTTAAATTGGTGCAGACGTAAACGCCCGTTTTTCCTTTTTTCTTTCATCTAGGTCCTAGCTTTGGAAACTCACATTGCATAATTTTATAATCGATTTAATTTTTTTAATCGGTTTAGACTCGAATTGCATTTAAATCGATTCAACCGTTTAGCCGTGATATACGCTCGCACAAACAAATTTACAAAGTGAATTATAATATAATAGAGTTGGAAATAATCCTTTTATTCGACCTTTCTTTGGTTTGGGTCCATAAGCTTGAATAATATTTTATTTTGTGATTTATAATATATTGTTATGAAAATATGATCTGGCAACCCCTGTTGTTGTTGTCTGTATGTGCGTGGTGAAAACCAGTGGTGAATAAGTTACTTCCACTAATGGTGTGTGTCTATAGAATAATACGACAATTAGCTAAGAAATGTTGAGCAACCTCAATGGTTACTAAACAAGGCATCGGGTAGTTCATGTTTCGCTGGAGTGACACAGTAATGTAGCATGGATGGTAGTAAATACGAGACCGTAGGATCAAGAATTATAGCTATATAGAGCCACATAGTAAGATATACAGAACTTAGAATGTGTCACAGTAGTATTTGCAATCAAAAGAATCCGTACGTTTGTCGAAAAAGGAAAAACGTAACAATATATTAGATTAGATTATTACTTTTACAAGTTATTTTGTACATCTTATTGATTTTCGACTTCTGCAGATTTAAATAGGAATTTTGTTTTTATTTGGAACAACTTAAACATTTTTAAAGCTATTTCTTCTAAAACTCTGGTTTTAACTCTATAAAAAAGATCAATTAATAATTATTCAAAGGCACAAGAATAATTACGTTTAGATAACAATATGTTTAACTATTATTAAAAAATCCTAGAATTGTGAGTCAGAAACATGCAATTCTCAGCGTTTGATTTAAAAAAATTATATGAAATGATTTTGCGAATACGATTTTAAAATATTAAGCTTAAAGCCCTAAATGGTTCTTTTATTGGCCTATATATATTTGAAAGGTTGAAAACCTTAATTAACGAAATTAACATAAAAATAATTCCAAGAACAAAATGAGAATTATATTGAAAATCAAGTAAAAATATCAAAAATACTAAGAAACTGATAATTATTTATGGCTATTAGCATAATACTTTGAGATGTTATTTGTATGATAATCTTAATTATTTAAATATTTTAATAAGCAAATAATTAAAATTCTTTCTCAAACAAGTTTGTGTTTATTAAGTTTTATTGCAGCCAAACAAAATCCGCATTAAGTTAAATTTGTATAATAAAATAAAATTGGCTGTCTTTTCAATTTTAAGAATTTAATAACCCACGAATTATGTGTGAAATGCCATATTGGCTGGTATCATAAACAAGACACAAAATAATATTTATTCCAAAAATTTTTTTTCTTAAACTTTCTAAGCCCCCACTGAAACCAATTTTTTTTTTTGATACATACTGTGCCAGTTTAAATAACATGTTTGTGTGTGTAAACAAATTATTTTGTTTTACGAATATGTTTGAATGTATATGTGTGTATGTATATATGTGTTCAAAATATCATCTTTCATGTTGTCATCAAAACTGGTGTCTTAATAATTCTTAAACGGAAACGGAAGCTCCCCTAAAGAATATCAGCACATAACGAAATGTTTATAAATTGAGCAGAAAAAGACACTTACGAACAACAGCAACAACAACAAAAAATTAAGTAAATAGCAAAGAAAATTTATGATTGTTACGTCTGCCAAGGATTATTAAGGCTTATGATAAATGTTACATTATCAAAGATGTCGAAAAACAACAAAATTACAAACACAACAAAAAATTATATATGTAGACGTGTATGTAAAGGAAGGAAAAATAAATATTTTGTCATGATACTTCCGACATATTATGGTGGAATTTATGTAGCATCTTTATACATTGTCTTTCTCACATAACTACGTGCTGTATGGAAAAGACAAATGACAAGACAGTAAATTGCGGAAAGTTTTTTTTTTTTTGAACGTCTTTTAAATTCTGTTAAAATTTTTAAAGTAAATGAAAAAGAGATGTTTACAGTTATTTTTATTATATAATAAATGTGCCGCAACAAAGATATTTACCAGAGTTCTAAAGTTTTCATTTATGAGCATTTAATTACAATTTTTTTTTTTAATTTTCACGTTCATAAACGACCATAAAAATTTTCTTACTACGATCACATATGAATGTCTCTTTCGTTTTTAAGCATTCATATATGATAAGGGATAAAAAACATCATTCTCGTTAATGCTTCTTTTCATAAACGAATGCGAAGAATTTTTCAGCGTTGAAAACTTCTCATATATGATTCATGATGAGATTATGGTTCAAAGATGAGATTAATAAAGTTTCTCATAAATGAGAAAAAAATTTTTTCTCTTTCACGGTCATTATCAAATAGCAAAAAAAAAAATGTTCTGCCTGCGATCCCACATGATTGTATATATGTATTAGCATTCATTCAAGTAAGGGTGAAAAATAAAGAAAATGCGTGTTATAAAAGACAATATTATAACTAAACTAGGTAAAATCTGTAAGAAATTAACAAAAACCTTACAGAGCACACATTTTATTAAAAGCTATATAAATGTTGTTTAGTTGAAACAGTACTATAGCATACAAAATATGCGTGTATATACATACGCATACACCTAATGAAAAGTTTTTTCTACGATCTTTTCACTATGAAATCTATTAAAATTGTAAATTCTCATAAATGAGCAATTGCGTGAAAATAAATATTTTCTAATTTTTTAATAGAAAGAAAAAAATTACATCATCACATTTATAATTGAAAGAACCAAAATATAGCCTTTTTTAGTCTTTCACATATTTATGAAAAAAGAAACAAAAAACTCGGTACTCTGATATTTACGTACTTTAAGTCATAACAAAAACAGTTTTCACAGTTTATAATCAAATATGCGGTTATTAAAATAGGGTACTAATTTTTTTAATATTTCACATGGCCGTGGCACTTTTCACACAAAGTAAATATATTTTACTTGGTAACTGTAATATGTAGCGTCTTGAAATTTTATTTAAATAGCTCTCTTATAAATATGCATAATGTAACAAAACTGTCTGGATTGGAACAGTGGGCGTGTTTAATCTTGTATTTTACGGCTTAGCTAGAGAGCTGTAATAGGTTGATTATAAAAGTTTTGCACTAGTAACCTCCATATACACAGACTGGATTGAAATAGTGGGCACGATACCCGCTATACAAAGTAAATAATTATTGTCGTGTAGCTGGAGAAGTACAATAGGTAGAGTCTTTCAATTTCGCACAAGTAACTCAGATATTAGTTTTTATAGTCTGACAAAACACAGAATCTAATAGAGCAGTAGACATAGCATCTCCCATACAAAGTGAAAAATTATTACCTTGAGGGCCATACCAATATGTAAAAGGAAATATAAAAATATCCTCTTTATTTTTGAAGCATATTGTTACGAAAGTAAAATTTAATTTCTTAAGGTTGAACAAGCTGTTCTCTTAAAACAGTCACAAGTTGCGGTGCCTGTGTTGGTTAAATCGGTGACAACAAAAATCATTAGGTCGAAATTTTTCGGGGCCCCAAAGAGTTGTATTTACATTAACACTGAACCCAAAAACGTACCTTAATACAACGACATGGAGTGTATAACTGCAGAAAATTTAGATATTTTACAACTAACTACCTTTTTTGTTAATTCTGCAGATGTTTTTCGTAACGAAAATAATTTCAAAAAATTAATTGCTAAAAATTAATTATAAAATTTGTTTGTTAAAATAAAGGAAAATTTGTCAAATCAACGGGTAAATGAATTATTTAATATTATTATTTATTTTCTTAATTTCTTAACCATTTTTGAGTCAAATTAATAAGAATAAAATTAATTAATGTGAATAAATGTTGAATTGATTTAAATATATTTATTCAGGCATGTCACAAATTCCGATCGGAATGGTTTAAATTCCGTATTAACAATTCCGATCGATTTTGTTTTACCTTTTTCAGATTCCGATAGATTTTGTTTATTTAAAAAAATGCTTAATCTTCATCTCTTTATTTAAATGTGGCAAAATTGTACACACAGTATAAATAACAAGGCTAATCTAAATGAGGACAAATATTAAAAGTAAATTTGAAAACCGCAAATAACAAAATTTCAAAGAAACATAATTCCACTTTGAAACTCAAAAGTGGTTTCATTCGGAAAAATTTTTTCGTTTTTCGTTTTCTGTAGAACCAATTTGCGGAATTGTAACCACTCTTGATCGGAATTGAGTTCTGTGACATGCCTGATTGTTAGGTTTTCATTAATATTATTTAATTCAGTGTGCGAATAATTATCCATCTCACTTTTTATTTTATAAGAACATTGATTTTTTTTCATCATAAGAAAAAAAGGCAGTGAATAATTGACTTGAAATATTAAATCCCATAGCTGCATTGTTGTTATTGTTGGGCTCCAAACAAATGTTGCACTTCTGAAGCCATCCTTTTTATAGTATAGTATAGTTTCTTTAGTGTAGAGAATTCACAAAATTTATAAATTCTACAAGCGCTTATCAGCGTTTAAAAATTTTTACCACACAAATTTGAACTCCAGCAATACCGGGTAAATAAGTTTACATATTCACGATTGTTAATATGAGGGTATGAGAATATCGCACATATTATCTTAAACAAACAAAAGTAACAACTGGTTATTGATTGTAGGTTGAAAATAATAGCTGAATGAAAGTTTATTTTACAATTGAATTTCAACAGTTCACATATAAAATATTTATAAGTAACATAATAATTACAACAGCAACAGTTAATGTTCAACAATAAAAACAGTCAAAACAAGCAGAAAAGAGCCTTTCAAAAGGCCTTATAATGCACACCAGATCTGGTTCTACTTAAGTTGGCTTTGGCTTTGGCTTCTTTTTCTTTTTCTCTTTTTCTCTTTTTTTTTTTTTTTTTTTTTTTTTTTTGTTTTTCTTGCATCGATAGAACTCACGAAAGGGTTACTTTATGACATTTATGATCAATATACTCTGGCAAGTCATAAGGAATAGTTCGTTTATAATTTT
The DNA here is from genome assembly GCA_916610165.2 of Gymnosoma rotundatum. Taxonomy (NCBI): domain Eukaryota; kingdom Metazoa; phylum Arthropoda; class Insecta; order Diptera; family Tachinidae; genus Gymnosoma; species Gymnosoma rotundatum. The sequence continues at coordinate 102,832,810 of OU744340.1, forward strand.
AAATGAAAGAGTTTGAATCTTATATTGATAAATGTTTTATTTGACGTCGGCAATTATGTATGGAATTCAACATCAGATAAATATCCGCCTCTGTTAGCCTCACAAATGCAAGCCTTTTGTGCACATTTTTTCATTACATGCTCACACATTTCACGCGGTATTTCATCACGAATATTTTTTTTTAGTTGCTCAAGCGTTTCTGGTTCGTTTCTGCTGCTCAGATATCCCCGCAAAAAGAAGTTCGCAGCAGTCAAATCAGACGGCAGTGGAGGCCAATCAACATCACCATTTCTTGAAATAACTTGTTGGGGAAAGAAGTCTCGCAGCAAAACAATTGTAATCCTGGCTGTATACGATGTGGCACCGAATATTTTTCCATAGTAAATTTGCCACGTGTCTACTTCACGACTGCCAAAGATGAACTGTCAAGACTAATGTTTACCAAAATGGCATCAAAACAAATTAGTATACCTTCCCGGCGGATACCCTGTAGTCATCCATTCACATAACTTGGCAAACATAATAAGGGATAGATTTCATAATATATTTCACATTCTCTAAATAATACAATAACACTAATGCCTTGAAGAAATGTAAGAACTAAGGTGAATATTGCTGCTAAAAATGAAACTTTGGAAAAAGATAAAAATAAGGGGTCAATCTGTTACCTTCTTGGAAAATTTTGCGCAAAGATCTTAGCCGTATAAGAGCCAGCTGGTTCAGGATCAAAAACCATGAAACCATCATTTGCTTCGTTCTGTAGGCTTCAAGGCAGTTGGAAGCTGATGCGTTCTTTTATAGAAATTAGTGTTCAAGCATGAATGTTATTTTTCGCTTAACGGACGAAATTAATTTACAGCAGACCCTAAAGACTCTACTACATCCACAAAATACACCATTCACACACCGCTTACACGCAAAAATGTAGCCGGAACTCATGTTATGGCAAATAGGGATCGTTAGAGCACTATTATCAATAATATTTTGTTTAAAAATATAATTTGAACAGGATTTCGCTCCGTGCCATACGAAAACCGCAATCGTCCAGTTATAAAAACTTAAATTTGGCAATGAATTGATTTCGAAAAAATAGAGACGTTAATTGGCCTCCAAAGTCGTACAAATGACGCCTGGGAAGTGGCCTTTTATTGGACTGTTGAAAGTGGTCTAAGTCAAAATCAAAAAAATGAATTTACCAGTTATTTTCATAGTACATTATTTTAAATTAAATTTATTCAATGTATTTTTTACGAAATTGTCAAAAATGAACCATTAGTAGTTGTCGCATAATGTCAAAATATTTTTTAATTTATTCAAATGCAATTCAATAAATAACTCGAAACAAGAAATATATGACTTAGACCACTTTCATAATTATTGGCACAAACATCCTTTCAATATATATTTTTTTATTTAAATTTTTTTGTATTATTTTTACAAATTAAAGTACTATCGCGCTAAAAAAAACACTCTATAAGAATGGCGGTAAGGAGCATCGTGAAACGCTTTTTGCAAAAAAAAAAAAAAAACGATCGAGTTAAGAATTCTTAAGAAGATGGTTGAGTACTAATTAGTCCTCTCCATAATTTAATTTAAATAATCAAATTTAAATTTTAAAATCATTGACATCACCAAGTTTTCTGGATGTACATTTTTCGAAACAGTAAATAAATTCCTCTAAAACTCTTTCTATTGTTTATCGAAAAACTAGCGACTTAGTGAATGAAATTGATACACGTGAAGCCTGTACGTTTTGCTTTTAATTCTCATTTAGTTGTTGATAAAGCAACACGTGTGTGAAAAAAGCCTGTCCTTAGTGGGCCAGTAATTATTTGGTTAATAACGTTAAAAATGAGGTAACTTCCAAGTTCATCGAATGATAAAAGGAATTTAAAGTAATGGCCTTGCTTTTTTTCTGCTGAATTTATGTGAAAGGAGATCTATATACTTTTAACAACATATTAATACAACAATCATATTAAAAGAGTAAAACAAAACCTCATGCATATTTAACACGCATACAGAAATTGAAGTTTCAAATACCTCAAACATGTTCATGGAAGTTAAATACGATATTTGCATAGTTTAATTTGAAATTTTTTTTAATCTGAAAAATAAATGCATTTTAATGGTTTTGTACAGCTTTCATTTGCTGAAATTTACCTTTAAACAAATACTCATTCCTTTGACTTTCAATTTCAGTAACGAAAATAATTAATAATTTAAACTGTAAATTTACAGATGTGTGTGAACGTGTCAATTATATTAATAATTAAAAGAGTAATTGGTTTTATTTATCAAACAGTAAATGTTTGTTTAACGAGTAAAAAGGCGTATGAATTTCAAGTTAACTACAGCCGAAGGTCGATATAACTAATGATGGAAAAAAATTTTTAATCGATTAATTTGATTGATTTTTTTCAAAAGTAAAATAAACTATTACAATATTTTTAGTATAAAAGTTTCTTTCAGTTTATTATTTAAGTGTTGAGTTTAAAAATAGAAGCTTTGATTAGCGTATGGCACCCACTTTGAAGAAAAAGCGTTCTGGCGTAAAAAGCCAATGGGTATTCCTCATTACCAGCATATACGCTATTTTTTTTTCTAGTGCAGACTCCGGAATATTTCACACGTTTTGGTTGTCTTTTCGTCGCCTCAGCACATCTAGCGCGGCTACTCACAGCAGTTATTTTTCTTTCTACTCTAAACTCTGTCAGGTTTACAACTTATGATTTTCTGTTTAACCAAATAAATTTTTCTGCTATTCTTTCCATACACACCACACTTGTTAGTGGTGGAAGTTACAAAATATTTAGTTTAGTTACACATTTTTTTAAGAAAACAAAAGCAGCATCTCTATGTTTTGTTGTTGCAGATATGTATCTTAGGTTTCTTTGTGACGCATTGCAAATTTTACCTCACGGAAATGAAATTTTCGGAACAAATCTATAATTTATTTTCAGATGAAATTTTGGTTTTAGTAATAATAAAAAATAATTTGTGTCCTTGAAACAAAACTAATCTATTAAGGCTTCTTTTTTCACCCCTGCACTGCTCAGTAATCTGTAATTTCCTGGAATATTTGTGCTTGCCAGACAATTCCAGGAGCATTTCCTTTAAACCTCTTTTTTAACCTTCCATTTACTTCGCCCAGTTCGCTCAACCTCTCCGATTTCTTTACTTTCGAACCGCCTTTATTTCGTCTATTTTAAAAACCTTTAAGTTTTTAATTAAAGAATCTTCTTTAAACAACAAAACCAAATCATTTAAAATTTTACTTTTTATTTTTATAACAAAATTGTCCTAAAACGAATGTCAGGTTTAATTTTCCCCCAAAAATATCACAAAGATTAATAGAGAAATTTAATGATGCAGCCATTAGTTTAATAGGAAATTAAGGACAAAACTGTTGAAAGCGATGAATGATACTTTTACATACGATGATGGGAACCTGTAAATGAGCATCAGATGGACATATAATTAAAAGAGGACAATTTGCTTTAAACATTAATACAGCTCATGCCCTTCGACCCTGAATAGAATTTAAAAAGGGATAATGAGACATTTGTTTAACTATTGAGCGAGTTTTTGTATCTCTTAAGTTAAAGCGTAAAAAGAATAATTAACAGCTTTAGATAAAAATTGACCAACAGAAATGCAGGCACTCGTAAACATCACTCTAAAACATACGAGCACCCAAATTAAAGGACAATTGCAATTTGACACGCAAAAAACCATGACAAATAAATACTAAAATAAAGAAAGAATACAATGAAAGAAGAAAAGGAATGTGTAAATGTGTAAAAACAAAATTGAAAATTGATTGAGTTGGTGGTTTTTTGCTGGACACAAGATGAATGTCAAACAAGAATTTTAGGAGGGAGGATGAAAAAAAAACTAAATGAATCGAAAAAAATTTACGTTAAATTACACCCAAAATTAATGATACTTTTTAATTACTTTTAAAGCAACGATTTGAAAACATATGGCCATAACAAATATAAAAAGAAGGATTTAAACAACTTTAAAAGTTGCTTTATATTTTTCCTTTCTTAACTTAACTTCTCCAACTTCATTCCCATAAATATAATATAAATTTAATAACTTGTTGCTTTTTTGTTTTTTAAGTTAATATTTGAATTTTAATCAAAAACTTTTGTCATGTCTCAAGCAACAGTAACTTTCCAACATCCTCCTGCAAACATTTATTCAACGACTTTTAGCACATTTGAAATTTCTTTCTGGCTCTGTGATGTAAAAAAAAGAGAAGAAATAAACAGCAAAAACTCCCTTAAACAAAAGATTTCCTTCTACCAGCTCTACAGGTAGAAAGCATGTATATCATGTTTGCCATTGCGTTTGCGATTTTTATAATACTAAATTTTTGATCACATAAAGTAAATATAATCTGGGTAGTAATTTAATAATATCCCTGTGTGGGTCGAAATGGATTTTCCACTTACGAGGGCTGCTATATATATTTCTGGTCTGGCAACACTGAGTGCTGCCAAGTGCAATCTGACATTTCCATTGGAAAGTTTGTCATTTTTAAGCATAATCGTACTTAAAATGTTTCGACGTACGACCATTATTTGTGTTGTTTACAGTGACTTGAAAAAATTAATATAGAAAAAAATGGAATTAACTCGTGGACGTTTTCGTGCCATCATTTTTCACAACTTTCGACGTGGATTATAATGACAAGAGTGCATTGATGAACTTAAATTTTTGTATGGCGATGAAGCACCATCCTATAGCACTGTGAAAAATTGGTATAATGAATTTAATCGTGGCCGAAGCTCGCTCAAAGACGAATTCCGTGAAAGTCGTCCAAAAACGGCTGTTGTGCCAGAGAACATTGATGCCGTGCGTGAACTCATAATGCAAGACCGACATGCGACATACCGAGAGATAGAGACATCCTTGGACATTTCTTCCACCAGCATACATTCGATACTTCATGAACCCCTGGCCGTAAAAAAGGTATGTTCTCGTTGGATCCCGCACAATTTGAAAGGCGTTAAAAAAAAGGCTCGTATCGATTGGTGCAAAGAAATGTTGCAAAAAATACGATTTCGGTGCTTGAAGAGACGTTTATAAGATCGTCACAGGTGACGAATCATGGATCTATGCGTATGAGCCCGAAACGAAACAATAATCGACCGTGTGGGTCTTCAAAGACGAGCAAAGTCCAACGAAAGTTGTTCGTGGAAGAAGCACTTCGAAGCAAATGGTCGCCTGTTTCTTCGGCAAAACTGGTCATGTGGCGACTGTTCCGCTTGAGCAACGTAGGACGGTCACTTCTGAGTGGTACACTACAATTTGTTTGCCTGAAGTCATCGGAGAAATTCGAAAAACCAACAAGAGAAGACGAATCATTGTTCACCATGACAATGCGAGCTCTCACACATCGGCTCAAACCAGAGCGTTTTTGACCGACCAAAACGTCGAATTAATAGGTCATCCGCCGTACAGCCCTGACTTGGCACCTAATGACTTCTTCTTGTTTCCGCACATCAAGAAAAAAATGCGTGGTCAACGATTTTCATCGCCAGAAGAAGCTGTTGAAGTGTTTAAAAACCATGTTTTAGAGGTGTCTCAATCGGAGTGGAAAAAGTGCTTCGACAACTGGTTTGAGCGTATGTAAAAGTGTATAAATTATGCTGGAGAATACTTTGAAAAACAATAAAACCATTTTTGATTATAAATATTCGCATTTTCACTATTAGGCCAGAAATATATAGAGCAGCCCTCGTATACTATATTTTTGAAAGAGTTTTGCAACTTAATCGATTTATAAATGAAAGAGATATGGGTATAAAAAATCAGCAACATAGGTCCATTTCCTTCGATTCAGCTGGGAAAACACCACGCCTTCCTCTAATTTTTTCATATCCTTTGCAACAAAAACTAAAGATAGAGAATCAAAAGAATAAGAAAAACACATCAAGTGAAAAAAATTGGCGTCGCCTATATTTTCGGAGTTATGGGCCTCTGAACTTCTCATAGAAAAGTACGGTTTTGTACCATATTTTTTTAAGACATCAATATTGGTATCATTTAAAAGCATTTTAAGGGATCTTTCAGGAAATACTAGAACTTAAAATAAAAAGCCTTATCCCATTAAGCGCCGATGACATTTTTATATAAAATTGTATAATTGAACACTTGAAAAAAGGGTATAACTAAGCTTGTCATTCCGTTTGTAATTCCTACAATATCCATATACAAATATGATGGAGATTCGTCATAGTCGCATATAACGCTCTCACTTGTTGATTTGTTATTTTTATTTGTAAAATTATTTAATGTCCAATTATTTTGTATAATAACCAAATGAATAATTTTAGTCAGGCTTAAGTTCGGGCATATAATAATTTCTAAATATATTTTGTGTAAATTTTAAAGAAAACAAGTAAAATTATACACAACATCCGTCATATATGTTTTTCTGACGATTAATAAAAGGAACAACAAAGGAAAGCTCAGGGTTGTGAGTGGACTTCACCTAAATTTTTTAATAGTGTTGGTTATATAGATGGTTTATCTAACGTACACAGATAGTTAGATAGATGCAAAGAATACTAATGATGTAGTGTTTCAAAAAATGCTGCATTACACTCCGCTAGTGTCTCATTATTTCTATTTTCTTAATAAATGTAGAAATTAAAATATATATGTATGAACATAAATCCGAATCTTTTATACCCTTCAGATATATGTAACTTCATTACTACATTAATGATTAATCGTCATAAATTTTTTCAGAAAATCAAAGTTTGTTTACAGTTGTTGTCCTCACATAATTTTATTAATTTTTTATCATAAACATCAACCATCTTCATGAATACAAACGAAAGTTTAAAAAATGCCTCGAAGGATATGGACTTGTCTTTCTGATTTTTAATAGCAGAATTTTTTAAACTATGTCTAATCGATTAGCGTATTTAAATTTTCTCTAACTCATCTAATGCCTTGGCAAAGTTAATTTTAAAACCAACACGGACGGACAGATCAAAAATGTATGTTGTAGAAATTGCAAACGAAATGAGAAACTTTGATGTCCATTTTGAACCTGTGGTGAAGGGTATAAAAATTAAATTCCCAAAAAGAACCTAAAAAACATAATTCATTTTATTCTTAAAATCCAAACATTGAAGGTTATTGAAAATTCATCACTGCCGAATATAAAACTCTTCTTGTTAAGAGACTTTTAAAAATTATGTTTGTTCTCAACTCACTCCTTATCCTTTCTATTGCCCCATTCTAATATAATTTCTTTATGCGGTATTTATTATGCAAAATATAATTTGCTTTGTTATTTGAGTATTTTCAATTTATTCACATTTTTCTTTGACAATTAAATGCACAAGAAAAACAAAAAAGAGAGAGAAAATGCTGACTAAATATTTCTACAACAAGGACATCTTTTATTGTATTTAACAGTTAAAAGTTTATGGCATTTATTAACTGTTTTACACACTTAAACCAAAGTACATACTTTCATACGTAAGAATTCATTCTAAGGAACAATTATTCGTCAAGTAACAGGAGAATGTTTTGTGTACTTTACATATTTAAGGAATTCTCTAGAGGTTAATTTAATACTCGCGAATTTACATTTATTTGCCAGGATATATGTTTCTGTCTGTATGTTTGTCGGTATTTGTAGAGTGTTGACTGTTAGTTTTTTATTATTCTGTTTTACTAAAGTGTACCTAAAAAAAAGATTTAAATTTTTTTGCACTTTTATGAGTTACGATGATGTTGGGCTCAATAGCAAAATAATTAATAATAAACACCAGAGTTGCCACCAGGTTTTTTTTTCAAAAGTGGCACAAAAATTCGTTTTATGTTAATAAAGTCACACAAAAAAGTCGTTTCAATAAATTAAAGTAGGTAATGCAAAAAGACCACTTTGTCTTTTCGTCTTGCTTAAGCTATTTTTATTTGTTTCCATTCTCTGGAATAATACACCGAAATATTACGTTTCTTGGAAGAATTTATAGCATTAAGGCAATTTTGCGACACATAGCCAATGGCTTTGTTTGACCATAACCAAATTTCAATTGTTTTATTTTGTATTTAATTTTCAGCTTTACTTTTTGTTGATGAATTATTAAGAAAACACTGCAATATTCAAAGATTTATTGCTTAAACTTTTGAAACATTTAAACCATTTTCGTTTTTTAAATTTAAACTAATTAATGTTTTTAAACCATATGATTTTTTGCAAAAACAAAAAAACAAGTAAAAGTGCTATATTCAGCTATGTCTAATCTTATATACCCTTCACCATCTATATAAACTTGTTAAGTAAAGTAACTCCAATCGATAAAGCAAATATTGGGGTGACAGAGAATTAAAAAATAAGAAAAAAAGTAAGTACTACATATGTATATGTACATAAATTTACATAAAAATGTCATCAGCTCTTTATGGTTTAAGCATTTAAAGAAAAAAAATAGCATTTCCTTAAAGATCTCCTTAAAGGCTTTTAAATGATATCCATATTGATATTTTAAAAAATTTTTAAATTTTAGGGCCCCGTAACTTGGAAAATATGGGCGAGCGCCAATTTTTTTACCTGATGTTTTTTCTATAAATTTTTTTTATTAGAGTAACTTCACTGTTCCAAATAATATGGAAAAATTAAAGAACATACTTCCCAAGTTATAGGCCTCTGAAATTTTTTAAATTTTTTAAAATATCAATATGGGAATCATTTAAAAGCTTTTAAAGAGATCTTTAAGGAAATGCTAAAATTTTTCAAAAATGCTTAACTCGTAAAGAGCTGATGACATTTTTATTTAAAATTATGTATATGTTGCACTTAATTTTTTTTCTTAATTTAAATTCTCTCCAATCACAATATTTGATTTTTTTATTATAGTTACTTCACAAAACTAGATTTACATAGACGGTGAAGGTTATATAAGATTCGGCATAGCCAAATATACCACTCTTATACCCTGTTCAGACATGTTTTCTTAATTAAGTCATTTAGTTGTAATTGCGCAATTTTATTTGGTGTTCACCTATGCTGAATTAAGCTTATTCAATTAGAACACGACATATTTATTTTACTAGGTAGTGTCGTCCGCCCAGCTGATTTCTCTTTTTATTACAAAAACAACATGGCTTTTTGTTGTTGCTTTGAAATTGGAAGTGTCAAAAGCAATTTTCGTATGACCCACCTTTTTCTTTGTTTGTTTATATTTTTTACTTGCGGCTTCTCAATTTTATGATATTTTTCTTCTCACTGAACATAGTTCCCAGAGTAAACATACTTGTTGGCAAGGGTTGCATTTTGCATCTTATTTAATTAGTAATGCAGTTAAGCACTAATTGCTCAATTTATTAAATGACTTTTTATATGGTAAATTGAGCTCAATTAAGGCCATAAATGCATAAATTCCTTAATTGCGCAATTAAAGCATATGTCTAAACAGGGTATTACTTCATTAATTTACTAAAAACTTGGGTCTTTCAAAGAAAAAATTATTGTTAGCACCGATTTAGACGCCAAAACAAATGGTTGTCGCATTTTCCACATTTATTACGAAGCCAAATATCTGTTTTCGAGAGACCAACAATAACAAGAATCAAACTAACTGTCATCAAAATTGAGTTCAAGTAAGTACATAAAAAGGTTATGATTTAACAAAGAAAATTAAAAATTGCTTTTTATATCAACAAATTTTACTTAATATTAAATAAAATCGCTCCGTAATTAATACAATGGCAGCAAAAATCTGTTCCATTTTTTTTTCTTTTAGTGTTAGGTATAATTATAAATAAAAGTGTTACATGTTACATATATTAAATCATTATTGTCTTTCACTTTGTGTGCGGAAAAATAAAAGTCGAAAACATTTCATTGGTAATTAAACATTAAGGAAATGAAGCATGCTTAACAATCAAATAGTAAAAACTTAAGCTAAAATTAACTTATTTACCTTAAGCTCTAAGACGAATAGTTTATGAGAAAATCAAGTTTTAAGGTTTTTAATATAAAAATTCAGTTTTTTGGCCTAAAATCGAATTTTTCGAAATTACCGTGAGAATTAACGTGATTGCTGATTAAGCACAAGTTATAAAAGAATCTTTTTTGAAAAAAGACACTAATTACAGAATCTATTTTTTTTAGTCTATTATTTTTTAATATGTTTTTGAGATTGCCAAGTTTTAAAATAATATTTACCAAACTATATTTCTACCTAAAAATTAGCTTTCTTAAACTATAAATTTAATTGTGTGAAAGTAATTTTTTTTTTAATAATTAAACGAATTTAGAAAAATTTTTAATTTTTTAATAACTTGTAGATTTACAAAATGAATAAAAGAAAAATAATATTAAAGTGAAAAAAGCAAAATTTCTGAAAAGAAAGCATATTGTACAAATTAACAAAGTTTTTAGTAAAACTTTACACTTTTTATTTTTTCGTTATTACAGTCTTTCTCTACAGCAAGTAAAAGAAACGTAAAGAAAGTTTTTAAACAACATCTTGGACAATTTACTTTATCTCAAGAGATAAAGAACCTGAGCACCATAATAGAAAATAAACCAAGAGGAAATGTTAATTCACCGAAAAGCCAAGCAGTAGAAAATGTAGTTTGGTGTAACGCATGCAATTTTAATTGTAAATTTAATTAAGAATTCGAAAAATTCCTTTGATTCTGTATTTTTTGTTCTTCTTGTTGTTTTAAATAAAAGAAACACTGACTGGTTGGAATTTTTGGTTTATGCAAAATCCTATATTGAGACTAGTGACGAGGTTTTATATCAATCCCCTCTCATACTTTATTTATTTATACTTACTTACTTCTCGTTTACTGAAAAAATGGAATATCGGTTAGTGAACGAATTCTACTGCTGATAGAATAATTTGAAAATTTGTTTTCTATTCAAATTAATTTTTTTGTTATGATGACTTTTAGCAACGAAACAGAAACAAAATGTTAATTTAATTTCAAAATAATATTTAAAGCCATTGGCAACAATTCTTAAATTTTATAGCTCTTCTCCTTGTTATTTGTTTGATTTGTTAAAATACACAAATTCTCAACTGCAAGCAATATTTATTTGAAAGTGTAAATACATATAGCAGGTCTAATGAACAGTAGCGTAAACAAAATATTAGCACATTTACAAACAGAATGGCAGCATTTTTTTAGAAACACTTTTGGGATCGCAATCAAAAACCAATGAAAAAAACTTATTATTAAATATATTTTGTACTAATCCATTTTTTTAAGTAGCAAAAAAAGTCTAAGCATTTCATCAACAGTTATTTCGCGTCAAAGCAAAATACCAGAATCTTAACGGAAATTCTTCATCAGATACTAAATCAGTAACACAATTAGATTTGATCTTAATTGTGAGCAATTACACCAGAAGGCTTATTCTGAATTGCGATGCGAAAATACATAAATGCGAACAATTGCTATTCTGTATTGCGATATTCGCAAAGTTCTTTTTTAATCGCATTTCAAATGCGAAAAAGTGGCAAGTCAGTATTCTAAATTGCGAAAACAAATGCCAAATTCGCAAAATTTATTCGACAACAAAATAGCATTCGCAAAGTACAAACATATAAGTGAAAGATAATATTTTATTTATTAATTCATCATATATTAATTATTTAATTCAGGGAAACAAGCAATAAGACCACCAAACCGCGTCAATTTGAAATAAAGATAGAATTTACGAATAAGCACAGCCAATTGGTAAGAGGTCATTTGAAAATACCAAATGCACGTAAGTCGGCAAATACTTTGTTGAAAACGTTAACTGAAGAACTAAATATCAATGGGCCATCTATTAGAGAAGCTGCAGCATGGAAAAAAGTATGAATTATACAATAAAACAGTTCAAAAATATTTGACTTCAACTTTAATTTTAATAGGTTTGTGCCGATGTTAAAGTACACACCAAACAGAAGCTTAGACGAAATTATACCGTCATTGGCGGTACTGACAGTGGCGCGTCAAGATATAATCCACTGTCTTCCTTACAGAAAAGCGATAAAATTGTTAAACTTGACGGATTCCGTATATGGATGGAGCACTTTCTTTCGGGACAACAATTGCTTCTAAGCAATCTTCTCTATATCCATTTTGCTTATTCCATTCTTCGTCGTCTAACCACAGTGCTACAGAGTCTTAAATAAATTTTATAAACAATTTCCACAGCCAAACAAAATCAATTTATTTACTTTTAATTTGACGTTTGTTGACACTGACGTTCATTTAAGCAGCGTTGCCACGATTTGAAATAAATTGGGAATGCTTTTGCGAAATTCTAACAAAATACCAATTTTCTTTCGCATCGCATTTCCTTGCGCATAGCATTCATTTTCGCATCGCAATTCAGAACAAGTCTCCAGGCATCTAGCTGTTATCTTTTTCATAGCAAATTTTTGGTGTAATATTTTAGTTACTAAGTACACAAAGAGAAAAATTTAGATAATTCTTGCAAAAAAACAGACTCCAAAACAAACCTAAAAATAGGGACTTGTTATTGCAGCACACATCAATTATTGTGACACCCTTTAATTTATACTTTTAAATATTTATACTTCTTTTAATCGCAGACAAAGTAGTGGATATTCTGTCTAGTTTCCGAATTTTGTCTATAACGGTTCAAAATATAGCAGCATATAGGTCAAATTACATCAATTATAGGAATACACTTTAATTTCTAAATTCAAATTGCATACTTTTTGTTATAGCAGACTTAACGATACAGGTTAGTTGATAATTTCATCTCTTTGACTTAAAGTGTTCAAAAGCATGGCCATATACAGCAAATTAAATGAACTATTGGGGCACCCTTTAATTTGTAATTATGAATATTTATAAATGTTATTAAACCAGTCATAGCTTTAACTTTATTTATTTATTTATTTTTCTATTGCTTTTGTTATTGGGGCCTATAGTGACGCGCAGTTTTTTACGGCTCATAAAACACGTAAAATATATCTAATTTTTTTAAGTTACGAGCTGTTTTAAATAAGGAATAAGAAAAGAAATGCCTAAGTTTTGCGGCCACAAAAATAAAATAAGCATAGTAAGACGCTTAATAAAAAACAATATATTAATCGGAATCGTACTTTCGAAAATTTTTAAGAAAACAATTAAAGAATTTTTTAAAATAATAGAATAAAATTCCTGATTTCTTGATTTAATAAGATCCAACTTTTGACTCCAACTCTGATTATTTAAATAGAAATAACTCAAATTTTGTTTAATCTGCTGCACAATTATAAAAAACATTTATCCTATTGCTTATAAGTCTAAGGGGTAGTGCAGATAGAGTTAAGAAAAGACTTAATCGTCAAACGAATTGTCAAACTGCGCTCACTTTATGACTCTTGAATGATTCTACAAAGTTATTCAGGCGTGCAAATCATCATTAATGCAATTTACTAATCTATTGTTAACTTGGCTTCAGCGATAAAGCTTATTATTGGCTTAACGGGATTTTTCATAAACAAAACTAACACACACAAAATAAAACCAATTCAGAACAAACCCTACGAACTTCATTGGACTTTATTCATTAAAAATAAATGCTATTTTAAGCGCCAGTATTAAGCACTAAAGCAACTACCATCTTATGATACATTTGTTTATCGGCAATCACGTTATAGCTCTTCGATCTCTACAAAAAATTTGACAAATAACAGAGCAAACCATGATGAAATGATATGGTAACTTTATTGACATATAGATGCGGATTTTTAATCAATGGAGCCACTGAGAACTTTCGATGTTTGTCTACTATGTGAAGTCTTTTTTCCAGGGATGTCATCAATAAGCACTGCTTTTCTATTAATTCTTAGATATCATAGCAGTCAAACATGCATTATTTGAAATATTGTACAACAATGAAAAAACTTTGATCTTATACTCGTATTAAATGCTCTATTTTAACGAAAATGTGGCAACACTTTGTCGACAACAGGTAGTGGCGATTTTAAATCTTTGCTTGAATTTAAATACACCTTAATTTAATCAATGTAAAACTAAATAAGCAAGATATAACAAAACCAGCAATAACAATTATAACACACTCAGTGACATGACCATTACATGCTTTCATATGATGTATGTATGTAAAAAAATGTACATACCAAAAACATTCAATGCACAAAGAGAAAATTGGTTTCACAGTTGACTAATAGTGGTGAAAGTCTGCACGTAACAGTACTTTTGACCCCGTCATCATTTTATTAACGCAAGATTAAGCATATTTCCCTAACGTACAACGGATGTGACGCTGCATCATATTTTAAATTCATTTCCTACGCCTTCACTAAGCAACTCAACACACATTTGCAAAAGAAAATCAACAAATACAACACATTTTAAAAATGAAATTTGTTAATTTTTGCCTAAAGGAGAATGATTTTGTATGACAGGAAGATACTGTTTCCCTGCTGCCAGAACTCATTCTATTAAATTAACAATTTTACTTTTTTTATATTTTTGCTTTGTTTTACTATTCAAATTGACCGGAATCATTTGCTTCTGTAGCTGCTGGTTTCGAAGGGTGTTCAAAAAAATTTTTTTATTATTAATTTCTTTATATTTTTTTAACTCACTTCTTTCAGCAACTGTCAAATTTATTTAAGATGTGTGGAAAGTGAGATTTTAAAAGATCCACAAAAAAGGATTTTGTTATAGAAATGACCCTCTAGTTTGATTCTTTATTTTTTAAAATTAATTTTTTAGATCTGAAAATAGATAAAGAAATGAAATAAAGGTGTGATACTTTTGATACCGTCGAGTCTTAGTCATTCATTTTTTTACCATTGAAACAGAACAAATTTTTCATCGATCGTTACTTGACCCAACAATGAGAAAAAATATTTTCTTCGCTTATTGTTTCTTTCTCCAAGTCATGTAATTAAAATTCTATACGAATAAATTTGTTTTGGAAGTGGCTTAGCGCTCTCCAGACATGCTTATTAACGCCAATGATATCTATTAAACTTTATCTGTGTGCGGATAATGCTATATTTGCATTATCTGGAAAGATTTACTTTAATCAAATCTACAGCTTTAACAATTTTTTCATATTTAGTGTAAAGCTCTCTGTCGGCGAAGAAATAAATCAGGGTAGCAACGAAAGAGCACCTAACAAGCTGACCCGCAATCTATTTTAGCGATTTCACAAAAAAAATATCTTTACAGGGCGCCCACCATTTGCTTACATATGTATTTACGATCCTGCTCAAATCAGTTTCCCAAATTATAGGAAGGCCTTTAATCTCTTGCAACGAAGGGAATATTCATGCTCTGCACTGTAAGGAAAATTTGAAAGCCATCGATTTGATCTTGCCCACATAGAATGTACCAGTTAGGCCTTTACAGTCTTAATGATGAATGAAATGGAAGCAAATGCTCTAGTATTTAATACTTTAATCAACGACAGCTAAAAATAACTACAAACAAGCAGGCTACAATGGATCTTATGATCACTTTAATAAATTCAATTTAATATTTATGTTTTACTTCATGGCCACAATCTAAAATAGACTTGGCCTTGAATACGAACAGAAAACTGCTGCTGACATCTGTAAAGCACCAGAGAACCTGTAAAGTTTGACAAAAAAGATTATTATAAAAACAAGTAAGAGCGCTATATTGGTGACAGAGAATTAAAAAAAATTAATTACATAAAATATTAAAATAGATTTGAAATATATTTTAGAAATAATTTGTATGGAAAATTTGTCATAAAACACATTTTAAAGTTATTTTTTTTTTTTTACATATGACATTACATATATTTAATTTTACATAAAAATGTGAACGGATGTTAATGGGTTAAGAATTTTTTAAGAATTAAGTATATTCTTAAAGATCTCTTTGAAAGCTTTTAAATGATACCCATTTTAATATTTTAAAAAATTGGAAAATTTCGTAGGCGGAAAACATGAGCGAGTGCAAATTTTTTCACTTGATGTCTTTTTTCTTATCTATATGTGTTTTTGACTAAAGTTACTTCATTGTTCCAAATAATATGGAAAAATTAGAGGTAGGCGCGTTGTTTTATCCGCTGCTTCTAAGAACATGGACTATGTCTGAACGATTGGCGTATTTTAATTTTTGTTGAAGTCAAGTTTACAAACACTAAAACGGACGGACAGACGGGCATCGCTCAATTGACTTCGATATGCATTAGAAGTCAGAATATATATATATATACTTTATGGGGTCGGAAATGGATATTGTAGAAATTACAAACGGAATGAGAAACTTAATTATACTCTTTTTCCACTTTTTGTAGTGAAAGGTATACAAATTAGAGAGCGAGTAGGGCAAAACCCCTGTCACACTAAATTTGACAACATTAAAACAAAAATTTCTCTATTAACCAATTGTTAAAACAATATTTATGGCCTTTTTATGTAAATGAGAACAAGCATCCCTTTCGCATATTTATTTTCATAAACAGACAGTTAATTGCGGATTTTCAGAATACTTTGCAATCGTCCTTTGAAATTTATAGTTTTCTAAAAACTACTTTGTTTTCTATTATAAGTGCTTTTTGAAAAGACTCACCATATCGTATTTAACAAGTCAGTTGGTAAAACACTGGATTTAATTTTTGAACAAACCTCGTACGTATGAGTATTTACTCATATTAAATATTGTTTCTTGTTACTTTATTTTTAAAATTTCCCTTTCGTCCTTTACCAATTATGTATGTTTTTATTTAAATTACCATTATGTTCGATGAAGAGGAAATGATTTGCTTTTAATTTCATTTTTGTTCGTGTGTTTTTTATGTCTTTAAAATAGCAGGTCCTTTCAACTTGTTTGTTTTATTATTTATATCAAATATCATGTCAAAGTGTGTCATCATATCCTTCTCTTGACTGCTGCCAGCGTCAGTACACCACCATTATGGAAAAATTATAAATTTCTAGAATCTTTTGATTATTTAAGTGAAATTAATGAAAAAGTTAAATGATTTTCTGAGGGCAGGATTATATATTTTTGATTATACACACATAAGTAATATATTTAAAAATAAAGGGTTAAATATAAGATATTTATAAAAACATATAAATTACTCGAGACTTAGTGGTTTATTTTATTAAATTTCATAATCTTTAAAAAATTTATTATTTTTTTTTTTTGCTTACAGCGTTTTTCCCGTAAAAAATCACTGCAGTCATACGAAATATTTTATTTTTTACTAGGATATTCGAGCAAAATTTTATGAGCTTCTGTATCAAAGAAAGCAGCACGAGAGGTTTAGTTACAAATTGTAAGAATCATGTAGCTGTAGATACTTCTCTAAAAACGGTGAACACATCTTAAACACTTTGGAATTATACAATGAGACCATTTGAACATAACTAAGTCGACCTTTTATAAAGCGACCCTATGAGCGAGCCTGTGAAACCTATGTAAAATATCGGCCAAGCCATTATTATCAAGATCAGAGAAACCACAGTAATTAAAATCCTGTGAAGAAAAAAGTATAAGAAAAATAAAATTTCACTCGCTGCAAAGCTATCGGTTAGAAAAGAGAACAACAAATACATGTTACTATAAATAAAGAGAACAACGAAAAAAGCTTTGCTGCTGTGTAAACTTTGCATTATTAAATTAATATTAATTTATTATGAATAATCCTCGTATACTTATCAAATTAATTGGTTAAATAGATGATGTTTACAATGTAAACAATCTAAGGTAGCTAGACGCGTAGAATGCATCGATGGCGAATGCAAAAATTTTTAAAATTATTTTTCTTTTCCAGCCGGATTAATAATTATTTTAATAAAAAATCTTTTACAGTAAATGGCTCCTGATATCCCGATAATAATTGCGGTACCGTAAAATAACTTCCAACAAAAAATTCAAAAATGCCATACAACAAAATATTTTCCTCCTTTTACCTTCAGGTATGGCACAGAAATTATTTCATTTTAATTAATTAAAGAGCTATTTTTAGGAGTCACCTAATGGAAGCTATTTAATAAGGAATTTTTTTTTTTTTGTTTTTTTTTTTATAAAGAGAAGTAGCACTTCAGGCATTAATACCTAGTTAGTTCGTAACCGTGCTACATTCTTTAGGAAAGGGATAGATGAGAGAGAGTAGAAAGTTGGTGAAAGGAGATAGATATAGCCATTTTATTAATTATTTTACTTCGCCGGTGAATATGCTATGGAGAAGTACCGAAGAAGGAGGCTGCATGTTTTTATGTTGTTCTGAATATGTATTTATACCATTAAACAGAAAAAAACATTTTTTTATTTTTTGAGTGCCGCAAGGGTTGATCCCCTAGTTAACGAGCTTACAACTTAGACTACAGCAGCCATTATTCTGGCTACAGAGAAAACTTTTAGTCAGCAAAGCCGGTGTTTGTTATACCATAGAGAATTAAATCCTTCCGCCCGACGAAAGGCCGACTATGCAGGAAACTTTTAGGGAGCGGAGCCGGGGCTTTTTATACTATAGAGGTTAAACCCTTCCAATCGGCCGAATGCTGGCTACACAGGCCGGGATGGCTCCATGATCTGTCTATGGTATATGGAACATTGGCTTCGCTAAAAAAAATATTGTCTGTATAGCCGGCATTAGGTCATATATCTATGATATATGATACGATATTAAAGTTAAGGACCTATTTTATTGGGAGGTACCTACCATAGAAGTTAAAACAGTGCCCGGGCGCAAATATAATTTGTATAGGGAGTTATTATTATTTTTTTTTTTAGGCTTATTTCATTTTTTTGTTGTAAAACTATTTTCATTTTGAATTAAGGGTTAAGTTTTTGGGTCTTATTTCATTTTAACGTTGGGAGTAGTTTCGTTTTTTTTTTTTTTTTAATTTGGGAGTTATTTCGTTTTTGTTGGAATTTATTTCATTGGGAGTTATTTCACGGCTTCGCTTCTGTTATTTGAAAAAAAATCCAAAGGACGCTGAGATTGCAAGAAGTTTGGCATGACAACATAAGTAACTACAAGTAAGTTATCATGGTAGGAGGAAAAGATTTTTTAATTGTATTATCTCTATATTATTCTAGAACTTTTTGATACTTAATTTTTTAGGTAGTTGTCATAGTACGGCAAACCGTTGTACGACCTGCCTTCGCTTCGCTGTCACTCTGACATTGTTCAAGGGACTACATAAGAAAATTGTCACAGAGACTTGTAACGCAATGTAACGTAATATTCATTTATCTCTTATGGCGCTCGCCATCGTCAGTTTCTTATCAAGCTGTATTGTATCACAAAATTTTGAGTAATTTTTTAAATCCCCTGCTATCAAATTGATACGGGCCAACCAAAAAAAAAAACTTCCACCTTCTGAATCACAGAGTTATTGATAGACGATTGGAATAGTCCGAAGCAAAAATTACAAAAAAATTGCCTTAGGTTGTCTCTGGAATAAAGTAAAATGGTGAATGCATTCTTTTATTGTAAACAATTCAAGAGAAACTCACATTCAATATATGTAATCCATGATCGTGATGTCATTAGAACAATTAAGCTGGTAAAAATAAAAAATTGACAATTTTTTTAGAGTCAAATAAACATCTTTCACATCAAATTTCGAACAATTCATGTAAGAATTTAGCAAAAATAAAAAAAATTGTCTAGTTTCAATTACATTCTTGTAAATAGATAATAAGGATACATTCTACGCTGCTTTTCTGTTATAACTTTGCACATTTTCTTTGTTCTTAATTCATAAAATAACGAACATAAACTTAACTAAAATTTAATAACTCACTTGCCACCATTATTTGTAAAATAATAATTTTTGAGATTTTATTCATAAAAAAATACTTTAGCAACTAACTAAAAACTTTGGTAAATATTTTAGAACTAATTTGGATAAATAAGATTTGTTGTTCTTTGATTTTTGGTACATATGTTCATTAGAACTTAAACTAGTTGTTGTAATTTTTTATTTTCTTTAAAATTGCCAGCAATTATTGCCGACCGTTGTTATTATTTCCTTTTATAGGTTTCGGTGTAACACGATCCTTTTTGTCACGTTTTAAATATTCGTACAGATCTGCATTGACATTGGGATTATTTTTTAAAGTTGCCGGTGTTCCAGTCTTGTCAATTTTATGTGAACTTGTTAGAGCTTTTGTCGAAGTGTGCGCACCTTCATATTGTTTATTCGAGTTATAAGAATTTGCAGCATAATCGTAGGGTGTTCGTACAATTTCCGGTAGATGAGCATAATAAACAATACGTTTACTGCTGCGACCATAATCTACTGGATATTTTGAGGGTGCTGTATAATCGATGGGATATTTTGAAGACGCTGGATAAGAATCGGAGTAGGTAATTGGAGCATAAGCAGATTTTTCATAAATTTCATTATTGTACAAAGGCAAAAATTCTCGAGGTTCTGGAATATCATAACGACGATCAGGATAGTTGTAATATGGTTCAGGATACTGAGGTACCCTTGGACTATAGCTGTCGTATGGATCGTAGTGACGACGATATAGGAAATGATCTTCATAGTTGTAGGGGTCGTAACGGGAATATTGTTCATCGAATCTGAAAATATATAATCTATTTAGATATAACTTTTACTCGGAATTTAAAAAGATACTAAGTGGAAAATTCATACATAGTCCATGGCGAAAGCATGTGCTAAGTTTCAATAAGTATTTGAAAATAATCAAATTTATTTTTAGTACATGAAATCAATTTCTATTTGTAATGTTAAGGCGGCTAAGGCGAATCTGGTAGAAGATGATATCAATTGTGAAATAATTTTCGTCGTTGCTCTAATGTATACAAATAATCTACAAATAATGTAAAGGAAGCTGATAGCAGTTTAGAAATGCCCCTATCGTGAGTATGTTTTCCTACAAAATATTTTCCCGTTTTTAATATGAAAAAATGTTAACGTCAAACAGATTCCCCTTACCATGCATGTTTGTTTCTCTCGAAGTATTTTCACTTTTCCCCTTGAATTGTCCACTTTACATAATTATGCACACACCATGTACGTATGTATACCCTTTACCACAAGTGGAAAAAGGGTATATCTAAGTTTATCATTCCGTTTGTAATTTGTACAATATTCATTTTTGACCCCATGAAACATATATATTCTGTGTCCTTATGCATAGCGAAGTCGATTGAGAGATGTCCGTCTGTCCGTCCGTGTTAGTGTTGAAAATCAACTTTGCCAAGGTACTAGCTGAGCTAGAGAAAATTTAAGTACGCCAGTCGATCAGATATAGTTTTGAAAATGTAGCTATTGAAAATTAGCAAGATCGGTCCATTTCCTTCGAGGTAGCGGGTACAACACCACGCCTGCATGTAATTCTTTCATGTCATTTTTCATTTCATTAGTGAAGTAACTCCACCCATGCCAAAATTAGTGGGGGTCGGTCATACATTTGGACTCGATTGGGGCACTCTAAATGGGTCAAAGTGGGATTTTTCAAAACTTGACCTGCGGGACAAAAATCAACAGTTGTGGGGTAGTAGAATTCGTTTTAGAGATATAGTTCCTCGGGCAAAGTTTCTTATTTTGATCCCTGGAATACGATTTACACTGAGCCATGGGCGATTAATTAATCGACCCGCCCTAGTATATATAATATATATACACATATGTATATGTATAAGGCGACAGATAATTAAAAAGTAAGAAAGAAAACAGTAAGTGAAGAAATTGGCGCTCGACCATATTTTCCGAGTTATGGGCCTTTGAACTTTTTATAGAAAAGAACGATTTTCCACCATATTTTTTAGGATATTAATATGGGTGTCACTTTAAAGCTTTTGAAGAGATCTATCAGGAGATGCTAATATTTTTTTAATTATGAGTAACCCATTATTTTTCTCTCTCCAATATTTGTTTTTTTTTTTTTTTTTTTGAAGGGTATATAAGATTCGGCATAACCGAATTAAAATTAAAAAATTTAAACCTTTTCAAATTTTTTATTTCAACATCAGTTTCTGCAATACAGAGTGGCGTTTTGCTCGAAAAGATACAATGTCAATGGTAAACAAGTAAAAGTGCTATATTCGGCTATGCCTAATCTTATATACCCTTCACCATCTCTGTAAATCTGATTTAGTGAAGTAACTACAATCAAAAAAGCACATAAAAAATATTTTGGCACTGCATATTTATAATTTAACATAAAAATGACATCGGCTTTTAAGGGGTTAAACATTTTTTTTTTAATTTTAGTATTTCTTTAAAGATCTCTTCAAAAACTATAAAATGATACTCTTATTGATATTTTAAAAAATATGAAAATTTCAGAGCCCCGTAACTCGAAAAATATGAGCGAAAGATCACTTTTTGTGGTGAAGGGTATAACAAGTAGGTATTTCATTTAAAATAAATACTGCTATACCAATTTAATATTGCAAAGCTTTTCCTTCTTGTAACGAAAATATTAATTCGTTGTATTTATTTATTTGTTTTAAGCTTCACTTTAACACTCTTTGTAGAGCTTTCTGTTCAATAACACTTTTTATTATATAATTCATGGGAAATCCATAATACAAATTTTCACTACGAGAGCAAGGGAAAGTACAGAAGACTAATAAAATCTAATATAAATTTTTAGAAAAATGTTGCACATTTTTAAAATGCATAATCGTTTGAACTGAAATAACAGGTTTTGATTTTCTTTCAGAAAAACTTTGATTTTTTTTTTTTTTTTGAAAATGTTACATTAGTAACATTACAGACAATTCTCTGTTAACTTAGTTTTTCACTACTTTTCCGATGTAAAAATAATAAATACCGATTTTATAAAAATTAATACAAAATGACTACAAATTTTGATTTTACTCACCGATCATAGCGTCTTAAATATGGATCATAGGAACGCGATGGATACATTTCGTAATTATACGAGGGTGCAAAAGCGCTTATCTTTTGATCATAAATCGGTTTTACTACAGAAGGTGTTACTTTTGTAACTCTTGGTTCGGGCAGTTCTTTAGGTGTTTCATTTTCTTTTCGTGGTTGAGTAATAAAATTTACTCTAGCTTGTCTTGCCCTTGCGGCATAACCACTAGTGGCCTCTGCTACGGTATCTTCATCGTTAATTGAATGATCAACATTGACATGATCCTTCCAGTTGGCAATGTGTCTTTGGGAATAGTAATCATAATCAGGGTCCATTATTTGCTTTTCGGCTTTTGGTAACGGTTCCCCTATTTCGTCCTCCGTTCCACTATCACCAACTATAGCTTCGGCTGTTAGTTCGTGTGTTTGTTGCTTAGTTACGCCAGCTGGTTGATGGTAATCCGTACGATCATTTTCTTGTAAATTTTTATTTAAAAATCCTTTTGCTTGATCATATTCCAAAGTTGATCTTCTATTCCGTATGGCCTTATTAAGTGCCGTCGACATACTGCGGGCCTCATAGTAATTGGAATCGGTAGCATAATACTCTGGAGAGTCTTCGAATTCATAACCATCTAAAATTTCAACATCTTGTGGTACTTGAAGAGCAAATGAAGGTTGAAGTATGTAGCACAGTAGTACAACTAGAGCTGAATGTATCGCCAGATGTTTGTGGAAGCAAAACATTTTTCTATCTGTTTTCCTTGAACTTGTTGATGTCTGTATCCTAAAAAACTAAAAGAAAATTGTATTAAAAATATTTTGCATAATAAAACAAGTCTTAAAGTGACGCTTTAAGCACCCAATAAATAAATTAATCAAATAACTTTTCCTTTTTTGACTGACATAATTTAAGTAGAATTTTAATTCAAACACAGTGTGCAATTTGTGTTGGAAGATACCAATAAAATTGAAAAAGCTCGATAGATTGATTTTTTTGTTGTTATGATTAAGTAGGTTTTCTTGGACGCATTAACAAGAGAAGTGCTATTTAAGTTTCATTACATTCAAATAAAGATTAAATTCTTATTCTTTCCTGATGCATTGGCTGCAGTATTTAAAATATAATACTACTAGTTGAAGTCCGGCTCTATAATAGTTGTTGTACTAGGATTTAGACTAAAACTGAGCTAAGATCTAAACAAGAAAACGTTAAGTATTTGCAATAGGAATTTTTGGATTTATGAACAATCTTAATTAAAGCCGCATTATTTTCGGAGCTCAAAAAATTTTTATCAAATATTTTTGAAGAAATTATCTTTTAGCTAGGCTTAAGTTTGTTATTAAAGAGAACACCGGATTGAAAGGCACTTTTTGTTTCGCTACAACTTCGTCGGCATTTATACCACTGATGTTAATTTTTTATTTTTGTATAACCGCACAGCTCTTAAAACATTGCGGCTTGCAGGCACACTAATGGAATTCAAGTCGGTACGCACCAAATAAAATATGAACTGAGTATTTTATCCTATCTTTACTTTCAGTAAATCGAACTACAAACAACTAAATAACATTTTATTTAAAAAAAAGTTACTAATATTTAATGCTTTGACTCTCAATAATCAATATCAGTAATTTAAATAATTAATAGGGGTAATAGAAAATAGCACGAAAAAAAGATTTTATTTTGAAAATTAATTATTATAATAAAAAAATATCCGTTGTTTTATTTTTATTTAATATTTGCAAAGTGCCCGTGCATATAAATAAATTATCGTAGTGTTTTGCCATATTTTATTTTTTATCCTCTTTCAACTGTGTAAAAGAGCCTAAAATAAAGTCAGCCGTATACAGTGGAGAAAGGAAAATAGAATTAATGTTGGTTATTGTTGTTTTTGCTTAAACATAGATTTTTGTCTTTGCTTTATTGTTTGGACAAAAATGTTTAGTTTATTTAAAATGTTTTTCAGAAGCTTCCTGAAGAGTTAAGTAAGCGGTAACGAAATGGCCATCGAGACGTGCTTTGACCCTCAATAATCAATATCGGTAATTTAAATAATTAATCGGGATAATAGAAAATAGCACGAAAAAAATTTATTAAAACAGTTTATAAAAGTAATAATGATATCCAAAAATTGAATCGACTTATCGATTAACCATTTTGAATAAAATCAAAAACCAGTTTCGATTTATGAAAATTTATAGGATGTTATTTCCTTAAGTTTTGCGGCAATAATAAAGAGTTTTAAAATTAGGTACATTTAGATTTTTTAGGCTTGAAAAACCATTCAAACATTTTCGAAGTATATTATAGTGTCAAAATCGTTTTTGAATATTGCGAATATAAGTAACAAACTTTAAGGTGTTAAATTCAAATTATTTTAATAGGTGGAGTAGGTTCTAAAAGATATAAACAGACATTGGCTGTGTTACATTTCCGAAAATTTTTTATATGGAGATTTAATCAGCTAATAATCCAACTACTCTTTGTAAGAGTTCATATATCAAGAATGTTGCCAATAAGCAGAAATATACATCAAGCATAACTTTTCACACTGTGCTACTATTTTTTCTCTTTTTGTAATAAAAGTAAAACATCATTGATTGTTTTTGTAAAAAAAAATCAATTAACATTCGTTCGAAACCATTGAGCAGTTAACCGACACTTTTTGATATTTTCACAGTTTTTAATTATTGTCCATAAAGTCGACTACGTAATGAGTTTTCTTATTACATAAGGTAGACGTGAAGAAGCTCATTAATATATAAATAAGGAAAAACAAAACTTCAGGATCCTTTCTCTCTTTGCTTTACTTTATTATTTTATCTACTTGTACATATTGTAGAGCTTAATGGCACCGTCTTTATCTCATTTAAATCGGCTTATTATTTTAGAAATAAATGGCTTCTTAAATTGTTATCACTACACACGCAAACTGTATATATATACTCAATACGAGTCGAACTTAGTACCAAGTAAAAATTTATTACAGTAGACGCATTAAAATCAAGTTTGACACAAATCCACTTTTGCAAACGATAAATACTTCGGACGAAGATACTAAAATACACTATTTTTCATAACTTCTGACTCTTAACTTTCTCTTAAAAAATGATCACATCCATATATGTGCATACATACATACGTCCATGTTCTGACAAACGCCCATTTTCAAATTGCAAAGTGCCAAACTTATCTAAGCATGTTTTTTTAGATTTTCCCATTAAAGTTCTATTGTAACAACTTTTATCAGTTCGTCTAAGTCCTCGTCCACACCTTGCAACTTTTGTTGCGCAATTCTAGCGTTTGTTGGTGAGAGAGGAAAGACGAGTAGGAAAGGGTACACTACTTCATGTATTTGCAATTCTATTTGTCTTGTCATTTGTCTAAGCAATTAAGACCGAAATTGCAGAAACAAACATTGTATGTCTAAACGGGGACCAAGTAAATATGCATGTAAACCGCTGCGTGATTTGTATACATTAAGATTTACAAACTTCTACGAGTATTTAGCCATTTCAAATCGTAATCGAAACTTCTACGCGATATACATTTCTTAGGTAATAATGAACTAAAGCCTAATTTTAATTAAAAAAATTTTTTTTTTATTTATTTGGTTTTAGAAATTCCAAGTTGGTAGTTTAGTTAAGACAGTATTTCTATGAAGAACCACTTGCAGCTGGCAGGAGATAGGCGAAGCAGAACTTCTGCAAAACTCGTTAAAAGGCAGACTGGTTTTTTTAGACCATTGCCAGTAATCAAACCAGCAATGTCTGTTTTAGGTTCCTCAAAGGATCCTTTACTTGGGGCTAGTCTAACCTTTTGTTATTGTTATCGAAATTGGTTACCTAAACAACAGGCTTAGTACTCCACACTGTGAAATTGATACCGTTACAATACTCTTAAATACTTTCTATTAACAAATGTCCCGCCAAGGAAATCTAGAATTTTTACACAAAGCTTAATGTAATGAGGGTATCCATGATGTACCAGATTATATCCGTCTCGGGGAAGTTTCAGGTAAATGTATTTAATATCCCACAGCACAAAATCCAACACGAATCTGTTTTAATAAATTGCTGACATCTCGGCTTAATTTACTATATATATATATATATATATATATATATGTGTATATGTAATTCGAAGTCTAAATCACTTCATAACTCCGGCTTTATTTTTAGAGCTTCCTAAGTGAACATGCAGACTCAAGGCTGGAAAGGACGCACCTCCCATTAAGATATTAATGGCTTCGCTTAAGATTTTTTACGAAGGTCGATTTTTAAGACTTTCAGTAAGAAACCGAATCTTCTTTGTGTACAAATCCTTATCTCCTGTAAACAGTTTTCTTCTCCTCTTGGAATAAAAAAAACTTCGCAGTTAATCTTTCGTCTTCGTGCAACTGACCGTGTAAGGAAACCATGGATGGATATATGTATGAATGTTTTTTTGCAGATAAGCAGGGATACAATTTTCAGATAAAGGTGATATGGAGGGTTTTATAAAAAAGTTAGTTTCGTTTCTTTTCTTTTAAAGCACTTGCATATATAATGTCAAAATTCTTATTAATTTTTAATTTATAACTGTTTGTTATTTAAAAAAAATGGTAGCTTTGGTTGTTAATGTTTCTAGCATTTCTTTTCTTGCATTTTCTTTAAAAATTTGTTTTTAAGATCATTGTTAAATATCGTTAGAATTAAAAAAGTAGTTTTTATGAAAAGCATAAACTCAGTTGTATCACTTTGGAAATTTTAGAAATAACTTGTTTAAATCTCGGCAGTTCACAGAAAAATCCTACAACCAATATGATAAAACTAAATTTCCATTTTAAAAAAAAAATTTTTTTTAATTTAATTATTTTCACATAGAATCAGTCAACGATAGCATCCTTGATCTCCTTTTTTGCAACTCACCGAAAACACAAATATTTTTTTTTATTTATTTAAAACGATTTTCGCGCTTGCACAACCGTTGAAATCGAATGTAAAAACTCAACTGATTTTAAATGAAAATTTGTAACTGAAGCCTTAACTGGGAATCAATGTTTGACTATTGTTATAAAAATTTGATCAGAACAATGAAAAAAATAAATAAATTAAAAATATATGTCGTTATAAATAATCAGTTACGATCTAAATAGAAAAAAAAAACTAAAATAGCAGCAGTCAAATTCACGCAGCATAAAAAGACACCGCAAGCTTATTAGACACACATGATCATACGTGCGGTATCAACAAACAACAACTCCAACACATGGGATTACATTTTGTAAAGCTAAGCAAAAAAATTCTGGCTGCAAATGACAACGAACCCTAAACGGTGAATGTAAAATCCATGAAATAAGCACACAAGGTGCAGTTGGAGCATGAATTTAAAACTACAAAAACAATAATAGTTTTAACATTTAATAGTTTGTTAATGGTGACGATGTTTTTTTTTAGGGTTTTGGTAGAAAAATCACTGATGCGCTAGATTAACAACATTTTTATCTTGCTTCGCTGTTCCCTCTTCTGCATATTTAACTGAATTTATTTACATTTTATTTATGTTTGTGATTGCCATGACAAGTTACATGTATCAAACTGAATAATAATTTTTTTAATCACACATTGTAAATGTTTGTAGGGTGGGGTGTAGACACCGACTATTGGAATATGTGCTCGATCGGCCCTATTTCGCTATACAGCTTGATTTTAATAGTGTATTTTAATGTAATTCCATTTACCTCTTCAGCCACCAGCTTTTGAGTGGTGAGAAAAATGTTGCCGTTAAAAACCATTAAACAGATCAAACCGAAACCAACCACACCTTAAGTTGTTTTGTTGCTCTTCTTTTTACCAAAATACATGCATGAGTTATGGTCAAGGGAAGTTAAAATTTGAAAACAAAAGAACAAGAAAGAACAAAACGAGTAGCTCAAATATTCTAAACGAAAACAGCTGACTTCGACGCTAAAAGAAAAAAAAATTAAATACACTTCCTCTCAATTGATTAGATCCTCTGAAAATATACGATATTTATCAGGCCATAACTTTTGAGATTGTATGGGTAGAAGAAAAATTTTACTACTATTCAATATAGAATATAATTGGGCCTAAAAGCACATCAATAATGTTTAAAAAAAATAAGAGTGCTATATTCGGCTATGCCGAATCTTTTATACCCTTCACCATCTATGTAAATCTAGTATGGTGAAGAGAATCAAATAAGAAAAAGATTTAAGTACTACATATGTATATACAATTTTACATAAAAATGCCATCGGCTCTTAATGGGTTAAGCATTTTTTAAAAATTATAGCATTTCCTTAAAGATCTCCTCAAAGATCTCAGAATAATGTTTGCGCTTAAAAATATTTTGTTATAGTTCTTGACAGTTTAGTAATTTTTCCGGTAGCTAAAATTTGAAATTTCGTTTTATTGTTAGAGAAAGTGGAAACAATAAGAATTTATGTACAGTAGCTCCAAGCGAAACTCGTACATCTATGAAAACAAATTTCTTTATATTAAAACTAAATTGCTAATAAAATAAATTTACTTAATTTTCGTACAAAACTATGTACTTAATTAAATATTAGAAACGAAATTTTGAATATATCTTTATATATTAAAATACAGATAAACATTTTAAAAAGTAGCAAATTTTGACGGCAAAGCCAAACTCGTACAGTCTTATTTAATTTGCAAAATTCTTTTAATTTGCATCCAACTTCGGAATATTTCGTAAAAATAATTTTAAAAAATATGGACTTTTCCCATTATCACCTTTTTATTGTCATTTATTTGAGTTTTTGTTTGAAAGAGTTACAAAAGAGAAAAGATGACAAACTTCTGTTGAAGTAAAAATATTAATAATTCAATATCATAATAATAATAAATCGCTGCGAGAAATATCTGAGACAGTTGATGGAAGCCGATCAATAGTGCAATATATTATAAAAAGGTATAAAATGGAAGAGAGGATTGCGAACAAGAAGAAAAGTGCAAATAACAAAATTTTCTCTGCTGAAGACGAGCAATATATTTTACGTCAAATAAAAAACAACCCATTTTTAAGTGCTCCGAAACTCGTAGAAATTGTTAAAAAAGACTTATGGTCCACAGACCATAAGAGACATATTAAAAAGGGCTAATTTCAGTGGTAGAAGGACAAGAGCTAAACTTCTGATTAATAAGAGAAATCAAAAGATAAGTTTACCATTCGCCAAGGAACATGAAACAAAGGAAGCAGGTATTATTCACAGATAAAAGTAAATTCGACTTGTTTGGAGAAAATCAAATGAGGAGTTGCTTGCCAAAAACATTATACCAACAGTTAAGCACGGTGGTGGGTAAGAAATGGTTTGGGGATCATTTTCTGCATCTGGGCCCGGTGTTTTACACTTTATCGATCAGCATATGTATCTGAACATTTTAAAAGAAAGTTTGCCAGTTTGTAATCAGAAACTTTTATTTTTACCAAGCCAACGACCCTAAGCATAAGGCTTACAATGTGCGATCATGGCTACTTTATAATTGTTCACATGTTATGGATACACTAGCCCAGAGTCCAGACATAAACCCAATCGAAAATTTGTGGAGCTATCTCGACTGTAAAATTCGTAGTCATACAATAAGTTCTAAGGATTACTTGAAAAGAGCTCTTCAGGACGAATGGGCCGAAATTGAACCAAGTTTTTGCGAAAACCTTATGCGCAGTATGCCAAATACATTAAAAATTGTGATAAAAAATAAACACCAAATAATAATATTTAAAACCAACAAAATAATATTTAATTGAAGTGTGGTGTACGAGTTTGGCTTTGTCACAGAAATTACTATTATTTTATGTTTTTATTAAAAAAAAAATTTATTGAATAATAATTTAAAGTTTTTATGTTTTGTTAAATTTGTTATAAAATGAACTAATAAAATAAATACAGTTTTATTTGTTTAGAACTTCTTACTTAATGTTATAAGATAGTTTAAAAATTAGTCTAAAGTGTACGAGTTTCGCTTGGAGCTACTGTAGAAAATAAATAATTCAAAATAATATGCAAAATATGAAAACAAATAAAAAGGGAAATAAATATGTATGTATTGTAAGCACATAAATCTTTATTTTTGTGTTTGAAGTACAATTGTGAAATCATTTATTTGGGATTATAAACTATATTTGTATTTAATTAATTCTTGTAGGCCATTATCTAAGCAAATAATTGATTTTTGTGAATTCATGTTTTTAAATAATTTTTATGACAAATCGGTAATGAATAAAACAATAATAACTAAGACTTT
This sequence comes from Gymnosoma rotundatum, assembly GCA_916610165.2. Taxonomy (NCBI): domain Eukaryota; kingdom Metazoa; phylum Arthropoda; class Insecta; order Diptera; family Tachinidae; genus Gymnosoma; species Gymnosoma rotundatum. The sequence continues at coordinate 102,863,910 of OU744340.1, forward strand.
TATATCAGGAAAATTTTGCACTTACGAGACTATATTAAAATTCAATTTTATAACATGGCATTTTCAGCCATATTATATTTTAATTTTACCATTTAATTTAATCGGAATATTTAAAAAAAATAGCACAAAGTTTTTTTGTCTTGAAAATTAAATAATTTAATAATGTTTCCGTGTCTTTAATTTAACCAAAAATTTTTTTTTATTATTTAATTCTTTGTTACCCCAATATTTGCTTTTTTATTGGAGTTACTTTACTATTGAAACGGTTTTTTAACTTTTACTCACAACTTAAACTTTCTTAACAAATTCCTAACGTTAAAATTTTTCATTTTATATAATTTAACTATCAATTAGCTAACTAAATAATAAATATAAATTAAAAAGTTTATTAAACTTAATATAAAAATTATTTTGAAACAATAATAATGTGCCTATTTAAGTAAAATTTTCACGAATTCATTGATTGAAAAATTTTTGTTTTGGGAACCTTATTAACCTTATACATGACTAAAACAATTTGCAATTTATTTGTTTTAGGCAAAAGATAATGATAAAAATAAATAAAAAGAAAATTTAACTGAATGTTTTTTATCTAAAGAAACTATTTGGTATTTTGATTTACAGTTTAAAATAGCGAACCTATTTACATGTTTAATTAATAAAAATTTAAGTATTTGGTATAATAATTAATCTACTTTTAGGTTTACATTTTCGGTTTTCTAATTATGTATTTGTATCGTATATTGTTTTGCTAAATCTAAAAACATTATACATATGTATGTATCTGTGTATTTGTACGATTGATTGTGTGCTTTACTTTTAATTGTAATTTTAATATTTCAGTTTTTGTTTGTTTTCAGTAACAATACCGGAATTACGGTTCTTTGACCTCTTTTGTAATTTTCAACCTAGAGAAAATCATTGCTGTGTTTTTTTTTTTTGTGCCTAAAAAAATTCAGCAAAAATATGCAATGCAAAAAAAAATATTTAAATGAACATTTGTTTTGACAAAATTTATTGTAGTTTTGGCGCAATAAACTTTATAGGTAAAAAATAATGCAGGAATTTAAATACTTTTAAATTAAATATTTGTTAATGCACTGTCGATCATATGAAATGATTCACGAGCCGTGTTTTGAAAAATATAGTGAGAAAACTAACGAAAATTATATAAATATGCACCGAAAATGTGAGTGTGAAAACGAATCAAAACCGACTTGGAAAAGGATAAACAAAAATGCGCTTCTTGTAAGTTATTTTGTAAAAAGTGATTGACTATGGAAAAAACTTAAAAGTATAAACATTTAACACAGCTGCTTGATATCAATATCAATCGTATATCAAATTTGCGGTAAAAATTAAGCAAAGAATTAAAACATAAAAAAAAACTCATATATAGACCTTAACTGTTAGTCCAAAAGTACCCGGATAGTTGCGATTATAACATTCACGTTTTGCGCAAGAAAAAATAATAATTTAGTAGTCTTAGTAGCGGCAAAGGTAGCGTAATACTGTATAAAATAATAATAATAAAAAAAAAATAAAAAAAAAATATCCATATTTCGCATTGTAAAATACGTATTTTTTTTCGATCATCTTAAGTTAAAGAACGCTTAAGAAAAAAGACAACGAACCAAAGGATGCACTACCTTCTGCTAGCATATGAGTTTTATTGTATACATTTTATGATATGTAATTACAAGCCTTAACCTAGTTATGCATTTTTCTTCGATATAAAATAAATTAAATAAATTATCAGGTCTGTTCTACAAATCACTTTTTGTCAAAGTGATTTCAAATTACGCAAAATATATTGAAATCTCGTGATTTAAAACGGTTAACTAAATTACTGCCGATTTGAAATCACTTCCTCGTTTTTTCTATTTATTTCGTTTAGAATATAATTTTAATGATCTTATATATTTACAACTATGTGTCGTCACTTATTTTTGCAAAAAAAAAATAGATTTAGCAACTTCCTAAACATTTTGCATTAATTTTCACATTTTCAATTTTTATTTGACGCCAAATTTCAAGCTCTTCGATCAGCTCCAATAACTAAATGAAACTAAATGTATTACAAACAAATAAAAATTCACTAATTTATTTTTACTCGATGCATTTTAACTTTCTTATAATACTAATATTATTTTCATTGCAAATGTAAAAAAAAATTAAAACCACGCCGAAAAATTGAAAATCATGTGATTTGCAGAACAGCACCAAATCGTCTGCGTGATTTTAAAACTGTTCGTGATTTGAATTCACGTGATTTTCAGAACAGACCTGTATATAACTTAAAAGCATTAGTAAAAAAAAATATTCAAATCATTCATTTCACTCAAGCGTATGTTTATAAAAAGTTCCTATTACTTTAAGGAATCACAATATGAGCCTTATATTAAAATCGCAAATTGTATACGGACAATAAAGTAAAGACAAAAATAAAAGTTCAAGCAAAAACCACAATAATCAACTATGATTTTACTTTATACACTTTTTTACACTCTTTTTTTTTATTGTTTGGACAAAATCCTTGGGTCATTTAAAATATTTGTGAGAAGTTTCCTGAAGGGCTAAGTGAGCGGCAGCGAAATGGCATCAAGATGTGCTTTCATCTTTAAAAATCAATATCGGTGATTTAAATAATTTATTCGGAAAAATAGCACGGTAATTCTTAAAGTTTGATTTATATAATTTTATTTTTATAAAATGTTCAATTACCCTGTCACCTTACGCTCCAAAAGAATAGTTCATATTTCGAGGTCAAAAACAAATCATCGACTGAAGTACATCACGTCCCAGCAGCAGTGTTTACATTAATTTAAAAGAATGGGAGTTTCTCTCATCAAAGGCATCAATTATTGTTGACTGTGCGTCAGCTTTCCTATAATAGTCAACTGCAACCCATAATGCAAAACACTTTTCGGCACTTTGCTGAGGTGTAAGTTTTGCTCTTTAGTATTTATTCCAGAGACTCATGTTTTTCAACGAACACATTATTGTGATTATTTATATGTATACATATTTTAAGTCAATTCCAATAATTTATACAACTTTTGCGCCGCAAAATCCTTTTCGATGTTTAATCATCAAACAAAAATAGTGTTTTATGAAATTCATCATATTTTTGACACAATTCCAGTGATTTAATCCATTCGTTATTTTCATAATGCGAATATTTAGCAAAATTTTGACTTATTGTTAAACAACGCTTCATAAATCTGAAAGAAATATTAATAAAAATAAAGTTGCTATTAAATTGTTCAAGTTTACCTTAAAGTTCTGTCATAATGTTGACTATCTTCGAAAATACATGAACAATCATTCTGCATCATAGCAAAGATTCTACTACTAGAGGAAATAATTGAAGTCAGAGTTTTGAAAATTTGCGGCAAAGCAATTCGTAAGTTTTCTAAAGTTTTACGTCTCTTTGAATGAAGTTCTCGCTGAGCTAATAATGCGTAACGTATTTCTATCGTTTCTTCATAATTGAGAATAGTTTTATTAATATTTTCTGCAATTTTATTAATTAGTAACATCAGCTCGGGCTCCTTTTTAGGGCGGTTAAATATTACAGTTTTATGATATTGTAGTTCAAAGGATTTAAAAGACAATTCTTGGTTACTGTCCAGATAGCTACTATAAAATAATTTCAATTTTTCTAAATTCTTTATTAATTTTATTTTGGTTGCGCAATTTATATGTAATTTACTTTCGTAGTTTTCAAGTAATTGCAGTTCGTGTGGAAATAATAAAGTCAGGAATATATGAAGGATCAATAAACATAACTGTGAGTTATTTATAGCATCTAGACAGACTTCACCATGACTAACTTTGTCTCTTAAACGACAACCGTTCGGTGAAATAAAAATATCGTATAATAAATGAAAACAGCCTTCCAACTTTGAATTGTTAAAGTCAAGTAATTTATTCGAGCTTTCATACATCGCGTCACCTTTTTGTACGTTAGATTTAAATATTGTTTCTATGGTTATATAATACTCATCTAGCTTTGCTGAAATGTCTAAATTATTAACTGCTCCATAGTGTAATCTCAACAAAAGTTCAATTTGTGGCAGCACAAGTATAATAAATTCTCTGTTTTTTTGCGATTTAAAATAGATCAATAACTGCTGCCAATATATATTAAAATCGTTATTCATCTTTAGAACTTTTTCTTCCATACATGCCAAGTTTATGGGCTTTAAATGAAAATCTTTTGCAATAAGATCAATATGTTCATTAAAACTCGTTATTTGATTTCTGTCCTTGGATTCTATTTTCTTTGCTTCTATGACACATCCTAAAGAATGTATAGTTATTAATAAAACGTCAACGTAGTAACTGGGAATTTCCATAGGTTTGGGAAAGCCGTGCCATACAATATTACGCAGATTTATGGAATAAGGTGAACCCATGATAATTTTTAAAATGATGATCTGAAAAATTTAAGTACAATAAAAATGAAAAATTCTCTATATTTTCTAATGGTAGTCAGTCTTACCAGTTCAAAACCAAACAAGTTTATAATTTCGTATGAATTTATTAAGTCTTTCAATAGGTGCGGTGCGTGTTTTCCTTTGCTTTGACTCAAATACACATTAGTCAAGGCATTTGATAGTAGTGACGTTAATAGTAATGTATTTTCAAATGTTTCTGTTTTAGTATTATTGTAATTGTTTTTTATTTTTAAATATGCATTTACGTTATTGCCCATCCATTGAAGCTTTAGAACATTATCTGCGTTTCCTTTAAAATCCTTAAATATTTTTCTTGTATATTGAAAAATCGGAAGCAACTTATTACCACATTGTAGATAATCTTCATATTTATAATATTCCATATCTGAAAGAGAAGGAATATAGTTTCCATTTTATATTATGTTAAACCATGCAAGATTTTGGTTACACGGCTTTAAAGGCTCTTGAAGTAATTATTAGTGTAGTTCTTCTGTTAAACGCCGTTTCAGAACGCCTTTTCAGAATATCTCTTTTTTAAGAATTCTAATAATAAAATTACGTTGCAAACAACTAGGAATAAAATAAACGTTAAAATATAATAAAGAAACTAATGAATACACGAATAACCCCTTGATTTCTGCTTTGTATAATACCGTCGTTTCCTCCAAAAACTACTTCTGATACTAGCACTCTTTTTTTATTTTCAGAAAGCGTTTAGCGCTTGATTACAAATTTTGTTATATTTCTTTCGGTACACTTTACCAGACACTATGTTCTAAGAAAGCGAAAACTTTTTATTGATAATATTGAACATAAAAACCCTAGCAGTATATAAATGTTATAAGTAAATATTACCTTTTAAAATTTCATCACTTTTTAAATTTGGCCAAATATATTCCACAATTCTAATTGAATTAAACGATCCGTTCTCCTGAAAACACGCAGAAACCATTTTATATTCTTCAAGCTTTTTAATTTTATAAAATTGGGCAATTTTTGCATTAATTAAACTTGATTTGGACAACGCCAGCATATTTCATTTGCGTATACAATTTATTTAAAATTAAATTGTGTTTTTTTTCCCAAATTATGCTTCAAAAATGCCAGCTGTTGATTTGTTTACAAAATAATTGTAGTATTGCCAGACTATTTTTTAAATATATATGAAAGTCACTGTACTTTGATAGCTTTGAATCGACCAACGACAGTAAATTTATACCCAGAAATTTTGTCGTTTCGTGATTTTAACCGAAATCAATTTGAAAATACGTAATTTCGCATGTATTTACCAATTTCTAAATGAAGTTACTTTACTTAATTTTAAGGAAATTAACTTTAAATTAGTACAGACAGCGTTGGTTTTATGTAAAATATAACTTTATGTGCCACCAGGAACGTATTTACAAGAATACAAGTAGCTACATACATTGATATTTACAAACATATATGTATAATAACCAAGGCAAATTAGTAAAAAGTATACTCACGGCGACTATGAATAGAACACTGCCAAAGAAATATGTACGGTTTGTATTTGTACAAATCTTTTTTGCCTGTCAATAACAAACTAGTACATTATGAGATTATAACGTAAAACATATTCACCTGAGCTGCCAAGGCCACTTGTTATTAATTCGCCTTATATAATAACATTTATGGTGGTTTATAAAATTGCAAGATGTCTTTGTCCTGCACTTTTATTATTGATAGCTTGAAATTTCTTTATTTTGAGCCAGCATAAACGGGCTATTATAAATACATGTTGTATTTAAATACTAACAAAAATATTTACTGCCATATTTATAAAATATTAAAATAGATTCGAAATATATTTTAGAACAAAATTTTATGCAAAATTTGTGGTAAAACACTTTCATTAAATATTAAATAACTTTAAAATGTTTTTATGACAAATTTTTCATACAATTTTGTCCTAAAATACATATCCAATTTATTTTAATATTTTATGAATTTTATTTAAGCTTAATGAGCAAATTAGAATAATAATAATGATAAATAATAATAATAATAATAATAATAATAATAATAATAATAATAATAATAATAATAATAATAATAATAATAATAATAATAATAAAAACAATAATAATAATAATAATAATAATAATAATAATAATAATAATAATAATAATAATAATAACTGACATTTTTACAGTAAATGAAAGGAAATTAATTGAGTTATAAAATTCTTATAAACATATTTTTATATTAATGTAACTTAATATTAAATTTTAACTGCAATTTTCATAAAAAATATAAAAACTTTGAATGAATTAAAATTATTTTGGCTTAAGTTCATTTTATTTTTAATTTCTAAAAATCTTTTTTAGAATTAAATAAAAAAGGAAAAAAAATAACTTTGACTTATATTTTTATGTTTTTTTAGTGTTTTTATTGTTTCAAATTTGGTGAGATTAAAATTTGTTAACAATACAATACCCAACCAAAGGGAAGTCAGAGTTATTGATGTTACAAAAAAGCAATTAGTGATTTAACAAAAAATTTTGTTTTTATTACCTTAACATAAAAAATGCATTTATAAAACAAAGTTAATACTGTTTTAAACGTAAATAAAAAGAAGAAATTAAAGCTTCTTAGCTTTTTAATTTATTTATTTATTTATTTTTTTTTTTTGTTTTATATTGAAATACTGAGATAATAAACATTTCAAAAGCGCCGCTTCATTTTCTAAGCACTGACGTATGGAAGTCGTTTAGTTTTCTGACAAAGCCTTAACAAATTGTCAAAATTGCGTTTCTGAGCAAAAGGTTTATGAAAATAATTACTTTTTATGCGCACTAATAAAGACACCAATATTCCCCTTACCGGGATGTTGTAACAATCGGTAATTGGGAAAATCGAGGTGGCACTATATTATGTTTTTGATTTTTGGTAAATTTTGTCAATATATTGGTGATGCTTAAAAATATACTGTCATATTTATATAAAATAAATTTGAAATCGGTTTTGTGACAAAAATTTTATACAAATTTGTCCTAAAATACATTTCAACTCAATTTTAATATTTTATGAATCCAGCAGATAATATTATTATTATTATTATTATTAAATTTTAAAATTTTTGAGCATGTTTTTCGGTTAAACAAATTCCATTGTTTTAAAGCTATAAAAAACACTTATTATAGGAGGCATTTGCCATTGTACGAATTACCACATCCACAAACCAGTCATCAACAATTCATTTAATCAGCAAACCAAACGCTTACCCTAGACGTAAATCAACAATTCAGCAAGACTTTTAGTCCAGCAAGTTTCGTTAGCTTTTTGTTATAAAAAACGTTTTTTTTTGTTGACCATTGCATATTTATGTATAAACATGAATATTTAAAAAACCTAAGTCTAATGTTCTTTCAAACATAAAAATAAGGGTATTAAATTCTTGAGTTAAAATAAGAGTGTGTATCTTAACACTAAAGAAAGTTGAAAAGAAAATTCATTCAACTTTTTCAAAGTAAGCTTTGTCAAAATTGCATTTATAAAATATATTGGCCCATATTCATAGTTATAGACAAAAGTCGACTCTTGTTAATGTATACTCTAAAATAAAAAGCTCTTACTATCTTTTTTGCTTTCATAGTCAAAAATAAAGTATACTTTAAGTCTAGCCACCTTCCACTGGGTGCCGACTGTAATTTGATAAATGTTTTCATACAATTTCTAAACAAACATTAAGCCGTGTGTCTACTAGCAAGTTACTTGCGTTACTTCTGCAAGTTCTTCCCGGAGTGTTTTCACTTAAAGCAAAACTTGCGGAAGTTTACTTCCAGAAGTAGTTTTTAGAAGTTTTTACGACGAACTTGCGCAAGAAATTGCAGGAGTGCTTACACATAATAATGGGAAAACAACTTCCAGTAGTTTGTTTTTTTAATATGACAGTGTGAAAATGTCTTGTGGCCAAATAAGATTGGCAGCTGCAGTTGCAGCATATTTATTTAAAAAGAAAATGCTAGTTAAAAAAAAGAAACAAAAAGATGTGTTTGAAGTAAGAAATTGGGTGTTCCGGCGAGTAGATTTGAGTTTCCAAAATACAGAAGAATTACGGCCCGAATATTCCATGCAGCTGAAAAATTTCATAAAATTTCCAATGATGACTTTGAATACATTTTGTCTTTAATTAAAACAAGTATTCAAAAGCAGGTTACTAAAATTAGATTGGCTATACCCCCCAGAGACCGGCTTTTAGTATCTCTACGATTTTTGGCAAGAGGTAAAAAACAGGAAAATGTTTTTTAATAATTATTTTATGCGTAAAATAACAAAAGCAATATATTTAATTGACTTTATTCACTTCTTCAGGCACGTCTTTAGCGTTGGATATTTCCTTTAAAGCGTTTTGTTTTTATAGTCTTTTGATGATGTGTCCCACAATTCAGGGTAGTTTTCTTGTTTTTCAATTAAAACAAATATTTATTTTAGTACTCCAAACGAATTTACTCCCATCCATTTTCATAAACTCCTGCAAATTTTCAAAACACTTGCCGTAGCGGGAAGTCGTGCAAGTTACTTCCAGCAAATAACAAACAGGTGTTTACACATAACTTCTGCAAGTAGTTTTTGAAAGTTTTTTGAAACTTCTGGAAGTCGACTTCTACTACGTGTTTACACGCAAATACTTATGGAAGTTGATTGTGCAAGTAACTTCCGGAAGAAAACTTGCTAGTGGACACACGGCTTTAGAAAAAAGTAACCTTGTTTTTATTTTGTTCACTTTGGTATAAAAATCAGATAAGGAGTATTGTGTTCTTAAACCAAATAAAATTATTTTGGAAAAATGAGTTAAAATCAGCTTTAGTTCCCTTAAAGTATACTTTATTTTAACTATGAATATGGCCCAATTTTTTTTATTTTATAATTTTACAAAATACGTAAGAAACATTGGCCCATATTTATTGTTAAAATAAAGTATACTTTAAGGAAACTAAAGTCGGTTTTACTTTAGAATCGACTCTAACCCATTCATAGATAATCTAAAATATACTTTTGACGTTAAAGTCAACTCTAAATTTAAAACTAGCTAAAGCTGTTTTTAACTCATTTTTCCACCATTATTTTATTTTGTTTAATAACACAATACTCTATATCTGATTTTTATACCAAAGTGAACAAAATAAAAACAAGGTTACTTTTTTCTAATGTTTGTTTAGAAATTGTGTGAAAACATTTATCAAATTACAGTTGACACCCAGTGGAAGGAAGGAAAAAGATAATAAAAGCCTTTTATTAATCTATAACTATGGATATGGGCCATTATGTCTATGTTTATAGTAAATAATTTTATAGCACGTAGTATACTTTAAAATGACATATGGGCATTTCCATTTCTGTAAAGTGGAAAAAATTTTGGAAAGTACCAAAAAATAATAAGGACGTTCGTTATGTTCCATTTCGTGATTTCATACGTGACAAAAATAATATAACAAGAGTACTTTATCCGGCTGTGCCGAATCTTATATAGTTTAGTAAAGTAACTCAAAAAAGCAAATATTAGGCCACAAAGCATTAAAATTTAAAAAAAATTTTGCATAAAAATACCATCGGGTATTTAATAGGTTAAGCATTTTTAAAAAATTTTAGTATTTCCTTAAAGATCTCTTCAATAGCTTTAAAAAATTAATAAAAATTATAAATTTCGGGGCCCCGTAACTCGATAAATATGGGCGAGCACCAATTATTTTTCTTGATGTTTTTTTCTTATTTTTTATTTCTCTATCGTTCCATATATTTATATTTTTGATTGGAGTTACTTTATTGTTCTAAATGACATGAAAAAATTAGAGTTCGGCGTGGTGTTTTGCCTGCTGCCTCGAATGACATGGACCGATCGTACTAATTTTCAAGAACACCTCTTTGGACACCATATTTGATCGACTGACACATTTATTTTTTCTGTGAAATCAAGTTTGCTGCTGATAAACAGACGGACATCGCTCAATCGATTTCGATATGCATAAGAAGTCAGAATATATACTTTATGGGGTCGGAAATGGATATTGTAGAAATTACACACGGAATGACAAACTTAGATATACCCTTTTTTCACTTTTGTGGTGAACGGTATAAGAATTTAGGTATATTACAAATATTGTTTTTCACGTAGTATCAACATTATAATAACATCCAGGGCAACAGATAACAACAATACCAACAATTGAACTCAATCTTCTTTTCTTCGCGATTTATGCAGTTTTGTGTTGTTGTAACGAACATTTGAAATGTTTTAAATATTCAAATTTAGTCATTAGATAATCAATTTAAACTTTTATATTTACGTCAACTTTCTTTAATCGTGCTTGATTTCTTATTATTTAAACCTAAAAAATGAAATGTATTACTGCAGGGAAAACATATTCATATGGCCATTTCGCTACTGCTTATATCGCTCATCAGTGAATTCTACCCAAAATGTCTACATAAAACTTAAGCTCTTATATCAAAAGTCAACTTGATTAAATGAGAACTTGATTATAAAAAAATACAATAAAAACTTAACTTAAAGATTTATACAAAAACACAGCAAACATTCAGAAATTTTTATTTTTTATTTCTACTTTACTCTTTTATATTGTAAAAAGCTACAAATACTTCCACATAGCATGCCGTCCCTCCTTAACTCATTTTGAAAAGAGTTTGAAGGGTTATTATCTTTTCAAGCGTGGTTGATATATTCATGGAATTGCCCATATGTAATAATAAATATTAGCCAAAGGGTATCAAAATTATAATTTAATTTTAAATAAAAAGCTCTCTTTTGTCTGATAAGGACCTATTGTGTCACAGATTGCTTGATCAAATAAACAATAATTTTAAAAACTTAGTTATCAATTAAGATTTATTATCTTTGACACTTCAGTTCAAGCAGCAATAATTACTATTTTATATGCTCTCAAATGTGTAGACATGAATCAACTAAAAACAGTTTGCATTATCGAGTTGAAGAAGCAATAAATACATAATGCTGCGGAAAAAAGAACTGGTATTAAGGTAATTTTTTTTTCTTTTTAATATTGTTATTATTTGTAAAATTAAATATAAAATATAGTTTTCTTTTAATAAAACTACTGGCAACAACAACCAAGGCGAGTCCCAATGATAACAAAATGTGCGCTTTACCACATTTATCGGGCAGCAAATATTTTCCATCAGATTTTAAATTTGGCGTTTCAACAGCAGCTTATCAAATAGAGGGCGGTTGGAATGAAGATGGTCGTGGACCATCTATTTGGGATACTTTTACCCATCAACATCCAGAAATGATTGATGATCATACAACAGGAGATGTAGCAACAGATTCATACCACAAATTTCATCAAGATTTAAAAGCCCTTAAGGAATTAAAAGTATAATTTGGATACTTATTTCTGGTTCTATTTAAAATAATAACACTTTAGTTTTAAGGTTAATTTCTATCGGTTTTCAATATCATGGTCTCGCATATTGCCCAATGGTGATATTTCTTCTAAAAATCAAAAGGGTATTGATTATTATAATATGGTAATTGATAAGTTAATAGAAAATGGTATAGAACCAGTGGTTACTATGTACCATTATGATTTACCCGAGTCTCTTAACCTTTATGGAGGCTTTACCAACCTTCTGCTAATTAAATATTTTGCTAACTATGCCAGATTACTATTTGACACTTATGGCGATCGTGTCAAAGTGTGGATTACTTTTAATGAACCTTATGACTATTGCATTCCGGGCTATGGTGACGGTAACTACCCACCCATGGGTCATGAACATGGTGTTGCTGACTATATTTGTATGGATACTACGCTAAAAGCACATGCTGAAGTTTATCATTTGTATAAGCGGGAATTTTTCGAAAAGCAAAAAGGAAAGATTGGCATCACCTTAAGCACACGATTTTATTTTTCAAGAACGAATTCTTCGATAATTGATCGTGCTTTGCAATATTCGGTAAGAACTTACCAGTTTAAGTTGTTATTTTGATAAATAATTCCAAAATTTGTTTATAATTAAAGTTGGGTTGGTTGGCTTATCCCATTTTTGGCGAAACCGGCAATTATCCCAAAATTATGTTAGATGATATTTCTAGGAATAGTAAACAAGAGGGAAGAGCCTGGTCTCGTCTCAAAAACCTATCAGTATTGGAAAGAGATATTATTAAACATTCTGCAGACTTTCTGGGAATTAATTATTATACATCGCGATTTGTAGATGAGGCCCATCCACCACAGGGTAAAATTCCATCATCCCAGTATGATTCACGCTTAAAATATGAAATAGATGAAAAATGGAAGAGAGCTAAATCTAACTGGCTGTATTGTGTTCCCGAGGGACTAGAGGGTTTGTTGAAGTAAGTTCATTATTTCTTATACAAATGCACTAATTAAATTTTTACTACAAGTTGGATTAAAAATAACTACAAAAATATTGAAGTTATTATAACCGAAAATGGATGGTCCGACGAGGGACAGTTAAATGATACAGAACGTATTGACTACCTCAAGGTAATTTGAATAACAAATCTATACTTGCTTTTTTAATTGTATATACATACAAACATACATCATACAAACATACATAAATACGTACTTAGTGTGCACAGACTAATCGTGTTGTATATGCATATGGTTTTAGGCGCATTTACAGGCTGTTTTAAATGCTATCAATATGGGCTGTAATGTAACACGATATACGCATTGGAGTTTAATCGATAATTTTGAATGGCAGCGGGGTTATACGTAAGTTGTTATTGTTTCTTCACTCCTTACTTAAAGCTTTGCGTGTTGCAAAGTGTTTTTATTATTAACACATTTTAATTTGTTTGCATTGTTTTGATTTTTTTAGCGAAAAGTTTGGATTGTATTATGTGAACGTGTCAAGTGAGGGTAAGGAACGTATTGCCAAATATTCAGCACGTTATTATAAGAGTGTTATTGAAACTAAAAGTATACCGGACTTTGTGGTCGGAAGTTAAAAATATTTAAAAAAAAATTAATATATACCTAAAATAAATCGTTTTAAAATGGTGCACACAAAAAGTATTGATTGTTCTTGTTTTTAAGTCATTTTCTTAAGTTTTTTAAAGTTGAATTAGATCAAGAAGGAATTCCTTCTTAATTTCTTGATTTAAAGATGTTATAACAGCCTGTCGATTAAAGCAAAGAAAAGAAAATAAAAAATTCGTTTATTTGTCATTGGACGAATAAAACAGAAAAAACTTAAGAGACTTTAATTAAAATAAAAATGAGTTCTAAGTTAAAATAAAACTTGTGTTTTGATGAGGCAAACTTAATTTCACAAAAAAAAAAAAAAATATACATATACCAATCAATCAGATATAGTGTCGAAAGAGGTGCTATTAGAAATCAGCATGATGGTCCATGTCCTTCGAGGCAGCAGACAGGTAGGCGGAGTGCCTACCTCTAATTTGGCATTAGAACAATAAAGTAACTCGAATCAAAAAAATAAATAAACGAGTCGATAGAGAATTAAAAAATAAGAAAAAACATCAAGTAAAAAAATTTACGCTCGTCCATATTTTCCGAGTTACGGGGCTCTGAAATTTATAATTTTATAAAATATCAATATGGATATCATTTTTAAGCTTTTGAAGAGATCTTTAAGAAAATACCAAAATTTTTAAAAAATGCTTAACCCATTAAAAGCCGATGTTATTATTATGTAAAATTATATACATTTGTGCAGTACCAGATTTTTTTTATTTTTTAATTCTCTATCAGCCCAATATTTGCTTTTTTGATTGGACTCTCTTCACTAAAGTAGATTTACATTGATGGTTAAGGGATATAAGATTCTGCATAGCCGAATATAGCACTCTTACTTGTTTTTAATTAAAATAAATTCGGTGTAGGTCTTAAAAGTGTGTGTGGACACTAAGCATACTCGGTGGTGTGGATTTGTAAGCAGTTCGTCATAGTCCAGTTATTAAAAAATAAGGCTTTCGAAAAAATTTTGTGTTACAAAAATAAATATGTGATTTTAATTCTAGCATTCTACTTGCTTAAATAAATTAAGTTTAAAATTGATAACCATCTTGTAAAAATTTACAAAAATATATTACCTAAAGCCTAACTGAAATAACGAAAAAAATGTCGGTTAACAAAAGTCTATAATCTGAAAAATAAATCTGCTTAATTATATGAAAATTTAAAAATACTAAAGTGCTGTTTCTATATTACAGGCGATCAACTCGTCTGAAAAATTTATATAAAAATGACTCAAAAAGCTCAGTGCTTTTCATGTAAATTTTTCAGACGAGTTGATCGCCTGTAATACAGAAACATCAAATAAAATTTGTTTGGAAAAGAGGGGATATGTGTAATGAAGACAATTCAAGTCTTTTATAACAACATAAAAAAATTAATTTAAATAAAAAAAATAATATCAAATTTCTTATAAATTAACATTGATGGTTGCTTTAAGTAGATGGTTGCTCAGAGAAGAAAAATAAGATTGTATAAATATTAGGTCTGTTCAGCAACTTTACTATCAAATACTAGCAACGAGAGAGTAAAACAGAAATTTTCAAAATTATTCTCCTAAATGTAAAAAAGTAAATGAACGCTTTACTAGAAAACTTAAGTAAAGAAAATTGTTGAGGCTTTAGGAATGACATGTAAGACTTAAAAACTGTACGGTACGTAAAATCCAGGAGAAAATAATAGAAAATTCCATCCGTAATTTAAAACTGAGAGTAAAAATCTTACGACAGATTATTTTTACGTTTACACAATTGGTATGGTCAAATTTTCATACGTATTTACTCTCATTTGTGCAGATTGATTACGTATTTTGTTTAGGCGATCCCACTAGTACTATTCTGCACAAAAATTTGACATGTCGTAAGACTTCTGCGACCATGTAAACCGCCCTTAAATAGTACCATTTTGAAAGTTAATGCACTAGAGTGAAAAAATGTACAAAACAATAGACCACCACTTTAAGCATTGAAATTGATATGAACCACAAGAAACAATTGAAAATAATACTTCAAGTAACCAAATAGCAAAAATATGCACATAAAATGTTTTAAATTTTTTAATTGCTAGGCAATTTTCAAAAGCGTTTGTGATGCTTAAGCGGATCATAAATATGTATATTTTTATGCAGTTAGTTCTTATAAACATTCTTATTTTGATTTAAATGCAAAAATATTTTAATTAAAAAGTATCTAAACTTTATACACCGATATAACTTATTAATAATTGTACATAAAAACTGTCCTATTCTTATTAAATTCCTATCGAAAAAAAGTACATTGCATTGACTTGGTTCGTTTACTTTTAATTCTTAAGCAAAAAAATATACAACTGCAAAGCTAGAACATTCTAAACCAAATTTCTGTTGTTTTTAACTTCCTTGCTGTGTACTCCCCTAGCTAAATTAAAGAAAAATAGCCAAGCAGCAAAATAATAAAATTTTTATATTCTTTTTTCTTGCATTTTCTTCAATGTTAAAAAAAAATTTTATCAGACATTAAGTAAGCAAATTACAAAAGTAAGAAAAAGCCAAAACTTGCAACAAATTTTTTCTTTCTCACATTTTTATGCCTTTTTGTTTTTATTTCGCATTATTAAGCGGTTAAATATCGACAATTAACCCAAAATAAAAACTTAAAACACATTCAGGTCTGGCAACTGTTGTTTACATCATTTATTTGTAGCGCCATCTGCATGTGATTATAAATACCTTAATATTAATGCAAACATTTTAAACACCTAATTTAAAGCAAAATTCAAGTATATTATAAATAAATAATAAAATTAAATATCTAATTATGTATTAATACCTTTAAAAACAAACACACACTACAGTGTGCACTATAAAAAAACCAACAAAATTAACATATTTAACGATGAATAAAAGAACAAATTATTTATCATTAATCTTATTAGATGCTCTGGAGGATGAAAATGAGAGGTAGTACATTGGTCAAAGTTACCCAATATATTCCATGTGTATACCTTTTTAAAAATTATTTTACAAAATTTTCTATTAAAGTGATATTAATTTTATACTGGAACGTAATAGTAGGGCTATTGATCCATCATATGTACCTCAAGATAGAGGCATTGCCCCGCTTCATTATGTTTGTGGCATGGAAAACAAACAATTGGCATTAGATGTTACAATACGTTTTCTTGAGATGGGAGGTAAAAATATGAAGAAATATGTACGTATGTATTAATATCGAGCTTTAAAATCATCAAAATTTTTAGCTGATCCAAATTGTCGAAGTGATGACAACATGACACCCTTGCATGTGGCAGCCATGTACAATAGAGAGGAAATAGTGCGCTTGCTATTGGTAAGTATTAAACTTTTCTGATTATATGATTATTATTAAAAATTTAATGTATAATTTAAGAAAAATAAGTTGGGCCTTTGAAATATATTTAGTGTTTTTTATCAAATTAATTTAAAATCGTTTTGTGTGAAGGAACACTTCGTGATTTAAATATAATTTAAGATTTTCTTACACAATAGAACTGATCTTTTTTTCAACTTTGTAAAGCAATATGGTGCTGATTTAGAGGTTCGTGACAATGACGGAAAAACTCCTGTATTATACGCCATAGATGAATGCAACTTTGAAGTGGTTAAAATTATGAGAGATCACATTTTCCTAAAAAAATACGAAAAGAATAAAGAAAAATGTGTAACCATACCTTCAGCAGAATTGAGACATAAAAACTTATTACAACAAAGTGTACATAACAAGTCAACTTCATCTTTAACACTACAACTTACGCCTATTAAAAGCGATAACCAAAACACGGCAAAAAATAAAAACCTTTTGAAAGTTACAAACTCTCTAGACGATCCATCTCTTAGGGGAAGCGACAACAAAAAGTTTACACCAAATCGTATTAATTATAATTATGATGTTACCTCTCCATATTATATAAACATTACTCATAGAAGACATCGACCTCAGCCAAAATTTCCAGACATTCCACCAGAGATTACTAAAGAAAATAGTTCATTGCAGAATAGTAATTCTACTGAAGGCGTTCTATCTGTTTCAATGCAAAATGTCAATTCGTCTGTGCAAGATCTGGTAGTACCAATTAATATATTTTCCTTAACGAAAGAAAACTTGGAAGAACTTACTGAGCGCACTGCTTCTTGTGAAAGATCACGCGTCTCTCTAATTGAAATTTGGAAAGAAAAAGTACAAATGTCTCGAGCCAGAAAATCTATAATAAAACAATTTGATGATGTGGTAGAAATGATAGATCAAGTAATTGAAAATGATCATTTAAATTTTACAAATATAGAGTTAAAGGAAAAGCCATCTGGTGAAGAAACAGAAAGAAAAGCAGATGCAGAAGTTGATAGTGGAGCTTGTGCATCAACGTCTTCTTCTCTTTTAGATATAACGGAATATCATGACTTGCCAATGTTAAATACAACAACAGAATCTAATGAGAAAAAAACTATAAAAAAGCCAGCAATGAGTTTAAGTAATTTAATGTTAACGGTGGCTAAGGCGCAACCACAAAATTTTGAATCAGATCAGCAAAAAACTGAAGTATGCCCATCTCTAATTGAAGATTTGGAAAGCAGCTATCAAACTGTTCCCGAAATTAAATTAACATCTATAAATGATAACCAGATACCACAATCACAAAACAATGGTTCAAACGGTTTCCGTTCACCAAATAAAAATGAGTATTTTTTGCAATTGACTGAGGCTTATGTGCATACAGATGATGAGAATGGTTTGGTATTCTATGAAACTAAACTTCTAAGCAATCGTCAGGCTCTACAAGGAAATAATTGGTGAGCTTATTTTAAATATTTAAAGTATTAAAAGATTAATAGCAAATTAAATGTTACGGCATGTTACGTGTTAATAAAACGTTGCTATATGCATCTGATTTTCTCCTTTAGTGCACCAAAAGCTCATGGTTATGATTTGGACACTACAGTGACTAGCCAATCTACAAATATAACTTTACCACTGGATTATGAAACAGATACACTAAGAGCAGAACTAACAGCGTTTGGCGAACCACCCGGTCCCATAACTAAAACCACTAAAAAGTTGTATATTAAAAAGCTGATTAAGTGCAAACGGAAAACAAATATTGGGGGTCAGCTCGAAACCCAAAAGCGGAATGAAATTAGTAAGTTTTAATTTTTTCCAATTATTTTATTTATTTTAGATAATTTATTTTAACTTCGGATTTGATCTTAACTTTTTTATGAGTAAAAATTAATTAAAGGTTTGAATACCATCTTGTGTGGTTATCAATAAAATCATACAAGGTAAAAATACTCTATCTTTGAAATAAATAAGTTTTTTTTATATGAATCTTAAAAAAGGCAGGAGTATATAACCACAGCGCCATAGTCGCTCCAGTAACTGCACATCGACCTTTACTTTCGTATAGGAAGTGATAAATCCTGAACAGGATATTGAAGTATTAATGATTATATTTTTTTTACTATTTGTTAACAAGATGGCATTTTTATTAAAGCCAGTTGAAAAAAAAACGTGAGCGTTGCGTCTTTGATTATAACCTCCCTTTTTTGAGAAAGGAAAATTGCTCGCACAACATTTTCCCCCATCGAGATAAAGTAATAAAATGAATAAATAAGTTTTATTATTTTGTGAGTGTGGATCATAATTCAACAGGTCAGTTTAGTTTGAAAGCCGATTATTTTTTGTATATAATTTCTTTTTTTCATTTAAGATTTTAATATAAAAAATACGTAAATGGTTTTATCGTTGACAATTTTGCATAACCAAAAAGCGTTATTCTCTTTCTCAAAACGCGCTAAATTATAGCGTTGACAAATCGCATTGTATTACAAAAGGGTATTAGGAAATTTTAATATAATAAAAAACAAATAGAGCTAACATTATCATTTAAGCCATTCGGCTCATCTTCTGGCCACAAAACCAATTGTATTATCAGGCATGTTCTGAAAATCACAAGATTTCAAATCACTTGTGATTTTAAAATCACAATTGTGGTTTGATGGTGTTCTGAAAACCACAAAAGTTTTAACTTTTCGTTGTGATTTCACCTCTTCGAAAACACAAGAACACAGCTGGTATTTTGTTTTAGTGTGACGAAATTTTTTATGTATTGAAAATTATTACCCAGCATACCAACTAGCAACCAAACTACAACACAACTTGTGATCAAGCTTATATGAAACAGTTTTTTCAATCTTTTCTTAATTTCGCTTATATTAATATTTATAAAATTCAAAATCACAAGCATTTTTAACAATGCTTAATAAAATATTATACACAATTATTTCTCAATTTGTTGTGTTTCTTGACAAATTGTGTTTACAAAATTATTTTTCTGAAAAAATTTTTCAATTTTTTTGTTTGTATACAACGTTTTAATTATGTATGTATGTATGTATGGCCGACTTCCTAAACGCCTGTTGCAATGCATAATTTAAAAAAATGCGTATGCAATGCGAAACATGTTTTAAATGCAAACTTGCGTTGCAGAGAAATTTTTTGAATTTTATCGGCATTTAGGAACGTCGCTATGCAACTCATACGTAAAGCAAATGTCAAAAACATTTGAATAATTTTTTTTTGGATAAATAGAGGTTACACAAAATTATTTATCCATTTTGTTGGCAAGTGCTGAGGAATTATCTCAGGTCAAATCTTCCAAAAAATTCTATATTGCTATAGAAGCCTATTAAAAAGAAAAAAAGAAGAGACAACTTTGTTAAGGACAATAAAAATCCCGGAAACAAGTGATCAAAAATAAATATTTTTTAAGAATTCATTGAATACATGGATGATGGTATTTTTTATTCACATTTCATTTTAAAAATAACATTTTTAAAATGTTTGCATACAAAATAAAAATGATGCGTGATTTTGACTTCTGATACTCATTAAAATGAGTTGCCAAACGATTAGGAACATTGTACGTTGCCAAAAAGTTTAGATATGCGTTTACGAAGTGTATGCATTGTAAATATGCATTGCAACTTGCGTTTAGGAAGTCGGCCTAGTTTATAAATTGCAAAAAAAATAAATAATTAATAAATATATTGCAAAAAAAGCAAATATTTAAAAATATTTAATATTAAAAATTATATGTGTGTGCGTTATTTATGAAGCTAATTCTACATTATTTTTATAAAGATTATAAAAAAGTTGAGAGGAATAAGCTTTTCTATAACAAAATTAATAAAATATTGTTTCTGTAAGCTTATTCTACAATTAAAAAGATAAGCTTATATTAATAATGTACATACAATATTTTCATAAGGGTTCCGTTTTGATTTTTCTACAATTGTTACGATAGCATTTTTCAATACATTCTAAATACCTTTTCAAGCTTAAGGCTTATATTTGTAAGCTTTTTAAAATATTTTTCACAAGTCATTTGGTATGTTGGGTAGTGTTTTTCTTAAAATATAAAGTGAAAGTAAATTAAAAGTATTGTTTTTATAAAAAACTAAAAAAACTGATAACAAAAAAGTAAATGCAAAATCACAAAGCAAATAACAATATTTCTTGCAATAGAAAGTGTCTTTAATTTTTTCGTAATTTTATAAATTCTTTGGTTCCAATTGCTAATTTTGCTATAAAAATCAATAAAAAAAACATTTTAAGGTATTTATATTATTAATTTACTGCGAAGTTCAAAATAAAGTGGTTGAAAAAATAACCAAGTGATACTAAATCGGCAGGCATTTAGCTGACTGGTTTAAAATCACAAACATTATAAAAGTTTTGTATGCAGAACAGCTTTCTTGTGATTTTAAATCACTTTCACAAAAAGTGATTTTCAGAACATGCCTGTATGTAGTGTGTATTAAAGAATTGTCTGTTTTGAATGACATTTTCTTATTTTTGTCTTATAATAATTTATAAATAAATGGAGAGCTTAATAAGTTTATAGCAAATGCAGACAAGAGATTTCTATTTACAAACAAAACGAGAATTCATTATCAAATCAGAAAAGCTACGCGAATGAGGTTTATAGAACAGTGTCATATGTGTAACTTAATGCTTGGTTTTTTTAATCTTTGTATAGCCACAAATGAAGATTTTCATCCTCCATACGCATGAAATATATTTTATGTAAGAAACCATGTCTCAAGAAACTTCCCAGTGGTAAATAGAAGGAATATGAAAGCCTTCTAGAAGGCCTCTTCACTCCTTCTTTTGGAGGCACAAGGCCTTCTAGTCGCATTCCATTTTCATTTCTTTTTTACACAGGTTGTCATTGGAGAGCAGGCCTTACACTCCCGCTTCTGTTGGCAGTAATTCTGAAAGGCCTTCCACAAATAGGCTTATAAAATACCTTCAACTTTATGCGTCTTAGAAAGGTTTATTTTGCAGGCCTGTAAAAAGACCCCGTAAATAATTCTTTTTATAAGGGCTTGCAATGAAGGTATGATTAAAAACCTTCAATTGAAGGTATGTAGAACGTCATCTTTGAACAGACTTATGAAATGCATATCGTTCCACAATTTCAAAAAATTTTAGCAAACATATATTCAATAATTTACTCAGTCTTTTATTAAATAAAAATAACAAATTTTGTATAGTATAAAAGCAATCAAAAGAAACAACAATTAATTTTTTTAAAATAAGTATTTATACATGTACATTTAAAAAAATGATAGGTATTTTATTTTTGTTTATTTTTTTTAACACTTTTCTTTGTAAAGTTTATTTTTTGAATCGTAAAAGCTTTTTTTACAGCTATTTAATAGTTATCAAACATGCCTAAATCGGACTGTACGGCATCGTTTCTAAGCGATATTATTTGCTGCTGCAATTCTGTAAATAATATAAAGAGTTAAACATAAATATATACTTATAATATATAACTTAATTATGTTTAAAAATATAATAAGTTCTAAGCATGACAAGAATGAAAAGATTTTGTAGAACTTGCTACTAACAGATACTTTAAGGTTCTTAAAATAATCTTAAAATCTTTTTTAAGCTTTCTAATTTTGATCTTGGTTGAACTTTCCTTATATATATACAAATATGTTTTACAATAATAAAATATTATTTATAACAAAACATTAATCACCATTAATTTTGGAATATAAGTTTTTAAAAGCCTTTTCTGCCATTTTGTTTCTTAGATCCACTATTTCCTTGAAAGTTATACTTTTTAATGAAATAAACCTTAATTAGATTTAAAAATGCAGAAAATGTTGATGATGTATCAAAACAAATCCGTTAATTATAGGAATCTAAAAGTAGTAATACAATAACTGAAATATCGATGAGAGAAGCCAGCATTTTACAGTATAGGTCTTTAGTTAAAAAATATTCTTTATCTTCATCGGATATAAAATCTCGATATTCCTAAACCTTATGACTCTACAGTTTCATCAAAAAATTTCTTAAATTCTTTAACCTTTTTCTTTTTATGTAGCTCCCGTTTCTATCACAAAAGCCAGTGATAATAATAGGGATTAACAGTTTTATTGCACAATAATTATTTGAATTTAGAGAACTTAAATAAAATTCCTCTGTTTGATAACCAACAATGTTACTGTCAGGAGAGTTTTTTAATTTCCGTATACAGTAGATTTTTTAATTGATGTAAAATTTTTGTTGGGCAACGAATTCGCTTTTTCAAATATTGCAAAAAATTTTCGAAGGCATATGCTGAAATGTTGAAAGTAATACCATATTGGTTGACACATTGAGGCAAATGTAGCAAACCGTGAAAGTTATAGTTTTTTTCCCAAGTATTCGATAGCATCTGCTAAATTAGGAAAAAAATGTTTGGGTGTCGACAGTAAGCAGTATGATGCGTCAAGTAGAAGTATTTCATAATAAATATTATCTTCTTCAACATTTTTTAATACTATTGGGGCATAATATAAAATTAGATGCCTGAATTCAGAGGCTTTCCACCGTAGAATCTCTTCAATTTTCCTAGGCTTTCTCTGAAATTCAATAGGTACGTATGGCGACGTTTCAATAATCTTTTTTAATAGAAGAGCTTTATTAGCAGCTGGTACTACTCTTTTAGTGTTATTGTTTATTAATAATAAAATATATATATATATATATATATATATATATGTATATATATATATATATATATATATATATATATATATATTTTTTTTTTTTTTTTGTAACACTTAAGTTTACTAAATGCATCGGCTCCAGTGGAAATTGGCTTACCATTTTAATTCAATTAAGTTCCAAAGAACTGTGACTACCACCAATAATTTCTTTGTGGTAGTCAGGTTGCTTTCGGGTAAAAAAGTCTGCATCAGTTCTTAATTTTCCTAATATAGGGGCATATGTTACTACATTTTTAACTTTTGATCCTTTATGGTAACATTTGGGACATCCATTGAGAGAGTTGTGACCCACAGTATTACAAAGAAAAGCTCTGGCAGGTGTGTCACAAATGAATGCTTTTATGACTACTTTCATGTGCTTTCCATAAAGGAATATACCGTCATCTCTAAGTGGCTTTATTTCATATATAAAGTCATGCAAAAAATTATCTACGCTATTTGGTTTTTTCTTTCAAACATCATCAACAAATTTGCCCATTATGAGCCAAAGTGATGTGCCGGAACTTTTAAATAGAGGAAGCCCATCTATAACAACATCTATGTTTAATGTGTCAATGTTTATCAAAAGAAAGTGAAAGTTTAACTATTTCGGTTTTAAGACCTAAATGGTAATAAAAACCTGGAGAAACTGTTCTAATTAAAGTTTCAGTTTTTCTAACTTCAAAAGATCATTACAAAAAGAAGGTACATTTATTTTTTCTGATTTAAACACTTTAAGTAGTCCGTCAACACTTCTTCTTGTAGGACCAAGCTCGCGATACCATTTTAAGAGTTTCATGCGCAATGTCTCCTCTTCATTTTTTTACTCTCACTTAAATTAACATTATCTAACACTGGGATCTCAATATTCGGGGTTGTCATGGAATCCAATTTTATTGGAATTGGATTTAAAACCGACAAAAAAATCGTGTTGGTGTCATGAAATCCAAGTTATCGGTTTTGTGTTCGAACTTGAAATTTTATCGGTTTTAGGTGTCATAGAATCCAATATTATCGTTTTTTTATTGGAAGTAAACCAAGAGGTTAATAGCTGACGGAATTAATTAATTAATTGTTTTTATTTATTACAGTTAAATAATTTGCAAAAATGTAATTAAATAAAAAAGTGAAAAGTAACATACGATAGCCACGAGCACATCGTGCAACACTGTTGATACAGTGCTTCTACCAAAACTTATACTGGATTCCTTCCCAACAGACCTCTGATAAGATTCTTCAGCTAAAAAGCGTAACGTGTCTGCTAACTGCATATTTGAACGTTGCAAAAGTCCGGCCACATGCACCATATTATATGAATTAATGGGACACCCGTTTATTTCCAAATCCAAATTTTATACTTATGTATAGAGAAGTTAGTAATACAGGTTCTTTGTAAATTTCAATTGTCTGTCTATAACTGTTTAAAAGTATGGCCATATACCAAATTAAATGAACTATTGGTGCACCCTTTAATTTATAATTTTATGAACTGTTTTTAAAATGAGACCAATCTGTAAGCATAATCTATCATATTACCAATAATTTTCAAAATCGGATCAGAAATGACTGAGTTCTGGAGGCACAAATATAAAAAAAGCAACACTCAGCCGAATTGTATAAACTCCTTCTTTTTTTGAAGTCGGTTAAAAAACACAACTTTTAGCAATATTTTAGTACAATTTGGAAAATTTTGAAAAAAAAATACACTTAAAATTGTAAACAAAAGAGCAAAAACAGAAAACACCTAATTCGAATATTGGTTTTATTTCCAATCGAAAATAACAAAACCGACATGTTTTCATGACACCAAATGAATCCAATATCGGATTTCAAAAACGATAATTATCAAATCCGACTTGGATTTCATGACAACCCCGATTATCTTTTTTTTCGGTTTCAAAATTGTTGTCTTTCGTTGTCATTTTTAAATTTTAAAAATATTTTTTATTTTTCCAATTTTATAAATCGTTTAAAATTTCTTTTATGCAAAGGGAAGGTCTTAGCACGCATTATAGAAGGCCTCAAACGAGAAGACCTTTTCAGTTTTACCACTGGGTTATTTTAGTGAACTTTTAACATAATTGTATTTCAATACTACATATGAGGAAAAGAAGTCGAAAGGTGTTATTAATCAACGCTGAATATTTAGCAGACATAAGGGTTAAATTAATGTACCTAGTCAATGTGTTTATCTGGCTAGGGGGCAATTGTTGCCATTTATAACCAATTAAACGGAGAGTCTTAAAGGTCAACAAATTTTAAAGCACTCTTTAATTTACATTTTATTTAACATCTGGAAAAAACACACACATATTTTATATTTACACACAATACACAAGTTATCTTTTACGACGCCGGTTATTACGGCGCTTACTATTACTGCGACTACGCGTTCGTTTCCATTTAAATCTTGAAAGGAAATGATCATCAGGATCATGAAGTTCGCCATCATCGTCGTCATCACTTGAAACTGGAGGGTTGCGGTCAAATTTTCTACTTGTTTTCTTTCTTTTCGGAACAGCCGCACTGTCACTGGAAGTATCGAGTTCATTGACGCTCATTACACTTTTCACCTCGTGACGCTTAGAAACTTTTTTCCTATCTGTATCTTTAGAATCAGTTTCATTATGATTCTGCTGTTCATCGTTTTCATTTATGTATTCGGAGTGATATTTATTATTCTCCTCACCAATATAACCGAAACGTACACCAGCTTCTAAAATGGTTTTAGCTACTTCCAATAATTTCAGTTTGCTGCCTTTGCGAGTGACAGATAGGTGATCGACTATCTCAGATAAATCTGCAGGATCTTGTAACTCATGAAGAGCATGTAAGATATCTTTTCCCTTCAATTCTATTGACATGATATTTTCTTACTTTTTAATTTAAAATTTTTGTAAAATGATCGATTTAAGTTTTTACAAAATAAAAAGTATTCGTAATATAAAATTTTTGAATGACTTGTGATTAAATTTCAAAGCAAACTTTTTGAATTATTTTTTTGTTTGTTAGGAAATCCACTTTGTAAAAAGTTTTTGATGACACTAGGAAAGATTTCTTGCTTTCTTCAATTGATTGACAAAATTTTGTTCAGATTCTGTAAGAGTTACCGATTATTTTTGACATTTTATCTAATGGAAATTAAATTTTTGATAAACACCAAATTTTATGATCAGATCTATTCCAACATTTCAGATTATACATTTTTCGTTTAATTTTTATATTAAACATTTTTACATTCAATTTGTTTTTAACTAACTGAAAATTGTAAATAAATTGCTTAAAAAGGCAAATAATGATAAATTTTGAGATCAGTGATTTTGTTAGAAGCTTTTCCTAGGATAAATTTTAACAACTAGAATTAACAAGTATTTGTGCTACATGTCTACACACTTCAACTTGCTAACCTGATCTTTTTTTATTCTCGGAGAAAAACTCGCCTTCATTATTTTCACTGGTTGGGCTCCACAACAATCATAAACAGGAAAAATAATCTGTCCTATCACTTTAAGACATTGTTGTTTCAAAAACAACTTTATTTTTAAACTATTTAAAGTCTGTGGATAAATTCATAGGTAATATTTCTTAAAATTATAAATTAATTACGATTTTAATTTTCGCTTAAGATCGTTAATAATTGCGATAAATTGTAAAGAGAACAGTAAAATTTAGATTCCAGCAGAATAAAATGCACTTTGCCTCTACGTAATACAGTTGGTATATTACGAATTGTTCCCTGGGAATACGCAATGACGCAACTATTTTATTTTCATGTTGTTTTCGAAATTTAAAAGTTCAAATTGTTTTGTTTTAATGTTTTTTCTAAATTTGTTTAAGAAAAATTTTCAAAATTCGTTACCATTAAGATGTCTATCAAAATTAGTGCAACATATCAAAAACAAAAAAAGTATTAATAATTAAAGAGAAATTTTAATAAATTAATGCGTTATTAATAATCTTATTTATAGAATTTTCCGTTGAACTACAGAGAACTATGAGGTCTGAAGAAAATTTTCAAGTTATTAATAAAGACTACATGAAATATGAAACGCGATCAGTGGAATATTTTGAAAGTAATATTAACAAAAAACAGATGCGTGAAGGACACCTAAAGCAAAGTTTTATTTATATGCTAATTGATCCTCGGATATCCTGTAATTTACCAGGAGAAAGTGTAGTATGTAAAAGAATTTTTAAAAAAAGTCAGCCCGTTTATCACAAACATTTCTTAATTAAAGTTTCTTAAAGAGTTTGATGTTTGGCAGCGATTTTTACAATCTATTTTCTATGTGGGAAAAGGTAAAACTATACGGCCATATTCTCATTTGTACGATGCAATGAAGAAACATTTACGTCTACACAACAAAGAGCTGCTTGAAAAGACTGATAAATTAGGCAAAAAGATATCAAGTAAGTTGGATATAACTATGTTTTCCTTTTAATATTTAATAATCTAAATTTGCAATAAACAATTCTCAGTTAAAAAACAACCATTAAATGTGGACATTTTCAAGTCTCCACCGCAAAAGGCATCGGATAGTAAAAAACTTGATCGTATTTTAAGTATTTGGGGTAATGGAAATGGTGTTGTGTGTCTTCATGTTTTTCACAACATACTGCCAATTGATGCTTACACACGTGAAGCTGCCATTATAGATGCACTAGGTTTGCAACATTTAACAAATTGTAAACGTGGTGATTACTATGGCCCCTCCAAAACTTGGACTATGAAAGAAAAGAAATATTTGGGTATAGCTTTACTTTTTAAGGCCATGCGCATATATTTAGCTGAGGGAGAATCTCAGTTGTCACCAAGTGATCTAATTTAAAATTGTTTCTATATTTAAAATATTTATTTTCATACAACTGATCTCAATTGGTTAAGTTTTAAATTGTCGTATTGTTTTTTTGTTTTAATGTAAGTGCAAAAAAGAAAATACTTTGTGTAATATATGTTTTGCTTTAATATTTTTTAAATAATTTATTTAGTTAATAGAAATATTAACTTAAATTTCGTATATTTTAGGAGTAATTAAAAAAAAATTATAAAATATTGTAAACGGTAACTTGACTTATGCTCAAAAGATTACGCAATTTTTTTTGTTCTCAATCAAAAGGAATCGAAATGGTTCGTAATGGTAATATCTTAAAATTACTTTGTATCTACGTGAAAGAAAGTTTGCTGGAACTTAACTTTTTAAGAGTTATGATATATATAAAAAGGCAAACTATCAGGTTTGTAGTAAAAATCTCGGGATTTGAAATCAGAGTGTTTTTTAATCACTCCTGCGATTTGTTTTTGTTCTAAAATTACATAAGCCGTTCCATGGCAAAATAAAACCAGGTGGCCGCAATGGCGAATTCATTAGTTTTCGCCACATATATAAAAGATATCATGGCGAAATAATACAGGTGGTCTCGATAGCGAATTCATTAATTTCGCCGTAAACTCTAAATGTCAAACTCTATATATAAAAAATATGTGTAACTGCCATCCCTAAATTAGCGTGTAAGACGCAAAGCAATGTAATTCATAGCTTTTGCGCTGGAATGTCATCCCTAAATAACAGCGTTAACTTCGTGTCGTTAAAAGTAATGTTAACTCATTTTATTTCATAAAACCCGCTGTATAAGAATAAAGAAGAGATAAAACCGCTAGATTGCCTTGAAAATTACTAAATTGTCATTACTTTTCAACCATAACAAAACAAAACAAACCAACAAACAGCAAACTTCACTTCCTAACGCACTGTCAAAATTGGATTTTCCAATTGCTAAGCGTTGACGCCATGCTATTTAGGGATGCTTCATACATTTTGTATGTACATGAGAAATTTTGAGTTATCTTGCGCTTTACGCGCTAATTTAGGGATGTCAGTAACAGTTTTACATATTTTTTATGTATGGAGTTTGACATTTAGAGTTTACGGCGAAATTAATGAATTCGCTATCGAGACCACCTGTATTATTTCGCCATGAAAAATATGTATAATCATGGCGAAATAGTACCAGGTGGCCGCAATGGCGAATTCATTAGTTTTCGCCGCATATGCTAAATGTCAAACACAATATAAAAAAATGTACACATATTTTTTATATATGGATTTTGACATTTAGCGTTTACGGCTAAATTAATGAATTCGCCATCGAGACCACCTATATGATTTCACCCAAGGCGAATCAATTACCAGGTGGCAGCGTAGGCGAATTCATTAATTTTCGCCGTGTACACTACTGTCAAACTCCATATATAAAAAATCTGTTTACCATTTTTTTTATATGAAGTTTGACATTCGTTTCACTAGCAAAAAATAATAAATTTTCTAACGCTGCCACCTGATAATTGATTCGCCTTGATTTCACCGTGTGTATAATTTTTTTAATATGTTGTTTGACATTTAGCATATGCGGCGAAAGCTAGTGAATTCGTCATTGCGGCCATGGATTTCGTATATATAGAGCATGGCGAAATAATACAGGTGAACGCACGGGCGAAAAAGCTCATCAGCTGTATACATTACAGTTGTCAAAAATAAATAATTTGTTAAATTTTTTTAATTTAATTTTTTTTGATTGCTAATAGAAAAAAACAATTGCAATTCCTAGAGAAAACTACCACAACATGGAATCGTATTTGCAGTTCCTGATGTGTATAATCAAAATATGCGTAAAAAGATAGTGGAATTATTGTTAACACATTTATAATTCCTTGGTTTTTTGTGGAAGATTATGTTTGTCTTCAAATGGTCAACGTGAAAGAATGGAACGATGCATGTGATTTGGGCAAACTAGTGGTACAAAAGATATTTGGTCACTTTTCCTGTATTTTTATTTTAATGTAACTTAATTTTTATAATTTTCTTATTCTGATAATTACAACCACTTTTTTTCATCAAATATATTTTTTTATTTTGTTTGTTTTCTTACAAAACTTTTTTGACAACATACATAATTTTGTAGCAACAAATTGCCTGTTGTTTTTTGTGTTGTTGGATTGTTGTAGCCGTGCGGTCACCTGTATTAATTCGCCTTGATATAGAGTTTGACACGTGGCGAAATAATACTGGTGGTCTCGATGACGAATTCATTATTTTCGTCTTAAACGCTAACTGCCAAACTCCATATAATAAACTGTTATAAATATTTTTTATGTATGGAGTTTGACATTTAGCGTTTACGGCAAAACTAATGAATTCGCCATTGCGGCCAGTTGTATTATTTCGCCATGGTTTGACAGTTAAACTACCGGCGAAAATTAATGAATTTGCCATCGCTACACCCAAGGCGAATCAATTACCAGGTGGTAGCGTAGGCGAATTCATTAATTTTCGCCGTGTACACTACTGTCAAACTCCATATATAAAAAATCTGTTTACCATTTTTTTATATGAAGTTTGACATTCGTTTCTACCAGCAAAAAATAATAAATTCTCCAACGCTGCCACCTGATAATTGATTCGCCTTGTCTGGAACCGTAATTGCTAGGAACTTGCATGGCGAAATAATACAGGTGGTCTCGATAGCGATTTCATTAATTTCGCCGTAAACTCTAAATGTCAAAATCCATATATAAAAAATATGTATAACAGTTAGATAAATTGTTTATATATGGAGTTTGACAATTAGAGTTTACGGCGAAATTAATGAATTCGCTATCGAGACCACCTGTATTATTTCGCCATGGGAACTTGGTTGCGTTTTGTTTGATATCAAGCAACTGGTAAAACCAACAGACAAAATGAAAGTAATTTTTTCTTTAATTTAATATTTTATTAAACATTGCGGTTTTATGTAAATTTAAGATAATAAAGTAGCAAAAACATGAGTTTTAAAGTTTTAAAATTTTGTGATTGTTATTTGCAGAAATGCCCAAACCAAGGCGAATGATTCGCCTTGGCCCAAACCAAGATAAAATTATTGTTATGTATAATTGACAGCTAGATGTTTGTTATTCAGTTTTAAAAACTTCAAATTTTGAAATATGTACATACATACATACATATGTATGTAAATTATACTTAAAAAAGCTTTTTAAAATGAAAAATCTGGTTCAGCTTAATTTTAAACGGTTTTTCTGTCTGTTAGTAAGGCAAAAATTTTCAAAGGAATGTGAAGAGGCGATAAATAGACAAATTAGGGTTGAACTGCAAGCTAGTCACGACTATTTGGCAATGGTAGCACTTGACTTATCAGTTTAAAATTGAATTAAAAACAATTACACAAGATTTTGTATTTGTAGGCATTTCATTTTAGTCGCAGTGATGTAGCTATGCCAGGAGCTTTTAAGTTTTTCATTAATGCCAGCCATGAAGAACGAGAGCATGCTGAAATGTTTATGGAATATATGAATAAAAGAGGTGGTTTCATAAAAGTGGAGGCATTAGAATCACCAAAAGCAGTTATTGCCACAATTAAAGATGCCGTGATCGAAGCACTTAATATGGAAAAGGAAGTAAACAAGGTTAGTTGAGTTTTTTTATAATTCTTCCGTTATATACATTACATAAGTTACATATGTATGTATGTTAATACCCAGCAAACCTTATGAATCAGAAAGAAAACTACTTACTCATTTTTTGGAGCTTAAAAAACCATAATTTTTGTCATCCAAAAACCCTTAGAAATGAGGCTTTTTCCTACTAAACTAGTTTATTTAAAAAAACTCTTAATATATTTTAAAAAATACTAATTTTTGAGTTTTTTTTTTGCTCTAAAAGAGCTCCTACATTTAAAGTCCCGTAGTTACACTTATTTCAGTGTCTTGTCAAAGTCTTTTTTTCAGACTGCTCATTTAATGGTTGGCTGGGTATTAAACAATCAATATAAACATTGTATGCGATGGGTTATCTTCCAAATGAGAACTGTATTTAAATTTCTGTAGGCTCTATTGGAAGCTCATGCTATAGCCGCAAAGGAAAATGACCCAAATATGACCTCTTTTATTGAAGATAAATTTCTTCAAGAACAAGTTGATGCTATGAAAGAGCTGGCCGATATTATAACTCAAATTGAACGCACAAAATGTGATTTGGGCGATTATATATTTGATAAGTATTTACCTCTGGATGGTAATATGCATAAAAAATAATTCGTAAGATAATTTTTATTTTTTTTTTATTAAAAAGTTCATATGTCAACTATCCATCTTTTAAATAATAATGAATAATGCAACAAAAATTATACATCTTGTAATAAAAAACTTAAATCTGAATTGGGTTTAAATTCTATTGGCTCCAGTTTTCTGAAAATAAAAATATAGCAAGTTTAATAACGTTATTTCGTTGTAGATTAATTTGAATGAAATGTGTATTACTTACGGTCTAAACAGCTTTGCCATTCTATCACCAATTAAAGTGGCTTTATCATCTTCTACTAAAACTGCAGTACCTTCACGTAAACCCAATACAGGTCTTTGATGATAAAGCAGAAATTCTTGCAAACGTTCATCTCTAGTTTCTCCTTTATGTTTTGTATTTGGTTCTGTTTCCAAGTAGTGGGGATTTATATTAAATGGAACCAAATTTAAAGCTTCAAATGTTGGTGGGTAGGCCACAGGCATATCATTAGTAGTATTTATTGAACGTGTAGCAACGTTAGTACCTGCACTACTGCCCATATATGGAATGCCTTTCTTTAAAGTCTGCTCTCTAATTGCTTCTACTAAATTTAATTCATACAGTGCTTTTAATAACACAAAGGTATTGCCGCCGCCCACAAAAATACATTGAGCAGATGATACAGCCTCAACTGGATTACTTTTGGTATGGATACCCTCCACTGTATAACCCCATGGTGTTAACGTCTCACTAATTAACTTTGTGTAAGCATCGTGGTCGGGCAAGGCATAAGGCACAAAAAGTATGTTTTTAACGTTTTTTCTACAATTGAAAATAAAAAAGTTTTAATTGTTTTGTGACAATTTAGACTAGCACTTACTTGTTAAAAAAATTAATTACTTCTTGCTTAGCATGTTCCAAATAACCATGACCAAAAACACGCGAAGACGAGTGCAATAACAGGGAACGTTTGCCAGACATTTTAGAAAGATATTTTTATTTGAAATACAATTATAATAATGTATATTTTTCTACCATGATAACAACTGTTGAAAACAATAAAAAAAATTATCAGTATTCATAAGTGTTGCCATAATGTTATAACTAAATATAATTAAAGATAAAAAAATTGCTAACAAATTTGATTAAGTTTAATTTATTAGTTAGCCGATAACATATTACGTAGCTCGTTTCGAAAGGAATAAAAAGTCACGAAATTGCACATTGCCTTCAGTTTTGTAAATTTTATTAAAGTGATCTTTTAATTAGGTCGAAATAGCAGCACCCCATTTAGCAATTTCCAGGAATTGGTGGCAGGAGTTCTTGCTGAAGAGCTAGAGACTATTTAAATCACACAGCAAATTGGACGTAAGCATCCTTTTCACGATTTAGGTTTAAACCACAGCCAACACTTTACTTTCCGAAAAGCTATACTATGAATCGGTTAATGGACTGTTGACCCTGCTGCCTAACAGTTTTAGTGGTACTTGTCAGTCGCAGAATGTTCTTACCTCCTAATTTCAGGCCCCTGCAAGCTCTGGCGATAGGTGCCGCCTTATACCCCAGAAATGACAGCGTCAACGAGGCTGGGTCTCCAAGACAAACATGCTGCAGGTGCGGTTGTTTCAGAACAGCCTTGTAGCACTTTCGGTGTTTAATAGACGAACTGTAGTTTGGAGCTGGTACATCCATTTTATTTATTTATTATTATACTTTGCCGATAGTAAATTGCTGTAGGGTAAACAACGTTGAAAAAAAACATGCACCGGTGGAATTAATTTTTGCGAAAGTTATGGAATATTATGAACGTGCTTTGACATTTATGTTTAAAACAAGTAGGGAATTTACTGACAGTAAAGTTGCTTTCATACAAAATGTTTTTTTTTTTAATTTTGAAATGGCAGGGGTACATAATCACAAAGTCAGGGTATACCACAAGTTTTCAGATACAAATAGTCTCTCCAGGAACTGCACATTGACCTATACCTTCGTATAGGAAGTGATAAATCCTGAACAGGATATTGAAGTTTGTATAAATAATTATCTTGATAAGCTATTTGTTAACACGATGGCATTTTTATAAAAGCTATTTGAAAAAAAGCGTTGCGTCTTTGATTATAACCTTACTTTTTTGAAAGAGGAAAATCTGCTCACACGCAAATGTTCCTCCTTCGAGATAAAGTAGTAAACTGCATACAAAATAATTTTTAACATTATCATCTGACTTTTATACTAGCAATTCTTCAATCTGTTTATACGGCACTCATGTATTTTACTATGTGAAATGTGACAATTCATATAAAAAACATCTTGTGTGAAAACAGAAATGAACCGGTACAAATTCGAAAAACGCCGAATTACTGTTTTTTATTTTTTTTTTTATTTTTTCTATTTTGGTCGTAGGTCTAGACTTCCTTTAGGGATTTTTGAAGTCTTACGTTTATCAAAATATACGACAACCTTTCCAAGTATTAAAAGCTTAGCTTACCTTGAAAAAGAAATCAGCATTTTTAAGCTAGATGTTCGAAGAGCAACAATCCAAAATGCCGTAAAGCGAGAACGAATGTTAATTACTTCCATGTATGTTTTATTTTACATATTTTATTTTATATATTTTATTTTATATATTTTATTTTATATATTTTATTTTATTAGTTTAATATTGATTTATTTATTATTTTCTTTTTTTACTTGGGGTTTAATTTTTTTAATTAACTTTTGTAAAATGGCAACCTTTGGAAACATATGCTTGTTCACATGAGGAATTTTATTATAAACAAATACATTTGGTTTCTCTCAAAGTACCCAGTTAGCATTTTTTTGAATTATTGATCATATTCGAGTCTTTTATGACTCCTCGACACGATTAAAATAATCGTTTATGCGCTCGTTTTAGAGTCGAAAATGATTGTTTTGTCGGTAGAAAATGGTACCCTAGCCGCGACTCTTCTGAACGAGTCCCTTATGACTCGCGTTTTCGACTCATTTTTGATACTGTTTTCAATCGTACTTATAATCAAATAAGATACTTTTTCGAGTCAATTTTTGATCATATTACTAGCGGTATGCTAGTCTTCTTCGAAACATATTATACGAATATCTCTTATTATGTATATTTTCCCAAAATTAACATTGCAAACTAAGTTTTGCTTATTGTTTATTACACGCTGTCTTGACGAACCATTGATTTGTTCAAACATTGAACAATTTCATGTGCGCACATTAAAATGGCTTGTGTAGACCATCGTTGTCGATGTCATGTCTTTTTCAAACAACGAGAAATCGAAGCATTAACCTCGCCAAGTTTCCTCCACGCAGACAAACATGAATAAATGTTTGAAACCTATTCTGCTGACGTTTTGTTCATGTGCAAACAAATCAATTACTCGTCAAGGCGTAGTGTTACATTCGTTAGCATGTAATTCCTAATTTTCTTAAAATTCAAATTTAAAAAAATGAATTTACATTCGGTTACATGTTATTCGTAATTTTCTTAAAATTCAAATTTAAAAAAATGAATTTTAAAAAAATTTATTTTACATTTGTGTCTCTATTTTCTTTACGAAGTGACATAAAAATAAAATATGTATTTGAATCATTTTTTCATCGTTAGGCTGCGTTTTATATGTCTCTAAAAAAATTCTAAAAACAGTCGAATTTCAAGCATTTGCTTTTATACTTTTTGTTTTTAAACAAGTCGCTTTCTTTGCGTTTGTCGGAATGATATTCGAGTCTCTTTTTAAACGCACAACTGATTAATCAGTTTTAAGTCATCTTGGGTAGTCTTAAAAGACTCACTTTGGTGATTTTAGTAAAAACAATCTTCCAAATGCTAACTGGGTACCCAGTTAGCATTATTGATCATATTCGAGTCTTTTTTGACTCCTCGACACGATTAAAATAATCGATTATGCGCTCGTTTTAGAGTCGAAAATGATTGTTTTGTCGGTAGAAAATGGTACCCTAGCCGCGACTCTTCTGAACGAGTCCCTTATGACTCTCGTTTTCGACTCATTTTCGATACTATTTTCAATCGTACTTGTAATCAAATACGATACTTTTTCGAGTCAAATTTTAATCATATTACTAGCCGTATGCGAGTCTTTTTCGAACCATATTATACGAACATTTCTAATATATTTTCTCAAAATGAAAAATTGCAAACAACGGTTTGCTTATTTTTTATAACACACCGTATTGACGAGCCATTGATTTGTTCAAACATTAAACAATTTCATGTCCGCACATTAAAATGGCTATTGTAGACCATCGTTGTCGATGTCATGTCGGCTTCAAACAGCGAGAAAACGAAGCAGTTTTCTCCACGCAGACAAACATGAACAAATGTTGGTAACCTATTCTGCTGACGTTTTGTTCATGTGCAAACAAATCAATTACTCGTCAAGGCGTAGTGTTACATTCGTTAGCATGTAATTCCTAATTTTCTTAAAATTCAAATTTAAAAAAATGAATTTAAAAAAATTTGAAAAAATTTATTTTACATTTTTGTCTCTATTTTTTTACGAAGTGACATATGTATGTATTTTTACGAAAATTAAAAAATAAAAATAAAATATGTATTTGAATCATTTTTTCATCGTTAGGCTGCGTTAAATATGTCTCCAAAATAATTCTAAAAACAGTCGAATTTCAAGCATTTGCTTTTTGTACTTTTTGTTTTTTTAGAAAGTCGCTTTCTATGCGTTTGTCGGAGTTATATTCGAGTCTCTTTTTAAACGCATAACTGATGAATCAGTTTTAAGTCATCTTGGGTAGTCTTAGAAGACTCACTTTGGTGATTTTTGTAAAAACAATCTTCCAAATGCTAACTGGGTATATCTATATTAAGTACATGCAGGAGTTCAGGTGATAGTTTTATTGGTGTGCGTGTTTATCATGTATTGTGTCAAAAATTGTTTACATTTATTTCAATTTTTATTTTGCTCTTGTTTTTTACGTGTCTCTTTTTAATTTTATTATGTTCTATCAGGGATGGTAAACGAAATATTCAAATTACACTTTTCCAACTCAAGTTGCATTGAACATCCTTTTATTGAATTCTTGTTTATATTTACATTGATATAGTCATTAAGAGGTCATTCTCTTACTTTTTTTATAATAATTAAGAAAAATTCATATTAATTTTTTAGTTTGAAAAATGATAAAATGTTATCCACTTTACAGTCTCTGAACTGTTTTTTGACATAATACATGATTTTACACAAACAAAATGCCTGTTGTTGTTCTAATGTTGTATTTGTTGTAGACTTGCATATACTTAATATAGATATACTTTGGTTTCTCTTGTATGCAGATAAGTTAAAAAAGCAAGAATTTAAATATATGTACAGTGGGCGACAAAAGTCTTCTTTATTGGACACGAGCAATTTTAAACCATATTTTTAACCGATTTAAAAAAAAGAGAAGGTTATTAATTCGCCTTATTTTTTATATATTTGTGCTCACAGAACTCATTCATTCCTGAACCGATTTTGAAGAAGGTGATCCTTACAGATTGGACCTATTTCAAACAAATTTCATTTTTTACATGATCATTTAACTGTAACGCATAAGCAAATAAATTGCACCAAATAACAGAAAGTAATAAAAAAACTAAAATAATTTGACGTATGCGGCCTTATCTTTTAAATCACTATAGAATGTGTTATTTGATGTATTTTTGAAATACAGTGAAAGCTCCCGTGGGCGGACACTGACCGTCGGAGCAGATTTGTCCGTTGTGGTGAGGTGTCCGTCTACGGGAGAGTTGTTTAGAAATGGTCGGCATTCACTTCTATCAAATATTCTATTATGTATTGATATGTAAGTGAAACAAATTTGAATGCATACTCGGAACTCGAAGGGAGTGAAGAAATTGTCCGCTTGTGGACTGTATAACGTATATAACTAAATTTAATATAACAACAAGAACAAAATTCAAAATTAGAGAGCGAACGCTTAGATAAATAACAAGTAAAAATATTCAAAATTTTAAATTAAAGGGTGCCGCAATATTTCGTTTAATTTGATGTACATGGCCATACTTTTGAATAGCTGTAAACAAGCCATTGAGATTAACCTATATTGCTAAGTCTGCTATAACCACAGCATAGAGTTCAGATTTGGAAATCAAAGGGTGTCACAATCGTGGATGTAATTAAATGTATGTGGCCAAAGCTTTGAACCCTTATAGACAGACAGACAGACAGACAGTTAAAATTTACATATTGCTATGTCCTCTATAACAAGTGTACAGTTTGAATATTGAAATTAAATGGTGTTCCCATAATTGATGTTATTTGAGCTAAATATTTAAAATTATAAATTAAAAACGAAGTCTGAAGCAGAAAAAGGATTTTTTTTACCGGGATAGATAAGACTAGCAGATGGAATGGTTAAGGCTTTTGTTCTGTCCAAGTCCCGACGGAGCCTTAGTTAGTTAGAAAAGTAAAGCTGCTTTTAGGCGACTTGTTTTTATCATATGACTTGTCAGATTGTCCTTGTGTTAAAATCAGGTGATATTAGATGCCTTTTCAGATCAAAATAGAACGCGCTAGAATTGAAATTTGTACATAAGTAATGTTTCAATTTGCTCGCACGGCATGCAGTTGTTTGTAAAAAAATATGCCGTCTAAATACAGTTTAAAATATAGCAGCTGAGTTAGTT
Source organism: Gymnosoma rotundatum (assembly GCA_916610165.2). Classification (NCBI taxonomy): domain Eukaryota; kingdom Metazoa; phylum Arthropoda; class Insecta; order Diptera; family Tachinidae; genus Gymnosoma; species Gymnosoma rotundatum. The sequence continues at coordinate 102,903,173 of OU744340.1, forward strand.
GAAGGGCGTGGATATTAAAGTGTTGTTTCTGTATTACAGGCGATCAACTCGTCTGAAAAATTTATATGAAAAGCACTCAGTTTTTTGAGTTATTTCCATATAAATTTTTCGTACGAGTCGCTCGCTTGTAATACAGAAACTGCACATAAACAGGAGATCGTGTCGTTAAATTTCGCGTGAGCTGCTCTGAATAAAGGAGCCACAGAACAGATACACAAGGTAAGAAATAGAGACGAAAATTAAAAACTGATGTTGTTTTAGTGGTCGAAAATGAAAAAGGTATCAGTAATAATAAAAAATTTTATTTTTTATAAAACAGTAAAATAAAATCTGTAATTCTCAATGGCAAGCACTATTGCAATAAGCTTAAAGTTTTACTTTGCAGCTTTAAGTGCTCAGGGTTAAGGAGCCGCACTGCTTTTAATGAGTGAACTGTTGCGAGTAGTTACTTAATTTTTAAAAATTTTTAATCGTAGCAATAGCTTTAACATGCTGCTTCTATATTACAGGCTATCAACTCGTCTGAAAAATTTATATGGAAATAACTCAAAAAACTGAATGCTTTTCATATAAATTTTTCAGACGAGTTGATCGCCTGTAATACAGAAACAGCACATAAGGGTCCTTTTCATAAAAAGATATCATATAAAAAATTATATTATATATTATATTAATTATGTATGTATATGATATATTTATATATTATTTATTATGTATGTATATGATATTGATATTTTTTTTAAGTGGACAATATTTTATAGACGGTTGTCGTTCATATGGTAGACGATCGCTGAATAGAGAATAAGATCCAAGTGGGCTATAAATCATGGGGGTTAAAACAAAGGTTGTGCGTATGCTTTTCAAGTTGCGGAATGAAAACAATTAATTTCACGTTGACATATTAAAAAATGTGGTGCTGTTTTTGTTTTGAGTCTTCAGCGACTCAAAACATACGAGATAAAAATGCTCTGCAGTGGTTTCTAGACATTTATATCAAAGTCATGAAATGGTCTGCCTGAACTTAGTCGGATAAAGAATTTTTGGACTGTAGTAAAGAAAAACGTTTGTACATCAAAAGTTACTAACGTCAAGCAACTTTTGGCAAGAGTTAAAAAGTCGTGGAAGAGAAATTCCCAAAAAAGATGTGGAGACTTCATTGGTTTCATGCTACGGCAATGATACTTTGGAATAATTATATTACTAAAAAGAAGTCAAATTAGTAAATATGTGTGTATGTGTGTCAAGTGGCTAAATTTATAAATTCAATGATAAAAAATATTCACTGTTTTAAATAAAATCGTTTATTTTCTTAAGTTCTTCATTATTTTAACGGCGATTTAAAATAAATTTCATAAAACTTAATAAATAATGAATGTACATATATAGACTTTAATAAATATTTGATATAAATATAAAACTTCCTGATTTGTCTAAATCTTAAATTTAATGTATTTGCAAAAAAAAAGTAAACTATTTCCTTCTTAAAACATTAACAATTATATCAGCAAGTTAATGGCATAATAATGTTACTATAAGTTCATTAGGATAAACATTTATATATTAAGACATAATATATTCCAAAGATTGTTGCCTACGGGTGCAAAGTAACAAATTATTTTGACTTAGTTTTTTAACAATTGACTTAGGTGAGGTTTACAACTCGAACCCTTGCAGCTTGTTGCTTCTCTTTGCGAATATTTTTATATTTTTATATTTTGCATAAAAGTAGTAAGTAGTTAGTAAACCTTTGGCTATTTTACAAATTGATGTAAATAATTATAATTTAATTTAGGAAAGATTAAATAAAAAACCTAAGAATATTATGACTTAAAAAATAGTTACGAATTAAAAATGATAAGAGAGGTAGTAGTAACATCTAAGGCAGTCATAAGTTAAAAATAAAATGAAAATTCATAATGGAATTCTTAATTCAACACAGACAAAGTTGTAATACAAATAATATCAAATTTTAATTAAAAATAGCAATAAAGGTCTTAGAAAAGCGATTTTAACTATTCTATAGGAATAATTTTTATTTATAAGCAAGAATTTGGCAAAGGAAGCTTTGTGCTTTATATTTAATAAAAGTATAAATTTATTTACATTTTTACATAAATTGAGTATTAAAAACATCGTTTTGTTAATTTTACCTGTTTGATTTTTAGATTTAGTTTTTTTTGTTTTGTTGATATGTAGAAGAGGAAATGGTTTTTTACAATTGGGAGCTTAACTCTGCTAAGAATTTTCAACAATACATGTGTTTTAATTTAAATATCTTCTTAATTTTTTTTTTTTTTACTTATTTATATGTCACTTCATCTTGAATATTTACTGTGTTGTTTAAAAAAGGTCTAAGAAAATTTGCAGTTTTCTTATTTATATTTTAATTATAATTTTCTTATTATATTCGCTCCATTTATTTGCTGGAGAATAAGGCACTTATTAGGTAAATTATCAGTTGCTTAAACTGAAAAAGAAATCAAGTAAAGATATCAAATCAGGTTTGTGAATAAAATTCGAACCATTAATTTATAGGATGGTAAAGCGCGTTGTAGTGTATTTGACAGCCGTAAACCGTTAAGAAAAAAGCCGCTTTCCTATTTACCACGAATAATTCTGACGAAAATTTTATAATATAATTTAAGAGCAGTAAGAAGCAGTGAACTAGTGTACAATCTTAAGCCATCCTTTAATGTTATATTTTCTATTTCTAATAGAAATACATAACATAATGCTTAAAGAAGAAATATATAGAGTACTAATAAAAACGTGGCTTGAAAATGATGTTCTCAAATTGGAGGACGGTTTTCATTGAAAGGTATGACAACAAAAAATATATACTTTGCTAAACCAGTATGATAAGTGTCACCTTATAGGTTCATATTTCCATTTGTCTCGAAAGATTTCGGCAGGCAACTTGTACTGCCAAAGTCAGTGTTTTTAGATGTATAGCAGAATTTATAAAACTTTATCTGCCGTATTCATAGAAAATCAAAATAGATTTGAAATATATTTTATGACAAATTTGTCGGAAAATTCATAAAATAACTTTGAAATGTGTTTTATGACAAATTTTTCATACAAATTTGTCCTAATATATATTTCAAATCTATTTTGATTTTCTATGAATACGGCAGAGAAAATGTTATCGATTGGCATTGTATCTCTATTGTAATTTGCAGTCCTGACTTTAAATTTCTGTCAGAATGATGGGCTTGTGGATTTTTTAGGATATAAAATCTCATCAAATAAATTTTGCATAAGAGTTTGAAAGTTTAAAACATTTTACGATTTATGTTCTCTATCAGATTAAATGGTATTTAAAATGTGTGTTTTATTTGGCTTTTAAACAAAAAATATTGGTTTTTTCATAGGAAGTGAAATATTTTCTCCGAACAAATATATTCGATTTTTATTATAAAATATAGTGGATATAAACATAAAATGTTCAATAATCTTGACGTTAGTTTTTGAAACTTTTATTATTTTTTGAGTGAGTATTTCCATTGCTAGACGAGGGAAAACCTTTGAAATTGAAGAATATGTTTCATTTAAAAATTTGATTTATTTTATATATATATAATAAAGATAAACGTTTAACGGTTTAAAAAAAATACTGACACTTAAACATTTTTCTAAAAATTAAACGTTGAAAAATTGTGTTTTTAAAACCTAAGAGCCATAATTAAACAAGAGCGGAAAACGTTTTTTTCCTGTCAAAAGTTCTTATGGCCGAAATAACGCAGCGGCAACGCTTTACAATTGGAATATCCGATTATGACAAGGCATTTTATAATAATTTATATATATATATATGTTCGTGATTTTTTAACTCGAAAACCACTCAACCTGATGGTTTAGAAAAAAAACATCGAAAAATTTCTAGGAATAAGCGTTATACGCGCACTTTAATGATGGTGTGTTTTTCCTATATTAAATGTGCAGGCATGTCACAGCACTTAATTCCGATCGAAAGTGGTTTTAATTCCGCAAATTGGTTCTTCAGAAAACGACAAACGAAAAATTCCTCGGAATAAAACGACTTTTAAATTTCTTTAAAATTTTACTTTTTGCGGTTTTTAAATTTACTTTTATTTTGTTTCCTTATCTAGATTAGTTTGTTTGTTGCGACCAATGTTGCCATATTAAAATTAAAATTCGCAGATTTAGCATTTTTATGAATATACAAAGCCGATCGGAATTCTAAAGAAAGTAAAACATATTCGATTGGGATGATTGATAGGGAATTAAAACCATTTCGATCGGAATGTGTGATATATTTGGTATTTTTTTTTTCTTTTCTTAGAGGAATAACATTTTGTCTGCTTGCTCGCCAAATTTGACTTATTTAACTTCTGTGTGTTTACTGATTGTCATTTATTCTTATGGGGGTAACGCCCCCAAATAATTTATTTTCGTTCTGTTTTTATAAAATTTTAATTAACAGAACACAAACACCAGAATTGTTATTCTTGTTAAAATTATCAGGGAAGTTATATTTATTTTGAAAAAATATAGTTCAAAAATTCAAAGAAATGGTCTTGAAGCAAAAAATGTTAAGCTAAAATTTTGATCCATAGTTTCGGGAGTTAAGGACCTTCAAAGTTTGCATGTATAATAATGTGGCGTATATCGAGTATTTTATGTTTTGCTTAGAATTGCATTTTACACCCCATAGATATTTTTTTTTGACTGCATCCGTAACTTAGATTAAAGCGTTTATTTTTTAATAACCCTGTTTTTATCATTTTGTCGTTTGTTAAGGTATGGTACTTCAACGTAAAAGATAGGCGGAAGAAAACATTCCGCTTTTATTTATGTAGTTATGGGTGTACACTTTTCAATTTTTTATAACGTTTTTAAAAACTTCACGGTTAAAAAATATAAATAGAGAAGTTGAAAATACATTACATACTTATTAAATCTTAATCCAATCGTACGCAATAAAAATAAAAAATTAATTATTTAAATTTTGCTTTAGTTTAAACTTACTTACAACTGATTGGCGATTTTTAATCGCCCACGCCTAGCGTAATGTATCAGTTGTTTATATTATTTAAAAAATTTAGATTTAGTTTTTCTTATAATTAAGATTTTTCATAAATAATAATATGAATAAATATATCTTAAGCTAAATAAGAATACGCTCTTATTCATTTTCTTTTAATATTTTACATTTATGATCATATTAACGGACTGTTTTCTATCTACTTACACAATGCACATATTAATTTATACAAATTTAAAATACTTTCTCGTTTGTTAATTTAATATTCCCTATTAATTTTATATGCTTAAGATGAACACTTCTAATTAGACATAATATTATATACAAATTTTACAAATATCAATAAAATTTAGTAACTACTGCTTTACTGATGCAAGAAATCAAAAGACAAGGCGAGTTCATATAAGATGTACATATATTATAAAAAAATAGAACAGCGTTAGTAAACGCATTCAGCGTTGCGTTTGCGTTCGTCTTGTGTTTAATTTTTTCACTTTCTACATTAAACTTTACTTCCTAACGTGTTGCTAAATTTTTGACCAGTTTACCGTTGTCATCGGGTTATAGTTTTGAGCATACAATTTTATCGATAGTTAAATTACGCTGGGTATCTAGCGCTAAAGGCCGTGTCAGATAAAACTTTTGCTTTGCGTTGCGTTGCAAAATCGCTTTGACATCTAAGATAAAATGCACGAACTTATATGAAGTATGTCACATAAAGCACTTTTAACGCAAAGCAAAGCACAAAGTTGGGCAACACTCATCTTTTTACGCGCTTTGACAATTAGCTGCTTTACATTTGTATATTATTTTTGGCAAAATCGAACGTAAAAGAGTTAAGAATTTTAAAATATTATTTTTTTATTATATATTCCTCCTTTATTATTTTTTTTAGAAAATTATGGAAGAAAAACTTATAAAAACAAACAATTATTAGGCGCTGTTAAAGTTTTTATTGTGACATACATCTTGCGTTATACGCTTTTTTCCAAAGTTTGAAACGTCACGCAAAGCGATAAAGTTTTATCTGACACGGCCTTAAGGAACGCTCTCACGCTATTTCAAAAATAAAAGAAAATGTTCAACAAAGGAAAGTTTTTTTTTTGTTTTTTTCTTTTTTGTCCAAATTAAGATTTTCAACCGTTCATTATGTCAGGTTATTTCGGTTTGGTTAAACAAAATATAATTTTTAACACACAAATAAAGCTGCCAATCTTATCTGGATTCCATGAAAATGAATGCAGTTAAAAATAAATAAATTGTTTCTATGCATTTTCAAACAAAACGAGAATTAAATATTCACCATATTTCAACTCGCCTTGTCAAATATCATAAGAGTTTGAAAAAGAATTAAAAAAATATTAATTTATTAATTTAGTAATCAAACTTAAGTCACTATGTACATTAAGCTACGAGTAGTTATTAGATAAAAATCTTTAAGAGAATTACTGAAGAGGTTGATGTACTTATGAATATACTTATTTTCATTTGTGTATAATACTTTTATCTTCATAACGTATTATTGAATCACCGATTTGTTTTCTCGACGCCAAATGTATGCACTTATGTTGCTGTTCAAGAGTATCCCTCCTTCCACTTCTTTCATAATCATTTTTATTTTCATTATTTAGTATACATTTGGGTATGTTATTATAATTGTTGTCGTTGTTGTCATTATTGTTTTCATAATTTTTATCAATGAAATTTTTTATGGCCTGGCCATAACGCAGATTTGGTTCTACACCACGCAACATGTGTACCGGCAGCTGTGATGTTATAAACATATCCAGAATATTGTTTATTGTTTTATTAGCACGTGCAAGCAATTGTTCAATATCGAGGTCGGTGCGTGTAATCGGCAAAGATGCTTCAACAAGTTTTCGAGCTGATGGTGAAGAAAAAAAAAAAAGAAAACAAATTAATGTGTGTTTGCATTATTAATATAAACGGAAAATTTCCTACAAGTTGACTCCAAATAAAAATCAAACAAAAATTTATTATTGGTTGGATAAAGTTAAAAAAAATTAAACTGAGCTAAAAGCCTTGAAGAGAGTATGTAACAAACCACAAAACCTTGCAGGTCTTAAAAGCTAACAGTAAAGAAGAATCCCCAATTTCAAGCCGGGCGTTTTACGACAACAACGAAAGTTTTTAATAAGATAAAGTAACTAATTGGAAATTTTATTAGCAATGAATCCTTTTTTATACAAAAGTTTCATTGATTATTTGAAGTTATTGTGTTGAAAAAATGGTTTCAAAGTATTTCAACGACATACAGTATTGTTGGAAACCTAAGCAACTTTTTCCCACTAAGTAATAATAGACTCATTAATATCTTTTCTTTATATTAATTTATAGAAAATATTTTTTTTATTTACTACTACACAATGTGTCCATAACCTAAAAATAACAACAAAAATTAAATTCCATTTCTTTTGAAGTTATAATAAAATAAAAACAAAATTAACTTGAAAATTCCCTGTTCAAAACCTAAGCAACTTTTAATATTTGGTAAGATATCCTTTGTTTCTTACGACCTCAGCGCATCTTCTAGGTATAGATTCAGTAAGATTCGATAGAATAGATGTTGGTATAGCTTCCCACTCTGGTTTTAGACAGTTCATCAACTCCTGTTTATTTTTAAGGCGTCGAGTTCCAACTCTCCGTTTTAAAATCCAAAGAGGTTCTCTATGGGACTTAAGTCTGGCAATTGAGGTGGCCAATCCAAAACTTGAACCCCATTAGCTGATAACCAATCCTTGACTAACTTCGATGAGTGTTTTGGGTCATTATCATGTTGAAACACCCATCGAAGTGGCATTTCCCACTAAGCATAGTTAAGCATGTGAGTTGCTAAAAATTCTCTGTAAACAAAACGGTCCATTTTTGTTTGAATTTCTACAAAGAGACCAACACAGTGGCCGAAAAACAAGTCCAAACCATCACATTTCCACCCCCATGCTTTATTGAGCTGAGAAAATCAGAGACTACGTTGCAATCAATCAAACAAACCTCTTTTTTAAATGATTCTTAGTCAGCATAGGCATGAAGCTCCTTAAGTTTTGTTCCAATAAACGTTTTCTTACTGTGGAAGAACTAATCTGAAGTTTAAGATCATTCACTATGTCTTTCGACGAAATAAATGGTTTTTTTTAACTAGACGGAAAATTATTGGTCTGTTTGCTCAGAAGTTTTTCGAGGTCGCACACCGCTATTGGCTTCCTCTACTTTCCCAGTAGCTTTATACTTTTTTATAAGTCGGGAAACTATTGATTTATTAATATTTAATTGGTTCGCTATAGCAATTTGAGATTTATCGTTATTAAAAAGTTCAATAATCTTTAGCTTAAAAACTGATCCATTACGTGTTCGCGTCATGGTTGCACTTCTAAAGAATTGTAGTACCAATGCATAAAATAAACCAAAATTATTTTTTTCAATAGCAATCATAACGGGACTAAAATTTTTGTTTAAAAATTTTGTTGTTGTTTTAGGTAATGTTTCGCAACAAATGCAACAATGTAAAAGTTGCTTAGGATTCGAACAGCGAATTTTTAAGTTAATGTTGTTTTTGTTTTATAGAATCTTCCAAAGACACAATGTATTTATGTATAATAATAAAATAAAGGGAAATTTTTTATTAATCTATTTAAAGAGAACATGTACGACCATGAGTATTTACTGGGGAAAAGCTGCTTATGTTTCGAACAATACTGTATTTCTGGAATTTGCTCACATAAAGTATAGCAAGCATTTTTAGGGCTTAAAACGAAACCCTATTGTTTTCGCTATAATCTCTGTTTGCCTGTCTCTATAATCGTTATAAGAAGACTTTTGAAATTTTTACAGTTGTTCATTATAGCCGGTGTTCCAAAAGTGACGTGCTATCCATGAAAAGTATTGAAATCGTTTTACTTTGATAGGCATCAAACTTGCACAGTGTGTGTAAAATTATGTTCGCTATAGCAAGTAGAAAAATAAACTTTAAATTAAAAATTAAAGGGCGTTCCAATAGTGACGTGATTTTTAAGTACGGGGCCTTACTTTGTAACCGTAATAGGCAAACACTAACTGCCATATTCATAAAAAATAAAACAACTTTGAAATGTATTTTATGACACATTTTCTATAATTTATTCTAAAATACATTTCAAATCTATTTTAAGTTTTAATAAATATGATAGAAGTATTTTTATGTCCGCTATAAGAAAAAGTACAATAAAAAGTAAAAATATATATATATAAAAAAGTGTAGACAATAAATTTAAAATTTAAAGGTTGCTGCCTTATTTTTTAAACCGTTTTATGCAGACGTTTGAAATTTGCACTGAGTATAAGGACGAGTACAAAAAATTAAAACAAAATTATAGGAGGCTTTCCCGATGGTAAGATAATTTTTAAATAATGAACAGATAAAATTAAAAGGTTACTCATACATTCAACTTAACCAGTCGTCCGTGAGTCCAACTCGAACTTGTCACATAAATTTGACGAAATATTTGTTTTAATATTCCTCGGAAAAATGACACAATATGAAAAAGTATGCAACCAAAAAACACAATATAATTGCATAGTTTTTCAACTGTTTCGTAATTTAAAATCGTAAAATACATATATTAAAATAATAGACAATTCAAGTTATAATATGGCATTACATTTACGCCCCCTTGTTTTTAATTAGTTTAAAATAAATAATTTAACGTAAACATTTTTTTGGGGCCTATTAAAAATGTTTTTTTTTCTTTGTGACTAAGGGTACGGTCAGTTTAATCAAATATTTGACCAAAAATGCGTAACCATTATTTTACAAATGTTTATTCAATCTTTTCTTACATGTATCATTACTTATCACGATTTATAATAATAATAATTCCGATATGTTATCTTATATTTCTCAAAAGGACAAACCTTTTTCCATAATTAATTGGTTACGTCTTTTTGGTCAAATATTTGACTGATCTGACCGCACCTTAAGAAATACACAGTAGACTTGAGTAGTTCATAAACATACTTGTTCAATTGAACTATTCCATTGCTTGAACTAAATGAACTAGTTCAAATATGTATGTCTACTTAGTTCAATTTTAATCTATGCTTTGTGTTTAAACTACTACATGATGGATTAAATTGCACGTATATTTCATTGTTCACTATTTCTGACACTTTATTCCTGATATAAAGAAGATAATATATTAGATTAAATCAATATAAATATTGTTATTCTATCACTTAATTGATGTGTTGCGTGTAAAATACAATACAATAGATTTCGCTGCAGCATTTGTGTGTCAAATAGAATATTACCAGAACAGAAGCTCCAATAGTAATACAATTTTCTTTAGATTTAAACAAAACTGAGAAAGAACATTTGAACTAAACGAGCCTTGAACTATAAAGACATTTTAAACTAAAAGATCGTTTAAAATAAACGAGCCTTGAACTATAAAGACACATTGAACTAAAAGATCAATTGAACTAAAAATACATATTGAACTTAAAATTTTAATTTAAACTTTGAACTAAAATGAGCGGTTACTAAAATAAACTAAATGGCATAAGTCTAATACACAGTGTTTAAATTGCTTGCTTAAAGAATAGCAACAGCACTAAAATCTTTGCTTTGCTTACATGTTTGTCCCAACATTTACAAAACATTTCATTATAAACGAAGCAACAGCAAAAAGCAAATGCAAAAAAAGAGAAAGAAACGCATTTGCTTAAGCTGACTAAGTGTTTCTTTTTGCGGCAAAGCATTTATTTTGGAAACGTTTGCTGTTGCTTAAGCAATAAGCTGATGTTTGTTTCTTCTTTTGTTGTTGCTTTTTAAGAAAAAAAAACATCATTCAATGGTGTAATAAAAACAACGTTTGTATTTTTATTGTGTATATTTATTGTATGTATTTTCTTACGTATTGTACGTAATATATACGTTTCCAATGTTAAAAGGGATGAAAACCAGCGAGTTACAGCAAGAAACAGCAATCGTAGTCAGCCAGAACTTTATAGTAAAAAATTAAGCAAAAGCAAAAATTAAGATAAAGAAAAACTAATTGCTCAAGCAACAGCAAACGTTTTAAAATTAATTGCTTTGCTGATTGCTTTCCTGCAGAAAGAAACACATAGTCAACTGAAGCAAATGCGTTTCTCAATTTTTTTTTTGCATTTCATTTTTGCTTTTGCTGTACATTTTTCCACAGCAAAAGTTAAGCAACTACATATGCATTGAAAATAGCTAAGCATTTTTAATCACTGGAAATACATACAGAATCGATTTGTACGTAAAGCCAAATAATTAAGACCATTAAGGAACATCTTAATGAAATGTTTTTTGAAATAAAATTAATCTTGCTGTTATTTTCGAAAACTTACATCGTTTTACTTACCTTGTACATAATCTCGACTATAAAATGAAATGACATCATAATTCCATTTATCAAAATATCCAGTACTTTGACTTACATCGCATGTTTCACATTCTTTACAAAATCCGGCCAATTTACAAGGATACATCATAAAGCCCACAGGAGAATAAACTTGAAAACCTTGTATTGTGTTCATGCGAACCTAAAAAAATATTTATTATATATTTATTTACCAAGTACTGAATATTTTAAAGGTACATACACGATTCAGAAAGTCGGGTTTGAATGATATCGAACTAGAAGCCATTAAGACCAGACTTTCTAAGCCAATTTTAGGCAAGGCAAGATCAGCTGCAGCAACACTTAGTATTTCATTTTGGCCATACAATGAATTCAGCATAACATTTTCAGATGGCTCAGGATCACTTAATATGAAAGGCAAACGTATCGAAACCCATGCAATTCGAGAACCATCAGTTTTATATTTGGCCGATAAATCCAAGGCAAGCGTTTTTAATGATTTAAAAGGATCTGTATCTCCTTTGCTAGACGAATCAAAACGATACATAAAAATCTATTATGAAAAGAAAAATTAGTTAAAAATTGTCTCAAAATCGTGGTAAATTATTTAGTACGTACCATTAATAAAAATGTGTTATCTTGATTGTGCATGCATATCTTTTCATATTGTGTTATAAAATCCAAAGCATCCTCTATTTGATGTTCAAATGTAGGCACCAATATCGCTATGCGAGTACTTTCGGTCACATAGGGTGAAGGCACTACTTCCACACGCCCCACAGGCTTTACGACTTGAAAACTTTTTATAACATTATTCTTTTGGGTAAGAGCCGATAGTCGACCTGTTTCGCGCATATTCAAATGAATTTGATAATCCATTCCACGTGTTGCATCGAATCTTCTATAAATACTGTGAATGCCAGTATTTAACATTGTAGGAAATTTCGTTTTAGCATAATCCAGTGTTATTTTGAGCACTTTTTCGAGATCCAAAGTTTCTATTGTACTTAACATTTCGATATTACTCTCACCGTTAGGTAAAAATATATGAGTGCGATTTATAAGATGCCACATAAGTATGTCATGACGCGTCTCGGGTGCGCTGCCCAATGGTACGCCCAGTGGCCATCTTATTTCTAATATATTATTCGATATGGTGCCATTGGCAATACGATATGATTTCTGTTCCAGTTCTACACTTTTAAGATGAACAATTTCTAAATGAAACTAAGATAATGCAAAGTAAACGAACAGTGGAATTTAAAACAAAGTTAAATTTTTTGGCTTTATTTTGTTAAAATTCATCCCAATGACAGGGTTTTAAAAATCAAATAAAAAACTAACCTTTGAGAAGTAAGCATGAAGTCTGTAAAAATCATCGGTTGTCGTTACCGGATATATTGTGGTCGCATTTCTAAACGCTTCATCTTTTGCTAATATATTTAAATCTTTAAATAATTTCGTGCTTGATTTTAAAGCGAACGTTCTCTGTTGAATTTCCTGTAAAGATACCAAGACAATAGAAATTCGATCAAACATATTGTCAACAAATGTTACTTGTTTATTGCTTTAAACAAAAGTCAGCCAAACAAAAATGTATATAAATCTTAAATGCATAATAATATTCACTACATTAACTAAGCAGTGTTTATGTTTAAGAAGACTCAAAAAAACAAGGAAGTATCTTCGCTTGCTCTCTGCATGTAGCATGAACCTAAAGAGTAAAATAGGGTTCCCAAACAATAGACTTTTTTTTTTTATTGATTTGGGAAAATTGAATACAAAATTAAAAAAAAGGCAAGTAAGAGTGCTATATTCGGCTATACCGAATCGTATATGCCCTTTACCATTTATGTAGATATTAGAAATAGAAATATTGGGGTGACAGAGATTTAAAATATAAGAAAAAAATTAATTAAGTACTATATATAATTTTACATAAAAATGTCATCGGCTCTTAATGGGTTAAGCGTTTTTTTTTTAAATTTTATTATTTTCTTAAAGATCTCTTCAAGAGCTTTAAAATGATACCCATATTAGTATTTTAAAAAATTAAAAAATTTCAGAGGCCCGTAACTCGGAAAATATGGGCGAGCGGCATTTTTCACTGGATCTTTTTTTCATTTTTTTAATCGCCCCATATATTTGTTTTTTATGGAGTTACTTCATATAATATGGAAAACTTAGATTTAGGGATGGTGTTACGCCTGCTGCGTCTAAGGACATGGACCGATCTTGCTGATTTCCAATAGCACCTCTTTCGACACTACACGGACTTACAGACACACATCGCTCAATCGACTTTGCTATGCATAAGTAGTCAGAATATATATACTTTATGTGATCGGAAATGGATATTGTAGACATTACAAATGGAATGACAAACTTAGTTTCCCCTTTTCCCACTTTTTGTGGTGAAGGGTATAAGAAATAAAAACACTTCCACATAAATTTAAATAATTATTTCAAATACATTAATGTTAGAACTGCATTTTTATACCCTGCAACACAGCGGGATATGTGCTTGTAGATGTATGATTTGAACATTATTACATTCAAATTGAAAAGAACAACTTCTGCAGGTAGTTGCGACGATGATCTAGTAAGTCAATAGAGTTGGATACCGCATTGGCATCTATAAGCGTCTTCGTCATCGCCTAATTCCTGTTACAACAGCTGCGAAATAGACTTTGAAGCAACAGCTCTTCCATAATATAGACGATATATATAATTTGCGGTAGATATTATGAGTATTAAGGATATTAGATGGAGTCAAGTATCTTTAGAAAACCAAGGTATTTGAATGCTTATTTTAAGACTAGGGAAATGTGTTTAAATTCAACGGATATCCTTCAAAAGTTTAAGGCCAAGAACGTCAGGAGATTCCATTATTAAACAAAATTTTGCAAAATTAAAAACGCCCGGAATTTTTTATGTCTGCAAACCCTACTTTAAGAAAAATGAAACTGTCAACATAAAAATTCATAAAATTGCCATTAAATTCCTTTAGGCCATTAAAAATGCAACTAAATATTTTTACATTTCATTGTTTCAAATTCTAAGCGATAGATACATTCCTGTTTAGATCATTAGAGCATATGTATTTATTTAGTAAATATATTTTAACTTCTTTAATTTATTAATTTATGCGTTAAAGACAATTAATTACTTTCTTATCATTTAATGTCAAAAATCCATTGTCGAGGTGATTAGTCTTTAAAGAAAATACAAGTATGTATTTGAAAAAAAATAGATATCTTTGGTTTAATTTAATAATTATTGAACTTGGATGTCGAAATTTAATTTATTTTTAAATATTTCGCCAAATCTCCGTTTGCATCCTCAGGAAATAATACGAGCCACAAATAACAAAAGAACCCTAAGAATAAAAAAGGTCAACAAAAAAAATGTATTTTTACCTGAGATTAAATGGATTAAAAAACGAGCGTAAAGATTATTTCGAAAAATACCCTATAGCTATGAGTAGTCGAAAATTATTATTTATTAAGATCTGAGTTTAACTGTGCACTTAGATTGTACCGAAATCTAGTACTTAGGAGATTTCAAGTAAAATCTAGTTGATTTTAACCACTTACTTAGTGATGCAACCATAGTTTTGTCCAAATAAATAATATTTTCATGAAAATTATATTTTTATGATTAGTGTTCTGTTAATTGTGAAAACGAACTAGAGGGTTTGAGAAAAATTTTAAACTTATATACCCTTCACTATCTATGTAAATATAGTTTAGTGAAGTAACTCCAATCAAAAAAGTAAATATTGGGGTGACAGAGAATTAAAAAATAAAAGCTTTTGGTACTGGCTCTAAATGCGTTAAAAATTTTTTATATTTGCTTAAAGATCTTATCAAAAGCTTTTAAATGATACCCATATTGATATTTGAAAAAAATTGAAAAACTCAGAGGTCCGAAACTCGGAAAATATGGGCGAGCGCCAATATTTTCACTTGATGTTTTTTTTTTTCTTATTTTTTAATTCTCTATCGCCCCATATATTTGTTACTTTATTGTTCAAAATAATGAGGAAAAATTAGAGGTAGACGTAGTAATGTTTTACCCGCTGCAACTAAGAACATGGACCGTTCTTCCTGATTTCTAAGATTGGCGTATTTAAATTTTTGTTGAAATCATTTTTGTTGCCTTTAAAAACTTGATTTCAACACTAACACGGAGAGACGGACATCGCTCAATCGACTTTGCTGTGCATAAAGACTCAGAATATACATGTTTTATGGGGTCGGAAATGGATATTGTATAAATTACAAACGGAATGACAAACTTAGTTATACCCTTTTTCCACTTTTAGTGGTGAAGGGTATAAAAATCACAAGTCCAAAATATTTAAATTTAGATTTTTTTGGAAGCAAATTTTTTTGTTTTAGGACAAGCAAATGTACAGGAAAGAGTGTTAGAAAACCAGTTTGATGCTGCCAATATTTGGCCATGATCATAAAGCCATCCAGTGTTACTGTGAAACGGTCTTATGTGTCGGAAGCAACATACGATTTTGTGATAAAACTACATCAATATTTCAAATATTAATTATTAAGTAACTGGTATATGAAAATATAAAAATATTATAAAAATATTTTCGTTTACATGCTTTATTTAAAAAAGAAAATCAAGGTAATTTTTAAACCAATCCAGTCGTATGGAATTCGTCTGTGACATGCCACCAGTCATTCGAATATTGAAATACTTAAAAGGTGTTAATCGAAAAAAAGCTCCATAAAGATCTTAGTATTCCAATAATCAGAGCCGGAATTAACCATTTCAGTGAAAGGTATCTCAGCAGTTTTAGCTATCACTCTAATGTATTAGCCATCAACCTAATAGACGATAGCATGGTAATACCCACTCTAAAAGGTCAATATGTACTAGAAATTACCTTCATAAAATAATAAACTGTAAGTATGTATATACCAGGCGACGCTTGATCTGTAGCTGTTTACAATTCTACTTTTACCAAGTACCAAATCAATTCATAATAAATAAATGTATTTATTTTGCGAAACCTTCTTTCTTTTTTTTCCAGGGCTATTAAAATTTTTTAATGATGAATTTTCAATTTTTGGTACTTTATAGTTTTCATCATAAAAAGAAAAAAAAAAACAACTATGATAAAGATTTTAAGTGCTTCTGCTATAAACATAATAGTTAAGTTGTATTCGTATAAAAAAATTATTAAGAAGGGTAATCTTTAGAAAGTTTCATATTTTAATTACGCTGTTGAAATTAATGTACCAGGTATGAACACAATTAGGCCACGTTTTGAAATTTAAATATTGTTGTGTTTAACAGATAATTACTTTATAATACATTGTTAAATCTTTTTTTTAATGTTCTCTACACAACGTGTTGTGTTCTTTTTGTATATACTCGTAAAGTGTTTTTCAATTGGACCCGATAAGTGCTAATAATGTACGGTTGTATGCCAAAAAGTGGTGTACCGTTAGTGTGTAGAAATGCAACCTCGTGGTTAATAAAGCGGTTGTTTTTTTTTAAGATTGATTTTTGAAATTTAAAAACGCTCAAATATCTAATCTACCCGAAATGTAAATCTATTATAAATTTGATGCGTTTTGAAGCTAAAAAATTCAATTGCTTTCTTTCGTTATGTAGCCATAATTTTCTAGTTTATTGAAAATTAAAAACTAATTTTATCATTTTCTGTGACTGTTTTGAAAAGAGGCAATAATTAGCAATAGTTTAAAAATATATAAATTAAAATATTTTCACAAAAATGTTTTTCAATACAATTGTATTAAAGTGTGTATAAAAAACTAAAATAAAATCCATCTCTGCAGTTCGTTTTAATTTTTCCCTTTAAGCGGAATTCGTTTCCGCAATCATGTGGCTCAGTGTATGAAAACAGAAACAAAAAAAACCCTTCTCAAACGATTTAGGCAAAAACTTTTAAAAGTTATTTAATCCTTTTGTACATGAGCATGATTGATAAAAAGCGTAAACGAAACAATTTTCTTTTCACTCATCTAATTGTTTTGATTGACAAATGCAATCGTACAAGTGAGTCGCGTAGTTTACTAAAAATTCTTCATTTTAAGGGGCAAATCAATAAGCAAACGTTTGCGAAACGTTTTATTTTTCCAAATTATGTTGTTTGTAGTTTCCTTTCTGGCTGCATACTTTTTATTTAATGTACATTTTGCGTTGACGAACAAACGCAATACAACAAAACAAAATGAAAGCAAACGATTCGTTTTGTTTATTCTCTTACCCTGGTGAGATTGTATTTCTACACAAAACTGCATGTTGTTAATATTCACATCACTCCGCTTTACTCACAAAAAAAAAAAAAACCAAGACCTGTAAAAAGTTATCGCTCCCTAATCGAGAACCCTTTATAACTAAATGTATTTACTTAATTCTTTTTATCAGATTTTGTTTGTGCTCTTATTTAAATAAAAAAAATATTTGATAATCAAATTTTGTGTAGCATGAATCAAAAAGTGCAAAAAAAAAGCCTTAGAAGTACACGCGCAAATGCTTGTACATTGTAGCTTATATATTTTATTTCAAAATTTTGTGTTTCATTAGAAAACACAACTATAAAATTTTTATTGATTAATAGAGAACAGTGTTTTAAAAATATAATGCAAAGAAAGTAAAACCAATTTGCTTTCAGGCTGATGCAAAGTCCATCTTTCCAAATCTGATAAATAATAAGGAGCATTTACTGTAAAAAAAATCACTGATTACTTTGTATTAAAGTTATTGTGCATCAAATAGTGTTCAAAAATTATAAAAATAGACTGACATGATTGTCTGATCTAAGGCGAATTTTAGCATAGAAAAGAGTTTTTTAATTCAGCAAATTTAAATTCTGTAAATTTAGCATAACTAAAGTCAACAAGAAGATCAACAGCAGACCATGGTGAACATCAAGGGCATTGAAAGTGGACAGTTCAAATGTTTGGCTAATTACTCACTCCATATTGTTACCTTTCGAGAATATGCGAATGATATTATTTATTTACTATTTTGGCCTAGCTTATCCTTGTGAATTGTTTAAAAAATAGACTTTTTAAAAAATCTTTTTCAGTCAATTATTTTTTGTTTAAATAAGTAAAACAAGTAATAATAGTGCGTTTCCATTTACGTGATTTTGTCTAAAACACTTGATTTGCTCAAATCAAGTGTTTTGTTACTTGATTTTCCATACATTTTACATGCTACAAAAACCACTTAAATCACTTGATTTGTTTAAAATCATGTCGAAAATTTATTTTTTCGAACTAATTTTGCCTTTGCAACACTGTGATGTGTCTAGGATATTCAAGTTCAACTCCGAGTTATCTATTCATGTTGGATGTTTTTATCGAAAAAGTGACAAATACTTTTAAATGTTTGAAAGCAATAATGTTTTTTGTTAAAAAAACGTGCTTAAAAAATATAAGAAGAAAAATATATATAAACAAAAATTAATTTAACAATAAAAACGATTTTTTTACAAAAAATAACATAGTTTTTTTTTCTTTTACGCAAAAATATGTCAGTGTAACGTCATAAATTCGAATATACAAAACACTTCAGCTCAATGGAAACACTTCGAAGTGTTTTTCTCAAACCTAGTTGATTTCAAGGCAGTGGAAACGCAGTATAAGAGTGTTATATTCGTCTATACCCTTCACCATATATGTATGTAAAACTAGTTCAGTGAAGTAACTCCAATATAAAAAAAACAAATATTGGGGTGACAGAGAGTTAAAAATAAGAAAAAGTACGTAAAAGTGGTATATTCGGCTATGTCGAATCTTATATACCCTTCACCATCCATGTAAATCTAGTTTAGTGAAGTAACTCTAATCAAAAAAGCAAATATTGGGGTAACAGAGAATTAAAAAAAAATTGGTACTGCATATACGTATATAATTTTACAATAAAATGACATCGGCTTTTAATAGGTTAAGCATTTTTAAAAAACTTTAGCATTTCCCTAAACATTTTTTTCAAAAGCTTTAAAATGATACCCATATTGATATTTTAAAAAATTTGAAAATTTCAGAGCCCCGATTTCGGAAAATATGGGTAAGCGCCAATTTTTCCCTGGATGTTTTTTCTTATTTTTTAATTCTCTATGGCCCCATATATTTATTTTTTACTGTTCCAAATAACATGAAAAATTGGAGGTAGGCGTGGTGTTGTGCCTGCTGCCACGTAGGACATGAACCGATCATGCTGCTTTCATGATGAATGATTGACATATTTATTATTATTTTTTTATTTCAACACTTACACGGACGGACAGAAGGATATCGCTTAATCATCTTCGCTATGCATAAGAAGACAGAATAAATATACTTTATTGGATCGGAAATGGGTATTGTAGAAATTAAACACGGAATGATTTAGATTTTAGATTTATCCTTTTTCCACTTTTTGTGAAGGGTATAATAATAAAGAAAGCCTGATAGAATTTACGAAAGTTTATTTGTGATTAGTATGCTCTGGCACATCGTCATGAAGAGACTGACGCTTGGACAACGTTACTTCATTATTCAGGTGTCTTAAGAAAATAAATCATCTATTATAGACGACTTTGTGATTTTTATAGCGTTCATCTGAGCACGCCATCCGTTGAACTGTCGTAGGAAAGTGCGTACTGAATAGATGATTACCGCTGTAAATAAAAGTGTAGAAAAAGATCCAAATTTATCGATTCGTCTTTGGCTGGAGAAGTTGACGCTTTGACCGTTTACTACTTTGAAAGTTTTGCGAAAAGATCTTGGCCTACACCCGTATGAGATCGCGCTGGAGTCATTAAAGCTAAGGGACGTTATATTTTTATTTCAATTATTCCTGTCTTGCAATCGAGTTTGCCCCACTGTGTACTGGTATAAAATCTTTATAACTTAAGAGTACTCCTGTGTACGTATAAATATAAATTTCTTTTTCTTGTTAGTACGTAGACATAATCCTATTTGTGTATTTATCTTATAAGAATTAAAAAATCTAAAAAATAATTATAAAACAAAAATTGCTTTACACATATGTATGTGTAAAGTTTACATACAGACATTCAAACATACATACATACATTTTATATATTAAGTTATTACTGTCAGAGACATTTTTTCGTAACTTAAACACATGTCCAAATTGAAAAGATTTTCTGCTTGTATAAAAAAAATAAAGAAATAAATTTAAATTATTAACAATTAAAGTAGGCTTTATTCAGCATTTATGTTTTTTTTACTGTAAACAAAATTAAAACCAAAAACTTAATGTGTCAGCATTTCTTGTCAAAATTAAAATTACTTGTTGGTTTACAATTGGGAGGTTATTTCCTGATCATACATTAACCTGATATTTAATTAAACATAATGTGTTTAAAATTTTAACATTGACCAAAATATTTTAAAACAAAAAAATAGTTTTAATTGTATTTATTTCTTAAAAGAGCTTCAAATTCAAAATTAAAAGTAAACAAACATTTCTGCACAAGCAAAACCACTACATACTGTAATTATTTTTTTTTGCAAATGAACAAATAAATTTAAAAAGCTTTCCCCCCTTTTCTCATGGTTGAAACATTGTTTTTATTTTTTTGTTCTGTTTTTTGTTCTTTTTTTTATTAATTTTTGTTTGTTTTTTTATTTCATTTAATATATCTGATTCTCATGTATTAAACTGTAAAAAGAACTGAATTTAGTATCAATTAAGTATCTATGTATGTGTGATTAGTTAAGAACGTAAGCTAAATTTTCTAAGAATAACCTCTTCATTCTTTGGAGATATAATTTTAACTTTAAATGGTGTAATTTAATTATTATACGAATCAAATTGTTGTTGTTTTTTAACACTTTTTGTATAGTTCATTGCTACAGAAAAAAAAATTGAACAAAAGAACAATTGTTACTCTACCCGAAACCATAAAACTAATCAAAACGACCCTGAAAAGCCGGTTGTTGACTTGTACGATCTCGAATTTATATAAAATATTCAGGGCATGATTAATTAGGTTGCAGGCATTTATTATGGAAAAGTAATTATACAAACTAAAAGATCTTATCCAATATATTTAGAAGAAAAATAAATATAATAATATAATTTGTCATAGTAATAGTTATATTCCAGGGTTACCAGGTCATGAAAACTAGACAAAACTTGATTTTAACACAAACTTCCAAAATATGAAACTTAATCCCGTGTAAACGAGGGTACACGATCATAAAATATAGCAGAGATACAGAGATATCATTTCATTAATGAAAGGCAGTTAAAATCAAATAGCTTAGAAAAGTGAGAGGTCCGTTAAAGAGGTTAAAGTTTACAACACTAGAACTTGCATAGATTCAGCTTTGAAAATATAGGACTCCAACGCGATGTCTTTAGATTAATGCAGGAAGCTGACCCAGCAAAAGATTTTAAAAAAGGTATTCAAGTGTAGAATTAAGTATTTTTGGTGGAAGGACTTTCCAACTAGATTTCCAACCTGATTTTAACAAGGCATGAGACTTTTTAATCAATTACTGAGAACTAAATACATTGATTATTACAGGAAAGTATGATTATCATTAGTATGTATTTTAAAGTATTCTCTTTTTTTAACTTAAAGAACTAGTTCAATTACTTCTTTCTTCTTTTGCAGTAACAAAATATGGCAATCACAAAAGTAATTCATTATGTGGCAAGTACTTTTTTAGGTTATATCTAACTTTTTGCTGGGGACACATACTGTGTGCTAAAAGCAAAGAAGAAGAAGAAAAAGAGGCAGGCAACACTCAGATGAGTAACACTTTTGACACTTTTGTCTCTGAGTCTTTTATGTCACGCTTATACGATCAGTTTTGACGCGTTCTTGATACTGGTTTATAATCTGTTTTCGTTGTGTTTTAGCTGTTTTCAAATAAGTTAAATGCCCTTCGAGAAGCGGGTTTCAAGACAATAAAGCTTAAGCCTGGGTAAAAATATAATAAATAGGCCGTATGAGTTTGACTCACACACAAGCGATTTTTGTACCATTATATATTTATTTTAATTTTTAATAACATGTTACAGCGAACATAGTAAAATATAGTTTGGGTAAATTTAAAATAAGGCTCTCCTTTTTAATTTTTTTATACTTATTTTTATAGCGACTTAGCATACATATATTGAGTTAATTTATAGTCTCATCCTTTTAAAGTTAAAAAAAGGTCACACAAGAGAAAAATTGTGGCAAAAACAATAGGGTAACGTTTTTACACTTTGTGTACGGAATCAAAAAAAAAGCGATTCATCAGTTTATGTGTCGTTCGCGAAAGAACGAGTTAAATTTACCAAATCAATCAAGTAAACGAAATGATTCGGCCGTTTAACTTAGGTCTTTTCGTTCAATAATGTACGGGTTAAATTAAACGGATGACGTAATTGAACGAAATAAGCCAGATATTTAACCGACTCCTTTCGTTCAATAGTGTACGGTATATAATGTGGTGTACGAATCATTTTTGTTCAGTTGCTTCTTCTTTTATTTCAGTTTTGTGTATTAAAAGGAGTTGCGGTATATGTATATATACGTATGTAAGTACATATTTAATTTTTGTTTGAATTAACAGTCTTAAAAATTTTTTTTTTTTGATATACTGTTTCTTTTTTAATGGAAAATTGGTAATATTTAAATAAAAAAAAGTAAAAAGTTAAATAAACTAAAGAAATAGCACAGAGAAAAAGCCACAGCCTATCACATTTTTAAGCAATTTATTTTTCGTTCATTTAATCGTTCAAGTTGATCGATTGAACGAATTGAACGAACGGATCAGTCTTTGATAAATGACCGAAAAAGACCGGTCACTGAAACGAACGACCGCACACATGTCTATCGGACAAGTTTTGACTTTTTTTATTAAAGGTGTTTGAAATATAAATTATTTTAGAACATTTTAATGCTGTTCAATTTTAAATTATTTTAGAACATGTTAAATCGTAAAGATGTTTTACCATTTTCAAAAATATACTATATAGAGGAAATGTTTTTTAAATACATTTAAAATGAAGAAGGTTTTGAAAATGTGTTTTTTATGATAGTCTTTTTATTTATTTTTTTTAAGTTTAATTCAATGCTACTAGAAAAAGCGAAGTTTTAGAAAAGTACCTTTGTTAAATTATACTAAATTTTTTACTTCGGATTTTTTACTTATGGCACGGCATTCAATTAAAGTTATCTAATTGAAGATACACATTTACATAGTATATTGTTAATGTCATGTCCGATTTCTTGAGTTAGTAATTTTTTAAGTACACACAGAAAAATAATTGATAAAAATTCAGTTGATATGCTTAAAATTTAATTACTAATATAATTATTTGATTTCTAATATAAATAAATTATAATTTTGACTTATTTTTAATACTAAAAGCTAACAAATGATATTTGCGTCCAAATGTTGGTTGTAAATGCTCTTAAAAAAGTTATCGTTACCGATTTGTGTATTTACTAAAATCTATTGTATTAAATAGTAGATACAACTAAACTTATTCAGCACATTACTACTGAATACCGAATTTTGGTAGTTAGAAATATAAAAATCTATTGTGTCTTTTAAAATCGAAAAATGTTTGACATAATAAAAATAAATTTGTACACATTATACAAAAAAATTATCAACATTTTAGTTTAAAAATACAAAGATACATATACATATATATATACATATACATATACGGTTAGTGGTGAAAAGTTCTCCAATATTGTAGAAAGGTAAGTCCAAAATCAATCTCACAAAGACATTTGTGAATTAAAAAAACTGAAATGTGTAATACACTTCGCAGCAGCGAAACTGGCGGTATGGGATGAAAATTTGAAGAAACAATATACATATGGCGTAAAGAAGGATCATGATGTAATGGAAGGCTCTAAACATGAAATTTATAAAGTGTAATATTATTCCTGTAATTAATTTTTAAAATAAAAGTAAATATTAACATATTTTAATGTTTTATTTCATTCACAATAATACTTTATAGTCACCCAAGAATAATTTTTTTTAAATAGTTGTGAGTGGCACATTCATTCAATATTACACACAATCGACAAAATTCGAACGAATTTCTGTTCTCTGTGTACAGTGTTAAATAACAAAAAATGTGAATTTCGATTAAAAAAAACTGAACCACGGGGTTTTATATAAAGTCGCCAATTGCTTTTGGTAGTCTGAAAATCATAAATATTTTAATCTGTTTTTAATCCCGTTTTTAGGAATTTGTAAAGAATCATTGAATTACCCTCGTTCGTTTAAATGTTTTTTTTTTTAATTTTAACTTAATTGTTTTAATAAAATTGCCTTTGCAATGTTGGGAGTACTTTTATTTGAACTTCAGTTACATTTTAATTGAAATAAATTGAACTCAAACATGACGCAAATAATCAACTTAACACAAAAGTTCTTAGGGATAAATTGGGAATGAAGAATGTGTAGTTGCCTTAAATTTAATTTAAATTAAAATTTATTAAATTAATTAAACAACAAATCGCTGAGATGTTAAAAAAATACGAAAAGGTGTAGTGATTAAAAATAACAGAAAATTGGTGTTGGAAGGTGAATTTAAAAATTTTTTAACTTTATGCATTAAAATGAAAAAAAAACATATTTTACTTTGCATACAATTAAGTATTCATAAAATTCTTGTCACTGAATTTTGCACAAAAAATACACCGCAAGAGACAAAGCAAAACCAAACTTTTTATGTTTATTTACTTTACATCTATTTTTTAGTTTAAACCATTAACGGAAATATTGTAATGCATAATAAATAAATATACTGCATAATAAATAAATGTTCATTGCAATCAGACACAAGAACTTTGTGAGTCATTAAAAACTCAACGGCACACAGTGGGGGAGTTGCAAAAAAAATATAAATAAATCTGCAACAGAACTTCGTAAGAGAAGGGTAACGGAACTTTATTGCTTAATAGTAAGATACCTAAGAAAACATCGATTCGTTGCGAATTAACTTAACCTATAAATTTGTGCAAATTTGACTTTATCTAACTTTTTGCCAATCGCGAGATTAAATGAGAATTGTTGTGATTGTCAAAAAATCCAACGTAACATTAAAATTTGGTTCTGCACTATCACTAGGCTTGCCAGAGCCAATTTGCCAAAAAGCTTGACATTGCCCAAAAAAAAACTTGATTTTGAAAAAAAAACTTGACAAATAAAAACACTCATACTATTGGTTTTTATTTAATTTTTTTATTTTTTTTTTGTTTTCATAAAAATTACGAGTATTAGAATAAAAACAAAAATATCATAAAAAGTAAAAATAACAGAAACAATGTAAAAAAAACAAAAAACAATATAAGAATAAAAATTCAGTCGTTATATATTTTAGAGAAAACTTAGGCGTTATTTAAAAAAATATAGGTAATATATTAAGAAAAAAATATAGGTCCTATTTATTTTGCCACATATATTTCGTATTCTTAGATACAGAATTAGTTAATTCTCTACCATCGGGTGTTGTTAAAAAATTTTGATAGTTTTTGCAATCCTCATTAAAATTTATTCTTCGGCTTTTATTAGATCGAAGGACATTCTATTCCTATCTTTGGTATATAAAAAATATGTATCATATTAGTCCTTAGTTGTATTGATAGTAAAAATATGCTCCTTCGATGTGTTTTTTAGAAATATAAACTTACTTTTTTAAGTATTATTACATATGTAGCTAGAATAAATTTGAGAAAGAAAGTTAACTTACAAAAAACATTGACAAAACACTTTTTCACTTGACACTTGACGCGCATTAAAAAACTTGACAATCAGGCCAAATCAGGCCGGTCTGGCAACCCTAACTATCACACTTAAAGTAAAATGAAAATTTCCATATTTCATATTTGAGTCATGGCGTAAGTTTTATTAAGGCATGCATAGAAAAAGCTTTCTAGGTAGGTTTTTTAAGAGCCTTTTTCCGAACTGCTCATTGAATGGTTCACTTGATTATGAGCAGCAAAACAACCGTGAAGTATAGAAAAATTTTTAAAAATTAATTTGTATTATGGGATGTCAAATTACTTTCCGTATTGTGTGACATCTACATTATACTTGGTTTCACACTATCACACTTTTTCATAATGATTTTTTTAATTTGTTACTTTGACTGAAAATGGATTTTGATACAAATCTTTTTCTAAAGCTGCCCATACACGACATGTTTTTTACATCTGACATGTCAAATTTTCCACTGTTAAACATTGCTTCTGTAAAATACACGTGAAAAGTCATCTGACAAAATTTCGTTTAGAACGTATTCTATTTTGATCTGACAAACCATCTCACATCAGCTGTTTTTATAATTCTAAAAAGTATTGCCGAAAATCTATGCAGTATGAAAACAATTAACGGCGGTTGACCATTTGTAATAGCATTAGCCGGTTGCTGGTAATATTTTATATGACCAAAATCTGAAATCGCTTTTAAATATTTGATAACAATTAAATTCTGTATTATTATTCAATGTAAACTGATTTTGTTCATATTTGGAGTAAAAAAAAAAATTAAAATTGACAAGTCTTCAGGAATTCCGTAACGCACGCAAAAATATTTTAAAACGACTACAAGCCATTTTGAAACCGGACGGTTTAGATATCTGTACAGTGAAAAAAAAGCGAATTTGATCAGCTGTTGTAAATAAATAATAATTATGTCAGGCATTATTATACATGTATGTTTGTGACCAAATATTGAAAGTCTTCTGTAAAATACCAATTTTGACACACATTCAGAATTACATATGACTCACACAGTTAAAAGGTCAGATGTAAAAAAACATGTCGTTTATAGGTAGCTTATGTGATAGATATATTCTCAATCCAAAAACTTAAGAAATTCGTTCAATAGACCTTACATATACTATGCACAGTTTTTTTTCTTTTTTTTTTGTAGAACTTAATCACGCGAACACCAACTCACCACAAAATAAATATTTTTAAATCGGATCAGATGTAAAAAAAAAAATTGCAATCATTCGAAAAGTATTTGATATTTTGCAGTCCCGCTAATCACTCTAAAGACCAAATTCTGTAACAATGTGAAATTACGCCGCACTGTGCGACACAAATAATTTAAACATAAAATATTTTTTGGCTTCTCGTACAATTAAAATTTAATAAATTTTAGTTTTAACACGTTGTTAAAAATAAATAAACAAACAAATTAAACAAATGTATGTGTGTATGTATGTTTAATTTTTTAAAACAAATAAAGCAACATAATGTTAGCAACTGCAAAAATATTTTTATTGGTATTAAATTACTTCAGAGCAAACTTTATATTTTTTTCAAAATATATGCGAGGTTATTTAGTTTTCGAGTATTTTTTTCTTTTTTTATAACTTATTCGCCATCTTTTAATTTTGACAATACAAAGCAATAGTCATTAATTCTTTGTGACTTTTATACAGAAACATTTATACCATTAAGAATTTTTCTTTTTATTCACTCAAATAAATTAGTTGTTTACTTATTATATTCTTAAATTTTTCTTAGTGTAGCCTCTGTGACCTTAATCTAAACCTTAGCATTCACGTGGCACACTCTGTTTTCAAACACATGACGGAATAACCGTGCGGAGCATCTTATTAATTCAGGAAATGGTTATAGTAAACGGCGTGTATATGGCAAGTTTGGATGACATTGATCAGCAAAACTCTTTGCAGAAGGCAGCAACTGTGTCACCAAACTACAGTACCAAAGGTTGGTACCCTCTGATTCTCTAAAAATTTTTGTTTATGAACTTTGAAAAAAAAAAGATATAAAACGGACTCATTTTACAATGCCGACATATATCTTACGAATAAGTACTTAATTTGCCCAATGGAACGTGAGAACAGGAAAGCTTGCTCAGCTGAAATAAGGTAAACAAATATGGATGGATTGGGCATACCCTGCGCAAGCCCTACGATAACATTCCCCATGCTGCTCTGATCTGAAACGGCAAGGTGTGCGAAGGAAGGCTGCAAACAACAGAACGTAAATGTGCGTTTAGCGAACCGGCAAAAATTTACAATTAAGACTACTAGCGCACATGTGTAATCGAGGCAGTAAGCACGTTGACTACAATTTTGGTTGGCCAGGGTTCAATCCCTGCGGCAATGTTTTTTTTTTTTTTGTTTAATGATATACATACATATTAAGAATTAACATTACGTCTATACTTCTTCATAGCATATTCGCCGGCGGACGAAGTAAAATAAATAATAAAATGGCAATTTCTTTCTCCTTTCACCACCTGCTTATCTCTCATCTATCCCTAAAGAATGTAGCACGGTTACAAAACATAACTCCTTAAAAAACCTCAAGCTCCTAAACAAAGAGTATGGATTTAAAAATAATAGCAAAACTGGAACTAGACAGTGTCTGCATAGTCTGTACGTGTGATCTTGTAGCACGTAAAAACAACTGAATTCATTTTAGTTAAATTTTTGTGAAAAGGTACCTTCATATCCGGATTAATATATTGAATTTTTTTTACTTGAGACATGATCTCTTTCCAAAGAAAAATCGAAAAAATAGTGGAAATTTTTAATTTTTTTTAAATGGCATTGGAAAATTGGCAGCACGTTTTCTTCTTTTGCTAAACAAAAGAGTTTAGAAAATGTATTAAAAAAAAACAATAATATAGAATATTTTGCAACATAACGGCGCAACATTATTTCACAAAAAAATGTTTTTAACGGCTTTTAATGCAGAAACCCATTACTTTCTTTGCACTATTGAAGTTATTAGGGCATCATCAAGGAAAATACTTGGTATACCAATCACTTGTAAATGTTTACAACCAAGTAATTTTGACACAATTTAGTAAAAATCATGCTTTTTAATTATGAGTTAACAATAAGAACAAGACTAAAACAAAACCATAAAAATTTTGTATGCGGTTTTGCAAAAATGCTCGATTTGACAGAAAAAGATAAACAACCAATATTTTTTACATGTCGCGGATCTCATGTAGAAAGACCTTTCCTTACTCGAATTTTTAAGTTTTTTCGTGCTTCCAAACATTTTACACAGAAACACCTCGTCACAAAATTTTAAAGCAATGGTATCAAAAATAACGGTTTTAAAAGCATTTAATGTTATGGCCTTTTTGCATAAGATCAACTATATGTATGTATGTTGTATGTCAAACTCACCTGAAATATTTCTTGACAACCCGGTAAGTTACTTGAATATTTAACGCAACGACCAATATTAATAGTGTGAACATTAGTAATGCCATTGCGAACACACCAATCTAAATTGTTGCGCATTTTGCGTATTACACTGCTGCTTAATAAAATGCCTGCATTTAAATCACAATAATTACGATCGCTTAGCATGCGAAACTCATCATTACTACCAGCACCACCAACGCCACCGCCGCCAGCATTATTATCATCATAACTCTGATGATCATTTAAATTGCTAGCCAAAGCGGCTGCAATGCCAGCATCTCTCCCGCCATTGTTGTCTACGCCATAGTTGCTGTAACTATTCTTAGCAGTTGCTCCCATATACAGATCAAATGTTATACTCATGTGGTATAACATTGCTTTCAGCTTTCGTGCATCCACATACACATTGTCTTGTATGAGTAGAAAATAATCATAATCATCGAGGTAATTATCTGCAATATATTTTATGACATGGAATGGTCGAAGATTTTCTCGTGTGTCCGTAAAGCCAACAATGTTCTTTAATTTGTAATTGGTTTTAACATTGTCGGCATTGATGAAGAATTTTATTTTATTAACTAGATGCGCTGTTGTTCGATTAATTGCTGTTGCTAATGTATTGATATTATCTTGGGTCGTCATGACACCAATAAAGATTTTCTCACGTATACCCAATTCGGAGGAATAGTATCGAGGTCGAATGACATTTTTTACCTGGAAATAATGAGAAGAAATTTATTACTGTGTAATGATGTTAATTAAAATTTTTCATATTAGATATCAAATACTTAAACTTATTATTCAATAGAAATGATTTGGTTATTTTAGCAATTTTTTTATTAGCAATTTATTTATTATGCTATAATCTAAAAAAATTAAAAATATGGTCTAGATACTAAAAGATTTGCGATAACCTTAAGCAGCTTTGTACGATTACTATGAGCAAGTTACAACCAGAGGGCGTGAAATCTTTTGTACGAAAATAATAATTATCATCCCACAGTGGACTAGAAAAAATATATATGGGATATATGTACTTATTAAAATAAATTTCACAAGCTATTATGAAAGAATATTCGAGCTTGTGTTTTAACTCCGAGTATTCTAGTCCTTTCGGAAGCTGTGCATTGACTGGGGTTCCAAAGTACGGCACTTCAAATATCTCCATTTTTCTAAGATTTACCGATTTTTCGAATTATTTGCACTTAAAAATTAATATAACTTTTCAGGAGAATTATGAAACTTAGAAAAAAAAACGTCAAGTCTCATCTTTACTAAATCAAAAAATGATCGATTTTAAGTTTCATTAAATAAATAACAGAAAACACAATAGTATCTGTCCACAAGTTAATCTTTTTGTATGATATGATATTTGAAATGCAAACTTCCGGGTAATGGTCGTGACACTACAGTTGGAATTTTATTTTGAATTTTAAATTTTGTACATGTCTCGGTGAATCAATTAGTTCTCTTTTTCATTTTTTTCTTCATGTTATCACATGAAATAAATCTTATTTGTGCTACGCAAGAGTTTCCTTTTCATTTTAATCTTTTATTATATTTTTTTCTATATTTTATTTAAATATTTTTTGAAAATATAATTTTTAGTTTTTTACCTGAACACAAATAAAAGAATCAAGGTCATACATGAAAGATGGAAAGAAAAAAAAAAAAAAACAAACAGAATATAGAAGATCACACTTGTTCTTAGAAATGTAAATATTTAAACAAATAAGTTGAGATTAGAAAAAGGTTTTTTTCTTTTCTGCAAGAACAAACTGAAATTATAAAACGAATTACGCATATTGAAAAGTAAATACGAGAGTGTATTTAAGCAACTACAGATGATGATAGATACTTACTTATACTCGATAATTCCCATTAAATTAAAAGAAAACAAGTAAGAGTGCTATATTCGGCTATGCCGAATCTTATATACCCTTCATCATCTATGTAAATCTAGTTTAGTAAAGTAAAATCATTCAAAAAGGCAAATAAAGGGGTGATAAAGATGATAAAGATGATAAAGAAGAAATAAAAAAAATTTGGTACGAGTATATTATTTTACATAAAAATGCCATCGGCTTTTAATGGGTTAAGCATTTTTTTAATTTTAGTATTTCCTTAAAGATCTCTTCAAAAGCTTTAAAATGATACTCATATTGATATTTAAAAAAATTTGAAAATTTCAGAGTCTCGTAACTCGGAAAATATGGGTGAGCCACAATTTTTTCACTTGATGTTTTTTTCTTATTTGTTAATTCTCTATCGCCCCATGTGATTATTTTTTTAATTTGAGTTACTTTATTGTTCCAAATGACATGAACAAATTAGAGGTAGGCGTGGTGTTTTTCCTGCTGGCTCGAAGTACATGGACCTTACATGCTGATTTCCAATAGCATCTCTTTTGACACTATATCTGATCGATTGACATATATTTTTTTCGTGAATTCAAGTTTGCCGAGGCAACACTAACACGGACGAATAGACTGACATCGTTCAATCGACTTCGCTATACATAAGAAGTCTGAATGTATATACGAGTACTTTATGGGGTTGAAAATTGATATTGTAGAAATTACACACGGAATGATAAACTTATATATGTATACTTTTTTTTCATTTTTTGTGGTGAAGGGTATAAATAGAAAGAAGAAAAAAGCAAAATTATAGGAGGCTCAGACGGTTGTAAAAAGACACAGTAAAGTCAGCACATAATGTTATACGCAAAGTAAATACCTATTTAGTAAATATGTAATGTGGTGTTCAAAACATTTACAACCTAAACTGTTTCTCATCATTTTCAGCCACTTTTTTTTGCCAAAATAATAAACTTATCAATTAAAGAAAAAGGTTAATCAAAGGAAAAGCATTCGGAAATAACATATAGGTCTACTATCTCCTCCACAAAAACTAAGTGTAACTCGAAGGACCATTGAATTTTATTTATTACAAGAACTCACAGCATCTTTACATGGTATCGAGGATTCCCTACATAAACTTTAAAAACGTAATCCTATTATTTTCGTCATAAAGTCTGCCCGTTAATCTGTCTATTCGTCTGGCACAGCCAGAACCGTTATAGGTAGACTCTTGAAATTTTTACGGAATATGTATTTCTTTAGCCGCTATAACAAGATAAACTGAAAATTAAAGGATGTTACGAAAGTGACGCGATATTAATAAAAATATTGTAATTTTCTGAACTGTGCCAGCAAAATTATGTGAGCTATAGAAACAATTAAACAAAAAATAAAATTTTATATGGCTTTATATTAGCAATCCTAGTGGGCTGATATTAAAAATTCCCACATAGTATGTACAAATAAAAATATATTGTAAACTAATAGTTAAAGGGTGTTTCTAAGAGTCTGTGAATTTGATGAACATGGCCTTATGTTTTAAACCATTATAAGCAGACGCTTGTATAGAGGATGCACCACTATGTCTGCTCAAAGAATAAGTACAAAAAATTAAAATGAAACAAAGGGTATTCCCATGTATGTCCTTATTTTTTTAACCGTCATAGGCTGAGATTATAAATTTTCGCAGGGTATGTATTGCTAAGTCTCTATAAAAGAAAGTAAATAAAATTGAACTAAAAGTTGTCCGAATAGTAACGTCATTCTTACAGGAAAACCCTCGTTGAACCGAAAATCACTCTGTTCCCTTAGGAAATTATCCACTATACGGTAGATACCATACTACCATTAAACAAGAATTACAAAAAAATATTCCATGTGCAGTCACGATGTTGTTACAATATCGCTACTTACGATTTTGCCCTTTTGTTACAAAGTGCGTATTGATTTATTCAAACAAAAATCAAGTTTGGATTAAAATTTTGTCTTATAGGTTTCTCTAGTTTTGGAGAATAATTAATAATTATTTTAACAACAAAAAAAAAAAAAAAAAAAAATAATAATAATAATAATAATAATCAGAACATTGGTATTTGGCCCGCACAACAACACTAAGAATAAAATTTGCAAAGAAAAAATTATAAGTTTTCGAAAGGAAATAGCGTGAGAAAATGACGCGATCGAAATTATTACATTTATTTAAAGTACAAATGCATATTACTCCAACGCCTTATATTTTGCCTACCACTGTATTTTATTTTGTTTTTCATTTCAGTTCTTTGCTGGCGGAAATAAACAAAACCAAACGAAAAGAAAAATTAAATATAAGTATTATGTTTTTATTACTAAGTGACTATTAAAATACCAAATATTTACAAGTTATCGGTTTTCATAGAGTTTTTATGGGGCCATGTATTATAAAATTGAGGAAGATGATGATTATTATAGATAATAATTACCATTTTAAATTAAACAATAAACAGATTTCTTCATTTCGACAATGTAAAATATTTGGAATCAATTTTTTTTTCTTGTTTCGATGTGCAAGGTCGTTTGGGGAATTCCATTTTGAAGTGTGTGCTTTTTTTGTGTAAAAAAATTTGCCACATAATAATTCAAAGCACTTAATTGCAATTTAGTGCAGACATTGTTTATAAAATTAACAAGTTTACAATCAATTTAAACTATTGTCTTTATTGTCTGTGCGGAAATGAAAAAAAAAAAATGCAATACATGATTGTATTAAAAGAGTTTATAAATAATTTTAAAATGCAAAAAAAGAATTTCCATTGCGGTATTTAACGCTTTAAGATTGGTCTTAGCT
Organism: Gymnosoma rotundatum; assembly: GCA_916610165.2. Lineage (NCBI taxonomy): Eukaryota > Metazoa > Arthropoda > Insecta > Diptera > Tachinidae > Gymnosoma > Gymnosoma rotundatum. Next base: position 102,937,433 of record OU744340.1, read on the forward strand.
CTTTTACAAAAACTTTAGAGGGTAAGCCACAAAAAAATTAAACTTCTAGAAACCAATCAAATTAAGATTAATTCAACTAGTTATGCCACTTTTTATTTGATTTTTTTATTTTAAGCCATTTAAACGGAGAACTACCTTTGTGTCGTGTCGGAATAAAAGCAGAATTTTTTTAGCTCGATGCTTCACTGGATATTACAGCTGATGCTGCATATCGCAACATGGTCACTGAGGTCTTCATGCCTAATTTAAAGGATATTGAGTTAGGCAGAATGTGCTTGTTAAATTTTTTAATTAAAAAAAAAAAATAAGGTGTAATGAAGAACATTAAAGGATAAGTAACAGAGACGAGTCCTTAAGACAATCATTATACCCTTCAAAACAAAAAATGGAGAAAGGGTATAACTAAATTTGTCATACCGTTTGTAATTTCTGCAATATCAATTTCCGGCCCCATAAATTATATATATTCTGAGTCTTAATGCATAGCGAATTCAATTGACCGATGACCGTCTGTCCCTCCGTGTTAGTGTTGAAATCAAGTTTGCCAAGGCACTAGATCAGAGAAAATTTGAATACGCCAATCGATCAGACATAGTGTCGAAAGAGGTGCTATTGGAAATCAGCAAGATCGATCCATATATTTCGAGACAATGGCCAAACACAACGGCTAAATTTCCTATATCATTTGAAACTTTGAAGTAACTCCAATCAAAAACAAATATATGGGGCCGATAGAGAATTAAAAAATAAGAAAAAAAAACATTCAGTGAAAAAATTAACGCTCGCCCATATTTTCCGAATGATGGGTCTGTGAAATTTTTAAATTTTTTTAAAATATCAATATGGGTATCATGTTAAAGCTTTTGTTGAGATCCTAAGGGAAATACTTAAGTTTTTTTTAAAAATGGGGTTAACCATTAAGAGCCGATGGCATTTTTATGTAAAATTATATATATTTAGTTCTTGAATTTTTTTTCTTATTTTTTAATTCGCTGTCACCCCAATATTTGCTTTTTTGATTGGAGTTACTTCACTAAACTAGATTTACATAGATGGTGAAAGTTATGTAAGATTCGGCATAGCTGAATATAGCACTCTTACTTATTTTATTTTTTTGTTGACATCCTGTAGCAATTTCTTCTCGTTCATTTCATAAAAAGAAATAACAACAAAATTAAAAAAAAATTAATTGCATAAAGAAAATATTGCAAGTTATTTTAGACATAACTGACCTTTTATTTGGACAATTATGAAAATATTGGCCCTTATTGTGTTTGGCGTAGGCGTATTTCGACTACAACAATTTGTAATAGATTAATGACAATTGTTGCGAGCTTTCTTTAATCTATTACAAAACTTTAAAAAAACGCCGAGGTTTTGCTACGAAAACGCCAAACACAATAAGGGTGATTGAAATAGTTCTTAGTTTTTAAAGATCTTTGAAAAATCAATAATTTTCCAAATAAGAAAAAGTGAACGGAATGAATAACTTAATGTAACAAAATGATCGCACTAAACTAATTTATTCGTCGTTTGCTGGCGCCAGAAATTACAGAGTTCGCCGCGTATGTTTGCGAATACTCGCGAACAAATGTTTGTGATTCATTCCAATCGTTTTCCTAGCATAAGTGAGTTGACTGGGACACAATTTTATTTTAATGAATAGTTTTCTTTTATTTTCTTTAATTACGCTGCCAGCCACACTTCGTTATTTTGATACTGTTAAAGAAACATGAATTACCAAACATGATTTTTGGGTTCACTTTTTTATGCAGCATTTTAAATAATGTAAAGGAAAAAAATTAAGAATTTATAGAAAATTTTCAATCAATAGTAATATAATTTATTAAGTTAAGAAAGCTTGGAATAAACTGCTAATATGCTTTAAAATAACAAAAAATGATTTTGTCAGCATAATTATTATGTAAGATATAAGGATAGGATATGCTTAACGCATCAAATTTTTTAAATTCAACACATGTAGTAAATGCTATGTCAAAATATGTATGCGTTACCATACAACTGCTGAGTCGTATGAACAAATGTTTATAACAAAAACAATTTTTTATTACTTGTTTGTACCACTTATCGCTTTATATGCAAACTTAAAATTTATTTTTTGGTGAGAAATTGATATTTAGAAATAAAAATTAAATAATAAGGCAATTCGCAGTTTCTTGGAAATTATAGGTTTTATGAAATACAACAAGTATAAAAACTTAAATTTAAAAGCTTCCCCGTAAAAGAATAAGAGATTCCAAAATTTTTCAACAATAAAGTAATAAAAATATAAAATTAAAGGTTGCTCCATACAAGACTTGATTTTTAGGGTTTGCTTAATTACTTACTCTAGGTAGATTTGGAATTATAAATATCTTAAAAAAAACTAACTGAAATTCAGACAAGAACATTTTTCAAGAAATTTTCCATTCGGTAGGTCGTAGTTAAAAAAAAACTAAAACAGGGTCGTCACTGTAATAAGTGGAGACTTTTTCGCGTCAACTGAAACTAAAATTAAAGTTTAAGAAATTGTTTGTTCACAGAATTTTTAGTGCGCTGGCCTTAATTTAATATTGTTTTTTGTTTCTTTTTGCATTTTTTTTTTTTTTTTATTTTCTACACCACTTCTACACATATACTTTTGAGTGTAGAATTAATATCAAAATTTCAAACCTAAAATGCAGGCAGAATTACAGAAGCGCCTTAAAAAGAGCGTCATGGTTATTTTAATACACAATTGAAACAGGTTTTCAACGGGTTTGCTTAAATCATATATTCTAAATGATTTATGGCAAAGCTCGTACGATTAGTAATAAATTATTAAAATTCTTTTTAAAAAGAATCGTAATGATTACATAATTCATCAACGTAAGGACATAACGTACATGTATTTTATAGTATATTTTAGTTTACAAGGTTTATTTTAGTGTACAAGGTTTTTCAGAACGTTTAAAGAATTCAAAAATCTTCACTAAGGAAAAATATAACATGGCTTATAAAACAAATAATACACTGAATAGATTATTTAGTAAGACTAAAGATAGAATTAATAAATTTGACATTTCTAATGTAGTCTATGAAATACCTTGTAAAGGTAGTGATCAGGAGATTTGCAATAAGGTATATATTGGTACAACAAAAAATAAACTTAAGACTAGAATTGCTGGACATAAGTCGGACTTAAGACATGTTAATTCACAAAAAACAGCATTATCCACTCATTGTTTTGACTTAGGTCATTATCCTTACTTTGAAAATGCTTCAGTTCTTAGTATTGAAAAAAATTATAAGAGACGGTATATTTTGGAAATGTTACATATTGTAAATACTCCATTGACTAAAAGAATTAATTTTAAAGCAGATACAGATAATGTCGCTCATATATACAGACACTTAATTCACAAAATAACATAAATGTTTTGTTCTTAATATATGTATGTAACACAAAACACTTTTTTATATTTTTGTTTTTTGAAAATTTTTTTAAACATTGTTTTTTAATTTCATTATGACAAAAAATATTTTTCAATTGTTAATTAATTTTGTTATTTTGATTCAATATCAATAATAATTTTGTTTCCTGAAGAAGGTACGCAGAAAGTACCGAAATATTGAAATAAAATATTAATAAAATATATAAGGACCCAAAGCTTAATAAAATAGAAAATAATAGTATATTTTATATTTTTCTATGAAAGAAAGATGTAATGGTTTTATAAACTGGCCTGCAGAAAATCTTTGGTAAGCAAAGCCGTTGTTTTTTAAGAGCGGACATTATGACACTTTCATAAGTGACACTATCACCATATTTAAAAACGACAAAATGTCCATGGATGTTATGACGTTTTTCATGGACATTTCGTCACTTTTGAGTGCTCCATAAAGTCTATGGATATTATGTTCGTGGACACTATGACATGCCACTGAAATTTTTGATTAGTAACTGGTTATTTGATTCTGATTATTTTTATACCCTTCACCATAGCTAGGTATATCTAAGTTTTTCCACCCCCATAAATTATGCATATTTTATGTTCTTATAAAGTGAAGTCGATTGAAGTCCGTATTCGTGCCAAGGCTAGATCAGCTAGAGAAAATTTAAATTCGCCAATCGATCAGATATAACTACAAAAATTTTGCTATTGAAAATCAACAAGATCAGTTTATGTCCTTCAAGGTAGCGGGAAAAACACTACGCCTGTCTGTAATTTTTCCATGTCTTTTTTATACCCTTCACCACAAAAAAGGGGAAAAAGGGTATATCTAAATTTGTCATTTCGTTTGTAATTTCTACAATATCCATTTTTGACCCCATAAAGTATATATACATTCTGAGGTCTTATGAACAGCGAAGTCGATTTAGCGATGTCCGTCTGTCCGTCCGTGTTCGGGTTGAAATAAACTTTGCACTAGATGAGGGCGAGAAAATTAAAATAAGCCAATCGATCAGACATAGCTTCGAAAAAATTTGCTATTTAGCAATTCGGTCCATTTTCTTCGGGCAGCGGGAAAAACATCACGCCTACCTCAAATATTTCCATATCATTTGGAATAAATCTAGTATAGTACAGTAACTCCAATTAAAAATAAAACACAAATATATGAGGCAAAGAGAATTAAAAAAATAACTAAAATTATGAAATTCCGAGTTATGGGCCTTTGAACTTTTTATAGAAAAGTAGGATTGTGAACCATATTTTTTAAGATATCAATGTGGGTATCATTTAAAAGCTTATGAAGAGATATTTAAGGAAATAAAAAAAAATCTTTTTTTAAATGCTTAATTTTTATGTTAAATTATATATATGCAGTCCCAATATTTTTCTATTTTTTAATTCTCTGTCACCCCAATATTTGCTAATTTGATTGGAGTTACTATAATAAACTAGATTTACAAAGATAGTGATAAGATTCGGCATAGCCGAATATAGCACTCTTATTTGTTTTAACTTTCGTTTGTATACCTGCAGGTGGTTGTGCTTTATGATAAAAAAAAACTTATAAAAATTGGTAACTTTTACCTGATACAGCAACCTTTTCAAGGACAACAACCCTAAACAAAGCTTACAAGAAAACTTTTCGAAAAAAACTTCTTTTGAACAGAAAAACTTTATGGTAGGAAAGAATTTTATATTCTCATTTATCTTTTAAACTATTTAATGGAAAATATGTACCATGTGGTTATACATATGTGGTGAAAGGTATATAAGCTGAATATAACACGCTTACTTGCTGATTATTTGCAAGTAGTCTTAATAATTTTTTGAATTATTTGTATTCCTAAATAATTTAATCTTATCGAATATTTCTGCTTAAAAAAAATTTAACAGATATTATTACTTTCGAATAGGCTCACATTTACAGTGAAAACACCAAAGCTGCAACCAAGCTTCATTTAAATCGGTAAAATTGCAAAAGTGATGCGATAAAGATAAACAGACTAACAAAAATTAGAAATTCTGAAGTTTTGTATTCTAATCGATGACTATTTTTTATACTAATAATATTTTAAGAAGCTATTTCATTCCGAGATAAGATATTTTCAAATTATCTACATTGTAAAAAAAAATTCGAAACGATTTTTAAACAAAACGTGAAAACTAAGTTGCCCCTACTAATCAGTTTATCAATTATGATTTTTGTTAGACGAGTTACAAATATATATTTTGTTAGCAACATCTTCAACGCACCAAGTATTTCGATAAATTTATAATTTTCTTCTCCAATCAACCAATCCAGTCAGAAAAGAGATTTTTTGTTACATTCCAATTATTTAAAACCCCATCTAATACAAATATTTATTGCTACACTAGCAATACGAGAGTAAATCAATCACTGTAGTGATTATAATTATATAATTACTAGATGAAGCCGGTGTGCTTCGCTACCACCCTCGTTATTAAATAAAATTAAAAGTATTGCGAAAATTTAATGACGATTGGTCCAGTAGTTAAGACTATATTACGATTTTTAATTTTTCTAAAAAGGGGGCGGGGTCTCCTGGTACGTATTCCTAATTATGCCAATACCATATGTACCAAATATCGTCGACGTAGGTCAAAAAATGCCCAAAATATGACGATATTAAATATTGGGTTATATGGGCGAGGCCACGCCCCTTTGTCCAATTAAAACTTCATATAGCCTTCCAGAGTCACAGTAACATGCTGTGAAAATTTCAAAGATCGGTCCAAGGGTTTGGCCTCCTATAAAGCACAAACAAACAGACAGACATTCATTTTTACATAATACACAAATTAAATTTCAATGTGTCTTTCTCTTGTGCAAATCTGAAAGCAATCTATTCACTTATAATTTAATTATAATTGTTTTATCATTTTTTTATAAGTTCGATCTGAAGTAATTAAAAAAATTGACCAAGTGACCTCAAATAATAGAGATTGAATGTTTTCTAACAATCAACACAAATCATTAAAAGAAAAAAAATCTTAATCTCTGGTTTTATTATTTCAATTATTCAAGACAGTAATTTTCTTATTTAGTTTGCGCATAAATTTTACTTGCATTGTGTTTTTAGCTTAAGAGCACGCGCTGAACTTTTCTAAAGTTACTTTTGAAAAACAATTTTTTTGTGAAATTCTTAAACAGGATGAAATTCTTAAATTACTAGAAATTTAAATGCACAAAATTCAAATATCAATTTATTATCATGCGTTTTAGAAAAAAAAACGATATAAATACAATACATAAGCAAAAAATAAAAATGATATTTACAAAATGTATCGTGTAGACAGCAACGGCTACAATTTAAGTAATAATTCAAATAAAAATCCCTCACATAAATCAGAACAATTGAATCTCTGACGAATTAAATAACTAAAAAATGTATTTTAAGATTTTTACTGATCAAACAAGAAACGAGAAAAAACTAAGAATATTTAAAATAATTTTAGAAATAAATTTTTATTTAAAATTGATTTAAACCGGCATTTAAGTTCCTTACAAATGTATATGATGATACAAGTCAAAATCCGACTGTTCCAGAGTGAATTTAAGATATTTGGTAGAGTATAGATTTAAAAAGGAATATTTTTGTTATTTTGAAAACCTCTACCTTGTTTCAGTGACTACAGTGAAATCTCTTTAACATAAAAATATTTATTTTTAATACATTTTCGATGTTATTGTTCTGGTTACTACATCTCTCCTCAAATTCATACCAAATAGGTTTTTTACGTGCATCAGCTGCTATTTGATTGTATTAAATACATTCTTTATAGCATTGAGCACTTAAATTGAAATGATCCGTCAAAATTTCCTTTATCAAGGACCTTAATCACTTACTTGCATAGTCGTATATGTATCTGACGAGGAAAATTGTTATAAAAAAGATGGAGAACTGACAATTAATAAGAGTGGTGGAAAAAATAAAATAACAGAATTATTACAGAAAATTAAGCAAATCGTTTAAGGAAATCCATGTGCAACAATAAGAAAAATCCAGGCTAACTGGCACGGTTTTTTTGTTTATAATTGTGATGATTGTTAAATTTCCGTAGGCACTACTAAATCGGTTTGTTGCGTTTCCGATTTGTTAAGTCCCTATAAAAACTGTATATTTACACTTAAAGAAATAATCATTTTTAAAACAAAAATATTATAAAACAGCATTTTATTACAAATCTATTTTTGAATCAATAGGCTTTTTATAATATAATAATTATACATCCGAATAATTTATTAAATTGAATACATAATTGCTCTTACATTTAATTCAAAATGAAGCCAACATATTGGCGGCTTTCCGTATGCCGGATGATATTTTTAACTGATGAACTTTAAAAGATTTACAAAAAAGGAAATAGTCGAATATGGAATTTACTTATTAAAATAACTCACGTTTTATACTTTTAAATAAATGCAAATTTAAACGACAATATTTCAAATTCAGATATTGACCAACAAACCATTACTCGTATGTAGAGCACAATCAAGTCAACTTGATAATCTTTAACGCTACAGGCAGACATTATTTGTTTATTTATTATTTTTTTTTTAGCACAAATTTTGTATCCACAAGACAATTGATTTTTTTTTCTAAATTTTTAGTTCTACTATCGTCAATGGCAAATGCTGACTTTTGCAGTAGAAACATTTGTAAGTAAAAATTATTAGACGGCAAAAGTTACATTTTAAGATACAATGACGTTTTTGTTTCTCTGCTTAATTTATTTTAAAGCGGATGTTTCTTGGATTTTTAATTTAAAAGTGTTTATTAATATTAAAACTTTTCGTGTCTAAGTGTGTAAACAAAAGTATGAAAAGTCAAAAAGCACATGTATGATTTTAAAAGAGTTTTAAGCAATAGGGAAATTAGAAGCTGATAGTTAAGATAGTGGTAAAAATAAAAAAAATAAATTTTATCTCTTTTATTTTTAGAATAAAAAAAAAAACATAAACTGATTCAAAGGGTTTTAATCATTATTTTTTATTTGCACGAGTGGTAGAAAAATAATAAATGTTAATTTAGTTTTATTTTTATGACTGTGTATGATTAATTTTTGTTAATTTTATCAGCACTTTTACGTCAAATTGAACTTTCGTCAGTTGTTCTTAAGATAATTGTTTTTTAACTGTATTGAAACTTAAACGTTAATCAAGTTTTTTGAATTTAAAAAAATTATTTAATTTGAAACCATATAATTTTAAACAACTTGTCTTGGCTTTTTGAATGTAAAAAAAAATAATTTAATAATTAATTTTTATAATATATTGCGGTAAAAAAGAAAACTCGTGCTAATTTTTGTGTACATTTTTACCTCAACTTGTATTTGACCCAAAAAAAAGTAAAAAAAGTTTATTTAAGGTGCCAATAATGCACAATGTCCAAGTAGCGGACCTCCAAAATTCCCAATATGAACACATTTTGCGGAAAAATAAATGGATGTTTTACGACTGCTTTCATTACTTACTTACAAAGTAATTTTTTTTATTGTATAAAAACAAATAATTAAAATTTTGTTATTGCATACTTCTTTAGCTCTTAGTAATTCCACGAAAATAAAGAATTGAAAAAATAATAAAAAAGAATTTGTGTATTTTTAGTATTTAAAACTTTTAACAACTTAAACACTGTAAAGTAAAACAAATAAAACATATACAAATTCAACTGATAAATATGCTGCAATTTTAGTACCTAATAGTAAAAGGTTTTGTAATGAATTTGAAGCTATTGTTGCGAAAATAAGTTTTAAATCCTTTATATATCTGTAACGACACAGATAAAAGCTAAAAACGGTCCACCGCTAAGACGTGTGCAAACAGAATAAAAAGGGAAGATAGCAAGCAAGGCCGCTGCGTTGGGAAAGGTGTCTATGTGTTTGTTAAACAAAAGACTATGAATTCAAATCCCAACAGAGCCTTGAGTAGAATAAAAAATATTTGTTGTTGCGCTTGATCTATAAATAAAAAAGCTGCCATAGTCCCAAATATAAAAAGAAAGCAATTGTGCAACCGGGAAAAAACCTCAACAGAACTTTAGTTGACAGCAATGTATGACAGTAGTGGATAAATTAGTGACAAGAGCCTGTCTGAAAAATAGGGACGGAGGTTTTGAGTTCGCGTCTTTGATAAAGCTTTGATGATACGGGATAAAGGCACATTTTGCTAAAAAAGACTGGCAATAAATATAGCAAATTAAATATTGTACTTATGTAATTTATTAAAAAAAATATTTATTAAACAAAAGAAAAAAAAACTAAATTATAATATTTATTATTTGAGACAATCTGTGACTGCTAATATTAAGAGTTTTGCGTACATCTGCAGTAAAAAACACAACTTGTAAAAAAATCATCTTTTATAGCAGTTAAAAACAAATAGTGTATTAGTCCAAAAAGTAGGATAGTGTGTATTAAAATAAAATGTGTGATAGATTGTTTGACATGTCTATCCGATTTGTCAATCTATTAAAAAAAATCATAAAATAATAGTTTCTGTACGATCAAAACTGGGTTTTAAGTTGTATCCAGGGTTTAAATTGCTTGCTTAAAAATAACAACAGCACTAAAATATTTGCTTTGCTAACATGTAATGGTGGTACTGTTTTTTTTTTTTCTTAAAAAGCAACAGCAAAAGAAAAACAAACACCAACTTATTGCTTAAGCAAACGTTTTCAAAGTAAATGCTTTGCTGATTGCTTTGCTGATAAATAGTTTGCTTAAGCATTTGCGTTTCTTTTTCTTTCGAAACCCTGCAGTATGCAGACTGCTATTAGCAGTCACATTTTACTAACCAGTTCATCTTTTTTCAGTTACATACTGAAAATAAACAACTGAAATCAGTTTTCTATTTCACGCCAACTGAAAATAGTTGAACTGAGCACACACACAACTAAAAACCAACTGAATTCAGTCTACTATTTTCAGGAGCAAAACGAACACACAGCGACTGAGTTTTGAGTTTGTAAGATAACAATATGCAACTGAGAAACCAGTTCGTGTGCGTTTAGCAGACGTAGTTATGTTTTTTTAGTATCGTAACAAAACTAGAAATATGATGTATATGGATTATGTGAATGGGGTGGTTAAACAAAGTAGAAAAGTGAGCGTTCGTATACATTTTTTTGTTCAACAAATTAAAGAAAAATATATACATGCATTACTACTTGGTGATGTTACTCGAAAATGTTTTAATTTATATTTTTTGAATATTTGAGTTATAAAATGTAAATTTATTTTGATTAAAAAAAATTGTAGGAAAATTATAAATTTTTAACTAACAATATTAATAGTTTTTGAATAGTATTGTAGAGCAGTGCCTTAGAAGAAATATTCAGATTTGGGTTTTAATTAACTATTAATTAATTTGTAGAAATTATGAGTGGAATTAAAATGTGAATGCTTCATTATTTTTAGAGGTTTTTTTGCTAAGTGAAAAAAACCGTTCTTGCTGTTGTATGTATAAATTGTCCAGTGCCCTTTTTAAAGAAACTGCAGCGTTTTAAAAATTATTATTATATTACAACAACAACAATACAAAATCAATCTACATGTTGTTAACAAAATCCCACAGTTAAAAGGTTCCGGTTAGTGTTTTGTACATTTATTACATATGGGTTCTTTTACATTAGGTAGTGTACGGTCCTCTTCTTTTGGAGTGTTCTTTCTTTTTCTTTCATAAAATTGATTTACTTAAAGAGACTAAGGGCTCACATTGTATGTTATTAATTTTACTTAAAGCGAAAACATTTTACTGCTTTTGCATTAAATGAATAATAAAGAGCTACATCCATTTCGTGTAAGTTTCCTCGAAAACGCCTGTTGGTAATAATCTCATTTATTTATTAGAAGACATTAAATTTTTTCTTTATAATTATCTTAATTAATTTATTTTAAATCTGCACAAAAGTTTTTTCAGTAATACAGTCATTTTATATTCAAACTGCCGTATTCATGAAATATTAAAATAGATTTGAAATATATTTTAGGACAAATTTGTCATAAAAAATATTTCAAATTTATTTTATTTTTAATGAATATGGCAGTTATTCTTTTCTGCTTTTATCTGTATGTATGTAAGTAAACTAAAAACTGAATTATGAAAAAAACGGCAAAGAATATTTATTTGCTTTACCATTAAGCTAGGTAGTAAAATTACGGATGAGCGACGGTAACTTTGTAACAGGCACAAATCCTTTAAATTTCAATTTATGGGAATTTCGACTTTATTATAGTTGTAAACAAAATCGCGAAAGTGAAAACATAGATATATTTAAATTTTATGGGTGTAAAAACCCCAAACAAATTCCACCCAACTGAGACTTTTGTTATATAATAGGTTAGTAGACTACACTTAACAGGCGTGCTAAAGCTAATTTTGAAAGACTGCAAAAATCGGTTAGGCGTAGAAAATCTTGAAAATATTTTATTGGCTTAACTTAATTCTATACTTCTCGATGAAATTATTGACGATTTAATATGAATAGCTATGTTTTATTAATACATTTTAAGTTATATAGTAATTTATTAAGTTTAAGGTTAATTTATTAATAAAGTTCCAAGTTGAAAACAAAATCGTGTAAACCAAAAATTAATTTTAAGTAAAATTATTCTAATCGTGTAGAACCATTTTAATATTTAAGCAATTAAAAAAATAAATAAGCAGAAAATCTATTCCTTCAAAATTATTTACACGTGCATGTAACAAGACATTTGCAATCAAACTTTCATACAAACAGTATGAAATGAAATTATTTTCTATTTATACCAACAATGATAATACACATATCTATTTGTTAAAAAACTGTGTACAAACACACAATCAAACTATTCAGTCAGACTATCCACACACATTTTGAGTTGTGTTGCGTTACTAGAAAAACATAACTACGTCCGCTTAACGCACACGAACTGGGTTCTCAGTTGCGTACTGTTAACTTATAAACTCAAAACTCAGTCGCTGTGTGTTCGTTTTGCTCCTGAAAGTAGTAGGTTGAATTCAGTTGGTTTTTAGTTTTGTGTGTGCTCAGTTAAACTATTTTAAGCAGTCAAATAGTTGAAAATGAATACTCAAACTATTTTTAGTACAGTCGCCAGTCAAAAAAAATTTTGTTGGTGCTGAATATTAAACCCTGATGCAAACAGACCTGATAGTTTTTTAAATGTTTCTTGTGTGAGGTAACAGGACAAAAGCGAAAGGATGTTCCATTTGATATTGCCTCGTGTGTAGTATTACCATATGCTTATTTATTTGTTAAATACTAACAAAGATTAAACCGAGAATTGAGAATTTTCAGATGTAAGATAGTTTTTTTCAAAATATTTTCATACTTCCTAGAATTTGATGGTTTTGGTAATTTTTCCTGTTGACCTTGTTCTTTGGACGCTTTTACAACACTTCTTATTTAAATACAGTGTAAAAAACTCGTTGAATTTCGGAATTGGATGACAAATTGAAAAAATTCTCTATTTCTATTTTCAGCTTTTACCAACACAAATTATTTGCCAATACAACACAAACGGCTGATTTACTAAAAAATGATGCAATGCATCACCTATATTTCATAACGTAAAACCAAAGCACATAGTTGGAATGTATAGCAACTTTGCATATATACACGATCTAAAAACTGCAACAGAAATGTATAAAAACTTTGTATTAATACGTTTTAGACGTTAGATTCACTGTGCAATGCAAGTTAGCTAAAAGAAATACTTTTCCGTCACTTAAAGCTTAACTCATATTAAATAAATATAATTTTTGAACATAAAATGTGCAGAGAAACAATTTTGTATTATTTTGTTTGCATTCAAAAAATCAATAATGGTGAAAACAAGTAACAAAAGAAATTTTCATTTAAATAATTTCAAATATTTTGATACCTTAAACTGTTTGTAATTTAATAAAAGTTCATTTGAGTGCAGTGCAATGGAATATTGTTATTATACTTTAACACGTTCCTTGGTATTATCGGTATGTAAAGTAATGTTCTGAATAATTTTGTATTTATCAGCGAATAATAAAAAAGAAACAATTATTGTTAATTTGTTTTACAGTTTAATTTGTGTTAATTATGAATTCACGCATTTCTATAATCTTTAATTTTATTATAATTTGTTTGCAATGTTTTAAATACTGTTAAAAGGTTCTTATTGGATAGTGGTTTAATAAACGTACTAATAAAACAAATTACGGAAACTCATATTTATAAACGTGGCTTGCCGTGATAAGTCATAAATGAGAAAAGATTATTTTTCGTAAGCTGCAAGGTTATTTTATTTTGATACAGGCTATATCCGTTGCGCTTCGCTACCCCAATAGAAAAATAACTTTTTACTTTGTATGAAAGGTATCTTACCGCACTCTCCTAGTTCAGCCAGTATTTCGCTGGACCATGCACTTAACGTGTTATAATTCTATTGCTATTCGGCAATAATTTTTTACCTTTATGTCAGTTACCACGACCACTACTCCAATTCAAGAATTACTTTTAAAAAAATTTTCAGAATGCTGGGAATACATACATTTGAAACGCATATTTATAAACGTGGCTTGTCGTAATAAGTCATAAATGAGAAAAGATTATTTTTCGTAAGCTGCAAGGTTATTTTATTTTAATACAGGCTATATCCGGTGCGATTCGCTACCCCAATAATATAAAATCTTCTTACTTTGTATGAGAGGTATCAGTATGGGATAATAGGTACAGTTAAACCACTATTCTACGGCTCTCGTGGGTCCGGCACCAGCACAGATAATCGAAATACATGTTTAATAGAGGTTATATTTAAATATACAGAAAGAGCAACTTAACAGATATTTTTTTGTCGTAATCATGAGTCGAAGTAATTTTATCTTTAATTTAAAGAACGTTTGTTCCTTTTGGTAATTTACTATTTGAAGAAGCTGTCGTTTCCTTCCAAATGAATAAAGCGCAAAATGTTCTTATTTCTGGGCACATGAACTTAAAAAGGGAAACACCGGACTTAGATTTACATAACAAAAAACATAAGAATGCTGCACGAAGAATATATGTAAAGCACGGTTAATATAGGTATAAATCTAAAGCACGGATAATAGAGGGAAAAAATAAAAATAACCGCATGCCGGTTAATAGATGTAACCGATTAATAGAGACCCGCTTAATTAAGGTTTAACTGAGCTATATTCATCTAGATAAATGATAATTACTTTTTACTTTGGAATTTAATACGCCCAGTTTTCCCATCTATTCAGTTATTGGCCAAACTAGGCGCATAAACAAGGTATTACTTTTACGAAATTTTAAGGCTCCATCTACTAAAATTTAAATATTTAATTTGCCCACTTAAAATGTCGAAAAAAGTGATTAGCCTATTTTATCTACCTGTTAGCTACTATTCAAATTTTAAGATCAATCTACGCTTGTAGACAACTTTCCGATAAAAAACCAAACAAATACATTTTTATATGTACACTAGCTATTCCCGGTGCGCTTTGCTATCCTTACAGGTATAATCGTACTACATCTACACTACCAATCCAGCCAGCGTTTTAATTGATTATTCACCATAGCAAGAATTTCAACACTCTGCCTATTATAGTTCTCTAAGTACACGATAATAATTTTTCATTTATACGGCATTTACACTATGCAATTTTTCATGAATTTTTGTTTGTTTGTGAAGTAGGAGGTGTTAGCCATATGGTATTGCTTGAGTTTTAAGGGGATGTTACTGTTGCTAATGTTTACTTTTAGATAACGCATAACGCTGAAACTTAAATAGAAAACTGAGAAAAAAATGCTTCAAAAAATTGCATGGTTTAAATCTGGACTAAGTGTGGGAGGCAGCAAGCCCACTGTTCAATATACTTTTTGTTTCGCCAGACTATAAAAATTAATATCTGATTTGAAGGGTTTTACGCCCACTATTCCAATTCAATCTATGGTTCGCCAAACTATGTATATTGATATGAAGGTTACTGGTGCAAAATTCAAGACTCTACCTATTTTAGCTGTCTAGTTGCACGTTAATAATTTTTACTTTACATGGGAAGCACCACGCCCACTATTTCAATCTAGTCAGTTTTTCGCATAATGCGGCTTGTATTAATAAGAAAGTTAGTAAATTTCAAGGTGCTGTGTAACACGATGTAAGTATTTATTACTTTATATGTGAAGTGTCACACCCACCGAATCTTTTACAAACTGTGAGAATTCCAAGAAGATCGGTCTGCTGGTGTAGGCAGCTATAGCTTTTCGACTTACAAACAATTTAACACATTTTGTGCTTTATATATGCATATATATGTACACATACATTCAGATTTGTTTTGTAAAAGCTAAAGACAAAATTTTAAAAGATAATTTATGATCCACTTAAATGTGGTTTTATTAACTTAAATTAACTTAAAGTATGACTTGAGTGACATTTTATAATGCGGATGAGTGTGTTTACTTCAACAAAGTCTACAAAAATTTATTTCCTACATGAATGCAAAGATTTAGGTTTAGAGACACAGCAAACTAAATTTCGAATGCAAGTGTACTTTAAGATTATTACGGTCAAGTGACTAATCAAAGCAAAAAGCTTGATTAAAATATTTAAGCTGCATATAAAAAACGAAATTACTAACATGTTTAAGTAAAATGTCTTTTGCAATCATAAAGAATGAGAGAGGATGTGCCAAAATTTCCCCAAAATGAATAGTTGCGTCCATTTGTGCAGAAGTGTTGAAAACTTTAAAGATATAAATTGCAAGTTGGCAGTTTAAAGTATTTAATATTTTAAATTACATGAGAAAGCAAAAGTAATGATGATATGGATGTTGATTTTTCTGATTGAAATTGATAAGGCTCTTGGTTTGGCTCTGCTAGTGCTATTAATTTGAGGCATTTCAGAGTATTCTCGGCTGAAAGTATTCTTGAAAGAAAATAGCGCTGGTCAAGTAATAACTTTTATTGTTGCGACATGAAATAATTATTTTCACCTGAATTGAATTATATTTATACAGATGGCGTGTATTTTCAACAAGACTTAAGGCCGTGTCAGATAAAACTTTGTCGCTTTGCGTGACGTTTCAAACTTCGAAAAAAAGCGTATAACGCAAGAGGTATGTCACAATAAAAACTTTAACATCGCCTAACTATTGTTTGTTTTTATAAGTTTTTCTTTCATAATTTTCTAAAAAAAAATAATAAAGGAAGAATATATAATTAAAAAATAATATTTTAAAATTCTTAACTCTTTTACGTTCGATTTTGCCAAAAATAATATACAAATGTATAGCAGCTAATTGTCAAAGCGCGCAAAAAGATGAGTGTTGCCCAACTTTGCGCTTTGCTTTGCGTTAAAAGTGCTTTATGTGACATACTTCATATAAGTTCGTGCATTTTATCTTAGATGTCAAAGCGAATTTGCAACGCAACGCAAAGCAAAAGTTTTATCTGACACGGCCTTTACTAAAGAAACGTTTTCTCCAATTTTTGTTTTGGTGGTCACAACCCATATGTTAAGTCATGTGATTAAATACCATTGGTTTTCTTGGTTGACGTGAATCTTTGTGACACAGTCAACTTTTAAAATACAATAGAGCGCTACCGTTTTAATAAATACCACACCACTCATCCAAGCAAAGATGTCAACCCATGTATCGATCAGGATTAACAATATTAGACCCAGCGTGTTGCATTAAAATATCAACGAGGTCCCTAGGTTCACAAGTTCCAAAAAATTAATGTCTTGAAGTGCCTGGTGTTCAGACAGAGGTGGAAAACCACTTCCTTCTTAACATTTAAAAGGCAGTTGCGACAGTACCTTTCACAGGGAAACTCTAGCCTACTTACATGTTTACCTATTATCCAATGACCTGTTAATACAGCCAAGGGTGTAAAGATTTTCCTCCTGTTCTTATTTACAATTGACCTTGAACGCTTGCCATTATAATACATTATTTGTCGAGTCATCCTAAAAATATCCAGTGTACTTTATCTACTTTAGCGCTCTGAAAGTAGCGCTCAAAATAATAGTTTCTAGTGGTAAGCTGTAAAAAGTTCGATACTTCTTTTAAGACATCCAGAGCGGATCAAGCTCTAGCCAAGCCATACGCCAATAAGTGACTTTGTACAGGAAACCGCCCAGCCTTGATAACGCAACTGTTAAGTAAATGAAAAAGTAGTATTCAATTTCAGCGACGGAACATTCCTGTCACAAAGATATCTATTAGCCACCCCGACAGTCAGAATTGCAGCCTGGAAAACGCTTACCAGATTACCTCTAGTGTATATACTCAATTGACAACCATGAACTAAAACATATAATTTGTTATTGTTTTTCATATAATTGTTCAAAGCAAGGCGACTTAATAATAAGCGGCTGTACCGCTACAAAAACAAAAAGCTGATGTAATTTTGTTGTTGCAGAGAGCAACGCTTATACTAAAAAACCGATCATGCTGATTTCCAATAGCACCTTTTTCGACACTATGTCTGATCGATTGACATATTTTTTTTTGTAACAGATGGGGTCGGAAATGGATGTTGTAGAAATTACACACGGAATGACAAACTTATATATACCCTTTTTCCACTTTTTGTAGTGATGGGTATAACAAGTGAAAAAATTGGCTTCTGAAATTTTAAAATTTTTTAAAATATCAATATGGGTTGCATTTAAAAGCTTTTGAAGAGATCTTTACAAAAATACTAAAATTAAAAAAATATGCTTAACCCGTTTAGAGCCGATGGTATTTTTATGTAAAATTATATATACATACATATGTAGTACTTAATAGTTTTTCATATTTTTTAATTCTCTGCCACCCCAATATTTGCTTTTTTATTTGGAGTTATTTGGCTATGCCGAATATAGCACTCTTACTTGTTAATACAAATATTGCATAAAGTTAGAATACCATTTAGTTAATTTTAATTACTATTAAATTATTTCGCAGCAACAGATAATTCTCTTAATATTAAAAACTGCTCCAAAGATCATAGTGTAAAGTATCATATAACATGAAATAAATATTTAGTATTAAAATATGTATGAACATAGTATATAGAATATTTAATTGTACGTGTTGTTGTTTTTCCATTATTTTACGCAACTGAATGCATTTAACATTTTCACATAGCGCTTAAAAATAAATCTCCTTTAGTGTATCTTTGTTGTTGGCCATTCGGCTCGCAGGCAACACTGAAAATTATTTCCATGAAATTGAAATATTTGTATTTTTTTCTTAAGATGCTAATTGATTTTTCAACAACTAAATCGTTTTAGTGCATGTCACTTCCATCAATAACAATTTCGAAAAACTATTTTTTCGATGAAGGAAAATTGTGTTGAATTAAGAAAACTAATATATAATGAGCTACGGAAGTTTTTGTAAGTAGTAAAAATGTTTTTACACAAAAAAAAATTCTCAAATTAAAGGGTTCTGTTTTTAATTGTATTTTTAATACTCTAACTGAATATTGTAAGATAAAATAATGTTTTCTGGTTTAAGAAATGGAGTTTTCGTTTGAAATACACAAAAAAAAAAAAAAAAAAATAGAATCGTCCTCTGCAAGAACATGTCACAGTCAAGTATGGAAAATTTTTTCTTAGTTCATTCCGAAAAAAATAACGAACAATGAATTATTTTGTACAATTTATAATTTTTATGCTCTATATAATTTCCCAATGTTCATAAAAATAATTCTTAAATTTTTTGGGTACGCCTTGGTGCTGATAAGGCAGTCTAAGGAGGAATACCCACTGTAATAAAAAATTTAGCCTCCCCATTTACAATTGTTTCTACTTCTAGAGTTTGTGATATATGACGTATAACTTTCTTCTGGGATTAAGGCCGATAGCCCCGTCCAGAAAAATGATATAGTTACGTTCATGTTGAAAGCATGCTAAATTATTTATTAGGGACGGCCGCTGCTTTGCCATGATTACTTTAGTACTTGTAAGGAAAAAATGTCGTGTATATAGTCTCTCGTAGTTAAGAAGCAAAGTAAAAGAAAACAGAAACAAGGTTGGCGTTTGATAATCATATGGGATTTTTTGTCCCGATGTTTCTAATTCCAGTTGCATTATCTGCTTAGAATTTATATAGTTTATTTAGATTGTCACAGACACGATTTCCCAGATAACTTTAGAGTACATCCTCCAGAATAGGAAACAAAATAATTGCAGATGGAAAGAATTTTTCTTATATTTCTCATTATTAAAGTCTATCCCTCTGGTCTAGATCAGCCTAGTGATTTTACACAAAGTCCCGTTTGATCGTTTGTATTAGCCAGGTTGCAATTAGTAATTAAAAAACTTCGGTTACAATCTGAGAGTGGCAAAATCATAAACAATGTAAAATTGTACACATGTGACAGCTGTTCAACTATGAAATGGTATTTAAGAGATTGACTGCCTGTTATTGAATAACATAATCAGTCATTCCTTGTCAAATTAACCAAAAAAAATTAAATTATTTCATAATTTGCGAATCCAAATTTTTTAAAACTTTTCTTATTTACACTCCTTGACTCCCTGAATTGTAATATAATTTAAAAAAAAATCTATCTCTTACAATTTTTCAGTTATAATCTTATAAGAAAAGAAAAATATCGCTTGCGCTCGAGGCTGAAATATATTACACTTCCAATGTTCTATATGCTCTAGAGAGTTAAGTGAGAGCTCATTTTTGATACCAATCATAAATAATTAAAGAATTTTTGCAATAATTAAAAATATTTTTATTATTATTATTATTATTATATTATTATTTATTATTAAAATTTTTGAGTTTTTTCTTTAGTTTTTTTAAGTTTTAAAATTTTTTGCAAAAATAATTTTCTTAAATACAATTTTTTTTATTTTTTATGTAAATTAAAACAAAATATTAAAACAAAACACATATATTTAAAAAATTAATATGTAAATTTAAGAAAAATTTTTTTGTTCAATAAAATTTGAAAACCGAAATTTCTCGTAAAACAAGTTTTTAGCAATTACCTGTTTTTTGGCCGCCAACGGTTTGTTGATCAAGTTCAAATGTGGCTCGAACTCTTGACCGAATTTTTCAATTAAATTATTTTCAGCAACCTGTTGTGGACACTCTTCTTGCTGTACCAATTCCCAAATATTTTGAGGAACATAAAACGATAAGATCAAGCCCAAAAATAGGCCAATAACAAAATAATGATTACGACTTAGTGTAGAACGGCGCATTTTCGTCGAATAGCCGCTGTTGCTACAGCTACTACTGGTGGTAAACGATTTGTTCGTTGTTGTTATGACAGACGAATAGGAAGAAGAATGCATTGAGGAAAATGTGAGGAAATAAATGATAACAAATATGCCATAAGAAAAAAATCGCACACTAACACTGCTGTCTTTAACTCTCACACAACGGTCTTGTATGTTTTGTTGTTGATTTTATTTTTGCTGCTGTTTAAGTGATGTTGTTGCTGGTTCTTATTCTTTTATTTATTTATACCTACACTGCTGACACTGATCTTGGCACTAGTTTACAAGTATTTTGTTGTTTGTTTATTTCTTCACTGATTACCAAGCTTTTAGCTGTTGGTTTTTTACATAAGAATTATTTTTTTTATGTTGTGCTGGGTTTATTATATATTTAATTTTATTTTATTTATTTATTAATGTTTACAATCTTTAGTAGACTGAAATAAATCACAAGTAAAACTCCAACAACAAGTAACATTTTAATTGTTTTACAAGAATAACAGCAAAAATCGGCAGACACTTATAACTAGCAATAATGATAATTTACACACTCTTTTATTCATTCTTTTAAGAACATATTTGCCGACAACACTTTTTTAATCAAAAGAGCAACAACTAAATATTGTTTTATTAATTACTTTTGAAAAAAATACAAAAAGATATTTTATTGTTTTCCTTTTTCAAGTGATAATTTTAGTTCTCTTCCTTTTTTCTTAGGATTTCTAAATATTTTTTAATTTGAAAAATATTTAAATTATTTTTTAAGTTCCTTTTTTAGGGAACCGGTTGTTTATTTTTAAGGAGTATCTATAAATTTGACAAAACATTATTTATCTTAATACGAGAAAACTCTTTTAAAGCAACTTTTTTATTTAAACCATTGCACTATTAATTAGCAAAAAAATAAAAAACAACTCAATAAAAAATTCCAAATACTACTAAGCAACGGAATTAAAAAGTGCCGGGTTCTTATAAATAAAACAACGAAAATACGATCAGCAGGTATAATAAAATAAGGAACGACCTGACAACCGCACGCGTAAAGTAGTTATGTCAAACTGACAAGAAAATTTAGTGTGACGTTAATAGTTTGCTAAAGTGAACATGGTTGTAATTTTAAGTACTTATTACATTAAGTAGAATTGTAGAAAAACAATAACTATCAGATGAAAATAAGATGATTGGATAAAAAAATGCTTATTATTTTATATTTTGGAAGTTTTCCAAATAAAAATTAGCACTTTAATATTTTGTTGGAAATACAATCCAAATATATTTGGTGTTAATTTTTATTTGCAATTGTTAATGCAGTGTTCTCGCGGCATAAAAGAACTGCCTTATCATAAATACAAATAATCGCTTTATGGCAAAGTTGCCACTGCAGACAAAATGTGAATCACGTAAAGTTAAATTTATATTTTACATAATATATTTTACCTTTAAAGACGTCGTTGCATAAACTCAAACATAGATATACTTCGAAAGTACATATGTTCTCCTTTATAAAATTGATGTCAACTTAGTATTGTTTAAATCATTCCGAACTTGTGTGTTCTATATTTTTTAAGTTATATGTAAATTATTTATTTTAACAGGGCTTAACTTCGTTATCGTATTTAAATAATTCTATAGACGGTACAGAGACTAATAGTAGCAAAAACTTTGCGTATTAGAAATTGCTAAGTGGTTTTCAATTTTGCTATACAAACTAGGGAAAATACTAGAAGTATAAAATTCAAAATGACTGAAACGAAAACATGAACAAACGTTTTTTTTTTTAACCTTTCTAACTGATTATCAGAACACATTTATAAACTGTTAGTTATAAAAAAACACGCTTGTTTTCTACCTGACTCTTAAATCTATCACACTGTTGTTAAAATTAAAATACGGATGAAAAATAATCAATATTAAAGATTATTTAAAGAAATCAAGCGCATTTAAACATAAATAATTGTGTTTTTAAATTTTGTTGCTTTTTACTTTATTGACTGATCATAATTCTCGTTTAACCAATTGTGTTTTTAATTAAAGTATCTTATTTTATTATATACCAACATAAAGTAAGAAATGTTTGTAAAAGCCTATTTATTTATTTAAACCAACTAATAATATTTTATCAATTTAAAAATTATATAAATATTGTAATAAAATAACTTAAAACATTTAGAAGTTCCAACGGTACCGATCATAGAGATGAGATGCTTTTTAATACATAATAAGAATCTTTTAAGATCTTCGGGTGTTGGGCGATTCTGTGATGCAGAGGATGTCGCTTTCGGAAGCAACCTCTTACAATATTCTCACTGGATATATACATAGGTTCTAAGTGCACACGCCCATACATACATATATATTTATAAACACATATACACAAAAATTACTTCTCAAGTTCGGAACTATTAATGCACTGTTATAGAATAATTTCATATATCAAATTCGTTATAATTGTTTCTTGAAGGCAATCAGAAACAATTAATTAATAAGATAATGTACCTCTTTGTGTTGTTATGTGATTTTCTTCAAATCAAATAGGTACACGCAATCGTTTTTTCTTCTGTACTAAGTGACTTGATAAAGTACTCATTTCGACACTCGTGAAGAACATATAAAAGAAAATGAAGCGTTGTATGTCTACGGACTGTTTTAAGCCAGGCTCCAATTGTTAAAAAGCTTAGCAATCTACATTTAAAAGTAAACCATTAAAATTTTATGAGTAAGAAAATTATAGCATTTAATTATAAAAAAAAATTAAATATATTTATTATTTGATACTCTGCGGTTGTTTTCGATGTGTGTGAATAAAAACTTATGAGTCTGGCAAAGAATTTTCTTTTAAATAATATAAGTCATTTACCTTGAACTATAAATCCTTTATAATATGATTTTCTTCATACACACCAATACATGTTCGCTTTGAACTTTAAACAGTTGCAGAACAGTTTTTTTTTTGTAATTTTGTTCAACAGCCTTGAACTAAGAGTTTTCGTTGTTGGTTTAACATTTATTCCAATAGTTAACTAAAAATAAAATAAAATATTAAATAACAGCATAACAAAATTCAATAAACTTTATTTAATAGCAATTATTCCTTGAATTAAATTAAATTTACTCATAGTACCAATGTAAGGAAAATTATTATGTTTAATTTCTCTGCAAAAAACAGAGAAAGAAAAACTTAACGTTTGAAATTGAGTTTAGCATTGAACATGCCATCTGTTTCCTGTTGATATCATGTAGAAAATAACAATAAAAAGAATAAGAAAAAAAAAACGCTACCATAACGACATAAATGCTCAACTGCCACAAGTGAGCACTGACTGTAAACAATCAACAGCCAATATTATTTGTCGGATATCAAAAGGACTTCTTTTTCTGCTGCAATGTGGTAGCAAAAAAAAGTATGAAGAGAAAAGACAATACCAGTAAATAAAAAATGACAACAGAGCTAGAAAAACTTTAATCGATAAATGTCGACACTCTTTTTCGAATTGTCCTAGTTTTAAGGAGGCCAAAACCATTGAGATATTTTTTAAGAAAAATAAACTTTACTAAATGAGGATGTAGTGATGCTTCACATATAAAATTACGGTCAATTCGAAATTTGCAGATTAAAGAGAACTCTTGACAAATTATTTAGAGATTTAAAGTTTTGGTGATGCCATATCAGACACTTCTTCGGTCAAATCCGTTTTAAGTTTTGTTATTTGATTTTCCAAAAAATTTTCTGTTTGTAATGTTTTTGAAAGTTTTTGTAACCCTTAATTTTACGAGCTCGTGAGCGTGTAAAAACTTTTGTTAAAGTGATGAATTTGCAGTAGTTAGATTTTTTAGTGATGACGTAACCTTTTGGCTTGATTGATATATCAGCTGGAAAAAATATTGTATCTGGTCTGGAAAACTGAAGAAGTAATTGTCAAAAAAGTGTTGCATAATCAAAAAAATAATACGTACAGGGCACAAAGAAAAAATTGTTAAATATTAAGGCTACATATTATATGAATTAGTTTAAAGAAAATAAAAAAATCTAAAACATAATTTTTTCAGTATATTTGGAGAGATGTTACTTTTTAAGAAAACATATCGCACCCTAAATACTAAAGGGTCACAACTCAAAATTCTTAAAATTTCAGGAGAGTCAAAGCAAAAGCAATGTAATTAACATAAAAGAAGATATTGATGAGAATGAAATTTTTTAAGTAATCAGCGATTTGAAATGTGGATTCATTTATGAAAAAAAAGTCAATTTTGGAAAATTTTGAGTTGTGACCCTTTAGTATTTAGGGTGCGATATGTATATGTACATATATCTGTATTTAAAAAATTATAAATAAAGTGTGTGGAAAGATATGAAAATGAGAAAACCTTTATGATAAACATATTTATACCATTAATATTATGTATGTATATATATAATTAAACTTAATGCTGAATTAACAAAAAAAAACACATTCTAATATTACTGCTTTAGTTTATATATAATTAACAATCCTAATTATAATTCCAATAAGACTGTAATTAAATGTTTGATCTGGCAACATTATTTCTTTCCCCAATTTGATAATACTGCGAGCAAGTAGTCGATTAAAATATTAGTCATCGTTAGTTGGCGGAAGGGAGCGCACAGTATTTTCGGATGATGCTTTCAAAGTAAAAGAAATAGTTTTTTGCAAAAAACAATTTTTATTAAACTATAAAAAAGCAACATTTGATGATAAATGTGAGTAAACATGATTTGCGGAGAAGTTTTTATAAAAAAAATAATATAAATTAATATATTAAAAAATATATTGCAAGTAGGTTTATGCAAATAAATAAAAAATATACATATTTATAGGAAAAATCAAAGTACGGCAAAGCCTAAATTAAAAGTAAAAACAGAAGCTGCAAACAAAAACGAAAGTTGAAAAACGAAGAAATACAAAATAAATACATAGAAACCCCAAAAAGGGACTAAAAACGCCAACCAGCTGCAAATTGCAGTTAGCAGAGTTTGCAGAATAAAGCATATTAATAAGTGTGTTAAGTGTGCCCTGTTACAGAGATTTCGAAATTAAAGTTATTTTTTGTGTTTTTATCACTAAGTCAAGTGCGTAAAGTGAATTTTTAATTAAAAGATCGTATTGACAAAAGGATTTCGTTAAAAGTTGTTTGCATAATTAATTAAAAACGGGTTTTTTTTAAATAACCCAAGATATTTATTTTATTTTTGTTTATTCGATAAATTAAATTATGAATAAAACAAATAAGTGCAAATTTTGTTTTCTATTGTGTTATAAATTGCAAAAAAATCTTTAGTCGAACGATACAGAAAAATTTAAATTTAAATTGTACGACTAACAAAACAAATAACAAAATATCTGTACAGCAAAGTAAAAAGAAAATAATAATTTTTTATGTTTTTCGATATAATTTGAAACTAGTGTTTTGGTGAAGAAGAACTGCTTGTAGTGTTGTGTATATTCGTGAGTGAATTTGTGTGCGTTTATGTCACAAACTAACTGATGGCAATGTTGCCATATGAATACTAAATATTCTCAATATTTTATTACAATATTTTAAACTTTTTTTTTGTATTTTTTTAATTTATGCTATTATCTTCTTTAAAAAAATATTTGGGTTTTTTAACACAGAACAATTTTTATGATAAAAAATTACAAATATTTTAACTTTTACTATAATAAATCTTTTCCTAGTTTCTAAATAATATAAAAAAGGGTCCTAATATTCAGATCCTGTAAAAAGAAAAATTAAACTGTTAAGCGGTAAAATAAAAGTGCAACGAAAGTTTTGTATACAAAAGATATTTATGATTATAAAAAAATAATAAATGAAATAATAATAAGACTTGTGGTAGATTAAAAATTGTTTGTGGCCATTACACTGAAATTTTAAATACAGATTTTAATATAAATAAATTACCTTTTCAAAAATAACATATAATATTTTTATGGTTTGAAAATTAGTATAAAAGATTGCTATTAAGTCGTATTATTCTATATGGGACTATATTTCTTTTCTATTTGCTATTGCTATTCTTGCTTTGTATATTTGGGCTGGGGAGCTAATTTTGGTAAATATGTGTTTTGTAATTTGGTTTATACAAAATTAGATATAAAGACATAGGAATTTCTTACTTTGTAATACATATTATATTTTGGCCTTGAAGGCTTTGTATTACTAAACTGAATCAATAAATAAATAAATAAATAAATAAATAAAGCAACCTGATTTAACTTAAAATCTAAGCTTCGCATATATGGGACGATAGAGAATTAAAAAAATATCAAGTATAAAAATTCGCGCTCGCCAATATTTTCCGAGTTATAAGCCTTTGAACTTTTCATAGAAAAGTACAATTGTGCACCATATTTTTTAAGATATCAGTATGGGTATCATTTCAAAGCTTTTAACGAGATCTTACAAGAAATACTAAAATGTTTAAAAATGCTTAACCCATTAAGAGACGATGATATTTTTATGTAAAATTATATGTAGTACTTATTTTTTAATTCTCTGTCACCCCAATATTTATTATTATTTTGATTGGAGTTAATTCACTAAACTAGATTTACATATATGGTGAAGGGTATATAAGATTCGACACGCCGAATATAGCACTTGATAACTAAGCTTAAAGCACTAACTAAAAGAAATCTTAAGCAGTTGAAAAGTTTAACAACTGTTGTTAAAATCTCGATATCAGTTGGGTTTGTTTCCAATTTCTGTTCAATTCAATTCAATTTGCGTTATTTTATTTGTAATTTGTAAGCCTAATTGGCCAATAAATAAATTACAGTATTCCACACATTAATTGTATACAAATTACTTACAGAAATGTTTTTAACTTGTAATTTTGTAAACTGAAGTGATAAACAAAATAAACCAAATATTAACAAAGCCTTATAAATAAAAATTATTCACCAAATGTGCTGCTTAGCGCAAAAAGGGCTTCTACAAAGAGAAAGAAATTAAAATGTAGAAACATCCAAAAATAGTAAAAACAACGCATTTCTTTCCCCACAAAGTTAATTAGAACATGTCTCCAACTGTCGTAAATTTCTCGTCAATTACAAAAAACAAAACAAAGGCGAATTAGGATTATCTTTGATATGCCTTCAAGTTGATAACCAGAAGGAGGTTATCAATATGTCGTTTCTGGATCGATTTTAAACATTTTTTTTTTTTAAGTTTATTCTTACAGATTTGTCCGGTTTTTAACAACAAGTATACAATTTCAATTTAAAAATTAAAGGGTGTTCCAATAATTGTTGGTATTCCAGATATATAACCCTATCTTTTAAGCCGCTATAAAAATTATAAGCTAAAGGGTGTTATAATAGTTGATGTATTTTGATGTATGTATGGCCAATACTTTTGAACCGTTATAGACAACGTCCCTTTCGGGACGGAGTTTTATTTTGCAAACCAAATTATGTATGGTAAAATTTTTTTCATATTCTAAAAGGTA
The DNA here is from genome assembly GCA_916610165.2 of Gymnosoma rotundatum. Classification (NCBI taxonomy): domain Eukaryota; kingdom Metazoa; phylum Arthropoda; class Insecta; order Diptera; family Tachinidae; genus Gymnosoma; species Gymnosoma rotundatum. The sequence goes on from OU744340.1 coordinate 102,965,576, forward strand.
TGATAAAAGTATTATGTTCTCCATACTTCAAAATTTTAAATTCGTCCTTTTATCCTGGGACATATAATCCCAACAAGTGTTTTCATGGGGCATAAAATCACAATCAGTGTTCTCGAAGAGCGATTCGAAATTAAAAAGATAACTAAAATATAAATATTATTAGATTTAGATAAAAGTTTACATTTATTTTTAACATTTTAGGAATGCAATTAGGTATTAATTTGTGGAATGGCCCAAAACACTTGTAACATAAGGCGTTGTCACAACCTGAGCATATCATCTTTGTTCGCTTTTCTGTGCCAAGAGAAGAACAGCGGACACAGCGACAACGCTTCTCTTGCTCTACTGGCAAGTGGTCTTCAATATTGATGCTATCCGTTTTTGGACGTTTGGCAGTTCTACCTCCCTGGCGATTGCATTAAAAATAAAGAAAAAAGACAGTTTGAAAATTGCTGCGACGTATTATCCCAGTAGTCCCGAAAGGGTTAAGCCGTTATAGACAGTAAGCTGAAATCTGTTTTGAAGTTGTTTTTTTTTAAGAATTACTTAATATATGTTTATAACGGTTATTTTGTAGCCCCCTAGTTAAAGCTCAATCCCCTTGTGTTGTCGAATTAATTTTTTATTGTACAAAATACTATAGTGTTAATGTGTTGTTTGTAATTTTTTATTAAGAAATGTAAACAACTTTACATTTTCATGACACATTTCATTGTATTAATATGGTATATTCCTTTTGTCCCTTATAGAAAAAATTAAAATTTAATTTAATTAAAAAGGCAATTTGAAAAATAATGTGGAAAGTTAATAAATAAAAGTAAGCAGACAAAGTTGTTTTTTTAAACTTACATTTTTTTCTTTCTCTTTATTATATGACACTTAGCAATACAGTCGATACAAGAGTAAATGGAATATTGCAAACAGTACGTAAATAAAGGAAATCATAAATAAATAATAAAAAATAATAAAACTGGTAGATGAGATTTAGAACAGTCAAGGCTGTTCTTCTTTGTCCTCCTTCAAGATTTTTTTGTCTTATTGTAACAATTGTGAATATTGAAATCTTTTTGTTTTTAGTTTAAAACCGTATAAATTTGTGTTTTTATCGCATTTTTTCTGCATTGACTCAAAAGAGTGTAAATTGAGAAAAACTGCAAACTTCAAGGAATAAATTTCGTACGTTTCTACACTCTTTATGAAGATATAGATTAATTGACGGTGGCTTCTATTCATAATAATACCTGGCAATACAATATTTATTTTTTTTTATTAAAGCAAATGAAACCCAGAAATAAAAAAACAGAATTGTGGAAATAAAAAATGAAATACTTATTTACATATGTATATATGTGGATAAAAACAATGGGAGCTCTTAAGTACCTAAAAGAAATTTTGTATTTCAATACATGATGTAGATCACAAGGCGGGCTGTTATTTGCGCTACGATCAAAATAAAATGCATTAGAATATTTATTTCTTTTATTATGTATAAAATCTTTCAGCAGTTTATTGATGAATGGAATTTCGTACTTATATATTTAATTCAGAATTCAAAAGTATACGTTCATTAAATTTCTAAACTTTTTTCTTTAGCAGGAAATTCATTATTGGCAATTGATTGAAGTGTATAGCCAACTTCCCAAAAAAATCTTGTTTTCAATAAATGCAGAACCAATATATAGAAAAGAAAATTAATTATAAAGGAAAAAAACAATATTATTTAATAATAAAAATATAATGTAAAGTAAAGTACATATATCTTCTAGGCTGCGTGTAGGGAGAGATATTTTAGAATCAAATAAATGCTAAAATTTGTTTGCCTCAACCGTAATTTATTTCATTTATAATCTGGTAACTCTTGATTTATCTCTATCGTCTACGACGGCGCTAAAAATCACCAACTGTAAAAAACATTATTTAATTGTGGTGTGTTGGTTTAGTTCGAAAAGCATTGGTAACGATTTCATTTGCAAAAGGAATCTACAAAACTTTTGCTGCCTGGCTAACTTACGGGTCGATATAGTGAAGTAGTAAAAATCGTTCGGCAAAAATACAAGTGCGCGATTTTGTTTTTATAAAATTTAAAAATAATTGTTCCGATTTTTTAGTTGTTACTCATCCAACGCAAAATAAAATAAAACAAGCAACTAATGCTGTGATTTGTTTGTGTAATTTCTTAAAAAAAAAAACAATACAATAATTTTAGTTTTCGGTGTTAGTTATCCTCTGTTAAGGCAAAAAAAAAAAAAAAATATGATAATAAAATCAGCAATGCATAATTGTGTATGTATGTCATTTGTATGCGCGTAGAAAGAGAATCTAACAGTTTTCAATACGTTTGTGCGTGTAATTGTGAAAAATAATATGCGCAAGATTTTTTTTGTTCTAGTATTCGAGTTTCGTTTAAAGTCGTAGCGCTGTTAAAAGGTTTTAAAAGGTGTTGCAGCCAATTTGTTGCCACTATTGCTTATAACGTCTTTGTGTGAGTGTGTTTTTTTTGCATTAAGTTTTATTTCAAAATCACCCCTTTGACTAACCAAAAAATATCTGAGTATATCTAATGACAAAACATATAAAAAATTGGAACAGCAACAAGAAACGAGAGCAGAATTATCCATGTGTACATACATACATACATATATACATAAGTATTTATGTACTATCCTGATACTCATTTCTTTATTTTGCAGATTGGCTAAAACCGACGACCTAATAATTAAAATCAACCTGTTTGCAACTTTGCAATTTTGAATTGTGTTCTTCTATTTTACCAACACAAACAAAAATGTTGGTTATCATACCTACAACATACATACATTTATACATTTCTTATAACAGCTATTTATGTTCGTTATGTTAAATGCCTTAAAAAAGTGTCTAACATTTATTAAAATAAAAAAAACACTATTTTGAACAATTTATACACATTTTCCTTCAATTATAAAAAAACAATTTTATTTAATCAAGTGCTGGAATTAAAAACAATTATTGCGTTTGTCAATAAAAAAAATGTAAATAGTGACACAATTAACCAAGAAGTTGCCACTCTTTACCAATATCATTCCCAAATCATAGGAAATCTCAAAAATACTTTCCATTTCCACTTTTTATTTAAAATTATTTATTTTCTTAAACAAAAATTTTTTATTATTAATCTGTATTATGATCTGTAAGCTAACTTCCTAGCAGACACAAAATATAAAAGGTAACCTCTTATCGGTGCCCACCACGAGGAGGTAAACGTCGAACTTTGGACAGTATAGTTGGCTACGGCAAGCCATACACCTATGCCTACAGGTCGATGACTGTAGCAGATTAAATAGAATCCATAGCCCCTTGGCAAGAAAGTCAATAAGGGGCTCAGATGTGTATACCTTAAGCTGAATGTTTGCACTATTGACAGGTCATGGAAATTTCAAGTATCATCATGTGGCCAGAATGAGAATTAAAGTAAATAATACTTGAAGTCATTGCCTGTAAGAGCTTAGTAGCATTAATAGGATGTGAATTAGAGCTGTGTCGTTAGCGAACGAACGGGTTAGATTGACCGAATCAATCAAGTGAACTGGTCATTTAAATCAGGTCTTTTCGTTCAATAGTGTACGGGTTAAATTAAACGGATGACTTAATTGAATGAAATGAGCCAAATATTTAACCGGCTCCTTTCGTTCAAATTGACCGATTGAATTGAACGAACGAATGAGTCTTTGATAATTGATTGAAAAAGAGTGCTCACTGAAACGAACGACCGGGCACATGTCTAATGTGAACGTTCTGCACTGGGTAACATAAGACTTTGCACCATTGTCAGATGCTTGAATGCTAGCAATTACTAAAGACATCGCAATGAGAAAGAAAGCCAATATCGGTCAATAGTTTAGAATCAATAAAGGCAGGAGTAAAATGTGATGATGACACTTGACTTAATGAGAATAAGGTTGCCGTAAATTGCGAATCGTCTAGCTATAATCATTGAGAATAGAAGGGTGTCGAAGAGGGACCCATTTAGGAAGCGGATAGCTTCGATATCCCCACAAAAAAATAATTATAATAAAATAGTAAATAAAAAAATAAAATCCATTAAAATTAAAAAATTTTAAAAATTAAATCCGCGCGGGGTTACTCTGAAATTCGACTTGAAAAGAATAAAGTTTATATTAAAACAGTATCAACATTTTTTTTTACTTTATCCAAAATGTTGTCAATAAACAATTTTCCAATGCACAAAATTATACAAATTTTACATAACTTTTAATCTCTATTTTGACCGCGCTTAATTTGTAATTATTTATTAATAAATAGAGAATTATTGTTTTAAATACAAATGTTTTTCACACATTTCAAAAAATCTAAAAATAATCTACTGAAATTGTAGAAAATCTTCAAACAAATCCGACACAATTTATATGTACTCGTATGTGACAGTTTAAAATGAATTTAACGTGGGATAACTTCTTAGTTTAGAAGATTTTTCTTTTAATAATAATTTCATCGAATAATTATTTCATACGTGCATACATCTTTAAATACTTTCTTACAAGTTTTAATAAAAAAAAAGTTTCATAAAAAACCATTTAATAAAAAAAAAACAATGAAAATAAAATGAATTAATGAAAAACCGACAAAACCTGAATATAAACATGTAAGAGTGCTATACTCGGCTATGCCGAGTCAAAAATACTCTTCAACAAAAATCTAATAAATAAAAACAAACATTGACAGTGAATTAAAAATAAGAAAAAAAAAATAAGTAGTAAATATAATTTTACATAAATATGTCATCGGCTCTAAATGGGTTAAGTATTTTTACAAAATTTTAGTATTTCCTTAAAGATCTCTTCAAAAGCTTTTTAATGATACCCATATTGATATCTTAAAAAATATGGTGCACAATCGTATTTTTCTATGAAAAGTTCAGAGGCTATCACTCTTGTTTTTTTTCTTTGTTTTAATACATTGTCGCTCGATATTTGTTTTTTGTTATTGGAGTTTCTTTACTAGACTAGGTTTATTTCAAAAGATTTGGAAGAGTTAGAGGCAGGCCTGGTGTTTTGCCCGCTGCCTCGAAGGACATGAACCGATCTTGTTGATTTACAAAGCAAAATTTTCGATACTTTATGTAATCGATTGGCGTATTTAAATTTTCTCTTGCCCATTTGGTGCAAAGTTGATTTTAGCCCGAACAAGGACGGATAGACAGACATCATTCAATCGATTTCGCTATGCATAATAACTTATGAGGTCGGAAATGGAAATTGTAAAAACTACACACGGAATGACAAATTTAGATATATACCTTTTCCAGCTGTTGTGAAGAGTATACAAACGATTAGATTAGATATTAGTGGCCATATGCATAACAAAAACTTAGCAGGAAGTTAGCATAAGTGAAGAAACTAAGCAGGGTCCTGCAAGGCTCTCCACACATTTTGAAACCGAAAATAGTCACGAAACATAGTCATGTGCCACGGCAACAATCTACAATGATTTTAAGTTCCAGGCTGTACGGCAAAACACACCGGGAGGCTTATCAATAACTTCACTCATGCCAAACTCATTCTCAGTTTTTGTTATGCATACGGCTGTAGATGATTGTGATTTCTAGAGCAAGTTCTGTTCTGATTACCAATTTTCTTAAATGGTTGTCTGTGTCATTTTCCTGTAAGATTCTTAACAGGTCTCGTAATGCATTTTAAAATAAGTGGATGCAGGCGTATCCCTTTTTTGTGTTTGATACTGCTATTTTTTTGTTATTTCGCCGACGCTTCTTAAGTTAATATCTGTGTATACTATTTTTAATACATATCAGAAAGCTAATATTGTTTAACTCACTGCGGCTGGGACATTAAAATAGGCCATCATACTGATTACATACTTAATAGTTACCATGCTAACTATCTATGGTACAACATATTCTTGGGTTTTCACGGATTTTTATTGAGTAATGCCTCAACGCTGCATCTTCAAACATATGTGGCCTTCCCGATCGTTTTAAAAGGTAGAATTTTTGCTATAAAATTTTAACCGAATATAGCGACTTTCAATGAAATTAAAATTTGTTTGTTGTAAGGGGTGATTTTGTAAAAGCTGTACGAAATTTAAAAAAAAAACATAAAATTTAGAAAAATGCATGAAATCTTTATTTGAATCGATAGTACGGTCCAGATAATTTAATGTTTGAAGATTATTTCATGCAAATGTTGACCTTGACTGCGACTCAAATGGTCCATCCGCTTAGTCCAATTTTGGCATACTCTTTCCAACATTTCGGCCGGTATCTCACTAATAAATGCTTCTATGTTGTCTTCCAATGCGTCAATTAAAGCGGGCTTGTCTGTATAGACATGAGCTTTAACATAGCCCCACAAAAGATAGTCTAAAGGCATTAAATCGCATGACCTAGGCGGTCAATTGACCGTTCCCGAACGTGAAATAAAACGTTGAACTCGCCTCTCAATAAGTCCATTGTTGCGCGTGCTGTGTGGCATGTGGCAGTTTTATTACAACTTAGATTGTAATAAAACTGACTGTCATAATTTCACCAATTCCTGTCAGGAACTTTAAGAATGCGCCGATCCACCCATGCCAACGGCACAACCCCTGGAACTCCCCTGGGGGAGTAACGTGTCAAAGATGGTGATGTTTTGAAATGTTTGTATGGGGAACCCCCCAGGGGAGTTCCAGGGGTTGTGACTGGCATGGGTGGATCGGCCCTCCATAGTTAGTGGGCGTCGGTCATACATTTAGACTCGATTGGGGCACTCTAAATGGGTCAAAGTGGGATTTTTCAAAACTTGACCTACGGGACAAAAGTCAACAGTTGGGGGAGAGAAGAATTCGATTTAGAGGTATAGTTCCTCGAGCAAAGTTTCTTATTTTGATCCCTAGAACACGATTTTCACTGATCCATGGACGATTTCTTTGCCTCCCCACAAATCGACCCGCCCCAGTGTGCAATGTTGAGTATCTTTGATAAAAACACGGAAAAGGTGAGTTGGTGTTTTGTCTTTTCATTTTTCCATTCCTCATCATATGTAACACTGCTTACGTTATGTACTTGAAGGGGGACACAAGGTTCTAAATTAAAAAACATGAAAAAAGTTTTTATTTAGGAGTTTTCCTTCTGCTCTAGTTTTTTGAAGTGTTAAGGAGGGCGACGAGATTTTTGTGAAATCACTAAGAATGTAATTTTTAATATTCATTTAAAATCCAAATTACTGTCAAATTTCTTGTTTATTATAAGAGATTTGCAAATTACTCAAGTCGTTAAAACTGTAGCAAATAATATGAATTTTATTTATTCTTGTTTTGTGGTTGACAGTTAAAAATTAAAATATTTTTCTATGATAAACATTAGTTAACCTTAACTTTAGACGACAATAATGTTAAAAAAAATTTGAATTATGTATTTATAAATAATTTGCATAATAAATGAAAACTTTTTCCGTTAATGTGTCTGTAGTACATTTAGCAGTAACATCACTTTGTAAGTGTTGACTTTATTAAAATGAATTAATTACAAGTAAAAATTAATAGCTTCTTTGTACAAAAGAGACAGACTATGTACTGAATAAATAACTGACAGACAAGACAATTATAATTATAGTAACGAGAGTCAACAAGTAAAAGAGAGAGTGATGTGCTTGTGTTGTTTGACTACAATAGACACTTTCTTTGTTTTAAAATAATTTCTTCTTGCAAAAACACTCTTCAATACTAAATGTTGAATATAATAATGATTTTTATTTATCATCTTAGTGGCACTTATGCAATTTTGCCTTAACAGATGGTTGTTTGGTTATTACCTACACTGGGTAAATATAGTTCTAGTAAAAAATAAATAACAAATAAAAAGAGAAAATAAAAATGAAACTTGTTAAGTGCTTTTCAAAAGTTTTAACTAGTTCTTCTTTACCATAATATTTATAATGTTTGAAATAACATAAAACAAGAATAAAAAAACTGTTTGATTTTTATTGACTATAATTGATTTTTCCATAAATCATTTAATTATCAACAATTTTTATTTTGATTTATTACTCATTTTTGGAATTCAAGCCATATTTGTATACAAAATAAACACATACGTCGTTACATACATGCAATTTTTTTTTACTTTCTCCTTATATTATTCTTTTTAATTAAAGAATTTGCAGTTAAATTAAAACGCTGCTATAAATGTTTAATAGAATTTCATAGACGTTATGCATAAACAAAATTAAATTAGAAAAAAAACGAAAACTATAAACGCTGTGCAACCAAGGCGAGAGAAATTTAATACTTTTTTATTTTAGTTTCCATGTATAAAAAAATATTAAAAAAAAGAAATTTTTCTTTTATTAAATATTAGGTCTCTTTCTTACTCTACTTTAATTTCCACAAAAATTGTTTTCTTCAAAGTTAGGTAAATCAGAGCGGTTTTGTGAGAATAAAGGTCTTCTTCTTTTTGCACGAAACAGCCCAAACTTTTTCTTCGTGCAAGTTATTTAAGCTTGTGCAACTACCTTAAAACACAAATAAAATATAAAATAAAATATATTTTTTTTTTTGCTGATTTCCTGAAATTAATTTTTTTTATTAAAACAGTCAAAATACTTTGATTTTTTTTTTTTGTGTTTAAAATTTAGATTTTGTGTTCCCGTACTTTTATACAATTTTGTCTCTTTATAAGAGAAAACATGCTTTCTCTCATTTTCACGAACTTTATCCAAAAAGTAAAGAAACAGACTTATTATGTGCCCCTTAAAACGGTATCAAAAATGTCTAAAACAAATAATAGAAACAAATGTTAATAGAGTTGGACAAGCAAATATTTTAAACATTTACCTCTGCTTCACTAATTCTTATTAAATTTTGATTTCGGTAAATATTTGTTTAATTTACTTTTAATACTTTTTTCTTATTGTTTAGCATACTTTATGCCATATGACTGCAAAGCGAAGGGCGCACAGCTTTCTAAGCCGCCTCAATGTTTTCCCATAAAAATCTAAAATTTTTCAAATATTTTTTGGTTTTTCCTTTTTTCAGCAAGTTGTTAATTGGATAGAGCTTTGGGTATTCCATCCATTTTAAAGCACTGATATTTGGTTACGCTTATTTACTTAAGTAAATAATATCATTGTCATTTGCATATTTTTAAATAAACTTTGGTAACTGACCCAATTCCCTATCTAAAAAAAACACAAATTTTTTGGATGCCAAGCCTACCGGTTGCTTTTAAATCCCCCTCGGAAAACTGGATTTCAGCCCTCCAAAGCACGTTTTTTTAATATCGATTTTTTAAAATTTTCCTTTCCAAATACCAGTCTGAATTTTATATACTTTTTTGAAATGAGTGATTTTTGTTGACCAATGCACCCACGAAGAGAAACTTCTTTAAGTCTACGTCTGATTATCTTAGATGACACTTCAATGTAACGTGATGTCCTCACTTAACTAGTATCGACTGGAACTTTTAAATTGTTTTTCGCTGCTTGGGAGCTCTTGCAACGTTTTTCGTTGTTCAAAATTTACTACAATGTTCAATTCAAGTCAGAAATTTATATAAGAGACTTTTAGTTTATTGCCAAGAGATATTTCTTTTTCAGAAAATTTTGAAGCTTAGTCCACGTCTTATAATAAAAAATTTCAAAATAATAACGCATTACTTTTTAGGCCCATGGCCACACATCTAACTGCTACATCAAACTTAATGTACTACATATTGGTTGTTTTTCTATTTCTTATTATAGCAGAATATCAAACTTATTACATCAAACCTTATTTCATAGTAGTTGTGATTCGTTGGTCGCATAATGTAAAAAAAGCAACATTCAGCCGAATTGTATAACCTCCTTCTTTTTTTGAAGTCGGTTAATAAATGATTACTGATACTGGATTTTAATTTTCGTTACCAGTAAGATCTTTTTTTTAATGTTATAAACATCTTTTATTATGAAATGAAACCACCGGAATAATAATTTTTTTATTATATTTTTTTATTTTAATATTTTTAAAAAATATCTTGCTATTTCTCATACCCACTAAATTATTAAATCATCGACATTGATTATTGAGGGTGAAAGCACGTCTCTATTGGCGTTTTGCTACCGCTTACTATCGGTGATTTAAATATTTAATCGGGATAAAAAATAACGTGATACTTTTTTAAAAATTAATTAATTTAATATTCCAAAAATAAATTATCTTAGTGGTTTGGAGAGTGGAAAAAAAGTCAGCCGTATACAAGAGATAAAGAAAAATAAAATCATTGTTGATTATTGTTGTTTTTTGCTTAAATTTTGATTTTGGTCTTTACTTTATTGTTTGGACAGAAATCGTTAGTTAATTTAAAATATTTGTGAAAAGTTTCCTGAAGAGCTAAGTAAGCTGAACGAAATGGCCATCTAGACGTGCTTTCAGCCTCAATAATCAATAACGGTTTTTTAATAATTTAATCAGAATAAAATATAGCACGATATTTTTTTAAAAATTAATTAATCCTTTATTGTTGTTTTTAAGTTAAGTAAGTAAGATCATTTCAAAACAATTTTTCACCTGTGGTCAACATGTGCAAGTAAATTTTTTATTGCCTTCTTAAAAATATACATTTTTTTCAAACTACAATAATTATAGCATTTTTAATGGCTGCTGAAAAAATTGTAAGATTTCACTGGTTGAAAAATATTATTTTTTAATAATGTATAGATAAATTAAAATGCAGCAAAAATATAAGCTTCTTCGTTTCTATCACTATTATATTGCCGCTAAGTAAACAAATCACGATAAACTTAAAGAAACTCCAGAATAAAATTTTTTCATTCATTTTTTAACACCGTTTCACAAACAATGAACTAATGTATTCACTAAACTTGAGTGTTCATAAAAGAACTAGTTCAATTGAACTATTCCATTGCTAAAACTAAATGAATTAGTTCAAATATGTACTTCTACTACATGATGGATTAAATTGCACGTATTGTTCACTATTTCTGAGCCTTAAAATATAAAGACATATTAAAATAAAAAATCGTTTGAACTAAACGAGCCTTGACTATAAAGACACATTGAACTGATAGATCATTTGAACTAAAAATACATATTGAGCTAAAAATAGAACTAGTTCATTTTTAAGCTTTGAACTAAAATGAGCGTTGACTAAAATGATCTAAATGGCACAAGTTTAGTAGTCACACCAAAAATACATCAAACTTACGCGACAACACATTAAACTAGTTTCAGGTTTTTGCAGACGAGAAAGTGAAAACCAAAAGTATTTTGATTTTCGTTAAACTCACATCAACCCATGCGTGTGAGTTTTTTTACATAACACACAAAACAAAGCTTGATGGAAAAAGTTTAATGTGTTGCCTTGGTGCTTAAACATAAAAAAATATTATAGGGAAAAAGTACCGTTTAAAATTAAAGACAGTGATACTAGCAAATTTTATGGAATTGGAATTATATTTTAATTATATGATCTTTACGATATGAATGTACATACATATATTTATTTAAAGTCTATAGATGGATAACGAAGCTGGTCCGATTTTCTTAAAATTTTGACAGTATCTTCTTGCGTATCTGAAAGGAACTATAGGCTACTCTTGTTTTGAAATAGTAGGCTGAACTTACCACACCTGCTAAAAATCATACATCTTGTAAAAAAGGATAGATAGAATCTCCAAATTAAGTTTAAGTAACTTAATTTTTAATACATTTGTTTAAACTGTAAATGGTTGGGTTTCTGGAAAATAAGTGTCGTACCTCCCGTAAAAAGTAAATACTTAATATTCTATGTCGTGCAAAATACAATTGATATTTTTTGTTTCAATATATTACTTTGAACTATTAAAGTTTAAGTTTAAAAAAAATTGGCGTAAATCTAAATATAACCGGTATTATAAATAACATTATTAAAAGAGTCAGGTAAGAAAGAAAAAGTTTAGGGATGGCTATGTTTTATAAGCTTCCTTATTAATTAAAATTTATTTTCACAAATTTTTGTACTCTATTAATTTTTATATGCAGCAATAACTAAACGTACTATAAACTTTTTGTTATTCGCACCATATACAATAAATTTAATTATAATAAATATATATATATTTTTTTTACTTTTAATGTCTGGTTAAAAACTGCAAAAAAAGAGAAAAAACTTGTATTTGTTTAAAACATTTCACTGCTTTTACAAAAACTGAATTTCAATTATTAAAAAAAATTTTATTATAATTTTTTTCTCCTTAAACATTTTGTTATATTTAGTAAATTTGTTTTGTTGTTTTCCCGATTTTTCGTTTTGAAAACGAGCCAATTGTTATTATTCTTGTTTTGCCGAAAACAAAAACAAAACACACCACCTGTAATTTGGTTTTAACAATTGTCATTTGCTTTTGTTGTAGTGTGTATTCTGTGTCAGATTTTTGAAGAATTTTTTCACGGTATATTTCACAATAGACGATACATATAATAAGTGAAAAGTACATACATATTCATATGTATGTGCATGCATAAGTAAGTGTTCCAAACGAAGTAGGTTGGTTAAAAAATAAATAAATAAAATATTCTGTGATTTTAAAATAGTTTTTATTTTTTGTCATAGTTTGTAGGCGGCTTTTTTTTCTTTGAATACTAAAACCCGCACCGAATGTATACTTTAAAAAATAAAGTAAATAATTGAAATGTTTTCATGTAACGCATTTTTACATTTTGAAATTCTGTCAGTATTAAAGTAAGTTAGCGATGATATCTTTGAAATAGTTTTTTTTCAGTTTGAACACCAGTGTGAATAAATCCTTAAAAGAAAACGGCAAATAAAAAGTGCTAAAGTTTGTTTCTTAAAATTTGTTTTTTTAAATAAATTTAAGCACCAAAGTATAAGTGCTAAAAATATCATTTTTTTACGAAACCCTCAGTCAGCCCTACAGTAATACCTTTCGTATTTTTAAAATTATATTCCTAAAGAGCATATTCAGCGCATTAACATTGAATACGTAAAGTGCTTAATAAAATTATTAGCTTCAAAAGTGCTTATTCGTCACACACTAGTAAACACAAAACAGCTGATAATTTATTCCTTGTCTCACCAATCCCAAACAAGAAGTTCGTGAGAAATAAAATTACTCCCTTGTAAGCTCCTTTTCTTGCCGAAATGCTGGGACGCTGTAAACGACCTGCAACAGTTCTATGTATAAATATTTGCTTTAGGATTAAGGCTGTCATCATTTTCTCCTTTGCTTTGCTTAGAGTGGAGGTTTGAATTTAGGACTGAAAAAAAAATATTTTGTATATTTATCAATAGTCCCCATTGTTCAAGAGGAGAAGGCAATATTATTTTAAGCCGCCTGGATCCGTCGCATTTAAAAAAATGCAGATTCTTAATAATTCAATTTAATTGACTAAATGAGAACTATACTTACTCAAAAAATTCGGAAATCTATCTTTACATATAATAAAACTGTAACGGGATCATTTTTGTACACGAAATGATTTTTTTTTTTAATTTTGATGTTGGTGTAGATAGAAATGGATTTGGAAGTTTTGCCTGTCTGTCCATCTGTGTTCGCATCACGTAAAAACTACTAGATGGATTTGAACAAAATTTTGTGAGGAGGTCCCTTAGAACCTTGATTCCAATTAAGAATACTTTTTTTCGTAAAAAAATAAGTCATTTCGTAGAGAAAATAGAGATACGAGTGTATTGAATTTTTTGGCTGAATGTAATTCTCATTTAGTCAATAAGGTTTAGTAACTTATATTTTTATGTATAATTTATTAAATAACTAAGATAAATAAGGAAAAAGGAATTAAATATTAAACCCAAATAAAAATTATTTTCTTTTTTGTTTCATGACATAAAATTAAGAAGAACAACACTGCCATTTTATGTATTTTATAAGCATGTTAATGATTACGGTCCTTACTCTTTACATCTAGTAACATTTTTACATTTAAAATTGTTTGGTATGTTTGATTAATTATTTTCATCTTCTTCTATCTATTATTGTTTACATTTTGGCCACCCGATAACAGTTTACTTGTGGTATAATATTTTTTTTTGTACTTTCGTGGTTTTTTCGCCTCTGCAAACGGTACTATAATAAATCGTCTGTTTATTAAAGTTTTTTTTTTTTTGCATAGATTTTGTTGTGTTTATATTTTTTGTTTTCTTAAATAATAATAATTTGTTTGCTATTATAATTACTTTAAATAAATTTTGTTTAAATTAGTCATTTTGTTAAATTCAGTTTTTCATATTTTTTTTTAATTTCTCTATAGCATTATTTTATTTAGTAGAAATAATTTAATTATTATATTACATTATTTTGGGGCCCTCAGCAGCAAATTACGATTTAGAAATTTTATTGCAAATCTGAAATAAAATAATTATTTATTCAAGACATTTGTGAAAGGAAGCAAGTAGTTTGCTGTGAAACAATAAAGTTAGTACTTTGTCGACTTTTTCTTGTAGTTTGTTTGTATTTTTAAATACATTTGAAAAATAAGTTTTAAAGTGTGTGTAAAAATATCATACGATACTTTAAAAATAAAGGGATCTTTTATCAGCGTAAAATTTAAAATTTTTGTTATTTATTTTTAAAATCGATTGAAAGTCGCACTTGCAAACTACAAGCAAACGCAAAACAACGATAACAAAAAATCACGGTGTGTTGGCAAATCTCAATTGTAACCCAAGTAATAAAGTGCATTAAAGTTTAAAATTTAGTTCTTTAATCTCAAATTTTACCAAAAAAGCAACAATAAAAATCTATTTTAGCATCATTTGTGCAGCTAAAACCGTTTTTTTTAGGAAAATTATATATTATATATATTTTACAATATATTTTCTTTTAATATTAACACAATAAAAGTGTTCTTTTAAAATCTGAAAGCATTGTAATATTGTTAACCTTTTGGAAAAGAACACTAGCGCTTTTTTAAATGGAAAACTATTTTTTAAAAAATATATAAAAGTCACATGTAATTAAACCTCCAAAGTTTTTTAGTCACCGTCGCCTTGAGAAACCATGCGATTTAAAAGCACGTTCTATTGTCGCCAAAATACCATCTATTCATAAGAGACGCAAATTCGAAAAATGTTGACGCTATAGATCTGGGCAATATATGGTTTCAACAGGATGGCGCTACGTACCATACGATAACCATACTGTGGAGTGATTGAAATCAAAAGTAGGTGACAAGTTGATTTCTAGAAACGGACCTGTCCCTTGGCGCCAAGGTCTATTTAACAACTTTCCTGTGGGGGGCACGTAGTCATTGAATTAGACTTATTCCACCTATCTGTCTCCAACTTCGACCAAATGAGAATTATACAATACCAGGGAGTTCCTCTGTATTTCTTTTCGAAAGAAAATTATTTGAGTTTGTATAGCTTACACATTTACCCTAATCATAAGCGAAACTTCTGTGCGAGTTTTTTTCCATTTCTCCTATTATTTGTTTGCCTTTTTTGACTTTGGAAAGTGAAAAAAATTCGAAAAAAAAAATTTGGGTATAATGGATTATAAAAGAAAAACTTCTAGAAAAATATTTTCCATGAGAATATGTATGATTGGGCTGATTGTATATTGGAGATGTTGGCCTTCGAACCAAAACACAAAGATTAAAAAAATTTAAATGAAAAAATATGTATGTGAAAATAATTTAATAATTTGTTACACACATATAAACTCTCGAACTCACATTAATGCGTCCGAGTTTCACATGAGCAGTTTTTTCATTATGCTATAAAATATAAAGAAATGCATTAACATAAAAATTCTATAAAGTTTTACTAAAAACGTAGAAAAAATACTTTTATCATAATTCTACTGCTTTTATATAGAATTTTTATATAAAGCATATTTACTCTTAAATATTAAAACTTCTTATTTTTTTCAGGTCACTCTTAACGCATTCGTTTACACAGGCTAGCAAAAAGAAGGGAAAAAATATTATATAGAAGAAAACATACCAGAACAATTGCTTCCCCCGAAAAAAAATATATATAAAATTTTGCTACAATCAACAACAACAAATAAGTAAAACGTACTAACTAAAAAACGTAAAAGAAAAAGCCTTGAGGCATAGAAAAAACAAAATTAAAATACATCCAGTGAAACGAAAACAAGAAAAAACTAAAAAACCCAAGGAAAGTTTAAATTATTTTTCAAAATTAAAAAGAAATAAAAAGCAAACTATAGTACACATAAAGTAAAAGGTAAAGCTTTAAAAGATAAAAGTAAAGACCAACAAAAACAAAACAAAAAAAATAAGAAAATATGTCTTCGCCAGCAACACAGCATCCACCAACACAACAGCAGCAACAACAAAAATCGGCAGCAGCTACAAATAATAATATAAACGAGAAACCAACAGCTGTAAATGCAACAACTAAAGGATCATCGCAAACAGCAACAACACAAGCAGCATCAACTGTCGGCAGCGGTGTTGGTGGCGGAGGAAATACAACAACTTCGAATAGCCCCAATAATAGTCCTACAAAGAAACCGCCATTAAATACTAAAGATCGTGTCATCGATAGTGTACCCTTTCCGCCCAGTCGCAAACTTAATTTGGCTGATGTATTCGATAAGAGAACTGGTAAACCCAACTACGATGTACTTAAGCAGCATTTTATTTTGGAGGGCCGAATCGAAGAGGAGGCTGCTCTGAAAATTATACGTGATGGTGCCGCCTTGCTGAGGCAAGAAAAGACCATGATTGATATTGAAGCACCCGTAACAGTGTGCGGTGATATACATGGACAATTTTATGATCTCATGAAATTGTTCGAAATCGGTGGCTCACCAGCCACTACCAAATATTTATTTTTGGGTGATTATGTGGACCGAGGCTATTTTAGTATTGAGTGTGTCTTGTACTTGTGGTCGCTAAAGATCACATATCCCACAACATTATTTTTACTGCGTGGTAATCATGAGTGTCGCCATTTAACGGAATACTTTACTTTTAAGCAAGAATGCAAAATCAAATATTCGGAACGAGTGTATGATGCATGTATGGAGGCATTTGATTGTTTGCCGCTGGCGGCTTTAATGAACCAACAGTTCCTTTGTGTCCACGGCGGTCTGTCACCTGAAATACACGAATTAGAGGATATACGCCGTTTAGATCGTTTTAAGGAACCACCTGCCTTTGGGCCAATGTGTGATCTGTTGTGGTCCGATCCACTAGAGGACTTTGGCAATGAAAAAAACTCGGATTTCTACACGCACAATTCGGTTAGAGGTTGTTCATATTTCTATAGTTATGCAGCATGCTGCGATTTTTTGCAAAACAACAATCTACTCTCGATTATACGAGCACATGAAGCGCAGGACGCTGGCTACCGTATGTATCGGAAATCACAAACCACCGGCTTTCCGTCGCTCATAACAATATTCTCAGCACCCAACTATTTGGATGTCTACAATAATAAGGCTGCTGTATTGAAATATGAAAACAATGTCATGAATATACGCCAATTTAATTGTTCGCCTCATCCTTATTGGCTGCCTAACTTTATGGACGTCTTTACTTGGTCCCTGCCGTTTGTAGGCGAAAAAGTGACCGAAATGTTAGTGAATGTCTTGAACATTTGCTCCGACGATGAACTTATGACCGAGAATGAAGAACCATGCTCGGACGATGAGGCGGCGTTACGCAAAGAAGTCATACGCAACAAGATACGTGCCATTGGCAAAATGGCACGAGTCTTCTCTGTTCTACGGGAAGAATCTGAATCAGTACTGCAATTAAAGGGCTTGACACCAACCGGTGCCTTGCCACTAGGAGCTCTATCGGGTGGCAAACAATCGTTGAAAAACGCCATGCAAGGCTTTTCGCCAAATCACAAAATCACATCCTTTGCGGAGGCCAAAGGCTTGGATGCTGTTAATGAGCGTATGCCTCCACGACGTGATACAACACCTTCGCCGGCTGAAGAAGGTCAAAAAACATTGTCTCAGCAAGCAGCAGCAGCCGCCAATGCCAATGCGAATTCAATCAATGGATAATTCTAAGTCATTATGCAATAAAAATCCCAGCAACAATACAAAAAATAAATCAACTTACCAAACAAACACAATGCTAAGCAAGTAATATTGTTAGAACAAGTTTTAAGGTTTTTTTTCTTCTTTCTTAAACAAACTCACGTTTATATATTCTTCTTCAGCAATTTTGGTCAAATATATAAAATGGATTATGAAGGTAAATATAAGCACTATATACATTAAGAATATATGTATAATATCTACGCATGTATTTGTGTCGTATGTACATATTTGTATTTTTTTTCTATTGTATTTAATTAAAAAAAGGCGTGTCTTTAAATTAACACAAGATTTAAATTTAGTACCATTTATTCAGTAAAGTGTTGGCAACTTTTAGGAAGGTTTATTAAAACACAGCTCTTTGTATATTCCATTAACTGTTGTCCTTCGAGGCAACTTATCTAAGCCATATTTTTACCTGATGTCTCAGTAAATTCATAATGTGACACTTTTTCGTGCTGATTTTAAACAGGGGGCATAATTCTTTGGTAAAAATGGAACTCCGCATTAAAGGGAGAAATTTTGAATACATTAAGCAACACTTTTACCTGATGACTTCCTGTTAATTGTCAAAACTGCTGCAATTAAACTCATATGCGATTGTTGAAAAATAAAAAAAACTTTTCGGTACATAAAGAAAAAACTCTTTCTTTATTTAAATAAAGTACTTCTTACTTTTTGTACAATTAATACTCAAATATTTTTAAACCCAGGAGAAATTGGGTCGCTTTTAAAAGTTAGTTGAATTAAAAATAAAATTTAGAATTCAAAATTTGTTGAGTTCGTTCTTGGGTTAAGACATTTTTATTTGATTTAAGAAAATCTACACTAATCGTGTACTTTAAACACCCCTCCAAATTAGTTTAAGATTTATATACCGTTTGCACAAATTTTTTCTTTGAGTACACCTTCGCATAGCAACATAATTTTATTAGAATCATATATATTATATCTAAATCACTTTTTTTGTCGGTTGCAAATATCTCCCATACCACCGCATCAAATTTAATGAATGACATCTCATTTTAAAGCTTATTTCTAACACTAATGACAAAAAATAATTAGAAATTGAAAAATTAATATTTTCATTGATAAAAATTATAATTTATATAGAACTGCATGATAATACAGTACTTATATGTTTTTGTTCAAGTGTGGTAATTCAGGGTCACGTAATGCTAATGCAGTTCTTCATAATACAGTTTATATTAAAATTCATTCTGGCAATACCGCTGTTTACTACAATGCCGTTTATTAAGAGATACTTTTGTACGGACAAAAAATTAACGATGATCATGTCATTACCTCTAACATTGTATTCAAAAAAGTATTATAAAAGCATTTAAACATATGTATGTATGTAAATATGTATGATATATTATGATTTCTAATATTTTTATAGTTTTAATAAAATGTATTGCAGTTACTAAAATTTCCATTAATTATTTTAATTTTATCTAACAAAAATGACAACTAACGCTGCGAAATATTCGCACGGGTCATAATATTGAAGTCATTCCATTATGCCAGCAAACTCACAAACCTTAGTGCATTAAAAAATTAATTTTATGCTGTTTTAGCCGTCCTTATGTAATGCAGTCACCAAAAATTCCTTGGGCTATTTCACATATAACCTAAATCTGTAAATTATAAAAGGAAGTCAAGATGTTTTTTCAATACTATCTTGCGTAAATTTTTAATTACCCTATACAATAAAATGTTTAAAACGTATAGTTATGGCAATTAACTTAGTACGTACTGCAGCTCTTTTTTATAATATAATTTTTTTCTTTTGTTTTTATTTTGTATAAAGCCTTAGTGGCACCAGTTGAAAAATGTCAAATGTCAATAGACATTGTGTAATTATATACACTTAATACAAAATTTACTTATACTCACACATGCGAGTACTTTAGAAGTATAATTTATCTAATTATTTGTTTTCATTCATTATGATTTTAAGATGATTAATGAGTGTTCACTGCTTTTTTTTTTTTGTTTTTTGCTTCGTACATTATTTTTATTTATATGGGAATTTAAACTAAACAAAACAGTTTAACAGTTTATTACGAGGGCTGCTCTATATATTTCTGGCCTAATAGTGAAAATGAATGAAAAATGGTTTTATTGTTTTTCAAAGTATTCTCCAGCATGATTTATACACTTTTGCATGCGCTCAAACCAGTTGTCGAAGCACTTTTTCCACTCCGATTGAGACACCTCTAAAACATGGTTTTTGAACACTTCAACAGCTTCTTCTGGCGACGAAAATCGTTGACCACGCATTTTTTCTTGATGTGCGGAAACAAGTCATTAGGTGCCAAGTCAGGGCTGTACGGCGAATGACCCATTAATTCGACGTTTTGGCCAGTCAAAAACGCTCTGATTTGAACCGATGTGTGAGAGCTCACATTGTCATGGTGAACAGTGATTCGTCTTCTCTCGTTGGTTTTTCGAATTTCTCCGATAACTTCAGGCAAACAAATTGTAGTGTACCACTCAGAAGTGGCCGTCCTACGTTGCTCAAGCGGAGCAGTCGCCACATGACCAGTTTTACCGAAGAAACAGGCGACCATTTGCTTCGAAGTGCTTCTTCCACGAACAACTTTCGTTGCATTTTGCTCGTCTTTGAAGACCCACACGGTCGATTGTTGTTTCGTTTCGGACTCATGCGCATAGATCCATGATTCGTCACCTGTGACGATTTTATAAACGTCTTTTGAAGCTCCGCAATCGTATTTTTCCAACATTTCTTTG
This sequence comes from Gymnosoma rotundatum, assembly GCA_916610165.2. NCBI lineage: Eukaryota > Metazoa > Arthropoda > Insecta > Diptera > Tachinidae > Gymnosoma > Gymnosoma rotundatum. The sequence continues at coordinate 102,986,365 of OU744340.1, forward strand.
CACCAATCGACACGAGCCTTTTTTTGTGCGACTTTCAAATTGTGCGGGATCCAACGAGAACAAACATTTTTTACGGCCAGGTGTTCATGCAGTATCGAATGTATGCTGGTGGAAGAAATATCCAAGGATGTCTCTATCTCTCGGTATGTCGCATGTCGATCTTGCATTATGAGTTCACGCACGGCATCAATGTTCTCTGGCACAACAGCCGTTTTTGGACGAACTTCACGGAATTCGTCTTTGAGCGAGCTTCGGCCACGGTTAAATTCATTATACCAATTTTTCACAGTGCTATAGGATGGTGCTTCATCGCCATACAAAGATTTAGGTTCATCAATGCACTCTTGTCGTGATAATCCACGTCGAAAGTTGTAAAAAATGATGGCACGAAAATGTTCACGAGTTAATTCCATTTTTTTCTATATTAATTTTTTCAAGTCACTGTAAACAACACAAATAATGGTCGTACGTCAAAACGTTTTGAGTATGATTATGCTTAAAAATGACAAACTTTCCAATGGAAATGTCAGATTGCACTTGGCAGCACTCAGTGTTGCCAGGCCAGAAATATATATAGCAGCCCTCGTATATACTGGCGGAATCAACCCAATTAAACATTTTATGTATAGAGTTTAACAAAATATTAAGTATTTGGCCTTACAAAACAAACATATCTCGTGATCAAAACATAATCGTAGAAATAATCATTCGAATTCGATTTAAATAAATATTTCATCTGCACTAGAGATTCCTATACATTTATTTTAAAGAAGAGAAGAGAAGAGAAGAAAAAGATAAAGAAGTGTTCATGTTTAAAGTGAAGCTTTAAAAAATTGCTGTAAAATTGTTTCTGCTGCAGGAGATTTTGAGTCATGCAACGGTAGAATAAACAACTATTCCAGAAAGTTCTAATTTAAAGAAGGCATTCTAATACATCAGCATGTTCTAAATTCCACACGAAATTTTACTTTGGTTTTTTCTAAAGCATTGTTTTTGTAAAAAAATATTTTACAGCAACAATACTTAAAAAATATGAAGTGAAAATTCCGCGTGAAATTCAGAACATGCCTCTATATTATAAATCTCTTTGTAAGTTTATTTGATAGTTTGTTCGGGCATTAATGAAATTTATAACACGGGTAGCAATTTGGTCCCATGGTAAAATATGGTATTATATTTTAAAACAGGGGGCCAGGACCACTTGCAATAATCATCTTATTCTAATTGAGTTTGTAGCTGCTTTTGATTTCTATGCGATGGTAAATAATTGATTTTCTATATGCTGTAGTCATGGCAGTAAGCATGTTGATTAAAAATCTGGTTTGCCAGGGTTCAACCCCTGCGGCATGTATGTTTTTTCTGTATGATGGGATAAATACGTATTCACATGCAGCCTCCTTTGATGGTACTTCTTTATAGCATATTCTCCGGCGAAGTAAAATAACTAATAAAATAGCTACACTTTCATCACCTTTTTTCTATCGCTTACCTTCTTCTCTATCCCTTTCCTAAAGAATGTAGCAGGCAAAGTATATCTATATCAATTACATGCAAGTCTACAACAAATACAACATTAGAACAACAACAGCCATTTCGTTTGTGTAAAATCATGTGTTGTGTCAAAAAACAGTTCAGAGATGGCAAAGTGGGTAACATTTTATAATTTTTCTAACTAAAAAATTAATATAAATTTTACTTAATTATTATTAAAAACCGACCTTTAACCGATTTTATCAATGTATATTTAAACAAGAACTCAATAAAAGGATGTTTAATGCAACTTGAGCTGAAAAAGTGTATTTATAGATTTCGTTTACCATCCCTGATAAAACAATAAAAATTAAAAGAAAAACCTGAACGTGAACAAAATAAAAATAAAAAATAAAACAAATTTTGACACAAAAACTGATAAACACGCACATAAATAAAACTATCAGCTGAACTCCTGCATGTACTTGTTACCCTGGAGTTAATGTCGACGTCGTTGACGGCGTCAAATCTCAAAAAAAAGTTGAGTCGTTTGAAATTGTATGAGAGCAGTTAATCTCAACGCGTTGCAACGCCGTAAAAGTTCAATCTGTTTCAACTTTTTCGGCGTTGAAACGCCGTTAACGACGTCGACATTAACTCCAGGGTTATAGATATACTTTGATAGCAGGGTTACAAAAAAATAACTAAATTGGTAATAGGCTACTTCTATCAAAAAAAAAGTAGGTGGCATCTCTAGGTGCGCAAAAACAAATGTACAAGTCGAGTTACAGAGAGAACAGTGAATAAATACTTTGGTTTGCGTATGGACTTCGTATAACCAAATTAATATTGATATGAATATTCGTCGTACTCTTATTTACAAAGTTAGTTGGTTAAATATATGATGTTTACAATGTACACAACCTAAGGTAGATAGGTGCAAAGAATGCTGATGAAGAATGTAGCAATATAGAAAATGCAGCATTGCATTCTGCTGGTGTCTAATTTTTCTTGTTTCCTTTGGTAAACGTCCGCATTTATTTGTTTGATAATTTTTCTTTCTAAAAAAAGATTTTAAGAAATTAAAAAATGAACTTAATCTAAAATCAATTTCAATTCGCTTTTAATTCGAATCTTATATAAGTATTTAATAAATTTCTTTGTAATTCCGTTTGTTTGTTCGTGCGTTAATCTAAACGACTGAACCGATTTTGTAAAAAATTTGATTTTTATTCAAATAGCGTTCCAGAAGGGGAAAAAAGTGTTTCCTTTCCTATCCAAAATGATTAAAAATACTAAATCGATTTAAATGAAATTCAAAAAATAAATAAGTTAAAAATAAAGTCCAATACGTAATGTCTGTTTCTACAGCTAGGGCCCTGATCAGAGGTAAAGGGGGAAAAACGGACTTTTGCGGCTGCACAGATTTTAATCAAATTTAAAACAGAGATAGATAGATTATTTAAAAAATGAGAAACAGGATGGATAAGTTAGTGGGAGAGGAAAAATGCGCTGAATCGAGTTTTAAAATATTTGAAATATAGATAAGCCCTGAAACATAAGGTTCAATAGGCAAAATGAAATCTATTGAAACTGCAATATTAATGTGTATAATCAAATAAGAAACTGACTTGGAAGAGTGGTCGTTGTTCGATTATTATCATTGGGTTAGCGAAGCGCACCGGTAATAGCTAGTATTTTATATATCATTTCTTTATGATAAACAATTTTGTGAAATTAAATAACGAGACTTTTTAAACCAAATTTTTTGCTATAAAAAAGATTTCGGTTGGACTCTTACTGTATTTAACAATTTAAGTTTTCTGAAATCGAAAATAACTCGTTTTTTTAGTGTTCTTGATTTGAGCATAACTTTAAGAAAATCATCAAAAATAAACTGATTTATTTTCTTACCTATTTAATTAATTTAAATTTTATTATAATTTTAGTTTTTATTTTTTTTTTTTTGTTGTGTTCTGGCCATGCAATAGCGAAATATCGAAAATAAAAAAATTTAATAAAAAGACCTTAAGCTGAAATAAATAAAAAAGAAAAAGGTTAAAAAACTTTAATATATTTATAAATTAAATAATTATACATTTCACTCTACGTTATTCGTCTTTATTTTCAGTTTTATTGATTTTAATAATATTGTGAATATATTATTTTTTATATTTCCAGGAGTAATTCAAAAATTACAACAAAATGAAGAGCAGAAGAGGAAAAATAAATTTAAGCATATATCAAAAACTTAACAAGAAATAAATACTTAATTTTGAAAATTTTTTGAAATTTTAAGAAATCATAATGAAAAACAAAAATAATAAATCTACCACATTTATGAAGTTATTAATAAAAGTTAGCCAACATAAAAAATTTAAAATAACTTAATATTAATTCAATAAAAATTATTTGAAAAAAGTTAAAAACAAAAAATAAATAAACTAAAATATACATAATACTTTAAACTCTAAATCTCTCGCCCTACTAACTTCAAAAAAAAAAAAACTAACTGAAACTTCTCTCTCACCCTGTATCGATTTAAAACTTTTTAGATAGCTTTAACTAATCTTAAACCAATATTAAAAAACAAACTAAAACTTTTCTTACTATTTTATAACGTATGCCTATTAAAAAAAAAAATAAATAAAAAACTATTGGTTATTTTTATATTTATATAAAAGAAGTAAAAATTAAAAACAAAAAACTTAAACAAAAATTTCACCCATTCCATCAATCATAGATATTTTTTAACACTTCTTCCTTTCTCTAACTCAAGGCAAATTGTGTTATTTTGTTTTGCCGTACTCATGAATAAAAAAAAATGTACTCCTTCATAAATTTCAAAACTTTTTTGTTTTAATTACTTAGTGATCATAATCAAATGTGGTCTTTATATACGTGCCATCTTTTTTAAACTTTAAAACAATTGTTAGTCATTTTTATTTTATAAAGAAGTTTTTAAACATGTTAAGCTCTAAGAAAAAAATTTAAATAATTATATAATAAATAGTTAAAACAACAACAACAACATGCAAACATATTTTACTTAAGCCTAATAATAAATATTTAATTAAAAGAAATCGTTATAATTTTATGTATTTATATTGCTTTTTCTTTGTAAGAATCTCTAAACTTCCCAATTTAAATTGCTTTAATTTTCTTTCGAATCATTATTGTTTATTTTTAGTTAATTTAGTTTTCTTACATTAAAATTTTATGATATGTGTTTTAAGTTAATTCCTTTTATTGTTTGTCCAATTAATTTACTGGGTAATTTTGTTGAATTTATTTTTGCCCCTGTTATTTTAGTTTTTAGGAATTTTTAATAATAAAGTTGTTTTATTTTTGAAAATTAATTAACACAAAAATGTTTTAATTTCAGTCAAGTATGTGTAAATGCATACCAATAAAAGTAATAATCGATAAAATAAATATATATATTTCTATAGCCATTTTTTTTTAATAAAACTTTTTATTTTCACTTTAAAAATTTATTCAAAAATATTGTTATATTTTTGATTTAAAAATTGTTTATTCAGTGTTTTTGAATCTACTAATTTTTTATCAATAAAGTTGTATCAACATTTGCCTATTTTATATTTATTAACCTGTTTAAAGCTTTTTTTAATACGGCCATAAACTTTTAGACCGGCATTTACAAAATAAGATCATTTGCATTATTTTCTCAAATTTCTTTTAAATTGTAAAACATTTGTAATTATTATCTTTTTTCTTTCTATTTTAAAATTTCTTCATATTAAAAAAAACACTACATTACAATTTGTAATTTTTACTATTGAATGTAATTTTTTTTTATCTGTGCGAAATTTTATAATTAGTTCTTCTTTACTGTTTATATTTAATTTAAATTTAAAATCATGCCCCCAGATGCTTGTCAGATAACAGTACATCAAAACCTTTATTGTACACTAGGGGCGCTGTTATTCAAAGTACAGTACGCACTCACTATAAAGAGACAATTTAATAATCAGTCCTGTCACAAATTCCGATCGAAATGGTTTTTGTACAAAAACAAAATGTACATGTTTCTATCGCAGTGTATTTTCTTCGCCGCGAGTATACCTAGTACGAGTTGGCCTTGAAAGTAAACAACAACAAATAAAGACACATAATAAAAGTAAATTTGAAAACCGCAGATAGCAAAATTTCAAAGAAACTAAATTCCACTTTAAAATTTAGCAGTGGTTTCATTCCGAAGAAATTTTTCGTTTTTAGTTTTCTGAGGAACCAATTTGCGGAATTAAAACGACTTTTGATGGGAATTGAATTCTGTGACATGCCAGAATATTTTACAAATACATTTTCAAGAAATCACACAATCTAGGCTAATTCTTAGGTTTTTTACAAAAACTGTGGCAACCGAACTTCAGTTGCGTTGCCAGTTGCCAAAACTGAAAGCTGGCAACCTCAGTTGCCAAATAATAATATTGGTAACCATGTTTTTCTGGTTGCTTTGAAGAGTTTTTAACTGAAAAAAGCTGTTAAACGGAAAAGTAAGAATGTTTTTTTTTATTAATTATTTTTTTTTAACAAATAAAAAAATTACCACCAGAAAACAATTTGAGCTATGAATATAAGAAATGTAAATGGAAAGAAATGAAGACCGTAGTCACTAGCTGTTGGTTTAGTACTGATCACGATCGCTTTTGGTGCGAGGACATCATTATCCAATCGTATTTAAGATAGTACTATCTAAAACCAGGCTTGATAATAATGTCTTTGCATCAAAAGCGCTTGTCAACAGTAGCAAACAAACAGCTAGTGACGACGATCTTCACCAAAAGGTGCGCCAACAATGTTTAATTTACTGGCGAAACAAAATCAATCAACAGAATATCCTACAAATATCTTTATTCTTTAATATTGAAATGAACTGCTTGACATTAAGACAAAAATAATATTAGTTTTTTATTTTGACTCTTTTCTGTATTTTAAAACTGACTTTCTACCAATTTGCTATTTATTGCATTGTATGCTTGTTTACATTTATTTTAAGTTGCCGATCTGTCAAAATAACGATTTCGATAACTTCTTGGCAACTAAGAAAGGTTGCCATCCAAGATATGAATTTTTTTGAACTGAAGTTTGGTTGCCATCCATAATCGACTTAGAGTACTTGGCAAGGGGAACAATTACTAGGTGGTCGCGATGGCGAATTAATTAATTTTCGCAGCAAACGCTAAATGTCAACCACCATATACAAATTTATACACATTTATTTTCTATCATATTCCCCTTAAAACTGTACAGCAGAGACGGATGTAATTTTTTTTTATAAAAAATATTTACCAGTAACAACAACATTTAAAAAACAACTAATCATATAATCGGTTTAATTACAGAAATAACGAAATGAGTGTGTTCGTTTCGAATGCTTGTTTTTAGACCCCAAGTACTAGATTTATTAGACTAGGAAGCAAATTACGGCATTCGATATCGATCGAAATTTACATGTAAATTCTATGAATACCCTAATTTGCCTCTAGATTTCGATTCAAAATCTTCAACAAAAAATCGAGCAAAATCTTGGCTGTACTAGTCCAGCACTGATGAAAAGCGTCAATTTATTATTGATTGAATTCATAAATTAAGGCAGATCTTTTCCTTGTTTCTTAATTTGGACCCATTTTGACTTTTGGGTCTACCAGAAGACTCCAATAATTTATCAATATCAATATTGTGAAATTTGCCGTAACGGGTTTATGACATTAAACAAACTCAATGATCTCGTGGGTTTTTGTTAAATCTCCTTACTGAAAAATAGAATAACTTGTATTTATTCTTGTATTTTATTATTTTGTTTATTCCGTTAAATATTTTTTGATTTAAGTCATAAGAAACTTATATTAAATAGTTTTTTTTATTAAAAATTTCACAAGTTGATTAGAAAATTATGTTCTTGCAAATTCTTTCTTTGAAATGAGTGAACAAAATATGTTTTACTTTTTTTTTTAAATGTGTATTTATCTTATTGTAAACAAGATAATTTTATAACAAATTTCATGCCTACCTAATTTAACACCATCTGCACAAGGCTGTAATAAAAATTTGCTAACATATTTTATTATAAACTACAAGCCATAAACTTTGAGATATGAAAGAAAACAAACACAAGCAATAACTAATAATATTAAAGCAACAAAAAACATGAAACACATTTTACTACACTCCACAAATTCAAACAAAAATATTTTTAGTTTTTTATTTATTGTAAAAAGAAAAAATAATCATAAGAAAAAAATATTTCCAATTCTATATCCAATGCATATTGCAATTGCTAATGACGTTTTGTTTCGAGCTAATTTAACGAAAACGGTTTTGAAACAAGTTCTTTAATAAATGATCCGTTTTCTTTAAAAGAGGTGTATTTCCATTTTAGAAAAAATTATGTTAATAATAAAATTGCATGCAAACTGCTATAAATATGCTTTTTATCTAAAACAGTTCCCGAATAATCCTTCCTCTTGATTACCACTTTTATATTATTCCAATACATTATGACTTCTTGCAAAAATTTTCTGATTATGGAAAAAAATTAAAAATGGTCATTATTATATAAAAGTGTAATTAATATAATTAAATTGGGCATTAATTTCAGAAATATCAAAGTCATAATTTGTTGACTTGAAAAGTGAACTGATACCTTAAGAACGATCGAGTTATAAAATTAAATCAATTTAATAGTTGAAAAAACATAAAATGAGCATATTAACATAAAACATTTATTTTCATATTATTCGAATACAATCCCTTAAATATCTCCATATAATATAAAGTTGACTTACACCAGTTTCAAGAAAAGCGGCTGTAACGTGTACAGAAATGGAGCATCAATGTGAAAATATATTGTACATCGAAAAGCAGGCAAACATTTTAAGGTTCAGGTTGACATTCTATTAAGCTAATTGTTGTGCCAGGTTAGGTTAGTAAATAATGGCTAGATGACATGTTCATCAAAAAGTCAATCATCATTACCAAGTGCTTCGTAAATTCACTTATTTACCGGCACAGTTAAAAAAGGAATTGCTTGGTTCTGATGCTTAAAACACGATAGATTTTTATAATTTATCTTACTTTTATGCCAGATTTTTGTACTTTGTAATTTTTGTTGATTTACACAAAATAAATAAAAACTTTCTATTTGAGATTAGCCCCAAAAATTCGTTGATCAATGTCGTATACATTATGTTAATTGTTTGAACTAAAAATTTGTTCTTAAATATTTAATGTTAAACCCAACGCAAATAAATAAGAAGGATGGTCTGAGAAGGTCTTAGTCACTAAAAAAACAAAATGCGTAAGCCCATTTTACCTTCCTTATTATAATTATCAACACAATTTTCTCTTTGTTAAAGGGCTAAATACCCCTTAATAAAAAATGTCTGGTTACGCTTATGATCCTACCTCTTCTGTAAAGGTTCTTAAAATGATTACAAATAACGCTGTTATTATTTAATGCGTGTTCTTATTTTTTAGTTTTTTTTTTTTTTGAGAATTACACGAAAGTACTTAATTTTTTATATTCATTTAAATTAAAAAAGAAAATTATAGCATGATGTAAAATTTTACTATTTTTCAAAACTATAAATAAAAACAAATTATTATCTAGATAAACATAAGATTTAATATTTTTTTTTCTTTAAAAATATATTCAAATTTAATATACATAAATAAACAAAAACAACAAAACATTATTATTATAAGCAACAAATACCTTTCAATGGTGTAAAACTTTAATGCAATCTTTCTTAAAAAAAAATAAAATAAAAAAATATATTTAAATAAAGCGAAAATCTTGCGTAAAATTAAACACAGAAAAACCAAATACTTTTTATTATAAATAAGTCTCTATTTGCTAATTTCGATAACAAAAATATTAAAACAAGAAAATTAAGCATTAAATGAATAATCTTAAATAATGATAAAAACAAAACTGATTAAAAAAAATTATTTAAAAAATTAATGTTATTAAATAATATTTAAGTTTAACATTATACAAGTACCTATCCTTAAAATAATAAAAATAAAAAGAATGCAAAAAACAAGAAAAGAATGCAACAAAAAAACAAATGCACGTTTATAAACTACGACAATTTTCTTCCCTAAAATCTTTGTGTTTTAATTTTTGTATGGGAATTTTAGATTTAATTTTAACTGTGGTGAAATATTTACTCCCGTCTTTGAGTTCACCTAAAATATTTTTCTTGTAAAATCATATTTTATTTTAATTCAACTCAAAACAGTAGTGTGGTGAATTGCTAATAAAAATTGATTTTGTATCAATTTTGATAAAAATAGAATTTTATATTAGTTTTAGTTTGGTGGTACTCTCTTTTGTCTGACTATAGCAAGTTATGATTTTCCCTAGACCAAGACAAGTATTTGTCTTCGTTTTTACATCCTTCACCACAAAAAGTGGAAAAAGGGTATATATATATATATATATATATATATATATATATATATATACATTTATATATATTCTGACTTCTTATGAATAGTGAAGTCGATTGAGACGATGCCCGTCTGTCAGTCGGATAGAGAGTTAAAAAATATTTTCAGATGTTTTGAACTATCAATATGGGTATCGTTTTAAAGCTAAAATTAAAAAAAGAGCCTTACCCATTAAGAGCCGATGGCATTTTTATGTCAAATTATTTTTCTTTTAATATTTTTATACCCTTCTTCCACTTTTTGTGGGTAATTTCTACAATATCCGTTTCCAACCCCATAAAGAAAATATATACTGAGTTCTTGTGCATAGTGAATTCGATTGAGCGATGTCCGTCTGTCCATCCGTGTTAGTCTTGATTCCAACAAAAATTTAAATACGCCAATCGTCCTTAGACGCAGCGGGCAAAACACCACCAAATAGCAATTTTATATTTAACCGATAAGACGTCGACAAAAAACATTTGACCATTTAATAACTGCACCCGCCAAAATACTTTAGGCTCAATTTTATGTATTCAAAAATTAATCACGACCAACCTTTTTTAACAATAATATTTTCCGTCAAGATGTTACTTTTTAAAAAATATTTAAGACCTAACATGCAAAAACACTTAAACAGAAAAAATGTGGCAGTATTTTACACCTTATTTGCAAATAGTGACGTTAATCAGAAATTGTTTTTGTCAGTAAGCTATTCGCAAATAAAAAAATTAATTAACCCTTTATGCGGCAAAATTTTGTATTCACACTATTTTTATTTGCGAATAAGACGTACGTATAAACGTAGTAGCTGTCAACCCAATAACATCTGTGATATTTTAAAACCTATGGTAGGACTTCCATAAAGCAAGGTGAATTTAGATTGGGCATCACTTTTGACATATTTACATGGCAGTGCTGTTTTGAAAATAAAAGTGATTGGCATCACATTTTCCTACAGCTTTATCAGCAATGTTGCCAAAACGGCGGTTTACCCGCCAGATCTAGTGGTTTTTTGCTTTTAAAAGAGGTCATTTTGAAAAAAACCGCTAAGTGGTTTTTTTAACTGGGAAAATTTTAAATGGCGGGTTTTTAGCGTTTTTTCAGCTACAATAAGTTTTGTTTGGTACAAAATAAGCTCAACTATGTATTTGAAACCTTTTATATAAATATATACATTTTCAATCTCTGCCTTGTTTTTTTTTAACTGTTAAAACAATTAATCCAAAAGTAAATAATGAAATTTATTTTAATTAGGCCAATAAAAACTTTTTTTAAGGCCTCCGTCGGAATAACAAATACTGCTACGATTACAAGGTTCCGACAAAATTTGTAAACTTAATCGGAACCTCTTATGTTTATTCCAGTTCTCAAAATGAAGCAAATATATGTAGTTAATCAAAATCTTAACTAGAGCTGAACCATTATAGCCATATTCATAATATAAGTTAATTTTATGAATACGGCAGTTAGTATTTAAATACAGTATTAAACAAGTAAGAGTGCTATTTTCGGCTATGCCGAATCTTCTATACCCTTTACCATGTAAATTTAGTTAAGTGAAGTAACTCAAAAAAAAAAAACACAAATTTTGGTGTGACAGAGAATTAAAAAATAAAAAAAAATGGTGCTGCATATATATTATTTTACATAAAAATGCCATTAGCTCTTACTAGGTTAAACATTTCTTAAAAAGCTTTAAAATGATACCCATATTGATACTTCAAAAAAAAATTTTAATTTCAAAGCCCCGTAATTCGGAAAATATTGGTGAGCGCCAATTTTTTCAAGTAATGTTTCGTTCTTACTTTTTAATTCTCTATCACCCCATATATTTATTTTTTTTCTCTTTCGACACTATATCTGATTTATTGTCATATTTATTTTTTTGTAAAACTAAGTTTGCCTCGGTGAAGGGTATACAAATAAATTGTTCAAGAAATTTTTAAGCGGTTTATGTCATCGGTTTTTCTCGACTAGTTAGCGGTTTCTAGCGTTATTTAAAGTAATATCTAGCGGGAATTCGTTCAATAGTTTTGGCAGCACTGTTTATCAGAAAGGTAAAGTTTGACAGAAGTAAACGAAGCCGGGTACGATTTATTATTTTTCAACATTACTTTTTTGTTTTGTAATAAATATTAAAACCTATTTTAAGTTATGTCCACATTAACAGAAAAAATCTTAACTTAAACAATGACTTTATGTAATTATGTGTTGTTGTGCTGCGTTGTGGCTGTGGTAAGTTTGGCAGATCTTGAAAAAAGCAAAAAGGATCTGGGAGATTTAAGTGGCAAAGGTAAAATTTAATTATTTTAGATAACAATATTTATTATAGTATTCACATTCTATTTTTAGTAACCTATTTGCAAGCTGGTGAAATTCATATTTATGAACCTTTGCGTAGAAATCATGGTTTTTTCGAAAAGGATTTTCGCATATATTGCTATAAAGGGGAACGGAAGACATTGCGTCGGCTGTTTGAGACGGTAGAATTGATAATAGAAATTGAAAGTGGTGATTATACACAATATGATGGTGAAACTCCTGCAGAAGTTCAAGAGCATTACGAAGAACATCGCTCATTATTTAGTTTTAGTCTGTTTAATCAAAAACGCCCTCGCCTACAGTTGTCTCCCTTTGCATCTAGTTGTATGGGTATTGAGACAATAGAACCATACCGTATACGTTTACATAAAATAAGAGTAGATTTCTGGCGAGTTATCCAACTTGCTGTGGGCTGTTTAATATTCCATTATGCTGGGAAGCTGTCACAAAATGCAATCTTCTATTACATCACGGGTGTGACCTTGGGTATTTGTTCCTCATTTATGTTACTAATATGGTTATCGAGTAAATTAGTACCTAGGTATGTTTTAATTTTTATGAGAAAAATATCTTCCATATTGAAAAATTATGTTGTTTTACTTTTGCAGACGCACCATGATGTATGGGGTTTTGATTGGTGGCTGGACCATAGGTTTATATTTTATACAAATGCTATGGGAGAATATTCAAGTCATTATTATAACCTATCGCACTTATGTCTTTTGGTATATTTGTATAACCGGGATTGTGTCTTTCTTTTTCTGTTATCGTTGGGGTCCTCCTACAAACAAACGTTCGAAGAACATCATCAAGTGGCTGCTGCAGTTAATGTCATTGATTATGATTTACTTTTCAAGTCGCTATGAAGAAGCTACAGCTGCCATAATTATTTTAACAGTAATTCTACATTACTTCCCACGTTCCCTTTGGTATAAGGGTCGAGCATTGTGGATGCGTAAGTTTCCTCCAAAACGTCGCTTTCTTACGAACGAGGAATATTATGAACAGGGCGTTCGAGAAACAACAAAAGCCTTACAGGAACTACGCAAATTCGCCAGCAGTCCAGATTGTAAACAATGGAGGGTAAGTAAGAATATTATTTGTTCAATAAAAAATGCTTAACTCCGCTAAACTAAAGAATAGCTTAGATTTCTATTTTAATTATTTTGTATTGAGAAATAATTATTTTTCAAATTAGGTGATTAGTGTTTTAAATCAAGCAAAGTTGAATTTGTCTATCTATGCATGTGTATTTTTAGGTCATGAGTAAATTACGTGATCCGATACGTTTTGCAGCATTTGTTGAGGGAGCATCACACTTACGGGATGAGGAAATATTACACTTTGAATCGTCAAGGTTATCAGATGATTTAGATGATTCTGAAATAAGTCTGAGCGATAGTGAAGAAGAAAAAGAAGCCAAAAAATTATCACATTATATTAAATCTTATTCTAATGGACGACAGTATTCAAATGCTATCGGAGATATAAGCGAAGATGAAGATGGCACAAGCGAAGATAATAATAATTTAGTCCACATAGCAGCTACACCTTCACACAATCGAGCTTCAACTTCAGGAAAACAAAGGACACGACATCTGACTCCTACAGTAAGGACACGACAATCTAGTACTCCAAGATCGGTCACACGATCATCACGACTGCCTGAACATAAATTCGCTGGTGAAGATTAAATTAAATACTCATCATTTTTTAACTTTATTTTTTCTTATAATAATTATATTTTTTGTTCTCATTGGCGAATATGTATCTTAACTCTAGTTTCTGACTTTCTTTCTTCTATTTTTTGTGTTTTCATGTTTCATTAAAAGTTTAATTGTCACTAAACTATTTTATTATAGTATATTTTGATTATAATAGAAATAAATTTAAAAAAATAAATTAAATCGACCAAAAATTTAATTTAGTAAATACTGTTTTTTTTTAATTAAAATTACTCGGTTGTTTATAATTTACTAAATGCAATGGGCATTTTTAAAACAAAACATAAATTTTTATCTATATATTTGTTTAAGTTCGCAAAGGATCATCGAAAATAAACGTAAAAATTCGAAACCATCTTAATTATTCTGGGTTCCAAAAATATTAGTTTGTGACTGCTAAATAAAGACAAGTTTTTTTAATTTATTCGCACCCCCTGTTAAATTTCAGCTTATAAAAATTTTTACGGTGCATAATTTTGCTAAGCTACTTTATTTTACGTTTGGCCATAATTTAAAAAGTCATTTAATAGCAACTTTGAAAAAATTAACCAGAAAAGGTTTGTACCTTTCAAAAGCCCTTAAATCCGTTTCGAAAAAAGGTTCTTTCAATATTTCATAATGCATTCTTTAAAAATTAATGTAATTTATAATAATGACGCATGGTAAAGCGATTTCTAATGACATCCTGTGGTCGGGTGTCTAAAGTGACGCCACATAATTTGAAGTCTCTAGAAAAAAAACCGAAAAACTACAGTTAAAAATTTAGCCGCAGAATGGCCGTTTGCTATTGAGCAATCTATACGGCGTGAAACTGCAAAAAGTTAAATTGTAGTTTTTACAAGATAAGAAAATAGGTTAACAACCATCACTTGTTTTATTAAAAACCCGATTCTAAAAGAAACCGTTTAATATGGGTGAAAAAACAGAAGCTTGGACTCAGAGCCAGCAGAATTCTGTTATTTTCAGTGATAAATCGCGTTTAAAATTATGTGCAGATAAAGCAAGTTCAATTTAGCTAAAATTCATGAACAAAATTCAATAATGAGTGATTTATTATAAGTAAGTTATTATAAGAAAGAAAGCTTGCTATATGGATATGCTTATACCACAGTAATCCATTTTATTATTACATTTTTGTGAATACATCACAAAAAGTGTTTTTTTTTTAAGGAATGCAGCACGGTTTTAATAATAAATTAATAATAAAAAGAAATAAAATAGTATTCTTATTGACTTCGAACTTTCGAAAAGTAAATTAATACTCAAAGATCTAGAACTGCAGATATATACTCAACAAAAAGATATGCATATGAAAAGATTTTGTAGTTGGTGTAGTTAGTAATAGATATGGAATAGAAAACACCTACTTTTAGAGTTCGCAGCATTTAAAAACTGCAGGATGGATTTGGTGGCCGCTTAGAACCTTGTTTCAAATACTTTATTTTCCTAAAATTATGTAATTTACTAGAAAAAATAGAAATACTTATGTGAAAGCACTCAATTTTACCCGTTCAGCGTTGCCGCTTTGGTCCAATCGGACCAAACTTGGTAGTTTTTCGTTTTTAAAAATCAGTTTGGTAGTTTGGTTGGTTTGTTGAATTTTTTTTTAATTTTTGGTAGGTTTTTCTCCTCTAGCAATTTTTTAGCAATAGTAAATTTTTCACCTTAAAATTTCAGAACATAAAATAAAAAGAAATGTAACTTTGAATTAAATAAACAATAACTTTGAATAGTGTTACCACTGTTTTCAAAAACTGCTTTAGGTGCAATAAAAAACATCTCTGCTTTTTTGCATAGAGATGATTAAAGCTATAACCATCTCTGGTTTAAGAAACGCGAACAATATTATGAAATTGAAATTAACAATACTTTTGAGTGAAAGTTAATTTTCAAGTGTATGTATTAAAAAAATTAACAGACAAAATGGAAAAGACAAACTTCCATCTCAACAATTACAAGGGAAAAAACCAAGTGAATACAACAGAGTTTATATGCAAGAAATGCATTTTTAAATTTTTGGTAGGCTGTGAACGATTTTGGTAGGATTTTTGAAAATTATTGGTAGGAAGTAAATTTCTTGTGTGGCAACGCTGTACCCGTTAGTAAAACAGTTGTCAGCACACTTTATTTTTGTTGATGAAAAATTTTAAACGCTCTTTACAGAACTCTACAATAAATATGTATTTAAAAACACATTTTTTTTTAATTTGAATTTTAAGAAAATTAGAAATGACCGTGGGCACTGTTAGTATATCATTATAGCTTTACTTGGACTTTTTTACCCTTCACCACAAGTGGAAAAAGGGGTACATTAAGGTTTGTCATTCATCAAAAAACACAAATATATGGGGCGATAGAGAATAGATAAAAAAAATAAAAAAATACATCAAGTGAAACTGTTGGACAATATTTTGCGAGTTATGGGACGTCTTAATTTTTCATAGAAATTAAAAGCCGACGATAATTTTATGTAATATAATATGTATGCAGTACTAAATTATTTTTTATTTTTTAATTATCTGTCACCCCAATTTTTGCCTTTTCGATTGAAGTTACTTCACTAAATTATATATACAAATATGTTGAAGGGTACATAGGATTCGGCATAGTCGGATATAGCACTCTTACTTGTTAATAATTGTATTTAATTTAATTTCGATAATTCGCTACTCCTTTGTTTAGCATAATTAGGAAAACAAATATTTATTTAAACAAGAATTAAGTTTCATATTTGTTGATGATGCTACACAAAGGGGTAACGAAACATTGTAAATAAAAAAATTGACCTACACTTTGTAAAATTAATTAAACAATATATAAACTTGAAGGGAATATGAATGAATACATTGCTTTAACTTCTTCCGAGTTTTTTGTTGGTAAAGCTGAAAATAAAAAGTTGTTTGATTCCAATCACTATTTATTAAACTTAAACTTTATTGATTCCAGTAAGCTCACGTTGAAATATAATTTCCTAAAATTTGATATCATTTGATGATAACATATTTAAAACGGCTTGTTTTTGTTATTTTTTCTTTGAAATAATACGAATATTCTCAAATTATCTTCACAATTTATGGCTGCGTGTTTATATATTAATTGCTGACACACGTTTTGTAATTGTTTCCTACATCACATCACTTGGCTGTTTTTTTCTTCTCACTTAACCGCAAATTAACATACATTTGTGTATGTTTAAAAGCTCTAATCGTTTATTTTTCATTTTGTCTACGATTTGAATTAAGTTCAGTAAAGCCTAGTGATAATAAAGAAAATAAATTATGTATTTTTACTCGCACATCATTTTTACTTTAAATAAATAAGAGTGTTATATTTGGATGCACACTATTTTTCATTAAAGCATCTATCGAAATACAAGCGGGAAAGCAAGCCTCTTAGTAAGACGAGATTTCACTGAAAGAAATATTCCAAAGATGACAAATATTTGGTTTTCAGATTACCTTGTTCAATTATATAATAGGTCTGTTTCTTTACTTTTTGGGTAAAGTTCGTGAAAATGAACGCAAGCGATGTTTCTTCAAAGTCAAGACTGTTTTAATAATAATAATAAAAAATAAATAATTCCAATAAATCAACAAAAAGAAATAATTTATTTCGTATTTTGTTTGTGTTTTAAGGCTGTTGCACAAGTTTAAATAACTTGCACGAAGAAAAAGTTTGGGCTGTTTCATGCAAGAAAAGAACGCTATTCTCTCAAAACCGCTTTATTTACCAATTTTGAAGTTAGAAAACAATTTTCGTGCAAATTGGGATCCAACGGGATCCCAAAGTAGAGTAAAAAAACAGATCTAATATAAAAACTGAATTTTCGGATTTTATGAAATATCCATTTTTTTAATTATTTTTTTTTTGTAGCAAATTTTAATATTTCTGTGAAATTTAGATGATTTAGTAATTTTCCAATTATCTCCTACTTTATAGCGTTTTTTTTTTAATTTTAGTTTTTAATACAACAAAGCTAAAGACAACAATAACCAACGACAAAAAAGCATAGTTAAACCTAAAAATTAACGCGCCCTCATTTTTTTTAACATATCTCCACTATATAAGGACCGATGATGCTAAATTTTAATAGCACCTCTTTTGAAACTGTCTGAAAGAATGGTGGTTACAAATTTTATGTAGCCCAACTGGGAACATGAAAAATCTGATTTCAACCCGAACACAAACATCGCTAAATCGACTCCCCTATGCATAAGGATTAAGAATAAGTTCTACTTTATGGGGTCGAAAAGGAATCTTGTTGAAATTATAAACGATATAGTTATCTTTGGTCGATTTTAATAGGAAATAGCGATTTTTCGTAGATTTAAACATGATGAGTTAAATAAAACTTACATATCTTTGATCTCATTTATAAAAGTCCTAATTCACATTATTGTGACTTAACAAGGGAAATGTTATTATTAAAATGTATTTTGTAACATCTAAACACTAAAAGAAATTTAAATTTCGAAAAAATTCCAGTTAGAGTCTTGCGACAACGATATGTACATACATATCACTCATTGACTAATAGAACATCATAAAATTAAAAAAAAAACTCATTTCGTGATAATCGCAGTTGAAGTTTTTGACTTGTTTTCACCATCTAGAAAATTATTAAACTGCTTAAGTTACCACTAAAATAAGTAAATTAATTCATAAATATAAAGTCCTGTGATCAATTATATATTAAAGGGGAGGTGTTGGACAAACAATGTGGAATGTTTGAACTATGACGTTATTGCTGTAAAAACATAATCACTACTGTGTCGGAAACTATAATGTGTCCTTATTTATGAAAAAAACGGAGTTTTACTTAATAAAATTATTCATCAACACAGCCGGTGGCATGTCATAACGTCCAAGGACATAATGTCCATTAACGTCCGCAGATATTATAGGTATATTTTATAGTATTTTAGGTAGGTTAGGGTAGGTTGCACAGACAGACTGCCGGCATGAGAAACTGTCTTACTTGGGCTCTGGATGCTCACTTTGTGCTTCCTAAAAAAGGGATGTCCTTCAGGTCACCACCAGATTACCACCAGATCCATCCTCAAACCACCTCAAAGAGTGGATGAATCAGTTTATCCTAGCAACATCACAGACCGATAAATCTGCAAATTTTGACTGCCCAGAAGAACCGCTCAGAAAGAGCTGGACGATGGTAGAGCAAATGCTTCACCGTTTCCCCCACTTCCTCATGCCAACAACTTCTACAGAAGTCATGGTATGGAAGATTTAGTCTCCTAGCATGGGTATCGATAATACAGTGCACCGTCAGCAAAGCCATCAGTGTACCCAGCTGTCCTCGGGAAAACCTCAGCAGATTCGCAGATCTCCCACTATCATCCATCATCATCACCATCTGCTCTGAGCGGCCCAAAAAGTTCCCGCTGAAATATAGGTATTTTATGTAAGAAAGACGTTATGTTTTTATAAAATGGCTTGCAGAAAATCTTTGGTTTTTTGTTATTCTTGCGAAAATTAAAAAGAAAAACGTTTAGTCTTTCAGTTTTTTTTTTCTTTTGCAAAGTTTTCTCTTATTACTTTAATAATAAAGGCAAATTGGGGTTTCAAGTTATAATCCGTTTTTGGTTTTAGGCAAAATTTTGTATTATTATTTAATTGTTGTACATACCTGTTCTTAGACCTGTACCAATATTTATTTAAATTTTTCTACCAGAAATAGAAAATAGACAATATTATTATCATGTCTACTAACTAAACACTTCGTCAGTGGTTGTAAATAATGTTTATTGACTTTTTTGCCATTAAAGGAGTTTTATAAATCATAGTTTTACGCAAACGGTGATTATATTTCTTTAATAGATTATTGTAGACACACACCAGCAAATTAAAATATAAATGTAAAACAATAAATTGTCAAGTGCTATATCTGCTATTTCTTTACCACTGTATTTGTTAGTTTCATAAGTTGAACAGAAAGAGGATTCCCTAACCCGTGTTAGCAACAGTTTACATTATTGTTAGCGCTTACGATAGCTAAAAAAAAAGAAAAATAAATAAAAAAATAAAATAACAAAATTACAACCGACTTTTTACTTCGCTTTATTTTTATTAAAAGTTACAGCTTCAATCGCCGTTGCAAAAGTTATATAAGCACCCGACGTAATGTTGTTTGAAGATGATGTATTTCTGATCAACCAGTAGGAAATTTATTGATTATCTGGTAATAAAAGTTTAAATAGAGGTTGTAAAAACTTCGTGTGGGTTATTATTCGAATGAAAATAAATCGATTTATCGAAGGAAACAAAATAGTTTATTAACTAATATTCAAATGCTCAATAAATTTTTGTCGAATAATCGACTCCTCCAAAAACTGTTTCAACCTAATTTTGTAATTTATTCGAATAAATTTTATTCGATTAAACGAATAAAACAGAATTTTTCTATTAATAATGAGATATGACATTAAATTATGTCGAATATTTGTTAGATTTTATTCTTCAATTTTCGATTTTATATTTTGCTTCATTTTTATATTTTAGAACGATATTCGAACAATTTTGAGTAACTTTTGAAGACTCCGTTTACGATCTAAAACAAACGTCTGGTTAATGATATAACCCATTAAAACATTACATTAAACTTTAAAATTTTTATTAAAATTAAATAATAACAAATTTTTTAGATATTCGAAAAATTTTATAACAGTTAGACTTAATCGATTAATCGAATAATGAGAGAGTTTCACTTTTATTGGATTAAAGTAAAAGCTTATTTGCCCTTTTAACATTGATTATTTGAACACTGTTTATTCAAAGGAAGTACCTGCAGTCATTTCCACGGCCGTTCAGCCACTTTGTAGTAAGATCTATACACCGGATTTATCCTTTTCGAATAATTTTTTTTCGATTAAAAATAAAAACCTGTTTATGAATAATCAAATACATATATCAAATTTGTCACTCTATTTTTTCAAGTAAGTATTTAGCTAATGTAAGTTTTATTAAAATATAAGCCGATATAAGTCAAGCAAAAAGATTTATATAAATTGTTAAGGATTTTTATTCTTTTTTGTAATTATAATTAATTACTTTTCAATAACTGTGCTTCAGCAGGTCAAACTAAGTTAAAGGAAAAATATTTTAAAATATTTTATGGCAGAGAATTTTGAAGTTGGACTTAAATTGTCATCAAATTTTCTATGAACTCTATAATCGATGTTTAAAGTTAGATCGAAATTAACGCAGCCCTACGAAATAAAACTTTTTTTGGTGCAGCTTTGTTTGTACTTGATGTCGATAAGGATGGTACTATACTGTATATTAACTATAGTAATTTTAACCTATCAGCTGTTGTTTACCTTCTACAAATTTAGATGTTGTGTCCTGATATGTTTTGTTATATTTGTGGTGAATACATACTCAAAGCTCAACGATAACCGATAACAGATCCGGTATTTCGCTTGTATCAGAATGGAAATTCGCAACCAAGATAAACCGTGGATGCCTTATAATGCATGTAAAATGTGCATTGAACATTTGCGACTGTGGGAGAAAGGAATATGTAAGTCTATAAAGTTTGGAGTACCTACGATTTAGCAAGAAAAAAAAAATTATCATGACGACTGTTATTTTTGTATGACCAGTATAGTATATCCCAATATTTATTCTGCAAAAAAGACCTATTAGCCATTTAGGAAATGTTCCAATACCAATTTCTCAAGTTAGGGTTATGGAGCAGTTAGCCTTAGACAGAAATGGTCAATGTTTCAGGTTTATTTGTCGCAAATTTCCAGGATTAAGTATTAAGAAACTAAAAGCAGAAATAGGTTAATTAATGAAAGACTCCACGAATTTTAAAGCCTCTATGACTGACCTATAACGATTTTCTTATACATATTTTGTAGCAGCCCTACAACAATTTCTTGGAAAGCACAAGGATGAAAATTATGTAGAATTAATTTACCAAATGCTGCTTAGTTTTAAAAGGTTAGGCTGTAATATAAGCATAAAAGCACACAATCTTCATAGTCATTAAGATCAAGCTTCCACCAAGATATAAAAACTATGAAGAACAGATATCAAGGCAGGCGGGATGTTCATATGATAGCTGATTACAGCTGGGGAATCATGCGCGACTTTCCAAATCAGAAAAATCATTTAAAAGGCAATTTCTTCATGTATAAAATTTCTTTCACTTTTTTTTAAATCTTGTAAACTAGAGCTGATACAAAAAAAAGTTCAGTAACAGATTCACGTGGTAAGATAAACTCTTAATTAGGTTTTATATCCAAGGCACCAAAATGTATGAGTTCCCATGAACTCCTTTGTGAGTATTAAAATTAATGTCTTTCTATAATTTTAAAAAAATTTAATTGTTGTGTTAATTATTTTCTTATAGGTTAATTTACTTGCGTTTAGACATTTTCTACAGGGTATTATTTTAATTTAAGGAAAAATTTTCTTTTGTCTGAATGCGAATATTTATCTTTTCTCTTGTTGTGAGTTGAACCATTAACATTAAAAATGTGCAAATGCAACGATTATAAGAAAAAATCATTATTATGACTATGTATTTATTTAAAACTATTGTTTTTTTTTTTTGTTTAACATTTTGCTTTAAAATGTGCCTGTATTACACGTATTCATATATTCAGGCCATCAGTTGTTCCAATTGTGGGGGCAAGTTTATTTAAGCTTGTAAACATGATTTCTTACATCAGTTACACTTTCGTTATTTATAAAAGTTATCATCTTTTGCTTTTTGGAAAGTAGACATACTACAAAATTATTCCCACTTCCTAAATGTTATAATATTGTAAGATAAAAATAAAACAATACAAATACTATTTATAGGATAAATAAAATATAATAAAATCATTACTTAAGTATCAAATCAATTTAAGTTTACCAGTGGAAGGAACAAGTACAACAAACACGTCAATACAACAACTTTAACAATTTGTTGTTGTAAACACAAATCTAACTTTTGACAAGATAATCGAAAAAGAAGAGGGCAAAAATAATCAGCTGTCAATACATTCTCACCCGCTAATCGTTTGCAAAGTACATAATCGATATTAATATGAAAAGTGTTGTTCAAAGTGGACTTTGCTTTTTCATAGACTTTTGTTTTCCATGGGGCCCTTCAAAGAGCCTTCATAGTTTGCCAGCTGATAGTTCAAATAAACCCATATATTTGCGATGACTCCAAATATCTTCAAAACATGAAAGTCTTTGGATTTTTGTAGAATGTTTGGAGTTATTTTAGTACTGAACAATTACATATTTAGAATTAGACTAATTAATGGCAATGTTAAGATCAGTTTCCTTACCATAATTGGCTCACACCATCTGTTGGAATTTTGGATAGCACCTATGGTTACATGAGTACAGACATTGTTTTGCCAAAAAACTAATGAGGTGTTTGCAACATCTCTCATCTATCCCTTTCCTAAAGAATGTTGCAAGGTTATAAAACTTATAGGTATTTATCAATTTAAATAATTGATAAAAATAATTAGGGTTGTCGTCCTACCTTTTTCATTAATTTTTTATAATTAACAACAACCACCTGCAGGAGTGGTGTTTTGCCCGCTAACATGAAGGACATGAACTGATATTGCTGATTTTAATAGCAAAACTATCGACACTATGTCTGATCGATTGACGTCTTTATATTCTCTATAGGCCATCTGGAGCCTTGACAAGGTTGATTTTAAAACGAACACTGACGGACAGACAGACACATACGGACATCGCTAAATCGACTTAGCTATGCATAAGAACTCAAAATATATATATATATACTTTATTGGGTCGGAAATGGATATTGTAGAAATCACAAACGGAATAACAAACTTAGATATATATTTATTCTACCACCTGTAGTGAAGGGTATAATAATGTATGTATATCTAATTTTTTTAAGTGTACTTTATTGAAGCGATTTTTTAGAAAGAATTGTTTTAAATTACATAATGAAAATAAATAAATTAATAAATGAACAAAATGAAATAAATCAAACTATATTTTTTCTAAATAATTTACAATTGGTAACTATCTTGTTGACAGGTACAAAGAATGCTGACGAAGATTGTAGTTAGAGAAATTGGATTTCATTCTGCTGGTAACTAATTTTTACTGTTCTCTGTACGATTATTTAGTTTTGGGTCGTTCCGAAACGAACTAGTTTTGTAGAACGATTTCCTAAAAGGAACGGTTCGGACCTTTATTAAGGTTGCTTATACCTCGTTTATGGTTTTGACCAAAAGCTTAAATATTTCAACTTCTAATAAAATATATGTAATAAAGGTTATATTAAATGATTTTTTTTTTATCGAGATATAAGACTAAACAATAATGTACTACTTTTATTACTCGAATCTTTTACATAAAAGGCTATTAATTTTTCGGAATATTTTTTTGCAAGAAATAAATTGTTTTACAACTCTCCTATAACAGCTTAAATTGTCTGTAATGGCTGTAAGCCTAAATAAAAACAATAATTCATCTGTTTTTGAGTCCAAAGTTTCATAATTATATATAAAAAAATTTACGTGAAAAAAGTAGTCCAATATTTTTATAGTCATTGAAGAAAAATCTTTAAGTTGGTGCTACTTTTGCATCCAAAAATGTTTTGGGAAATAATTTTTGTTTTATGGTACATACGTGTAATATTTTACAATAAGTGAGCAGTATTGGTTGAAAATGTAACTTACTTATTATGCAATTCGGAACGAAACGCAAAGTGCTCGATCGGAAAATGATATAGTTAGTGCTGGTTTTAAAAAGATTTTTGAGCATATAATTCTATAGAGTAATTCTTATGTACCACAAAATAAAAATGAAACATTGTCGTCTGCTCTCCTAATATTTTTGTGTAAAAAAAAATTAAAAAACAATAGCTCGAAAATTTTACGAGCCAGGGCGGGCATTTGCAAATTCAAATGATAGACGCTGTACATAGTGCAATAGACGAGTTCCCAAAATTAAAACAAAAATTCACCGTCCCTTTGATCTGATAAAAAAATTAAAGAATTACCAATCCAGAGAAGCAATATTAAAAATTATACAAACGCTTTCGAATGATTTCAAGAGGTATTCCTTCTTAGCAGGACAATTACTTTTTTTTTAAAATTCCGTTTACCAAAATAAAAGAAATAAAATGTAATATATTTATCCTTTATCTTTACTTTTATCTCTATAATCTCCACAATCGTCTGCAAGTGCAGAAGAATTTCAGTCAACAATCTTAAAAATACAACCCAGGAAGGGTATTTTTATTATCTTCGAAATTTATTTTGATAAAATAACTAAATGACAACCGCGGATGTAAATATTTCTTTTGAAAGTTTATACGGTGGCATCTAATAACGTCCAAGACATAATGTCTATTTTATGGTATTTCATGTAAAAAGTGCAACGTTTTTATGAACTGGATTGCAGGAAAATCTTTGGTAAGTGAAGACAGTGTTGGAGGAGAATATCCTTGCGCCCGGCCGAGGGCCTGCTTTGCAGAAATTCTTTGACAAGCGAAGCCGTTATTGTTTTAAGTGTTAAATATCACATAACGTCACTTTTGAGTGCGACATAAAGTTCATGGGCGTTATGTCCTTGGACACAACGACACGCCACCGTTCACACGCTTATCTTCGACAAAGTGATGGGAAATTTTTTTCGGATCTATTTCTTAAAATTAAATTAAAAAGCGGGAATTTTTCATTATATTAATTAATTTAAAAAAAAAATCATTTTTTCGTGCTATTTTCTATTATCCCGATTAATTATTTTAATCACCGATATTGATTATTGAGGGTGAAGGCACGTTTCGACAGCCATTTCGCTACCGCTTCAGGAAACTTCTCACAAACATTTTAAATAAACTAAAGATATTTGTCTAAACAGTAAAGTAAAGACAAAAATCAAAGTTTAAGCAAAAACAACAATAATCAACTATGATCTTATTTTTCTTTTACCCACTGTATACGGCTGACTTTTTTTCGGCTCTTTTATACAGGTTAAATATGATGAAAAATAAAATATTACAAAACACTACGATAATTTATTTATATGCACGGGCACTTTGCAAATATTAAATTAAATTTGTCTGTGTTCACATCATGTAAAACTGCTGTATGGATTTTCTCAAAATTTTGTGAACCTTTTTTAGAACCTTGGTTCAAATAAAGAACACTTCTTTTTCCAAAAAATATGTATTTAATTTTTTAGAGAAAATAGAGATACAAATGTAAAAGCACCCAATTTTACTGGTAAAATGATACTAAAACAGTTGTCAGTACATTTTATTTTTGTAGATGCACAATTTTTACATTTTTCTACATTAAAATTTTCAGAAAATTAGATATGA
Source organism: Gymnosoma rotundatum (assembly GCA_916610165.2). Taxonomy (NCBI): domain Eukaryota; kingdom Metazoa; phylum Arthropoda; class Insecta; order Diptera; family Tachinidae; genus Gymnosoma; species Gymnosoma rotundatum. The sequence goes on from OU744340.1 coordinate 103,012,684, forward strand.
AACTATGACGAAGTCGTGGGCACTGCTAGTTAAATATAAACTTCTTTCTATAATGTTAACAAAGTAATTATTTTTAATAAAATATTCCCTAAAGAAGTTTGCAAAAAAAAAAAAACGAAACGAAACGTTGGAAGAAATACATAAAAATGTTTCGATTTTTATTAACATATGGAAAGAAATAACTGACCATAAGAGCCCAAGGAGATTAACAAACAACTCAAAATAATAAGAAGAAAAAGATAATCACTTGCATAACTTTTCTTTAAGGAAATTTTTAATCTGTTGTTTTGGTTTTTAATATTTTATTATTTTTATTGAATTTATCTGATACCAAATTTTTTTAAGAAAGTTTTAACTAAATCAAACCTAAATTATGCAAAATAAAATGTTTTTCACACTACTAATATTTAGACTAATCAAAACAAAAAAAAAATATATATATATATATACATATTTTTTTTTTGATGGAACAATTCCAAATCTTTTAAACAAGTAAAGTAAGTCTCCTTAAAAAGCGATGCCATTACACAATTAGGAAAAAATTAGAAAGGAGCTTCTGCTGTAATATAAACTAAGGAAAAAAATAATTTAAATACTATCGGTGTCGAATGCATATTTTAAATTTGTGATGGCAAACGAGCTGGCTCCTACATCGAATCGATGTAATAGTTACTTATAACTTTAAACCATAGATGGTTTAGTTAAGCACCAAATACCACTGCAAAAAATAGCAACAGAAGTCAAATGGACATTTCTTCTTTATAACAGCAAGTTTTTATTTAGCTTTCTGAGCTGCAGTGTAGTGGTGCATCATGTAGTTGCATGAAAAATGAAAAATGAAAAACTTAAAACATCTTCGCTTTTATTTTCATTTGAGAAAGAAGGGGCAGACCAACATAAAAACCAGTCTGGGGCAGATATACCATTGATACTTTTTAATGGCTGAAAATGTAATACTATGTTTGTGTGTGCTGTTTTGTGTTTCCAAAAATTGCAATTATTTTAGTTTTTCCAGATGCACTATGAATTTTCATTTCATATTAATGTTAATATGCCGATCTGTCTGGCTCCACTGACACAATTGTGGTATAAAAGTATTGTACATCTGCCATATGTTCACAGTTAACCAATAGTCGTTGTACAGTTTGGATAAAGAACTTCAACTTTAAAGGATTTATTTAAGCTCAAGGAACATGAAAGTACGTTAGTGTAGAAATGAAGTGTAAAAAGGACTTTAAAGTGAATTGAATAAAAAATCCCTAGAAAGGATTCTATTAAAAAATAAAAAATATTAATAATTATTTAATTGGTGTTTAAGTGCAATTTGAAAACTTGTTTAATTAAATCAATTAAAACGGTTTAATAAAAATTTAAGTTTAATCAAAAGTAGTAGTTTATAACGAAAGCTGTTGTATAACGTCCAATGACATTATTAATTTACAGAAAGATTATTTAATCGTACGTTAACACTTTAAGTGCCTGCCTTGTATAAAAAAGCCTGGTGAATTAATGAGCGGCTTTAACAAGGAAGCAGTTTAAAAGCCATATTTAACTTCTAATAAATTAAAAAAAAATAATAATAATCAAAATATTCTATAAGTTATTTAGTTGTTTATTATTTTTCAATATCTAAATAGTAAAGAGTAACTATCGACTAAATAATGAGTTCAAGTTTTAAAGAGGGCACAAAGAAGAAATTAACTCGTGTAAATTTTTAAAAGACTTCAAAAAATTGAGGAGTTTTTCATAGTTCCGAATATTGCTACTTTTTTGATGTTACTGCCTGCAGAACTCAGTAATTTCTGAGCCGATTTAAAAGATTTCTTTGTTTGAAAGGTTATGCTTACAAATTGGTCCCGTTTTAAAAACAGTTCGTAATCTTAAAAATTAAGGGGTGTCCCCATACAACATACATGTTTTGTAAAGGGCGCCACTTTAAAATTTAATAAAACTGCGTATGATTATAGCTCCCAGTAGCACAAAGTAATACAAAAATAAACCTAAAAATTAAAGGGTTTCCCCATAGGTGACGTAAATTGACCTATATGGGCGTATCTTTTGAACCGGTTTAGAAAAATGCTTAAAGATTGGGCAGAATGTCAATTACTATAATCGTTATAGTAACAAGTATGAATATTTAAATTTATAAATTAAAGGGAGCCCCAATAGTCCGTTTAATTAGATCTATTGGCCATATTATTGAATAGTTGTAGACAGACGGTTGAAATTTACAGAGAACTGTATTGTTAAGTCCGCTATAATAAGTATAAAATTTGGATTTGGAAATTAAATGGTTTTCCAATAGTAAATATAACTTGATGTATATGGCCAAACCCTTAAACTGTTATAGACAATTAGCTGAAATCTGTTTTGTAGTCAGTTTTTTTGCAAGAATTGTTGTAACATTCTAAGATTTAATCCTTCGTATGGATGTCTTTTTTAAAAGAGCTAAAGAAACCTCCTTGAAAAATATCTAGTAAAGTTTAAAAAATCTTGAGAATATGATTTTTTGCATTGTATTTTAACCAAACTAATATTTACAAATGAGTTATTGTTCTTTAGTAAGGCATAAGTTCGTTATTGAAAATAATTTACATTTATTGTAATAACCAATTCACAGTGAATCGTAGTGTTTGTAAACGATTTGTGGTGAACCAGTTAACAAACTTAAGCCTAACTAAAGAATAATATTTCATATTTCTTATAAACTTAGGGTATATCTAACTTTCAATTTGCTGCAGCTATTTATTGTGCTATATTTATTTATAGAAATATCTAACATTCTTGCATTTGAAATTGAAGGAAAATTTACCAATGATAATTTTTTTACTTTCTTCTTAAAATACAATTAACAAAATTTCTTATTTTTTCAGGCCTTTGTTTGCTTGCTTTTAATCGGTGCTGCATCCGTGTCTGCTAAACCAAAACCAGGCGGTGGAGGTGGCTGGTCCTCTGGTGGTGGCGGAGGAGGTGGTGGTTGGTCCTCCGGCGGTGGCGGAGGAGGTGGTGGTGGAGACGTGCAAATTATTAAAATTATAACAGAAGATGGTGGTGGTGGTGGCGGCGGTGGAGGTGGCGACTGGTCTTCAGGTGGTGGTGGTGGTGGTGGTGGTTGGTCATCTGGTGGAGGAGGAGGTGGCGGTGGTGGTGGCTGGTCATCTGGCGGAGGAGGTGGTGGAGGTGGTGGCGGCGATATTAAAATTGTAAAAATTATTAGTCTAGGAGGCGGTGGAGGGGACGGTGGTCACGGCGGCGGTGGTGGTGGTGGTGATTGGTCATCGGGTGGGGGAGGCGGTGGTGGTTGGTCTTCTGGTGGTGGAGGCGGTGGTGGAGGCAGTTCAACTAAAATAATTAAAATTATTAAATTAGGCGGTGGTGGAGGAAGCGGAGGAGGTGGAGGCTGGTCTTCTGGTGGCGGTGGAGGAGGAGGGTGGCAACCATCCGGTGGTTGGGCTTAAATACCTTTAACAACTGTTATATAATTTTATTGTTAAATTATGTGTGTAAGCAACTGTGTAAATACTGTAAATAACAACTGTAGATCTGTTGGTGTAATAAAAATTTTGAGAATATTTTATAAGTTATAAGCGCTTTCATTAAAGTCGTATAGAGTATGAAATACGTGGTAAGATTTAAATTTAAGCTGTTTGCCAAAAACAAATATAAATTTTTGGAAATTTCAAATAAATTATAATCAAAAAGAAATTATTATTGAATATTTTGTTTTATATTTATTGTCGAGAACGCCCCAGCAACAAATTAGTGAGCACAAAATTTATGCTAAAAATTTGTTGCAGTTACCACTGTACCGCTTTTGGTATTAAATTGAAATTAACTTTTTTCTTTGTACATTAAATCTAAGTGTTGTCTTATAAAAAGTTTTGTATTTAAATCTGTTCGAAATATCAGGCAAAATTTGCATTAAATTTTTTGTAAAAAACGGTCACTGGTAACGCTGGCTATAGATATCACATAATTTTTTTGTAATTTTTTTTATTAAGTATGTTTTAGAAACTTTGTTTAACGCAATGATGGGTATTTCTATCATCAATGATTGTCAAACGATCAATCATATTTTATAAAAAAGACTTTTTCGGCTTTTGGGCGAATTCATTTTTATGAAATGTCTTAATAATTAAAATAATGACTTGAGAAAATTTTTTTAATACATAAAAGCGTTTATTTTCCGACAAAGCTATCGTTGTTTTATAACCGTTTTTATATTACAGTTTCGAAATATTAAAAATATTAAAAATCACTTTCGTGACATTAAATGTTTAAAAATCTATTTATTTTCATTTGCATAATGTTTAAATGAATTATTTTTAGTTAAATATACACTCTGCAGTTATTAAACATTATATTTTAAGCGGCACCTTCGTAAAACACATAATAGCATAAGTTTAAAGTTGAATTTATTTCGTATTCCAATAAGTAGTGTCGAATATAGAAAACACACAAATTATTAAAAATCTCTTTACTTCCAAAAAAAAAAAAAAAAAAAAAAAAAATTTGTTTGGCCATAAAAATTGTCAACTTTATTTACTTTTAAGAAAGAATATTCGCTTGTATAAATCAAGATCTGTTATAATCAGGGATGTCACAATTTCCGATCGGAATGGTTTTAATTTCGTATTAACAATTCCGATCGATTTTGTTTTACCTACTTCAGATTCCGATCGATTTTCCTTATTTAAAAAAATGCTTAAGCTCCACCTTTTTATTTAAATGGTGCAATATTGCGCACACCTAAGTGAATAACAAATAAATAAGGACATATAATAAAAGTCAATTTGAAAACCGTTAGTAATAAAATTTTTAAAGAATCTTAATTCCACTTTGAGTTTTGAAAGTAATTTCTTTCCGAAGAAATTTTTCGTTTTCTAAAGAATTGAGTACTGCGACATGCCTAAATATTTTGTGTTTTTTTAATTTAAATTCAAATAATTTTTAATATTAAATTCAATTAAGGTCCATGGGCATTAATGCATGTATATTCATACACTCCAATCTGTGAACATTCTTATGCACATATAGATGTTATCTTAAGATGCTTTTAGATGGCATGTTTTTTGCATATTACTTGTCTGTTTGGAAATACTTATGTAATTTCATGTGCCTGTCAAAATTGTTAATTTACACATGACTTTTCATTTTTGTGTTCAAACTTACACGTATGATTACATCTGACATCGGCTTTGTCACTATGTGGGAAAAACAGCTTACATTTCGTGGGGACAAAAGTGTTTGTCAATTACAGTTAAATGTTTAAAATGATTTTTTATTTTTTCATTTTGCGTAAATAATTTCCTTAAATTCATTACGCATAGAACGTACTGATTTATTTGTTACGTCAGACCCAATTATGTTTATTTAAATTTGAGGACTTAAAAGACGTCTTTAAGGAATACACTAACGTGCACTTTTTTGCCGAAGATTCCTTCAAAATATTTAGATATGTACATTATATTTTCTACACATACAATATCCTCGACACCTTTAGCATACATACCAGGACTCCAACAACACTGAGTTTTAAAGTATCCTGCATGTGTTTACTAGAATTTTACTTTTGCCAAAAAACGTGTACGGGGACAGTAGTAGTAATCTTATAATAGTATTAAAATAGACAACATCGATGAAATAAGATTTCTTAGTCGCTTTGAAAACAGCGTATTCAATATTTGTCTGCATCCAAGCTATTACAAGCAATAATTTTGCTAACATCATGATAAAATAATTACGTAAATGTTTTCACAATGGTTCAAAGTAAAAACAAAAAAAAAAAAAAAAAATTATGAATATTTTAATGATATGACAACGTTTTTTTGTTATACATTTAGTAAAATTTTGTCATCTTCCTGCATAATTTTGTATTGAAAGTTGATAAAATTTTATTAAAATTTTGTTTTGCCAGCTGCATTTTAATTATTTTTTAATTTATTAATATTGGTAGCGATAAGTTATGCAAAAAAAAGGGTAAACAAAAAAAGCAAAAAGCGAAAATTTTTTCAAGAGTTTAAAATTCGGCTGTGCCGAATCTTATATACCCTTCATAAAAAGAAAATTGTGTGTTTATTTTTTTAAATTGTTCATAGTTTTAGTAATTTTTTGCATTTTTAGTTTTGAATGAAATTTCAAATTTTTTATTGCATGTAAAATTTTTTTGATGAATTAAAATTTTTGGTGAAATTTTCCTGAAAACCAATATTTTTGGTGAAATCTTAATCGTTTGGTGAAACTTCAATTTGTTTGTTAGTGTATTTATAAATTAATTTTTTTTTATTTTTGCTAAATCTTCGGTTTTTAAGAAACCTCCAGTTTTTTAGCAAAGTAAATGTTATCACCCCTATAGTGAATAAAATGTGAAATTTTTGTTCACGTAAAATTTTTATTCCAACCGAACTGGTATCGGGAATTTAACGTGAACAATTTTTTCCACAACTTGAATATTGTTATCATTGCATTTCCAAAAATGAAAAATAAAGTTGTTTTTACTGGGTATAAAATGCAAGTTTAAACAAAAATTGTAAAGTGAAAAATTTTTGACTGACCCTTAGTTTCGACGTTACGGATCTCTAAAGCTTGTATGTATAATATGGCATACCTCGAGGCAATTGACCTGGTTACCTTAAATTCTGTTAAGAAGAATGTCACATTAAATTTTTTTCACCATTCTTACCCTAAAATTACTTTTTGTTAGATGAAAAATACTTACTTATATATGAATTCCACTATCAAAATCAAAGTGAACAAAACAGTGAAAAAATTCCACATTTCACGCAAAGAGAAAACATTCATGATAAGGGGAATTTAATTTTCAGTGAAATGTGAAAAAATTTCACGTGGAAAATAATTTGCAATAGGGGTGAATATTAATGGTACAGGTATATTTCATTACCTAGTAACTCATATTTTATTTTTCTAAAATTTAAGTTTTCCGTACAACAAAGCAGAAACAACAAAAAATTCACAATTAAATCGGAAATAAATTTTGTAGAAATTACAAACGTAATGACAAACTTATAATACCCTTTCCACCTGTGATGAAGGGTATAAAGGCAAACAGATTCTAAAGGGGAACATTTGCTTTATTTATTTGTGAAAAACAAAATTGACAAAAATTTGATTAATTTAAGTATTATTATTTATTTACTAAACCTATTTATTATTGTATGATTAACGTTTCCTTTTAATTTATTTTTACTTATTTTTCAATTTAAGATATTTAATAAATTTTATTGCATGTCAAATTAAATTAAAGAAATTATTGTTTACAATTTGCAATATTAATATTAGATTATTCATAATAACTGCTACTTAGACGGCATTGAATTGGTTTTTAATTTTTTTTTTTATTAATAAGGTTTTTTACTAGAATATTTACATTTTTTTTTAGGAAATCGGTACAAATATTTTAATAGCGCATCAAATTGGTTCTCTCATGTAAAAATATCAAAATTGTTTTCCCTGTGTAATTTCTACAATATTTTCGACCCCATAAAGTATGAATATTCTGAGTTCTTATGCATAGCAAAGTAGGTCCATGTCCTTCTAGGCAGCGGACAAAACATGCCTATGTTTAGTTTTTCCATATCATTTGGAACAAATCTAGTTTGGTTAAGTAACTTCAATAAAAAAAAATATATGGGCCAATAAAGAATTAAAAAATAAGAAAAAAATATTAAGTGAAAAAGGGCCTTTGAACTTTTGATATGGGTATTATTTAAAAGCTTTTAAAGAGAAGGAGAGCTTGCAAGAAATACTTAAATTAAAAAAGAATGCCTAATCCATTAGGTGCCGATGACCATTTTATGTAATTATTATATATAGTACTTAATTTTACTTTCTTACTTTTTAATTCTCTGTCTCCCCAATATTTGTTTTTTTGATTGGAGTTACTTCACGTTACTTTGGTACAGCCGAGCTTAGCACTCCTTCTTGTTTTGTATTGTACCTGGTGGACAACTGAACCAAATTTTTTAAGGCGTAAGGCGGAAACGAACTAATGTTTATCCGTTGTAAAGGAGTTGGTGAACGTTCGTGTTTATAAAAACAAAAGATAAGAAGTTTAAGGTCTCTGTATAAAAAAACGTTAACTGCTGTCCAAGCCCTGACAAAGGCTTAGAGAGTAAAGTACAAAATAACAGAGTGTGAAAGTCGTGTGTGGTATTTAGAGGTTCTGTTTATTAAACGAGATAACGATTCGGTTAATATAAGTATGTACGCATTTAGTAGCCTATCCAGAAAATGCATTTAATGACTCTTAGTTAGTTTTTTTTTGTTTTTCTTATATTATCTAAAATATTATAATATTTAAAAAGATTTAAAAAAGTGAACAAAAGATTAATTAAATACAATTATTTACTTGGTTTTTACAAAGGTTTGACACATACTCATGTACATAAATATGCATAAAATATTGAAAACGTTTGACTACGTTTTTTCATATGTAATGAAGTATTTGCATAATTTATATATAAATTTCGAAACTTCATTATGCATACCTTATATTTATTTCTTGTTTTATGCGTCAAACTTATATAAGCAAATAGTTGTTGCAAATAACAACATCAACGAAGCACCGCAAAAAAAAAAAATAAATAAATTAAAAATATTTGCGACAGAAACAGTAAAGCATATAATTAAATTGATAGTTTTATGTTTTTTGCTTCTTCCGAATTATAGTAGAAATATTAACACAACCCGCATTAAAATTTAATAAATCGGTGAAATAAAAAGTAAAAAAAAAAATTAAAAAACGAAAAACGAAAAACGAAAAAACAAAAACATTTATAATAATATTAGACTAACTGGACGACGGCCTATATAGAATACATACCAACAAGAAAGGATTGAGCGAAACTAATGCATGTACAATTTTCCAGTACGATTTAATCGCTTTTGGTATTAAATTGGAATGATTTTTTTTTGTAGATTAAATCTATGTTTTGCCATGTGTTTCTTTATCAAAATGTACCAAAGACCAGCAAAATTTGCATTAAATTTTGACAACAACAAAAAGTCACTGGCAACGCTGTTTGTATACCAAAGTTTCCATAATTTTGTCCGTTTTTTCATTAAGAATAAGATAGACACTTTGTTCTAAGCAATGATATATGTATATGGGGTATATAAATGCCTAAGAAGCCAAATCGATTATTAATATCGTTTATTGAGAAACTTCTAATCTCGCCAAAAAAAAAGAAGAATTTGGGATAATGTTTTAAATGGCAAAAAGCCCCTTATTAGAATAGAAGAAATTTATCAATTAAAACTTAAATTGATTATTTGATAAGGAAGCTCTATACAAGTAAAAAAAAAGAAGCACAGAAATGCACCTGTCGAAATAATATCAGAGCGAAGAATATGCATCACTTTTTATTCTCTGCAAAGATCGCACACACACATTACAATAGTCCAAAGTTGTAAATTTGTTCCCTTGATGATTGCCTCTTGAAATAATTGTCACAAACAAAAAAAATAAAAAAAAATAAAAATAAAAAATGTGTCAGTTAATAAAAATACGACTTTAGCGTTTTATACATGCAGCTATATAAAAAAACCGGGAATGATTTTATGCAAATTAAGGATGATCTATAAAGGGTGTTATATTCTTACTATTATATTAAATACTTTTTAACTAAGTACCTGTTATTAAGGTTTGCTTAATTATTATTCATTCATGTTAAAATATACATACATATGTACATATGTATAACCTTTCCAAAATACTATGAATAATTTTTATTTTATTTTGTGTAAGAAAGAAACAGTTTCAGAATATCGTGTCAAAAACGCGTGTTCAAATAAAAACTAAACTACAGTGATTTAAATAAAAAAAATGCAACCTACATTTTTAAACTAAAATATCATACTGTAAGTAAATGTAAAATAAGTCGCAGTAAAAGATTATTAAATTATAAATAAATATACACATGTATATATGTAAAGCACAAAATGTGTTTGTTTGTCAGACAGCTATAGCTGCCTAGGCGCACAGTTTGTTTATCAGATATGCGGTTGATCAAATAGGGAAGGTAATTTTTAGATATGGGGCATGGGCGTGGTACTGCTCATACAAAGTAAATATTTATCATCGTGTTACTTGGAAACTTTAACTCTTTTATTAATATGCATTATGTAGCGAAAAACTAGCTGGATTGAAATAATGGGCATGGTACTTCCCATGCAAAGTGAATAATTATAACCGTGTAGCTAGAAAACCACAAAAGGTAGAGTCTTGAAAATTTGCATAACTAACATAACTAACTCTCTTTTTAATGTGCATAGCTGGAGAAAAGATTATCTAAATTGAAAGAATAGGCGTGGTACCTCCCATACAAACAGAAAAACTATCATCTTGTATCTATCGATGCGTAAATACAGAAATGCGAACAATTGTCATTCTGTATTGTGATATTCGCAAAGTCCTTTTTTAATCGCATTTCAAATGCGAAAAAGAAACAAGTCGGTATTCTAAATTGCGAAAACAAATATCAAATTCGCAAAATTTATTCGACAACAAAGATAATATTTTATTTATTAATTCATCATATATATATATATATATATATATATATATATATATATATATATATATATATATATATATATATATATATATATATATATATATATATATATTATTTAATTCAGGGAAGCAAGCAAAAAGAATTCCAAGCCGAGTGAATTTGAAATAAAGAAAAAATGTATGAACAAGCACAGCCAATTGGCAAGAGGCCATTTGAAAATACCAAATCCACGTCAGTCGGCAAGCACTTTGTGGCAAACGTTAACTCAAGAACTAAATATCAATGGACCATTTATTAGAAAAGCTGCAGAATGGAAAAAAGTATAAAATATATAAACCAGTTCAAAAATATTTGACTTCATCTTTAATTTTAATAGGTTTGTGCCGATTTTAAAGTACACACCAAACAAAAGCTTAGACGAAATTAAACCGACATTGGCGGCACTGGCAGTGGCCCATCAAGATATTATCTATTGTCTCCCTTAGAGGAGCAAGTGATGAAATTGTTAAACTTGACGGACTCCGTAAATGGATAACCAGGCGCACTTTCCTTCGGGGCAACAATTGCTTCTAACCAATCTCTTCTATATCCTTTATTTTGCTCATGCCCTTCTTCGTCGAACCACAGTGCCACAGAATCCATGTTTATTATTTTTTATAAACACAATTTACTAAAAAAATCTTATAAACAATACCAATTTTTTTCGCATTTCTTTTGCGCCACAGATTAGTTATCTGTGATTTGCGCATCGCATCCATTTTCGCATCGCAATCCAGAATAAGCCTCCAGTGATCGTGTAAGGAGATAGATCCTATGATTTAGTGGCTAGTATTTTATATTAATGAGCCTCACTATCCTTGTAGGTAGAATTAGTACTTTACTACTAAATCTACTATCAAAAGCTTATATTTAACCAACAAACTTTTTAAAATTACAATTTTGTTGCCAACAAAACCTTAAAGTATTACAATTGCCCTATTCACAAGCCCCCTAGTACGCGCTAAGTGCTAACAAAATACAACGGTGCTAGCTGTGTTGTTGGTAATTTTCATGCAAACATGCGATACAACATTTAGTACTTTTTTTCATATGTTTTTCAAACGTTGTATTTGTTTAAATGTTTTATGTTTAAATGAATTATTATTTTTGTGTTCATATGTGAATTATATTAAATTAAATTGAATTAAAATATATTTTTATTAGTTTCATTTATTTAATTTATTGATTTGACTGATTTATTAGAAAGTTGAAGTTGAAAGTTGCCAATATAAAAACTGTTCTTTAAGATTTAATATTGCTTTAATGACTCGTAGTTGGAGCCTTTCGCCAATTGTGTGAAAAACATCGTAATTTTTTATAAGGTTGAATATATAGGCAAATTCCTCTGGCCGTAGTCGTATCATATGAAGAAATCTGTTTTCATCAAAATATCTTAAAACCCGATTATAGCCCTAAATAATTCTGCGACTGGAGAGCAAGTACATTAGGCTCATCCTAAAAATGTCTTGAATTTCATCCTCACACAAAAAATTTATTAATTTACTTTTTTCTGTTTTCTCCCCCATTTGGCTTATAAATAACAAATGATGAATAGAACTTTTCTTTTTCTTATTTACTTTTTGACGTATGAAGTACAATGTACAATGGCACACTGATACAATGGTTGTTCACAAAGAAGTAAACAAAAGGTAGTATGCAATACTACCTACATCTTAGCAGAGCTTGTGAATACGGCAAATATGTATGAGAAAAACCTGCTTAAACATAACACCAATTTTTGATTTTTCAAAGCTCCTCTTCTATTATCATAATGTCATGATGTCTAAAGCAACATCTTTAAATTGATAAAAACAAATTTTTTCCAATATCATAGTTTAAATTAGAAATAAATAGTGTCTATAACATATTTGTTTACAAGCAAAATGAGGTGAATTAAAATCAAAGTCGAACAACCTTTTACAAGTTTTGAGACAAAATACTTTTAAACTGAAAATATAAAAAAAATTAATATTAATAATTAAAAGATAGATGAGATTTTGCTGATCATCGATCAATTGCAAAGATATGGAGCACACATGCAACAATAAACCGAAGAGAATTAAAAAAAAAAACACACAATGGCACATATTGGCAGAGAAGAAAACATTTTGCCCAACAAACATAATGTTGTAGATTTGAAGCAGGCATTGCTTTTTGTATATTTATTTTATTTATGAAAAGTGAACTACATACGAGTATATTTTTTTTTTGCTTTTTCAATAATTACTTCACCCCTAATGCTAGATACATACGAAAGAATATAAGAGGAATCATAAGAATGTTCCGCTTAGTGTTAAGTCGTTTGTAGTAATGTTCCTTATTGAAATTGATATTTCCTTCCCTCTTCTATATCGATGTATACAATTATTCTTGTGTTGTTTAATAATTCAAAGATTTTAAAGATTTAAAAATTAAATGGCAGCCATTGAAAGAAGTGAAAATAAAACTAAAAGACCGGTTTCACTAAAAGGTATGACAACAGTATAATATTTACTGTCGGAACAAATCCAATTAATTTAATACCAAAACTAAATGAACTGCAGCTCAATGCAGCCAATCGATCAGACAAAGTGTCAGGAGAGATGCTATTTAAAATCAGCAAGATCGATCGATGTCCTTCGAGGCCAAACACTACGCCTGCCTCTAAATTTTCCATATCATTTGGAACAATAAAGTAATTTCATTCAAAAAAACAAATTTTCTTAACTATGTTTGATTTGATGTTGCCTCGTTTTTATCTAGCATAATATAGAAAGATCAAAGAATATTAAGAACAAATTTTCAATGTATTTTGTATTGTTTAAATTTTGTTAAAAAGTTATAGACATTGTTGGCTTTTTGGTTTTTTGATTCAATATAGTTCTCATTCTATCAATTAAGTTTTAAGCACAGTTTTTAAGTTTTCAGTAATAGGACATGATTTTGACTGAAGATTTAAGTGTGCGTCTGTATTTAGGGCCACTAAGAAAGCAATTTCCACCTCAATATGGACTAACAAACATTTATCGCTTTGTTTAAAGAACTCATCTTAAAACGAAGTTTGATATCAAATCACTTCTTACCTTAAATTAAACTTGATTGTTTGCTGGGTGGTTTCTTCGCTCACATTTTCAAGTAGCAGTATAACAAAATGTTAATTTTGTTAATGAATCTGCATTGATTTCTTTTCAGTTTTTTAAGTTTAGTATAAAGCATGTGGATAGGTCAGTTCACATTAGTATTGTATGTTGGACTGTTGAGTTATACGCACGACCAGCTTCAAAATGAAGGTGAGTTTTTAAGCTTAAAGTTTGCAAGATAGATAAAATCACAACTAAAAATCGAGCACCTGTGGATTACCGCTCGTAACTTTGATAAGGATAACACTGTTTTTTTTTTTACAAATTTTTCTTTTAAGATTTTGAGCTTCATTGGTAAATCCTTGCTGTTGGTTGTATTGGTTTCTGCCTCCCAGGCAGATATTTCTTTAACATTAGGAAATAAACAATACTTACCACCACCTATACAAGAACTACCTATTGAGGACAGTAACACACAACAACGGCAAAAAGTTGAAGAGAAAAAGTATGGTAATTCCAAATATCAAATCTTCGAAATTCACAATCATTATGAACCTTTGAATTTTAAAGGTGAAGAAAATAAATACTCGGGTTTGCAAAAGAAATTTGCTAAAGAGATACGTATCGAGCATATCAATGCCCCTAAGGGTTTTCCATTAGATGATCCTAGTTTGGATGCTTCTTACCTTAGCATCGCTGCCGGCAATGATAAAAGCAATAAACAGATTATTGTGCAACATGAAATTAAAACTAATATTCCAGTGCCTTTTCCGTCCAACTATCGTCACAGTTTTCCCGAAAAATCCAATAAGAACAATAATTTTGATGCTGTGCAGCAATCGTTTTCATCTGTAACACACCATCAAGGTCAGCAGCATGCTATACAAAAATTTATGGGACCAGAATATTTACCTCCAAAATCCCAAACTCAGGAATATTCAACGAATCCAGTACAAAATTCTTTTGCAAATCCAATACATGAAACATCTCACCAATTCGAACGTAAAAGAAGTGAAGACAGGTTTAAGGGTCCTGATCACGGTTTATTAACTTCACAGCACAATACTGCTTTTAAGGGACCCGGTTATTTGCCACCCGTTTCAATTGGTAACTTTGGTAGTCCTGGTTCTTCACATTCACACGAAAATTTAAGTCAAAATACTCCTTCTGGAGTTCACAATAGTTTGCAATCCAATCATCATAGTTCAGTACAATCTGAACAGCAGTTTGTGACAAAAACCCAATTCAAAGACTCTGACTATTTACCACCACCTTTCAAAGGTCCAGAGTATTTACCACCACAGCAATCCGAAAGCAAAGCAGCATTCAAAGGTCCCGATTACTTGCCACCTGTAGAAACTGATGGTAAACAACATCAACTACTAGTTGAAAGCTTGCCTCTTGGCTACGACTTTCAAAAGCCTCCCAATGCAGAACAAGCTATTGCAGAGCTACATAAGTTACCCGAAGAATCGTTAGATTTACATACACAAGTTGCTGGACAAGTGCAATCATCAAATATAAATCCCAATACTCCAGAATTATCTGATACTAAAGATGTGTTACAATCAGGGCATGATTATCAAAAACCGCAAAATTCTGAACAGGCTATAAATTTGTTACAAAATGAAGCTATCACAACCAATATCGAACCCTTTAAAGTATCAGGATATTCTCTGCCTGTTTATCATTTTCAAAAAACTTTTAATCAATTACATGAAGTGGATTCACCTAAGCAACAAAATTTGCCTGATAACGATTTTCAAAAACTGCCAAATGGTGAACAGGTCGTAAGTCAACTACATGGGCAACAAAGTTCGTACGGAGCAAACCAAGCGCCATTAACTCGAAATGGCCAAAATTCTGGATATTTGCCTCCAACTACAGGATCTCAAGCGCACAATGATCCTCAAACTTTAACTGGTCGGAACTATTTATCATCCACTACTGGTTCGCAAAACTCGAATGAACTTCTACCACCTGTAGACTCTGAACAAACAGGTACCTATTTACCATCAACAACGCCCACAAATAATCATGTATTAAATCCCTTAAGTAGTTACATGAGCAATGTAAAACCTTACGATCGTTACGGTAACAGAAGACCGTTTTCTGAATATGGGTTGCCTTTTTCAAAGACCTCAACATTTTTTTCCAGTAACGGTTTATCGCCCATGTATAGAGAACCGGCTTCGAGACCGCAGTTTTATGCACCCACCATGTCTTACACCAACAACGCCTTTAATAGCCAAACATTTGCTACATATGCACAAAAACAACACCAAAGCGCGCCAGTATTTAGTCATTCTAATGCTAAAATTCGTACCGTGCAAATTTTTAATCCGCCTGACAGCAAAACTTTAAAAGTACTAGAATCCTTAGATAATGCTGGTGTCAAGACTATCAAAATATTGGGTCCTTCAAATGAGCAACCTATGGGAGATCATCGTGTTGTTAAGGTAGTAAGCGGTAGTTACGAGCAAAACGTACAAACTGTCAAGATCTTTAATGATCATCAAGATGTAACATCCAACGCAAATGGTGCGCTAACTGTCGAGAAAAGTAACAGCTATTTGCCACCTAGAGGTAAACGAAACTCTAATAACAAAACAAAGACGTAGATTAAGGGAAGCCACCGTATCTAAACACTCGTCATGTGTGTGTATGTATGTGTGTGTAAATACATTTGCATGTGATATCATTCCTATTATTATTATTTTGGTCTGAAAGCTGTGCGGAGTTTTCAGTAGAATATTGTACTCATTAGAATTAATTAAATCATCATTAGTTGTTTTAATTTGAAAACATTATGCCACTTAGCTGTAATTAAAAAAAACCAAGGTTGCATTAAATTGATAATTATGTGAATCTTCTTTAGTAATATCATTATTATATAATAGTTCCACATTTTGCTGTTGTTTGTAAATGACGCGCTCAACAGTGTTTATTTTATTCGTAAATAACATATTTCCTCAAGCACTGTCAATTTGTTGATATTTTAGTATTAATTTTAAGTTTATATTTCCAGTCATTAAAAAAATTTAATTAAATTGTTTTATTTTATTCCGCAAATAAATTTGCTTAATTAAATTAAAGTACTCTTTAACTACTGGGGTTTTAAAACTGAACAATCAAAAAAGTAAAGGTACGGTCAAACTTGTAACATATTTAAACAAAAAGCGTGCTACTATTTTTACAAATGTTTATTCATCTAATTTCAAATGATAATTTATATACAATAATTCTGGTTAAAAGATTTAAACAAGATTAACAATTTTTTGTTATTTTAGCAACATCCAAGTTTGTCATTCCGTTTGTAATTTCTACAATATCCATTCGTTCCCATAGAGTATTTATATTCTGAGTTGTTATGCATAGCGAAGTCGATTGAGCGATAACCGTCTGACCGTCTGTCAGTCTGTGTTTGTGCTGAAATCAACTTTGGCAAGGCGCTCGATTGAAAATCAGCGAGATCGGTCTCTGTCCATCGAGGCAACAGGTACTACTCCTCGCATGCCTCTAATTTTCCATATCTTTTTTTTTCAAGCTTCGATTGTATTCATGCAGGTGATTGTGCTTATGCTAAAAACTTAAAGATAAAAAAACATTCGTGAGCTTTTCACCACTTACTACTTATGCACAACTAAGCTGGGACAACAACCCTAAGCAAAACTTACAGTTAAAAAAAAAATTTAGTAGAAAATCTTTATAGTAGGAAAAAATTTCTTATGCTAATTTTAATTTAAATTATTCAATGGGAAATCTGCAGTATGGTACATGTGGTTAAACATATATACATAGTAAAGGATATATAAAATTCGGCATATCCGTATATAGCTCTTTCACTTGTTTTTTATGTTTGCGGCCGCAGAACTCGGTCATTTCTTCATCGATTACAAACAAATTTGGTTTCTAAAGGGTATGCCTTCAGATTGGTTCTGTTTTAAAAGCCGTTTATAATTTTAAAAATTAAAAGGGTGTCCCCATACAACACACACACTTTTTACGTCTATTATGAACCATTACATTTACGGGTACTACATACTTTAAAATTTTAAAAATTTGCTTATTGCTATAGCTCCCAATTGCAAAAAGTAATGCAAAAATTCATCTAAAAATTAAAGTGTGTCCCCTTAGGTCAGGTAAATTGACCTATAGGGTCTATCTTTTGAATCGTTGTACACAAACGAATGTCGATTGCTGTAACCGTTAAAACAAAATGTATAAATATTAAAAATTACAAATTAAAGGGTGTCCCAATTGTCAATTTAGTTGTTGACAGGCGGTTAAAATTTGCAAGAAACCTGTATTTCAAAGTCCGTTATATCAGCAAATTTTAAATTTTTATTTGGAAATTAAAGGTTGTCCCAATAATTGATGTATTTGATAAGTAGCCAAATTTTTCATCCGTTATAAAAAGATAGCTAAAATTTACAAGGAACCTGTATTCTTAATCCGCTATAAGAACAAGTATTCAATTTAAAATTAGAGCTTAAAGGGTGATATTATTATTTAATGCATGTATCCAAACTTTTAAACCGTTATCAAGAGATAACTGAAATCTGTTTCGGAGTTGGTTTTTCTTTAATTAAAATTCGAAACTGCTTTTATTTATTCTAAAAACTAAAACAGCACAATGCAAAAATTAATTTTTAATTAAATAATACAACAATTGTTTATTTTAAGAGGATGCAATAAAAATAACAAAACATTATTATTAAATATGAATTTCCATTTGTTAACGCTTCTCAAAGTCCAAGTAAACGCCACCACTATGTAACGCCAGAAAACTTTTAGCATCCAGTTTATAATTATGCTGGGGTTTCGAGTTCAATTTAATTTGAAACGACTTAATTAGAGACGAAATGGCTGATTTACATTGAACCAGAGCAAAACGCATGCCTAGACAATATATAAAAGAAATAGTAAATAGTTATAAATGCAGGTGTTAATCAATTGTTTCAGTTACCCAAACATGTACGAGGTCCATCACCAAAACCTAAAAATACTCCTTGATCTCTGAAATGTTTTACACCACCATTTTCTTTTAAAAATCGTTCAGGCTTAAATCTTTCTGGTTCTGGATAGTATTGCGGATCATGATGTAGAGCATAAATGGGAATCAATATGGTTTCTCCTTTTTCTATTGTTAGAATTTGGCCATTTTTATTTTTAATTTCATATTGTTGCGTACAACATTTTGTTGACCATAATCCAGGTGGATAAATACGTAATGATTCTAAAGTGAGATTCGGAATAATATAATAATTTATAAGTTTTTTTTTTTAATAATAAAAAATAAAATTTAAACATTAAAGAAAAACATTCTGTTGTAAGTTTGGTAAAGCTGCCTTCAGACTATATGTTTTCTACATATGATTTGTGAAATTTCACTACGCAAAATATACATGCCGAGTAACAAATTTAAAAATTTCTATGTAAAAGTCGGATGTCTTTCAATTAGTGCACGTTCTGACAAGGCATCTGACGTCAGCTTTTTTCAACACAAAAAAGGTTACGTCAGAAGTAATTTTACATACATGTATGATTGAAGGCACAAACTAAAAGTAATTTGTAAATTATTAATTTTGATAGACATGTCATAATACATATGCATGCGTTTTTAAACTGACAAGTCAAATGCAAAATACATGCGGCCTGAAAGCGACTTAAGTCTCCGGTTGAGTAATAAGCTGCGCAACGCTAAAAATATATTTTCATATGTTTATAGAAGATATTTGGGTACAATATGTTCCCATATTTTTGTAAGTTTTAATTTTATTTTTTATTTTAACTTAAATTTTATTGTTTTAAATTAATTTTAAAAAAATTTCCTGCTTTATTTTATTATCCCGATTAAATAATTAAATTACCGATATTGATATTTGAAGCTGAAAGCACGTCTCGATGGCCACTTCTCTATGCTTACATAGATCTTTAGGAAACTTTTCTTTAATTATTAGGGCGGGGTAATAAAAATGAGCATGAAAACATTTTTTTCTTAAATTTACTTTAGTTATAAATTTCCGTAGTTTTCTTTAATTTAATAATATGCAAAGTCCCCGTGCATTAAAATGTTTTGTGGTATTTTATTTTTCATCATCTATATCTATAAAAAAGCCGAAAAAAGTCAGCCGTACACAGTGGAGAAAGAAAAACTTTTTTGTCTTTAGTTAATTGTTTGGGCAAAAATCTTTAGTTTATTTAATATGTTTGTGAGAAGTTTCCTAAAGAGTTAAGTAAGCGGTAGCGAAATGGCCATGAAGACGTGCTTTTGTCCTCAATAATCAATATCTGTGATTTAATAATAATAAAAAAAGCACGGACTTTTTTTTTAATTTATTAATTTAATGAAAAATTCAAGTAATTTTAATTTAATTTATTGTTTTTATTTTAACATTTTTGAAGTTATTAGAAATTTATGTACTTGATACAATTTCAATTAGTAATAGGTTTGAACTGTTGGAGGTCACAGAAACAGTGGAATATTGATAAAAATCATACATTTTTTTTGTTTAATTCAGATAAATATGAATATAAACGGCTCGATATGTAGCTAAAAATATTTTTATATTTGTCATTAAAGATAATAAAGGCCGAACAAATTTCACAAAAGGAAGTATTATAACTAAAATAACTAAACATCTCACCATGAACACAAGCATCCAAATAAGGCATTTCATTCAGATTCTCAAAACTAATGAAACCATCCTCATCACAGGCTGCCAATATCTCCTGATACAAGATTTCCTGCGCTTCAGATTCGTAAGCCAACTATAAATTTAAACGATTTACGCTTTTAATTAAAGTCAATATAAAAAGTTTTCCAAGAGAGATATACAGATTTAAATAGAACTTGGCGGTTATGCTGTTTTTTTTTTGCATACGAACATGTGTAATTACATCTGACATAACTTTTTTGTGATGATGTCAGATACTTTATCAGATCAAAATAGAACGCGCTCTAAATGAAATTTTATTTTGCTTTTACACAAGCTATGTTTTTTGCTGTGTGAAATTTGACAAAATACACGTCGTGTGAAAACAGCTTACGTAGTTAAGCATATTTTAATAAAATAGCGTTGCCACAGCCTTTTTTAAGATAACAAGACTTTGAAATTAAAAACTGTATTCAGCCTTAAATTTTTTGGTACTGTTCTAATTAACATTATTTTTATTTTTTTATTTTATTCAATTGCTGTTACCTTGCTTGATATGCAATAATAAAACAATATTCGTAGTATATAAAAACGTTTTCAATAGGAGAAACATAACATACTGATAAACCGCTCAGTACTAAAGTGTAACGTACTGTGTGCGATCGAAAATATAAATAAACTAAAAGTACACATGGACTAAAACGAAAAATTAACTTTAATTGAACTTATAAGCTGCAGTCAGATCAGTACGGATCAGTTGAGATCAGTATGTAGATCAGTTGAGTAATATCATCAGTGAAACCAAGTCGTTCCTAAACTACTTAACTCTTTTAGACGGCAGCTATCTTAACTTACCTAACGTAAAAGCTTGAATAAAAAATATTTTCTCGTAAGTTTAATGCGAATAAGTAACACTATAGCCAGTTTTTTTTCCGATCTTTCTCGTCCAATGGCTTTCCGAATATCGCCAAATTTAGCCAATATTTAAAATATATCATATTATTTATAAACTTCTTGAACTGCAGAAAATTTAGTTTGAAAAGTAAAATTAAACTCTAAAATAGATATTTTTTCTGGAATCCAATAAAGCATTTCTTTTAACAATTTCATTTTTCAAACATTAAAAAAACAACTTTCTTGCAAAACAACGTATCAGTTATATTTAAGACAGTCTAGTTCAATTCAATTTAAAATTTTGTTCCAAAATCAATACTGTCCATAATCAAAATTAAATTTTGAAAATGTATTTCCACTTTAAATTGTTTATAATTTCATCGCTATACACTGCGTTTCACTTGAATAGCACACTCTAAAAATTGAAATTCTTTCCTCTATATCTTTGTAGTGAATAAAAATAGCGGATTGTTTTCAGTTTTTATTTATAGGTATATTTATAGCATTTGTTATGAAATAAAAAATATTTCGATTTATTTAACGATTTTTAAAATAGAACATAAAAAAGAAAAATACTCAAAAAATTAAACACAAATTCTGTTTCACTTGAATAGCACATTTTATAATAAATTTAAATGAAATGATTTTTTTCAGGGTTATTTTTTTTTTATTTTTTCCTATGAAAACTTAAATTAAAATACAGGTTTCTAGTAGTGGGTTGAGCCTCCCTTGTTCAGAATCACCTCGTATATCCTATTAGGCATTGACTCGTATAAGCTTTTCACATAGTCGAGGGAAATGGAAGCCCAGGCTTGCTGAATGGCCTCAATAAGTTCGGCTTTTGTTGAAAATTGTTTTCCAGACTCGTAAACTTTTCTGGCCAACCATCCCCAAACATTTTCTATTATATTTAAGTCCGGAGAGTATGGTGGCCAATTCAAAAGGTTGATATTTTTGGACTCTAACCACGATTTGACCACACGGGCATTATGTATTGGGGCGTTGTCTTGTTGGAAAGTCCACGGCAATGGACCAAAAAGATTTTCTATTGAAGGAAAGACCTTTTCTAGAACATCCTTATATGCTTTGGCGTTCATTTTAGAATTTAGAAACTGGAGCTCACAAGTGCCATAGTAGGTAATTGCACCCCACACCATAACTCCTCCCACTCGGCTGTGCAATCGGTCTAACTGGTGAGTCTCCTTTCTCAAATCGTGGAAGTAATAGTTGTACCCGTCAGGGCCCTCCAGGTTAAACTTCTTCTCATCAGAAAATACAACACGCTTCCACTCGTTGCTCCATGCCATGTTGTCTCGACAAAATTTTAACCGCATCTCTTTCCTTGCAGAGTTTAGTGGTGGCTTTTTCTTTAATTTCAGTCGTTTGATGTGTTCTGCTCTTGAAATAACACGCCACACCGTAGTTTTGCTCGCTTGGACACCTGTTTTCGCTCTAATTTTGTCGACAGAATCGTGCGAATTTGAAGCTTCTCTTAAAATTGCTCTCTTATCTGCGTCAGAGAGCACACCACATACACGACCTTTCATGTTCTTCCCATAGTTTGCACCTTGCTTAATGAAATTAGATATCACTTTTCTACTTCTTGCTATTTTTTTGGATATTTCGGTCACAGAAAGCCCACAATCTCTATAAGTTTTAATTTTTATTTGTTCGGCGTTGGTTAAAGATTTACCGCGACCCATTGCTGTGGTAAATAAAATAAGTTTCTTTGTAAAAGTTTAAAAAAATATTTTGTTACTTTTAAGTCGATCTGTTCACTTGAACATCAAATTGAAACTGCAACGCGCTATTCAAGTGAAACAAAAAATGACCTTCAATTCTGATCAAATTTAAATCAAAATAGCAAAAGCAAATAACGGTATTTTTCCAGTAAACGAAATTTGTCTCTCGAAGACAATAGAGAATGACGAAAATAAAACAACAACAACAACTCCAACAAAGTTAAGAATATTGATGGAAAAGTAAAAAACTATAAAAATAAGCTAGTGGGCTATTCAAGTGAAACGCAGTGTATATTATTTTTTTATTATTAATTTGTTTACTGCCAATATACAAAAATTTGAAGTCAACCTTAAACACTTACATTTTTTAAATGCAACGTTATCGTCGAGAAATTCATAAAAAATAGCCAAAATGTTTGCCAAGTAATTTAAACACCGTCAAAAATCTCGCGTCTAGCTATTTTAAAATTTTTATCTTTAAAAAGGATATTTTATAGCCACGTTTGGCGAGAAATCGCCATAATTGACAACACTGGTAACAAATAGCCAATGTTCTCAATGTCAGCATTACCCTTTTAAAATTTTAAACTTATTCCAATTACAGAAACCTCACAAGCAAAATTATTTCCAATATTTTAATTTTTACCCTTTCTCTTAGAAAACCCTTTATAATCATTATTTCGGGAGTCTCACTCACCATCAATAAACAATGCGATATTACCGTGGCTGATGTATCCAAACCATCAATTAAAAATGTCATTGTATGAGAGTACATATCGGTTTCTTGCAATTTATAAAGTTTCCTAATTTTCATTAAATGACTTAATATATCATTGCGATCAGTTTTATCCTTATAACGCAATTTAAAGGCTCTGTCCATCAGAATCATGAAAAAATCTTCACAATCTTGAGGAAAAAATTTACATTTGTAAAATTTCAAAACACTAGGCAACAGACCGGCAATGATGGTGTAAATCATGAAAGCCGTATTGTGTTCAGTAAATTTCTTAACATTTTGGGCAATAGGTAAAGCACATAATGTAAAGCTATCAGCTTTAATGCCCAGCACACAATCACTTAAACTTTCGGCGGTGAAACGTAACGCCAGCTGTATTAAAATGCAAAAGAAGAATATATTTTTTTTAGTTGTTTGCTTACTAGTGTTAGGGAAACTTACATCTTTGCCATTTATTCTTTGAAGGCCTTGGTTTGCGACAAATGTTACCAACTGTTCGCATACATTTTGCATTTTTTGATAAGATTGTTTAATGCGCAAACTTGTTAAACCGGGTGAAATTAGCGATCTTTGTAAACGCCATTCCTCTCCCATTAAGATAAATGGATTTTTGGCTATTAAGGGATCCTTATTTCCATCAATCTATAAAAGAAATATATTTTTAGCTTGAAAAAAAAAAAATTCGAATTTTTTTTTATAAAATATTATGCAATTCACAACCTGTTGTAAGTGTGTTAAATAGTCGTATTTCCCAGTGGTTGTAAACATTTTTATGTAAATATTTGCTTCACCACTTATTAATTTTTCATATGTTTACTTTTTCTCGTATGGGAAACTTGGTAAAAACTAACACAATTAAGCATGTCACACTTTCAGATGGAATGGGGTTTAAAGGCAGAGGTAGTCTTTACTTGCCGTTCCGTGAAGAATCAGCTGATCAGTTTCTGTTACATGGAAAATATGTATTTGTGGTTTGTTATTATGTTGACGTTCTGTTATATTCCCTTCGAATCAGTAGAAAAAAATTCAATGTTTAGATTCTTGAAGCTTGTTTAGTAGTGTAATTCCAAAGTTGCCAAAACAAACATATTTTTATACCCTTCACCACAAAAATTGGAAAAAGGGCATATCTAAGTTTGTCATTCCGTGTGTAATTTCTAGAATATAAATTTCTGACCTTATATGCATAGCGACGTCAATTGAGCGATGTCCGTCTGTTCGTCCGCGTTAGTATGCTTTGGAAAACTTGATTTCAGAAAAAAATAAATGTGCCAATCGATCAGATTTAGTGTCGAAAAAAGTGCTAGCGGAAGTCAGCATGATCGTTCAATGTCCTTCAGGCCAGCAAGTAAAACACCACGCCTACCTCTGATTTTTTCATGTCATTTGGAACAATAAAGTAACTCCAATCAAAAAAATAAATATATTCGGCGATAGAGAATGAAAAATAAGAAAAAACATCAAGTGAAAAAAATGGCGCTCGCACATACTTTCCGAGTTATGGCGCTCTGAAATTTTCAAATTTTTTAAAATGTCCATCTAGATATTGAAGAGATCTTTAAGGGAATACTAAAATTTTTCAAAAATGCTTAACCCATTTTTTTTTATCTTTTTATTTATCTGTCACCCCAATATATATTTTTTTTAATAAGAGTTACTTCACTAAACTAAATTTACATAGATGGTGAAGGGTATATAAGAATCGGCATAGTCGAATATAGCACTCTTGCTTGTTGTTATTGTAATTTGAGTTTTTTTTTTGTTGTGCTGTGTATTGTGTTTTCTGGGTTTATTGTTACTGAAAAACTAATTGTAATTTTTTAAAAAGCAGAGAGGCATGGAACAGAGCATCAGCAGAAAGTAAAGGCTAATGAGGCCTTAATTCTGTATTACCCATTCTGATAGATTTTGTTTTTTTTTTCTTTTTTTTGTTGTAAGAGAAGTAGTACTTCAGACATTACTAGTTTGTAACCGTGCTACATTCTTTTAGGAAAGGGATAGATGGGACAGAAGACAGGTGGTAATTATTTTACTTCGCCGGCAACATTGTGGCAACATTGCGCTTACTAAAGTAAACAACAGGGCTCTAAGTAAGGACACATAATAAAAGCAAATTTCAGAACAGCAAATAATAAAACTTCAAAGAAACGAAATTTCGCTTCGAAATTTAATTTCTGAAGAAATTTTCGTTTCTTGTTTTCTGAAGAACCAATTTGCAGTATTAAAACCATTTTCGATCGAAACTGAGTTCTGTGACATGCCTAAATATTGCTATGAATATTTAGATAATTTTTATTTTAATTTTGATCTTTGGTAACTTACTTAAAAAAAGCAGAAAGTTATAAATTTGTCAAAATTTTTTACATTCATTCACTTCTGAACCGCTAACATTCAAAAAAGTTCCGAATTTGAATAAAATGGTGCCTCCATACGCAACGGATACCCATATAAAATTTTAACAAAGTTCGTATCACTATAGCTCCTAAAAAATAACATAAGATATTAGAGGGTGTCTCCAAACTTTTAGCTATACGCCTTTATTTTTTGACTCGTTATGTTTTTGTTTCATATTCAAGGACCCTCTACATGTCTGTCTGTTTTTAATACTTTTTTTTTTTTTTTTGCTAGAAATATTTTAATTTAAATTTTTATAATTTCATTTTCAAATTTTGTCATTTTTAGATGTATAAACAATAAAAATACAACAGCGTGCTCAAAACTGCAGCTTAAAATTAAAATATGTAGATTATAAATTAAACAAATATACTCACCAATTTTCCTACATCATTATCTTCGAAATTACTAAAGGCATTTACGAATATTTCATGCACTATCTGTGGATCCAATATCAATAACTGTGGTGTTCGCATTAAATAAACCCCCACGAAATTTTCAGTCGCCTTATAACATCTAATAATAATTATTATATTTAAATATAATTTTTATTAATTTACACATGATCACTTTATTTCTTATTTTTATTATTAGCTTAACTTGTATATGTCATGCATATCATCAGCAAAATGTTGTTTACGTAAAAATAAATTGGGAAAAGTGCCCAGTAGAGGATTTGGTTTTGGACCCCTCACATTTCTCTTAGACCAATAGTTAAAATTCCAAGTAAGAAAATAATATAAAAGTATGACAATTGCTAATGGTAAAATTATAATAAAAATCATTTTTTATTTTAACTACAAATTTAGTATTAATTTTTCTTTAAATTTTAAATAAACAAGCACGACCAGCATCAACTGGGATTAAATGTCAACTGACATTAAATAAATTTTGCGTGTGAATTTCAAGATTTATAGTAATAATGTGTAGATATGAGGAGTGTTTAAAAGTGCATGCAATGTATACTTATACTTTAGTTTTTATTTTTTTTATTTAATTTGCTTGATTCATCATTTTTGAATTTCTTTATGGCTTACAACTTTAGGCTAGAATCGTTACATCGTGATTGTATCAACATTCGTTGAAAAATTACGTGATACGTAAATCGTATGAACTAAATGCTTCATGACATACGATTGCAAAGGGACCGTTATCTTTTTGTTCGATTTAGAATAGTTTTCAAATTAAAAAAAAATCTAGAGTTAGAGTATTCAAGCTGGTCTGTATTTTAAATTTTGTTGTTTTGTAAAGTCAAAAACGGAAGCAATTAGCTTTTAACGCTTGATTTAAGGATGGCTGCTTCAATTAACAGTTCTTCACTGGGCATCAGCAATTTTTCTTTACAAGGGCCTTCTCCAGTCTGCTCTTTATTTATAAAAAAAAAGTTGTTTCTTCGCTTGAAATTTTTGATCAGCCTTAAGCATAAAATTATCAATATATGTTTTTTCTTTAAAGAAAGCTCATCTGATATTCTGTTAGCAGTAGATTTTCCTTATACTCAATTAAGAAGCATGTTTTTTTTGCCAAGTTTTGTGTTCATTTATGAACCTGAAATTTAACTTATTGTAATTAGTACTTGAAAAATAGTTTTATCATAAAAATTAATTAGCTACGTGTTATACGTTCACGGAAGTAAAAATTTCACTCCTATTTTTATACCCTTCACAGCAGGTGGAAAAATTATATGTCTATTCTTTTTTAACTCCATAAAGTATATACAATCTGAGTTCTTATGCATAGTCGATTGAGCGATGTCCGTTTTCGGGTTTAAATTAACTTTTTCAAGGCACTAAACACGCCAATCGATTTTACTATTGAAAATTAGCAAGATCGGATCATGTTGTTCGAGGCAACAGGCCTCGATATTTTTTGCCGCTAATTTTTTCATATAATTTGGAAAAATCTAGTTTAGTAAAGTAATTTCAATAAAAAAAAAAAACAAATATATGGAATGTCAGAGAATTAAAAAATATGAAAAAATATCAAGTGAAAAAATTGCGAGCTATATTTTTCTAGTTATGGTCTCTGAACTTTTCATAGAAAAGTACGAATCTGAACCATATTTTTTAAGATATCAATATGGGTATCACTTAAAAGCTTTAAAAAAGACCTTTACGGAAATACAAAGTTTTTAAAAAAATGCTTAACCCATTGAGAGCCGAAATTTTTGTGTAAAATTTGTATTACTTAATTTTTTTTTCTTAAATTTTAGTTATCTGCCACTCCGAAACCCATAGATTAACATATATGTTTGCTGAAGTGTATATAAGATTCGGCATAGCCGAATATATCACTCTTACTTGTTTTTCATTAAAGAAAATTATTCATTCGATTATATTAAAACTTGTGTAGTTTTCAATAAAATAGTTGAAAGTTGGTTGCAACTATTATTCTTAAATGGTCTTTTATAAATAAAACAAACAAAATTTTAGCTTATTCATATATTCTCTCTTTCAGTATTGATGGTGTTCAAGACATTGAAGAATGCAAAAATTAAAAAAAGCATTTTTAATGATTGTTTTTTATTTAGTTAAATACTTTAAAATGCAATTTTATCAAAACAAAAGAAAAAGAAGATTTTCCCCGGAGCAGATAAATTTTATTTATTTCTAACAGGTTACTTTTACCAAAATAATTAATTATGCTGATATCCAGTTTTTTCTGACTTTTAAAATCAATAAGAACAATGTTTTTAAATAGGGGTGTACCCCAGGGCTCAGTTTTGGGACTTTTATTTTTTATTTAATAAGTGTTTTGTCATTTTGTCGGGCGAATATTTATGCCGATGATATACAGATAATTGATTTCTTGGAAAGAAATATTTCACTAACAGAATATGTCAACTAAGTAAACATTGATATTCAAAAAATTTCTGTATGGTCAATGGGGAATAGAAGGAATCTAAATCCTTTTAAAACTTGTGCATTAAACTTTGGCAACATTCCTTTGAATGCAAATGCTCTTTTAATAAACAATTTGCTATTGAATATGTGTGATACTATAAGGTGTTGGGAATTTACTTAGATGATAGTTTGACTTTTGACTTTCACATTAACAAACTTGTATCTAAATTTACCTTTTAGAATAAGAAAACTAATAGCAAAATCATTACTGATGCCAATTATTCTATATGGATTAGAAGTTCATTTATATGCAAGTCTTACAAATTTGAAAAAAAATTAGGAAGTGTTTCTATCGAATAGTTAGATTTGTTTATGGTTTAGGTATTAAAATTCGAATGACTTCATACGTATTTGACTTTTTGGGTTAACTTTTGATAGTTTTATTGAATTACGTTGCCTTTTGTTTTTTTTTTTTTAAGGTTATAACATTTTGCGTGCCAACATATCTTACAACACTTTTTACATTTGCTCACTTTATGCATAGATCATACATATATAGTGAAAATATGTATGTTGTGGAACTTGAAAATTCCGTATAATGCCACAAATTTTTCTGTAAGTTTGGGAAAATTTAAAAATACTCTATTTAAAATTGTTTAAATTAAATGTATACTTATATAAATGGCAATTAAGTTGATAAGAGATATCATTTTTGATAGATTTGTTACTTGGATACATGCTTTAAATAAAAGCTTTAGGGTCATGCATTAAATATGTTAAGTTAAATTATTTTTTTTTCAGTTCAGCCTAAAATTAACACAATCACACATAAGGAAATCATTCTTGTACTTACTCGTAATATCATGTAATCGTTTTGGGCCCACGTAGGCTTTGTGATTATAAGTAGATAAAATGAAAAATGAAATAAATATTTAATCCATTTGATCCCCCAATTTTTACCCTTTGGGTACCAAATGCTTAAAATCCGACTTTTAAAGTGATTTTTACTATAGAGCCCACAGTATAAGACTGAACGAATATTATAAATGACATGGCATAAATATTATTAAAGATTTTCATATTATACACAAGCGTTTCAAGAATTTGTAATTTATATTAATCTCATGAGCAATTGCGTTAATTTACTCTTGCTACAGTTTTACTTAAGTGAGGAAAATATTTTATGAAAAAAAAGCGTTGGAAAAGTGAAAAGTGAAAAGAATACAATGCAAATTTCAATTTTGACAAAATAAACGAAAAAAGTTATAGACAAGAGCTTAGAAAGCTTTTAAAATAAACAGAAACTTTTACAGCTTTAAAACAATTGTTATTTATTATAAATTCAAAAAGAATAACAAAATTTAAAATTTATTAGAAACAAGCACATAGCAATGGGCCAACATTAAATGTGATATTATAAAGTTATTCATTCTATAAAAAACAGTGGCGTATAGCAGACTATACTATAATTAATTCAATTAAATTTAAATAAATTAATAAACAGGAAAACAATGATTTTAATAACTCTTTGGTTATTGCTGGCAGTCGTTACATTGTTTTATGTATTTTTAATATGGAATTTTAACTACTGGAAGAGGCAGGGTGTTAATGGGCCCAAACCGAAAATTATCTTTGGTAATTTACCAAGTGCTATAACAAAGAAAAGACATTTTATGTATGACATATGGGACATTTATGAGTGAGTTCTTATTTTATTAAATAAATTTAAAATCAATTGGCTACCAAATTAATATGATAATATTTAGGTCATTCAAACATACTGATGATTTTGTGGGAATTTTTAAAAATCGTAATCCACAATTATTAATTTTAAGTCCAGAATTAGCCAGACGCGTCTATATCAGTGATTTTAAACATTTTCACGATAATGAGCAAACAACACTGGTAAGTTATTTTTTCTTCATTCACATATAAACGCTTAAATTTATTTGCTTTAATTAAACTAATGCTGGTAATACACGACATGTTTTTTACATCTGACATGTCAAATTTCCCACTGTTAAACACATACATGTCGTGTAGGGCTGTTGAAACATTGCTTCTGTAAAATACATGTGAAAAGTCATCTGACAAATTTTCGTTTAGAACGTGTTCTATTTTGATCTGACAAACCATCTGACATCAGCTGTTTTTAAAATTATAAAAAGTATTGCCAAAAACCTATGCCGTATGAAAACAATCAACGGCGGTTGACCATTGGCGGTAGCATTAGCCGGCTGATAGTAATATTCCATATGATCAAAATAAAAATTTGTTTAACTATTTGATAACAATTATGTAAATTCTGTATCATTCAGTGTTGCTAGAGAAAGCCAGGAAAAAGTTACGCTTTTCCTTAAAAAAAAGTTACATCATACAAAATATTCCAAATATTCCATAATAAATAAGAAGGCAACAAAAATAAAACGAAAAAAAAAAATGAAAAACGTATTTAAAAAAAATATCCATGATATTCATGAGGATTTAAATTAGGACTCCATATTAATATTTCGGTATGGAAAAGTGCATTATCTCGACATTCAATAAAATTAGTTAAAGTACGATTTTTGTAATAAATCCATTTTAGCTTTTTCTTTGAAAGATTTAGTTTCGATAATTTTTACTACACTAATTATTTTAAAAATACCGTTATTAAAGACAAATTTGAGCCTAATTTGCTTAAAACATCAACGTATTATTAAATTTTTTAAGCGAAGTAACTGAAGTTGCTAACAATTATTTTCAAAGTTTACACAGAATGCTTAGTTTTTCGCACGAAATGTAGCTCATAATACCTTACCGTCGGGAAGAATTGTTGAAAGTAACATCTTACTGTTTCTAAACATAAACCAAGAAACATTTTGTGATTTCTCACGAATTGAACTGCAGCAAAGTTTGTTTTTGCTTATTTCAAGCTAATTTTTTTTACTTGGAATTTTAAATGCATTTGCAAGGTAACCTTTGTTATTAAAATCGAATTAATATGTTAAGAAAGGTCGATATCTTAAAAGAGATTCTTACCTCAAATAATGAAACAAGCACTCTTTCAGTTTTATTAGCTTATTTAGTGTCTGTACCAAAATTTACGAAAATTTGGCCTAATATAACAAAATTATACATGTTACGTGGAGCCTTCAAAAGTTACAAAAATGTAAAAAGTGTAACCAAACGGCAACAGTGGTATAATTATTTAATGTAAACTGATCTTGTTTATATTTAGAGTAAAATGAAATTATTAAAATTGACAAGTCTTCAGTAATTCCGTAACGCAGGCAAAAATATTTAAAGACGACTACAAGCCATTTTGAAACCGGACGGCTTGGATATCTCTACAGTGAAAAAAAGCGCGTTTGAACAGCTGTGGCAAGCAAATAATAATTATGTCAGACGTAATTATACATGTACGTTTGCGACCAAATATTAAAAGTCTTCTGTAAAATACCAATTTTGACACACATGCAGAATTACATATGACAAACACAGATAAAAAGTCAGATGTAAAAAACATGTCGTGTATGACCAGCTTAAGTATTACCCAGTATCCAGTGTTACTGGATAATTAATAGTTAATAATAATGAAAACTAGTGTTAAAAAGTCTACTCCTAAAATAGAAAGTACAATCTTCAGTTCATGCTCCCAACAATAAACTTGCAAGTGATTAAGTTGACCATTATCTAAGGGCCACATTTTTAGATGCATTACGTATTCAAAATATTATTTTTACGTATATATTGTTTGAATAATATTTTTAAAATTACATGATGATGTAGTTCAATATGATATTATTTTATTAAAATAAATATAACTATTATATGGTTAAGCTAGATGATCATCAAATTTTAAGAACATTTTGACAGTTAATATTTGATATTTTGATGTAGGAGCCAGGATTCTTTTTTTTAGTTTATTTACCAGATAACATCCTACCTCTAAGTATTGGCAAGTTGTAACAATGTTTATCTTTGGTAATCGATAATAGATTTATGACGCCAATGTTCAAAATAGAGAATGATGAACTTATTAATAATAATATTTTCAATAAACGTACGCAAATAAATCGGTATTTTAATTATAACTCATATAACTGGTTTTAAATTATATTATGACATTTTATGGTTACTAAAACTATAATATCTGTAAACAGTAAGGGATCTTACCAAAAATTGCATTGTTAAACTTGACCGTATTTAATTTGTGTGTTTGGTAACCATGTTTTGTATATTAACCAAAATTTATTTATCGTGACAAACGATATATTTAAAATAACAATAATAATACATTGATCACATTACAACCATGTTATTTTTTTATGTACTTTTAAAATTCAATTTATATACAATTTGTATTTATTTTTAAAACTCAAATCTTTCCTTTTCGAATACTGATTTTAGTTGCATTTTAACTTCTTTCAATGTATTAGTATAAGTAAACTTTGCTGCAGTTCAATTCGTGAGAAATCACAAAATGTTTCTTGGTTTATGTTTAGAAACAGTAAGATGTTACTTTCAACAATTCTTCCCGACGGTAAGGTATTATGAGCTACATTTCGTGCGAAAAACTAAGCATTCTGTGTAAACTTTGAAAATAATTGTTAGCAACTTCAGTTACTTCGCTTAAAAAATTTAATAATACGTTGATGTTTTAAGCAAATTAGGCTCAAATTTGTCTTTAATAACGGTATTTTTAAAATAATTAGTGTAGTAAAAATTATCGAAACTAAATCTTTCAAAGAAAAAGCTAAAATGGATTTATTACAAAAATCGTACTTTAACTAATTTTATTGAATGTCGAGATAATGCACTTTTCCATACCGAAATATTAATATGGAGTCCTAATTTAAATCCTCATGAATATCATGGATATTTTTTTTAAATACGTTTTTCATTTTTTTTTTCGTTTTATTTTTGTTGCCTTCTTATTTATTATGGAATATTTGGAATATTTTGTATGATGTAACTTTTTTTTAAGGAAAAGCGTAACTTTTTCCTGGCTTTCTCTAGCAACACTGAATGATACAGAATTTACATAATTGTTATCAAATAGTTAAACAAATTTTTATTTTGATCATATGGAATATTACTATCAGCCGGCTAATGCTACCGCCAATGGTCAACCGCCGTTGATTGTTTTCATACGGCATAGGTTTTTGGCAATACTTTTTATAATTTTAAAAACAGCTGATGTCAGATGGTTTGTCAGATCAAAATAGAACACGTTCTAAACGAAAATTTGTCAGATGACTTTTCACATGTATTTTACAGAAGCAATGTTTCAACAGCCCTACACGACATGTATGTGTTTAACAGTGGGAAATTTGACATGTCAGATGTAAAAAACATGTCGTGTATTACCAGCATTAGTTTAATTAAAGCAAATAAATTTAAGCGTTTATATGTGAATGAAGAAAAAATAACTTACCAGTGTTGTTTGCTCATTATCGTGAAAATGTTTAAAATCACTGATATAGACGCGTCTGGCTAATTCTGGACTTAAAATTAATAATTGTGGATTACGATTTTTAAAAATTCCCACAAAATCATCAGTATGTTTGAATGACCTAAATATTATCATATTAATTTGGTAGCCAATTGATTTTAAATTTATTTAATAAAATAAGAACTCACTCATAAATGTCCCATATGTCATACATAAAATGTCTTTTCTTTGTTATAGCACTTGGTAAATTACCAAAGATAATTTTCGGTTTGGGCCCATTAACACCCTGCCTCTTCCAGTAGTTAAAATTCCATATTAAAAATACATAAAACAATGTAACGACTGCCAGCAATAACCAAAGAGTTATTAAAATCATTGTTTTCCTGTTTATTAATTTATTTAAATTTAATTGAATTAATTATAGTATAGTCTGCTATACGCCACTGTTTTTTATAGAATGAATAACTTTATAATATCACATTTAATGTTGGCCCATTGCTATGTGCTTGTTTCTAATAAATTTTAAATTTTGTTATTCTTTTTGAATTTATAATAAATAACAATTGTTTTAAAGCTGTAAAAGTTTCTGTTTATTTTAAAAGCTTTCTAAGCTCTTGTCTATAACTTTTTTCGTTTATTTTGTCAAAATTGAAATTTGCATTGTATTCTTTTCACTTTTCACTTTTCCAACGCTTTTTTTTCATAAAATATTTTCCTCACTTAAGTAAAACTGTAGCAAGAGTAAATTAACGCAATTGCTCATGAGATTAATATAAATTACAAATTCTTGAAACGCTTGTGTATAATATGAAAATCTTTAATAATATTTATGCCATGTCATTTATAATATTCGTTCAGTCTTATACTGTGGGCTCTATAGTAAAAATCACTTTAAAAGTCGGATTTTAAGCATTTGGTACCCAAAGGGTAAAAATTGGGGGATCAAATGGATTAAATATTTATTTCATTTTTCATTTTATCTACTTATAATCACAAAGCCTACGTGGGCCCAAAACGATTACATGATATTACGAGTAAGTACAAGAATGATTTCCTTATGTGTGATTGTGTTAATTTTAGGCTGAACTGAAAAAAAAATAATTTAACTTAACATATTTAATGCATGACCCTAAAGCTTTTATTTAAAGCATGTATCCAAGTAACAAATCTATCAAAAATGATATCTCTTATCAACTTAATTGCCATTTATATAAGTATACATTTAATTTAAACAATTTTAAATAGAGTATTTTTAAATTTTCCCAAACTTACAGAAAAATTTGTGGCATTATACGGAATTTTCAAGTTCCACAACATACATATTTTCACTATATATGTATGATCTATGCATAAAGTGAGCAAATGTAAAAAGTGTTGTAAGATATGTTGGCACGCAAAATGTTATAACCTTAAAAAAAAAAAACAAAAGGCAACGTAATTCAATAAAACTATCAAAAGTTAACCCAAAAAGTCAAATACGTATGAAGTCATTCGAATTTTAATACCTAAACCATAAACAAATCTAACTATTCGATAGAAACACTTCCTAATTTTTTTTCAAATTTGTAAGACTTGCATATAAATGAACTTCTAATCCATATAGAATAATTGGCATCAGTAATGATTTTGCTATTAGTTTTCTTATTCTAAAAGGTAAATTTAGATACAAGTTTGTTAATGTGAAAGTCAAAAGTCAAACTATCATCTAAGTAAATTCCCAACACCTTATAGTATCACACATATTCAATAGCAAATTGTTTATTAAAAGAGCATTTGCATTCAAAGGAATGTTGCCAAAGTTTAATGCACAAGTTTTAAAAGGATTTAGATTCCTTCTATTCCCCATTGACCATACAGAAATTTTTTGAATATCAATGTTTACTTAGTTGACATATTCTGTTAGTGAAATATTTCTTTCCAAGAAATCAATTATCTGTATATCATCGGCATAAATATTCGCCCGACAAAATGACAAAACACTTATTAAATAAAAAATAAAAGTCCCAAAACTGAGCCCTGGGGTACACCCCTATTTAAAAACATTGTTCTTATTGATTTTAAAAGTCAGAAAAAACTGGATATCAGCATAATTAATTATTTTGGTAAAAGTAACCTGTTAGAAATAAATAAAATTTATCTGCTCCGGGGAAAATCTTCTTTTTCTTTTGTTTTGATAAAATTGCATTTTAAAGTATTTAACTAAATAAAAAACAATCATTAAAAATGCTTTTTTTAATTTTTGCATTCTTCAATGTCTTGAACACCATCAATACTGAAAGAGAGAATATATGAATAAGCTAAAATTTTGTTTGTTTTATTTATAAAAGACCATTTAAGAATAATAGTTGCAACCAACTTTCAACTATTTTATTGAAAACTACACAAGTTTTAATATAATCGAATGAATAATTTTCTTTAATGAAAAACAAGTAAGAGTGATATATTCGGCTATGCCGAATCTTATATACACTTCAGCAAACATATATGTTAATCTATGGGTTTCGGAGTGGCAGATAACTAAAATTTAAGAAAAAAAAATTAAGTAATACAAATTTTACACAAAAATTTCGGCTCTCAATGGGTTAAGCATTTTTTTAAAAACTTTGTATTTCCGTAAAGGTCTTTTTTAAAGCTTTTAAGTGATACCCATATTGATATCTTAAAAAATATGGTTCAGATTCGTACTTTTCTATGAAAAGTTCAGAGACCATAACTAGAAAAATATAGCTCGCAATTTTTTCACTTGATATTTTTTCATATTTTTTAATTCTCTGACATTCCATATATTTGTTTTTTTTTTTTATTGAAATTACTTTACTAAACTAGATTTTTCCAAATTATATGAAAAAATTAGCGGCAAAAAATATCGAGGCCTGTTGCCTCGAACAACATGATCCGATCTTGCTAATTTTCAATAGTAAAATCGATTGGCGTGTTTAGTGCCTTGAAAAAGTTAATTTAAACCCGAAAACGGACATCGCTCAATCGACTATGCATAAGAACTCAGATTGTATATACTTTATGGAGTTAAAAAAGAATAGACATATAATTTTTCCACCTGCTGTGAAGGGTATAAAAATAGGAGTGAAATTTTTACTTCCGTGAACGTATAACACGTAGCTAATTAATTTTTATGATAAAACTATTTTTCAAGTACTAATTACAATAAGTTAAATTTCAGGTTCATAAATGAACACAAAACTTGGCAAAAAAAACATGCTTCTTAATTGAGTATAAGGAAAATCTACTGCTAACAGAATATCAGATGAGCTTTCTTTAAAGAAAAAACATATATTGATAATTTTATGTTTAAGGCTGATCAAAAATTTCAAGCGAAGAAACAACTTTTTTTTTATAAATAAAGAGCAGACTGGAGAAGGCCCTTGTAAAGAAAAATTGCTGATGCCCAGTGAAGAACTGTTAATTGAAGCAGCCATCCTTAAATCAAGCGTTAAAAGCTAATTGCTTCCGTTTTTGACTTTACAAAACAACAAAATTTAAAATACAGACCAGCTTGAATACTCTAACTCTAGATTTTTTTTTAATTTGAAAACTATTCTAAATCGAACAAAAAGATAACGGTCCCTTTGCAATCGTATGTCATGAAGCATTTAGTTCATACGATTTACGTATCACGTAATTTTTCAACGAATGTTGATACAATCACGATGTAACGATTCTAGCCTAAAGTTGTAAGCCATAAAGAAATTCAAAAATGATGAATCAAGCAAATTAAATAAAAAAAAATAAAAACTAAAGTATAAGTATACATTGCATGCACTTTTAAACACTCCTCATATCTACACATTATTACTATAAATCTTGAAATTCACACGCAAAATTTATTTAATGTCAGTTGACATTTAATCCCAGTTGATGCTGGTCGTGCTTGTTTATTTAAAATTTAAAGAAAAATTAATACTAAATTTGTAGTTAAAATAAAAAATGATTTTTATTATAATTTTACCATTAGCAATTGTCATACTTTTATATTATTTTCTTACTTGGAATTTTAACTATTGGTCTAAGAGAAATGTGAGGGGTCCAAAACCAAATCCTCTACTGGGCACTTTTCCCAATTTATTTTTACGTAAACAACATTTTGCTGATGATATGCATGACATATACAAGTTAAGCTAATAATAAAAATAAGAAATAAAGTGATCATGTGTAAATTAATAAAAATTATATTTAAATATAATAATTATTATTAGATGTTATAAGGCGACTGAAAATTTCGTGGGGGTTTATTTAATGCGAACACCACAGTTATTGATATTGGATCCACAGATAGTGCATGAAATATTCGTAAATGCCTTTAGTAATTTCGAAGATAATGATGTAGGAAAATTGGTGAGTATATTTGTTTAATTTATAATCTACATATTTTAATTTTAAGCTGCAGTTTTGAGCACGCTGTTGTATTTTTATTGTTTATACATCTAAAAATGACAAAATTTGAAAATGAAATTATAAAAATTTAAATTAAAATATTTCTAGCAAAAAAAAAAAAAAAGTATTAAAAACAGACAGACATGTAGAGGGTCCTTGAATATGAAACAAAAACATAACGAGTCAAAAAATAAAGGCGTATAGCTAAAAGTTTGGAGACACCCTCTAATATCTTATGTTATTTTTTAGGAGCTATAGTGATACGAACTTTGTTAAAATTTTATATGGGTATCCGTTGCGTATGGAGGCACCATTTTATTCAAATTCGGAACTTTTTTGAATGTTAGCGGTTCAGAAGTGAATGAATGTAAAAAATTTTGACAAATTTATAACTTTCTGCTTTTTTTAAGTAAGTTACCAAAGATCAAAATTAAAATAAAAATTATCTAAATATTCATAGCAATATTTAGGCATGTCACAGAACTCAGTTTCGATCGAAAATGGTTTTAATACTGCAAATTGGTTCTTCAGAAAACAAGAAACGAAAATTTCTTCAGAAATTAAATTTCGAAGCGAAATTTCGTTTCTTTGAAGTTTTATTATTTGCTGTTCTGAAATTTACTTTTATTATGTGTCCTTACTTAGAGCCCTGTTGTTTACTTTAGTAAGCGCAATGTTGCCACAATGTTGCCGGCGAAGTAAAATAATTACCACCTGTCTTCTGTCCCATCTATCCCTTTCCTAAAAGAATGTAGCACGGTTACAAACTAGTAATGTCTGAAGTACTACTTCTCTTACAACAAAAAAAAGAAAAAAAAAACAAAATCTATCAGAATGGGTAATACAGAATTAAGGCCTCATTAGCCTTTACTTTCTGCTGATGCTCTGTTCCATGCCTCTCTGCTTTTTAAAAAATTACAATTAGTTTTTCAGTAACAATAAACCCAGAAAACACAATACACAGCACAACAAAAAAAAAACTCAAATTACAATAACAACAAGCAAGAGTGCTATATTCGACTATGCCGATTCTTATATACCCTTCACCATCTATGTAAATTTAGTTTAGTGAAGTAACTCTTATTAAAAAAAATATATATTGGGGTGACAGATAAATAAAAAGATAAAAAAAAATGGGTTAAGCATTTTTGAAAAATTTTAGTATTCCCTTAAAGATCTCTTCAATATCTAGATGGACATTTTAAAAAATTTGAAAATTTCAGAGCGCCATAACTCGGAAAGTATGTGCGAGCGCCATTTTTTTCACTTGATGTTTTTTCTTATTTTTCATTCTCTATCGCCGAATATATTTATTTTTTTGATTGGAGTTACTTTATTGTTCCAAATGACATGAAAAAATCAGAGGTAGGCGTGGTGTTTTACTTGCTGGCCTGAAGGACATTGAACGATCATGCTGACTTCCGCTAGCACTTTTTTCGACACTAAATCTGATCGATTGGCACATTTATTTTTTTCTGAAATCAAGTTTTCCAAAGCATACTAACGCGGACGAACAGACGGACATCGCTCAATTGACGTCGCTATGCATATAAGGTCAGAAATTTATATTCTAGAAATTACACACGGAATGACAAACTTAGATATGCCCTTTTTCCAATTTTTGTGGTGAAGGGTATAAAAATATGTTTGTTTTGGCAACTTTGGAATTACACTACTAAACAAGCTTCAAGAATCTAAACATTGAATTTTTTTCTACTGATTCGAAGGGAATATAACAGAACGTCAACATAATAACAAACCACAAATACATATTTTCCATGTAACAGAAACTGATCAGCTGATTCTTCACGGAACGGCAAGTAAAGACTACCTCTGCCTTTAAACCCCATTCCATCTGAAAGTGTGACATGCTTAATTGTGTTAGTTTTTACCAAGTTTCCCATACGAGAAAAAGTAAACATATGAAAAATTAATAAGTGGTGAAGCAAATATTTACATAAAAATGTTTACAACCACTGGGAAATACGACTATTTAACACACTTACAACAGGTTGTGAATTGCATAATATTTTATAAAAAAAAATTCGAATTTTTTTTTTTCAAGCTAAAAATATATTTCTTTTATAGATTGATGGAAATAAGGATCCCTTAATAGCCAAAAATCCATTTATCTTAATGGGAGAGGAATGGCGTTTACAAAGATCGCTAATTTCACCCGGTTTAACAAGTTTGCGCATTAAACAATCTTATCAAAAAATGCAAAATGTATGCGAACAGTTGGTAACATTTGTCGCAAACCAAGGCCTTCAAAGAATAAATGGCAAAGATGTAAGTTTCCCTAACACTAGTAAGCAAACAACTAAAAAAAATATATTCTTCTTTTGCATTTTAATACAGCTGGCGTTACGTTTCACCGCCGAAAGTTTAAGTGATTGTGTGCTGGGCATTAAAGCTGATAGCTTTACATTATGTGCTTTACCTATTGCCGAAAATGTTAAGAAATTTACTGAACACAATATGGCTTTCATGATTTACACCATCATTGCCGGTCTGTTGCCTAGTGTTTTGAAATTTTACAAATGTAAATTTTTTCCTCAAGATTGTGAAGATTTTTTCATGATTCTGATGGACAGAGCCTTTAAATTGCGTTATAAGGATAAAACTGATCGCAATGATATATTAAGTCATTTAATGAAAATTAGGAAACTTTATAAATTGCAAGAAACCGATATGTACTCTCATACAATGACATTTTTAATTGATGGTTTGGATACATCAGCCACGGTAATATCGCATTGTTTATTGATGGTGAGTGAGACTCCCGAAATAATGATTATAAAGGGTTTTCTAAGAGAAAGGGTAAAAATTAAAATATTGGAAATAATTTTGCTTGTGAGGTTTCTGTAATTGGAATAAGTTTAAAATTTTAAAAGGGTAATGCTGACATTGAGAACATTGGCTATTTGTTACCAGTGTTGTCAATTATGGCGATTTCTCGCCAAACGTGGCTATAAAATATCCTTTTTAAAGATAAAAATTTTAAAATAGCTAGACGCGAGATTTTTGACGGTGTTTAAATTACTTGGCAAACATTTTGGCTATTTTTTATGAATTTCTCGACGATAACGTTGCATTTAAAAAATGTAAGTGTTTAAGGTTGACTTCAAATTTTTGTATATTGGCAGTAAACAAATTAATAATAAAAAAATAATATACACTGCGTTTCACTTGAATAGCCCACTAGCTTATTTTTATAGTTTTTTACTTTTCCATCAATATTCTTAACTTTGTTGGAGTTGTTGTTGTTGTTTTATTTTCGTCATTCTCTATTGTCTTCGAGAGACAAATTTCGTTTACTGGAAAAATACCGTTATTTGCTTTTGCTATTTTGATTTAAATTTGATCAGAATTGAAGGTCATTTTTTGTTTCACTTGAATAGCGCGTTGCAGTTTCAATTTGATGTTCAAGTGAACAGATCGACTTAAAAGTAACAAAATATTTTTTTAAACTTTTACAAAGAAACTTATTTTATTTACCACAGCAATGGGTCGCGGTAAATCTTTAACCAACGCCGAACAAATAAAAATTAAAACTTATAGAGATTGTGGGCTTTCTGTGACCGAAATATCCAAAAAAATAGCAAGAAGTAGAAAAGTGATATCTAATTTCATTAAGCAAGGTGCAAACTATGGGAAGAACATGAAAGGTCGTGTATGTGGTGTGCTCTCTG
Source organism: Gymnosoma rotundatum (assembly GCA_916610165.2). Lineage (NCBI taxonomy): Eukaryota > Metazoa > Arthropoda > Insecta > Diptera > Tachinidae > Gymnosoma > Gymnosoma rotundatum. Next base: position 103,055,106 of record OU744340.1, read on the forward strand.
ACGCAGATAAGAGAGCAATTTTAAGAGAAGCTTCAAATTCGCACGATTCTGTCGACAAAATTAGAGCGAAAACAGGTGTCCAAGCGAGCAAAACTACGGTGTGGCGTGTTATTTCAAGAGCAGAACACATCAAACGACTGAAATTAAAGAAAAAGCCACCACTAAACTCTGCAAGGAAAGAGATGCGGTTAAAATTTTGTCGAGACAACATGGCATGGAGCAACGAGTGGAAGCGTGTTGTATTTTCTGATGAGAAGAAGTTTAACCTGGAGGGCCCTGACGGGTACAACTATTACTTCCACGATTTGAGAAAGGAGACTCACCAGTTAGACCGATTGCACAGCCGAGTGGGAGGAGTTATGGTGTGGGGTGCAATTACCTACTATGGCACTTGTGAGCTCCAGTTTCTAAATTCTAAAATGAACGCCAAAGCATATAAGGATGTTCTAGAAAAGGTCTTTCCTTCAATAGAAAATCTTTTTGGTCCATTGCCGTGGACTTTCCAACAAGACAACGCCCCAATACATAATGCCCGTGTGGTCAAATCGTGGTTAGAGTCCAAAAATATCAACCTTTTGAATTGGCCACCATACTCTCCGGACTTAAATATAATAGAAAATGTTTGGGGATGGTTGGCCAGAAAAGTTTACGAGTCTGGAAAACAATTTTCAACAAAAGCCGAACTTATTGAGGCCATTCAGCAAGCCTGGGCTTCCATTTCCCTCGACTATGTGAAAAGCTTATACGAGTCAATGCCTAATAGGATATACGAGGTGATTCTGAACAAGGGAGGCTCAACCCACTACTAGAAACCTGTATTTTAATTTAAGTTTTCATAGGAAAAAATAAAAAAAAAATAACCCTGAAAAAAATCATTTCATTTAAATTTATTATAAAATGTGCTATTCAAGTGAAACAGAATTTGTGTTTAATTTTTTGAGTATTTTTCTTTTTTATGTTCTATTTTAAAAATCGTTAAATAAATCGAAATATTTTTTATTTCATAACAAATGCTATAAATATACCTATAAATAAAAACTGAAAACAATCCGCTATTTTTATTCACTACAAAGATATAGAGGAAAGAATTTCAATTTTTAGAGTGTGCTATTCAAGTGAAACGCAGTGTATAGCGATGAAATTATAAACAATTTAAAGTGGAAATACATTTTCAAAATTTAATTTTGATTATGGACAGTATTGATTTTGGAACAAAATTTTAAATTGAATTGAACTAGACTGTCTTAAATATAACTGATACGTTGTTTTGCAAGAAAGTTGTTTTTTTAATGTTTGAAAAATGAAATTGTTAAAAGAAATGCTTTATTGGATTCCAGAAAAAATATCTATTTTAGAGTTTAATTTTACTTTTCAAACTAAATTTTCTGCAGTTCAAGAAGTTTATAAATAATATGATATATTTTAAATATTGGCTAAATTTGGCGATATTCGGAAAGCCATTGGACGAGAAAGATCGGAAAAAAAACTGGCTATAGTGTTACTTATTCGCATTAAACTTACGAGAAAATATTTTTTATTCAAGCTTTTACGTTAGGTAAGTTAAGATAGCTGCCGTCTAAAAGAGTTAAGTAGTTTAGGAATGACTTGGTTTCACTGATGATATTACTCAACTGATCTACATACTGATCTCAACTGATCCGTACTGATCTGACTGCAGCTTATAAGTTCAATTAAAGTTAATTTTTCGTTTTAGTCCATGTGTACTTTTAGTTTATTTATATTTTCGATCGCACACAGTACGTTACACTTTAGTACTGAGCGGTTTATCAGTATGTTATGTTTCTCCTATTGAAAACGTTTTTATATACTACGAATATTGTTTTATTATTGCATATCAAGCAAGGTAACAGCAATTGAATAAAATAAAAAAATAAAAATAATGTTAATTAGAACAGTACCAAAAAATTTAAGGCTGAATACAGTTTTTAATTTCAAAGTCTTGTTATCTTAAAAAAGGCTGTGGCAACGCTATTTTATTAAAATATGCTTAACTACGTAAGCTGTTTTCACACGACGTGTATTTTGTCAAATTTCACACAGCAAAAAACATAGCTTGTGTAAAAGCAAAATAAAATTTCATTTAGAGCGCGTTCTATTTTGATCTGATAAAGTATCTGACATCATCACAAAAAAGTTATGTCAGATGTAATTACACATGTTCGTATGCAAAAAAAAAACAGCATAACCGCCAAGTTCTATTTAAATCTGTATATCTCTCTTGGAAAACTTTTTATATTGACTTTAATTAAAAGCGTAAATCGTTTAAATTTATAGTTGGCTTACGAATCTGAAGCGCAGGAAATCTTGTATCAGGAGATATTGGCAGCCTGTGATGAGGATGGTTTCATTAGTTTTGAGAATCTGAATGAAATGCCTTATTTGGATGCTTGTGTTCATGGTGAGATGTTTAGTTATTTTAGTTATAATACTTCCTTTTGTGAAATTTGTTCGGCCTTTATTATCTTTAATGACAAATATAAAAATATTTTTAGCTACATATCGAGCCGTTTATATTCATATTTATCTGAATTAAACAAAAAAAATGTATGATTTTTATCAATATTCCACTGTTTCTGTGACCTCCAACAGTTCAAACCTATTACTAATTGAAATTGTATCAAGTACATAAATTTCTAATAACTTCAAAAATGTTAAAATAAAAACAATAAATTAAATTAAAATTACTTGAATTTTTCATTAAATTAATAAATTAAAAAAAAAGTCCGTGCTTTTTTTATTATTATTAAATCACAGATATTGATTATTGAGGACAAAAGCACGTCTTCATGGCCATTTCGCTACCGCTTACTTAACTCTTTAGGAAACTTCTCACAAACATATTAAATAAACTAAAGATTTTTGCCCAAACAATTAACTAAAGACAAAAAAGTTTTTCTTTCTCCACTGTGTACGGCTGACTTTTTTCGGCTTTTTTATAGATATAGATGATGAAAAATAAAATACCACAAAACATTTTAATGCACGGGGACTTTGCATATTATTAAATTAAAGAAAACTACGGAAATTTATAACTAAAGTAAATTTAAGAAAAAAATGTTTTCATGCTCATTTTTATTACCCCGCCCTAATAATTAAAGAAAAGTTTCCTAAAGATCTATGTAAGCATAGAGAAGTGGCCATCGAGACGTGCTTTCAGCTTCAAATATCAATATCGGTAATTTAATTATTTAATCGGGATAATAAAATAAAGCAGGAAATTTTTTTAAAATTAATTTAAAACAATAAAATTTAAGTTAAAATAAAAAATAAAATTAAAACTTACAAAAATATGGGAACATATTGTACCCAAATATCTTCTATAAACATATGAAAATATATTTTTAGCGTTGCGCAGCTTATTACTCAACCGGAGACTTAAGTCGCTTTCAGGCCGCATGTATTTTGCATTTGACTTGTCAGTTTAAAAACGCATGCATATGTATTATGACATGTCTATCAAAATTAATAATTTACAAATTACTTTTAGTTTGTGCCTTCAATCATACATGTATGTAAAATTACTTCTGACGTAACCTTTTTTGTGTTGAAAAAAGCTGACGTCAGATGCCTTGTCAGAACGTGCACTAATTGAAAGACATCCGACTTTTACATAGAAATTTTTAAATTTGTTACTCGGCATGTATATTTTGCGTAGTGAAATTTCACAAATCATATGTAGAAAACATATAGTCTGAAGGCAGCTTTACCAAACTTACAACAGAATGTTTTTCTTTAATGTTTAATTTTTATTTTTTATTATTAAAAAAAAAAAACTTATAAATTATTATATTATTCCGAATCTCACTTTAGAATCATTACGTATTTATCCACCTGGATTATGGTCAACAAAATGTTGTACGCAACAATATGAAATTAAAAATAAAAATGGCCAAATTCTAACAATAGAAAAAGGAGAAACCATATTGATTCCCATTTATGCTCTACATCATGATCCGCAATACTATCCAGAACCAGAAAGATTTAAGCCTGAACGATTTTTAAAAGAAAATGGTGGTGTAAAACATTTCAGAGATCAAGGAGTATTTTTAGGTTTTGGTGATGGACCTCGTACATGTTTGGGTAACTGAAACAATTGATTAACACCTGCATTTATAACTATTTACTATTTCTTTTATATATTGTCTAGGCATGCGTTTTGCTCTGGTTCAATGTAAATCAGCCATTTCGTCTCTAATTAAGTCGTTTCAAATTAAATTGAACTCGAAACCCCAGCATAATTATAAACTGGATGCTAAAAGTTTTCTGGCGTTACATAGTGGTGGCGTTTACTTGGACTTTGAGAAGCGTTAACAAATGGAAATTCATATTTAATAATAATGTTTTGTTATTTTTATTGCATCCTCTTAAAATAAACAATTGTTGTATTATTTAATTAAAAATTAATTTTTGCATTGTGCTGTTTTAGTTTTTAGAATAAATAAAAGCAGTTTCGAATTTTAATTAAAGAAAAACCAACTCCGAAACAGATTTCAGTTATCTCTTGATAACGGTTTAAAAGTTTGGATACATGCATTAAATAATAATATCACCCTTTAAGCTCTAATTTTAAATTGAATACTTGTTCTTATAGCGGATTAAGAATACAGGTTCCTTGTAAATTTTAGCTATCTTTTTATAACGGATGAAAAATTTGGCTACTTATCAAATACATCAATTATTGGGACAACCTTTAATTTCCAAATAAAAATTTAAAATTTGCTGATATAACGGACTTTGAAATACAGGTTTCTTGCAAATTTTAACCGCCTGTCAACAACTAAATTGACAATTGGGACACCCTTTAATTTGTAATTTTTAATATTTATACATTTTGTTTTAACGGTTACAGCAATCGACATTCGTTTGTGTACAACGATTCAAAAGATAGACCCTATAGGTCAATTTACCTGACCTAAGGGGACACACTTTAATTTTTAGATGAATTTTTGCATTACTTTTTGCAATTGGGAGCTATAGCAATAAGCAAATTTTTAAAATTTCAAAGTATGTAGTACCCGTAAATGTAATGGTTCATAATAGACGTAAAAAGTGTGTGTGTTGTATGGGGACACCCTTTTAATTTTTAAAATTATAAACGGCTTTTAAAACAGAACCAATCTGAAGGCATACCCTTTAGAAACCAAATTTGTTTGTAATCGATGAAGAAATGACCGAGTTCTGCGGCCGCAAACATAAAAAACAAGTGAAAGAGCTATATACGGATATGCCGAATTTTATATATCCTTTACTATGTATATATGTTTAACCACATGTACCATACTGCAGATTTCCCATTGAATAATTTAAATTAAAATTAGCATAAGAAATTTTTTCCTACTATAAAGATTTTCTACTAAATTTTTTTTTTAACTGTAAGTTTTGCTTAGGGTTGTTGTCCCAGCTTAGTTGTGCATAAGTAGTAAGTGGTGAAAAGCTCACGAATGTTTTTTTATCTTTAAGTTTTTAGCATAAGCACAATCACCTGCATAAATATACAATCGAAGCTTGAAAAAAAAAGATATGGAAAATTAGAGGCATGCGAGGAGTAGTACCTGTTGCCTCGATGGACAGAGACCGATCTCGCTGATTTTCAATCGAGCGCCTTGCCAAAGTTGATTTCAGCACAAACACAGACTGACAGACGGTCAGACGGTTATCGCTCAATCGACTTCGCTATGCATAACAACTCAGAATATAAATACTCTATGGGAACGAATGGATATTGTAGAAATTACAAACGGAATGACAAACTTGGATGTTGCTAAAATAACAAAAAATTGTTAATCTTGTTTAAATCTTTTAACCAGAATTATTGTATATAAATTATCATTTGAAATTAGATGAATAAACATTTGTAAAAATAGTAGCACGCTTTTTGTTTAAATATGTTACAAGTTTGACCGTACCTTTACTTTTTTGATTGTTCAGTTTTAAAACCCCAGTAGTTAAAGAGTACTTTAATTTAATTAAGCAAATTTATTTGCGGAATAAAATAAAACAATTTAATTAAATTTTTTTAATGACTGGAAATATAAACTTAAAATTAATACTAAAATATCAACAAATTGACAGTGCTTGAGGAAATATGTTATTTACGAATAAAATAAACACTGTTGAGCGCGTCATTTACAAACAACAGCAAAATGTGGAACTATTATATAATAATGATATTACTAAAGAAGATTCACATAATTATCAATTTAATGCAACCTTGGTTTTTTTTAATTACAGCTAAGTGGCATAATGTTTTCAAATTAAAACAACTAATGATGATTTAATTAATTCTAATGAGTACAATATTCTACTGAAAACTCCGCACAGCTTTCAGACCAAAATAATAATAATAGGAATGATATCACATGCAAATGTATTTACACACACATACATACACACACATGACGAGTGTTTAGATACGGTGGCTTCCCTTAATCTACGTCTTTGTTTTGTTATTAGAGTTTCGTTTACCTCTAGGTGGCAAATAGCTGTTACTTTTCTCGACAGTTAGCGCACCATTTGCGTTGGATGTTACATCTTGATGATCATTAAAGATCTTGACAGTTTGTACGTTTTGCTCGTAACTACCGCTTACTACCTTAACAACACGATGATCTCCCATAGGTTGCTCATTTGAAGGACCCAATATTTTGATAGTCTTGACACCAGCATTATCTAAGGATTCTAGTACTTTTAAAGTTTTGCTGTCAGGCGGATTAAAAATTTGCACGGTACGAATTTTAGCATTAGAATGACTAAATACTGGCGCGCTTTGGTGTTGTTTTTGTGCATATGTAGCAAATGTTTGGCTATTAAAGGCGTTGTTGGTGTAAGACATGGTGGGTGCATAAAACTGCGGTCTCGAAGCCGGTTCTCTATACATGGGCGATAAACCGTTACTGGAAAAAAATGTTGAGGTCTTTGAAAAAGGCAACCCATATTCAGAAAACGGTCTTCTGTTACCGTAACGATCGTAAGGTTTTACATTGCTCATGTAACTACTTAAGGGATTTAATACATGATTATTTGTGGGCGTTGTTGATGGTAAATAGGTACCTGTTTGTTCAGAGTCTACAGGTGGTAGAAGTTCATTCGAGTTTTGCGAACCAGTAGTGGATGATAAATAGTTCCGACCAGTTAAAGTTTGAGGATCATTGTGCGCTTGAGATCCTGTAGTTGGAGGCAAATATCCAGAATTTTGGCCATTTCGAGTTAATGGCGCTTGGTTTGCTCCGTACGAACTTTGTTGCCCATGTAGTTGACTTACGACCTGTTCACCATTTGGCAGTTTTTGAAAATCGTTATCAGGCAAATTTTGTTGCTTAGGTGAATCCACTTCATGTAATTGATTAAAAGTTTTTTGAAAATGATAAACAGGCAGAGAATATCCTGATACTTTAAAGGGTTCGATATTGGTTGTGATAGCTTCATTTTGTAACAAATTTATAGCCTGTTCAGAATTTTGCGGTTTTTGATAATCATGCCCTGATTGTAACACATCTTTAGTATCAGATAATTCTGGAGTATTGGGATTTATATTTGATGATTGCACTTGTCCAGCAACTTGTGTATGTAAATCTAACGATTCTTCGGGTAACTTATGTAGCTCTGCAATAGCTTGTTCTGCATTGGGAGGCTTTTGAAAGTCGTAGCCAAGAGGCAAGCTTTCAACTAGTCAAATTCTAGTCTTAGTTTTCTGTTTTTTTCACTTATCAGTGGCTTTTTTCGGGGAACTCGACTTCTGTATCCATTTTTTCGCAACACTCTTTGAACAGTTTTTGGGTGAACATGCTTGTAAAAGTTATTAGCGATATCATTTGCAAGTTTTGGGGCACTTATTCTTGGATTTTTCTTCACCTTTCTTACGATGTGGTTAACATCACGATTGGTTAGTTTTTTCGGACGACCTCTTCTGGGCATATTTGCAACTGAACCATTTGCTTTATATTTTCTAATTATATTTTGAACACTTGAAAATGGCAAATTTAATAGTTTTCCTATTTCTCTATAGGATTTGCCTTCATTAAAATGTACTATTATTAAATATTTAATGTTCGACTCAATTTCTTTACCTTTGCCCATAATTTTCGAAGAAAAAACACTAATAAGAAGGCAAGAATGCTACTAATAACAAGTGCTGGCTTATAATAAAAGAATTTCATCGAAATATAAAATGTAACTGTACTTTGTTTTTAAGAAAAGAAAGAGAATTCTTTGCTTTGCAAGATGTATTTAAACTTTTGTCTGCTGCATTTTGTAGTTATTGTGAGATTTACCGTTATGTTTTGAATGAAGTTAATATTTTTTGTTATTGTTTTTTGTTATTTATGAAACTAAATAAAACTTCATACTTTAAGTATTTCTGAAACGTTTACTTTTCTCTAAACATACAATTATTGGGTTGTATTTAAACTTTAGTCCCTGACTGTAGCAACAAATATTAATATTTAAATTTCTAAATTAAAGGGTGTCCCAAAATTTCATTTGGTTTGATGTATATGCCCATACTTTTGAACAGTTGTAAACACACAATTGAAATTTACAACGAACCTGTATTACGTACTCCGCTGTAACAGCAAGTATAAAATTTGGATTTGGAAATAACAAGGTGTCCCAATAGTTGATGTAATTTGGTATATGTGGCTGAACTTTTGAACCGTTATAGAAAGACAGCTGAAACTTACTAGGGACCTGTATTGGTTAGTCCGTTAAAACAACATGTTTATAATTTGAATTTAAAAATTAAAGAGTGTTCCCAAAACTAATGTAATTTAACCTATATGGGCGTATTTTTAAACCGTTATATTCAAACACCTGTATTTTAGAAAGAATGTCCACTACTTTGGTATAACAAGAAGTACAAAAAATTTTTATTATAAATTAACCGGTTTTACAATAGTTGATATAATCTGATGTATATGGCCAAACTGTTGAACCATTATAGACTGACGGTTGAAATTTACATAAAACCTAATTGATAAATCTACTACAACAGCAAGTATATAATTTGAATTTGGAAATGAAAGGCTGCTACTAAAGTTAATTTGATGTTAACTGTAATTTGATGTATATTATCAAACTATTGAACAGTTGAACAAGTATAAAGTTTAGAGATATAATAGTCTCCCAATAGTTAATGTAATCTAATGTATGTGGCCACATTCTTGAACCGTTATAGGCAGATAGATAAAATCTGTTTTGTATTCGGTTGTTTTTTGCAAGAATTATTTTGCTGTTGCTTCGTTTATAATAAAATGCTTTGTAAACGTTGAGACATTTTGTTTTTTGTTATTTGCTGAAAAACATGTAAGCAAAGCAAAGGTTTTAGTGCTATTGCTATTTTTAAGCAAGCAATTTAAATCCTGATTTTTGTTATTGTAATTTTAGTTGTTTTTGTTGTGTTGCGTATTGTGTTTTCTTTGTTTATTATAAACAGTCGTTGTGTTGTTACAGTAAAACTAATCACAATAATTAAAAAAGTAGGACGGCACGGAACAGAACAGCAAATAGAAAGTAAAGAATAATAAGGCCTTAATTAATAGTTAAGTTCGTGATATGTACTTGACTCTATAATACATTGTATCTAAAAACGATGACCTATGTGGTCATCATGGTCTTATGTGGTCTTCATACGTATAAGCGAGCAAATGCGAGTAACTACAATAGCTGTTTGACAGCTTCGCTGTTATAACAAAAAATGTACTTTATTCTTTTGATACTTCAATTAAGTGTTCATACTTCGCCCCTGCACGTGTACTTTATGTTACAAATATATTTGTGCAAACCTCTAATTTTAGGTATTTTAGCAAACTTTGTAAACATTAGTTTTGGGAACACTCTTTAATTTTTAAATTCAAATTATAAACATGTTGTTTTAACGGACTAACCAATACAGGTCCCTAGTAAGTTTCAGCTGTCTTTCTATAACGGTTCAAAAGTTCAGCCACATATACCAAATTACATCAACTATTGGGACACCTTGTTATTTCCAAATCCAAATTTTATACTTGCTGTTACAGCGGAGTACGTAATACAGGTTCGTTGTAAATTTCAATTGTGTGTTTACAACTGTTCAAAAGTATGGGCATATACATCAAACCAAATGAAATTTTGGGACACCCTTTAATTTAGAAATTTAAATATTAATATTTGTTGCTACAGTCAGGGACTAAAGTTTAAATACAACCCAATAATTGTATGTTTAGAGAAAAGTAAACGTTTCAGAAATACTTAAAGTATGAAGTTTTATTTAGTTTCATAAATAACAAAAAACAATAACAAAAAATATTAACTTCATTCAAAACATAACGGTAAATCTCACAATAACTACAAAATGCAGCAGACAAAAGTTTAAATACATCTTGCAAAGCAAAGAATTCTCTTTCTTTTCTTAAAAACAAAGTACAGTTACATTTTATATTTCGATGAAATTCTTTTATTATAAGCCAGCACTTGTTATTAGTAGCATTCTTGCCTTCTTATTAGTGTTTTTTCTTCGAAAATTATGGGCAAAGGTAAAGAAATTGAGTCGAACATTAAATATTTAATAATAGTACATTTTAATGAAGGCAAATCCTATAGAGAAATAGGAAAACTATTAAATTTGCCATTTTCAAGTGTTCAAAATATAATTAGAAAATATAAAGCAAATGGTTCAGTTGCAAATATGCCCAGAAGAGGTCGTCCGAAAAAACTAACCAATCGTGATGTTAACCACATCGTAAGAAAGGTGAAGAAAAATCCAAGAATAAGTGCCCCAAAACTTGCAAATGATATCGCTAATAACTTTTACAAGCATGTTCACCCAAAAACTGTTCAAAGAGTGTTGCGAAAAAATGGATACAGAAGTCGAGTTCCCCGAAAAAAGCCACTGATAAGTGAAAAAAACAGAAAACTAAGACTAGAATTTGCACATAAGTATAAAAACAAAGGCGCTGAGTTTTGGAGAACAGTTCTATTTACAGACAAGTGTAAATTTAATTTGTTTGAAATCGATTGGCGTGCAAAAGTTTGGCGCAAGCCAAGCACTGCTCTTCAAAAGCAAAATTTGGTTCCTACAGTAAAACATGGAGTTGGCAATGTAATGGTTTGGGGAGCTATTGGAGCAGCGGGGGTTGGAAATTTGGAGTTTATTGATGGCATAATGAACCAACATACATACAAGAGTATATTGGAAAGAAATTTGCAAGCATCCGTCGACATCTTAGGCCTTGGACTTCATTGGATCTTCCAACAGGATAACGATCCAAAGCACACTGCACTTTCTGTGAAAGAGTGGTTGCTGTATTATGCTCCCAGACAGCTGTATAGCCCACCCCAGTCACCAGATTTAAACCCAATTGAGCACGTTTGGGATTTAGAAATATCGCCTTCTGAAACAGAAAGCTAGGTACTTTCTATGCCACGCAGCTTGCAGGCAGTTATTGATAGTCATGGCGGTCCAACAAAGTATTGAAATGTTTTCCTTTTTTTATTTATTTAAAATATGTGCTAACATTCCAAGATGTATTTAAACTTTTGTCTAGTGCATTTTATCGTATTTTTAAGGATTACCGTTAAGTTTTGAATGAAGTTATTATTTTTTGTTATTGTTTTTTGTTATTTATGAAACCAAATAAAATTACATACTTTAAGTTTTTCTGAAACGTTTATTTTTCTCTAAACATACAATTTTTGGAGTGTATTTAAACTTAAGTCCCTGACTGTATATCGGCCATAGCAATCGACATTCTGGCCAATTTGCAAGCCTTTGTCTATAAAGGCTCAAAAGATAAGCCCATATAAGTAAATTTACTGCAATTATGGGGGCACCCTTTAATTTTTAAATTTGAATTATAAGCTCGTTGATATATCGGGCTTAGCAATATAGGTGCCTTGTAAGTTTTAGCGTTCTGTCATACTTGAAAATACGTCAACTACTGGGACACCCTTTAACTTCAAAATCCAAATTATATACTTGTTGTTATAGTGGGCTTAGCAACACAGGCTCGTTGTAAGTTTCAAGCAAATGTCTGCCACTGTTCAAAAGTATGTCCATATACATCAAATTTCATGAACTATTGGCGCACCCTTTAATTTATAATTTTTAATATTAAAGGCAGAATTAGCCCCGTTGAAATCGTAAATGTAATGTAAATGTAGCTGTACAGTAAATGTAAATGTAGTTATGCTTATAGAATGTGTAAAAACGTGTCATGTGCTTTTGACATAAGCAAAAAATTAAATAAAACTGTGTTGTCTTTTTTCTTATTTTTATATTTTGTGTATGCTTTTAAATTGTAATGGAAACCGAAAGTTAGTTTATTAGTTTAAACTTCTTGTGTTTATGAAAACTTTCGTCATTTTTTCTGGATTCTAATAATCTGGAGAATGTTTATTGTAAAGGCATTCATTTGCCTGAACAAGAATCATTAATTTTTTGTCATCCATTATTTTTTTTTCTGTATTTTAGTTTATAAATAAATAAAAACACACAGCTGTTCTAACCAATGATGGCCACTTTGCAATTTTGTGTAAAAAGTACGTAAATATTTCAATCGTACTAAAAATTATATTTTATTCAAATAATGAAAAATATAACATTTGCATAAATTATGCTCAGCCTAACAATTACACAAAACATTACATGTTTAACATATTTAATTTTGAATAGAAAACTTCATAATTTATTTAAAATTATATTGTTTGTCATAAAATTTAACAACTTAAAAGTTTTAGTAAATTAGCACAAATAAGTACTTGAAAAGGGATATTGTACTTCACTTCAATTTATGATAGTATTTACCATCACTGGCTACATCTGTCACGTAACCTTGTATTGAAATTCTATTTTCAGCAGGTTCAAACGTTACGGCTAAGTGACATTTCAGTCGGCTAAGCATTTGAATAGCTTTTTGTATAACAAAAATATCAGCTGATACATCTACATTTACATTTCTACATTTACGGTCGGCTAAATGTACCTTAATATTTATTACATTAACGGCCATAGTAATCGACATTCTGTCCAATTTGCAAGCCTTTGTCTATAAAGGTTTAAACGATAGGCCCTAATAAGTAAATTTACATCAGTTATGGGAGCACCTTTTAATTTTTAGATTTATTTTTGTATAACTTTTTGTTATTGGTAGCTATAGTAATACGCAGTCATTTTAAATTTTACAGAAGTACCCTTTACAGTTCATAATACATGTAAAAAATATTTATGTTGTATGGGGAGACCCTTTAATTTTTAAAACCGGATCAATCTATAAACATAATCTAGGACAGAAAAATGTTCAGAAATGCGCAGAAATTACTGAGTTCTGCAGGTTCATACATAAAAAAGCAGCATTCAGCCGAATTGATAACCTCCTTCTTTTTTTGAAGTCGGTTAAAAAGAGAGAGAAACGCATATGCTGAAGCTGACTATGTGTTTTTTCTGCAGCAAAGCATTTATTTTGAAAACGTTTGAAAAAGAAAGAAACTTCACATGTACAACAAATACGTACTTTATGCATGGGGAAATGTTTTTATAACCATGTATGTATTTCAATCTACAGAAAAAGAAATTAAGGATACAAATAACGACACGGAAAGAAAAAACATGGTTGTATTATGGTAATTTTTTTTTGTTTGCTGATTAATTATTATTTCTCTACCTCAGTACTTCAAGAAATAACCCTTATTTTTTATAACGTCTAAGCATCGTTTGAGTCCACAAGTTTTTCGCAGGTTTCTATAGGAATATTTGTCCACGCATCCTGAAATAAAGTCCAAAGTTCTTCTTCATTAATGGATTTGTTCCTCGAAGACACATTTTTACTATTTGCCATAAGTTCTCGATAGGATTTAAGTCTGAGGACTGCGGCGGCCTGCTAAAAAACTTGACGTTATGTTCTTCAAAATCAGTCCTTTGCCCGCTTCGATGTGTGTTTCGGGTCATTGTCTTATTGAAACACCCGTCGAGGCGGCATTTCCAATTCGGCATAAGGCATCATAGTGTTATTAAAAATATTTGTATAATAAGAGGCATACATTCTAGCCTCAATCCGAAATAAGCTCCCAATACGATAATACAAAAAACATTCCCATACATTATGTTTCCGCCTCCATATTTACTGGTTTTTGTGGTTTATTGTGGACGGAATTCGGTGTTGTGAGGTCTTCGTACAGAAAGGTTGCTTCTGTCTGAATTAAGCAAATTAACTTTTATTTCGTCAGACCATAGAATATTTCTCCATTTTCTTATAGGCCAATGTACATGATTTTGGCCAAATTCTAATCTTTACTTTAGGTGCGCCAGATTATATTTATAACTGTCACGTTTCACCAATAAAAACCACTGCTAAAAGTTTTTTTAAAATCGAAATGGCCAAATGCGATGTCAAATGCTGAAAAAATGCTTCTATTCACTTCCATGTTACCCACGAGTTTATAGCCAGCTTCTATTGGCTGTTCCTTCCAATCGCCCGGCACACTGGCAACTTTGATATGTACACGACTAAGCTCGCGGGCTTGGGTGGTGGTTCGTTGCGGGCTATGGCAGGACAACGGCGTGACAAATTCGTACCAGTGCTGTAAAAGACACACTACTTGCGACTAAATCGATCCCAGTGTTAAGGACGTTGCGGTACCCTCCCATTGACCGTGGTAGCCGACCAAGACTTTAAGCTACCTCTAATAGCAACTTCACTCTATACCTTTTTCGCTCCACTAGAGGTATAATTTTTGACGTTCTTCCTCTTTTCCTGCTTTCATATTTGACAGCGTTTTCCACCATTTTTTAGAGCATCCAATTATTTCGGCAATTTGTCGATAACTTTTTCCTTTCTTATGGAGTTTTTTTATAGTCTCCCGGCTTCCAAAGGTACAATGTTTTCCTCTGCCAATAGTAAATACTATTATATAAAAATGTTGTCAGATTCCTTTCGAATTGTACTTAAAAAACCACTAAGCTTACCTTTTTACACACTTTTAATAAAAAAAAAAAGAAATTTAATTTGTAAAAGTTAATTATTTAAAACTGGTTCTATTTTTTTGCACACCCATTTTCGCATCCAAATTTATACTGGTAATAAAATGAAGATTAATGACGTTGAAGCTATTTTAAACATACTCGTAGCGTGATTACATTTGTAAGATATGTTTTAAATGAGTGGAACAACTCTTTTATGCCTACTTTTTTGTATGAGGGATTTGTAAGTGGTAAAATTATTGGGGATCAGGTGGCTCTATTTTATTGCACATCACTGTATATTTATGCATGCCTTCTGCTAACCTTTGGTTTAGCAACGAATACATTTTTTTTTCTTTTTTTCACACTTTTCACACTTCATACTTTACATTACTGTAGATGGCGCTCCAGCATCATTCTGATTGTTGTGTAATTTAATATTTTTATTTTTTTTTAATTTTTATAACTCGAACTATTTTAAAGAATAATTTTAATTAAGTTTCAAAATTATATTTGAATTTCTAATTTAAAAAAAATTATTTAACAATGTTTGAATAGATTTTTATGGAAACCGCTTTTCAGCATTGAAAATCGTTTAAAGCTCTCAAACCAACAATAAAGCTTTGTTGTCTCACTATTACATTGACTTTATAATTTCTATAAGTATATGTTTTCAGATAGATGAAAGGACCGACTACTTGTTTGCCAACAATCCTTTTGTAGCTGGCGGTGAGAAATGGAAGGAACGAAGGTCTGAAATAACTCCCGGCCTAACAACACAAATAGTAGGTTTCAATAAACTTTAAGTGAAAACTAAAAAACAATGGCTAACAAACATTTGCCTTTAATTCTAGATAAAAAATATGTTTCCGGTAACGTTGGAAATTTCCAAACGTATGTGCAATTTTATTGAACAACAAATTAAGCTGTCTGAAAAGCAAGGCATAGATGCTAAAGATGTAAGCAATTCTTAAATTCAAACTTTTTTATTCTGTACAAATAAATTATGAATTTTTAATATTTGAAACAGTTATCCTCCTGTTTCATGGCCGATATTATAGTAGAGTGTGTAATGGGTCTAACTAATGACAGTTTTCAAGATCGCAAGTCTTCACCGCTGCTGATTATGCAACACGAAATGTTTGAAAATTCGTTTATATTTTCACCGTTAATTGGTTTTATTCCTGGCATTTTGAAATTTTATAAAAAACGTTTTCTTACAAAAACTTTTGAAAACTATTTTCTTTATCTTATGTCTCAAGCAATAAATTTAAGAAAAACTATGTACTCAGAAAACAATGAGGAAGAGAGAGCCGACTTTTTGAATTATCTTTTACAACTACAAGAGAAAAAAAATCTTACTAAAATGGAAATTTCTTCACATACAATGACATTTGTATTGAATGGTTTTGAAACAGTTTCATCGGTTTTGGCTCACGGCTTATTAATGGTATGGAATCATTATTATATATTTTTTTACATATGTTGTTCTTATTTAATATTTTAGTTGGCTCGTCATCCAAAAGTTCAGGAAAAGCTTCGCTCAGAAATACAAGAAAAAGTTGGTCAACACAGAAATTTTGAAACAATATCGAATCTACCTTATTTAAATGCTTGCATACACGGTGACTTTAATATTTATAATTTGCTTAGATTAAATATAATAATTTTTTTATGTTTTTTGCAGAAGTTCTTCGTTTCTTTCCTGTCACATTCCTTTCACGTAAAATCTGCACTGAACCTGTAGAAATCACTAACAAAAATGGCAAAACTTTTCTAGTTCCAAAGGGTATTACGGTTTTAGTGCCCCAATATGCCATTATGATGGATGAAAATATTTATTCGAATGCTCTTGAATTTCAACCTGAACGTTTTCTCGATGAAAATGGTGGCGTTAAAAAATATTTCGATATGGGTGCTTACTGGGGTTATGGAGATGGTCCCCGCATTTGTTTAGGTAAGTTTAAAGTTTGAATTTCTGCTTGACTGCTGTTTAATAAAAAATAAAAAAAAACTCCATTTCTAGGTATTCGTTTTGGTTTAGTCCAGATTAAGGCAGCCTTAGTGGAAATTTTAAGTAAATTTGTAATAAAATCAAATCCAAAAACTTGCAATGATTATAAATTCGATCCAAATTATTTTTTGGCACGATTGGACGGTGGCGTTTTTCTAGACTTTGAACTATTATAAATATTTTTATTATAAAGCGATTTTCATTTGTATTTATGTGCAACATCAAAACGAAATATTTTTATATTGTCAACAATCTCTGTCAGGGTAATAGAAGGGTCAAGGTAATACATAATTTAAAATGTGATTAGAATATTAAATTATTTATTAAATTTTAATTCTATTAATTTCTTAAAGCTTTTAAAATAAATAAAAAATATTAATTGTGTAACCAAATTTTGTTTAATTCGATACAGCTAAATTTTCGATTATTTAGAAATAATTTCCTCACACGCCTGGACTCTGTTTCCTTCTAATAATTTCTTTAAATTGGAAATACAATGTTTTACTTAAGGTATGCGTTTCTTTAGCCCAAATTAAAATTGCTTTAATAAATCCCAAAACTCGTAGAGTCAATGAACTGGATGCTATATATTTCTTAGTAAATTAAAAAAAGAAGTGATAACACTTCTCTCTTAAGAAGTGTTGCCTGAGGAAGACAAAAAAAGTTACGCATTTCCTTACGCTTTTACTTTTTCAGTACTATTAATTTATTTAGTGGTTTGTGCCATTTGAAGCACTGAGCATACGGAAGTGAAACCCTTGGCATATGAAAATAATATTATCAGGTTTTCTGCAGATTCTCAAGAAAGAGACAAATATAGTGCTGTATTGTTATGAACAAGGCATAATAAACAAAACAAAAACTAGATATTTTACAAGAAAACATACAGCACAAAAAGTTTTTGCCACAAAAAAAAATATTGTTTATTCGCGTAAATAAAGAAATCATTTACGAAGTATTTTTAATATGTAAAAAATGTGATATGTTGTGGTCTTACAAGATAAAAGAAGTGAAAAATTCTTTAAATCTACAATGTTTTTGTATGCAGAAATTGTGATCTGTGACAGAAATGCAGTGTCATTTATTGTGGACGTGTTAAAATTAAAAACTATAACTTTTTCGTCAAATGAATTATATAAATATAACTTGATCAAATAAAAACATATAAATATCACTTTTTTTAATTTAATAAATTTTCATAAAACCCACCCTTACTTTTGCCTATAATAAAACATTTAATTGTTTCTTGCGCCAGAAACACAAATCAAAACAAAATTTAAGTCGATAGGATGTCAAGAAAGAGATGCATAGAAAAAACGAGACGACTATAGTCTCGTGACAACTCTGTATACTCGGTGATTTGAAGTAACGAAAATTTGGCAAAATATACAAAAATTCTACATGTTACGTGGAGCCTTTAAAATTTACAATAAATGTAACCAAATGGCAGCACTGTTCGTAAGAGAATAATGTAGCCAATTTGTTTTTATTTCTTATTTCTGATTTCTTTATTTTGTGTTGTGTGTTGTGTTGACAGAGCAGTTTACGTGAAATAATAATAAAAAAAAAGTTTGTAAACACTTCATTGAAGGGATTTTACTTGAAACTTAAAATTTTGCAAAAAGCTTCTAAAAACTCTTATTAAGTTTAAATAAATTCATTCAATAGAAAGTGAAAAATCAATCAATAATAGAAAAATTTTTTTCTTATTTTTCATTAGAACTTTTCAGTTTCGATTATTTTCGCTACCTATTTTTCATAAATGTTAATTAATTTTGATGCAATTAACTTTAGGCAAAAAAAAATTAATAAAATATTATTTAATCAGTTGCCAAAAAATGTCTGGTTGACATATTGAAAATCAGAATTCAAAAAACATTTAAATTCATTACCAGAAACTATATGTGACAACCTTTTATCGCAACAAAGCTTTCCAAATTTATTTCAATTGTACTAATTGTTTCTTAGCTTAGCTTTGTTTATTATATGTCTATAAATTTGAACTTTTAAACTTTTTTTTAAACTTAACCTTAAGCTCGATTATTACAAATAAATTATTGATATCAGAAAGGTCGAAGAAGGAAATACAAAGATTTTATAAAATCTAAATTTATCTACAAAATACTCTTAAATATATTTTATATTTTAAATAATAGTTACAATAATTGTATTTTATTTGTTTTTATATAAATTACCTAAGCGATTTTTTTAATTTCAAATACAATAACAGACAATTAATTCTATACTAATATCATTAAAAATATCAATATATGTATTTTGAATTAATAGAAAAAAAATTATCTTAACAGTGCATTCATTATTTATAACAAAATAACTTCTTATCATCATTTTAATAGCAAGTATCAGCTGGTCTATTTTAAATTTTAATCTTTGATGGCACTTTATTAGATCCCTATTTTTTCTATTTGTTACTCTGTAACTGGGATTTTTCAAAAATCTACACACCATTCCATGATTTGTTCCCTACTTCTTCTTATTCGTCTTATTTCACAAAAAATGGCATTGCTTTAACATTTACTATTTGTTTTTTCTAATACTCGTAAGCGAATAAAATTTTAATTTAATTCGGATATTCCAACGTATAAAGAATAAAAAAAATTATTCGAATATGGAAAAAAGAAATGTAAATTAACTTTCCATCACTTCTTTTGAAACAATCTTTTAAAAATAATATACATAAAAGATTTTTAGCTTGTAGACCAGCCAACTACTTTTATTTGGGGTCCGGTTTTTAACAATCACGAAAACGACGTTTACGTCAACATCCCAAAACGTTCGACCTAAATTTTTTTACATTGTCTAAAATGTCAACCAAACCACAAAGCTCTAAAACGTCAACTTTACATACTCTAAAATTTTGAGTTTAGCTACAGTTAAAATGCACAGTTTTAATGACAAACACATTTATTTTATGAAATTAGTTCAGCAATTTGGGTACAAATGTACAGACAATAAAACCAAAGGAAGCTGTCGAAATATTTAACCTGGGTTTGGATTGGACTCAATGCGAGAATGTTGAGGAAAATGACCTAAATGTATTAAGACTTTTACGAGAGAAAGCTCTCATCCAAGTATTGGTAGTATTTTTTAGATGCATAAGCATGTACTCGTATGTAAAATGTGATCTTTTTTAAAATGTGTTCCTTTAGTTTTAGCTACGCTGAAATTCTTTTTTGTTCCTTTTTTGTATTTGCTTATGTTTCGTTTTAGTTTATAATAAACAAAAACGTTTTAAAGTACACTAACAATATGTTTTTTTTATTAAAAGTTTCTACATTCATAAACGTCAACACTCGCGATTTTAATTAGTTGACGTTTTCCCGAGCGCACTGTATTTTAATAATATGTTTAGATACTGTATCGATGGGCAAAAAAATCGAACGGGTTTCTGTGCAATATTTTATTAAATCTTTCAGATGTTCATCGGCAAGTCTTTTCTGGAATTTACTTTAATGAAGTTTATGTTAGAAAATGCTGCTTCACAATTATATGTTGACCCAAACAATCACATGGTCCGCATAAAATAGATCTACGGTCCGCCAGTTGGTGACCCCTGCTGTAGACGATTCCGTTTTTTACTTTTAATAAAAGAGCAAGCAGAGAAAATTCTTTTACAAATTCTTGATGTTGGTAATATGGTTAAAATCGCGTCATAAAGCACATCAGTTTTTTTCAGAATAATTTAAATCATCCAAAAATTATTAGCCTTTTTATACCCTTCACCAAAAAAAGTGGAAAAAGGGTATATATAAGTTTGTCATTCCGTTTGTTATTTCTACAATATTCATTTTCGAACCCATCGCCCGGCGCCGGTTAGAAACTACCCAGCCGCAGCCTCCGAAAATTTTGGCACGGCTTGTTTCACTGGCCCATAAAGTATGTATATTCTAGCTTCTTATGCATAGCGAAGTCGATTGAGCGATGTCTGTCCAATCGATCAGACATAGTGTCGAAAGAGGTGCTATTCAGCAAATCAGCAAGATCGTTCTATGTCTTTAGACGCAGCGGACAAAACACCACGCCTACCTCTAATTTTTCTATATTATTCGAAACAATGAAGTAACTGCAACCAACAAAAAAAAAAAAACAAATATATGGGCCGATAGAGATTTTTAGAGATTTGGCATTGCCAATATAGCACTTCTATTTGTTTAAATCTCTAGTTTTTTGTGGCATATTTTAAAAACTTAATATCGGATTTCGACTATGAAGAATCTTATATAGCCTTCACCATATATGTAAACATTGTTAAGTGAAGTAACTCCACTCCAAAAAAAAACACTTATTAGGGAGACAGAGAATAAAAAATAGTATATATAATTTTTTATAAAAATGTCATCGGCGCCTAGGGGGTTAAGCGTTTTTTTTTAATTTTAGTATTTTCAGAAAGCTCTCTTCAAAAGCTTTTAAATGAAACCCATATTAATATCTTATGGTGCACAAAAGTACTTTTCTATGAAAAGTTCAGAGGCCCATAACTCGGAAAATATGGAAATATATCTTGGAAAAGTTGATTTCAACCCGAACACGGACGGACAGACGGACATCGCTCAATCGACTTTGCAATGTGTAAGAACTCAGAATATATATACTTTATGGGGTCGACAAAGGAATATGTAGAAATTAAAAACGGATGAAAAACCTAGTTATACCACGTTTTGTGGTGAAGGGTATAAAAACAATTATAGTCTTAGTTCGGCTGTTAACTAATTCTTTATAAATTTTTTATTAGTTCGATATGTCAAAGCTCACTTAACACATCATGTTATTAAAAACTTTAAAACGCAATTTTTTACAAATTATTCGAATATTCGATAAAAATAGTGTTAATAGTTTTATAATCTAAATTTAGATAATTTAGTCATTCGGTCAAAACTGAAAAAAAAAAATATTTGAATAATCGAATTATACTTGTTCCAATGACACATACATTTTGTTTTAATTTAAATTAATTTAATTCATGTTTTATTTTCAAGTTCTTATCAATCTATAAAACAATAAAACACAATAAGCACTTTAGCTCATATTGCATATTACAGTTGAAATTTATTACTTGGCTGGAAAAAAGCATGTTTAGTATCTAGCAGATACATATTAAAATAAAAATAAATCTGTTTAAAACTTTCAATGAATGCAGATTTTTGTTTTTTTAATATTGTAAGAAAATTCATTTTCTCAACTAGAAATTTGTCTTTAAATTAAAAATTAAATTAAAATAAAATAAAATAAAATAAAAAGTTTTAATTCGCTTAATTAAAATTAAATAAGTGTATATGTAAAAAAGCTTTTTTAAAATAAAGCTTTTTACAATTTTATATATATTTTTTAAGGCCAGTATGAATCAAATGAATTTTAAAATTTGTAGTGAACGGTCGCTACGATAAAGTGTAAACAAATAAATAAAACACAATAAAACAGGAGCAAAAATAAATTGAAACGAAGAACGAGAATGTTTCTTACAATACTCGGTGTAATTTTAGGGCTTGCGCTTTTAATTTATATTTTTCTTACATGGAACTTTAATTACTGGAAACAACGAGGAGTTGATGGACCCAAACCAACCCCTTTCGTCGGTAACTTTCCCAGTGTGTTCACTCAAAAGAGGCACTTGTCCATGGATATAAAAGAAATCTATGAGTATGTTATTAATTTTAAAGTGGGTTGTTGTTTACAAATACAGTAGAATCGCGATAGTTCTTACCCCTGTAAATCGAAATTCTCAATAAAAAAGCTAGGGGTCCTTTGAAAAAATCGCGTTTAATCGCCCCTCAATAATTCATTTTTTTTGTTTATAAATCATGATGATCTCTTGTAATTCGTGACACAAAGAAAAATAAAAATCAAAATTGAAAAAGCTTGTTAAAGTTTTGTTGCATTTTAAAAAACTGGATGTGTTAATTAACGCTCTGTTTTTGTATTCCAGACAAGCAGACAATTTACATAGAAATACGAGTAATTCAAAACACTCATAAAAATTTTCTAGACCAATTGTTTGCCAGGAATATAAGTGCTGAATTCAAAAAAAAGATTTTTGTTTTTTTTTTCGCTTTTTTTACAAATTAAAAAATTCAGTCTATTCGTATTTTCTATTTGAACTGAAATTTCGTTATATCGAAAATCCCGTAAAGAAATTATTGTTCCTTCGCGATAACGAATTATGGGGATTCTACTGTACTTTTTTTATAATGTGTAATATGCACAAGGATAAAATATATTTTTTACAGATCTTACAAAAATACCGATAATTTTGTGGGTGTTTTCAATTGTCGCAGTCCCCAACTAATGATAACGAATGCAGAATTAGTACGTCGCATTTTAGTGTCAGATTTTAAAAATTTTCATGACAATGAAGCTTCAGTATTTGTAAGTATTTTCTATATTTGTATGCAAAATGTTATTTCAATATAAACAAGCGCAATTTGTTTTTAAATAGTGTTTTTTATACTTTTTTTTTAAGATGTTTGTAAATATTTAAATAGTTTGAATATTTAGAACTTTATTATCAAAAGACACTCCTTATCTTTACGTGATTTAATGTTTGCTTTTCTGCCTAACTATTTGTCAAGCTACTGTAATTTATGTACTGTGTGGAGGTAGAGATAGAGACGTTAAGATAAACATAAGTAAGAGTACAGGAATACCTCAAATAGTACTGCTTCGATCCGTACGGTTTAAAAATTTCAAAAAGAAATTCTTTTCTTGGAAAAAATAGTTCTAAATAAATAATAAAGCTTAATTTTCATTGGTATTTTCACTATTATAAAAACATATAATTTTCGGTTTTTATTACTATGTAAATATGCGATTTTCGAAAAAAATCACTTTGTTATGAAAACATACGCGCTCGCTGGTGTATCCGATACAGCTAAATGAAGAAAAATAACATATTAAGCAACAACAATTTCGTAAATGGACGCACAGGGCCCGAGTTCCTTGATTAGTCCGGTTTCAAATAATACACGCAAAGAAAAAACATGGTTCAGATAACCATAATCTAAGAGCAATATATTATGGTATTATATGGTTGTTAACAAAACATAGTATTGTTACATTAAAGATAGTGTTGCAACCATATTATTGTCTAGCATAACAATAACACTGTAAAATCTAAAAATAGTTATGTTATAATATAAACAATAAATGGTTAAATTATAACATAATCATATGGTTGAAAATGTCATGTTATATAATTGAATTATTATTATTATTGATTTGTTACAAAAGTTATTCAATAACATAAATGCACAAAAAAAACAATTCATTGCTTATTATATATAATTAAAAGGCTTAAACACATAGGCTACAAGAATAATTCATAAAAAATATATATATAATTTATAAGCACAAATAAAGGCATCTTATCTGCCTACCTTCCCATGTGAATATCCATTTATGGAGTAAACGTGATATTCTCGTATTGAAGACATACGGTACGTAATGGTACTTCAGTACTGACTACACATTTATCCAAAACTTCTAATACGTTAATCTGGCATCTGGCAACTATTGTTGATGTATAATATGATAGCTTTAAATAAAAAATAAGTAAATGGTTTCAAAATTGTGCTTATAACACCAAAATAAAGATTTATATGCAACTATTTTTGAAATGCTTTGCTTACCTTTTTATTTTCTGTATTATTTTTAATTGTATTATTATTAATTGTTTATTTTGTACATACATTTTTATTTTTTTAATTTTCTCTAACAATAAAAACAATTTCAACTTTAAGCTGACAAAAAATTACTAAATTGATAGAAAAACATTCTGTCAAGACCAAGAACAAAATATTTTTAAGCGGAAACATTATTTTGTTAAATATATTATATTATTTTTAATAAGTTATAAGACTTTGGTCGTATTTCAAATTTTTTTACGCTAAACCAACCATGTTGTCTTTTTTGTGCACAGTAACCATATAATGGTTAAATCTCAACAAAAACGTGTTTGTTGTGACTGAAGTATTGCTGAAAACAACTACAATTTGTTCTCTGCAACTTTACAATGTTACAAAGAAAATATTATGGTTATTGTGACCATATCACTTTGCGTGTACGGCAAAATGGTGGGACTGATTAACCGTACTATTAGAGGCGTTCCTGTACTAATTTAGCGATGTGTGTTGATAACCTGCATTCGAAAATTGAAAAAAAAAAACTTTTGTAGAAGAAGTAAAGTAGTCATAGTTGTTTTATACGATATTGAACTGTACTAATTTTTTCCTTGAAGATAATTTCTAAAAGAAAGGAACATATTTGTCACATTCACAGTCTTTTAGAAACATCCTTTAATTCCAAAATTTATTGCTTATAATTTATTTTTAAAGCAAAAATAGTTCTACAGACTCTGTGTGAATTATAAATGTCTGTCTACTACTAAAAACTCAAGCCGCTTGGGACACCCTTTAATTTAAAGTTGTATTTTTCCTATTTGTTACAATAGTTTAGATAATTTTATTGTCACTGTGCTAATTTCACGTGTCTGCCTGTCACAGTTCAAAAAATAATATCGCGTCACTTTGGGAACACCCTCTAATTTGTTAGTAATACATATTTTGTAAAAATTTTATAGTCTACCTATTACGGTTCCAGAGGTGAGGCCTGTGATAAAAGAACAGACGGACGAATGAATAGATATTGTGAAGACAACCATTGGGTTACATTTTTACACTTTGTGTACGGAATTCTAAGAATACAAGATTTCAAAAATAAATGGTATACTCTTAATAGTCGCAGTAAAGGATAGTAAAATTTCGCTAAAACAAAATTCACATTTCACTAAGAGGTTATGAATTTCCCAAACAAACAATATTGCAGATTTCATCAACAAGAAATTGAATTTTCACTAAAGGTGAAAGTTAGATTTACTAAACAAAATAAGATGTTACACAAAAGACTGCTAGTTTCTTAATAAAGTCAAAAACTAACCATAGATCATATTTGGGAAAAATCGAAGTTTGACAAAATAAAGATTTTTTTCACGAAAGTTCACACTCTACAGTATTATTGGTCTTAATTAAATAATAATTTCAAGCACGGAGTTTAAGCGTTTAATAACATTGATATTTATTATCATTATTAATATAATTACTTCTTTTTTTTGGATTACCTTACATATATAATTTCACACTTGGAACTTTTTCATTACTATTAAAAAATTGCATTGCAATTGTTTGAAATAATAACAATAAAAGAAATTTAACCACCATTTAATGCTAATGATTTTATTTTAATTATAATTGTTTTTACTAATGGTAATGCAATTTTAATGAAATCATTTAATTAATATTTACAATTGAATCAGGAATTATTGTTTTTATGAAATACAAATTTTTTATGGCAAAAACTTAAAAAAACTATCCATAAAAAAATAAATCTTAACAATCTTGCAGATAAATGTATATTCGAATATTTTTATATTTTATCATTTTTTGAGAGAATTGTGTACAATTTTATGTCTCTAAAGTCACCACTTAAAACACCAGCTTGAAGATTTTATTAAGTACACAAAAACAAAAATATGTTCCCATACTTTCCTGAGAAAGT
The DNA here is from genome assembly GCA_916610165.2 of Gymnosoma rotundatum. Lineage (NCBI taxonomy): Eukaryota > Metazoa > Arthropoda > Insecta > Diptera > Tachinidae > Gymnosoma > Gymnosoma rotundatum. The sequence goes on from OU744340.1 coordinate 103,081,637, forward strand.
TTAAACATATATATTTCACCAAATTTTTGTGATCAAAATGCCATCTTAAAATAATGCTGTACTATTCTTTATGATGTATATTTAGTGTACACAGACAAGAAATACATTCATTAATGATAATAATTTCAAAGCATTTAATCATTAGTCAATGGAAATGATTTTGTTTTTTAACTAATTATCAATGAAACCTTTTCATTAAAAATCATTACTTAAGTAAAAATAATGATAATGCTAAAAAAATCATTCAATGCTAATGAAATCGTTAATTAATTAGTCCATCTTATTAATTATTCCTATGTATGTATAGTTTATAGTGTCCCCGGCAATATTTAGCTGTGTAGCAAGAGACATGACAACAATTAATAACCATGTATTATGTAATTCGTTACTCTTATCGTAAAAACATAAAATAAACATTTTTAAATAAAACTTCCCCGTTGTCTTCCATCAAGCTTTAATTCGAAAACACAAGTTATTCTCAGAGCACCATTCATGTTTCATCATTTTCTTAGTTCTCGATATAATTATTAATCAATTAATAATGGGGTGTACCGATCGTCATCCTATACCGCCAAGCTTTTACCCCAAAACGCACGGTAGTCGTCGAGAGGCCTCTTTGCAAGGTATAGATATAGGCTCTTTGCAAAAAAAAGAGACGGATAGAGATAGATAAATAGATAATAGACTGATGGTAAGATAAATATTTGTTTAATTTGTTCAATGAAATTTTCAAGATGGATGAAAATTCGGATTCCATATTTTCTGAAAATCCCTTCATTTTAACTGGAGAGAAATGGAAGGAAAGAAGAGCAGAAATAACACCTGGCTTTACACAGAATAGGGTAAGAATGTCAAACTTGTTGTTTTATAAAATAAAAATCACGTTTATCTATATTTTCAGATAAAGACCGTATTTCCGGTAACAAAGAAAGTATGCAAAATTTTAACAGATTATATTGAAAAAGAAACCAAAGTGGGTTCGAAAGATGGCATCGATGCCAAAGATGTAAGTCACAAACAGATACAACATATTTTTAAAAGATGTTTTAAATTTCATTTCCTTTTTTTTACAATCGCAGCTTTGTTTACGTTTTACCTGTGAAGTAGTCAGTGATTGCGTTTTAGGTTTGCAAGCAAATAGTTTCACTGACAAAACAGCTCCTATTTTTGATAATGCCAACAAAATGTTTCAACAATCATTTTTTATAACGCTCTATATGACTTTGGCCGGTTTAATACCGGCTTTGACAAAAATCAAAAAATTACGTTTTGCACCGAAAAAAATTGAAGATTTTTTTGTTGATTTGATGCAAAACTCTTTAAGTTTAAGAAAATCTCAGCGGCAAAAGGGTATCAATGAGGATCGCGTTGATTTTATGAACTATTTGCTACACTTGCAGGATAAAAAGAATCTGTCAATACCGCAGTTGACGGCACATACAATGACATTTTTAGTTGATGGTTTCGAGACGACTGCTTCAGTATTATCACATTGTTTACTCTTAGTATGTATTCTTGCTTATAAAAATATTTAAAAACTATTTTTCTTTATAATTATTGTATAATAGCTGGGTCGTAATGCTGACAAACAAGAAAAACTGCGCCAGGAAATTTTAGAAAATTTAGGTCATGATAATGATTTTGATGCTCTTATGGATCTAGAATATTTGGACGCTTGTATAAACGGTAAATTTATTTTTAATTAATTGTAAATAATATTAACAATTATTTAATTTCGTTAATTAAAGAAACTCTACGCATTTTTCCACCGGCTTCTCACACTATTAAACTTTGCACGGAGCCCATAGACTTGACGAATAAAGACGGTCGTAAGCTACACGTTTCCCTTGGTACTCGTGTACTTTTGCCGCTACATGCCATAATGACAGATGAGAATCACTACAAAAATGTAGATAAATTCGAGCCAGAACGTTTTATGGGCGGTGAACTTAAAATTTATAAGGAAAAAGGTTTATTTCTCGGATTCAGTGATGGACCTAGAATCTGCTTGGGTAAGAATTGTGTAAAATCACATCAAAATAAATGTATAAACATATAAAGGTATAATTGACTTATTCACATTTAAATTTCTTGTTAATTTTTTCAGGTATGCGTTTTGCCTTAACGCAAATTAAAGCCGCCATGGTGGAGATTTTACGCAAATTTAAAATTCACGTGAACTCAAAAACACGCCACGACAATAAAATGGATCCTACATATTTCTTACTACGACTAGATGGTGGCATATGGTTAGATTTTGAAAGAATTAATTAAACTAAGATTAGTTAAACTGTAAATATTAGATTAGATTAGTTAAACTGTAATAAATAGTTAAAAACACATTTTTCTAAATTTTAGTTTTAAGAAAATTAGAAATGACACGCAGACTAAGTCGTCTGCTTATCTTAGACAAGGATGTCAATAGTCATTTTTTGAAGCACGTCTGTTAAAATTGAATTGCTGCCAGGAGTCTCTATCAGTGTTGGCAGGGAAAGACAAGAAAAAGTTAAGCTTCTCCTTCAAAAAAAGATTTGTTTTCATATTTTAGGGAAAATCATAAGGCAAAAAAATTTTTTGAAGAGAAGTAGCACTTCAGGCATTAATACCTACTCAGTTTGTAACCATGCTACATTCTTTAGAAAAGGGATAGATGAGAGAGAAGACAGGTGGTGAAAGGAGATAGATCTAGCCATTTTATTAATTATTTTACTCCGCCGGCGAATATGCTATGAAGAAGTACCGTCGAAGGAGGCTACATGTTTTAATATTAAATCTGATTATGTATTATACCATTAAATAGAAAAAAAACATTTTCACTTTTTGACTGCCGTAAGGGTTGAACCCAGGGCAACCAGATTTGTAGTCAACGTGCTTACTAATAAGGATTTAAATTAGAACTCAATACTAATATTTTGCCATTCAATAAAATTAGTTAACATTTTTTTAACAAATCAGTTTTACAATTTTCATAAAAGATTAGGTTTCGACAGGAATTACTCACTGATTATTTTAAAAATAGCAACATGAAGCAAGAAACATTTCATGATTTCTTACGAATTGAACATAGTAAAACATCAGCAATGTTATTTTTTATTTTAAACTAATTTTTTATATGGGATTTTTAATGAATTTGCAGGTAACCTTTGTTATTAAAATCGAATTGATATGTTAAGAAAGGTTGATATGTTAAGGGAGATACTTATACCAAATAATGAAACAAGCACTCTTTCAGTGTATTATTACTTTATTTTGTGACTGTGCCAAAAAAGAAGGAAAATTTGGCCTGATATTTCAAAATAAAACATGATACGTGGACCCTTTAAATGTTACAAAAAATGTAATCAAACGGCAACACTGGTTCTCATAAAATTTATTAATAAAATATTGGCTCCAGAAGATTTAACTATAAGTTTGTAGCGATGGCGAATTCATTGATTTTCGCCGGTAGCCTAACTGTCAAACTCCATACATTATTATTTATTTTTTTATTTACTGGTGTTCAAGTTTCACCTTTGTATTTTTTTTTTTTTTAATAAATACAAATTCATCAATAAATTAAATTATTTATAAAGAATTTTTTTTTTAATTTATTTAACTTTAAATGCAGAACTCATTAATCAAAAATTTAAAGAAGGTGTTGTCAATTGATTTTAATACTCTTCATAAAAAAAGTGAAGAATAAATTAACAGTTACATTTTTTATGCTCGCAACGGTACACAAACTGCACATGTATGAAGCCGTTAATGAAGTAACCTTGATTTATATAATAAAAGTACAATTTCATAGCAAAATATGTATTTGCATTAAGTTTATTGTTAATTTAAAAAAAAACATTATTTTATTTATTTAACGTAATGAAGCATATTAGTAGAATGTAACGAATTGTATGTGCCCTCCGTCACATTAAATCTTGAATAAAATGTTAGGCATCAGTAAGTTTAGAATCAATCTGTTAAAAACGAGAGAGGTCATGACTTCTTATAACTATCTGAGAGCGGTTTTAGCATTATAACGAAAATGAGACAGTTCTTTTTTACGGTTCAGTAAAAGACGCCGTCACTGTCTGTTTGTTGTTCGGCGTGTAGATATCATTATTAAACCATGACTTAAATAGCAATCCCAGCAAATAGTCAATGACGTACATGTTTAACGGAAGGTGGCACACTTATTCAGTTATTGGCGGAACAAATCCCGTTAACTTATTACATATGCACAGTCAGGGTTACCGCACGAAATTTTCCGAAAGTCCCATAAAAGGTCGTTTTAAAAATACAAAATCTCACAAAAAAGTCATTTTAGAAAGTGAAAAGAAATATTGCAAAACTGCCGCTTTTTCTCTTTCTATTGCTTAAGTTATTTATACTGGAATAACACCGCGAAATACTACGTTTCTTGGATGAACATGTAGCGTTTTTGCAGTTTTTCGACTTGGACACATTGGATTTCCTTTGTTAATGAATTATTAAGAAAACACTGCCGAAGTATTTTTTTCATTTCAATGTTGCAAACAAAGTGTAAAGAAGTTGCCACATAAAAAAATCTTAAGATCTTTTAATAATATTACAGGAATGCCAGCCTAAACGGTTTTTTGAAAAAACAAAAACAGAATCAGAAAATACATTGCATTTTGACAAAAAAATTTGTTTTTAGGCGTAAACTTATGAAAATGTGGAAAGTCGCAAAAAATAAAACAATCGAAAGATTAGCTGATGTTAGAAGTCTCACAACAATCAACAGACTTTGGTGGTCTGTCAAACTTTACTCGACGATCGGTAACGCTGTGTACAGTTGCTATAAATGTGACCTATATTTTTTGATAATTTATAAAATTAATTATCATATTTATAGTGGAAACCGATTGTTTTTAACTGCCGATTTTACTAAATGCGAACGAACGCTTCTTTTGCATACTTGTATTGAAAACAAAAGCTATGTATATAAATTTGTTTTTGTTTTCAATATAACTGTGCGAAAGAAATGGTCGTCGCATTTAGAGAAACCGATAACTTTCGATCGATTTAAAACACAAATCAAAAATAATCATGTTGGAAAAGAATAACAACAAATTTCGGAAAACGAAAGCAAATACAATAAGGAATAGTTTTACTCGATTGTCTAGAAAGTTTTCGATATTTAGACAGATTTCGACAACACTACAATTGCAAGTCGGCAATTACTTTAAGTCGACTGTTGGGTAAATGTGTTGTAAACATCAACAGAAGCGCATCTGTTACAGTTAAGGTCTATTAGTTTAAGATAATATGAATAAAAATCATACATGTATTTTCATTAATGCACATGTACATACATACCTACGTAATACAATTTGAATTTGTTTGACAGTATTAAAAAAATAAGAAAAAATGTACAAGTTAAGCACAAAAGCAATAACAGATTATCGCCATTTAGAACCTCTAAAATTTGCTTTATTATTAATTCAAATGTGATACTTGTCGGTTGTTAATCTTAAATCGCCTTTAGATTTCAAGTGAAAAAAAAAACAAAATGATTTGTACTATTCTTTGTGGAATTTTTGGAATTGTATTTATAATTTATTTATTTTTGATATGGAATTTTAATTATTGGAAACATCGAGGTGTTAACGGTCCAAAACCTTTACCATTTTATGGTAATTTTCCCGGTGCTTTTACGCGAAAAAATCATATTGCCACTGACATACAAAAAATTTATGAGTATATAGTTTTTTTAAACAAATGCATATATAATTTTGAAATTGTTTTTCATCTATTTTTTAATGTTTGATTAGGTCATACAAACGTACAGATAATTTTATTGGGGTTTTCAACAGCCGTTGCCCTCAATTGATGATTGTTAATCCTGAAATGGTTCGTCGAGTGTTAGTGACAGATTTTAAACATTTTCATGATAATGAGTCTTCAACATTTGTAAGTAATATTTGTTTTTTTTTTGTTGTGTGTTAATAAAGTTATAATCAGATACGAGGGCTGCTATATATATTTCTGGCCTGGCAACACTGAGTGTTGCCAAGTGCAATCTGACATTTCCATTGGAAAGTTTGTCATTTTTAAGCACAATCGTATTCAAAACGTTTTGACGTACGACCATTATTTGTGTTGTTAACAGTGAGTTGAAAAAACTGATATAGAAAAAAATGGAATTAACTCGTAAACATTTTCGTGCCATCATTTTTCACAACTTTCGACGTGGATTATCACGACAACAGTGCATTGATGAACTTAAATCTTTGTATGGCGATGAAACACCATCCTATAGCACTGTCAAAAATTGGTATAATGAATTTAATCGTGGCCGAAGCTCGCTCAAAGACGAATTCCGTGAAGGTCGCCAAAAACGGCTGTTGTGCCAGAGAACATTGATTCCATGCGTGAACTCATAATGCAAGATCGACATGCGACATACCGAGAGATAGAGACATCCTTGGACATTTCTTCCAACAGCATACATTCGATACTGCATGAACACCTGGCCGTAAAAAAGGTTTGTTCTCGTTGGATCCCGCACAATTTAAAAGTCGCTCAAAAAAAGGCTCGTGTCGGTGCAAAGAAATGTTGCAAAAATACGATTGCGGTGCTTCAAAAGAAGTTTATAAGATCGTCACAGGTGACGAATCATGGATCTATGCGTATGAGGCCGAAACGAAACAACAATCGACCGTGTGGGTCTTCAAAGGCGAGCAAAATCCAACGAAAGTTGTTCGTGAAAGAAGCACTTCGAAGCAAATGATCGCCTGTTTCTTCGGCAAAACTGGTCATGTGGCGACTGTTCCCCTTGAGCAACGTAGGACGGTTACTTCTGAGTGGTACACTACAATTTGTTTGCCTGAAGTCATCGGAGAAATTCGAAAAACCAACAAGAGAAGACGAATCATTCTTCACCATGACAATAGGAGCTCTCACACATTGGCTCAAACCAGAGCTTTTTTGACCGACCAAAACGTCGAATTAATGGGTCATCCGCCGTACAGCCCTGACTTGGCACTTCTTCTTGTTTCCGCACATCAAGAAAAAAATGCGTAGTCAACGATTTTCGTCGCCAGAAGAAGCTGTTGAAGTGTGCAAAAACCATGTTTTAGAGGTGTCTCAATCGGAGTGGAAAAAGTGCTTCGACAACTGGTTTGAGCGCATGCAAAAGTGTATAAATCATGCTGGAGAATACTTTAAAAAACAATAAAACCATTTTTGATTATAAATATTCGCATTTTCACTATTAGGCCAGAAATATATAGAGGAGCCCTCGTACATACAAAAATAGCAAAAATAACAGTGATGTCTCCGCCGCTGCTGAATCTTATTTATCCTTTACGATATTATTTACTATTTTTTATATGATCTTTTTAACCTTCTTGGTATTTTGACTACTTGTAAAATTAATTTTATTTTATAAATATCTATTTTGCGGTTCTGGGGGTTGGTCTGTATTTCGATTCGAAAAGAAAATCATTCGAACTTGTATGTCTTTCATATTGTGTTTCTTTCATATTGTACAGAGTAAGCCCCCTGAGTAGCATTCGATTTTATGTGAACTTTCGTTTTGGGAGATGCGTCGATTTTTTTTTACCATTTTGCTTTTTATATTCATATTTGTCTGTTCCAATTAATTTCCGTATGTCTTTAATGAATATTTTCCTTATAAATTTTTGATTTTCAGTGAAATTAAGAATTTTCCAAATTTTGTTTTCTTCTTTGTTTAATTGTTATGGTTTTGGCTGAAATCATATTTTATATATCAAAATCCAATTATCTTATTGTGAAAATGCAACTCGGGACGAAATTAGGATTAAACTCTTTTTTTGATAAATATTCGACTATCGTTACTTTAAACAATTTCGTAATTTTTCTTTTACTTTTTAATCTCTTCGAAAAGTTTAGATATGTTTTCAAAATTCGTTTGTGGGCCACATTTATGTTAAATAAGTTACACGTAGAAAAAAAAACATGGTTGTGATGTGGTCACAATCATCATATTATGTTTTCTGTAACAATGTATAGTTGCAGTGAACAAATTAAAGTTGTTTTTAAAATTATAATAATAATTTATTTAACCGAAATATATTATTATTAATAAAATTAATAAAATTACAAACATTACTTGTTATCTTTTATAAATATTTAGTTGAAGGACTTGACAGATTGCTTTTCTATTATTATTTATTCTATTAGTTTAATGATGTTTTTGTTAGCTATAGGTTCAAGTGAAAACGCTTTAAATTAATATATTTATTTATAGGTGGACAAAATGCAAAAAAAATTAAAACTTAATATTCAAAATATATTAATAACAAGTAATAGTGCTATATTCGGCTTTGCCGTACCTTATATACGCTTCACCATCTATTTCAATCTAGTTAAATGAAGTAACTCCAATCTAAAAAGTAAATATTGTGGTGACATGGAATTAGAAAATATGAAAAAAATTAAGTACTACATACATACAACAGTACATAAAAATGCCATCGGCTCTTAATCGGTTCAACATTTTTTTTTTTTAATTTTAGTATTTCCATAAAGACTTCTTCAATGATACCCATACCTCTTTTAAATGATACCCATATTCATATTTTAAAAAATTTTAAAATACCAAAGGCCCGTAACTTGGAAAATATGGGCGAGCGCATATTTCTACTTGATGTTTTTTTCTTATTTTTTAATTCTTTATCGCCCCATGTACATATTTTTTTTTTTTGTGGATTGGAGTTACTTCATTTTTCCAAATAATATGGAAAACTCTTTCGACACTATGTCTAATCGATTGGCGTATTTAAATTTTCTTTAGCTGATCTAGTGCCTTGGCAAACTTGATTTTAACACTTATATGGACGGAAAGACGGACAACCCTTAATTGACTTCGTAAAGGTACATTTAGCCGACCGTAAATGTATAAATGTAAATGTATATGTGTCAGCTGATCATTTTTGTTATACGAAGTGCTATGCAAATGCTTAGCCGACTGAAATGTCACTTAGCCTTAACGTTTGATCCTGCTGAAAATAGAATTTCAGTACGAGGTTACGTGACAGATGTAGCCAGTGATGGTAAATACTATCATAAATTGAAGTGAAGTACAATATCCCTTTTCAAGTACTAATTTGTTCTTTTTTACTTAAACTTTTAAGTTGTTAAGTTTTATGACACACAATATAATATATTAATAATAATATATTAATTTAAGTTGTTAAATAATAATAATAAAAATAATAATAATATAATATTTTAAGTTGTTAAATTTTATGACACACAATATAATATTAAATAAATTATGAAGTTTTCTTTTCTAAATTAAATATGTTATACGTGTAATGTTTTGTATAATTGTTAGGCTAAGTATAATTTATGCAAATGTTATATTTTTTATTATTACAATACAACATCATTTTTAGTACGAATCAAATATTTACGTACTTTTTACACAAAATTGCAAAGTGGCCATCTTTGGTTTGAACAGCTGTATGTTTTTATTTATTTATAAAATGAAATATAGAAAAATACAAAAATAATGGACGACAAAAAATAAATAATTCTTGTTCAGGTGAATGAATGCATTTACATTAATCATTTTCCAGGATATAAGAATCCAGAAAAAAGACGAAAGTATACATAAATACAAGAAGCTTAAACTAATAATCCATTCTTATTTAAAAGCACACACAAAATAAAAGATAAGACAAAACACGACAGTTTTTTTTTTTTTTTTTGAAATCTTAATTTAATAATGGCAGGGGTATATAACCATATCGCCAGGGTATCCCACAAGTATTTTGATATAACTAGTCACTCCAGGAACTGCACATCGACCTATACCTTCGTATAGGAAGTGGAAAATCCTGTAGAATAAAAAAACGTGCGCGTTGCGACTTCAAATATAACCTCACTTTTTTGAAAAAAGGAAAATCTGCTCGCACGCAGATGTTCCCCCTTCGAGATAAAGTAATAAACTGACGACACAGTTTTAATTTATTTTTTGCTTATGTCAAAATCACATGACACTTTTTTACACATTCTATAAGCACAACTACACTTACTTTACATTTACGATTTTAAGGGTCGGCTAAATGTACCTTTATGCATAAGAGCATAAAGAGCATGTAAAAATTACTAACGGAATGGCAAACTTAGTTATACACTTTTTGTGGTGAAGGGTATAAAAATAATATACAAAATAGCAAACAAATAAAAAGATATTAAATGAATTAGAGAAATTTTACTTTTCTATTGACGTTATTCTCAAAAAATCGAGCTTTAAGAGTTGCATATGCGTTTCTAAAAATAACATGATATGATTTTACATGATATTTTCAACCATGTTATGATATTCTAATTTATTCATTTAACGTTTACATTTTAAACATAATTATGTTAATTATTTATCATGTTATTGTTATGCTATTCAACAAAATAACTCAAAGACCAATTATTTTTATTAAATGTTATAATAATATGTTTTGCTTACAACCGAAAAATGTTGCTCTTAGATTATGGTCACCTCAACCATATTTTTCTTTGCGTGTAGTTAAGGTAGTTTATATCTTTTAGTCTAAATATGGGGATATTAACGATATCGTTTACATCACTCGAGAGTTTAACCGTTATCGTTTGATCGGCACACTAAAAAGTACATTTATATAAAAATAAGTTTTAAATGGTTATAAAGATAATATTTTTTTCAGATAGATGAGAATTCCGACAAAATATTATCCCACAATCCATTCATTTTAACTGGAGAAAAATGGAAAGAAAGAAGAGCTGAAGTGACACCCGGATTAACGCAAAACAGAGTAAGACTTGCAACAACAATTAGACCTGTATTTATTAGACAATAATATATAAAAATTATTCATCTTTAGATCAAAACAGTATTTCCGGTTACAAATAAAGTTTGTAAATCAATGATCAATTATATTGAAAAGCAAAACAAGATGGGTTATGGTATCGAAGCTAAAGATGTAAGAAATATTTAAACACGTTTTAATCTAAAATAATTTTTTTTTTCTAAAAAAAACAGCTTGCATTACGATATACATGTGAAGTAGTGCTGCGTTCTCGGTTTAGAGGCCAACACCTTTTCGGAAGAATCATCTTCTATTTTTGACAACACTAAAAAGTTGTTTGATCAGTTCTTCGTTTTAATTTTCTATATGACTTTGGCCGGTTTAATACCCGGCTTAACGAAGATTAAGAAGTTGCGCTTTGTGCCGAAACCCATTGAAGGATTCTTTATCGGTTTAATGGAGAATGCCCTCAATTTAAGAAAATCTCAACGCGAATAGGGTGTCAATGAAGACCGTGTTGATTTTATTAATTATATGTTACACTTACAAGAGAAAAAGAATTTGTCATTGTCAGAACTGACAAGTCACACCATGACATTTTTACTGGATGGCTTTGATACAACGCGTTGCAACGGTCAATATTTTAGCACATTGTTTGTTAATGGTATGGTAGTGTTTACATACTTATTAAAATATATTTTTAAATATTAATTCTTTACAGCTTACCCGTCATCCCCAAAAGCAAGATAAATTGCGAGCAGAACTTTTTGAAAAGTTGATGAAATTATGGATTTGGAATATTTAGATGCTTGTATTCATGGTACAGGAAGTTAAACTAAGAAAAAGTTTCCTTTTACCATAAATAATTATTTCTTTTATATTTAAAGACCTTACGAATTTATTCCCCTGCTTCACATAGCGTTAAACTGTGTACTGAGGCTATTGATTTGGTAAATAAAGACGGTCGCACGTTACACATTCCTGTTGGTACCCGCATCTTACTACCATTCTATGCCATTATGGCCGATAAAGATCAATATACAAATGCTGATTGCTTCGAACCGGAACGTTTTTTGGATGGTGGATTTCAATTGTTTAAGGACAAGGGAATATTTTACGGCTTTAGTGATGGGCCAAGAATTTGCCTAGGTATGATAGTTATAGAATAAAATATAAATTTGTATTTAATTTCTTTCTGTCTGGAATAATTATTTTAGGAATGCGTTTTGCTTTAACACAAATGAAAGGAGGTATTGTTAAGATATTGCGAAATTTTAAAATCCATATAAATCCCAAGACCCGCAATGACAACAAATTGAATCCCACATACTTGTTGGTACGTTTAGACGGAGGCATTGTATTAGATACCAAAAAATCGAATTAAGTTAAAACAACTAAATAATTTTTAAAAGATTTATTAAACTTTGAATAACTATATTATGTTATATTAATCATAAAATAATTTTTGCTCTGCATAGATAATTTCCTTTTTCGGCAAAAATAAAAAAATGCTTAGTAAGTAGTAAGAGTGCTATATTCGGCTATGTCGAATCTTCTATATCTTTCACCATATATGTGTATCTAGCTTAGTGAAGTAACTTTTATAAAAAAAAAACAACTATTGGAGTGAAAAAGAATTAAAAAATAAGAAACAATTAAGTACAATATATAATTTTACATAAAAATGTCGTGGGTTAAGGATTTTTTTTTTTTAAATTTTTGTATTTCCCTAAAGATCTCTTCAAAAGCTTTTAAATGATAACCATATTGATATCTTAAAAAATATGGTGCACAGTCGTACTTTTTTATAAAAAGTTCAGATCCCCATAACTCGGAAAATATGGGCGATTTTTTCACTAAACGTGTCTTTCTTATTTTTTAATTCTCTATCACCTTCTATATATATATATATTTTTTTGATTAGAGTTACTTTATAGTTGCAAATTATATGGAAAAATTAGAGGTAGGCGTGGTTGTTTGCCCGCTGCCTCGAAGGACATGAACCGACCTTGCTAATATATAATAGCAAAGTTTTCGAAACTATATCTGATCGATTAACGTATTAAAATTGCCTCTAGCTAATCTAGCGCCTTGGCAAACTTGACTTCAATATTAACAAGGGCGGACAGACGGACTTCGCTCAATCGACTCTGCTATGCATAAGAAGTCAGAATATATGTACTTTATAGGATAGAAAATGTATATTGTAGAAACCACAAACGGAATGACAAAAAGAAATGTTACATTTTTGATCATAGAGTGTAGAAGACCTTTACTTAAGTTATAGACGAGAAAGGCGCATTAAAGTTATTTGAAAACTTTAATGCAAATGTATTTTTTTTTTTTCTTTAAAATATAACTTATATAAGAAATTTCTATTGAATTAGGAATAGCAAATCAAGATAACGATCTCTACAGGCCTAATATCAAATATGCACTCAATTTCAGACTTCCCTAATGAACAAAAATTAAATGGCTTTAAATGTAAGAAAATGGTTCTCTACACAGTATCTTCCCATACTAAATAATATCAACAGATACGATGAATGATCTTAAAGTCTTAAGTACTTGCGCAGACCATTTATTTAACAAAACTTAACAAGAATTAAAAGAAAATATTTTTATTAATCACCTTTATTCTAGTTGTCGTCGTCGTCGTCGTTTTAGTATCAATATCACTTCGTGTCGGCGTCAATAAAAATTTTGCATTCTATAACATTCCTGCGACGACGTCGACGGTTTATCGATTTTTTATAAAATGAAAATGTACATTCCAAAGTTTTTTGTTAAATTTTATTTGTGTTTGATACTTTTATTGTATGAAGAAAATTTTGATTTAATTGATGATGAAAGCCTGAAAAAACAAAAAGAAAAAAGAAAACTTCTTAGGCAGAATTGCAATATTTTTAATTTGCCGTATCGCAAGTATGTACATATGTTTTGCCTGCTCTTGGCTGTGCTTTCAACGACAAATTCGACTTCAGCAAGTTCCATGTCATTAGAATCGTTTTCCATGTCAACCTTTTGAACTCCTGCTCCTTCAGGATTCAAATAGGTTTGCCACAGCTTCTTCCAGCAGACTGAGTAAAAATTGTTTAAACATTCCGCCGCCAGTGGCTTTACATTCCGCTTTATTAGCAACCAGCTTTTTTTCATTTTTAATTTCGCCATAACTTAAAAGTAATTTTTACAAACTTTTTTGTAAACACCTATTCAATGCTTTATTTTGTTACCTTTTGCCATTCATCTGCTAATCTTCTAGGCGGACCAAGAGAATTTAGAATTTTTCCAATTTCTTCACATTTTTCTTTAAAATTGCATGAAGTAGTGCCTCTGCGAAAATTTTTTAATTTTTCAAATTGATTTGCATTTGTAATCTTCACTTTTGTACATTTTCTATATTATATTTGGTTTAGATTTCTTCCAGTCGTTATTCAAAAAGGCGTCAACAAAAAACAGAGTCGTGTCAATACAATATCGTCGTCACATTTGTTATAGAAAACAGAAAATCTTTTAGCAGTAATCGATAAGTGTCAACAACAACAAGAAGAACAGCAAATCGAATGCGTCGACACACATCAACATTGACGACGTCGACAACTAGAATAAAGGCGATTGATTATTTTTATAAACTTTTTAATTTTTTCTCAATCAGGATTTGAATCATAGATCTTATAAATGAATGAAAATTTACTATTTTTCTGCTTTTTGGTTCATTTTTAATTTAATTTCTAAACATTTTTAGAAAAAAAAAAATATTTACAAATATATGCGGACGTTTTCCAAAGAAGACCTCCTCATCCTACCTCAGCATTCTTCGCATATATCTATATACCTTATGTTATTTACGTCGTAAACATCATCTATTTAATTTGGTGAGACGAAGTCCATACACAAATTAAAGCATTTGTTTGTCGTTCTCTTTGTAACTCGTCTTGTACATTTTGTTTTTCCTTTCGTACTAACCTTCGGTATAGCCACGAAATTTATTTTTATTTTTAAAATTTTATACGCAGAATAAAATTTGTTCCCGTTTTTAATATTCTTAAACTGTAAATTTTTACAGAATTCGTAGTTTTTCATACTTTCGGGGAATCTTTTAACTTTTTTTATTAACTTATTTATACTATAATTATCACACATAAAATCGATTCTGCGTTTTTTTCGCCATCCCCCACTTACCCCTCCTGTTCCTTGTTTTTCAAATAAGCACATCCTCGTGGAACTTAAAAATATCTCTGTTTTAAATTTTTTTTAAATCGGTGGAGCCGTAAATGCCCACTTTAGACACAACTCACGAACGAAACTTAAGATAAATCATCTACACGACCATACGAACAATCCCTAAAAATTTATCTGAATTCGGTTTGACCTATCACGAGGTATAAAGCCGCAAAGCACTTGCAAAAAAATTTTTATATGTAAGATCTACATAGTTTGAGAATTTACTTTAAGTATTGCAACAAATAGTTTACTTATTTTATTGGTATTTTATATACAGTATTTACTTTAGTATCTAACAATTTTGAAGAAAAAATAGGGAGTCCTCTTAAAGTAGAAAGAAAATATATTTATGTTTCATTAAGTCTAATAAAATTCCCACATGTTTTCAAAATAGCACAGTACAAACCAGATAAAACTTAATGTGCTGATTAATTTCGTTTTTTATTTTTTAATAAAAAATTAATTAAAAGGCAACAACTATTACTATTTCGTCATAGATCGATCATTTGTAATACAACTAATTTCAATCATATTTTAAGATTTCAAACTGTGTTAAATAAAAATTAAACCTGATCAGACAAAAGTCTTCAAATAAACTAATATGAAATCAATTAATGAATGAATGATATCGAAATCGTATTTCTTTGATTACTGCAGTATTTGTCATGTATAATGAGACGAGTTTTAAATTAACTTAAAAAACAACAATAAACTACTATTAAGCAAGAGAAATATTTAGAGATGAAGAAAAAAAATACAAGCGGAATAACAAACCTTTCCACCTGTGTGGTGAAGATTGAAAAATAAAAAAAAAAAAAAAAAGAGATAGATATAATCAGAAGAAAATTTAAATGAAATAATCAAATGTAATCCAAACAAAAAATGACACGCAATAACAATTTCATTGACCAAGGTTAGTGATTCCAGTTGATCACAAAAATTATTTCGCTTCTTTTTACTCTGACCTTTTTTCTTTTGTTATGATAATGATGCTCTATGGATTTCTTAATAGTTTTTGTTTTATTTATAATAAAACAAATACAGTTTTTAGGAAAGCAATGTACAGTGGGCGAAATGTTCAATTTCGCCCTGTTAAATTCACATCGAATTACATTAGCATGTAGATATCAATAAGTTGGTTATCCTCTTATTTTATGACTTTTCAAAAATTAAGTTTATTTCTTCTTAAGCTTCTTCGATTTTTTTTTTGTTTTTTTTTTTCTTTTTTGTTTGTTGTTTATCCATAGAATTTAAAATTTGTTTTGAGACTGATATATTCTGTGCCTTTGACGAGACTCGAAACATTTCGAGATCTTGTGTAGCAAACATACGCCTTTCATTAGAAGCTCTGGCGAGATTTTAACTGACTCATTATCTACTACACATGCGATTTATCCAAATTACGCAACCGTCTACTTCACAATACTCTGTTGCCTCGTCAAGATTTGAAATCACAGTTGATTTTAAAACATAATTATTTTGTTACTCTCCTATGATTTCACTGTCGCCTTCGCCATCTTATCCACCAATTAAGAATAGCTATTTATCCAATTAAGAATAGGTTTGATTAGAAACAAAATTTGCTTATATAGAGTGGAAGCAATCCACAACAGACACTACCGACTTAATGTGGTTTACAGCTCGGATGGCGCTACGTGCCATATGGTGACTGAAGCCATTGACTTAACTTCAAATTTGGCTATAATTTCGAGAATTCGAGAATTGTAACGCAAACTCACTGATATTTATGATAAAGCAGCAACAGTTGACGCCTTAGAGGCCAACATTCTTTGTCTTATGCGTGGCATATGGTCATCAATGTTTGAAATTAATGCTCATCCGCGGTGGCTATATGTCCGAAATTATTTACAAATTTATTGATCTTTCGAATAAAAGCTTTTTTAATTAATGTTTAAGATTATGTATTTTTTCTTAAAAATTTAATGTTCTAATGGGTTAAAAAAACAACTTTTAAATGAGCGCATCACCAAAGCGTTATAAACCAATTAAATGGCATAATAGAACTTGAAATTATAAAATATAACACTAAAAATTAAATTTTGATGAAAAATATTTTATTGTTGTTGTCAGTAAACTCTGGCAAATTCTAATGAATAGATTCACGCTTGAACAACGCCATAAAATCATCAAAGTTTACTTTGAAAATCATCCATCAATTCGAGCAACTCAAGATGATGCAATAACAACAGCACGTTAAAGGAATGTTTGCACTGAAGAAAATATCGCTGCTGTAAACGAAAGTGTGGAAGAAGATCCAAATTTATCGATTCGTCGTCGGTCACAGGAATTTGGGTTTCTGTCCCTCCACTACGTGGAACATTTTGCACAAATATCTTGGCCTACACTCGTATAGGATCCAGCTAGCGCAGGAATTAAAACTAGGAGACCATTACATTTCGCCGAATGCGCGAACGTGTTTGTTAATAAGCAAAATTGCCGCATATGGAGTGAGGCCAATCCACAATATATACCACAGACTCCATTGCATCTAGAAAAAGTCGCCATTTGGTGCGGTTTACACGATGGTGGCATAATTGGACCTTATTTCTTAAAAAATAAGACCGGATCTCACGTTACGGTCAATGGAGATCGTTACCCCACCATGACTTAAGATTTTTTGTTTGAAAATAGTTTTAACAACATGGCGCTAAGTGCCATACAGCGATCGTAACCTTTAAGTTATTGAAATCAAAATTTAGCAATAAGTTGATTTCGAGAAATGGACCTTTCAATTGGACTCCAAGGTCGTGCGATTTGTGACCTCTTGATTATTTCCTGTGGGGCCACGTAAAGTCACTAGTTTATGCTGATAAACCAGCATTAATTGACGTTTTGGAGGCCAAAACTCTTGATGTTATTCGTGACATACGGCCAGCAGTACTTAAAAAGGTGATCTAAAATGGGACGTCAAGAATGGGCTTTGAGGGCTGCTATATATATTTCTGGCCTGGGAACACTGAGTGCTGCCAAGTGCATTTCCATTGGAAAGTTTGTCATTTTTAAGCATAATCGTACTCAAAACGT
This sequence comes from Gymnosoma rotundatum, assembly GCA_916610165.2. Classification (NCBI taxonomy): domain Eukaryota; kingdom Metazoa; phylum Arthropoda; class Insecta; order Diptera; family Tachinidae; genus Gymnosoma; species Gymnosoma rotundatum. The sequence continues at coordinate 103,099,675 of OU744340.1, forward strand.
TTTGACGTACGATCATTATTTGTGTTGTTTACAGTGACTGGAAAAAATTAATATAGAAAAAAAGGGAATTAACTCGTGAACATTTTCGTGCCATCATTTTTCACAACTTTCGACGTGGATTATCACGACAAGAGTGCATTGATAAACTTAAATCATTGTATGGCGATGAAGCACCATCCTATAGCACTGTGAAAAATTGGTATAATGAATTAATTCGTGGCCGAAGCTCTCTCAAAGACGAATTCCGTGAAGGTCGTCCAAAAACGGCTGTTGTGCCAGAGAACATTGATGCCGTGCGTGAACTCATAATGCAAGATCGACATGCGACATACCGAGAGATAGAGACATCCTTGGACATTTCTTTCACCAGCATACATTCGATACTGCATGAACACCTGGCCGTAAAAAAGGTTTGTTCTCGTTGGATCCCGAGCAATTTGAAAGTCGCTCAAAAAAAGGCTCATGTCGATTGGTGCAAAGAAATGTTGCAAAAATACGATTGCGGTGCTTCAAAAGACGTTTATAAGATCGTCACAGGTGACGAATCACGGATCTATGCGTATGAGCCCGAAACGAAACACCAATCGACCGTGTGGGTCTTCAAAGACGAGCAAAATCCAACGAAAGTTATTCGTGGAAGAAGCACTTCGAAGCAAATGGTCGCCTGTTTCTTCGGCAAAACTGGTCATGTGGCGACTGTTCCGCTTGAGCAACGTAGGACGGTCACTTCTGAGTGGTACACTACAATTTGTGTGCCTGAAGTCATCGGAGAAATTCGAAAAACCAACAAGAGAAGACGAATCACTGTTCACCATGACAATGCGAGCTCTCACACATCGGCTCAAATCAGAGCGTTTTTGACCGGCCAAAACGTCGAATTAATAGGTTATCCGCAGTACAGCCCTGACTTGACAAAAAATGCGTGGTCAAGGATTTTCGTCGCCTGAAGAAGCTGTTGAAGTGTTCAAAAACCATGTTTTAGAGGTGTCTCAATCGGAGTGGAAAAAGTGCTTCGACAACTGGTTTGAGCGCATGCAAAAGTGTATAAATCATGCTGGAGAATACTTTAAAAAACAATAAAACCATTTTTGATTATAAATGTTCGCATTTTGACTATTAGGCCAGAAATATATAGAGCAGCCCTCGTAAGGCCTTGTTCTGATCTTTCGTATAAAATAATTCTTTATTATTTTAATTTTTTGTGTTATTTTTAACACTTCAATTTCTATAAGGCTTAAAAAACACCCGTATAAAACATTTTCACAAGTTTTATGTATTTAACGTCACGAGTTTAAAGCCATTTGTAGCTGTTTAGGAAGGGATTTTTCAAAGAATTTTTGTATTACAAACTTTTTTATAACAACATTTCTTTAGAAATTTTTAACTTTTGAATGTCGAGTAACTTAACTAATCGTTTCGTCCACTGTGCAATGCTGCTAAAGATTTTGAAAATTGCTTTCGTGTGAATATAAAGTATTTTTTAAACTTATGCAAATTTTTTTATATTTATTGATAATAAAGCCTATTCGTGAGATCTGTTTTAGTATTAAAAGAAATTTTGAAATCCATATTACAATATGTTCATTTATACCCGCTATTTGGCAAAGTTTAGTAACAACTGATGCTTATGTTGCTGCTGTTGGGGCAATGAAGTAATAACAATGATTTACATATTTTTGTATTTAATTTCGCTGCAGCTACGAATGTATCTGTTTCTGTCCAATTAAACTAAATGACATTGGTTTTGGTTAATTGTTTAGTTAGGAGAACTTCCACCAACCAAATATGGGATAGTTATAAAAAGTAGGGAAAGACCAGAAAATATTATCATTTAGGCATTAACTGTTTGTAGGTTCAGTTCAACTAAATATCGGGATTATTCAACAAAACCAAAAAGGTTGAGTCGACTGAACTAAAATGAAGGTGTGTATTTAAGTGTATTTTGGTTTTTGTTGTTTTAAAAGTTAATTTGTTTTAAAAGCAGTTTGTTTTAATTTTATATACATTCTGTTTAATTTTAGATACTTTGCTGCTTATTGGCCGCGGTTTCTACCTGCAATGCCACCTTTTTGAGTCTTTTGGGAGACAAAGAAAGTGGAAGTGGTGGGAGCAATCAGATCGCCTATAATGCTATTGCAAAACCTAGTTACGGAGGTGGTCATGGTCTGAAAGGTTCTCAATATTATGGTCATAATTATGGCCACTATAACAGTCATAGCCATGGTGGTTCTACTCAAATTATTAAAGTAATTTTAGATCAGGGACATAATGCTGCTCACGAAGGCTTTGGCGGTTATTCGTATGCTAATGGCCATAGTTATGGATCTTCTGCTAATGGTCACGGCGAAGAAGCTCAAATATTCAAAGTTATCAGCCAAAAGTCTGCCGGTAATTCTTACAGCGGTCATTTAGGCTCCTCCTATGCCCCTGGTTATAGTTATGGTGCTTATAGCTCCCAGCTAAACGATATTTTACCGCATATTCTACCATTCATACTACAACACAATGTGGCTTATGGTTCTAGCAGTGGTGTAGGTGGCGTTGTATTATATCCCCAACTAATTGCCAACTTTGGAAGAAAAGGCGAAGCTTTTATTACACAAAGCAAGGGCACAGCCAATAGTTTCTATTCTGGTGGCCGTGTAATAGAAAAAGGTGTACTTAAATTAAGACGTATCGAAAATACACCTATTCGTCCTTATCCAGCTAAAGGTCCACCACCAAATGTTTATTTACCGCATGGTCCACCAGTTCATAAATATCCACAACATGGTCACGGCTGGTAAATTAAATCCTATAGTCATTAATGTGCCATTCTATTAAGGCTCTTTGTTAAGATTATTTTATTTAGAATTTAAGTAACTTATATTTTTTTACTTTTAAATCATTCTCAGGGTTGACCATAAGTCCCTGTTAAGGATATAATAGATGTTTAGCATTTAATTTATAATTTGTAAATAATAAAAATAATCGATAAAATTAATACGTTCTTTTAATTATTGGGTACAAAATAGGCCGAAAAAATCAATCTATAATAAAAAGAAACTAAAAACTCGAACGCCTATAAATCAAAAAATAATTTCAGTATTAAAAGAACTGTTGTTCACGAAATTTAACGAATTTCAAAAATGTAGTAAAAAATATTTTAAAAAAATCAAAAAGAATTAAAATCTTACTAAAAACTTTAATTAAATAATTTTCAAAGTGCCCGTATATAGAAATATATTATCGTAGTGTTTAATGATATTTTATTTTTCATCCTCTTTTAACTGTATAAAGGAGCCGAAAAAAAGTCAGCCTTAAACACTGCAGAAAGAAAAATAAAATCATTGTTGGTTATTGTTGTTTTTACTTAAACTTTGATTTTTTTCTTAACTTTATTGTTTGGACAAAAATCTTTAATTTATTTAAACTGCTTGTGAGAAGTTTCCTGAAGAGCTAAGCGATAGCGAAATAGAAAATAGCACGAAAAAAAGGTTTTTTTTTAAATAAATTAATTTAATGTGGCATTTTTTTTATTTAAAATAATACTGCTTTCTCGGTGGTTATTAAGTTTTTGTAAAAAAAAAAATTTGATTTTGATGGTTGAATACAACAAGGCGAATTAATTTTATCAGGTGGCATCGTTGCGGCAGCTGACTATTTTTTGCTTAATTTTGTTATGTATACAGCAGTTGTCAAAAGCGTATCATTTTATATTAAAAAAGTTCTTTTTTTATATTCTTTAAAACAGAATTGTAACAAGAGTTTTAAATCTATTCAACGAACAAAGCTTATTGAAAACGTTTTAAAAAAGGATAATAAAAAAGTGAAATAATCAATTATGTTTTGAAGCTTCCCATACATGTAGGTGCCTGTATATACAGGCGCTGCCACCTGGTATGCATTTGACTTAGAATACAGTTCTCATTTAATCAATTTAGTGTGAGACATAAGAATTTGAAATTTCTATTCAAAATTTGAATATAATCCACTGATAAGCTAAACAAGCATTAACAAATAGCCATATGAACATGCTTTCCCCGCAGTAATACATTTTATAATTTAGTTATTGAATATTTAGTTTTAAGGGAATAGAGCATAATATAACTTTACTAAAAAAATTGTCAATATCTCAAAAACAATTTAGCTCGTTTAATAAACAAGAAAATGTTTATATCAATTATTAAAGCGTTTCTTAGTTGTAAAAAGAAATAAAAAAAATAGAAAATTGTCTTAATAACTCAAAGTTTTATCAGTGGAAAAATATGGATAAAACTGAATCATTTCGGATCGAGGAACACAATTTTAAAAATTCTGTTAGAAATTAAGAAGTAATATGTCGTCCAATACAGTAGGCCTAAGAATAACAACAACAAAAAAATTGTGGGGGCAAAAATGACATCTACAGTATATGGAAACGGCTTTGTTGCCAGAAGATGATCCAGATGTTTTAAATGAAAAAATTCTTTTTATTGACTCTTTGCTAAGTTATTTGTATAATGTTAAAAAGCTCCTTATTGATGTTTTTAAACAGTTGAAATATTAATATTTTAATAATAAAATAAAAACAGGCTAAGCTATTGGTTTATTATTTGACTGTCAGTCATTTCTGAAACGATCTTGTAACCAAAAGGTGATACTAGTAGACTGGTCTCATTTTAAAAAGGTTATTACATGTGTATTGAACCGTATCACACACCCATATAAAAATTTAGCAAAGTTGGCACCACTATAGTTTCTAATACCAAAAATTAATAAAAAAAAAAAATAAAATAAAAAAACGTAGAAATTAAAGGGTGTCCTCTTTTACTTCTATGATCGTATTTTTGTGAACCGCACAAGTCAAATATTTTAAAATTCATACTTGGGATTTTTTTATGCCATAAAACTTAACTATTATTTAATGCGAAAATTTTTTTTACTAATGCTATTGAAATTATAATAAAGTCGTTAAATTAGTCATTACAATAGAATAAAAAATAATTGTTTTTGTTTTTTGTGTTTATAATCTACCCACATAATTCTTGCAAAAAAAAAAATCGACTCAAAACAGATTTCATCTGTTTGTCTATAACCGTTCAATAGTATGGCCACATACATCAAATTACATGAACTAATTGGACACCCTTAAATTTTATCTCCAAACTTAATACTTGTTTTAACAGCCTTAACACTACAGCTCCTTGTTAATTTCAACCTTCTGTCTATAACTGTTCAATAGTTGGGCAATGCTTTAGCTTATTTTTTAAAATTTATATACTTCTTATTATACCAAACAAAGTAGTGGACATTCTGCTTAATTTTCAAGTGTTTGGTCATATAGGTCAATTAACATTAATTTCGGAAATACCCTTTGATTTCGAAATTCAAATTATAAGCCCTTGTAAGTTTCAGCTGTCTGTCTAACGATTCAAACACTCGACCACATACTCCAAATTACATCAACTATTGGGACACCCGTTTATTTCCAGATCCAAAATTTGTACTTGCTGTTATAGCGGGGTTAGGTTCTTTTTAACTTTTAAACGTCTGTCTACAACTGTTAAAAAGTATGGCCATATACATCAAATTAAATGTACTTTTGGGGCACCCTTTAATATATGATTTTAAATATTATTAAAAGTTATTATAACGGCCATTCGCAAGCGTTTGTCTATAAAAGTTCAAGAGATAGGCCCATATAGGTCATTTTACGTCACTAGTGGGCACACCCTTTTTATTTTTAAATTTATTTTTGTATTACTTTTTGTTATTGGTGGCTATAGTAATACGCAATAATTTTATATTTCAAAAAAAGTGTCCTTTACGTACATAACGCGCGTAAAAAATATGTATGTTGTATAGGGACATTCTTTAATTTTAAAGATTATGAACTGTTCGTAATTCCTTTTTTTTAAGTCGTTAAAAATGAGGAAATAATTTAAAAGTATTAATGTGCTGTTTCTGTATTACAAGCGATCAACTCGTCTGAAAAATTTGTATGAAAAGCACTCAATTTTTTGAGTTATTTCCATATAAATTTTTCAGACGAGTTGATCGCCTGTAATATAGAAACAGCACTTAAGTATTAACCCAAGCTAGCAGTTGTTATAACTTCTAGGAAAACATAAATATATTATTATACTGTCTTATTTTTCCTAAAAATCTTAAAACTTATACATTTCACCAAATTTTTATGATAAGAGTATTATTTTTATATACTGCTTTACTATACTTTTAGATGTTGATTTAGTGTACAAGGACTAGGAATGACGTTCAATAATGACAATGCTTTGAAACCATTAAATAATTAGTCAAGTATAATGAATTTTTTTTAAACTAATTATCAATAAAACATTATCATTATTGAAAAAACATTAGCATTATTTATTATTTAATGCTGACGAAATTGGCAATTAATTAGTCTATATAATTTATACTTCCATGTATGTAAAAATTACGTTTTCAACAAGTATATTTAAAATTAGAAAGAAAGAGTGGCTCCATATCTTTTGAAAGTTATAGACAGACAAATTTACACAGGATGTGCAGTGCTTTTTCCGCTATAACAACAAGTATTAGTTTTATAATATAAAGTTGGATTTTATTTAATCTATATGATTCTGATTTTTTATAATATACACATTCAAATTTAATTTAGCACGTTTGAATACAGGGCGTCTTGGTTATATATAACTATATCTTAACGCTATAATTCACTTCTTTTTAGCGCGCCTTGAGAAGCCAAATTGGGCGTTTGTGTTATAAAAAGTAAACCACGCTGTATTTTATTAAAAAATTAAATTAAACTTTGGGTATTCAATTCTAAGTCCTTATCCTAAATCAGTTATAAGGTTGTAGCGATGGCGAATTCCTTAATATTCGCCGGTAGTTTAAGTGTCAAACTCCATATAGAAAAAATCTATATACTATTTTTTTATATGCAGTTTGACATTTGGGTGAAAATGAACGAATTCGACATCGCTACCACCTTATTTTATATTTCATCAGATAAGACCAAGGCAAATTAAGTATAAGGTGATAGCGGTGGCGAATTCAATTCTTTTCCCATGTATTCTAACTGTCAAACTCCATATATAAAAAATTTATCTAACTGTTATATAGATTTTTTATGTATGGAGTTTGACAGTTAGAATAGCAGGGAAAAGAATTGAATTCGCCACCGCTATCACCTTATACTTAATTCGCCTTGGGTAAGACCACATTTAATTTTTTAAGTGGTACGATACTTTTTATGTCTTGTAGAAGAAAAATGTTACTAAATAATAATATGTATTTTCATAATATTTACTTAGGATTTTTTAAAATAGATTTAATGAAAAAGTTGAACTCGCCCGGATCACTAATTAAAGATTGTAATGGCTGGAAGAAAACTTGCACTGACTGAAATGTTATAAAAAATAAGATGAATCAGTATAAAAAAATGTCCAAGAAAACTAAAGTAGACCAATGCAAATAATTCATTCTTTCTGATGTAAAGAAATCCATGGCAGATTTAAACGGAGTTTTTAGAACTGTTAAATGCAGTTTTAACATTTACTTTTTTCCCTTGTTCAGATTAGCAGTTTAAGTTTAAAATTACAAAAATACATTTAATTAAAATATCGATTAAAAGATGAAAAATTTAATAGATCTGTGTTTGTTGGCCAAAAGTGTAATAAATAGATACCAGCCTTATGTTATGTAAAAATGTTTAATGCACGCACAATTAATTTTTCAAGGTTATCCAGAAAATGCACCCAGCCAGTCGTCTTTACATAAATACATAAATTATTAAAATAACTTTCTAATATAAATATTACTGCAGTATTTGTAATCAAATTTCAGTAGTAAAAATGAAATGAATGACACCAAATCGTGTAAATGAGACGGCTTTAAACTTTTTATTGTTGCGCATAAAAACTCTTGTTTAACTAAATGAATTCTGTTAAACATGGCTCACTCATGTTTAATATCGATCATAAAAATGCCCAACTGAAGCAATTTTTATCATACAAATATGCAAAAATTCATTTAAAGGCGTTGCATACGATTCGAAAGATATTTGTGTTAATGGTTTGTCGGCATCGTATTCAATTTTGTGTTTGAAAAAAAAAACGGGAATAATAAGGTGTCATTTAATTAGATATTTAGTAAACAAAAAAAAAAAAAAATGTTAAATATTGCATACACATCTGTAATCATGTAAGCTATAGAAATTAATTAGCTTTACAAGATGGACAATGTGACCGACCAACTTATTTGTTTTCATAGTTTTTCAAAAAAACATGCAAGTTTAAAATATTTTAAAATCATTTAGGTTTAAACAATTCTATAAAATAATTTATATTAATCGTCGTGATTGATTTTTTTTTATTTTCTATAAAAACATATTTCGTGATATTTTGATATTCTAATGAAAAAATAATTAAAAAAGAAATAATTCTCGTTTAGTCAATTAATTTTGTGATTTTATTTTTTTAACCGTACTATTTCCGCCATAGCAGCAAGTGAACTTATTAGCAGACACCAAAAATTTTCAAAAAACAGACTTCAAAATAGACGGATGACGACAGAGAGACATCGAATATGATACAAAAACAGCGTAACGGTTCAAAAGATTAGTTCATAAACATTACCACTTACTGTATAATTTTAAATATTTTTACTTGTGGTTCCAGAGATAGGCCAAAATTAATCAAATAACGTCCACTGCCCTCATACCCATTAATATCCAATTTTATACTTGTTACGAGGGCTGCTCTATATATTTCTGGCCTAATAGTGAAAATGCGAATATTTATAATCAAAAATGGTTTTATTGTTTTTCAAAGTATTCTCCAGCATGATTTATACACTTTTGCATGCGCTCAAACCAGTTGTCGAAGCACTTTTTCCACTCCGATTGCGACACCTCTAAAACATGGTTTTTGAACACTTCAGCAGCTTCTTCTGGCGACGAAAATCGTTGACCACGCATTTTTTTCTTGATGTGCGGAAACAAGAAGAAGTCATTAGGTGCCAAGTCAGGGTGTACGGCGGATGACCCATTAATTCGAAGTTTTTGCCGGTCAAAAACGCTCTGGTTTGAGCCGATGTGTGAGAGCTCGCATTGTCATGGTGAACAATGATTCGTCTTCTCTTGTTGGTTTTTCAAATTTCTCCGATGACTTCAGGCAAACAAATTGTAGTGTACCACTTAGAAGTGACCGTCCTACGTTGCTCAAGCGGAACAGTCGCCACATGACCAGTTTTGCCGAAGATACAGGCGACCATTTGCTTCGAAGTGCTTCTTCTACGAACAATTTTCGATGGATTTTGCTCGTCTTTGAAGACCCACACGGTCGATCCATGATTCGTCACCTGCGACGATCTTATAAACGTCTTTTGAAGCAGCGCAATCGTATTTTTGCAACATTTCTTTGCACCAATCGACACGAGCCTTTTTTTGAGCGACTTTCAAATTATGCGGGATCCAACGAGAACAAACCTTTTTTACGGCCAGGTGTTCATGCAGTATCGAATGTATGCTGGTGGAAGAAATGTCCAAGGATGTCTCTATCTCTCGGTATGTCGCATGTCGATCTTGCATTATGAGTTCACGCACGGCATCAATGTTCTCTGGCACAACAGCCGTTTTTGGACGACCTTCACGAAATTCGTCTTTGAGCGAGCTTCGGCCACGATTAAATTCATTATACCAATTTTTCACAGTGCTATAGGATGGTGCTTCATCGCCATACAAAGTTTTAAGTTCATTAATGCACTCTTGTCGTGATAATCCACGTCGAAAGTTGTGAAAAATGATGGCACGAAAATGTTCACGAGTTAATTCCATTTTTTTCTATATTAATTTTTTCAAGTCACTGTTAACAACACAAATAATGGTCGTACGTCAAAACGTTTTGAGTACGATTATGCTTAAATATGACAAACTTTCCAATGGAAATGTCAGAATGCACTCAGTGTTGCCAGGCCAGAAATATATATAACAGCCCTCGTATAGCAGAGATAGAAATACATTCATATTTTCAGGTCTGTTCTGAATTCAAATCACGACGTTCTTAAAATCACGCCGACGATTTGGTCCTGTTCTGCAAATCACCTGATTTTCATTTTTTCGGCGTGATTTAGTTTTTCGAAAATAGTAGAAAGCGACTGATTTTTTGGATTTGTGTTGTGTTTCTTTTTATTTATTTATTTTTTTTTTCATTTGTAATTAAATTATTATTAGTAATATAAGTAAGTTAAAATGCGTAGAGCAAAAATAAATTAGTGAAATGTTATTTGTCTGTAATACCTTGACTTTCATTATTGGAGCTGGACGAAGGGCTTTGGCGTCAAATAAAAATTGAAAATATGAAAATAAATACAAAAAGTTTAGGAAGTAGCTGCTTTTTTATATATTGCACTTAACTTTTTCTAAACTTGATACTAGAAACATTAGCAAATTATCACGTTTTAAACTGTGATAATTTGGCAAGATTAGAATTATCTTCGAAAACACAAACCAGCTAACTGCGGACGAAAAAGAGGAAATCATGAGCATTACTGAATAAAGCAAGACAATTCCTTATGAAATATGCAGTGCCTTTAAAGATTTCCGATTAATTTCGTTTTTATATGTATAAAACCTAATTTTTTTGCAAAAATAAATGGAAGACATATCGATTTAAATATATATATAGTCATTATTATTATATTCTGAACAAAATAACTGAAAAAAATGAGCAAGTGATTTCAAATCGGCAGTCACTCAGCGAACAGTTTTGAATCACGTTATTTCAGTATATTTTGTAGGCAGAACACCTTTTGCGTGATTTGAAATCACTTTGACAAAAATTGATTTGTAGAAGAGACCTGTTTATGAATTTTTAAGTGTTTGACTAAAACGGTTCAAAATATGATGCCATTTCTTACTATGAACATTAGTGACACAAACTTTATTAATAAAATTTTATGGGTTTACGTTAAGGTACGATCAGATTGGTTAAATATTTGACCAAAAAACCGTAACCACTATTTTTTCATATGTTTATTCAATCTTTCCAGAAACGTATCATTACAAATTGCTATAAAGTTCATCTATATGTATATTGCCTTAACTATTACACGTTATAGATCGACACTTTGAATACAATTTTAAATTTAGTGTGGCACATGCATGCTATAAATACTTCGTTTGTGAGTCCAACTTGCACTTGGCTGATTTATTTAAATTTGTTATTAACCTCAACATAAACATTTTACGGAAACTGTCATTAGAGTTTTTTTTAAAACCAAAACCGTTCCACAAAATTTTTTATCCCTGGTTTAGACAGTAAATCACTTACCCTGCAAATTTATAGTTTTTATATTAAGAAGAAATTCTTTTGTGTAAAAAAAATAATGTTCAAATGCATTTTACTAAAACTTATTTAAGACAAATTTGTTGGCTTACACTTCAAAAAGTTGGTCACATTATTATCTCTTAGTTAAACAGATATGAAAATAACATTTTTAAATACTCTTGAAAACCATAGAAAATAAACATAAAAATTGCCCACGAATAGATTAAATACTTTTGTCAAGATCAAAAAGAGCGTAATGCTTTAAATAAAAGACTTTTGATTACAAGTTTTACAAGAAAATTAAATTTGAATAAAAGAAATTAAAATTTATTTCTCAATTGTTTTTTTACTTTATTCGTAATTTAATGATGACGATCAGTATAAAAGCTCTTCGTTTGTAATCAATTACTACATTCGTCTTGGAGACATTTTAGTAGATAGGCCTAAAATAATTGGTAACCTTTAAGCGGAGGAATTATAAAAATGAAGGTAAATTTTTAATTCGAATCACAAACTAATTTAAAAATAACGATTATTTATTTCTTACATGAAACAGTTGTTTGTATGTATGTGTGCTTTTTTTGCTGTTGCTAATGCTGCATTTTTGGGTCTGTTGAAAGGCGATAACGGTGGTGGTAGCCATTTCCAAGTCTATGGAGGCCAATCTCATTATAGTCACAATCATGGATATGTTAACAGTTTTCCTCCCAAAATAATTAATTTAAAAGTTATCAATGAACATATTCCTGCTGCGATTCCTGCTCCAGCTTCTGCGGTGAAGGTCATTAAAGTTATACACCAAGAATCATCAAGGAGTTTTGGCGGTCACGGTCCTTTAGTCACTGGACCAGCGCCTGCAGTTATAAGGCTCATCCATGAAAATGCTGGTGGTAATAGTGGGTCGTTTATCGGTGGTCCAGCCAAAGTTATCCGTGTGATTCACGAACAAGCATATGCTCCTACAGTGTTGGCTGGTAGTGCTTCAGCAGTTGCTCCTCAACGTTCGTTTTTACCTCCTGTACAAACACCTGCTGTTGCTTTTAGTGTTCCAGCGACAAATTACAATGCTCCTGCTACTCAATATAATGCAGCAACAACTACTTTCACCGCGCCTGAACCTGTTCCAATTGTTAGTCATGTTCCTGCTCAATCGTATGGACCACCACACAAATAAGCTTTAAAATTACATTGTTTTCTCTAATAAGAAATTGATAAAAATTTCTGCTTTTTTCATAATTTCTTTTTCTATCCATCTCACAAGCTCCGCAAAAATAAACAACCACTCATTAATAACCTGCTTTGTTACGTCATAAATTAATTTTCTATAATTAAGTTTTTTGTAAAAATAGTCAAAAAGTAGTTTTATAAATTAAAGAAAAATAAAATTTTATTTAAACGAAAATTTGTAATTTAACTCATTTTTTTTATTATAAGGTGGCTCCTTTCTTTCCAAATATTAGCACGTCAAGTTTTATTTTTATCGTTATTCGTCTTTTGTATTTGTTGCACTATGGCTTTGACAAGATTTGTTTACTAAATAAAAACTTTTACAAATTTAGGCCCGGCGAGTCTCATGCTTTGTTTAGGAAAATAGCGCCTATGATACGTTGTTGTGCTAACCAGTTCTTTTTAATCAAGTCAGTTACGACTAAAAACACACACTATTGTTACGATGTTACATTCCACACTAACTAAGGCTCTGTCAAGGTTGATTTGTTTTACGAAATCGGAGTCTTAACCAACTCATCTGGTATTCTAATATATAGGCGCCTTCACCAACTCGTCTGACAGCTGATTTCCATTAATTAACCTTTAAATAACTCATCCATTATTGCTACTAAGCCAAATTTACTTGTCTTTATACTCAAGCCATTATTGGGATTCGAACTCACGTCTCCTGACATTCTGTTTACTTAACAAGCAGACACTTTTCCTAATGCATGCACCGGAACTGTTCAGCGTGTGCTCAGCTCACTTTATGCTACAGGACCATTGTAGCGTGATTCAGGCTGAGATCTCAGCCATTAGAAAGGCGGTTTGCTAGATGAGGTACCACAGGGTATACGAAAAGGATATCCGAATCTGTACTGACAGCAAGGCCGCAATAAACTCCTTATCGGGTGTCTACACGACATCCAGATTTGTCCGTGAATGTCGGACATCTATAGACGAGATGGCGAGACATCCAACCTGGAACTTTTTTAGATGCCAGCACATTTAGGCACACCCGGGCATATAGTTGAGGATGAACTCGACAGGTCTGGTACTCGACTGGAAGACCGGGAGATAGATCTACTTGTGGGAGTTCCGTTAAGCTGCTGTAGGGTTTTATTTAAGCGGGGACTCATTGGGGCTGCGCAGACTAAATGGTCTGACGAGGTTACCTGCACGGTTTCGAGGACATTATGGCCTAAGTATGGTTGTGGGAGATTTGCAAATCTGCTGTGGTTTCCTCAAAGACAGCTAGGTATACTGGTAACTGTGCTGATAGGGCACTGTGTTATTGGTATACATGCTAGGAGACTGAATCTTCCCTACCATGACTACTGTAGGAGTTGTCAGGAAGAGGAAGAAACGGTGGAGCAATTGCTCTGCCATTGTCCAGCACTTTCTAGGAACAGAGCGGCCCTTTTCGGTAGTCTAAGACTGCATAGTCTTGCACCTCTAGCGGTCTGTGATGTTGTTAGGATAAACTCGTTTATCCGGTCTTCAAGGTCCATTTAGGATCCGAGTGAGTCAGTCTTCTCATGCCGGCAGCCTGTGCAACCTAACCTAAACTAACTTTTTTAAAATGTTAATATACACCACACTTGTTAGTGGTGGAAGTCAAAGTTATTTTATTTTTTAATTATTCTTTTTTATTTTAATGCACTTCAATTTGCGATTCTCATGCATAACGGCAGACCTTTAAATTTATTTTTTGCGAAGATGATTTCCTTATCCGGCTTGAATCTGTTTTGCAGAGCCGTTTCCATTTGGAAATAAGAAAAAGTCACTGCACAGTAGGGTCGACACAAAATATTACAATAAAAAAAAGGAAATTCTAACCGGATATACAATATTTCATGTACTGGTAGACGAGGAACGTTCTAGCTTTTTAGAAGCATTTAAGTTTTCTATCAACAGCTGGCGGGATTTTTTTGTAAGATCTTTATAACAAAGTTTATACTTTTATTTTCTATTGTTAAAGATTTTTTACATCCGAAAACTGATATTTTTAAGACCTTAATCCATTTTTGTTTCAAAATATTAGAAAACATTTCCAAAAATTTACCAAAATTGTGAATTTAAACAAATTCCATGACTTTTTCCATGCAAAAAATAAGACATGTTCTAGAAGAGTAGATTTTAGACGTTCTGCAAAAGTTCCTGTTTTTTTTTTCATTTCATTTATAAACACATCTTTATTTATTACATCTTATGTTTGAATATAAAATTACAATTTTCGAGATTTTATCTATAGATATTGCAACGAATTATACTGATAATCACTGATCCTGATTATTTATTTTTTTATTATACCATTGTGCAAAGGAAAATAGTAAAAACCTTTATGTGGTAAGAAACAAATTTGAATATAATTAGAAAATATACATTGTATACAATAAAATTATCTAGGGATAACAAACGTATAAAAGTCATTTTCCATTTAATAAATTTTATTTTAGAGCTGCCATTATGCCGATTTTATGCATTCCCGTAGAATTTTGAATTGATTCATCGTATTTATTGTTAAGTTTTTTATGAAGTCGATAATTCGCTCATAGCCAGTTTCATTGTGAAGAAGTTCAATTGAATATCTCCAATTTTTGTTGTTTATGATCTTTAGACATTTATTTTGTATAATTTGTAATTTCTTCAAATGAGTTTTTGTTGCATTATACCAAATGGGACTTGCGTAGGTCAACGTTGGTCTAATTATACTCTTAAATAAATTTTTGTTTGTAAAGTTAAGTGTTGATCGTTTGTTAAGAAGTGGCCATAAAGCTCTGATAGTTTTTAATGATTTTTTTACAGATTTCCTGTTTATGTTTTGCAAAAGTTATTTTTTATCGAGGCTATTTATTTGACTTCGTTTTTAATCATCAAGCTCTCATTTGGAACTTTAATAAACGATTTGGTAAGCGTTTCGGAGATTTGTTAAAGGGGAATATAATAGCTTGCGTTTTAGTAGGATTAATTTTTATTTTCCACTTATAAAAATATTTGGAACAAGCAGAAAATGCTTTTTCCATTTTCTTTATTAGAGCTTTGGTGAGTTTACTAGACGGTATAAGAGCGGTATCATCAGCGTAGTAAGCGACTTTAATGTACGAGGGGGCAGAGAAATCCGATGTGTAAATTGAATATAGTAATGGTGATAATACTGAACCTTGTGGTAGACCAGCAGTAATTTGCTTTGGAGACGAGAACGTTTCGTTAATTGCAACTACAAACGATCTGTACGTGAGATAATCAGCAAAAAGCCTGCACAAGTAGTTTTACACGTTACTCTAGTATAACTAAAAAATTATTTGGGCTTGAAAGTTTTTTTTTTATTTTTTATTTAAAGTGAAACTAAAATGTGAAAATATTCAGGCATGTCACAGAACTCAATTCTGATCGAAAGTGTATTCTTATTTTTTAAAACTTACCTTGTTTTTAATTAATTATAAAAGAAAATTTAAATAAGAGGTAATAAAAAACATTAATATTGAACTTAAATGTAAAAGGCAGAGTATAGAATACAAAACAGCAGCAGGAGTAATTAATTAGATGGACTAATTAATTGTCAATTTCAGTAGCATTGAATGATATATATATGTTATGTTAATGATTTTTAATATTGCCATTCTTTTCACTTATCGTAAGGCTCTTTTATTAAAAGGTTTCAAAGTTTTATACACATCTCTCTTCAAACTGATAAATAATTAAAATTTTCAAATGTAGATCCATCTACAAAAGGGTGAAGGTTCTTTGTTCTTTTTAGGCTTCTTTGTGTCTCATAAAATTAATTAAACTCATTAAAATTTCATTACCATTGGGAAAAACAATTATAAATAAAAAGTCCCAACTATACAAAACAGTCATATTGATTTGATTTCAAAACTGCATTCAAGTCACAGTAGAACTCGGAAGTAATCCATTTTTTTTTTTTTTAATTTTTTACGTTTAATCGATTGATGCTAAAAGATGACATATAAAAACTCTTTAAACAACATATTTTTCACGACCAATGCCAAATTAATTTTATCAATAAGTTACTTTAAGGGAAGTGGTCAAGACCCAATACATATATGTACGTTTAAGACCTTTAAGTGCACTAAAACATATCTTCACACAAGTATGTATACTCGATACTAGTGCTTTCTTTTGAACACAGAAATTAGGTATAACTTTAGAGTTAGAGCAATAAAAACCAAAATGTAGTTTATTAGTATGATACTCTCAATAGTAGTAGCGAAAATTAAATACAAAATTACACTGCAGGCAATGTTGTTTTAAACGACAGTAAGTTAACATGTACATCCTGGAACATTAATTTAAGGATCTAGCTTGATAAACACTTATTTTCTTCATTTATTAATACAAATAAAGAGATGATATTTTCTAAGCCCTTTGAAACTCCAATTCAACGACATTTAAGTATTTCTTTAAGTTTTATGGAATTTTAAAGATGGTGACAAGTTTTTTATTTTGTTTTTCCTCTTATACTTAACACAAGATAAAATAATTTATTCAGCTGCTCTGACAAGAGCTTCACAAGCTTCAATTGCAATGGCAGCTTCGGCCTTAGCCTAAAAAGAAATAATTTTTTAAATTTGCAACATTTTTAAATACGTTTAGATCTTACCAATTCAGTGGAGGCTGAAGAGAGTGCTGACTGGTATTGAGACAATAATTGTCGGGCTTCAGAAACATCGATATCGGAAACGTTGTGGCCTTCCTCAGCTAAAACTTGCACGGAAGAATCTTCGTTTACGGAAATGGTTCCACTGGACACAAAGTATTTTACGGCTTTACCATCAGCTTCGTAAACCTGAACAACACCAGGTTTTAAAACAGCTTAAAATATAATATATCAAAATAGAAGTAAGTTTCTTAAAAAAAGAAATATTTTAAAACAGCTTAGGGACTTGAAGATATAGGGATACAAAGTGATATTTTATACTGCAAAATGAACTTACGACGTCTACTACATCTAGTTTCTTGATGTGGTGTTCGATAATTGAATTCATCTGAAGAAAAACTTACCCAAAGTTGGAACATGCTTAGCCAAGATACCAAAGCTGCCAGAAAATGAGGGTACATCAATTTGACGTACCACGGCATTGTCGTAAAAAGTTCTGTTAGCGGCAGCAAAGGTGAGTTTCATTTCGTCAGCATAGCCACGAGCTTGTACGAAACGGGCACTACGGGTAGCCAATAAACGAGCACTCTTAGCAAAAGACATGTTCTAAGATTTACAAGACATTTAAATTAAACAGTGATAATGCAAAAACTTTTCCGCTCGCCAAAAATCCTAGAATATATTCATTATGTAACTTTGCAGGTTATGGCCACACAACAAAACTTGATCAATAGATTTACCAACGGCTTTTATCAATTATTTCTAAGGTTTATGGGAGCGGCTCTAGATGTAATTATATTTACTTGTTATTTAATTGTATTTGTGGGAGTGTTTCCAGGCAAATTCCGCGGATATAATACACAAAACCCTTGACTGCTACAATTCTTCAAATTGCAGAATATTAGAGCAGCTGGTATAAAAGCATTTGTCATTATGAATGTGACAGTACTTAAAATGGCATTACTTTTCAGCGAAAGGTGAGATGCCACACTGCTTTAAACATTTCCACTTTCTAAATAATAAAATAGCAATCTTTTTTTTTAATTTCTAAATTTTTCTTGTATTTTTTTTATATTTATTTAAACTTAGTCATAAGGCAGCATCAAGAAAAAGTTCCGTAGTTTTATGAAAAAAAGCAATGAAGTGCAAATTAGATATCAATACTAATTTATTTAGTTCAATTCATTAATACACAAAGCCATTTAGGGCCAATAAAACATTTATTGCATTAGCACGGAAAGTGAATACCATAGTTAAAAATAAATATTTTACAAAAAACTAAAGAATATTTAAAAATATATATATTTAATTCTGCTCACCAGCTACAAATGTATTTATCAAAGTGGTTCGTTAAAAAAAAAATAATTGTTTTTATAAAATTACTAGAAAACTTTTGTATTATTCACCTTACCTTATTTAAATGTTTTATTTAATAGAGGACTTATATATATATGTATATATATATATATATATAAACATATGTTTGTTAAATGCCAAGTTTTGTTCTATCAATGGCTACAAATTTTCTTTTACCCATTTTTTACTTTTTAATTTAATTCATTAAGAGTTGAGTGGAATATAAGTTACAGATAAATAGCATTTATGTACAATGTTACAAACTGATCCTAAGAATCTTTCTTGAAAGCCTTAAAAGCAGATACGTCAAAAAAGAGAATATGTTTGCCCACACAAAATAAATTGGTAATTATTATTATTATAATCAATAAAAATATTAAGTGAATATTTTATATTTAAAACTTTCTGAAGGGCAAGAGGGGCTGTAAGCTTTCTGCTTTTAGTGTCATTTTTTCTATAAACTGAATTAGTTTGACAATTTTTTTTATTGAAAATACTAAACGTTAACTTTACCACTGGAGTACAAAAAAAAGCAATTTAAATGTGGTAAATTTTACACAAAATTTTATTTAAATTTTAGCTTTTGAAAATAGTTATGAATGAATTATTAATTTTGGACAATTTTTGAAGTAATAAACTCACTCCATCTATGATCTTAACTGATGATTTCACTAAATGCGAACGAACGCTTCTTTTGCATACTTGTATTGAAAACAAAATATAAAAATTTTTCATTATAACTATGCGAAAGAAAAATTCATTCGCATTTAGAGAAACCGACAGTAAATATCACAGATCTAATCTATTGTAAATATCGCAGATAACTAACTAGCAATCTGTGTTAAATATATAAAGTAATTCTCCTATATGGTAGCACTGTAAACATTACTAAAATCTCCAGTGATGACAAGTTAGTGTAAGAGGTATTTTTGCAGATGGTTTTTAAGCTCTCATATCATATTAAACTTAATAACTACACAAAAGTAAACAAGATATAATTAAATATTAAATTTTGGAAAATTTCGGACACAAAAATACAATAATTTTAATAATTTTTAGTGAAAGGTCCACATTATATTGTCAATTGCTCGCTCTACCGTTCAACAATATCCAAGTGTCAAACAAATGCAACGTTACAAGATGAAATAAGTAAACAAACAAAATTCAGCATTTTAAAATATTAAAGTAACTTTGAGTGTTAAGTTGAAGGAAATTCATAAATAAGTAAAAAGGTCTAATATCATGGAAAAATCAAGTAGCTGATATAACATTTTAACTTTAAAGATTTAACTTGTTAGCATAATGAAAATTAAATTCAAATGATTCTACAAACGAGCGCGCTTTGGTTCTTGTTTTTTGATTTATTTCTGTATGTAAACTGTCAAAAAAGTTATAATTGAGTGGGGTTTTCGTTGTTTTTGGGAGAATAAACAAAGAGAAAAGAGAATTATTTTCTTGAGGAATGTAATTTTTGTTCATAAATTTAAAAAAGAACATACAAATTGTCGTCTTGCTCGCCATTAATACTCCACATTTGATTAAAAATTTTGGTGGAAAAACAACGTTTTTATTAGAGGAGTTTAGTATTTACACCTTTTTTTAAATAAATTACAACTTATAAAACATTAAAAGAATCAAAGTGATTTTTCATATATATTTTTTTGAAATGAGAGTGTTAGATTGTGTTTAATTTAAGCAAAATAATACCTTAAATAGACTACAAAATTTAAAAAATAAGCTGATAACACCTTAAATAATAGGAAAACAGTTAAAAGCAAATTTTGTTATTTAATATAACCACTAAAAAAAACTTCAGCAGTAAAACCAGCTACAACATGTCATCAACGGCTCCAATTTTAGCCAGTTCTAGTTCAACAATAAGTTTGCCATCCCGTGAAATGAATGAAAATCGTTTATTTCAATTTTATTTGGAAAGTTTTTTCAAAATACCTAAAGATATAAGCCATGATATCGTCTATTGCCAAAGAGCTTTAAAGGCTCACATCAAAGTTCATCAGGTAAGCAAATCTGCTTGGAGACAGTTTAAATGCATAAGAAATCGAAACTTACAATAAAAGCATGCACACACAGCCGTACGCATGCAAATATAATGAACTATTTCTAAACTTGTTACTAAAAATGTTTTCGGACGTTGGTCATTTAAATTATTTGCAATAATTTCAATAAATTAATAATTTTTTCTAAAATAATACATAAAAATATTGATTTTAAAGATTAATTGTCATCAACGTTCTCTTTGTTTTTTTTTTTTTTAGATGGTCTTAGATGTTTTTCAACAACAACCAGATGCAGTAAGTAAAACAAAATTAAATTATTTTTAAGTTAAAGAAAAATACATTTCATTACTTTTATCGATGTTAATATAAAGATTCTTATGTACACGTTTTTTATTCAGGTTTTTATAATTTTTCTGCTATCGCGTGTAAATCTTTATCTGTTTAGTTACGTTTTTTAAGATACTTTTACTTTCATTTTGCTTTTTTTTGTTAATTAGGTACCTAGATACTTGTTAAAAGTTTGGTTATTTTATATTAAATTCAAATAAATTAATTTATATTTTTGCTTTTTTACCCAAAAAAGTCTTTGTTCCTATAAAATAAGCAAACAACCTAAACGACGTCACATCATCAGCAACAATATACACATTTCTACATACTTATGTATGTAAGTATGTATGTACGGCTGCTTATGTTTTTTTTTTGCTTTCCATACAAATTTTAATAAAAAACTTCACCCCTTAGTATTGAATGTTGTAATTTTTAGAAAAGTTTGAAAGATTATTAAATTACTCATGTCTACTACTATTTATTTTAAAACAATTTTAAACAATTTGCAATTGTTGGGAGTACAGTAGTAAAACATTTTCCTATTACTACTTTTTTTTTTTTTTAAAACTGTTACAATGACCATTTGAACTTATTAGTTATTTCCTACTCAAACATAAAGTCTGCAAATTTAAGATTTTAATTTAGTTTAAAAATATTTATCATGCTTCGATGCAACAACGGGTGCCTGTTCCTATCCCTTGTATTTATTATTATGTTTCTATCTAATGTGGTGCATTTTTAGGTTATGTTGTGTTTTATACGTTTTTTGTACATAAGTATCTATGCATGTTTGTACATATTATGTGCATTAGCATGTAAATAACTATGTATGTTTGTGGAAAAGGTTTTTTTTTACTTATTTAAATCATGATTTGTTATTATTGAATACGATTAATTAAAATTTAAAATGCAAAGTTAGTGGGTACGTACTCCCGTTACGGTCAAGTTTGTTGGGTTTAGAGGAAAATACTTTTGGTTACTTTTTTTTCTTTTTTTTTACTAAAATTCCAGTTAATTGTCTCTATCTGTACAAAAGACAAACTGATGACTTTATTTAGTTGAAACTAAGAAAAACTACAGTAAATAATTCTTTCTTTTCATTAAATGGTTTCAAACAAAGAAAAAAAAACAAGGTATCAGCGAACATTTTATTAGTTAATTTTTATTGTCCCAGAAATATATAAGAAAAAGAACAGATCTATATTTAAATAACTAGAATTAGTTTTCAGTTGTATTTCTGGGACAGCTGAATGCTAGGTTAGGTTTTCAGGCAGCTGGAAGAAGTCGCTGGAAGGAAAGAAGATAGAGAAATAGGAGAACCGAAATGAGAGGTGGAGGACATGAAAATGATTGAAGGAGAGATAAGGAACAAGCAGACAAGCATTTTCTGAAAAATAATTCAGGAGAAAGTTATAAAATTTGAAAAAAAAGAATAGAAACAGACGGTTGAAATTTATCCTATTTGATTTTGATAAATAAAAGCTGGTAGAAGCATGTGGATTAAAACATTAAATAAGAAAGTAGAATCCGTTCATACGCAAGTTATTCCTAAGGATAAATTTTCTTATGTAATAAACTAAATTAACAATTGTTTTTAGAAAGTAAAATAGAAATTTTCAACTATTTTCTGTACCTATAACATTTTTCACAATTTAAATTTTCATAAAAATTTTCACACAAAATTAATAAAAGTACTAAACTAACTAGTGCTTCATTACCTGTTTTCATTAAATCATAATTTTGTAACTAAATCATATTTAAACATTTTATTACACTGTCAATAATGTGCAAAAATAATAAAGAAAATCTGAACCATTATTAACGTAAATACTTTATATCACAACAATTTACAGCTAAATTACTCTAAATATAATTATAATGCAAGTATTTCTTGTTGCTTTGTTTTAAATAAAATAATCAAGATATATTTTATCAATATTTAATTACATAAATATAATAGAGATATAAATCATTCGTACCTATTAATGCACGAGTTCAAATTCTGAACAGATTTTTGCACAAACCAATAACCCAGCAAAAGTTTAATTTTGTTTTTTATCGCTATTAAAAGGGAATGTAGGGTGTTAAGCTTTTTCAGTAAAAAAAATGTTTCCTTGCTTCATTCAAATGTGTTCAAGAGTCTTATAAAAATTTTTTTTTTTTTTTTTGCAAAATGCGAAAAAGCATCAATTTTGAACTATAATTTCAGTTAGTAGAGCACATAGCCCAAATACTAACAAAAAAAATTTATGATGTTCAAAACATTTTTATCACATTGAATGCATAATGATAACAACAGAATCTAAGTAAACAATACCTATATCAAAATATAGACATATATAAAATATATAACGATGGGAAAAATGTATAAAGTTAAAATTAAATTTGTTTAATTTGACGCCAAATAGTAGTAAAAATGTATAGTTTAATCCGTCTATTTATAGGCTTTATTTATATACCCTTCACCAAAAAAAGTTGAAAAAGGGTATATCTAAGTTTGTCATTCCGTTAGTAATTTCCACAATATCCATTTCCGACCCTATAAAGTATATATATTCTGAGTTTTTATGCGTAGCGAAGACGGTTGAGCGATATCCGTCTGCCCACCCGTGTTAGTGTTGAAGTCAAGTTTGCAAGGCGCTAGATGCGCTAGAGATAATTTTAATACGCCAATCTATCAGCCATAGTTTCGAAAATTTTGCTATTCAATCAGCAAGTTCGGTCCATGTCTCGTGAGGCAACTGGCAAAACACCACGCCTGCTTTTTTCATATCATTTGGAACAATGAAGTAACTCCAAACAAATATATGAGGCGATAGAGAATTGAAAAATAAGAAAAAAATCTTTAAGTGACAAAAATGGCATGGCTTTATTTTCCGAGATATTTTTTAAGATATCAATATGGGTATCATTTAAAAGCTTTTGAAGAGATATTTAGGTAAATACTATTTTTATTTAAATGCTTAACCCATTAAGATCCGATGACATTTTTATGTAAAATTATATATAGTACTTTATTTTTTCTTCCTATTTTTATTATCTGATACCCCAATATTAGTTTTTTTTTTTTTGATCTGAGTTACTTCAATAAACTAGATTTACATATGAAAGGTATATAAGATTCGGCATAGCACCTCTTACTTATTAAAACTAAACACGACTCTTGTACTGAAAACCTCTTTTAAATATAAATTCTTGGTTATAAGACCCTATTTACAGGATAACTATTTGGCTTAGATTCATTGTTAATTATTATGGATTAAGGAAATGCTGCATAACATTCTGCTGGTGTCTAATTTTTTCTGTTTTTTTTTTAACGTCCGCACACACAAGTGAATAATTTTTCTTTTTTTAACATTTTTAGAAATTAATATAAAAATGAACTTAAGCCAAAATTAATTTAAATTATTTGTTATTGTTTAAAAATATCCCCAACACCTAACACAAAAAAAAATTTGCTTGGTTATTGTAAACGTTACCATACCATTATAATTTTTGAGGTTAGATTATTTATTACCAAAATGGCCGTTGTAACTTTATTTTGCAAATTAAATAATTTTCATAAATATCTTAAAAATTGTGTTTTTTTTTAAGAAGTTTAACGTTCAATTACTTATTATTTTATTTTCTTTTACTTTTTGTTTGTTTAAATAACGTCTATAGATGTTTTAAAGCAACTTTCTTGTTATGTATGTATATTTGTATGTATGCCTAAAACAAGTATATACATACATAAATGTATCGTACATATATGTATGTATGACTGGTCGATTTAATGTGTTGATTTGTTTAAGGTCGTTATATTTTTCAGTCATTTTATTTTATTTAAGTTAAAATGCAATAGTATTTTTTAAGTCGTTTCTAAAGGCACTTTGCATTTAATTCTCTTTTTATTTTAACAATATATTTAAAGAAAGTGTTTAATAATTAAAAATTTCTCAAATTCGGTTAGAGATTTTCTACCTTTGTAACTACGTACGTATATACATACATATGTACATGTGTACATATTTAATTACTAAACTATTTATGATTTTCCAATACATTGTGTTACTTAATTAAAAATATCATCATTGCATAGTACTTATACAATATGTACATGAATTCATACATAATTATTGTATGTGCAAAATATATGGATGTTTGATTTAGTTGTATTTTTAAGAAACGCGCCTCTTAAGTTAACTTTGTATTCCTTTTTCATGGCTTTGCTAGTTTATTTGTATTTATGTCACCTCTTTTGTCAAATGTTACACATGTTGTGTACAAACCTGCCCACAATCACGTAACCAAATGGATTTTTTAGTTACATATACAGTTTATTAATAGATGCAAATCTAATACTTCCAAAAAAAAATTTTTTAAAGGTTTTCTTTAAAGAATCTTGGATTCATGATGCTTTTCATAACTATACTTAATTGAGAAAAGAAACTTTATAATATTTTTAATTGTAGTTATATTTTGAAAAAATAAATATCCTACAATTTTATTAGACAAATGCGCAATTGTTCATAGACATTAAGAATACTGAAGAAGGATGTAGCGATCCAGAAAATGCATTACAATCAGCTAATATCCAATTCTTATGTTAACAATTATAATAACGTACTTAAGATTAACTTAACATTTTTATTTTATTTTTAATTAAAGCATGTTTAAATATTTGTAATGTAAATAAATAATTATTCTAATTCTTTTTAAAACTATTAACTCTTGTAAAAATGCACCATACTTAATGGCAGGAACTTTTCTTTAGCCTCATATATTGTAATTATCTTTTGATCAGCAGATACGTATGATATAATTATTAAAAAAGCAGTGAAATAAAAGAAGAAAGAAGCAATTCCGCGTGAAAAATACACTAACGTTAAAGTAACATTGACGTTAACATGCATCCTGTATCTGAAAACACCATTCATCAAGAGTATAATCAATAAAAGGACACGATATGAGGAGGTTGTTTTCAAAACTTAAATATTCACTTTTGAAAGAATTGATTTATTTTATGTTTTTTTGCAACATTAAAAAAGCGAAAATAAAAATGAGCAAAAAATCTATTTTTAAAACAAAAAAAAAAAAAAAACAGGAAAAAAGTCATGATTTTAACCACTTCCAAATCCATTATCCAAAAAAACTATTTTGTTAAAATGTGGAAAAACACAAAAAAAAGTATGTTGTGTATTGTATTGTATTTATTTTAGCAGAATTTAGCAGAAATATGACAAATGAACTTTCAGATATTAATGCTGCAGATTTTTACTTTTTTTCAATTAGTTGTTGTTGCACTGTGCATTAAGCAAGGCGATCTTCTACCAGGTAAAAGCAATATGTATAGAGTTTGACATTCTGAGCAAGGGCGAAAGTAAAGGAATTTGTCTAAGGCGAATTGATAAAAGGTGAATGCATTCTTTATTTGGCAATTGCCAAAATTTTTAAGGTCGGTGTTACCGCCCCAGGCAAACCCTGCTAATAATGCAACCTTAGAAGTCATCGATTATATTGTATTGAAAACTTATTGTATGTACTTGTATAAATTTTATTATATATAAATTCTAGCCATTTTGTAAATCACAAGTAATCGCCATTGCACACTTAAACGTGTCAAACTTTCTAACATTGAAAAGTTGGTGGTTTGAAACCAAAAATTATGTAAATTAATAATTATATTTTTATATGTATTCTTATTTTATGTATTATTTTAAAAAATTAAATCACTGGGTGTTGAAACAATAAAGAAATATCTCAATTTCATCAAGTTTGTCTGTGTTTATATTTCAAATGCCAGATGATAGGAATGAATAATTCAAGGCGAATTCATAGCAGGTGTATTCGCTTTAAAAACAACAAGCCACCACGAACTACTATTGCTAACAAAATTGGTGTTTTGAAACCAAAAAAAATTAAAAAGTTCGTTAGCAATAGTAATTCGTGGAGGCTTGTTGTTTTTAAAGCGAATACACCTGCTATGAATTCGCCTTGAATTATTCATTCCTATCATCTGGCATTTGATTCGCCTTGGAGTTAAGTATTAATCTACGTTTCACCGTTTTACGACAAGTTTGACTGCATTCTACATGCACGTTACAGAAAATTTATCATGGCGATTCGATAACAGGTGAATGCATTAGCTCATGCGGTCTAAAAGTAATTGCCTTTTTTAATTTACAGAAATCAAGAATGTTTACTTTTGTATTTCAACTGTTTGACAAAAAACTGCAATGCAGTAGTCACCTGCTTTAAATTCGCCTTTGCATTTAGTTAATAATATAATGTGGGTGCAGGCACATGAGTCTAATGCTGCCAGAATGGGTACACTTTTACAAAATGCAGAGATTAATGTAGTCTATGTTCTTTAGTGGGTTAAATCTTACAAGCATTGAGGTTACCACCTACGATTTGTTTCACTAGATGGCAGAATGAATCCACTTGATATCACAATCGCTGATCTGGCCAAGATTAGATTACGGCCAGGAATTGGGAATCAGTTGGGTGCTCATCGCTCTATTTTTTTGACCACCCGTTTAATACCTTATCTCCCTTTCACAGCATCTCTATTTCCTCATCTTTTGTTACAGGTCACCTTCCCTTTTCAAAATTAAATTTTAGAATCAATTACTTGATTATCTTTGGTGTAGTCAGAAATAAGATTTCTGTACTATCTTGCTGTAAATACTTATTTTTTACATTTTCTAGATTTTCTTTAAAACAGAAAATAAGTTTTTTTAATTATTTATAACCTTAAATAAAATTACAAGACTAATATTATATCATCGTACATAGCAAAAGTATAAAACTTACAGTGTCTGATTAAAAAAAATAATAAATAAATGTAATTAATTTTTAAACAACATTTACTTTTATTCTTTTCTTTCTTAAGGACCCTGAACAAAAGCGACGCATTCTTGAAGAATTGGAAGGGGAGATTTACGAAATAAATGCTGAACAAAATTTTCTATTTTTACGTCTACGACGTATTGTGGATGAATTTATGAAAATGCTAAAGAAAAATGATATACCAACGGATGCTGATACCACCAATGCTTTTATATCTAAAGAAATTGTACCATTAATCAACGATACGAATTTGATTATTGTACCCACAACCGTATTCCTTCGCTGTGGCGAGGAGAAATTAATTGAAAAATATTTTGAAGTTCAAAAAGATACAAAAGAACAGGATCAACCAGATAATGAACCAATGGAAATTATTGATTTAGATGATGACGATAATACGGATAATGAGCAACTTGAAGAGCCGCCAACTTTTGATAAAAAACCTAACGTTTGTCGTTTCGGCAGTAAAAAATATTATAACAATGCCACACCTTTAACAGGAGAAAGTTTATTAAAGAATTGTAATGCGAATATTGGGGCGACACAACCATCCCTTTTGAAACCGTTTAGTCAAAGAATGAGCCATGATATGATGACGTTTGATGTAGACCTTAATATTAATAAGCCGGTGAAGACTTTAGGTGATTTGTATAAAAAGAAAAAAGAGGAAAAATATTTCAATAAAAAATTGAATCGCGACTTGATGACAGCGGATGCTAAACCTAAAATTATGAAACCTGTAAAAACTCTGGGGGATCTTTATCAACAAAAGAAAGAAGAGAAAGATATCGAGTTGCCAGTTTCAACAAATGTCAAAATGAGTCGAATGAATCTTAGACAAGCCTTAAAGCGGGCCCAAGCAGCAGCTAGAGGCCCCACAAGTGTTACAGTACCACCACTACCACCACCACCGCCACCACCAGCACCTGTACAATCATCATCTATGGGCATTACAGAAGTTGTGAAAAAGTCAGCTTTAAGTAAAACTAGAGCTACCCGAGCTGCAGTTGTTGCCGCAGCAGCTAATACTGTTACCAGCTCTTCTTCAGGCTCACAAAAATCACCCGGAATAAGTTCGTCTTCGGAGGAAGGTACGCCAGAACGCGGTCCTACACCGCCACATAACTACTGGCCTGATGAATTTGAAGAGACTCGTACTAAGGCTGAAGAATATGGCCAGGAAATGTTTTTAAGATTGTTCGATTTGTTCACACCCGAATTGCATGCTCAATTGCAACAAAGACGTTCCAAGAGACGTAGGCGTTGTGTGCAAAATAATAGCTATCATTATGGCAGGATTGAAGTGAGTGTTGAATATAATAATTTTGTGTAATATCAACATTTGTAGAAGGCATTCACGAGAAAAACAAAGCAAATGCTTTCTATAATTAATTAAAATGCAATTAAAAGAAGTTTTCCTTAAATTACTGAGTTATAACGTAATATTATTTTTCATTTTATTATAGCATCATTCTACCAACACAGTAAACGAACAAGATGCTAAAAAGAAACGTAAAGCTTTTTTATTATCGCCTCAGGTTAAAAAGGTTATGCCAGCAAAACGTGCCAAAAGGCGAAGCGCCGATAATGTGACCGAAACAGTTTCAGCACCAACCTCACGTTCGGTCTCTAGTTCACCAGATGAGAAACGTTCGTGCAATGAGTGTCTCAAGGCTGGCTCAAATTTAGAACAATGTGAAGAATGTAAATTTTACTACCATGCCAACTGTCATTGCGAAGAAGATGATCCAATGATTACAGACGACCCGAAAAAAAACCTAGATGACTTAAAAAAATGTCCAGCTTGTAAAAGGAAATATGATAAAGCCATTAAGGAAGGTCCGTTATTCATTGCGATTATCAAAATAAAACTTAAAAAAAAAAAATTTTCGTATTACCATTTCAGATCTTGTGCTTAATGAAAATTTACAGCGAAGTGCTCAAGATTTGGAATTGAAACTTGCTAAGGAAAAGGATCGTCATGAAATTTTAGAAAGAACTGGCAAATTCTATAAAATACAAATGAATAATCTATTTAAGATTGTTAACGCATTCAAAACTGAATCATCTACCTCTAACTCTGCCATTTTAAATATTGCCTACGATGACAATGATGTCATACAATTGGATTAAAGTTTAATTATAAATTTAGGCTTGAAAAAGTTTATATTTAACAATTTTTTTGTAGAAACATAAGATCTTTTGCTGTTATTAATAGGGCTGAAAAATAATTACATAAATTTAATTTTGTTTTTAGTTTTAATTAAAAGCTCATACTTAACGTTTTTTTTTCTAATGAAATCCTGTTTTCAAACATTTTTTGTTTAAAACAGAAGCTAAAGCTTTTAAAACCCTACACTTTAGAACATAGTCAACGTTTAGTAATGAACCCAATCATGTTTATCATCAAATAACTTTATTTTCCATTTTATAAATATATTTTTAAGTTTTTGTTTGTTCTTTTGACTTTTTAACTCAATTCAAAAAGTCATTACTTATTAAATAAAAAAAAAATAAACATTTAATTTTATTTGAATAAATGTACTATATTGGTTTTAATGTATTTATAAAATTTCTTTAACAAGGTTGTCTGAAGACTTAAGTTTAAGCCTAGTTAGTTGCACGGTACCTTAACAAAAAGTTCTACATGAAAACTTTTGTTGCTTGAGGAAACCTTGCTCTCATTATACGTGATTTTGAGTGGAAGAGCTTCTAACAATATTACATTTTATGTGTTACATGCCGTTAAAGTAACGTGTGACTGCCTAAGCGTTTGAAATTATTACTAAAATTTTACATAAATCTGTGTAAAATTGTTAATATTGCACCAGTTAATGTAATTTTCTTTAGTTGTAGTGTGTTTATTGTTTCACCACCATTGCACAAGTCACCTTGACAAAAACACATGTAGACCTTTTTATAATTGTATATCGTGTTGGCACAACGATCTTGGCTGTCGTCCGGACCTCGTTGCACACACATACGTTGTATTGCTTGATCGTAATCTGAAAGAAATAAATAATTTAATTGTATTGAACCATTTGAGAATTTTTAAAAGCTTAAGTTTTGAATTTTTATATCGAAAAAAGGTAAATAAAAACAAAACTTTTTATTCGAGAAACAGTACAGCGTACCAAATTTTAACTTATCGGGTTAAATTGTCGCGATATTAAGAAAATGATAATTGAAACTATTTCCCCATCAATATTTTGGGATTCAGTTATTTTGTGAATATAAAGTTTCGTTTCTATTCGTACCACTGTTTCTATTCACAACGTTTTACGATATTTTTTATTTTTTTTTGACCATAATAAAACATTTGTGGGTGTAAATTAGTTTTTAGTCTGTGCTGGTTCTGACCGCTTCAAGTCTTTCTATTTATTTATCTTAATCTTAAAGTACTTTATGGAGTAAAAGGGGTTCAAGTAAAATTAAATATTATATTTTTATTAAATTGTTAGTTGAACTTTGATGATATAACAAATAAATTAAATTAATTTTGGCTTAAGTTCCATTCATTCCATCATCTTTCTTAATTTTTTTAAGAAAAAAAAAATTATTAATTAATTAAAAAGAAAAAAAAACAAGAATTAAAAGTTATTTAAACTTTTAATTTACCGTGCTATTTTCCCGGTATTGATTATTGAGGGTGAAAGCACGTCTCGATGGCCATTTCGCTATCGCTTACTTAGCTCGTCAGGAAACTTCTCACAAAAATTTTAAATGAACTAAAGATTCTTGTCCAAACCATAAAGAAAAGACGAAAATCAAAATTCAAGCAAAAACAACAATAATCAACTTTGATTTTATTTTTCTTTATACACTGCATACGGCAGACTTTTTTTCTGCTCTTTTATACAGTTTAAAGATGTTGAAAAATGAAAACAACAAAACGCTACGTTATTTAATTCTTTCTTTTATGCACAGGCACTTGCAATTTTAATAATTAAAAATTAAAAACACGGGAATAATTAATAACATAAATTAAACTTTTACCGGGAAAATATCACGGTAAATTAAAAGTTTAATTTATGTTATTAATTATTCCCGTGTTTTTAATTTTTAATAATTAAAAGTTATTTAGTTAGGAGTGGCAGCCTCTCACGACGAAGCTCACTTGAGCACAATCGAATGGCCCGTTGTGAAACAACAAGGAAGACGGCGCGACTCCCCTTACCCAGTTGAGAACCATGAAGATTCCCGGATGAACTTCGCTATGTCCCCTATAGAGTGAGATGATAGCTCCGTAAGAGTTCCGAAGAAAGGAAAGCCCAGATTTGAAAATTTTCTAAAAAATATAACAAAAAAAAAAAAAAATACGAGTTGCCTTGAAATTTCTTCATTCATATGTACGTAAGGGAATTTCCATGGCAATACACGTGATATTTTTACATTTGTTATATTGTGGTCCAATGCAAAATTCAGCGATTTTTTTATATTCTTAAAGTAAAAATACTTTTCTTAACTCAAATAAAAACACTCTTTGGAAGAATGCTTAATGAATAAAATTTAATATCGCTTTTGAATATTCTCACGGAAAAATTTTTTACCGAAAAATGATTCATTCGCTTAATTATGAATTCGTGGGAAAAAAATAAAAAAGGGACATAATCGTAATTTGAAGGGATCTTTCCTGCTCTACTGTAGTACATTTGCTTTAAAAATGGTACTATTTAATGGTCATACCGTAAAATTTGTAAGTCTTACATATCATCCTTGAAGCCACAACAATTTTCTGTGCTAATTTTTGAAAGTAAAGCGTTCTTTTACTTTTTTACATTTGGTAGAACAATTTTAAAAATTACTGTTTTACTCTCTCGTTGCTATTTTTTTATAGTAAAGTTACTGAACAGACCTATTGTAAAAAGCTATAAATACTTCACACAACAATATTTCATCATATTTTTCCTACTTTACGCTTTTAAAAAGATAATCAAGGGATTTTATTTTTTCAGGCGCGGTTGACATTCATGGTATTGCCTATATATGTTAGAAGCCTTTTTAGAGTTCATTTAAAGTTGTATGAAACTCTTAAAGAACGGATGGTTAGAAATTAAATATGATATCTTTTGATCGACAATAATTTTGGTGTTAGATATGTTATCTCTCTTAGTTAAAAAATATATAAAAAATTGCTTACCATCTGCAGCGTAGGCACCACCACCCTCAATGACTTTGCCACACCATCCAGAAGCGCAAGGAATTGCCGTTAAGCCCGGTTCAGTTTCAACATCTGTGGCGTTAAAATTAAATGGATCTTTACAACTGCCCAGTTCACCACGTGAGCGACAAGAAAAACAGCGTCTTAGTAAAGCTATTTTTTTCATGCAGAGAAATAAAATTGTATATTAATTTAAAAAGCGAATTTGTTTAATTGCACGCAAGGATCTCTTGATTAAATATGAAAATGATTTAGTTCGCTTCAACAAACAACTGCCTAATTACAAAATTTATGAAGGTAAACAGAAAAGGCTAACAGAAAAATTATAAAAAATATGCTTGTTTTATTTATGCTAATATTTGCTACAAAATAAGCTCTGACATTTTTGTCGTGCACACAAATTTAAACGAGAATTCTGTGTTACTTAAATTAAAAAAATAAAAAGCACCTCTTAATTTTTATTTTGACCTTTAAAAAACAAGATTTCTTTTAAGTTGTTTTTTGTTTTGGTCTTATAAATTATAAAAAATGTTCTCAAACAGAAAGTGAAATTATTTAACATTTTAGGATTTTAAGTCATGTTTTTTTAAGTAATTAAAGAGAAACAATTAACATTAAAAACAAACATTATTTTTTTATTTATTTAATATTTTAGTAATTATAATATTTTATGTAGCATGAACAATGAAGAAGTCAATAATATTTAAATGATTTCTTAGTCATGCAATTACTGTTAATATAAAATGTAGGAAACATAAACATTTGATTCGTTGGAAATTTTATTTTTTTTTATCTTGTTGGCATGAAACTAAACAAAAGACTGCAAGACACAAACTCGAGTTTATTTTAAACAAAATGTTTATTCATTTTTCTTACCATTAGATAAATTCAATAAACTTATTAAAATCACTATCACAGTTATATGTACATTGACGATTTTCATTTTTGTAACAAATTATTTTTAATAAATTATTTTTCTACTTTTAGTAATCAATTGGACAAATTGGTTCACATTCTTCTTTTACTCTACTTCTTCTACAGTGATGGTAATTAAACAATGCCACTTGCAGTCTTTGCGGTTTTTAAAACAAGTTTATCTAACTAGCGGATTTATGTTTTATTTGTACAAAATAATATTTTAATTATTTTTTATGCCATAGACAACATCTTAAATACTATTGAAAAAATAATTTATTAACCGTTTGAGTGCGGCGAAGCGCTATCGCGCTTCGCTTGTTATATGCTAAAAATGCGGAGGAGCGCGATCGCGCTTCTCTTGTCTTGTCGGATATGTAGTGGTTGAGAAATTGTTATCACTCGGAAATTACTTGAATAAAGGATACCATTTATTCATAGATAATTTCTTCACAAGCATACACCTTGCAAAAGCATTGTTAGAGAAAAATACATATCTAACTGGCACCATTCGGAGAAATTTTGCGCTGTTTGTAAAAAAGGAATTCATGGCGTTTGTGCAGCAAAACACTCATGTAATAAGTGAGAATAAAAAACATTTTTGTTAGTAAAAATTACTTGTTTTATAATAATTAAAACTATTTTTATTATTTTCCAAAAAAAATAATTACGCATTTCATTCCGCACTTTTAGCATATACGTAAAAAAATTCTTCCGCACTCAAACGGTTAATTATGTATGGGTTATATATTGGTTATTTAAGTTTAAGCTATTTTCTTAATTAAAAACAGTTTCCAACACTGTTCTTGCAAATTCAATTAAATATTGCCCATAGATGTTTATGTTGCCAATGAAAAAGTTCAACAAGAAAAAATCATCACGTGGCAACACTTTAAAAATGCCACTACTTGTATTTTACGCAATTGGTTGCTAGCTTAGCTAAGTTTACTAAAGCCAATAAGATAATTTTTTGTGCAACTGCATTATCTTAAACAGGGCAACCAACAGCTTATGAAATAATTTTAACATGTCATTGATGTTTAAAACAAATTTGTAAATGTCTTCTTAAAGGGCAGGACTCACTATCATATCAGCCGTACAATCTGTCAAAAATTGCAGCATGTCTGCTCAAAATGTATGATAGTGTGGATTAAAAGTATAAATGTGTGTGTCTGACTTTTTGACAGATCTGTACGATATTATAATCTTTGCAAATAATTAAATTAATCGTGCAACTGTGTGTGATAGTGAATCCTGTCTTAAGGCCATGACGGAATATTCTACTTAATCGTATAATTTATTAAAAAAAATCTCTTGGAGTTCCGTCCTTCTCAGAAAAAACACAAGAAAATTTGTTCTTAGGTGTAATACTGTTGCAACTTAAAATGCAGCTCTGAACGTACAGAAACTTTTATGTTTCGATCAGCAAATTGGTCGACAGATATAATGACTTTTTCTCGCAGTGTGTAATGGCCGTATTGTTATTAAAAGTATAACAAGTAAGAGTGCTATATTCGGCTAAGCCGAATCTTATATACCCTTCACCATCTATTTAAATCTAGTTTAGTGAAGTAATTCCAATCAGAGAAGCAATGGTAATGGTGTGACCGAGATATGAAAAATAAAATTTTTTTTTTTATTTTTCCTTAAAGATCTCTTCAAAAGCTTTAAAATGATACCTAGATAAATATTAAAAAAAAATTGAAAATTTCAGAGTTACGGCGCTCGGAAAGTATGGGCCCAGCGCCAATTTTTTTCACTTTCTCTATCTATGTATTTGTTTTTTTGATTGGATTTACTTCATTGTTCTAAATAATATAGAAAAATTTGAGGCAGGCGTGATGTTTTGCCCGTTGTGTCTAAGGACATCGACCGATTTTGCTAATTTCCAATAGCACCTCCTTCGACACTATGTTTGATCGATTGGCATATTTAAATTTTTGTTAAACACTAACATGAATGGACAGACGGACATCGCTTAATCGACTTCGCTATGCATGCTCTTGCAATTCTGTGGACAAACAATAAAAATTTGTCTGTTTTATTAATTATTGATAATATAGTGCCACGCCCAATCAAAAAGCAAAGTGACTTTTATTACTTGTCTTTTTAAGAATAATTCCTCTCAGATATAAAACACATATGTATTTTAGAAGAACTTCTGATGCTTTTAAAAACTCGGTATGTAATTCCTTAAAACAATATTTTTATTCTTTCACTATAATTTTTAGGGGGACAAACCAAGAGAGCAGGTCAGGCTGTCTTATTAAAATAAATTAACTTTTTTGTCGGATCTTGTGTATACGGTATTCTG
This sequence comes from Gymnosoma rotundatum, assembly GCA_916610165.2. NCBI lineage: Eukaryota > Metazoa > Arthropoda > Insecta > Diptera > Tachinidae > Gymnosoma > Gymnosoma rotundatum. The sequence goes on from OU744340.1 coordinate 103,135,724, forward strand.
TCAAAACTCCCATGCATTACGCCGTCTAAATGGAGAAACAAAACATTTACTTCTTGGGATTCTGTAAAGAGCTTTTCCCAGTCATAATACGAAATTTTAGTGAAGCAGACCGATAATACACACAGAAAAAATATTGGTTAAAATTCGTTTGATATGTTTAAAATTAAATTACTAATATAATTATTTGATTTTTAATATAAATAAATTATAATTTTGACTTATTTTTAATATTAAAAGCCAACAAATGATATTTGCCTCCAAATGTTGGTTGTAACACCTATTAAAAAAATTAACCTGACCGATTTGTGTCTTTACTAAAATCTATTCTATTAAATGAAAGAAACAACTAAACGTATTCAGCACATTACTACTGAAAACCAAAGTTTGGTAGTTAGAATCATCAAAATCGATTGTGTCTTATAATATCAAAAAATGTTTGACATAATAAAAATGAATTTGTACACATTACAAAAAACAAAAAATTATCAATATTTCAGTTAAAAAAACAAAGAATATATTCTTAGTAGTGAAAAGTTCTTCCATATTGTTGAAAGGTAAGTACAAAATCAATCTCAGAAAGACGTTTGTAAATTAAAAAATTCTAAAATGTTTAATACACTTTGCAGCAGCAAAAGGTGCGGTATAGTCGAAGAACCTATGTGGAAAAGAAGAATCATGATGTAAAGAAAGGAGCAGGCTGACTTCGAATGGCCGAAACATAAAATTCATAATTTATAATCTTATTTCTATAATTTCTTTTTAAAATAAAAGTAAATATTAAAATATTTCGTATTATTTAATTCACAATAATAATTTATAGTCACCCAAGAATCATTTTTTTAATAGTTGTGAGTACTATATTTATTCAATTATTACAACCGAATTCAAGATAATACACACAACCGACAAAATTCGATTGGCAACAAATTCGATTCTTATAACGAATTTCTTTTCTCTGTGTAGACATTTACTGCTGACAGTAGTTTTTGATTGTCGAGTGATTCGCGTAATTCATTGATTTGCTTTAAGCTAAAGTCACTCATGGGTTCCGTATTCAATGTGCAGCTGCTCTTAATCCCTATTCTAATTTAAGACAATGCTGAACATTCGCACAAAATGTGCTCGAAGTCTCAATATGTTTGTTAACATTCTGTAGTTACCAGATTGTAGTTTGCGCCATAAAGCACTAAATTGCATTTTTAACACAAAAATTTTCTATAGCAAATATCGCCAAATACCACAGTACGTTATTAAAAAAAAAAAATAAAATTGTTTATAGTGTAAACATACTTAAGGTACATTTAGCCAACCGTTGAAATCGTATATGTAAAGTAAATGTATATGTAGTTGTGCTTATAGAATGTGTAAAAACGTGTCATGTGTTTTTGACATAAGCAAAAAATAAAATAAAACTGAGTTGTGTTTGGCTTATTTTTGTGTTTTGTGTGTGCTTTTAAATTAGAATGGATTATTAGTTTAATCTTCTTGCGTTTATGTAAACTTTCGTCTTTTTTCTGGATTCTTATATCCTGGAGAATGTTTATTCTAAAGGCATTCATTCGTCTGAACAAGAACTATTAATTTTTTGTCGTCCTTTATTTTTTTATTTTTCTATATTTCAGTTTATAAATAAACAAAAACACACAGCTGTTTAAACCAACGATGGCTACTTTCCAATTTTGTGTAAAATTACGTAAATATTTCAGTCGTACTATAATGATGTTGTATTGTAATAATGAAAAATATAACATTTGCATAAATTATACTCAGCCTAACAATTTTACAAAACATTAGAAGTATAGCATATTCAATTATGAAAAGAAAGCTTCATAATTTATTTAAAATCATATTGTGTGTCATAAAATTTAACAACTTAAAAGTTTAAGTAAATAAGCACAAATAATAAATGATAGTATTTACCATCACTGGCTGCATCTGTCACGTAACCTCGTATTTAAATTCTATTTTCAGCAGGTTGAAACGTTACGACTAAGTGACATTTCAGTCGGCTAAGCATTTGCATAGCTTTTCGTATAACAAAAATGATCAGCTGACACATCTACATTTACATTTCTACATTTATGGTCGGCTAAATGTATCTTTAGGGTACTAAGCACTTCGTGTGTTTACTTCCTCCCTGTTGTCATCCTAAACTGCATTTGTATATATATTTTTTTATAAAATTAACAAATGCACAGACCTGTCATAAAATCTGTCACAGAATTTATTTTGTTACACACTATATTTTTTTTATTACATGATGATTACACATGCCATTTTCGACAGCAATGAGCTTTCTCATAATTTTATATGTAGATGGGTTAGTTTTATTTAAATTAATTATAAACGAATTTTTAAATTTATTATCAATCTCAGTTGGTTTCTAGTTAATATTTTAATAAAAAGATATTTCTAAAACTAAATATTAATGTTAATTTACTTTAATTGCGCTTGATTTCTTCATATATAAATATTTCATGAGAATATCATTATTAAAAACTGCAAAATGAAATGTATTACAGCAGGGAAAGCAGTGGCAAAATCTTGAAAAAATAAAAAAAAATAATAAACAATATTTTTCTTATTAAAAACTGATCTAGTGCTTAAAAAACTAGAAAAGAAATATTTTTAAAACTTTAAATTCACACTGAAAACAAGTGTTGTAGTTTTAGTTCTACGTTCTGATATTAAATGCTTACAAAAATACCCCAGTCACATGCATACAATCATTTTTATTTCTTGTAATTTACACAGAATTATACAAAATGAAATCCAAATATTGTTATCTTGTTTATAATTTTAAATTGGAAATTTTTTTGTAATTTTCCCACATACATAAATTATTTACATATTTACCCTCCCAAAAGGCCTGAACTGCTTGTAATAGAAAGCAAAACAGTTGATGTAAAATGTGACAGAATACAAAAATTGAATAAAAACCAATCAAAAATTGCGTAGTGTTTTGTATATTCCCAATCCATGAATATAAACTACGTAAGAGAGATACAAACACACGCATACTAGTTAGTGTTACTATTCAAAAAGGGTGTCCCATAATTTTCACAAGACTCAATTGAAAACTCGTTTTATGTTTATTTTTAGATTCGAATATGAATGCAGCATTACAGTGGTCAAATGGCCTTTGCTATACTACAATACTTTGCAAAAAAGTGGCTGAATTTCGTTGATGCCATGTATAATTTACTCTTTGAGTGGTGGTTGTGGGCTTGTTGTCCTATGTAGGGCCTTAATATAATACATAACCCCAAAAACGACGCAGATTACGCAGCTAGAAAATATCTCCTTCATTAGTTCAATTTTAAAATTTGAATTTGAATTGTATTTTTGAAACTACATTTCGTCCACGTCATTGTTATCCAAATTAGGCAAAAAGAGCTCTTTTGTTATGTTAGAATTTAGAGCATCAGTTATAGCCACTGTCTGACAAGTGTTTCTTTTAAAAAAGTTTGGTCCAATTTGCACATTTTTATAACAATGAACAGTGATTTATCCCAAAATAATGATTTTTGATAATGAGGATAAATAATCTTGTTGAGTATTGGAGATTTTTTTTGAGGAAAGTGGTGATTTGTATCTTAATTTTTTTAATATAATTGCAACAACATTTATTTTTTTAAAATATTAAAATAATTTACATATTTAATCAAAAAAATAATTTATTTATTTGTTAAAGTTAAAATACTATTAATTAACTTCATGGAGATTTTTGGGATTCCTCTCAAAGGCAATCTGGAGTGTCCGACATTTAAAAAGCTTTGTTCTTCCGTGTAAAGCAAAATTACTGCCATCCATAAATTAGCGCGTAAAACGCAAAGCAATGTAATTCATAGCTTTTGCGCTGGAATTACATCTCTAAATAAGAGCGTCAACTTTGTGTCTTTAACAGTAATGTTAACTCATTTTATTTTATAAAACCCGCTGTATGAGAATAAAGAAGAGATAAAACCTCTAGATTGCCTTGAAAATAACTAAATTGTCATTACTTTTCAGCCATAACAAAACAAAACAAACCAACAAGCAGCCAACTTCACTTTCTAACGCACTGTCAAAATTGGATTTTCCAATTGCTAAGCGTTGATGCCGTGCTATTTAGGGATGGTTCATACATTTTGTATGTACATGAAAAATTTTGACAGATATCTAGCGCCTTGCGCGCTAATTTAGGGATGGCAGTTACTCTGTTCATCATTTCGTGCGAAATGTTGAAGAAGTCCATATAAAAAAATTACAGCGAAGTAAATAAGAAATAATGTTGCTAAAGTAGTACTCTGTTTATTTGTCATATAGTCACGAAATGTTTCTCGCAGCATGTTTTCCGCTACAAAATGTTCTTGGCAACATTTTTTTAAACTACGAAAAACATAAGCAGCACTTTTTTCATACGGAAATTCTTAAAAACAATTTTTTCAGATCTTTTGTTCCGATTTATTTTTTTTGTGTTCAAAAAATGAATATGAAAAAAGTGTACATTTAAAAAGAGAAAAAGTCAAAAATTAATTAATTGACGCTGAAAAGCGTTTGCAATTATTTCATTAATCCCATAAGTTTGGATGAGTTGAATAAATACTCATTTATTTCTCTTCGGCTTCAGTAAATTTTAAATTTTTTTAAGACAACGTGGAATTCTCGAAGGCGATAAAAACGATAAATATTTTCTAAAACGCTGTGTTGACACTAGAAGCTAATTGTCAAATTTTTCAAGCGAAATAATGTTTGTGGCTCTGTTCGATTACTATGCTTAAAGCTCTAGTTTTACTACTATTTAGCTGCCAGCCATTAAATTATGTTTTAACAGCTGCAAAGACTTAACAAAAATCTTGCGTAAATTCTTGTACACCACTTACGCAACACTCAGTTTCAACTTTGTGTCATACAAAAGGCAAATATAATTTTCCAGTTATTATTATAAACAAACGCAAATAACTACACATCTATACATACCCTTACACATGCAAACATTCATACAACAGTTATGGAGACAATCAGTAGTAAAACAGGGCCAACAACTACAACTATAGCAAAAACAGCAGATAGAGTAATTTCCACTAAAGGGAATTAAATCAAGTTGTAAACATAAACATACACACACACACACACCTACACAATATTACATACATTATTTGCTAATAGGAATTCTGATCGGTTAGTATAGAGACTGTTAGGTCGTAGGGAAAAAAGGGAATGGCCTAAACACGAAAAAAAGGGGGAAGGGTAATAATGGTTTGAATAACAAGATTTTAAAATGAAATGAACGAAAACATTTCAACGCTTCAACACCTTCAGGATTTGTGAAGATTTGTGTGTACGTACGACTTGAGTATTCAGATTGTGATAAGAATGAGATGAGATTGTTGGATAATAATGATGATGATGATGATGCAAATAATGCTTATGATTTAATGAACACTTGAATGAATTAGAGAATCAGTGATTGCATGGATGGGTGTCTTGCATGTTCACGCTTTTCCAGTTTGTGTTATTTTGATATCTTATAGTCGTAAATGCTACAGTATTAGAGTAGAAATGTTATTTCCTTTTCCGTTTTAATGGGTATTTGTTGTTTTTTCTTTTATTAATTTTAATACTTGTCAAATAGTTATTTTAACAACAACAAAAACAATTGTTATTATAACAAAGAGTCTTGTGAAAGGAATTACATAAATATTTTAGGGCCCTTAATTTTAAATATTTGTTATTCTGAAGTCTAAGAAAATGTTTTAGAAGAAGTTTCTTGAATTTATTTAAAGATTTTTTAATATTCTTAAATGAACAGATGGATCCTCCTTCACAATTTTTCATTGGAATTGAGAAAATTTAAAAAAAATTAGAATATCAATTTAAAATTAGGAAAATTCCAAATAAAAATGAATATTTCAGTTTAAAATTGAAAAATTCCAAATGCAAATACGAACTTCATTTTGAAATTATAAAAATCTCAAAGTAAATTGAGAATTTCAATTTAAAATTAAGAAATTTCCAGTTGCAATTAAGAGTTTCCGCTTAAAATGAAGAAAAATTAATTTTAAATTTTTAATTTAAAAAGTGAAAGATCACCAACACACCTCTAATTTTTTCATATCATTTATAACTAGGGCAACCAAAAACAAGCACTAAAAAAACTGTTTTAAGCTATTAAAAAAAGCTTTTAAGAACATGCAAATAAGCAGTTAGAATAGAAAAACAAGCAGTTTAGATTTTTTGTTTTTTTTTTTGCATTTTATTCATTAAAGACGTTGTTACAGTAAATTAAAAATTGCTGTGATAGATTTTCGAACAGAAAACACTGTCTATTTGGGGTCAGCACATTCTTATACATAGAAAAAGTTCTTTCTACATCTACAGATGTTAAAGGAGCATATTTGAAATTGAGAAGATGTTCCGAAGTATACTTTATACGATCGTACTCACAATTCGACTTTCCACCCAAAATATCAGAAATATTTTTTAATATTGAAAATCCTTTATTTTTAAATAAAACTGATTGAAATTTAGTATTTACTTTGTCTCCTATATCCCCTGGAACATCTTTAATTTTTCTTACAGCGTCCATAACTGTATTTACTTGGGAAATCAATGAAAGATTTTTTGTTTCCAATTTTGTAACAACCTCCTGCAGAAACCCAAAATTTGCAGATATATACAATATTTGGTTACGCAGTTCATTTTCATTTATGAGGGATTGGCATATACGCACGGCTGATGAATCAGTAGAGCTTAAATTTGAAAATATATGAACGAATTCATCGAAATAGTTGACATAATAATTAACAGCCATTATACACGTGCCCCATCGAGTTGTTACTGGTTGCGGAGGTAGTGGTATATTTGGTGCTATTTCTTGTAAAATTTGAAGCCTTGCATGAGATTTAAGGAATGTTTTTTTTGAATTTGCAATAAATAAGTCTACATTTGGGTAACATTCTCTTACATGCTCACAAACTCTATGAACTCCATGTGCAAGACAGCAATTGCTTTTGCAGCTTTGACCATATAGGGTGCGGCATCACTTACAAAAAGTAGAACTTTATCTTTCTCTATATCAAACTCTTTCATTGAATCATCAAACAAGCGTGCAATAGTGGAGTGATTAACATTTTCTAAAACAACTGTGTTTATTAAAAATCTTTTTTCAGAAATATCTTTTTCCACATGTAATATACCCACAATAACGTTTGCCACAAACCTGTTCGACGCATCGGTAGTTTCATCTATAGATACCCAAATAAAATGTTTTTGAATTTCTTTCTTTATTTTGTTTACGGTCGATTCATAAACTATTGCTATGTATTTGTTTCGAAGAGACGATTCGGATGGAATATGAAACGAAGTGTACTTTTGAAGACATTGCTGTATTCTTAAGTTTCGAATTTTATATAGAGGTATATCTGCAGATACAAAGGCTTCACAAAGATCAATACAAAATTTATCAGCGGCCGATGCACTTGTAGAACTTTGTAGAAATGTTTGTTGTAAATTTTTATTGGTTTCTCTTTCTTTTAGATCTTTGTGTTTTTTTGTGTCCAGGTGTTGTTTTATGTTGTAATTTTTATCAGCAGAAATTGGTTTTGAGCACACGTTACATATTAAAATTGATCCATCAGTTTTTAAATCGGGGTACTGTTTGACTAGCTTACGCAGGTAAACCGATTTGCTTTCCTTGCTTTTAGGCATTTTCCAAAACAATTTTATGTTTGTCTTTGATACTTTTTTTTCATAATTTCTTGATCAAGGCACATTTGTTTTACTAGGTTGAGTCGTACGCCCAGCTGGTTTGTAGTTGGAAATATGAAAAGTTTTTTGTATTTTACTACCTTTTTTTTACGAATATCAAAAAACACTAACAACAAGCATTTGCAAAACAAAGTAGGCATTTGCATTGAAAGCAATTATCTTTTATTTATCTTTCTGTTTTTTACATTTCCAACGCACTATACAACAATGTTTCATTTGTTGTAAAGCCGCTACTACCTAGTAAAATAAATATGTATTGTTCTTGATCTTCCTTTACTTTCTTTTTCTTATTTCAGTATTTGGTTAATACTGTTGCTTTGAGAATGAAAGAGACAACAAAAATTTCGTTCGGAGTTTTTGTTTTTACAAATGTCAAATTTATATGCAAGAGCAAAAAACATTCGAAAAAGTTGCCACATCACAAAAAAACGATTTTTCAAAAAGTAAAAAATTAAGCTTAAATTGGCAAAATAACTAAAAAAAAGCCGATATTAATAAAATAAGTAAAAAATAGCTGATATTCTCAAAATAAGCAAAAAAAAGCAGCATCAAATATAGCTAATTTAACTTATTTCTTTATGATTGAAGTTTGTTTTCAATCAAAAGTTATATATCTTGTAAAATAAAAAAAAAGCACTTGCTTTTTTTTGGTTGGCCTATTTATAACAATAAAGTACTCCAATCAAGTAAACAAATATATGGGACGATAGAGAATTAAAAAATAAGAAAAAAACATCAAGTAAAAAAATTGGTGCTCGCCCATATTTTCTTTAAAGCGATATTTCAGGAAGTACTAAAATTTAAAAAAAATTCTTAACCCATAAAGCGCCGATGACATTATGTAAAGTTATATATGTATATGTAGTACTTAATTTGTTTTTTGCTTATTTTGAATTCTCTGCCATATTTGCTTTTTTGATTGGAGTTGCTTCATTAAACTATATTTAGATTAATGGTAAAGAGTGTATAAGATTCGGCATAGCAGAATATATCAATCTTCCTTGTTAATTAAAGGCTTTGTTACTTGTATTTATTTATAAACTTATAAACGTTTCTTTAGGATAACTCGGATATGTGTAAATATATACTTTTTAACACTTAATTTATTAATAAATACCTAAGAATATATCCTATTTTACTTTTTCACCCTTATTTTTTTATTCGCCAACTTCACTCCTCATACGTTTTCCAAACACACAAATTAAATTTAAAGAAAACAACTCAGCTTTCTGCAACTCAATTATTTACGTAAAAGAAAAAAAATATTGTAGAATTTTCCTATTTATTACAAATACTTCCATCTTTGTAATAATATTTTTACAAACGTGATCAAATTAAAATGTAAAAGAATTTAAATGGAAATAAATCTGTATATGACTATAAAAAAAAGACAACATGAGTTCATACACTTGTGTGTATGTGTGCATATGTATGCCTGTAATATACATTAATATTTAAATATATAAGGACTGAAATAACACAAAATAGCACAGAAAAGTTGTGGAAATAAATTACTTTTATACAGGAAGAAACAATATTTAGGTAAAATTATCAAATTTTAGGTTAAAAAATTTTAAATTTTAACTGTTAAAAGGGGTTTGTAAAAAGGAACTTTATTTCCTACATAGAAAAATTCTTTAGTTTTTAATCTATTTTAGAAACGCGTGCCCTCCTAAAAATGTGTCAAGTGGAAGTTAGAGTCATATACAGAGGATTTCATACCATGTATGGGCCATCATTTAATTTTAAATTTTATGTAAAAGTTCTAGAGACAAAGGACTGTGAAAGACGGGAATATATCGTAGAAATAACAATACATACAGAGAAAAGACATGGTTGTGATATGGTTACAATAACCATAGTATATTATCTGTAACAATTTATAGTTGCGGCGAACATATTATAGTGGATTTCAACAGTACTTTAGTCACCATAAACATATTTTTTAATCATTATATTCATAAAAAAACAACCACAACCAAAACTTTATAACTTTTTAAAAATAACATACGTGCGTGATATCCCCGTTTATGGTCTTAAGTCTGTCAAAACTATATTGTTGATTTTATCAATTATTTTCAAAGTAAATGCCTCAAACTTTGCCGGACGCAAAAATTTTTCCGCAGCCAAAATTGGCGTCCTTTGACCGTCTGAAGGAGCTATCTACTTTATGGCATGTCCAAAACAGGTATTACTTACTTCAGTTTAGTAGCTTTTTGTAGAAAGCCCGTCACGGGCTCCGCCTAATTAAGTAAGCAAAATGCCGGTGTCGGCAAAAGGGCTGTAATGACCGAAGATGATTTTTGACAAACCGGAGAGGAACAAATCTTCTATCGTTAGAAAAGCTCTCAAAATGGGACTGTCTCTTTTGAAGGTGTAGGCGTCGTGCTTATATCATTTTTTATGAGATTTATTTTGGTAAAAAATATTTTACTTGGAAGTTTTATCCCAGAAGGCGGCGCTACAATACAAATTTGAGCAAATAGGGCATATTTCAATTTCGGTTTAACAAATTATTACGAAAATGTATGTTTTGTCTGTTTTTACTCACACAGTCTTAGGTACATCATAGAACATTTTCTTTATGTTGTCTATAATAATGAGATGCAAATGAAATCATGCACTTTATCCGATTCTGCTCTATACTCTGTGTAATATGTATTCGTATGAATGCTTTTAAATAAAATATTGTGTTGTCCATTACATTACAATAATAATTATTATTGTTTTTTGATTTTTATCTTTATTTTTTATATAACTTTTTTAATTTAAATTAAATAACAATATAATATTTGGAAGGAAAATAATTTAACAATTGTTCTTTTATCTGTAAAATCGATATTAGTTTATAGGTGCTTTGTTTTATTCAATAGCAAAAAACACATTTTTTAAAATTAATTTATATTGGTTTTTCTCTTAAGTTCATTTTATTTGTTTCTAAAAACCTTTTTTAGAAAGAAAAATTATTTTGCAAATGTATGCGGACGTTTTTCAAAGAAAACAAGAAAAATTAGAAACCAGTAGAGAGTATTGCTGTATTTTCTGGATCACTAACCAACCAACTAACTTTGTAAATAAGAAGACGAAGAGTATTCAATTTAATATTACTTAATTCAGACGAAGTCTACACGCAAACCAAAGTATTTAGATACTTATTTCGTTTAGAAAATTTGACGATTACCTAGTGGTGCCATTATTAAATTTTAGAAAAATGAATCTATCTTTTTATTGCCCTTAAGTATGCAACATTATTTGTGGTTGTTTATATTTAAGCACGAAATAAGTTCAGCTCATATTAGCGGAATTCACTCTTCGTAGGATATCTGCAAGTCTAGCATATTTTTGCTACGAAGCGTGAGTGCCGTTTTTTAAACGAATAGCAAATTAATTTTAACAACTGAACATTAATTGGTTAAATTATAGTTATATTTTAATATCGTAAAGATTTTTAATTAAAAAACAACTAAAATACAATGCCTAAGGAATCAGAAACATCAAAACCATAAACTTTTTGCTTGAAAATATTTGCAAAAGTTTGCTCTAGAAAGTATGCAATAGTATTTAGCGTTGCAATTGTGCTATGGTGTAGCAAATTTCAATTCTATATATTTTGTTGTTGTGGTGTTGCAAAGCATATATGCTATGTTTGCAAGTGCTACAAGGTTTGCAATAGCAGTTTGCTACGAAGCGCGAGTTCCGCTCTTATTTCAAACTTAGAAATAATGTAGCCGAAACATTTTGAAACTGAGTAAACATGTAGCTAGAAACATTATGCAATTTAAAACTTCGGCAACAATATTTTTATTTTATGTATATCTTTTTGAAATAGTGAACTTACCCTTCTTAAATTTGATTTTAAAGCTAATACCCTGTTCAGACATGTTTTCTTAATCGAGTTAATTTCATTTTAATTGCGCAATTTAATTTGGTGTTCACACATGCTCAATTAAGCTTATTCAATTAGCACAAAGCATATTTATTTTAATAGGCAGTGTCGTCCGCCCGGCTGATTTCTCTTTTTATTACAAAAACAACATGGCTTTTTGTTGTTGCTTTAAAGTTGGAAATGTCAAAAACATATTTTTGTATGACCCGCCATTTTTTATGTGTTTGTTTATATTTTTTACTTCTGGCTTGTAAATTTTATGCATTTTTTCTTCTCACTGAACATAGTTTCCAGAGTAAACATACTTGTTGGCAATGGTTGCAATTCGCATCTTATTCGAATTGCTAATTGCTCAATTTATTGATTGACTTCTTATATGGTAAATTGTGCTCAATTAACGCTTTAATTACGTAAATTCCTTAATGGCGCTATTAAAGCGTATGTCTGAACAGGGTATCACATCCTCTTGTCAGAGCAACGTACCGATTTACGTCACATTTGTGAGAACGAAAAAAATACGACAAACTCTGCAAAATTATATCTGATTACTGACAACGAAAATCAGCCGTAGTGTGTCCATAATGTGGATTTTTCTCTGCAAAATCTCTAGCAGTCAAGTTGATTAATCCAAAAGTTATGAATTAATATTTTCCATCTCGTTGTTTAAAGCATGGAACATTTTTTTTTGAAGGTAACCATTTGAAGCATTTCTGATGATGGAACAAAAGTGTCACTACAAAAAAAAAAAAAAATGTGTATTAATTCTCAATAGAGATTTGGGCAGCTTGATTGCATTTTATTATTTTTTTTTTATTTGGTTTTCATGGAGTTCATTGCCAAAAAAGGCGAATTCATTTTTTAAATTTACGGAGAGAATTACGAGTCACAATTTTTAATAATGTTTTTTCTATCATACTAGGAAACTTGTACGTGGCAAAAAAGTAAAATTTATTTAATAATAGTAATAATGAAATTTGACTTTATTTTCGGCTTTTTTGTTCTTTTGAATTAATTTCTAAACATTTTTAGAAAGAAAAATTATTTACAAATGTATGCGGACGTTTTCCTTCATCAGCATTCTTGGCATCTATCTACTTTATGTTATGTACATCGTAAACATCATCTATTTAACCAACTAATCTTAATGTTAATTTGGTGAGACGAAGTTCACACACAACTTAAAGCTTTTCTTTGTCGTTCTCTTTGTAACTCGTCTTGTACATTTGTTGCTGTTTTTTGTGCTAGCCATTAGATAGCCACGAAATGAAACTTTTTATTTTTAATTATTCATACTTGTTTGCTCACAATATTATAGACGCTGTTTCAGTATCATATTGACTGTTATGAGTTAAGTATGAATGTAAATACGCGGTGCCTAGCGTTTGTTTTAATTTTTAATTTTTTCCTAACCAGGATTTAACTAAAATCATACTGCCAGTCCCACGATGCCACAATTGTCTTTTGTTCGCATATTAAATGTAAAACAAAAACAATTTTTAAGCATTTCTTTTTGTTTTGAATGTAATCGTTCGAACGAACGAACGATTGCGACATCGTGGGAATGGCAGATAATTCTAACAAAACCCCCAAACACCTTAAATCTTAAAACGGCAAAATATATCCTGAAAGAATTCCTCAATCCGCAATCGCAAATTTTTATCTCCATTTTAAAAATAAAATCCCCGATTTGGGAATAAATCCCCTAATAGACAACACTGTTGAAAAAAAAACATTTGTGATAATTTTGCCATTCCTGGTTTCAATCACCTGTTTACAAAATAATATAAGGGGTACAAGCTAAACGCTGTTATATAAGTGTAGCTTTTTGAAAGGTTGTATCTTACCTGGGAATATTTCAAATTCGACTGACTTTACGAAGCTTTCTTAAAGTATTTTTCTACTTTTGTTTAAATATTGATTCAGCCCGTCCACAAGCCTTAAGATTTGTATTGGATTTGTAAGAAAAAAAAAAAAAATCAAATGAGAGTTGTCATTATTGCCAAAGAATTTAACACTACACTATCACGCTTTAAGTTAAAAATTCTTGAGTGAAAATAAGCCCTGATAAAATGTAAAATTCTAGTGTTTAGAAAAATATTTAAAAATGATGTTATGGGATGTCAAACTCCTTGCAGTATTTAGTATTTTTCCTTCTCAGAATGCAAAGCTATTTAGTATTATAGTGCGAAATAGGTTTTAACAGATGGTCACTAAAACTCTGCATCATTGGGGCTTAAAAAATTAATTAACACAAAAAGTAAAGTCAATAATCATCGCGTGCCTGACGGAAGTGATTTTGAGATACAACTAAAAATATATGAAATTTATTTTATTTTTTTTCTATTCTTGTACAGGGTGTTCGCCGCGAAGGTATACTATTTTTTTGTCGCCATTTTGACAGTTCATATTTGGCAGTCATGAAGAAAACACTTGGCAAATTTATTATGCAAAAATATTCGATTAACCAATGTGTTTTAATCGCTAAAACATTTGACTAAAATTAATCTTCGACTACTGTGACGTTGAGAAATTTACGTGAATTTTTTGGGGGAAACAACATACTAACAAAATGCACTATTTATCTGGTAGTGAATGACTTCGAAGAAAGAGGGTTTGCACGTGATAGGCTGAAAACATTACTGCTGCTTAAGAATGTATTCAAAACAATCCATCAACCTCAATTCGATGCCACAATTTTGCTCAAGGATTAGCATTTGTGTCTATTTACTTGACTCAAGAGCTTTTTCCACAAGACCATTTACGCCGCCGTACATATGCCAATAGGATGCTACAGTTTGCCCACGACAACCTTGATTTTCATGAAAAAATCATAATGAGTGATAAGGCACTTTTTAATTTAGCTGGATAAATTAACAGAATAGTCGGTTCTGGGAAATGGAAAACCCTCAATTTATTTATCACTCACCTTTTTATCCATTAAAAGTGACAGCCTGGTCATCATTGGACCTTACTTCTTTAAAAATGAAAACGGCGTTACGGTAACAGTAGCGATATCGTGATATAATTGAAAACTTTTTAACGCCACAACTGCATGCTTTGGGATTGATTAAGATGTGGTATCAACAAGACGGTGCCACATCGCATACAGCCAGGATTACAGGATTATATTTTTACATTTCATCGATTATAATATACCGTACGCTACAATTTTGTCTCTGAAAGTAAATATTGCTTTAAACTTTAATTTAGGTATACATGTAAGCGATCAAACACAAATGACGTGAACAAATATTTATGACGTGTGTGACATTTTAAGGTAACTAATAAAATAATACCACTAATTGAACCCTATCTTTATCTCTTTCCGCCTGAACCCAGTTTATTATTAATGTAACGTGGACTTTAAATGTTAAAAAAAATCTGAATTTATTCGCTAGATGATTAATTAAAACTATTTTGCTTTTTAAGAGTGTAAAAACTTTAAATACTTTAACCTTGAATATTGTTCCCCTTTAATTTGTTTTAAAAAGAATTAAAAGTTTTTTTTTTTTATTTTTTTACGTGTGGTTGACATATTCATGGAACTACCCATATGAAAATAACCGTAAATTGTTTTTATTAAATCATAGATTTTTGTTTAAATTAAAAATATCAATTACATGACACAGCATAAACATTTATTCCATATTAAATGGTCAGCAGTTTTTTACTCATTGTTTTTATTTGATTTGTTTCTTACTTTTTAATACAATTAAGCTTTTTTTACATCATTGTTCGAAAATAAATCCATACATATAAAATTCAAATACTCTTCCGACAACGCAAAACTAGAACAACAACAACAACAACAGAAATACTTCACCGTGTTATTACCACCAGTGATTATAAACACATCGGTCAATATCATGGATCAAATATTTTAGTCAACCCACCTTAAGAAATTTTAAAAATAATGAATCTAAATTTAAACATAAATTTACACCAGTGCTTTCTCTTATATATTATTCTTATATATTTTTTTATAAAATTAATATTAAATAAACAAAAAAAAAATAAAAAAAACAAAAATTATTGGTCAAAGTAATTTAAAGGCTATCAGATATTTGTCGCCTTTTTTATAAATGTCTATCTCATTTCAAGTTAGTCTTTAATATGTCTGATGACAGCCGCAACCCAAAAAGAGTTTGTTGTATGTTCGATGGAAATCTGTGTTAAACGTGTGCGGTCTTTTAATTAATTTCAAATAACATTTCCACAACAATGAGCCATCATAACTAATTTATCAAATTTATATGTATTTAAACGATAATTTTAACAATAATGTATTTGTTCGATGTATTTCTTATTTCTACAAATTATAATAAAAAAAACATATTCAAAAAAATTATAACATCAACAAAAGCATTAAAAGAGATCAAAGGCACTAAAAGCCAAAGAAGCACTTATATTGCGAGAATGTGAAATTAACTTGTGTTATATTTATAAGATTTTAAATGAAAAAATATGGAAATTAGTAAGATGAACTGAAAACAACAAAAAACAACACCATTAACCTTAACAAGAAAACACGTTCATAAAACAAAGAAAGAATTGGGTTTTTCTTTTTTTAGGATACAGGTAACAACAAAAGAAATTTAAATTTCAAAAAAAGAGGCAAACGACATAAAAAAAAGAGCAAAGACGAGCACAGACAGAGTGACGACGTCTTTTAACAAAAAGCAAAGTTAAAATTAAAAGGAATCCCAAACTTATACAAATGAAAAGCGCCAATCAATTGAAAACTTCTACAGGCAAAAGGTTTGATTGAAAAACAAAAACAACAACACAAATAAAATAAACTCGAGCACTGCAACATGCTAAGGCTTGTGCCACAAATATTACACACTATTACACCAATAACAACAGTAGAAAAAAAAAAACAAAAAACCGATATAAAATATAATATTGAAACCAAAAGACGAAGAAAAAAAAGTAAAATAAAAAGCAACAGATATTGTCACCTTTGCTTTCTGAATTTGTTAAAATATTAAGCTTATCGTTACGTCAGTTGGTCGGTCTTAATGTCCATCCGCCCGTTAATATGTATATTTGTCTGTCTGCACATCAATCGATCTGCATGTTATAACAGGGCTTTTATTTAATGCATTTAGACACCAACACATAACGATCATATTGAATGGCCTGACTGCAATGTATTAATGATGGGCGGCTTAATATTGCCTCAAGATAAGATCAGATTTATAACAAGCTACATACATATATACATACATAGAAACATACTCTCAATCATATGGTGTATTATTTCTTTTTGTCTTTTGTCGAAAATGACAACAAAAATGTGTGACAATGCACTTAAAGAAATTTTTGGTTTGCGATATTTTTTAAGAATTTATAAAAAATGTTTTTATTTGTATTTTGCCAATTAGTTCAAAGAAAAAAGAATGCCTTAAAACTCTATTTTTTTTAGGCTGAAGTCCGAATTTTGCATGCAGATTATGACAAGAATTGCTTGTAAATGAATTGAAATTGATTTTTGGTTTAGGTTCATTTTTTAATTACTAAAAACCTTTTTTAGAAAGAAAAATTATTTTACAAATGTATGCGGACGTTTTATAAAGAAACCATTTTTTTGATCGCTACATCCTTCATGAGCATTTATTACATCTATCTACAGCGGTCAAAAAAAGGGTTCGACATCTATATAAAATTTTATTTGTGTTTCAATAAAAATAATTAGGTTTTGTTTAGTGGTAAAATTCACACAAAATTTTATTTATTAAGGAACAAAGTATATAATTCAGTAAAAAAATATAACTCAGCAATAATTTAGTAAATTCAGAAATATAATTCAGTAAAAAAATCTTACAACTACCAAAACAAAAAAAAAAAACATAATATTTACAACTTATGATAAAAAAAGTAACAAGAAAAGTATTCGACATATCAAAAACTATTAAAAAATTAAAGTCTTATTCACATTCTAGTAACGAGTTACTCTTCCTTTGGGCAGTATAACCTTTTTTAAACCCTCGGGCATAGACTTTACTAATGACATTGTATATCCTGGCTCAAAGATGTTCAATTGGGTTAAGATATGGTGTTTTTGGCTAATGTTGATGCATTGACTCGGGGAATTATTTTTTGACTTCGCGCAGTATTTGTCGCTCTTGTACCTCTGTAAGATTCCTTGGACGACCACTCCTGAGCTTATTTTCAACTGTTTTTCAGCTCTATGTTTTTTTTTTTTATAATAGACAGTAGTTCGTGGCCTTCCAATGATTTCTGAAATAGAATTTTCCGCTTTGCCTAATTCAAAATGGTGGATTACTAAATTTCTTATTTACGTTAGGTTGTGTACACTGTAAACATCATCTATTTAACCAACTAATTTTGTAAATAAGAATGCAAAAAACTCATTTTTAATTCATTCATAATATCCACAGTTCAACTTTTAATTTCATAAAAAGTTTAAATTAAAAAAAAAGCTTTTAAGTTAAAAGCAGCTTTTTGGCCGTTGATTGGTAGCACAAGGATTAAGTCAAATTTTTTTAATATGAAGTTTGACATTTATAGCATCGGCACTGCTATCACCAGGTACATAATTTCGCCATACATGAGGCTTGCCTAATAATCGGACTTAAATCTATCTCTCAACCGGTAACAGACTTCTTGTTATATCTGTTAACAGACTGGGCGAACTTTGGATACTTGTTTTAAAATATACAGTTTTAAAATATACAATTAGAAGGAACCCCGGTGAGATGACACTCCTCACGCCATAACCACTCGAAGGTGAAGAAAGTTACTTCGCTACGAATTTTAAGTATTATCCGCTCAAGACGGAAAAAAAGGAGACGACGTTTGCAGAATGTGCCCAGAAAAAATTGGCACGAAAGCGCCTTTTTTATTTGAATTTTAAATTCTAGCTAGCATTACACTTAAATTTCGATGCCACCGGGGATCTTGGCTTTAGACAAATGTTGGTCGACAGTTACTACTCAACAGTCTGAAGTCTCTAGGGTGATGGGTAAAGACTATTGAATGAGCGAGTCTTACGAAAAACAAAGTAATGGCAAATCGTTGTTGACGAAAGGGGGTTAAAAAAATCCGATAAAAAATAATCAGTTTGTGAGTATCGCACGCCCTTGGAGGCTTATTGATAGATCCATTTCTCAAAATCAAATTATGACTTCAATAAAATGATTTTTGTAGTCGTCTGACAGGTAACGTTACCCTATTGAAATAACATCACGTCTGGGTCAATGTATTTCGTATTCTCAAACAAAAAATCAATTAATCATAGTACGGTAGTGATTTGCATCGACCTTAACTTAGCATCGACTTCACTTTTAAAGAAATAAGATCCATTGATGCCAACCGCATCTGAACCGCACTGAACGGCAATGTTGTTTGCTACCAAGCCTGTTAATCCATGAATGAGCCTCATTGTTGCGGAAAGTGATAAGTGACATTCAAAGTAAATTTTGATATTTCGTTCAAGCGTTCATCTAATAATAATGATTTGCCCGAGTATACTGATTAAAAATGTCAAAATAGAGCGCAGTATTACAGTTCGCTTGACAGTCCGGTCTGCCATATTTGTCGATTTGTCGGCATTTTGCCGATTTTCGCCTAAAATTTATCAAAATGCCGATTTTGGCTCAAAAAATTGCGATTTTTTGATAAACACTGTATCAAGGTAACTTTATTTGTTTTAGAATAATTTATTAATTTTGGGCACTCTAGAAAAATTGGAACATTAAAAAGAGACAACTGTTAATAAGTCGGCACTTCTACTAAGGGGGAAAAGGGGTTAGGTTTATTTGTTGTTATAAATACAGCAATGTAGCATTTTTTGAAATCAAGAATCAAAACATAACAAAAACGAAATATACAAATTTGTAAATAACTGCATCAATTTTTCTGTAGAACTTGCAATTCAAATATTAAAACGTTTTGATCTTGTAAATCTTTAAAATGATAAATTTGATACTTTTTGTTTTGTTTTATTTTGTTCAAAATGTGTTTTATAACTTGCAAATTTTTAAAAATTAAAGTGCCGATAAAGCCGATTTTTTTCTACAAAATTGCCGATTTCTCATCAAAATTTTCTGGCAACCCTGTTGACAGTTAAACCTTTCGTGAGTTATACCGGGCATACTCATGCTACACAATAACATTATTGAGAAGACGATGTGATGACCATTTAACAGTCTATACTTCCAATTTATTTTCTTATTACAATTCTTTTTTAACAATTAATGATGTTTTTCTTTAATACGTCGGCTCAGTATTGGTTTTTGCCTTTTTTATAAGACTGTATTGTAAAACCTTAGACGGCTTTTAGACAGAGAAAATTTTGTTTGCAAAGTTTTAATTTTATGAAGCGGATGTAAGGAGAATGGTGAGGGTACTAAAGACTTTCTTGTACTCATAAATTTGTTATGGTTTGCCATTCGCAAGATCAAACACCTCTACGTATAGACAGGAAATATTTCAAATTAAATTTGTTTGTTAAATCTAAAAGCAGTCTTAGTCAACGAACTCAAGACTCTTTTCATATTAAATATCATATAAAATATTGTAAATTGAAAACCGAAAATTCCTTTCAGTTATCTTTTCTTTTCTTTTTGTGTAACAGAATTGGTTTTTTATTGTGTTTAAAATATTTTTTAATTCACTACATCTTTATGGATTTTTGTATTATCTTAAGTGACAATCAAATATTTTAATGCAACATTTTATAAAAATATTGTATGCTGTTCTCAACAAATATCCAAAATGAAAATAAAAAAATAAACTTTAGTCTGGTTTACAATATAAATCGCCTTTATATTGTATCTCAACGCACGAGCCTTCTATTCATGAACTTCTTAATATTAATTTTTTTTTCTTTCTAATTTTGAAATCATATCTAAATTGTGAGAGAGATTAGTGAATTATTTTTATGTAAGCAACAACAATAATAAAAATAACAAAAACAAAAGTATGGTAATCATGTATGTTCACTGATAAGATTGTAGCAATTAAGAGCAAGAAAAAAAGGGCAGGTTTTATTATGCAACATCACAAAGCTGCCAAAATGTTTGAAGACCGACCACCAGCACCCATTACTAAAGTTTAAATGCACATGGTGAATATGTATGTATACTTATATATGTAAACATATCTTGAACTTGTATATTCTTTATACACTCCTTGCAACTTGAAAGAAAAAAAAAATATTCATGAAAACCATTTATCTATATTTCCTATCTATTAGTTGTGGTATTTAAGTGCAAATGTTCGTAAATTAATTTCACAAATTGCATTTAATTCGCTACAAAATTGCATCGTAAACTCGATTTAATGTTCTGATAAGAATTGTTTGATATTTGCCATCGCATCCAAAGTATGAGAGTGTGTCCAAGAATGTCTGTAGATGTGTGCGCGAATATTTTGCAACACCCATGCTTACCCACTAATATTTGCCTGCCAGGAATGATCAATAAAATTGTACCAAGATATTTTACAAATGTGTACATTTTCTTGCTAAAAAGTACTGATGTTTGTACAATAGAATAAAATTATTTAAAAAATAAGTTTTTCATCCCAGAAAATCTGTTAATATTTATTCGATTTATCCACGATATTTACAACTTGACATCCGAAGGTGAAGTCGAGTTAAAAAAAGTTGGCGGCGTCAACTTTATAGCAAAACTTCTTAAATTAAAAAAAAAAAAAATAATTTAAAACAATGAGACTTACAGTGCTGTTCTGGAATTAATGACAATTATCAATTATGACGTTATCATAACAAGATTGATTTAAATTGTATAATACTCTTGTATTAGGTTAAAAATTCATAATTTAGTTGTAATTTCCTTTTCGGTCCCATTTCTGCAGATCTGTTTATAACATCTCCCGCATCGACGAACCCGTTAAGAATACGCTCTAAGCGCTCTTGCGTCATTGTAGATCTGAACTAATTTTTTAAGATCGTAAATTTTGAAAATTTTCTCTCACATGTGAAACTAGTGAACGTAAGGGACAAAAAATCGAAAACTACTTTATGAAAATTGGGATACGTGGTTTTTCTGTCCACGTTATTCATATTTGTTGATGGATAGTATTTTTCGTTACGGTACTGAAAAAGATTAATCTCCGCCTTTAGCTCTGAAAAGTCGACCCTAAATTACTTTGAAAAAATTTTATAGTCATAATCACTAGCTTTAAGTTGGATTTATATTTCTACTCCGTAAATAACATCGGTCGAATAATTTTTTTTCTTGAAGGAGCTAGGGCGCGCTGATGATTTGTAAGTTATGGCAGCTGCCATGCCTGCCATACCTGTGTGCACGCCAGAGCTACAGAGTAGAACCAGCAAGACAAAAAAAAAAAAAAATTGACGCACTTGTATTTCCAATCAAAAGAACACCAAGCAAACGCATCTACCTAAGGTATATGTTATGCAGTGCCGCGTTTTCTAGATCGCTATATCTTTCATCAGCATTCTTCGCATTACATTCTGCTAGTTTCTAATTTTTTTTTCTTTGGAAAACGCTGCGTACATGTTGCTGCAAATGAACCTTAGCCGAAAAAAGTCAATTTTAATTCATTATTAACCCACGGTTCAAATCCTGATTGGGAACAATACCCAAAAGTAAAAGCATATTTTATTTTTAATTTTATTTCTACCTTCAGGCATTTTTGTTAGTTATGGAATAAATAAATAATGTGCCACGCCCTCTGAAATAGTATATAAAAGAAAGACAAAAATTAAACAGATTTTTGTTAAGCACATTTAACGCTTTATATTCGTGCCATTGCTGTTAAATCAGGTAACAGCCATTCTTTATCGATCAAAATTTTCTTTGATACCGCAATACGTTACTAATACAGTTTAAAGATTTACTATTTGCATGGCGACTCAGCTATGTTTATTACTTTTTTATATCAATATTATAAAAATATAAAGATACAAAAATGTAAGCGATAGCAGTTCATCTTTTTAACAAATTTCGGTTGCTATAAAAACTTATGGTTATTTCTTTTCTCTTTATAAACAAAATTAGTACCAATTAGCCAAGGCGAATAAATTATAAAGTGGTAGCGATGGCGAATTCGTTAGTTTTCGCCGTACGCACGAATGGCAAACTACATATAAAAAAATTGCCTTAGCCTTTTTATATATGGAGTTTGACAGGTAGACTAACGGCGAAAATTAATGAATTCGCCATCGCAACCACCTTATATTTGATTCGCCTTGCAATTAGCCATATAAAAAAAAAATACAATTTGTTAAATCATACGTTAGTTTTTGACCAGGAAATGTTTTGTTTTTACTTAGGGCAGAAAATTTATGCTATCATGTCGTGATATCGAGCATCTTAATTACAACTTGAAGAAGTGTGGTGTAATGTTGACTTCAATCTAGAATTTCCTATGAGGGGGCCTTTTCTTCGTTCTAAGATATAATTTTTGCTACTTGTTGCTGGGACAATTGTGCAAAAACGTGCATGGTCCACGGCGCATCATAATATTATAATATTTCGTTCAAAACTGTCTGCCTGTTTAAAATACCCTGAAGCATTACAGATTTCTAAAGTTTAAATTGTTTTTGATTTTGCGGACTTTAATCTAAAATGTGCCATTGTTGAATATCATTCATCCCTAATACTAAAAAATAACTTTTGTAGTTCTGCTCTTAGTTTAAGATGCAATTGATTCTACAACATTTATTTGCTCTTTTATGTTTAAAAATCACCAATAAATACAAATTAAATGTATTTTTGTTGTTCAATTAATTTACTCTTTCGGAGTTGGTTGGATGTTTCGTACGTTCGTTTATTTTTTGCTGTTTTGGTTTTTGATTTTAACAAGTTTTTGTACTTTGGTTTTTAGCTTTTTCACCCTCGTTGTTGGCTTTATTGTTGTTGTTGTTGTTTATTGACGTTTATTATTATTAGTTTGTTTTTTCATTATGTTCGATATTTACCACATGTTGCATGCTTGTAGTTTATATGAATATTTAATGTTTCGTTTTTATTTTGTTTTTTGAAAATTAATATTTAATTTGCTTAAATTGACATTTGAGTTAAACGATTTTGTTGTTTTTATTCGTAGTTTGTTGCATTCTAAACCAGATAAGCATGTGTTTAATTTTTTGCATTTGTTTATAGAAAAAATGTATTTCATCATTTATATAAAAAAATCTGACTTTTTGTACTCTCTATTAGTTTGTATAGCAACAAGATATTATTCTGAACTTTTTAAAATGTATTAAAAGTGATATGAAAATTTAATTCTCTTTAATAATTGTATACTTAATATTTCGGTTAAACTTTGAGCTTAAAAAATCTTACATATGGGTAATTCCATGGGACATTTGTATGCATATGGAGTAGTATGAATTGAATGAGGATACGTTTTATTAGGAGTGCAGAAATTAAGCACATTTGATACATTGTGGTAAAAAACAGAAATGATTTTGAATTACAATCCGTCATATTCAAATAAAAGGAGTCTTTGGATGATTTAATACTGAATAAAAATTAGTAATCGCGTGTAACATACCTTTCTTTAGATACATTTATTTATTTATTGAATCTTCAAATATGAACTAACAATAAGTATACAAATCTAAATACTAAAAATTTATTTAAAGCTAGCCAATGCTACACAACAAAGTGCTATATCATCTGCAAAGTCATCTGTCTCGATCTCAGATGATAGCAAGGGTATTTCTCCTTCTCAACCCAGCATGGCCGCCAAAATTGAAGATGTTACGTGCGAGTGGTTAGAGGTGTATCAAGTTTGTTGATATACTTTATCACGTACCTGGCGACTTCTGCTTTTACCAAGGGCACGCTTAGGTCTTCGTGAATTCAGAAGTTTTTAATATACCATGAAGCTGCTGTAATCATACGAAGAATTTTGTTTTGTTGCCCATAAATGAATTCAATAACACCAGATTGGTTTTTGAATCGCTTTGTACAACAAAAGTTTGCAATCCAATTTCAGGGTAGAGTTTCTACCGATAAGCCAATACAATTGCACTGTTTTAGTTTCATTTGAGTTAGTTTTGTATCAATATGAGACTTCCGCATAAGCCGGAGGTCAAAGTGAATGCCCAGGTAATTGACTTCATTGTGCTGTGGGATTACTTGATTGTTGATCCTGATTGGCAAGCATGTTTTCCTGCGAAGTGTAAATGTTACATGAATACATTTCTGTTCATTTACCTTGATTCTCCAGAGTTTTAGCAATTTCTCAAAATTTTTAAAATGTTTCTTTAAATTTCGCGAGGCTTATTAATAATTTTCGTGGACGCTAAGAAATGCAGTATCATCTGCAAAATTTTCTCTTAAAGTATATCTTGCTCTGAACTTTAATTTCGGAACGCACGCGGCCAATCAAATCTAATACCGTAGTTATACGAGGGCTGCTATATATATTTCTGGCCTGGCAACACTGAGTGCTGCCAAGTGCAATCTGACATTTCCATTGGAAAGTTTGTCATTTTTAAGCATAATCGTACTCAAAACGTTTTGACGTACGACCATTATTTGTGTTGTTTACAGTGACTTGAAAAAATTAATATAGAAAGGTTTGTTCTCGTTGGATTCCGCACAATTTGAAAGTCGCTCAAAAAAAGGCTCGTTTCGATTGGTGCAAAGAAATGTTGCAAAAATACAATTGCGGTGCTTCAAAAGACGTTTATAAGATCGAATCATGGATCTATGCGTATGAGCCCGAAACGAAACAACAATCGACCGTGTGGGTCTTCAAAGACGAGCAAAATCCAACAAAAGTTGTTCGTGGAAGAAGCACTTCGAAGCAAATGGTCGCCTGTTTCTTCGGCAAAACTGGTCATGTGGCGACTGTTCCGCTTGAGCAACGTAGGACGGTCACTTCTGAGTGGTACACTACAATTTGTTTGCCTGAAGTCATCGGAGAAATTCGAAAAACCAACAAGAGAAGACGAATCATTGTTCAACATGACAATGCGAGCTCTCACACATCGGCTCAAACCAGAGCGTTTTTGACCGGCCAAAACGTCGAATTAATGGGTCATCCGCCGTACAGCCCTGACTTGGCACCTAATGACTTCTTCTTGTTTCAGCACATCAAGAAAAAAAATGTGTGGTCAACGATTTTCGTCGCCAGAAGAAGCTGTTGAAGTGTTCAAAAACCATGTTTTAGAGGTGTCTCAATCGGAGTGGAAAAAGTGCTTCGACAACTGGTTTGAGCGCATGCAAAAGTGTATAAATCATGCTGGAGAATACTTTGAAAAACAATAAAACCATTTTTGATTATAAATATTCGCATTTTCACTATTAGGCCAGAAATATATAGAGCAGCCCTCGTATGTATTTGTTTTTCAGGACGTATGTGATATAATAATAACATTTAGGGCAACAAATAAAATAATATCAATAGTCTTACTCTACCTTTGTCTCTTACCCCATGAATATAGTGTTGTAGCGTTCACTTCTTAAGGTTAAATGTCAAAATTATCTAATTTTAATATTACAAAAAACGATAAATACATCCACGTTTTATGTTTTACCTCTTTTAAAAAAAAAATTCAAAGGTTTTTATTTTTTCTGATGTGGTTGACATATTCATGGAATTGTCCATATGAAACCATCGAAAAGTTATTATCTGAAACCTTATCTGCGCTTCAGGGGGTTTCTTAAATTAACAAGAAAAATATATTAACTAAAACGCTACTGTAAAATATAAAACAGTAGCCAACTCTTAAAACGAACTTTAAATAGCGGCATTTTTTCCTTGAAATGTTAAAATTTAAGTTTTTCAAAAAACTAATTACAATTAAATTGCTGCGTTAATTATAATCATCAGCATCGTTATGAAAACAAAATCTTCGAATGACGGAGAATTTAGTGGAAAGAGAAAAGTTATAAATAAAATTATACGTTTAAATCAAAACTTAATAAATAAATGCTTAAGTAGGTGTGCAGAGTTATACATACACTACGCCACGTATTATGCGTTTTGGTTGCTTTTTGAATCATTAAAGAAATTTGAATCGTTTTTGAAAAAAAGAATATTTTGTTTTATTTTTTAATAAAAAAAATTGTATTTAATTAGGATTTGAACTGTGAATATTATAAATGAATCGAAATTATTTTAGCACACCTTGGTTTGTGTGTAAATTTCCTCTAACCAATTAATATTGATATGAATATATCTCGTATTTTTATTTACAAAAGTAGTTGGTTAAATAGATGATGTTATAATTACACAGCTAACGTAGATAGATGCGAAGAATGCTGATGAAGGATGTAGCGGTCCAGAAAGTTAAGCATTATATTCTGTTGGCGTCTAATTTTTGTTGTTTTCTTTGGAAAACGTCCGCATACATTTGTAAAATAAATTTTTCTAAAAAAGATTTTTAGAAATTAAAATAAATGAACTAAAGCCAAAATAATTTCGATTCATTAAAAAAAATTTATGAAAGGCTAGCATTACTCTAAGAGAAAAAACAACAATTAATGTTTTAAACATTATTTCGAATATTTATGCAGGATGTTCTGGCCAAATTTAACTGAGCGATGAAGTGCGTCTGTTTATTCTAAGATTGCCATGAGAAAATGTCATGCCGGTGTGTAGTTGCAAAAATACAATTTTATTTGCTATGTAGCAATTTAATTGTAGCATGATGTACTTATTAGTCATGTACTGTCTTGTTTTGGTAATTAAAACAAGCTTCCGAGGTCGTAAGCTCTAAAAGCATGGGTAGTGAGTAGTATTTAAAGAGCGAAGCCAGTCGGTAAATAGACGGCTAACATCAGCCGCCGATTCGTGCTGCTAAACCCATTGTTATTTTCTTTCAAATTAAATTAATCAAATTATTTAGTGCAAAAATATTAGCTGCGTAGTTTCCAGTTTTGTACACTACCAGTTTTTTAATCTGTATATTTTTTAATTAGGAGATTGTATCAATGTGGTTTACCAAAAAATTTAAAAATTTTTAAAAATATTTTAAGATTAATAAATTAAAAAAAATATAAATTTAAATTTTTTGTCAGTTTCTGCCTTTGCTTAGCCTCTGCCGTTCGTCTTTTATCAACGGCTCTTTGGTGGTAATTGGATTCCTATTGTAGTAAAAAATTTACCTCTAGGGCCAGAAAAACGATTATGTTGTGATTTATTTCTTACTAAAAAATTTATATTTAAATAGAATTTGACGCCAATTAAGTCTTTCTTATGGCAAATATTATTTTAAAATATATTCAATGAAATTGATACCGTAGCGTTTATATTAAAAATTTAATTTAATTGACTAGAATTATGGACAAAGAAATAAGTAGTTAATGAGTTAAACCTGCTATATAAACAAGTTTTACCAGATGATCATGCAATTATTCGTTAGTTTGAAACCGAATCACAACATGTTAAATTTTGATCATTTTTCTGGTTATAATTTAAATTATCAGAACTAATTTGTTGGCACAATGAGAATTTCGATATTGTTTGTTTCGGTTTCATATAAAACCACTCTGGTAAGGTTTTTAAACTATCATCTATCTGTTATAAATATTCTTACGACTTAAAATTAGTTCTCTCATTGACATCAACATTCAACTACTAAGAAGAGTTAAAGAGATAAAAGCTTTATAAAAAGCTTAAAAAAAAATAGATAACAATCAAATTGTTGCATTTTCGCTACCAGTGTAGAGTGTCAAATAAGTCGGTTTTAACTGTTATAACTGTGATCGTATATTATTTAAAAAAAGAAAGGAAGAACAAAAAGTTTAAAAAAATGAAGAAATCACAAATTCAATAAAACGAAAACAGGAAAATTTTAAAATGTCTCACACAGTTTCATTAATAATTGTATTAAAAATGAATGAAAACGAATGCCAACTAATTAATACTCACGTATGAATACACACACTTTCGTATAATTGTATATATGTTTTAGAGGATGTATTTCTTATGTACCTTGAGGGCTTGCGTGTTAACATGTTTAAAATATGATTTTTACCTTTATGTAAGAAAAGAAAATCCCATTCAAAGAAAAAAAAAATTCCAAGCAACATTAATAATACAATTTTAAGATGAAAAGGAAATTATCGAAAACAATCATGTTTATTAATAAACAAATACATAAAATATTAAAAGATTTGTGAAGAAACGAGTAGAAAATCGTTAATCGTTTCAACTTTATTTCCACTTTTGCGTATTAAACAAAGAAGAGGGAGATAGGTAAAAGTTAGTGAATAGATAACTTGGCTTTTAAAACGATCTCTGTGCATAAGAAAATATCACAAAATATAATTAATAATTTTTTTTGACTTGGAGTTCTCCGCTAAGATACTTCTGAAAATAAAAGTAGAAGTTTTAATGAAAATGATCGCCAAAGAAGAACGCGTGGACGCACGCATGCAATGCAACCACAACAAAGAGATCAGATCAGATCATGACATCGATTGTGCTGCTTATTGCCTTGTTTTCAGAGAGTTATAAGAATGTCGTAAGGTGAGGGGCGATATGGTCAGGACCTGACGTAAATGGTTGTTTTAAATTTGTTTTAATAAACTTGAGCCATATAATAATTTGCAAAATTCATGAAAAGAACGGTTTTTCTGAACTATTTTAATCAGGCTTTTATCAGTTGTCTTAAGTTTGTCTTTTTGTTAGAGTTTCTATACAGAATGATTTTCGAATCCACAGTGTATGTCCATTTATATGTACATGAAAATAGTTAATTTCGTAAATATTTTAAATTTCACGGAATAAAGAAGTTTAATAAAAAAATCGAAAATTTTCTAAAAAGTCTGAAATTAAGCTAAAATACAGTATTTTGTGTAAACAAACAATCCATAAATTGATATGAAATTTTATAACAATTTCGTAACTTTTTAATTATCTTTCTTATAATAAACAAACAAGATAACTTCTCATTTTCCCTTTAAAAGCGGAAACATTAACTCTCCTCTAATTGATAATGCTGCCGCAATAATAAATTTCTTGTTTTCTTCAGATTCTTCTTTGGTTGACACTTTGAAATAAGTCACATTGGATGGTAGTCTTTATCAACGCAGCTCATTAAAGTGACAGGTGGTCAAAAAACACTTGATTAATAGGAAATCATCTTAAATATCAAAAGTTAACCTTGCGTAGCACCGTTAATGATGACAAAAATTTAAACAAAAACAATAAAAATACAAAACGCAATCATAAAATTCATTTGAGGTGATAATTCAATTCACATTCTTTTAATTAAAACAAACTTTCTAATTTCAATTTTACAAATTTATGTGTTAATTAAAAAATAAAACAAATTGAAAATCATAAAAGCGTGTGACCCTTAACACAATTTGTTGCACATTAAATTAATTTTATTATAAAAACACATTTTAAAATTATATTTTTTAATGTCATAATTTCAAATGTTAAAACAAAGTAACGGTACTCATTAGTTCTTTTTAAATTTACACTATTGAAATGTGGTGTAAAACAATTGTTTAATTAAACGTAAATATTAATTTTATGAGCTTTTTCTTATTTAATGAACATCCCCTTCTTTCTGTCGTAATCGTTTTATAATTTATTTGTCTGTTTGTGGAGCGGAGTCTATGTCTTGCTTTTTTGTTGTTTTTTAAAAACAAATTAATAAATTTCCAAAATGATCTTAACAAATCTCTAATGAGGGTCAAATACAAATCCACTCACACACAAAAAACGCTTCAGTTACTGTGAATGTTACATGCGTTACTCCCAGTACTTTAAAAGTCTAATTTGTTTTTTAAAGTAAAAGAAAATTAGTTTTTAACCATTTTAAGAAAATGTATTACTATAGCCGCTATGACAATGAACTGGTGTTCTAAAAGTGATGTAACAGAATTCACACACGGTATGTGTCATATATGAGAGTAATTAATTAGTTGTACGAAATGATAAATAATGATAAATAATGCTTGTAATTTTTTTTAGCATTATCATTATTTTTGCTAATGGTAATGCTTTTAAATGAAAAGGTTTCATTGATAGTTAGTAAAAAAAAAAATCATTACCATTGACTAATGATTAAATGGTTTAAAAATCATAATCATTATTGAATGTGTTTCTTGTCTTTCGACACTAAATACACATCTTAAAGTATAGTAGCGCAATATTTTGAAATGGCATTTAGATTAGTAAAATTTGGAACCTATTTTTGTTTTCGTGTAAATTGTAAGATTTGCTAGTTGTGGTGTTAGGTGACTTTAGATCTCAGAAATCATGTTTTATACCTACCTCTCTTAAAAACAATAATTTATTAAAATTTTTAAATAGAGAGCTATATACAGGAGTGTTAAGATTTACTTATTTTATGCAAAGGTTTTTTAAGATTCTGCGATAAAATGTTGTGTTTTATAAAAATAATTATTTTTGATTCAATTGTATGAATTAGTTACAAAACGATTTCATTAAAATTTCATTACCATTATTAAAAAAATTTGATTGAAATAAAATCTTTAGCACTTATGGGTAATTAAATTTTTTTCATTCTCATTTTTTCAAACAATGCCAATGAAAATTCAATAATAATGAAAAAATCCAAGTTTGGTTTATAAAAATAAATTGTAAGTAATAAATTATCTTTTAAATCGATATAAGCAGATTCATGAAAATTGTATAGCGGATGAACTGATATGTCTGCATTAAGAATAAGTTTAAAAAATTAAAATGAAATAAATAAAGGGTATCCTGATAGTAACGTGATTTTCATATGCCTTTTTTCGAGTCTGAGACCATAATTGGATGTTAAAATTTCATTGGCATTATTTGTAATAATGACGATAAAAAAATAACTACCATTTAATGGTAATGATATTTTTAATTACAATTATTTTTCCTAACGTTAAAATAGTGATTACAACTGATTAACAAATAATTGTTTTTATGAAACATAAACTTATGATCACAGAAGCTTAAAAAATATTACGCATAAAATAAATCTATACTTGAAAATTTTAATAATTTTTCAATTTTAAGTGAGATAAATTTAAAAATTTATGTCTGAGATCTAAAGGCTCTTAACACCCCAGCTTGCAGATCTTATTACTCACACGAAAACATATATATATATTCCCATAATGTCTTATTTTTGCTGAAAGTGTTAAAACATATTTCATAAATTTTTTGTGATAAAAGTGTCATTTTAAAATAATGCTTTACTATTCTTTATGACGTGCATTTAGTGTACAAAGACAAAGATTGAAGTTTATTAATCGCAATGCTTCGAAACAATTGAATCATTACTCAATGGTTTTGTTTTTTTTTAACTAATAATCATAAAAAAGCATTAGCATTAGTAAAACAAATGAAAATGCAAAAAAATAATTAGCATTGTTAACTATTCAATGAAAATGAAATTGGCAACTTATTAGTCCATCTAATAAATAACTCTTAGCTTAGTATGTCTGAATGTTTTAGATGATGTTTTAGTATGAAAATTTATTTTTGTGATTTTGTTTTATGTTAATTTTTAAATTTTTTCCCAATCAGGATTTGTACCCTTGATATTCACCCTTATTCTAGTTGTCGGCGTCGTCGTCGTTTTAGTATCAATATCACTTCGTATCATGTCGACGTCAATTCAATAAAAATTTTGCATTCTATAACATTCCTGTGACAATGTCGACGGTTTATCGATTTTTACGAAATTAAAATGCACATCCCCAAGTGTTTTGTTAAATTTTATTTGTGTTTGATACTTTTATTGTAAAATGTTTTCTATAAGTGAAGAAAATGTTGATTTAATTGATGATGAAAGCTTAAAAAAAAACTTGTGTTGAAAAAAAAACGTCTTAGGCAGAATTGCAACATTTTTAATTTGCCGTATCGCAAGTATGTAAACAAGTATGTACGTAAACGACAAATTCGATTTCAGCAAGTTACATGTCATTAGAATCGTTTTCCATGTCAACCATTTGAACTCCTGCTCCTTCAGAATTCAAATATTTCTGGAAGTTAAAAAGGTTTGCCACAGCTTCTTCCAGCGGACTGAGGGAAAATTGTTTAAACATTCCGCCGCCAGTGGCTTTACATTCCGCTTTATTAGCAACCATCTTTTTTCATTTTTAATTTCCCCATACCTTAAAAGTAATTTTACAAACTTTTTTTTATAAATCCCTATTCAATCCTTTATTTTGTTACCTTTTTGCCTTTCTTCTAGGCGGACCAAGAGAATTTAGAATTTTCCGATTTCTTCCTTTTTGCTTTAAAATTTCCTGAAGCAGTGCCTCTGCGAAAATTTTTCAATTTTTCAAATTAATTTGCATTTGTAACCTTCACTTTCTTACATTTTAAATGTTATATTTGGTTTAAATCACTTTCAGTCGTTATGCAAAAGGCGTCGACAGAAAACAGAGTCACGTCAATACAATATCGTCGTCACATTTGTTATAGAATACAAAAAATCTTTGAGCAGTAATCGATAAGTATCAATAACGATAAGTAGAATAACAAATGGAATGCGTCGACACATATCAACATTGATATGTGACGACGTCGACAACTAGAATAAGGGTGATTATAAATGAATTAAAATTTACTTTTTTCGGCTTAAGTTCCTTTTTAATTTAATTTAATTTAATTAAACTTCTAAAAAAATTTTAGTAAGAAAAATTATTTTCAAATATATGCAGACATTTTCCAAAAAAAAAAACTAACCTTCGGTATGGCTACAAAATGCAATTTTAATTTTTAATCTTTCATACTTGAAGGTTGCTACGAAACAAAAACAATTGTACAAGACGAGTTACAGAGAAAACGACAAAGAAATGTTTTAGATTGTGTATGAACTTCGTCTAATCAAATTAATATGCGAATTATTTGGTTAAATAGATGATGTTTACAATGTAAACAACCTAACGTAGATAGATGCGAGGAATGCTTATGAAGGATGTAGCGATCCAGAAAATGCTACATTTCATTCCTATGGTGTCTAATTTTTCTTGTTTTCTTTGGAAAACGTCCGCATAAATTTGTAAATAATTTTTCTTTTTTAAGTTATTTTACGTTAATTGTGCTTGATTATTTAAAAATAAACAAGTAAGAGTGATATATTCGGCTATGCCGAATCTTATATACCCTTCACCATCTATGAAGTAACTGCAAAGCAAATATTGAGGTGACAGAGAATTAAAAAAAAAAAAAATTTTTTTTGGTACTGCATACATATAATTTTAGATAAAAATGACATCGGCTCTTAATGGATTAAGCATTTTTAAAAAATTTTAGTATTTCTTTAAAGATCTCTTCAAAAGCTTTAAAATGATACCCATATTAATATTTCAAAAAATTTGAAAATTTCAGAGACTCGTAACTCGGAAAATATGGGTGAGCGTCAATTTTTTCACTTGATGTTTTTTCTTAATTTTTAATTCACTATCGCCCCTTATATTTATTTTTTTGATTGGAGTTACTTTATTGTTCCAAATGACATGAAAAAACTAGAGGTAGGCGTGGTGTTTAGCCTGCTGCCTCGAAGGACATGGACCGATCATGCTGATTTCCAAAAGCACCTCTTTCCACACTATATCTGATCGATTGACATATTTATTTTTCTGTCAAATTAAGTTTGCCACGGCAATCCTTTTTAAAAATAAAAACATTCTTTAAAGGCGCTGATTATAAATCAAACACAATTACTAAACAAAGAAAGAAACATTTAATTATGGAGTGATACGGAAGAGGTTTTAAACAATTAATCCCCTCTCAACGCGAAACTAAATTAACAATAGCAACAACAAAAAGCCTTCAAAGCTACCAACATTATTAACAACAACTTAAAGAAGGAACCGACTTTGAATGAATAGCTTTAACAAAATGTATGTGACAGCGACAACATCGCGTGATTAACAAATGCTATTAAATTGAAACTTTCAAAAAAAAAAAAAAGGAAATAAAAAACGAATTTTGAGCTTTTATTTTGTTTAAATCCGTTTGTATCTTTTTCGTTGGTCTTTTTTGACGAGATTTGATGATGTTGTTGATGAAATGACATGACATGACGTGACGCAAAAAATTATATATTTTTTTTGCTTATCTATTTGATTCTGAAAACAAGAAATGATGAAAGCAACACCAATGTGTATTTATGAATGAAATCACGTACTGAAAATAAACTGCGTACATGCATACATAAATACATACATACATTAATACATAAATTGTACAAATTTACAAATATTTGAATTTTTCTAAGATGTTGAAGTTTCGGCAACGCCTTTAAATGCCATAATTATAACAAAAATTATTAAATGAATGAAAATGGATGAATTGCAAAATTTGTTAAAAAAATATTAAAAATCATAATTTAAACGAATAGCGGTATTTTTGCGGATCATTTATATGGAAAACATTCATTTATTTTCCATTCATTAGCGGTGGTATAGTCTTCACACGCATCCAATGGATTAAAATTTTTCGAGAGATGATGATAAAGTTCTTTGCTTTTACTGTTAAAGATAAATCTTATTAATATTATAAAAGCAAATTCGGGTCTGTTTGTGAGGCTTTTGGACTCCCATTTGTAACAGATCATTATAAAATTTTGTACACACATTGCAAGTGGTGTAGAAAAGAACGTTATATAGTCAACAGCTTCCGTGGTTGAGTATTTGTTACCTAAATTCCGTCTGAATTTCAAAAGGAGTTTTAGGTGATTTTCAGTTGCGCGAGGCTAAAATTAATCTGATTCTGGAGTTACTTCGAGATTTTTCAGTTTCTACGCAGGCAAACATTTCTTTAGAATGTTAACGACTACCGAAGGCGCTTTTGGTACAATAAAGAATTGTTATCAAAATTTTAAGCCAGCACTTCTTTGTTTATGAATTAAACTTCTTAAATACAACGAGAAAATAGAAATTTTTCCCTTTTTAATGACTTTTTTAGCTGCCCTCGTAAAATAAATTATGAATGAAATCTTGTGCTTGTATTGAATACGATTTCAGTTTAAAAAGCTTAAAGAGGGCTTATTGTAGGCGCGGCATACATATTAAGGTCAAAAACTACTTGTAAAGCCTGTACAACAAAAACAATTTAAGTCGGCAAATTTCAATGCTCTTAATATAAAAAAGCGGTAAATGTTGTGTTAAGCCACAATTAGGTGAGCTTTCAAGTTTCTTTTATGTGTTTTTAATTTCACTTATTGTTTCTGTAAGACTTAAAGTTTTTAACTGAACGGGCTTGACCGTTTCATTAATTTGCTTTTTGGTTGTGGCTTATAAAACAATAATATCGTCTTAAGGATTTATTAAAAGCTAAGCAGGATGTATGTTAAAGTTAAAGAATGAGTTGGGTTCTTTTAGTTAAATAAATTTTTGCTTAAATGAAGGAACGTTCAAATATAAATGCGCAAAAAAAGGAAATACTTAATTATGTACGTCTGTCCAAAGTGACTGACTGACGCCACACGACAATCTGTTACCATTAATAATTATCCAACAGAGAAGCTTATGACTGAAATGTTTGAGGTATTTTTTGTATAGTTTTTAAAATTGTTTAAAAGTGTGAATTTATATTTTTGAAAGTGTTAACGATTTAAATAAAAAAAAAAAAAAAACAAAACAAAAAATTTATTAAAGATTGATAAGTTATTAAAGATTGATAAATCTTTAATTTTATTATTTTCCTAAATATCTCTTCAAAGGCTTTTAAATGATTTTAGTATTTCCTTAAAGAATACTTTAAAAACTTTTAGATGATGCCCATATTGATATCTTAAAATATATGGTGCACATTGGCAGTTTTCTATGAAAAGTTCAGAAGCCCATTACTCGGAAAATATGGGCGAGCGTCAATTTTTCCACTTGATGTTTTTTCTTATTTTTTAATTCTCTATCGCCCCATGTATATGTATTTTTAATTGGAGTTACTTCACGGTTCCAAACGATATGGAAAAATTAGAGGCGGGCGTGGTGTTGTGACCGGTGACTTGAAGGACATGGACCGATCTTGCTGATCTTTAATAGAAACTCTTTAGAAAATATGTCTGATCGATTGTCGTACTTAAGTTTTTTCTAGCTGATCTAGTGCCTTGGCAAACTTGATTTTAACTCTAACACGGACGGACATCGCCCAATCGACTTCGCTACGCATAAGAACTCAGAATAGATACACTTAATGGGGTCGGAAATAGATATTATAGAAATTACAAACGGAATGACAAATTAAGTTAACCTTCTTTAAACTTTTTGTGGTGAAGGGTATAAAAAACAATTGTTAAAATGCCTATAATTTTCTATAAAATCTTATATCTACAAGAAAACTGATTTAATTTTATTTTTTATTGTAACATGTAAAGAATATATGAGGGTATAAATCTGAAGCAGTGCTGCGCGTTATACTACCAAGTAAACAAGAATTCGATGCAGATATGACGCAAGTTTCAACTAAATCGCTATAGAGGTTTGCTGGCAATTTAGTACCAAAACTGGAGTTTGCTGCTTTTCAATTAATCGAATATGGATTTTATATTATTTGAAATGTTGCCGACAACGTGCACGTGTAGTCGAAAAATCATGAGGTTATTTAATCTGCTCTGTGGAACTTTAACCCCAGTTAGAAGAGTGAGTTGGCCTTGGGCTGAGTTGAACCATTTTTTTTATCGACTTCAAAAAAAGAAGGACGATATTAATTCGACTGAATGTTGCTTTTTTATATTTGTGCCTCCATAACTCTGTCATTTCTGGTCCGTTTTTGAAATTTTTTTCTTCATTTGAAAGAACAGTTCATAATTTTAAAAAGCAAAGGGTGTCCCCATTCAACATACATGTTTTTACGTGTATTCATAATACACCTTAAATGGCATCACTTCAAAATTAAAAAAACTGCATATCGCTATAGCTCCCAATGGCAAAAAGTAATACAAATTGGACAGCACATCAAATGCTATGACCATTATAGTAACAAGTATTAATATTTAAAACTATAGATTAAAGGGTGCTCCAATAGTTCATTTAATTTTAAACAGTTATAATCAGACGATTGAAATTTACAACGAATCTGTATTGCTAACAACGCTATAACAATAAGTATGAAATTTGGATTTGAAAATTAAAGGGTGTCCCAATAGTTAATGTAATTTAATGTATGTGGCCAAACTTTTCAACCGTTATAGACAGAGCCCACTAAGCCCGCTATATCAACAAGTTTATAATTTGAATTTGGAATTTAAAGGGTGTTCCCATTATTGATTTAAATTAATCTATATGAGTTTATCTTTTAAGCCGTTATAGATAAGCTCTTGGTAATTGGCCAGAATATCCCCTACTTTATTTGTTATAATAAGAAGTATAAATACTTTAAATTATAACTTAAAGGGTGTTAGAATAGTTGATAGTATTTAAAGCATATGGCCAAACTGTTAAACCGTTATAGACAGACGGTTGAAATTTTCAAAGCCTACTACAACAGCAAGTATAACATTTGAATTTCCAAACAAGAGGGTGTCCCTATAGTTATGAAATGTTGCCCAACTGTTGAACAGTTGTAGACAGACGTTTAAAATTAACAAGGCTGCTAAAACAAGTATTAAGTTTGGAGATAGAATTTGAGGGTACCACAATAGTTAATGTAATTTCATGTAAGTTGCCATACTTTCGAACTGTTATAGACAGACAGATGAAATCTGTTTTGATGTTGGTTTTTCTTTGGGAGAAATATTATATATTCGGAACGCTATGCAAACAACTGTCAATTAAACTACAACTCTTAATTTAATTATTTAAATTATTGTCGAAATCGTAAAAAAATCTTTTATTAAAACCTTTGCCAACAAATCCCAAAAGAATATATACATTTAATGAAACCACTTTTAATAAATGTATCTCTTCTTTTATCACTACCTTTTCCCTTCGCTTTGTTTATAATAAATCTTTTAATTTGTTGCTCTTTATAAAAGTGTCACACATTAAAATAAAATAATTTTCTAACAATCAACTTAAAAGTATAAAAGATTTTTTCTTCAGTTTCATTGTTTAACAAAGATATCAACTTCATAAATTATACACTGAACCAATTTACACAAATTAAGAACTTCCGCTTTGACGCCTTTTATCTTCAGTTAAAAAAGAGTGTGAGAGAGAGAGAGAGAGAGCGAGAAAAGAAAAGGAAAAACATGGCTAATTTACATAAACAAACATTTGTGCAGAATAATAAAGAAAAAAAAAACAAATGCAAACATATTAACACCCAACACTTAACAATAATAAAAACACTGGAGATATGTTAACAATCCACTTAAAGTCGAGATAAAAAACAACAATAACAGCAGCAGCATCAAACAAAAAAAGTAAAGAACCCATTATCCAGGCATACAAATGAGTTTGAAGTCTAAAGTAATTCATTTTACTTTCATCTTGCTTTCATTTGGATTTTTATACGAGGCAGAAAAATTTTAGGTACGTTTTTA
Organism: Gymnosoma rotundatum; assembly: GCA_916610165.2. NCBI lineage: Eukaryota > Metazoa > Arthropoda > Insecta > Diptera > Tachinidae > Gymnosoma > Gymnosoma rotundatum. Next base: position 103,174,741 of record OU744340.1, read on the forward strand.
CATACGACTTTGAATAGACAATTTTAAAATGCAGCAAAAGGATGTACCAAAATTGGTATCAAAAACTTTTAAAATTAACTTTATTTCAAAAAGAGAGTTTGTATGTGCTTTAATTCCTATAACTTAAATACAATCGACAAAAAAAATCTGCGCAATTACGACACCTTTTTTTTGTAAAAGCTTACATAAAAAAATCTTTAAAAAACTTTATAAGCCTCCCCAGGGAAACAGTCAACGAAATACATTCTAATTCTTCATCATCTATCTCTCATACAAATATCAGATTATTGGCTGAACGATTTTTTTTCTTTCTGTAGCAGCAGAGAAAGAGGGTTAAAAGCTGTACGTGTACGTGTGAGTGTTTGTAAATAAAAAGCTGGTAATACTTAGAAAGAGGGTAAATGTAATGTATGCCATTATACAACAGCCTTTTAAACAGCTTTAGTCGTTTGGCAAAATGTTGGTGGCAAAGTATTTTTGTGCATTTGTATGCACGAAGTATCATTTGTGGGCAATTAGCAAACAAGTGTGAAATTCCATTTGGGTGAATGAAGAATGGAGGAATAAGTTAAAGCAAATAACAACAAAAAGTAAAAAAAAACTTAGAAATGATTTTAAGGATATTCTAATGATACTTAAGGGTTGTTTGCAGCAGCAGCAACAACAACAACAATAATTAATAGCATAAAATAGGGTGGAATGGCAGGAAAAGCTAAAAACGAAAATTAGATTTGAAAAGATAGATGATTGAGTTTAATTTGGAAAGGTTAACATACAGCCAAGAGAGATTTCAGCTTAAATATACTGGTGGTATGAAATAAAAAAAGTGTTTGTGGATGGTTAATGTCTGCAACTTAAATGTTTGAAATGTTTTAAATAGTGTCGATTGAAAAAGTTCCTTAAGGATGTAGAGATTGTTGGTCTTCCTACAACATTTTTTTTCTTAGTTTATTATACAAATAACAGAAAGTAGGGTGATGCATTTTTACACTTATCTAGTGTAGGGCAATTTGTTTGAATCACATTTTTACGATTTTCCCTTTGAACAAATGAATAAAATTAATTTTGGCTTAAGTTCAATTCTATTTTATTTCTAATTTTTAACAAGAAAATTTATTATTTGGAATCTTTTTTATATTAATTTACTTTAATTGTGCTTGATTCCTTCAAATATAAATATTTCATGAGAATATCATATTTTAAACTAAAATAAAAAATGAAATGTATCACTGCGGGGAATGCATATCCATATGGCTATTTCGCTTCTGCTCATATACAGCTCATTAGTGGATTCTTCCCAAATTTTGTAGGGAAAACCTCAGAGTCTTATACCAAAAGCCAAATTGATGAAATAAGAACTCCATTGAATCAATAAGGCAAAAAGCCATAAAAAACTCTAAAAATTTTAATAGAAAATATTTTTATTTTTCATTTCTAATTTTTTTTTTTTAGAAGAAGAAATATTACTTTCACATGTATGCGGACATTTTCCAAGGAAAACAGGAAAATTAGGGACCTGCAGAATATAATGTTGCATTTTCTCGATCGCTACATCCTTTAGCTAAAAGTTGTTCCACGTAATATGTTTTTTCCCTGTAATTTAAAAAAAAATGAATTGGATTGTCGCCAAAGCATTTTATAGAAATAATCAATTCAAATTCATAACACTGTTAATGAGTTTGTTTGTCGGTAATCAAAACTACGGCAAACAAAACTACTTTAAAAATTAACAGTCTTGTTTAGTTTTATTAGTTATGGCGATTTGTCGCCAAACGTGGTGATACAAAATTTCAAATTGTGAGAAGCGAGGTTCTTGGTGGCATTTAAAATACTTTTCAAATTTTTTGGCTATTTTTTATGATTTTTCCTACGATAACATTGCATTTAAGAATAAATAAAGAACCAAATTCGGTTTGACTGCTATATATGTATTTATGTTTTCATCTGACTATTATACACAAACATATATTGATATTTGAATTAAATACCGAATGGTGAAGATGCTTATAAAAAAGGCAGTGGGATATAAAAATTTTTAAAATTAAATGAGAAATGATATCGACGAAAAAAAAAAATAATAATAATAATAAAGAAAATAGTCAAAATACCAAAAATTGAAAATACATTTGCAAAATCGTTTTTGAATATAGGCGACATTGATTTTGGCCCAGATGTTAGTGATACATACGTTGATTTTACAAGAAAGTTGTAAATGAAAAAGTTGCTTAAAGAAATGCTTGATCGGCTTCCAGAAAATTTGTCTATTTTTGAAGTTTATTGTCAATTTTCAATTTAAAAAATTCTGTAACTCTGTACCTTAAAACTAAAATTTCTAGTATTTATTATATTATGCTAATATCCCACAACATTTTTAAATAAAATTGCAATTTATTCGTTGGTTGGAAAAGCAGGTATCTATACGCATTTCGCCGGTCTCTTAAGCCAGCTCATCAGGAAACCTTTATCGAATTGGCTTCTTAAATAACTCTCATGTTGTTTTTGAAGTTCCTATACTTTAAGGAAATGTTTTTGATTTTTCTAAAAATTTGGATAAAGGTTTCCTGATGAGCTGGCTTAAGCAACCGGCGAAATACGTATAGATATGTACCTGCTTTTCCAACCAACGAATAAATTGCATTTTTTTTAAAGTGTTATGGGATATTAGGATAATATAATAAATAATATTATAAAAATTCCCAAAATAATTTTTAAAATAAAATTTCTAGTGTTTAAAAAGTTTTAAAAAATGAAGAAACGCTAATTGCGCACATGGTTTTTATGAAAGACATTAGGGAAGACTTTATTTCATAAACTAGACTTAATATTTCGAAAACAAAGTATTAATATGTGGATTGTTCCAACAGGTAATGCTTATTGTGATAAAAATATTAGCAATTATGACTATTATTTCATTCCAATGGAAGATATGTTAGGTAGAGTTAATAAAAATGATCGGAGAAAGGATAAAAAACAATTATTATTGTCGAACAAAATATGTATGAAAGTTTTGATTCAATAATTGATGTGTTCTTAAATCGACTTTTTTTTTATTTTTAACATACAGCCCAATTATGAATATTCTCACGGAATTTCTTTTCCACGAAAAAAATTTTTCTCGAGAAAAGATTCCTCCAATTATGAATTCCGTGGGAATAAAATTATAAAAAAGTGGCATCATCGCAATTTCAAGGGAGTTTTTTTTGTTTATTTGCATTTAATTTTTATTTTATAATTTAGAATACCTACTTTTTCCCTAGGATTTTTTTCACTTTCCGCAGTCAATCAAAAGGGGAAAAATTTATAATTGGAGAAAAGGGAAAAGTAAAAAAACTCGCACGGAATTTTTGTTTATAATTGGGCTGATATATTAAAATATTTTATTATACAACTATGATCTCGAAGTTTAAGTTTTGATTGTATGGTTTTCAAATGTTGTAGCAAAGCAAGGCACCCACCCTTTACAAATGGAATCTTGAAATTTTTTTATATTGTTATAAGCCATGCAATTTTTATGTTTCATGTTAAAAGAAGTAAATTAAATAAAGATGTTTTTTAACTCATATTACATATCTTTTATAGTAGCGATATTTGGCGATATTAGAAAAGCCGTTTGGCGAAAAAGCTTGAGAAAACTGGCCACACTGGTTTTGATAAAATTGTTTTAATTATTTTGTTAGATGAATTAGTAACAATATTTTCACTGCGTTTGAAATATTTTTTCAACACGTTGTTCACGAGTAGTAAAGAATGCTCAACAGTTTCTGAAGAAAAATTAATTAATTTTTCCATTTTAAAAATAATAAACAAATTGTTTGTGAATAAAAGATTTTTATTCTTAGTCCCTAATTCAAATAAATATGTAAATAAAAATAAAGATTTGTATATCGATTTTCATGAAGTAAGAGATATTTATGTTGAAGTATACTAATGCAAACGCTTTATTGTAGAGCTTGCTTATTTTTTTTTTTTTATTTAAAAAGGGTTTTCTGTAATTTTAAAGACTTATTAGCTTCTTTTAGGAAAATTTGTTTGTGATTAACACATAAAAAAGAGGCTCATCAAAATAATATTTATCAATTACAAATGACTTAATTACTGCTCGAGGGTTCTTAGATATGATTTAAAAAGGTAAAATGAAAGTCTATATTTTTTTCTTTTAATCAATACGAAATTAGAACTGTTGCATAAATATAATAAAAAAAAATAAAATCATTAACTACTTACCCTCTTTTTAAGGTAATCAGAAATTTATTTAAAGTGTAAGTACTGCCAGTAAGTAGGTACAAAAAAAAACTTCTTCATTATTGTCATCATCAAAATAATCATTATTTAACTGGCGTCAATTTACTGTTTAAATGTCAAACAAAAAAGTGTTAAAAGCCGAAAAAATAACAAAAGAAAAGACTAAATGTAAGCAAAAAAATATATATATAATAATGATGAAAAAAAATCCTAAAGAAATAAAATAATTATTAAATGTACAGCGGCAACAACATTTTTATATGAAAGAGTGAAATAACCATAGTTGATATGAATTTGAAAGAAAATATTAAATGGGATGATTCCAATGGATGCTTTTAGTATTTATTTAAACTTGTGAATAAAAGAAACTAGTTTAACCAGATATTTTAGTTTTTTGTCATTTCAAACTGGGAGGAGTTCTTGCAAAACATCAGAGATATCAGTGATGCTGCATATAAGAATTCCATTTCAAGAAACAAATACAAACAGTAGAAAACAAAATATAATCACCCTTTTGGTAGTAAAAAAACAAAACATCTATAATTCATGGTGAATTTCTCGCTCTCTCTCTCTCTCTCTGATTCTCTGGATAATTCACAAATGTTCAAAATGTTTAAGTTAAGGAGAAACAGTTACTCAATAATTTTCCCCTTAAATCTCTCCCAGTTGCTATAAAATTTGTTTTCTGTGTTGAATTTTGTATATTTATTTTCACCTAATTTCAAGATGGCCGTAGTTTGAGTTGATTCCTGTAAATAAGTAAGTTTTAAGTTATATCCAGTAACAAAGTTTAAAATGTTTAGTTTTACTTTTTTGGAATAATAATGAGCGTTTAGTTTATAAAAGCAGACACATTTTGTGTAGAAATGTTTTTAATAATTTAATATTATTATAAACGTTTGCTTTTTAAGTTGACTTTGCGTATAAAACATGGTTTTGATAAAAATTTAAAAAGTTAAGTATTTTGTTAATGTTGACTAATTAAATACTAACTTTTATGACTGTTCCGAAAAGCTAATAAAAATATAAAATACCTATATTTTTGTAAAACTTTTTGCTCAACAAGTGGCTTTTGCATAAACTTGTTCTTTAAATCCTGTTTTTTTTTTAATACAAAAACACGTATCTAGCAGTATTTGATTTATTTAGTTTTATGTGAATATGTATTACATTCATAAAAAGTAATTTATATATTTATTTAGTGCGATTACAGCTTTAAAATTAGTTTTAACAATTAATAATAAATAGATTTTAGCTACTTTATTATTTATCCATAATATTTGAAAAATAGAAAAATTAGGAATTGGGCGTGCGATGTTTTAAAGCAATCTTATGAAAAAAAATGTTACGTGGGTTTTTTTTCATATGATTCTTAAATGATAACTCTTGAAATAATTCCTATTTTTAAGACTTTTTAGTGTGCCTTTACTCACATTTTCTTAACTTACCATCCACTTTATTAACAAGTATTAACTCAAACTCTTACAATTTTTTAAGTATTGATCTGGTCATGCTTTCAAATTAAATAAAATGACCTTTTCATATACAAATTTTATACATTTATATAACATTTCTACAACGGTATGTTAAATTCGAATGGTACGATCATACATTTTGTTTTGTATCACAATCAAAATATGGTTGTATCGTATCGTATCTAGCTCCCAAAAAACCAAAAAATTTAGTTGTGTTTTTTAAACTTCGACTCTAGGCTTAATTCTATATTATTTTAAAGCGCATTTCAATATTATTACAAATTTTTTAACAGATTTTCATCTTACGTTTCAAATTATATAAACGTAATAAACGGACAAAACAGATGTAGGTGTCTTATACTAAGTTACCTCCAAACAAATTCTTAGTCTCCAATATAAATAAAAAAAATAAATTTTTATTTAATAAATCAACGATTTGTTTGCTTAAAAGAGTTATCTAACTTCTAAATAATTATTCGTAATACACACAATAAATTGTTCATTATTCATTAAATAGCAAAATATAATGAAGAAACATTAAATACGCGAAACATTTAGACAGAGGTGCACTTATACTCCAATAAACATACCTAAACCAACTTTTCTAATGTTAATTTCATTAATTACGATATTATGCTTACCTTGAAAATATCATAAATATATATCAACATACTCGTATGTATACCTATAAAAACTTAAAAACTAATTAATAACTGTTAAATCATACTGAAGAATAAATTTATTTAATATAAAACTATTAATTTTTGAGGTGGATACCTACCTATAGAAAAAAAGTTCATTTTGTTTTTAAAACAAGTATGTACATAGCACAAAATTATTTTCAATAGCTAGGTATATGTATGTATGTGTTTAAAAACATTCAATCAAATGTAAATTAGGTATCTATTTGGAAAAAAATTCGTTTCCTATCATTAAAAAATCCATTTTAAAAAAAATTCATCCACTCAAAGAAAAAGTAAATCCACCACTAAATCATAAACAAAATTTCCCCACAGTACAATAAATTCTTCATATAAACAAGTAAAATGAATTAAAAGTAATATGACATCCATTGCATGAATCTGAAAATCAACACTAACAGCAGCAAAACATAAATTTCTAGAGAGTCAATTTAAATGTAAGTACATATTTGTTTAGTAATGTCATAAAAGGCATGATGTTTTTATTGAAGCCTAATGAATGTCAATTGAAAACAATTACGACCAATAAATGCCAAAAAACACAAGAAAAATAAAAGAGATGGAGGCAGACACACACTCATGCACTATTGTATTAAACAGCAAGAGAAATGCAGAGAAACATAAAATAATATAAAAACTAGAGACCACTTGTTTGCATTAAAAATTTTTTGTCTTGTTGTTGTCTTTGCTTTTATTGAGTAAAATAAAGACAGAATACTGTTGACACAAGAAGAGAATGACTATTTTCTATGTGAATAAAATTCACAGCAATAAAGGGGAGTTTAAAAACCATTTAACCAATTAACCAGCGAGTGTGAGAGGGAAGAAGATAACACTAATATTAAATAAATGGAAGAGCATGTGAATGCTATAGTGTGTGTAAAAATTTGATAAAAGTAACTGGCGCCACAAATTACTGGTTTTTTCAACTTCCTCCTCTATACAAAAGTTATTTGGATTGTTTGTTTGATTTGGCTAAAACACCTGGTGTTTAGTCTCGTTCGAACAGCATTTAAGCCAAGACGTGAATAAAAGGTTTTTTCTTTTTAACCTGTAAATAAAAACGCATGAAATAAAGCGAACGTTTTTAAATAGACCAGAGAACAAATGCCAAATTGTTAAATAAATAGACAATATTAAAACCAGATTGACATACAGGCATAGATGTAAATATTTACGGTGGCAAAAAAAAAGAGAAAAACAAAATTATTGTAGAAATATAAAAAACACACAAATATATGTAAATGAAAAAGCAAGTGCCAAGTGTTTTTTGCTTAAATATTAAATAATCCTGATTATTAAAAATTGTGTCAAAAAATACTTACAAAACAATCTCCAAGATTTTAAAACAAATATTTATAATAATTTGTGTTTATAATTTAGAAAATAAAAATAAACTTTAAACCCAATGACAACTATGCCTCCGGAAATGTCCACCTCGGCTACAAATCCTTCTGTAGCTTTGCCTAACTCTAGAGTTACCAGTGACTCTCTTTCAGCTTTACAAGTATCGCGGTCCCGCTTTATGATAACGGATATTTTAGCGGCCCATCAATCAAATCATTCACATCAACCGCAAAGCCATTTGAATCAACAGCAACAACATGCCGCCTTGCAGCATTACATAGCACAACAACAACATTTAATGCAACAACGGCATCAACAGCATGCAGCAGTAGCGGCCGCATCACCGCCCTCTTCACCCCACCAACATTCTTCAGGCCAGCACTCCCAACATTTGCCCCCGCCACCACTAGCCAATACAGCAGCACCAACAGCACATCCTCATTTGCAGCCACATCATCCTTTGGCGCATATACCACCAACGGCCTTAATTGGATTTCCTTCCGCTCATAATGGTTTTAATGCAGCTGCTGCAGCACATTATGCTGCCCTACAGCGTGATGAGCGGGAACGCCTTAGGGAAATGGAAAATCACCATCATGCGTACCGAAATCAAGCTTCGCAAGATCTTGATCATGATGATCGTTCCCGTTCGCCTACTGCTTCCATGTATACTCGCGATTCTCGTGAACTCAATGGCCAAGCAATGCCAAGTGGTAATGCCGTCGGCGCTGGTGGTGGTAGTAGTATAAGTGGTGATCAAGCCAGTACAATAGAGGACAGTGACAGTGATTGTGGTAAGTGTGAAAAATTAGTAATTAAATAAAAAATTGTGTCTGGTAAATTTAATATTTTTATGTCAAATGAGTTTTAATTTGTTGTAATAATTTCATTTTCTTTTAAGGAGGGATACTTTAAGTAATGGTAAAATTTTTAAATCAAATTTTTTCAATTTAAGTTTAGCTGAAGGTAGTTCAATAACAGTTAGAGAAAATTGAAATTGAAATTATTGTACTAAATTCAACAAATTTTCAGAAATTAGAAAGTAACAGGTAGAAATTAAATATTGCCAAACTATTTGTGTTTTCAGTTTTTTATTTTTAAATTATTAATTTTGCAGAGTTTTTTTGTGCATTTTTTTGAAATAAGAAATCCATATGACAGATACAAATTTTAAAGTTCTGTTGACTGTTAATTTATTGTAGGATTCATTAATCTGTTACACTTCCTTGGGACATGTTTCAAACTTAAGCAAAAATTCACTGGTACTCATGCAGTTTAGTAAGAATAATTTTTTGCCGCCGCTCGTACTGTTCAGAAAAGGAATTATTATAAAAAACAATAAATTAGGCGACATGTTTGATAACAGTAAAATACGGTTATAATTTCAATTTATTTTAAACGTTATTCGTTATAGCCGCGTTACTACTACAGAAATAAATAAATATTTTAAGCGATTTAATTTGATTAATGTATTAACGTAACGAGTATTATTCTGGATGGGCCTATAGCCCTTTAACAAAGAGGGAAGCTATCTCATGTATTAAAAACTCCATAAGAAACAGAAAATTCTGTGTGGGAAGCCAAATTTTATCTGACGGTGCCTTTGACCTCTCCTTTCTCAGACAGTCGTATTCACTCCAATAATTTTATAATGAAGTTTACTAATTTAAAATAGATTTTTTTTTAATTTTCAGTTTCAACCTATGCTTTGCTTTTATCAGTTTTTTAAATATTATTCACAATATAAATATCGTTTTTCGAATCGTATTTTGATTTTTTTTTTAGTTTTTAATTAAACAAATAAATTTCTAGCAGTTATGAATTTTCGTTCAAGGAAAGGTAATTTTAAAAACGTTTAATCAATGCGACGTTAAGATATTGTTCGCTTTAGTTGTGTTTTACTGAAAAATAACATTTAACTTAAAATAGAAAACAAACTCGAACTGAAATTTAAATTTTTAAATTTTAAATTTTTAAATTTTTATATTTTTTAAATTTTTATTATTTTTTGTTTCAAATTCAAACATTTGATGTTAAAATTATTGTTTTTTTTTTCTTTTTGCTAAAACAGTGGTTTATTACTAAAAAAAATTCCGTACACACAACTCAGAAGTTTACAATTTTGAGTTACGACCCTGTTGCAGCCACGACCAGAAAAAGTTTGGACGATTCGCTGAAATATTTTCCTTCTTCAATTTCTATTGCATGACCCGATTTTTTTTTCGTTCACAAACAATAATTTTAATATCAAAATTTTTTAAACTTTTTAAATAAAAAATGCTTCAAAAATAAAAAATTAAAAAAATGTTGCCATAATCGTAAGTCCATGATGTAAAGAAAAAATATCTGGGGCACGTCAAAACCATTTTATTTTGTCAAATAAAAGTAAAGAAACTTTTTTTTAGAAGAAGACCAAAGCTAAAGAAATTTATGTTGTAAAAAATAGCATAAACAATAATATTTTAAACGAGAAATTTTTTTACGAAAGGTTTTGGCATTCAGGCATAAGACCAATACGATTTGCTACTATTGACTGAATAATAACATGAATAATGTTGACTATAAAGGTTTCAATTGTTGCTGATTTATCACCATAAGCTAGTGACTTCACTTGGCCCAACAGGAAATAATCTAGACGTATTAAATCGTTCGACCTTGGAGGCCAATCGATATGCCAGTTTTCGAAATCAAACTATTGCCAAATTTTGATTTTAACAATGTGATGATGGGTGCGGCCATATGTCACGTAGCGTTATCCCAATATCGCCCCGATCAATGTCATCCATATTTTCAAACAAAAATCATTGATTGTTGGGTTTTGACACACATTATGGTAATTTTTCTGAATGTAATGAAGTCTGCGGGGTCTATTGTTGTGTTGTCACAAACACATCGAGCCAAAAATGAGGCTCATTTTAGGGATTTCACTATAAATTGATTTAAATTTAACAGATGACTGATATTCAAAGAAATTATGTATAATTCAGTAGCATAATTTAAGCGCATTGTTTGACAGTTAACTTTTTCATAAGCTGTTATATCTTACAACAGTGTTTCAACAAAAGTGTAAACGTAAGATTTTCTACAATTCACTAGATAGATTATAATGATAATAAAAATTTTTTTAATAACATATTTTCATTAATCTTTTATTAAAAATATAGACAACCAATAGGATTAAATTTAAAATAAACTTGTTGTATAATTGGAAAATAACTAATAGAAACACTTAATTTTTTTCTTCATGTTTATTAATTAAATACCAAAAAACTTTAATTCTTTAAGCTCATATTAAACAAAATCCAATTTCCGTTTTAATAACAAGCAAAAAAAAAAGTTTTTATTTTGTGTGTTACTCCAACATCAACCGCTGAAGAAGAAAAGCGATTACATGAGGGGAGTGAGATACAACACACTTCAGCTGTCATCTTAATGGAAATACAACCAACCATGCAATCAACAGTCAGTCGATAACACATGAATAAAAAATATATTTGAAAAAAAAAGCACTTTTCGTTAAGAAAAACCTGTACTTTCAAAATATAATTCCAAAAAATTGGCTTAAATGAAACGATTAGTTAAAATAAACTTAAATTGTTACAAAAAGTGAAATTTAAGAAAGATATGAAAAAATTGGAAAAAAATCGAAAACAGCAAATTAAACTACAAAAAATAATATTGTATCAATGACTTTATCAAAATGGAAATCTCATGTCTGATATTTAACGAATTTGTAATGAGACTCCCTACCGCCAGCCATTTACACACCGTTTTCTTTTGACATAACTGAAAGTTAAATAAATTTCGTGCAATTTGACTGAAAATGGTAACACTTTCATTGGGGTAGATAAGCTTGTTTGAATACGGCTTAACTAATTCTAGAGCAAATTAGGAAAAAAAATTTTTTCATTGAAACAATTATTTATTTAATTAGAAAATTGTAGTTTTCTTTTTTGATTAAATATATAATTCATACAATTATTATTTTAATTAAAAAATTTTGTACTTATTTTTCAATTAAAAATATAATTGAGAGAATTAAAAATTTAATTAAATTGCAATCTGCAAGCAAATAAATCTTTCTTTTGTGTAGCTTTTGTATTATTCTTTTTTTCTTCTTGGAAAAGTTTTGACATCAATCAAAAATTATAGCGAAACAGCTAATTTTTGTCTTTACAACAAGATGTTTTATAATTTTATGGCATTAAAAACGGAAAATTTTGAAACAATAAAACATTTTTAGAAAGAAATTTTTCTACGTAATTTTTAATCAAAATAATTTTTACAAAAAGTGACTGTGTTCTTGTAAAAGTTAATGGAGAGCTTGCGTATTCTGAAACCACATGTAAAAATGATCGTCGGTGCTTGTGATTGGCCGATTCTGATATTGATTGCAATGAACTTTCTAGAAGACCGAAATTTCGTTGAAGATGGTTCATTCGTGTCATTGCAAAGTCATTGTTATTAACGCAACGGGATATTTCCTTAAGATTGAAAGTGTGATAAATTACACAAAAGGAAAAGAATGAGACACTGCGTTCTATAGAACAGGCTGCTTTAAATTTACAAGAGAAAAGTTTATTTTGTATCGGATTTTTATTTTATTTCGAGCAGCTAATTATGCGATGCATTGCGCCGGAACTATGGAAACATATCCGGGGATGAAGGGTTTTTTGTGGAGGTTTCTCATATTAACAGCGGTTGCCATAACCAGCATTAAAAATGACTTTTTAATACAACTCAAAGCATATACTAGCCAACGAGGGAAATCAACTATGAAGCAAAAATCACTGTACATAAGAATTGATATTCTTAAGGAGATAATGAAGGGAAAAAGTCCAGAATGTAATAAATATTTTTACCATGACAGTACGCGTCCTCATATTAATTTACCAGAAAAAGACTATTTCAAAAATAGTGGATGGAAAGTTGTAACTTATCTGCCTTTCAATTCAGACTTAGGTCATTCTGACTATAGTGCTTTACGCTTTTAAAGAAATTTCTTACGAAGGAAATCATTTTAGGGCGAGGGGTCTTACTAAAGTTTTTTCTGTGACTGGTTTAGAAGTACCTTGACATGCTTATCTACGTCAATGATTTAGCTACAACTTTTGGAGCTATAAAAAACAACCTAGTGGTTGACATACGCTTCCTTAAGCCGAAAAAATATAGGAGTCTATAAAATCATTATTTTGATGCCGAAGCCTTCTATTGCCAGAAGGATGGCCAGTACTTTTAGTGACATCGTTATTAAAATTTTTATTTTTATACTTTCTCTACAGCACCACAACAAATACTATTAAACTTACAAAAATTTCTTTTTTTTACTTCTTAAAAAACTTGTTTCAACGTATCAAGACAAACAAGCATTCGATGTAGTCGATGATTTGTCGATCTATTTAATTGTAATTAAGTGAATAATTTTTAACCTCAATTCTGCCAAAGTCATCATTATCGTCACGAAATACTAAATACATTGTAATTTCTGTTATAATTAAACATATTTTTATTTTATTTATTAAAATAATTCTTACGTCTACATTTAGAGTTGGCACGAAATAAGTCAAGTGTGGAAAGGAATGTAAGAAAGATTAAATCAACTTTGGTTAATTTATTGCTGTTGTTAAAGCTTTATTGTTTTCATTTGGAATTCTTAAGCTCTCATTTAGTTAAAAAAATACTTAATGAATGAAAGAAAATGGCATTGGCGTACGGCACAAAGAGTGAGTAAAATATCAAGTTTTATTTTAATTTTGAATATCATCATCAAGAATAATAACTCTTGCAAAAATTCCGACTTCAAAATAGATTTTTGGTGTCTGTCTAATGGTTTAAAAGTTTGGCCACATGCATCATTTTACATCAACTAGTTGAACTCCCTTTAAAATATAATTTTAACTATTTAACTGTCTGTTTTTCAAGAGTTTGTATTTAACGGCACAAAAGATGGTGTTAAGGTCAAAGTAAATCATTTAATTGGATACCTGCTTTTGCAGCGGACTTAGCAATGGAGGTTTCCTGTAAATTTTATCTGTCTGTATATAACGGTTTAAAAGTATGGACACATACATTTATCATATTACATTAATTATTATGGCACCCTTTTATTTCCAAATAAAAATGTTGTACTTGCTGTTACAGCCAACTTAGCAATTCAGATTCTTTGTAAATTTCAACTGTCTGTCTAAAATTGTTTAACAGTTTGGCCATATACATCAAATTACATCAACTATTGTAACACCCTTTGACTTTAAATTCTATATTCTTTTTACTATACCAAACAAAGTCTAATTTTCAAGTTTTTGTATATAACGGCTCACAAATATAGGTCAATTTACGTCACCTATGGGGTCACCCTTAAATTTCTAAATTAAAATTGTGTACTTCTTTTTACAGCGGAATTAGTAATAGGGTTCCCTGTAAATATCAGCTGTCTATATATAATGGTGAAAAGTTTAGCCACGTGCATCAAAATACATTAACTATGGGGACACCCTTTAATTTCCAAATCCAAATATTATACTTTCTGTTATAGCGTACTTCTCAATATAGGTTCATTGGAAATTTTAACTGCTTGTCTACAACTGTTCAAAAGTATGGCCATATACATCAAATTAAATGAACTATTGGGGCACCCTTTAATTTATAATTTGTAATATTTATACTTGTTATTATAAAGGTCATTGTCATCGACATTCTGACCAATTTTCAGCGTTTCTCTGTAACGGTTCAAAAGATAGGACCATTTTTCGTCACCTATGGGGACACCCTTTAATTTTAAGATTTATTTTTGTATTACTTAGAAGCTATTGGGAGCTGTAGTGATACGCAGTTCTTTTTTAATTTTTAAGTGCTGCCCTTTACAGTTTAAAATAGTGTATATTGCATATTGTATGGGGATACCCTTTTATTTTTAAAATTACAGTTACAACTGTTTTTAAAACTGGAGCAATCTGTAAGCAAAACCTTAAAAAAAAAACAATTGAAGGATCGCCGCGAATAACGTTGCAAATGAAAAAATAATAATTTTTCAGGAGAGCAAAAAAACGTATTTAAATGGTTTGATTAGCTCCACTGACTGACTCGTTGTAATTGCGTTTTGACGGTGATAAAATGCATAATTTTAATGTTTTGTTGTTTGAACAAATGTAAGAGAGTAAAATTAACGGTAATCTGCAAAAAAACAGGTTTTGCAAAATTTGTCTTTTACAACGTTATTCGCGGCTTTGCTTCAATTGTTAAAAGAGGTTTAGAAGTGTGTGAGTTCTGCAGGTACAAAAGCAATAAAAAAGCAATATTTAGACGAATTGATAATCTCTTCTTTTTATTTATATGTCGGGTAAAAATATATCCTTATTTGTTTTTTCCTGATTAACGTTTCAAATAGAATTGCTTAATATTGAATATGCAATTTTAAAATTAGGTAATATTAAAGAAAATGTTTATTATAATCTTAACGATAAAAATAGTTTAAACAATTTAATTTTTCTTCATATTTATACGCGACTA
The DNA here is from genome assembly GCA_916610165.2 of Gymnosoma rotundatum. Taxonomy (NCBI): domain Eukaryota; kingdom Metazoa; phylum Arthropoda; class Insecta; order Diptera; family Tachinidae; genus Gymnosoma; species Gymnosoma rotundatum. The sequence goes on from OU744340.1 coordinate 103,190,015, forward strand.
GCTTATTGTATCCGGCGTTGCTAGGTATAATTTTAAGGCCTTTCAAGGTACCGTATAATACAATTTTGATACCACGACCACGTGAAAAATCTATAAAATCAAAATCAAAATTGTATTGCAATCAGCATGGAAGTAGATCCTCGTTTTTTCATTAGATGATAAAAGAGCCCGCTTATCCTTTTTTTCCCCTCCTGCTCTGCTATTTAAAATTATATGTACCCCAGGTTACTATCAGGACAAAAATAAAAAATCGGTTTAGTTGTTTCGTCTTGAAAAACGCACCTACAAACAAAAAAAAAACTTACAAAGAGTTTTATAATGTATTATTTTTTCAAATGAACATGTAGTCATGTTAAGCACGTTGACTACAAAGCTGATTGGCCAGGATTCAACCTCTGCAGCATTAAAAAAAAATTTTTCTGTTTAATTGATAAATACATATTTAGAATTTACGTTACAGCACGCAGACTCCTTCGTTAGTACTTCTTTATAGGATATTCGCCGGCTTACTTTCTTACATAATAAAGGAAATTAAAGCGATTAAATTATCCATTGATTTGATTACATTTTCGTATATTTTATTAAATTTTTTCATTTTACTAAAGGCATGTAGACCTGAAGAATTTTTGAGAAATTAAGTTATTTATTTTAGTGAAATTGAGTAAGATTATTCCAACTAAATAAAATTACGTATACTTAAAAAAATGCTATAAGGTTGAAGAAATTACTTAAAAAAATTATTTGTGGAGACATATATTACACAATCATTTCTTTTTTTTAATTTTTTTTGTCACAACTTTTATCGATACCACGCTTAAATAACATAAAAAATACACCGAATTAACTGACAGATTCAGAATTTCCTTAAAAACATTTTCGTCGCTACCCTACAAATTTTTTTTCTTCAGTACAAATACATTCAACAAAAAATAAAAGTTTAAGCCAGAACGTTTGAATCTGTTGATCTTAAATTTCCTACTTACACTTCTTTTTTGAAATTGATATTATTTTAAAAATCAACTGCGCTTATGTATGACAAATTTCAAATTTAAACAAGCAACTACAATTTATGACATAATTTTGGTTACAATTTCTTAAATATTTTGGGATTTTCAATTCTTGAGTAAAACTGACTTAAACATGTTATTTGTTACAATTTTATTTTTTGGTTTCTTTAAGCCTCTTAAACGATTAAAGAAAAATTACGTAGAAGTCAAAACCGAGTATAAATAAATAGCTCTCTTACGAAAATGTCACAAAATGTCTATCAAAAAGACTATTCATGTGAACGAACATTGGCACATACCTATTGAATATGTAACAGCTTAAGTAACAATAACAACAACAGTAACAACAAATGCTAACAATGTCTTCGACATTAAGATCTCACCTTGTTTACTTTTAATTGAATTTAGTTTTTCGCTTTTCAATTCTCTTAGTAATTTAGTAGAAATGTATTTGATATGAGTGTGTGTGTGTATGAGTGTTAGCTTTAAATTTTCTTTTTAATTTCTTTGTTTCTGTTTCTGTTTCTGTTTGACATTTGTAATTTTGTAAATTGGATGATTTGCTAAAGAAAAAAAATATAAGTTAGAATTTATTTTTGTAATTATTAAGAATTTTATTTTCTTAAACAGGGAAAGTTCAAAAATATATTAAAACCAGTTTTAAAATTAAAAAGCAATAATGTTACGTGTTGCAGATTTATTGACTAACCTATTAATTGCTACTAATAAAATAATTGGTTTTTAATTAAATGTTTATAATTAATTTGAATTTTTTCAATTACAATAATTTTCAAAAGTTCGTTGCAGACCATTTTGTTATCACTGTCAATAAATCACCTTTTGCATATTAAACCAACATTTATTGTGTTTACTAAATTGTGCTAATTCTGTAGTTATTTTTTTATAATAATATTAAAGTTACGGGATTAACTAGTTTTTATTTAATTTTTTAAACGTCCTTAAATGAATGATAATTTTAAAAATTTTACCGCAAACCAGGGGTGGGCAACCCGCGGCCCACGCGCAAATAAACTGCGGCCTCGAACATATTTAAAATTTATATATATGATGGCCGGCCCTTAAGCAGTGACAGGCAACAAAACAAAACTAAGAAAGAAGAAGAATTTAAAAAGTAGCTTAGTAGTTGCTACGATACTACTAAAATTGAACCAGACTAGTACCTTCTTCACAAATAAGCAGTGGCATGGTCTCATTAATACAATTATCCAACTTATTATTAATTTTTTGTAATGCTATAGTGCAGTAATAAAAAGCATTATAAATATGTTAGCAAAAACATTTTATTTTTGTTCAACTTCTAACGTTAATGATGACTTGTTTACTGAAGCACATATCGCTACTAACGTTAAATATCCCTTCTGTGTATGAAATACATAGACAGCAAATTTACATTTAAATGTTTAAAGATGCCAATCAAAAGCAATAAACTATAAAAATTTTAAATAAATATTACGTTAGTGTTTAAGTCTTCCATAATAGCAAAAAAGAAAAACAAACAAACTGTTGTGTCGTCTTTTCTGTGAAGTTTCTAGCTGTACATTTTCATCGCCATCTAAAAATTTTCTTCACAGTTTTCTGAAAACATAATTTTTATTTACCTCGAAAACCGATGTTAATGGCCCGCATTACAAATAGGTTGCCCATCCCTACCGTAAACCATCAATCAACAATATAGAATTCTTAACTATATTTTTACTTCTTTCTTTTAACGCTTGGTTCTTTTCTCGCTATATGTAAACTTTTTAGTAAAAAGAACTACTACGAGTAGAATGGGATATTTTCCACACACAAAACAATTGTAAAATTGCTACACCCGAAATTTAGTTCTTTTAGTTTTTTTTTACGTATATATGTGTTGATCCCAACATATTGAGTATTATTATTAGTAATATAATAACAGCTTCAACTTTGCCTTTAAGAGTTTTTTAAACGGGCCCTATATTTTAGTTGTAGATTCCGACGTTTGCGATACTTCCTTTTTTTCTTTAGTTTTTTTCAACCACGGCAATAATAACCGCAAAAAGGGTTAAAATTGTGACAAGAAAAATAAAAAAAAAATATTTTTTTCTGTTCTCTCTTAAAGTATATTTTGGAAATAAATATTAACTTATTTAACGAAATATTAATTTATTTTAACGAAATTTCATTAAATTTATTTAATTGGGAAACCCCATTCAAATTGAATAAAATAAATTAGTTCACCTAAACAAAATTTTTCCAGGGCTATATGGCTTTTAAAAAAGTAAAGTGAAGAAAATCTTAATTAAATCAACTCACCTTGACTTCAGTTCAGAATATACATGAGTCTTACCGCTTTCTCTAATGTTTTTTTTTACGATTTTATTATTGCTTTAAGTTTATGTTGAAATATTCAATCTTAGAACTCCCACTAAAATTCACATGTTGTTATTTATTTATAAAAACATAAGTAGGCTAGTTTTATTTGACATAATAATATTTTTCCTTTAAATAATTTTCTCTGCAAGGCGAATCAATTACCAGGTGGCAGCGTAGGCGAATTTATTATTTTCGCCGTGAACACTACTGTCAAAGTGCATATGTAAAAAATCTGTGTACTATTTTTTATATATGAAGTTTGACATTCGTTTCTACCAGCAAAAAATAATAAATTCTGTAACGCTGCCACCTGATAATTGATTCGCCTTGTTTCTCTGTCTTCAATAAATATTCATACAGAACACATCGGAATTGTTTTATTTAAAATACATTTAAATTATTTTCTCCAAAAGTTTATTTATTTAACAAAATTTTACTTAATTTCGTAACTACTTCTATCACACCATCTATGTGAAGTATCTCCAATCAAGAACACAAATATTGGGGTGACAGAGAAAAAAATTTAGCATTTCCTGAAAAATCTCTTCTTTAGCTTTAAAATGATAAAATGATGATGAAATATGGTGCACAATCGTACTTTTCTATGAAAAGTTCAGAGGATTTGGAAAGTATGGAAAATACGGGCGAGCGTCAATTTTTTCACTTGAATTTGTTTTTTATGTTTTTTATTTCTCTATCGCTCCATGTATCTTTATTACTTTATTGTTCCAAATGATATGGAAAAATAAGAAACAGGTGTGGTGTTTTGCCTGCTGCCTGGAAAACATGGACCGATCTTGATTATTTTCAATAACAAAATTTTCGAAACTATGTCTGATCGATTTGAGTATTTATTTTTTCGAACACGGAGGGGACAGATGGACAAATGGACTTCGCTTAATCGACTTCGCTATGTTTAAGAACTCAGAATTTTTATATTTATTGGGGTTGGAAATGGACAGTAGAAATTACAAACGGAGTGATAAACTTAGTTATAGCCTTTTTTCACTTGATGTGGTGAACATTATAAAAATATTTGGCCTCATATCTTTTAAAAAATATCAATTGTAAAAAAACGCGTATTTACAATTATTTTTTTTTAAATCTATTTAAAAAGCCAGGAAATTGTTTATAAACGATATTTAACTAAATATTCATTTACAAATAATACAATGGTAAAGTAATAACAAATATGAATAAATAAATAAATAAATAAAAAAATAGTGTAAAAAGATCAAATTAAAACTTGAAATTGTGCATGTCATAAAACGACAAATTACTATGTTCGAATTTTTTCTTCTACTTTTTCCATTTAACTAGTTTCATATATATATAAACTGCTATAAAAGCTGGTCAATTCTAACTAACAACAACAACAGCAGATGAATAAAAAATAATTAAAATCATAAAAAAACATATGAAATAATAAATGCGAACAAAAATAAATAAATTTATTAGAACAAAAATCATAAACAAACTAACAAATGCATTCGTTCAAAAGCAAAAAAAAAAAAAAGAAATGTATTTAGTCGTACGATTTAAATCTAAATGTGGAAAATTTAAAAAAAAAATGTTTAGAAAACTGACAATTAGTGAAACTAGAATAATGTGCATTTAAGCTTAAAATTTATACTAACAGCAATAACTATTAAAAAAAACAACAACAACAACAACAAATATTAAATAAATAAAATTAATAATAATGAGAAAAAAACGTTGCGATTAAACTCTTAATAACACGTTTAAATACTTTTAATGATATTTTTTTTAGCTATTGTTGTTGTTGTTTTTATTTGTGGTTTTATTCAATTGTTACAAATATCATATATTTAAAAAAAAAACTGTTGTAAGATATTGGGTTGTTGTAGATTTTTTTTTACAAAACCAACATTTAATACAAAATATTTAAGTATTTGTTGCATTTTTCGCTTTGGTGAACATTGCAGTGCAATTTTATTTAATAAACATGTAAGACAAAAAACTATTTTTTAAATACGCACAACGTTTAATTAAGGCTATGAAATGTTTTTAACTTGGTTTTGTTATTTATGTGTTTGTTATGTCTATTTTGTTTCGTAAACAGATAATTACTTAATTGGATTTGTGTTCAAATCTTAAAGTAGAGTTGCTTAAATGGAATTCTATTTTCTTTGGCGTGTCGTAGCATGCAACAGCTCAAAGGCGAAATATCTTATCTTGAGTAAAGGCTGACGAATCGATTTTTCGCAGTTTTTTTTTGAAGATTATGAATGTCCGAGTATACCTGAGTTTTATGACATTCTGTAAATTTCTTTTTTGTTTAAAGCTTTCTTTCTGAACAATTTACTTAAGTTTTTTTAAGTATATAGAAAACAAAGTTGAAATTAATTTTGCAATCATTTTTATTAACATAAACATTTTTTTATAATGGGCACTTTTTTCAAAAAGTACCTCTCCCAAAAGTTCTTTTTCAAAAAGTAACTTTTTTTCAAAAAGTACCTTTTTCAAAATGTACCTTTTTTAAAAACTAACTTTTTCAAAAAGTAATTTGTTTAAAACAATATCTTTTTCAAAAGTTTTTTAAAAAAATTACGTTTTTCGAAACATATTTTTTAAAATTAGTACAACTTATTGATGAAAAGTATTTTTGTTTTAAGGAAAAATCTTTTTCAAAATAAGTACAAACTAATGATAAAATATTTTTAACATTTTTTTAAGACTGAAGTAATAAACAAGCGTGGTGTTAAAAAAATTTTTTTAAATCACATGTTTCTTTTTAAGTACTTCTATTAAAAAATTACTTCTAGTTTTAGAAATTAATTTTTTTTCTATATTGATACAATTTCGTGTATTCAGTAGATCGAACGCATTGCATTATTTGTTATCAATTGTGTTAAAAAAAACAAACAGCCTTAATAAACAGCATTTTGCATTATTTATAAATATAATTTTCAAATCTAAAAGAAAGATTGTAAGAACCTCTTTATTTAAGCGTGCGAAAGATACCTTGAACCACTTGTTCTTATTACTATTTTGAAAAACTTTATCTTGTCGATTATGGGTAACAGCTCTTATATAGCTTATTGAATACGTGATAAGTTGAAATTTTTAATGGGAAGCGGCTTTTCAGTTCTCCATAGAGCACGATTGCATAACATTCATCACCGCCGTGACGAAATTCTATTAAACGAATAAAAATTAATCGGTTTAATATTTGCTTGAATTCATTCTAAATTGCTCTCAATACGATCCAAAAATTTATTTAATCTTTCGCAAGCGGAAACACTATGTATGTTATGAGTACGAGCCCCACCAAAAGTACAGGTAGTAACTAAAAAAATTAAATCTATAAAAATTGACCTCTAGAATTTTTAGACTTTTAGACTTTTTTCTCACGAAAATATTTTTATTTTAGTTTTTTATTGTGATCTAGTTACTCTTTTACAGTTTAAATAAATTTATAGTTTCTGATTTGTGTTTAATATTGTTTATAAATTATAACTATTTAGCTAATCGTTTGTCTAGTCTTACAAAAAAGTATCTATTAGACGTACAAAACTAAAAATGCAACAAAGTCAAAAACATTGTTTGTGGTTAAATTTTGTGGCTGCGTTGTTAATATTAGTTTTGTTAGTTGTTAAACTAACTGAATTTCATATACGCACTTACACAAATTCATATTGTTAGAGGAAATTATAACCAAACAATATTTTAAACTTAAACTTTTACATAAATATTTGTTGTTGGTTTTTATTTTTACTTTCTGCTTCCTTTAAAATTAAACAATAAAAAAAAAACAAAACACATGAGCCTAAGTTAAACTCGAATTGAAAAAAAACTGCGTTTGAAAACTTAACTATAGATTGACCTTTTCAAAATCCATAAACAAATTTCTATTTCTAGTTTTATTTTGTGAGATAGATGTATATGACAGACGTATATTTTTGCAATTTTATATTTGAAGTTCTAACTCTGTTGCCCCAAAGCATCGACATATTAAACGTACCTCTAATTAGGAAGAGTTTATCATGTTGGTTCTTAAATAATTAAAAAATTAAATAAAAAAAAAATTGGTACTTATTAGGACTTATAAAAAAACTATTTTGTTGCGGATTATTTTTAATTAATTTTTGACCTCAGTTCTCTTTGTAATATCTAATGAATTTATCACTCTTTATCCCGAGTGGTCGCCATTCACAGAGTCTGCTTGAAATGAGAATAAATTGGAGATTTTGCTCTGAAAATATTACGATCGAGTTATTGAGTAGCGCGTCTTTTTATGAGTATGATTAGTTAAAAAACATAAACAAATTGAAACAAATCTTATATCTTTTTTTAATATTCAAAGTGTACTTATATATTTATTAGTTGAGAGCTTACATGTGTGTGATGCAGTGGTGCCAGAAATTTTCATACAAAAAATCAACAACAGACGTCAAAAAAAAAATCTTTATTTTAAAGAAAAAATCTTTAAAATTTTTTATTCTTTTTAAAGTGTTGTTACTTTTAATGAGGTTACCATAAATACATAAAACAAAAGTATACATAAAACAAAATCAAAAAATGAACATAAAAAAATTTTATCCAAACAATTTTATTTATAAAATAATTAAATACAGTTGTAACTATACATTGTAAAAAATTTACTTATTTTATTTAAGTAATCAAAATTCTATTAATAATTGAAAATGTTGCACGCATTTCAAAATAGAATACTGCGAAGATTTCAGGGTTTTAAAGAAAATCAATTAACAACTAATCTTGGGTATGACCAAGTAAGAATGTAAATCTAGAAGTAAATCTAGAAGTAATTCCAATTAAAAAAACTAATATTGAAGTGCCAGAAAATTAAAAAATAAAAACAAAAATTAAGTTCCACATATACATAAGCTAATATAAAAATGTCATGTGATCTTAATGGGTTAATCACTTTAAAAATTATAAGTATTTCTTTAAAGATCTCATCAAAAGCTTTCAAATGATACCCATGTTTAAAATATTTTTAAAATTTCACAGGCCCGTAACTCGGAAAATATAGGCGAGCGCCAATTTTTTCACGGAAAGTTTTTTCTTATTTTTTAATTCTCTATCGCCCCATATATTTATTTTTCTGATTAGAGTCACTTCATTGTTCCACATAATATGTAAAAATTAGATACATGCGCGGAGCTGGTGCTCTCTTTCTCGAAGGATATTGACCGATTTTTCTGATTTTCAAAAGCAAATAGTTCGAAACTATGTCTGATCGATTGGAGTATTTCAATTTTCTCTAGCTAATTTAGTGCCTTGGCAAACTTGATTTCAAAACTAACACGGATGGACAGACGGACATCGCTCAATTGACTTCGCTAGGCATAAGAACTCAGAATATCTGGGGTCGGAAATATATATTGTAGAAATTATAAACGGAATGACAAACTTTAATATACACTTTTTTCAATTTTTGTGGTGAAGGATATAAAAAAGTCTTAATTTTCAGGAAAATATCAGATATTTTTTTATTTTAAAAAATCTTTAAACTTAAAGTAAAACTATCATTCTGGTATCGCTAGTGTGATGTGTTTTGCTCTCTCAGTTAACCGTTTTTTTTGTGGTCGTATTTTTTACTTGAGTATGCGCGCGGTCTTGTTTTACGATGAAATTTATAATATTTATCTAACATGAAGAAGAAAGCTTTTGGAATTTTCAAAGGGAATGAATAACAAAAAAAAAAAAAAAAATTCAAACAATTTTGGTTTTAATTATGTTAAAGAATGGACTGGAATGGCTGGTGACAAGTTTTCTACATTTAACAAATTTAAGCAAAATAATCTATCATAAACAGAAAAATGATGTAAAAAGTTCAAGTCATATCGATAACAAAAAATAACTTGTGATATAATGATGGTACAGCATGATATTCCTTTGTCAGGAGGGTAAAAGAAAAAAAGTACAAGAAAACTGAACATTTTTCTACCGACAGGATAGTCCACATTAAGTTTATAGTTTTACAGCTGATATTTAAAAGAGTAAAAACGTTAAGACAAATATAGAGGTGGTCACATCTTACCAGTACTTTTGAAATCTTTTTAGTAAATTTTTAACCACAGTGTAATTGATTACAAGCCTTAGATAAAGTCTTTTAGTATGCGTGTGCTTGCTTTTCAGTGTTGTCTGAGTGTGTTTAATTGTAACAAAATACTTGAAGTGCTTAATGCATATTTTAATACATGAAGTATTTTGTGGAATTTGTAATTATTACAAACCAAATATTAACAAACAAACAAACAACATATACATAACAAACACTATTTGATTTTTCTATCAAATACATGTTTTGGGAAATTTATAAAAAAAACGTTTTTAATTCTTGTGAAAGAATTTGACTTTGTTTTTAACTAAATTGAAGGCGCTAATTAAACGCTACACAAAGATTTATAAATTACGATTAATAATTTTAAGTTTTGATGAAATGTTTAATTAAAGATAAATATATTTTTGAAACGATAAAAAAGTAATGCAATAAAATAAAATAAAATAAAAAACAAATTAAAGCGTTTTATAATAAAACTAATGATAGCAATGTTTATAATATTAATTGTAAATCAGAATCTGGGAAGTGCAATGGAATAATTATGTATATATTTGATTTATTAATAGAAAAAGACTACTGCAGGTAATATTAACGAAAAAATTTTGTTAAACCTTAAATTGTACCAAATAAACTCCCAATTTTTAAAAATAGGAAAAAATGAAAGAAAAAACAAAATTAGATTCTTAATGGTTACTGTGTTTTTTGTATAGAGGTTTTTTGTTGAGGTTTTTCAATGTCTTTTTGCTTTATTGATTCAATGAAGTTCTCCTTTAATCAAATTGGATTTTGATATAAGACTTTTAAGTTTTCTATACAAAAGTTCAATAGAATCCATGAGTGATGAGCTATATAAGCTGAAGCGAAATAATTATATGGATATGCTTTCTCCGTATTAATACATTTCTTTTTTTAGTTTTAAAGAATAAATATTTCATGAGAATATGGAAGAGCCATATGGATATCTTAGAAAATTTTATTTCGTCGCCAAATTTTTTCCTGTCTCATCGACATCTTCAAAAATACTTTTAAAACGCACTACAATACAAGTTATAGAAAGGCGTTGTTGTATTTGCTTTGACTATTCTACAACAAAATTTTAGCACCTTTCTGTAATGGGTATAGTATTATGCTGTTCCACTTATAAATTAAATTTTTCAAAACTTTATCTCTTTGAAATTAAATATTTAAGAAAATTAAATAGTATTAAACAAACAAAAAAAAAAAAAAAAAAGAAAAAAAATACTCCAAAAAAACTCTAAATCTTCTTTTTAACCCATAATTTTCCCCTAACAAATGTTTTCCCTCAAATTTTCCCTTAAATGGAAAAAATCCCCTAAACGTGGAGGAAAATCGTCTACTCTGATAACACTGGGTTGCTGAGGTTTGGTTGTTTCTGACATCAATTTTATATCCATCTCACTGAAAGTTTATAAATTATTAAAATGTTCAAATAGAGCTCCATCGGCAAAAGGCTGAAAGTATATTTATTTTATGCATAGTTCTTTTAATTATACAATTTAATTAAAATTTTAAAATAAAATCATTAGCATTAAATAATAGTCAAGTTTTTTATTGTCATTCTTTTAAACAATGCTAATGACATTTCAAGGGAAGTGCGCCATTTGACATTTTCCTTGAAGTGAGCCTAAAATGCCAGTATTAATATAAATAGACGAGGTTAGGATTGATTTTATTTTCATCATTAATGATACTGTTGTAATGTTTAGTGTTGCAGTTATCTAATGCAGATTAGCAGTAAAATGCAGTTACATGACTCACTACAGTGCTCTTTAAGGGCGATTTTTCGAATTGAAGACAAGCTAAAAAAAACCTCCACAAATTATTGATTAAAAAATTCTCTCTATATTTGTTAAAAAAAAATCATTTAAATTTTCATTTAAAATAAATTGGACAAAAACCAAAACAAAAGCTCTAAATGTTATCTTAAAAAAAATGAATATATAATTAAATAGCAAATGCTTGGTCATTCAATCGTTATCGGTTTAATAATCATAAATCTTGTTTTGTATCACAAACCAAAGTCATTTGAAAACAAAATGATTTGATTGTTAGCATTAATTTGCTAAATGTTTTAAAAATGTAAAAAAAGAAACAAACAAAAAATACAAATAAAAAGAAAAGAATACAACATTTATAAAATATGTAAACATGTTTTTTAATGCTGTTTCTATTTTAAATATACAATTAATAAAAAGGAATTGGAGATAATAGAAAACCAAAAAGCAATGCAATAAGCAAATTAATAAAAAAATATATTAAATAAAAAAAAAAACATTTAGACAAAATGAGTTCAAAAACGCTGTTAACAACTTAAGAAAAAAATGTTAAAACTTAAATTAACTCCTACTCAAAAATCTAAACGTATTTAAATGAAAACAAATATATTGAAAATAAGAGATAAAAAACGAAAATTAGTGGTATTGAAAAAACAGCAAGAGAATTTGTTAAAACAATACATTGGGTTTTTATTAAAGGTGCGGTATTTAAAAAATATTATTTATTAATTTAATTTGGGTTTTTGATACAAGTTTTTTTGTTTTCATTAACAAAACTTTGGTTAAAAATTTTAATTATTTCCGTAATTTATTTTAAACTAATAACAATGAAATTTTTCAATACTCGTAATCACACAATTTTCTTCACAATCATAAATATATGAGTTTAATATGAATAGCAATTGTGGCACCTTAGTTCTTTGAATTAAAAAATTAATTTTTATTTAATTTTTTTTTTTGTTTTTTATAAAAGAAGCCTTTCAAATTCCTTAAGACAAAATCACTAATCCTTATTAACGTTCCGATCACATTTACTCTGCAAAACCATAAAAAAAATTTCTATTTTTTTCTTCTCTATATTGCGTTCAAATGTTTAATCAACCTGAAATTAGAGTGTGATCGTACGTCAAGTTTGATCATACAATTTGATCCCTTTATACTTCACTTCACTTATCACTTGTTGTTTATTATGCGTTTATCATTCAGCAATAACAAAAGAAATATTAAAAGTTATTTCACTACATAATTTTATACAGCCAGTCTTTTAACTAGCCAGACAGTCAGTCAGTCACTTTATTAGGTGAAAATGCTTGTAAAAAATATTAATAATAAAAAAAAAAAGAAAAATTAATAAGTGAAATGAGTAAGCGAACGTTCTATTAAATTAAAGTTTCTGATCAACATAAAATTGAAAAAAAGGAAAAACAAAAACATTTAACTTGAATGGGGTTAAATTTGAAGATTATTGATTACACTTACAAAAATTATAGACTTAATATAAATATCCAAGAAGCTTGATTAAAGGCTTTTTCCTTAAGCTTTCCAAAGATTCCCATTGTGGGCAATATTTTGTAGATATAAAAATGCATTTGGCGAATGATTTAAAAGTGTCCAACACAGACACGAAATAAAGTAATATCACTGAAAGAGCACTTGCTTCATTATTTAAGGTAAGAATCTCTCTTAACATATCAATTCGATTAGATTAGTTAAAAAAAAAACAAAATTTAACATTGCTGAGGTTTTAATCTGTTCAATCGTGAGAAATCATGAAATGTTTCTTGCTTCATGTTTAGAAACAGCAAAATGTTTCTGGCAACAATTCTTTCCAACTGTGAAATAATATGTGCTGTATTTCGTGCGGAAAACTAAGCATTCTGTTCATTCTTGCGAAAATTGTTAGCAACTTCAGTTATGCCGCTTGAAAAACTTGACATACGTACTAATACCTCGATTTAGTAACCTCCGAATTATATAACAAAAAAACTGTCAGTAATTTTATGCTGAAGTCTTAAGCAAATAAGGCTCAAATTTGTCTTTAATAACGGTATTTTTAAAATAATTGTATTTTAAATTCTATCGAAGCTTAATATTTTAAGGAAAATGGTAAAACGGATTTAATAAAAAAATCGTACTTTAACTAAATTGATTGAATGGCGAGATCATGTACTTTTCCATACGAAAATATTCGTATTGAGTCGTAATTAAAGTCCTCATGAGTATCATCGGTTTAAATTTTTTTCATACGATTTTCCTTTTTATTTTCGTTTAGTTTTTGTTCAGTAAATGATTTTATTGCATTGTTAATTTCTCTGAAATATGGAAAAAAACTTTTTACTATATTTTATATAAGTTAATTAAATTAAATTACTATCAAATTAAGTAAAATTTTAAAATGTAACTTTTGACGAAAAAATGTAACTTTTTTGAAGAACAGCATAACTTTTCACCGTCTTTCCCTGGCAACACTGGTCGAGATGTCGATACAAACTTTGTAATGAAAAAAAAAAATAGTTTGCGGTTTGTCGAATGTTCTTAATATGCTTAACAGATTTAAGAAAAGCTTCAAGACTATTTAAAATGAGGAAAAAAAATTATACGAACGCTGCGAAATTAAAATACAAATGATGTTTAATGTGCTTATTTGTACGTCTGCGGTAAGCGATCTTAATAGATGATTTTTTGCCTTATTTTTTTAAATTTAATTCGAGATAATTTTGATTTTGGTCAAGTTTATTTTTTTCTGTGGTAAAGTTCGGTGTACTTTCTTATGTTAATAATATGTCAGTTTTAGGCAATTTGGAGGAATTTTAATTTTTTAAGAATTTTCTTTATAAATTTGATTTTTCGCTTTTGTTTTAATTTTTGGAATTATAAAATTTAATTTTTTATTTTAATTTTCTATTCTTATTCGTAAATATTCAAGTTTTTTCGAATAAAAGATTTAAAAATTTGTGCATATTTTATAAAAAATTTTTGAATTTCTTAGTGAAATTAAATTACTTAAGTTTATTAGTGTTTTTCTTTTTTTAAATTAATTGTTTTTGTCAGACATAAAGTTTTAATTTGAAATATTTTTCATAATCTGAGTTTTTATTTCTTTATAAACTTTTAACTAATTTTTTTGTTAGCTAATGACCTTGAAATTTTTATGTTTTTTTACAACATTTTAAGGTGAGTTTCCGATTTTAAATAAGTTTTACATTTTTCGTTTTTTTATTTTTGATATTGTTCCCTCATATTTTGCCATCGTTGACCAGATCAGCTAAAAGCATGAGAAAAAAATGGCTTCGGTTGCTTTTTGCTAAAAGTTGCATTTTGAATTTTATTGTCTAGTTTTGTACAATGCAATGTGCGTGGTGTAATGAACTACTTTTTAAATATAATAAAATCTATACACATTTTTGTTCTCTGTGTATTTTTTACTTACTCTACTTTGTTGCGAAGAACTGTGTTTTCTTCTGTTCTCTTTATTAAACGTTCCTTTCGTATCAATTTCAAATATCAAACCGACTTCAAAGTATCAATCACTTGTTCGAAACGTTTAACATTTTCATAATAATTTTATAAATTTTTTGTGCTTTCGAAAAGATAAAATGTCTGTGTGGGCTTAAAAAAAGTTTAAATATTTCTGTTCACAAGTAGTTTTATTAAAAAAAAAAAAAAACTATGAATTTAGACAATGTTTCAAAAAGAATTCATATGATAATCGCACGCGTCTCAAGTGACACGAGTTGTTGAAAAAATATTTATGGAATTTTTCAACAACATTTTTGTCTCTGCGTTTCTTTTTGGTTTAAACTTCAGAAATTTTATACTGAATTAATTTGTTATTTGTTTTTCTTTTGCACTTTTTTTATTTAAAATAAAATTAATTTTATTTATCACCAATTAAAATAATTAAATGGTTGCTTAGTTTTGCTGCAATACTCAGAATATTTATAATTGAATTTTTTTTGTAATTATTAATTAAACTAATAAATTTACAGAAAAAATAATTTGTAAAAAGAACACCAGTTTGTTTCTTAAGTCTTTTGTTTGCTTCTTTGGTGTTGTTTGGTATCTTTGATTATTATTGTATGTTTTCCTATTCAACAAAAATTTTTTGCCAACTCTTAAGACCGACCGCATGCACGCAAACTTATGATAATTAGTTGTGTTTGTTAGTCTGGTTTGTTTTAAATATGCATTAAATAAATAGAATTTTACTGTTATAATAACCCTTCTTTCTTGTTTATGCCAGCACATGATCTAGAAAAAATTTATATTTATATATTGCAGCAAACAACAACAACAACATTTTTTAAAGTTTTAGATTAAATAACGATAATCGTTTAACAACATTCATGACTATATTTTCCATAAAAACCACAAAATATTTAAAAAAAAGTAACACAAGAGGTATAAGTAAATTTATGCTACAACGTAATTTTTGAAACACCCTACAATACAGATATTTAAGGATAAAAATAAAGTTTTGCTTGGAATTTTTAGACAAAATATATTAAAAATAACTGAAGTTTATTGTTGCTGGGGATATCTTGTTAATATGCGAAGTGCGCTTATATGTATAGATGTCTCTTATGTTTCAAAATTTTTTAATCAAATGAGAAATATGAAAAAAGTATCTAAGTAACAATAAAGTCTCGGTGAAGTATTTAAAAACAATAACTAACAGTTTGTATGAGATCCCCTTTCGATAACCATTTCGTAAATTGCTTGACTCACCGAGCTCATGAGCTAAAGCTCAGAATATATTGTATTCCTTTCACCTTAAAAGTAAAGGGTGATTGCTTATATTCTAGTTTGCTTTTTGTTGAAGAATACTACTTGGGGTGCCCTTTGTTCATCGATAATGATTAAAGAATTCGATTGGTTGTTGCCGACTTTTTTCTTCATGACTGAAATAAATATCAAGTGATTATTAATTGATTATTGGATTGAAGGTCAATAAGAAAAGTGTCCAACAAATGATCAGCGTTTAACAGGATATAATACACAAGCCTGTTGCCGGGTAAAAGTGGTAAAAAAGTAATGATCAGCGACCTCTATCGTCAAAGATGCCTAATTTTATAAAATAAAAAAATATTTCCACACAATTCACTTTCGTTTTACTAAGCGAGAAAGGAAAACAAAAACAAATTTTTTAACATTACGTTGAATAAAATTAGTTCGTAAAATATTTAGTAATAAGTGCTAAATTTAAATCTAAGTAGAACTAAAGAAACTAATAATAATTTTGATTAAACTTTAAATTTATCGTGTTAATTTCCCGATATTGATTGTTAAAGGTGAAAGCACGTCTCTCGCTACCGCTTATTTAGCTCGTCAGGAAACTTCTCACAAATATTTTAAATGAATTAAAGATTTTTGTATAAACAATAAAGTAAAGAGAAAAATCAAAGTTCAAGCAAAAACAACAATAATCAACTTTGATTTTACTTTTCTTTATCAACTGTATACAGCTGACCTTTTTTCGGCTCTTTTATATAGTTTAAGGATGTTGAAAAATAAAATTTTTTCAAGCGGAATAACTAGGTTGCTAACAATGATCTCAAGTTTAAACAGAATACTCAGTTTTCCGCACAAAATATGTGCATCTTATATTATTTAACAGTTGGAACAAATTGTTGAAAGAAACATTTTGCTGTTTCTATACATGAGGCCAGAAATATTTCATGATTTCTCACTAACTCCTAGTACTCTGTTCGATTGTGCGAAAAATTTTAAGCAACATTCATTATTTCACTTGAAAATTTTGACAATTAGATACTAAATAATTTCCTTTTTATAGCCTTAAAGAATGCGGCATTGTCTTGAAAAAATTAAAATTTACTGAAGCCGAAAAGAAATACTCATACCAATACCAAGCTAATGGGAATTATCCCATATTTTATTTTGTATCTTAATTGCAGTAATGAGCAAACGCTTTTCTGCATCATTAAATTAATTTTTGTTTTTTTTTCTTTTTAAATGTACACTTTTTTTATTTTTAATTTTTTAAATATTTTGAAGACAACAAAATTAAATAAAAAATTGTTTTTAAAAAATTCCATATGAAAAAAGTGCTGCTTATGTTATTTCGTAGTTGAAAAAAATGTTGCCAAGAAAATTTTTTAGATGGAAAACATGTTGCGAGAAACATTTCGCGACTTGTTTACAAATAAGCAGAATACTTCGTCAGCAACATTATTTCTTGTGTATTTGGCAGTAATTTTTTTTATATGGACTTTTGATAACATTTCGTACGAAATCATGAACAGAGTACTATGCTTAATAGAACATAGATAAACTTCAGCAACGTTATTTTTTGTTAATTTCAAACAAATTTTTTATGTAGGATTTTAATAGCATTTATAAGTGTGCAATCTGTGTTATTAAAATCGAATTAATATATTTAGAATAACAGCTGTCAGAAATATTCTTACCTCAAATAAATAAACAAGTACTTTTTCGGTGATATTACTTTATTTTGTGTCTGTACCAAAAGTTACGAAAATTTGGCCAAATATAACAAAATTATACCTGTTACGTTGAGCATTGAAAAGTCACAAAAAATGTAAAAATGTAACCAAACGGCAACACTGGTGTGAACTTTGTTTAACAACCTTATAGTGATTGATTCTCCGTTATTCCTTAAGGAAGATAAATCCGATGAATTTTGATGACGTATGTACAGGAAAACAAATTTAGGTTTTTTGATAACAGTTTTTAATTTTAGCCGACGATATGTATGTTTGGTGAATCTAAAATACATATAGATAATTTTGAATCGGCGTGTTTTTTATAGAAACTCGGGATAGAAAATCAAGAAGTTCTGTTAGCTGTCAGAGGTAAAGTTATTTAATTTTTTGAAAATGAAGAAAAAAACTAATGGATAAATCTAATATCACATCATCGTTAATCTCTCCTAAATTTGTAAGCAGCGGTCAGCATAATTTACCAAGCAGCAGCTGCTAAGACTCTCGGAAATATCCATGTATTCGGATTCTTAAAATTTGGATACATAATGATGAATTCCAAATTGTCTTTTCCTCCTATGCATGCAATCTATGCCTATTATAGCGCATTGCTCACAGCTCTTTATAATCAAGGAAATTGCTCTAATGCTTTATAGTGTAAATAAAGCAAAATTCCTCATTTAAACTTTAGAGAAATAAAAAATAAAAAGTATAAACTTAATTGAAATGCAAAAAAGATAGAAAAAAAACTCTGCTGCATACAAAACCAACCACATTTATGTAATAAAAAACCTTTCGAGCTAGTTGGGGTTTCTTCATTTTTTTTCATTTTAATGTTTAATTGTTAAAAGGAATGAAAAAGTGTAGTAGAGCAGTAAATTTACTTTAAAGCCCCAAGAGTATAAAAAAGATCATCAAACTTAAATCGTTTGAAAAAAAGAAGCTACAACAATTTACAGTTGCGCATTTAACCATGTTTAATGCAATTTAGCCACAAAACACTTAATTATGCATTAATGCAAAAAAAAAAAAAAAAACATAAAATGCACAACATCCTCTGCTACATTTTTTTAAAATAAAAAAAGATTATAATTAAAAACAAAACTTTATCAAGTTCTTTTATCTCTATTTAAAGTAGAATATAATTTCCCTCTAGCAAGTGAACGTTTTAGTCTAACAGAACGTCAGTCATTTAGCTTTTGTATATTTTTTGCTTTTTACCTAGGAAAAACAAAAGAATTATTTAAGTTGCAGGCCTTAGATTATCATTAATTTTCACATTAGTTAGGGAAACATTTTAAAATTTATAACTCATCACAATATTTTTAGCGCAGATCTTTTGTTTGTTGGCAGTTTAATCAGTCTTTTGCTTTTGCGTTGAATAAGTACGAGGGCTGCTATATATATTTCTAGCCTTGCAACACTGAGTGCTGCCAAGTGCAATCTGACGTTTCCATTGGAAAGTTTGTCATTTTTAAGCATAATCGTACTCAAAACGTTTTGACGTACGACCATTATTTGTGTTGTTTACAGTGACTTGAAAAAATTAATATAGAAAAAATGGAATTAACTCGTGAACATTTTCGTGCCATCATTTTTTACAACTTTCGACGTGGATTATCACGACAAGAGTTCATTGATGAACTTAAATCTTTGTATGGCGATGAAGCACCATCCTATAGCACTGTGAAAAATTGGTATAATGAATTTAATCGTGGCCGAAGCTCGCTCAAAGACGAATTCCGTGAAGGTCGTCCAAAAACGGCTGTTGTGCCAGAGAACATCGATGCCGTGCGTGAACTCATAATGCAAGATCGACATGCGACATACCGAGAGATAGAGACATCCTTAGACATTTCTTCCACCAGCATACATTCGATACTGCATGAAGACCTGGCCGTAAAAAGGTTTGTTCTCGTTGGATCCCGTACAATTTGAAAGTCGCTCAACAAAAGGCTCGTGTCGATTGGTGCAAAGAAATGTTGCAAAAATACGATTGCGGTGCTTCAAAAGACGTTTATAAGATCGTCACACGTGACGAATTATGGATCTATGCGTATGAGCCCGAATCGAAACAACAATCGACCGTGTGGATCTTCAAAGATGGCAAAAACCAACGAAAGTTGTTCGTGGAAGAAGCACTTCGAAGCAAATGGTCGCCTGTTTCTTCGGCAAAACTGGTCATGTGGCGACTGTTCCGCTTGAGCAACGTAGGACGGTCACTTCTGAGTGGTACACTACAATTTTTTTGCCTGAAGTCATCGGAAAAATTCAAAAAACCAACAAGAGAAGACGAATCACTGTTCACCATGACAATGCGAGCTCTCATACATCGGCTCAAACCAGAGCGTTTTTGACCGGCCAAAACGTCGAATTAATGGGTCATCCGCCGTACAGCCCTGACTTGGCACCTAATGACTTCTTCTTGCTTCCGCACAACAAGAAAAAAATGCGTGGTCAACGATTTTCGTCGCCAGAAGAAGCTGTTGAAGTGTTCAAAAACTATGTTTTAGAGGTGTCTCAATCGGAGTGGAAAAAGTGCTTCGACAACTGGTTTGAGCGCATGCAAAAGTGTGTAAATCATACTGGAGAATACTTTGAAAAACAATAAAACCATTTTTGATTATAAATATTCGCATTTTCACTATTAGCCCAGAAATATATAGAGCAGTCCTCGTATAATATAAATTTTCGTAAAGCTTTTGCAGATTCTGCAACAACTTTTTTATAAACCTAAGCTCTTCACCCTTCCGTGGCATTTAAATTAAATTCAACTAAATTTTTATTACGCCGAGATTCTTTATTCACAATTTCAATACATTTTTTATTATTACTGATCTTCTTTTAGTGGTAGTTTCAAGAGAACAAGTCCCAGCCACTATTAAATGCACTAGGATGAATTTCATCAAAAATTTTTAATTGTTCTTACAGTAAATTAGCGACAGCATCACCAGGCTGACGTTGATAAAAGTTTTTTCTCGTTTAGCATAATCACAAAAAACTTCTATTGTAGTAATTCGTTTTATATTAATAGCACATAATATAAGCTCGCAAAAGGTAAACAAGACAAAAATATATGGATGTACAAATCGAAGTTAGCCACCAACGCTACTGAAAGAATTAAAAAATTTAACTAAACGCAGCTATTTTCCGGCTTTTACAAATAACTTGGAAGCA
Source organism: Gymnosoma rotundatum (assembly GCA_916610165.2). Lineage (NCBI taxonomy): Eukaryota > Metazoa > Arthropoda > Insecta > Diptera > Tachinidae > Gymnosoma > Gymnosoma rotundatum. Next base: position 103,210,866 of record OU744340.1, read on the forward strand.
ATTCAGGCAACGTAATTCGAATGGCGATGCAAATAAAATTAAAAAAAAAACACACACAAAATTTGTCGACATAAACCGTAGCAACGTAAATCGTGGAATATTTTAAGATCACGTGTTGTTTTTATTAATACTGTTTTAACAAAATTTTAAATTTAACAAAATTTCTTAACTAATTTTTAGAAAAATTGGCAGAATTAAATTAAATAAGTAAGACTGCTATATTCGGCTATGCCGAGTCTAATATACCCTTCACCATTAATGTACGTCTAATGTACGTGTGGGTCTTCAAAGACGAGCAAAATCTAAACAAAAGTTGTTCGTGGAAGAAGCACTTCGAAGCAAATGGTCGCCTGTTTCTTCGGCAAAACTGGTCGTGTGGCGACTGTTCCGCTTGAGCAACGTAGGACGGTCACTTCTGAGTGGTACACTAAAATTTGTTTGCCTAAAGTCATCGGAGAAATTCGAAAAACCAACAAGAGAGGACGAATCATTGTTCACCATGACAATGCGAGCTCTCACACATTGGCTCAAACCAGAGCGTTTTTGACCGGTCAAAACGTCGAATTAATGGGTCATCCGCCGTACAGCTCTGACTTGGCACCTAATGACTTCTTCTTGTTTCCGCAAAACAAGAAAAAAATGCGTGGTCAACGATTTTCGTCGCCAGAAGAAGCTGTTGAAGAGTTCAAAAGCATGTTTTAGAGGTGTCTCAATCGGAGTGGAAAAAGTGCTTCGACAACTGGTTTGAGCGCATGCAAAAGTGTATAAATCATGCTGGAGAATACTTTGAAAAACAATAAAACTATTTTTGATTATAAATATTTGCGTTTTCACTATTAGGCCAGAAATATATAGAGCAGCCCTCGTAATTATAAATTTATTTTCTTTTTTTTTTTTTATTTAAGTGTTTTCTGATTTTTCTTATTCTTAGTCTGTGAGTGTTTTTGATTTAAATGGGTTTTAGTTATTTTTATGTTAGTTATTTTAAGCTTGTTTTGTACTGCTGGATTTTTAAGTTGAACAAAACTCATGTTAGGTGGTGCCATCAGTAGTATTATGATTTAATACATATGACAAGCATTTCTTAAAAAAAAATAATTAAATCAAGTTTAATAACTAAACTATAAAAATCAGTTAATGATAGTACAGTTCCCAACAAAATGCAACGGTGAAGAGTTTGAGTGTTAGGTTTGTCTTCACTTAAAGTTATTCTCTCTTAACAAGTGTAATTATTTAAAAAAATCATGAAAAATAAATTAAAATTTTTTGACACAAATACAATGCAGCTGCTGCTTATTTAAGATTTTTTTTTATAAAATTTAATTTATAAATTACAACCAGTGTATGATAAAAACAAGCTGCTTCGCTAACGTTTGCGATAGATATTTATTTTGGTCTTATTGGTTTATTTTCTGGCTGCGTGCTTTATTTTAATATAAACGAATCGTAATAACACGAAACTAATTGGCCCAATCCTTCGCACTATGCCTGTCTTTTTTTGTTTTTATCACTATAAAGAGCAAACGTTTCGTTTTGTTTATTTTTGTACCCTGTTTTTAACTCAACTAATGATGTGGTGATGATGTCAAGCAATATTTCATACTTCTCTGATTTCACAATTAATTCTAATTGAATTTACTTTTAAGACACGGAGATTTTAATGTTTAGTTTAACTTTAAGGGCTTGGAATTATTGTAATTATTTCAATAACTTATCAGAGTTTTTTTCAAAGTTAATAAATTGGAGGGAAATAAAAGCAAATTAAAAATTCAGCGAAGCCCTAATTGGACTCACAAAAGAAGGGTTTTGAAACATTTAAGTTTTTTTTAATATCTAAGGTTGAAAATTTAAGGTGGCTGCCTATTGCGCTCTGCATCAGGAGCGTATTCCTTTGTGATGGATTGGCCAGTGAATCGCACTACGCATTACGGAGAAAATTCGTTTTTTAGCCAAACAGTTCGAACAGTTTGAGGCTGCTGTAGTAATGGTTTCAAGCCCTGGCCAGGTTTCAAGCCCTGCGGCAATAAAAAATAAAAATGTTTTTTTTTCTATATAATGGTATTAATGCATATTCAGAATTTATATTACAGCACGCATCGTCCTTTGTCGGTACTTCTTCATAGCATATTCGCCGGCGAAGTAAAATAACTAATAAAATGGCTATATCTTTCTCCTTTTACCACTTGTCAGATCTCTCATCTATCCCTTTAAACAAAAAAGAAATTTATTCCACATTTTTCTACTTCCTGCGGAAGTCCTGTCACTTTCAGTGTGCAATGATTCAAATTAAATGTCCACAAGCACTACTCCCTCTATCCCCCTTCTCATAACCTAATTTCCTAGTTCTGGCAAAATGCGTTGCATAAGTAGGGGTTATCCTCTGAGTGCTGCACATAATGTCCATGGTCTTTATGTCGCACTCAAAAATGACATAATGTCAATGGTCATTATGTTGCGCAAGGATTTTCTCCTCTATGGTCTAACCAACACCGGGTTCGCTTACCAAAGATTTTCTGCAAGCCAGTTTATAAAAACGTTACATCTTTCTAACATGGAATATTATAAAATATACCTACAATATCCATCAACTTTGCGACATTATGTCACTTTCTGGACTTTTTAAAATACCACCTTATTACATTTTAGTATTTTATTTTACCCTGGTTATTACACACACTCGTTAAACACTTCGGAGAGTCTCTCTGTAAAGTTTTGAAAAAATGGCATATATGTAAAATTCATGTCTCTATGGAAAGACCCTTTACTTTTATTTTTAGACTTTCGATGTAAATTTAAAATATCTGCTTGTTACAATTTAAAACATAATTCCGTATGCGTAAAAATGATATCTCTGCGAGGACACCGTTTAAATTTTTAATTTTGTTTACCCTGTGTAAACCTTTTTAGTTTTTATAGCGGTCATAATGTGTAAATTTCAAGTGCCACTCTCTCAGCCCTATGATGGCTCCCTTTTGATTTCTTTTTATTATTATTGTTGTTTTACTGTTCTTGCAACGGTTATAATAATTATGATTATAATAATTTCAATTGTCGAGCTTTTACGGCTCCAGATATAGAGGCATGTGAAGGACGCACAGATATATTCCAGCAATAACAACAGGCTTCCACATCAATCCTTTGTGCGTGTGGCAACCTTAAATAAGTAGTTGGTTTGGTAGTAAATTTTGTTGAGGCTTTAAAATTTTCGTACTAAATTTTAAAGGAAAATAAAGATTATTTTTGAAAAATTTTAATTTTTAATTACCTGTCTTTTGTTATTAGCTTCTCCCCCATTAATAATATTTTTTTTATTTTTATTTTAAATTGTTTTTTCAGTTTCAGATTAAAAAATAACAATAAAAATAAATTGATTGATAACAACTGAAAATAACATATTTGAGTTAATTAATGAATTTTGATTATAAAATAAATTATATATAAATTAATTAATGTGTTTATTAAACTTGCATTTATCACAAGACAATAAAATGTCAATCACTCAAGCGTTTCAAATTTGAATTTATTATTAAATTATTATTTATTTAATTAAATGAGTTATTTTTGGAAAAATTTTATTTAATTTTTTATTTTATTTTATTCAATTAAATTAATAGTTTTTTTTTATTTAAGTGAGCTTTGACCTAAGGTAGCGTTTTTAATCTAGCGGGTATAGTAATTGTAGCTTCTGTAAAGCTATAACCCAAATAATTGTAATATATCATGTCAATCACTCTTTGAAACAAAACTTGTGTAAAAAAATATTTCTTTTTTGGATCAAACTTCTTTCGATTGATTATAATTCTCATTTAATTATTGATATTTGTAAAGCGTTCGATGGAATTTAATATAGTTCTCTTCTATTTAGTGACGATAAAAAATTATCTTGGAAAAGTTTTCTAGGTAATGCGATTTGTAAAAATTTAATTTTGTCAAACGAGTTCAAGATTCATTTTGGAGCATCGCAAGATTTCGTTCCTTCTCCTTATTTTACATTTTTCTTAATGACCTTCTTGTAAAACTTTCCCATGTTTTTGTAGATGACAGTAGCATTTGCCATTCATGTTAATTTAGTAAAAAACCAAACTTTTTGAAGATTGTGGCGATGTGGCATAACATAAATGAAACACTAAATAACTATCATGCGATTATTTCTGAATGGAGACGCGTGAACAGGGTTTCTCGCACAGCCGTATGACCGATTATGCCATTACGTCTGTATTTAAAAATGACTTAAGTATTGAGGATTTAGAAGCTGCTGATATTCTTGGCCTAAAATTAAAGTGCAATATTTGGTGAAACAAACATATTTCTAAATTTACAAATCAAGTCATGAAGAAGTTTATTAGTGATAACAAGGTTCTACCATTGCTACAACAGATTGTGCTCTAATAAAATCAAAGAACTCTCTCCGTAAATCGTTCTTTTCGAGTCCAAAATAATTTTTTTTATTAATCGCTCATCTATTTGAGGTTAATTGGCCAGTAAATCATAGAACGTGTTACAGATGTAATTCGTTTTTTGCTTGTGGAACAGATTGTATGCAGAGAACCATCTGTCACTTCCAGTGTTCAAATAGAAAGTCTACAGTTCATTACATAAGTAGATCGCGTCCCTTTAGTCCAGGATAAAATAAAATATTTATTATTTAGGAACAATTATTTGTAATTTCTAAGCAAACAATTTTTTTATTTTTTTTGTTAATATTTAATGGTTTAGAATAGTTCCTATTTCTTAAAAGGACTAAACATTTAGTTATTCTGTTCTGTTTAATACTTATTTCACCACCCACCACTCAGGAATTTTTCTCTCTGCTTAAGAATTGACAAAACTTCATGATAACCAAGGCATTTAATATAAACTAAATCATTTACACTTTTATTATATTTTCTTTTAAAAGTAATCTCAAAGAAAACAAAAACAAGAAATAATTTGTGGTATTTATTAAACTAAAAGTAAACCTCAGCAAACTATAGTCAAGCCACTAACTAAACCAACAATCCTTCTTAACTATTCATTCATTTACACAGTTAGTCAGTTACTAAATTATTTACTAAGTCAATTTATTTCTTCGCTGATTCATTCATTAACTCGTACACTCTGAGTTAAAATGTTTTTTGTTTCTGGTGTATCTTTATGCATTTTGTTTTCTTAGCGTGCCGGTTTAATGTCTTGAAGAAAACATTTAACCACATTTTGCCGAAATGTTTTACAGTTTAGTTTTTTAAGTCTTAGTTTGTTTTTCTTTTTAATATCGTTTTAATTTTCATTACATATATATGTTTTTAAACTTTATTTTACTCTTGATGTTCACATGAATGTCTGTGTTTATGTAGTTTAGTAATGTTTAGCGTTGTTGTTTAGCGGAAAATAAATCAAATTTTTCACTTCCTTATTAAGTGTTTTACATTTAATTAAACTTAATATTAAATTAAAAAGGTAATGTTAGTGTTTTTTGTTACGTGTATGTTTAGATGTGGAAAATATGTTTGTGTTAGTTGTTAAAATCATGTGTAAGTTAATAATTGTTTTATTAATTATAGAATTGTTCATGTAAAATGATCAAACAAATAAGAGTTTGCTGCTTAAGTCTTTTGTTGGTATGAAAGGAATCTTAAGAATATTTTTCTAAAATTTTTTAAATTTGTTGAAAATGTTTTAATTAGAGTCATTTTTAAATTCAATTTTTTTTTTGTTTGAAATTTTTTATGTGAGATTAAATAATTTATGAACGTTACATAAAATACTTTAAAAGACAACAACATGTAAGCTGCTTGTTAGTTGACGCAAAATAATGAACAAATAAATACTTATTGAAGCAAATTTAAACCGTAATCGAATCAAATTCGACCATAAATTTACACTCAGAAATAAAAACGATTAACTTAACGTAAAGTAGTTTATAGAACACCCAAAAATGGTGATTGCATTTTGAAACAAAAAAAGTTTCTCAGACTGCAGTACATGTGCGCTTTTAAAATTAAAAAGTTTTTAATTATTAGAATTTTTAATAGTTATAATTACTCGTATTTTTATAAATAAAATAGTCCAGCAATATACCAAAAACAATTTTGAATTTATTAAAAAAATATTCTTGGCTAGAAAACCTCTCAAACTGAATTTCATGGTTTTAAAATCAGTTTTTATATTTTTCTGATTAAAAAACATTTAGTTTTTCTTTTATACTTTTTAAGTTTTCCAAATAAAGATAATAATGGCAATAAAAAATGGAAAAAATCTTCAAAAATAAATTATTTTGCATACGAATAAACTTTAAGCGAAAAAAGAATATACAATTTTAATATAATTCCTTATAGGCCTAGAATTATGCGCAAATTCTTGGCTGAACAACCACTATTCTCCTAATATATTTACAAAGGAGACACAGACTAATAGCCAGTAATTGCTAGACAAGAAGTCTTGAAGAAGAAGAAGAATTCATTGAGCGTACAGCCTATGTGACGTAAGCCTTCATGGACTTTAAGAAAATCTTAAAAATGTTCAGTCTGTGCCTTAATAAAACTTGCGTGTACATACGATTATTATGCTTATATCTGCTATGCTTGAGCATAAAATTCATATGGGTAAGAAAAAACCCACCAAACACGGGTAACTGTATATTTCAGGAGGTAAAATTGGCTAAAGAAATTTCGGAGATGGAAAATTGGTATGAGTGCAAGAAATAACAAACAGGAAAGAGAAAAAGAATTAGATGAAAAAAGAAGTGGATGTGTGGGGTAATACTGGGCATAATATTTCCTATATATAAAAAAATTTCTGAAGTGAGATTCACTACCCCTTTTTAAGGATTATGGTTTGGTTAAATTGACTTAACAACAATGTTGCCGATTTAGCTATTCAATTTTACAACACTTTTAACGTTATTCGCTGTTGCTAAAAACAAAATAAACGACGTACAATGATTATGTATGTCATACATACACATAAGCATAAACAAAGAACATACATACTCGAACAGAAAATAAATACAGTTTGTTTTTATTTTAATTAAAATTAATACACTTGTGGACGAGCTCGCTAGATTTGAAATTCGGCTAAGAGACCGGGAGATAGATCCACTAGTGGGGTCTCGTTAAATTGCTGTAAGGCGAAACCTTTTTGGGGCCGCGCAGATCAGGTGGTCTCACGAGGTCACCTGCACAATTACTAGAATATTATGGCCTTAGTATGATAGTAGGAGGTTTGCGAATCTGCTGAGGTTTTCTCTAGGACAACAGGGCATACTGGTAGCTGTGCTAACAGGGCACTGTGTTATCGGTACCCATGCTGGCAGACTTAATCTTCTATACCATGACTTCTGTAGAAGTTGTCAGGATGATGAAGAGGAGGAAACGGTGGAGCATTTGCTCTTCCACTGTCTAGGAACAGAGCGGCTCTAATCGGCAGTCCGAGACTGCATACTCGTGCAGATCTATCGTTCTGTGATGTTGCTAGGATAAACTCATTTTTCCCGTCTTCGGGGTGATATGGAGATGAATCTGGTGCCGGCAGCCTTTAAGCTATGCCCTCTCTTTAATAACGGCCAGTTCATTCCTTTTTGCATTCTTAATTTTAAAGTCAACAGATCAATCAAAAATGCGAAATGTTAAGACGTATCTACACTTAACGTAAATTTTTAAGCAAGAAACTTAAAAAGACGTTTCGGCAAATCTATGTATGTAGGAAAAAACATTTATATGTACATGTTGGATAAAGCAAACGTAAACAGTCCTTAAATTTTATGGACATTCTATTGATAACAAATCTTGTACTCCATATATTGACAGCGTGTAATTTCACTTTACCGCATAAAATTTATTTGAAAATTAGTAAAAATTCAATTTGTGTTTAAATACTTCATTATAAGCTTTAAGTCTTTTGTTTTACTATCTCTGAGAGAGCAAGCACAAAAGCATAAAAGGGTATTATTTAAAATTTAAAAAGCTTCTTAATATTTATTTCTAAGAAAAAAACGAATTTAGTAATTAAATAATTAAATTCACTAAGTAGTGGAATTAAAATGTTCAATAATAATCTAAGAAAATAAAAATAATAATATAATTATGGTTATTAAAATTGCTTATGTTTAATTTAAAGATAATTACAAAAGCATCATTTAAAATTAATAAAACGTGTACGTTTTTAATGACTAACAACAGCAATGCGCTTGATGAATTTTAAGAGTTCGGATGGAATTAAAAATAGAAAAATTTAAAATGTAATTGCAAAACTGGTGTCAATTTTTTCAAACATGTTGTAAAAAGCAAGGTGGTGGCTCTAGATATTTCCAAGGCGTATAATAAAGCGTAACGTGGTAAACTGGCATAGTGCGTTTGGTATTATACGTAATACCTTTTGTCGATTTATATCGAGCTTTCTCTTCGATCGCACTATTTAATTTGTTATAGATCAGATCACATTAAATCAGTTGAAGATAAATTTAAATGCAAGGTTTCGTTCTTATTCCTACCTTATTTTTTATTTTTCTAAACGCACCTCCCTTTTAATCTTCCAATGCTTTCATAAAAGCATATGCCAATCAAATTCTTTCACGTAGTATTTATGGGTGATAGAAATATTAAGGAATAAGAAGCTTTACACGTTTTTCGAATGAAAATTTAATCGGACAATCTTCTGAGAAGTTTCATTACAATGTCCGTGTTACAACAAGCTGTAATAAAATAAAGTTAAAGGGTAGTACAGACGTAATTGTTTATTTCCTTATCCCTTAAACCGTTACAGTTAATAATTGCAAAGTATTTATTCTGCCATTACGAAAAGTTTGAAAGAATTAAACTAAAGGGTTTCCTCAAAAAGACGTGTTTTTGACGTCTATAGCCTCGTCTTTTAAGACAATGGCCCATATTCATAGTTATAGACTTAAGTCGACTCTTGCTAAAGTATACTCTATAATAAAAGGTTCTTATTATCTGTTTTGCTTTCATAGTCATGAATAAAGTATACTTTAAGTTTAGCCACCTTCCACTGGGTGTCGACTGTAATTTGATAAATGTTTTCATAAAATTTCTAAGTCCCAATTTTCACTAGGCAATTCTTATCGGCTTATCCCTTTTGCTTGTTGGTGAGGGCGACAAGAGGAAAAGAAACGAGTACACAAGCTGATGTACTCGTTCATTTCGTTTTGCTTTCTTATTCGTTATTTTTAGCTGATTAAATTTTATATGTTTTTATACACAAATTGAAATTTGTTGTTGTTGTTTGCTGTTGAACCGCTAAAACAATAAGCTAATAAGCTAAGAATTGTGAAAACGACAAGGCAAGTTCAAAGAAGAAAGAGTGTTAAGTTTATTAATAAGACTTGCTTCGTGAAAATTGGGACTAAACAAACATTAGAAAAAAGTGACTTTGTGTTTATTTTGTTCACATTGGTATAGAAATCAGATAAAGAGTATTGTGTTCTTAAACCAAATAAAATAATTTTGGAAAAATGAGTTAAAAACAGCTTTAGGTAGTTTTAAATTTAGAGTTGACTTTCTTGCCAAAAGTATATTTTAAATTATCTTTGAATGAGTTAGAGTCGACTCTAAAGTAAAACCGACTTTAGTTCCCTTAAAGTATACTTTATTTTAACTGTGAATATGGGCCATTAGATATAATTTTATCGAGAAATTAATATATAACTAGAACAAGTGCAGTGTGTCCGCCGCGAAAGTATACTACTTTGTTTTCCGCCATTTTGGTAAACATTAGTCTTGACAGTTTATATTTGGCAGCCGTGAAGTAGACACATGGCAAATTTATTATGGAAAAATATTCGTTAAGCCAACGTGTCTTAATTGTTAAAAAATTATATCAAAATCAATCATCGATTACTGTGATGATAAGAAAGTTACATGAAATTTTTGGAAGAAACAACAAGCCAACACTACTTATCGTGCAGTGAATGATTTTGAAAAAAGAGTGTATGAAGGTGACAGGCCGAAGCATTAATCACAACGTATTGTAAGATTGGCTGAAAATATTATTGCTGCTCAAGAAAGAAAGAACAACTTTGACCACAATTTTGTACAAGAATTTGCATTTGTGTAACGAGTCATATTTTCATTTAGATGGATATGTGAATAAACGGAATAGTCGGTTCTGGGCAATGGAAAACCCTCAAATTCTTCATCACTCACCTTTGCATCTATTGAAAGTGACAGTCTGGTGTGCAATTAGGTCAGTAGGAACTGACGGTAACTGTGAATAGGTAGCATGCCACAACTGCATGCTTCGGGCTTGATTAGCATGTGGTATCAAATAGACGCTGCCATATCGCATACAGCCAGTATTACAATGGAATTGCGGCGAGACGTCTTTCCATAACAAGTTATTTCAAGAAATGTTGATATTGATTGGCCTCCACAGTCGCCTGATTTGATTGCTCCAAACTTCATTTTGTGGGAATATCTGAGAAGCAAGGTTTATGCAAACAAACCATAAATGCTTCAAAAACCCAAACAAAATATTTGTAATGAAATTAATGAAATACCGCATGAAATGTGTGAGAATATATTGAAAAATGTTCCCAAAAGGGCTCGCATTTGTGAAGCTAAAAGGGGTAGGCATTTATCTGATATTGTATTCCTTACATAATTGCCGACATTTATCAATATAAGATCCATTCTCTTGCATTTAATCAAATATTATATAAAAAAAGTAGTATATACCTTCCCTGTGGATACTCTGTATAGATTTTTGATTTTGATTTCTATTGTCTTATATTCTGAACAGTAATTATCTGAACTTTGCGATCAATAAAAAAAATTTTAATTTAAAAACACGGGAAAATTTTACTAAATAATTTTATTTTCAAAGAGTTATTATGTTATTTTTTTAATTATTCCGATTTTAATAACAAATCACCGATATTGATTATTGAAGGTGAAATAACGTCTCGATGGCCATTTCGGTACCGATTACTTAGCCTTTTAAGAAACCTGTCAAAAACATTTTAAATAATCTAAAGGTTTTTGTCCAAACAATTAAGTAAAGACAAAAATCAATATTTAAGGGAAAACAACAATAACCAGCAATCATTCTATTTTTCTTTTTTAAAAAAAGTTTTAAGCAAAGGTCGATTACAAATAGTAAAACACCCTTCGCGCGTGGTTTAAATTAGCCTTTGGTCGATTCAGTAAAAAAACTGAACTCTGTTAATTGCAATACAAGTCGACCAAGATGGAATTCCATATTCTCTGTGATAATTCAGGTCTCTAACAGGTCTCTAAATACTCAACAACATGAATGTGCATTAAAAATAATTTTAATTAATTGCACATAAATATGACACAAAAAGTTAATGCATCATTTCACCTTATGAAAAAGAGAAACAAGAAAAAAAATTTGTTAAAATGTGGACAAGCCAGTTGTCAATTTAAAGAGATTTTTTTGCTGGCTTCATGAAAGTCTGCAAGACTTTTTAACAACTTTGCAAACATTTAAAGATTTAAATTGTGAAATAACAAAACCACTTATTTAAAAATAATAATTCTCTGGCAAAACAAAAAAGAAAAAAAATTATTTATAATAAAACAACAAACAAATCATAAATGATCATGACAGAAATCTCCAACAGAAATATACTAGAGTTATGATTTTTTTTATTATTAATTTTTCATAAACAAAATGTGCGCTTAAAAAAAGTATTACTTTAATTGAGTTTTTTTTTTTTTCTTTATGCAGGTGCCAAAGATGATGATGGTCACAGTATTAAAAGTAGTGACAATCTAATGGGTTTATCCAAGAAACAACGAAAGGCACGCACTGCCTTCACAGATCATCAATTGCAGACATTGGAAAAATCATTTGAACGTCAAAAATATTTGAGTGTGCAGGATCGTATGGAATTGGCAAACAAATTGGAATTGAGTGATTGTCAAGTCAAGACTTGGTATCAAAATCGAAGGTAAGTCAGTACATGAGTATAAAGAGCAAAGGGAAAGGGAAGATGAATGTAATAAATAAAGAAGTGTTAAAATGTAACAACACTTCATTTTTAATTAGTTTAGAGGCAATAAAGATTAAAATGAATCAGAAAAAATAAAAAATAAATTAAAACCCATATTTCAACAAGTTCGAAGGCCCTTAAATGCCTACTTAAAAAATAAATTGAAATAAATCCAACAAAATTTACACATTGAAAAAAATAAATATAAGCTCCTTGTAAAAAAAAACAAAATAATTTTACAACAACGTTTTTGAATAGTAAGTTAATATTGTCCACCGTCTAAAGGTTTGGGCACTGTTATGAAAAATTGTAAATTTTAGTTTAGATTTCATTCATAGTTTTTTAATTAAAATTTTAAGGCTTTTTAATAAATAATACTCTTAAATAGTTCATTCTTAATTTTATTTTAAATATTTATTCACAAATGGACACTAAAATATGTTAAATTCTAATAGTTGTTTGCATGTAACTTAATTTATTATGTCTTTCGACGGTGAAGACAGTGAGATAAGACAAGCGGTCTAAATGCTTTGGCTCTCTTGAATTCGAAAAATACTACTCCGCTGCCTGCATAAAAATAGGGAAAGATGGATTATAGTAATAAAAGGTATAATAAAAAATAATACACTCTTAAATTGGAGCTGCAGTAACAGGATTATGACAATCGTAGCACATTTCCAGGATGAAATGGATAAGAAAACCCAACTTTAATTAAGGATCTAAATTTTTTTATTTTTAAATTAGTGATACCGATGTCTAGTAGTGTCGTGATTAACCGGTGTTATGGATAGACAAACTTTTCTATTTTTCCGCACGACTGAGACTATAATAGTACGCCTTAATAGTCACTATATCAGTGAAGTAGTTAGTCGTTAAAAAGTAATGACTTAGAGTGTGTAATGCGCAGTCATTAGGTCACGACTTTAAATTCTTTATCACGCTTCTTTTTTATTTCCAACAAACCTAAACTAAAAAACAAAAAAATAATTAATTTGCTATATAGCTGGACCGTAAAAAGAACTTACCGAAATAAAATGCTACAGAACCCTTATGGAATTGATAAAAATCGAAAAAAAGTTAAAAAGCTCCTTTAGCAATGTGAATGGGAAACCAGATTTCCCATATATAAAAGCCCATAAATTTTTTCACGCAATTAAAGATTTAAACATAAATTTTAAATTCAAGCTTTGAACTGGTTGCATCCATAGGATAAATTTTTGTTATCTTCACCACTAAGCCATATGTTACCAACTTACTATCTGCTCAATTCCTGTGTTTTCTAGTCTTAAACAGAAGAAAGATCATCGATAAGTGTCTGTTTATATATAATATACGAAAATTTATTTCTGTTTTCAATATAAATTTATAAAGGAAATGTTCGTTCACATTTGTATAAACAGACCCAAAGTCTTTCACCCAGTTATATGACACTGTGGCTTCTTAACAAAATGCATTCATTTGTTATTTATGTAATGATCCCTGCTCTCATGAAGAAGTGGCCTGTAATCTCACCTATAACTGCAATAAAAAAAAAACTGAACTAACTGGCATCCTATAATAATAAGTAATATGTAGGTTTACCAACTTCACTTCACTTCTATTACCATTTTGCTTCAAATTAAGTCTTACAAGTTCGTCGGCGATTACATCGTCTTAAAAATATCACTAAGCGGAACAAAGTTTGTGCTAAGTTAACTTCGAGCTAAGAATATGTCCCTTCAAAGTTTTAAGAGACAGCTAGATGTAAATGTACAGAGTGATTTCCGGAGACCGCAAGACCACTATTTTTTAAAAAAGAAAATAAGTACAAAAAGATGAGTCTGAATTAATCGCCGTAAGATTCAGTAACATTGAATATACATTTTCATTCCCTGTTGTGCATTGGAGTTGTGTTGATATTCAAGTATATCTGGCGAGCGATAATTTTTCTTTTTTTCTTATTTTTTAATTCTCTATCGCCCCATATATTTATCTTTATTAATTGAAGTTACTTTATTGTTTCAAATGACGAGAAAAAGTTAAAGGTAGGCCTGGTGTTTTCCTACTGCCTCGAAGGACATAGACCGATCATGCTGATTTCAATAGCACCTCTTTTAACACTATGTCTGAGCGATTGATATATTTATTTTTTTTCTAGTTGATCTAGTGCCTCGGCAAATTTGATTTGACTTGAACACTTACACGGACGCACAGATAGACAGACGGATATCGATCAGTCGACTTCGCTATGCATATGGGGTCGAAAATGAATATTAGAGGCCAAAAAACTCGTTACAATACATCTTGGTCGTCATTTTACATCGTTAAGAAAATGCAAACTTGACAGAAATTAAATTAAGAGCAATTATGGTGGACTGCTTCAGCGACAAATTCAGACAAAATTCAAACACATACAAACAGGATTCTTTCAATGATAACCAGACCAGCAATCAAAAAGATTTAAATGTGCTGAGGCTTAGAGCCTCAAACGATTGTAGTACTAATCAACTAAAAAGGAGGAATATCGTTTTTCTTAGCCGATCAAAAGAAATGTGTATGCAAAATGATAACAGCCACTATAGAAAATTTGTGTCCAGCATTTTCTGAGTTCAGTACAGTTTTATAAAGATAAAATAAATTAATATAAAAATTCATCTGCCTAATAGTTGTCATTTTCAATTCCACTAATAATTTATCGTTCCTTAATGGCTGTCCTACTTGTGCGATGACATCAAAGTTATGACAGACTTTAACTAAATGAATTCTTCGGAATACGATTATTATATATTTCGAACAGACATTATATTAACTTCAAAAGAAACTGCATAATGAAGTTTGTTGCTTCAGACGACTAAATACTATATTTAGAGGCTTTTGAGATTCTGCTCGGAGACTTTTTCCTTCTCTTAAAAGCTGATCAAATTTTTTGTGTAAAGATAACAATTAAACTACTTCAAACCAGTTTAAAGTTGTTGCCTGTGTGCTAATTTTAAATTATGCCCAGTGGGAGCCCATGGAAAAGTACTAATAATTCTAGAATAAACTACAAACAACAATTACTATGATTGTACTTCAAAAACATTTATTCCCACCTTCAAGTTTTATGTAAATACCTAAAAAAAACGACAATTAAATACATTAATTTATTACACTTCATTCTGGTTTATGGAAGCGCAGCACAGTTTGAATTGATTATTAATAAATGTGGCAAATTAAATTGTATAAAAGAGCTGAGTCAGTGTGAGCGAACTACCACCATTAGGAACACAAACAAAAAGAGACAATTGCTATAGAATACAATTTTATTCATTGGCTCATGCACACTTTAAAATTCGTTTTGGTTAGCGAAACTGTTCTTTTTTTGTAAATTTAATTTTAATAAAGAAATTCGTTATGGAGTTTTTTTTATTATCTTTTATACAGTAGAAAAAAAAAACGGAAATACACAAAAGAAATTTTATATTCAAAAAACGATATAATTAACATCATTAAATGAAACAGTGACAGGCGCTGCTTCAGCTATTTTTGCCAGTTCAGCTCATGTTAATGCACATGTCAATGCAGGCATTTTTGAAATCATTAATCATTGAAAACAGAAAACCGGCATTTATTTAATAAAATACAAAAAAAAAAATGAAAAACAAAAAACAAAAAACCAAATAATGGGAATAGTAATACACTGCTGACTTAATTCTAAAATCCAGGTTTCTTTAATTTTTGTTAAGAGACTGTAAAGTCATTCAGTCATAAGAATAAAGCAGGCAGCCTAGTAAGAAAGAGTTTGTGCGTAAATGTATTTATTTCTCAGTTAATTGTTTTGTTAAACGCCTACTGGCATTTTATTGTCTCTAAATGCTGTTGTATTGTTTATTGTTTTAACTGCTTTATTGTTCTACCGCTCTGTGGCTGCAGTTAAAGTTGCACTCTAAGTTATTTGGATGTTTAACAAATGTCCTGCTGCTTCTTTATGCATCTCCTTTTCTTATATTTGAGGCACGCTGTTTTCTTTGTGTGCTTCAAATTGGTTTGCAGTTTTTATCTTAAAGAACACCATTTGAATCTTATTTGCAAGTCTATTTAATCCTATTAACTTTACGATTTTTTTTTTGGCAAAGAAAACAAAATAAAACAAACTAATTTTAGGATTAGTTTAGGGTTAATGATTATCTAGCAAATTTTATATTAGACAAATTCCAAATCATACTGACTTTTTATAATTAAGCATGTTATTGAAGGCGCCTAGATGCCATCAACCAGGCGTCAGTATGAATGTGTTTTATTTAATTTTTCTCAGTAATTCAATAAAAAAAAAGATAATTTTCCTAATTATTTAATTAAAAATAAACAACTTAAGTTAAATTAAATTTTCAAATTTACATTTTAGCCAGATTATGTTACGATAACAGAGCTATGTTAAACACTTAACATAAACAATGTTAACAAAGAAAAAAAACCTGAAATATGTACGTGATTGATAGTCAAATATATTACCATTAAGACACTACTAGAAGTCTCCTTCTGCATTTTTTTCGCCCACTCCCTTTCATTAATGAAAAAAGAACCAAGCCCTTTTTCATATTTCAAAAGTAGCGTTTTTAGAAAAATCTCTATAATTCTATAGTAATAATAATAGTATTGTTTTTTAACTAATTAATTTTATTTAAATATCGAACGAAAATACGTTTTTTATTAGGTTTTTAATATTAAAATTGATTATGTTAAGTGATTAACATAGCTCTGTTATCGTAACAGAATGAGGCTATGGATATAAATATTAAAGGTTAACTTCACACATATCGCACTTGATCAACAAGAGGGTATTAACTCAAAATTTTAAAATTTTCAGTAGAGTCAAAAAACTGTTTGTGGCCACATTTTAACAGAATTTAAAAATTCAAATATACCATAGGAAGCAAATTCCAGAAATCTGTGCAAGTATTGCAAAAAAAAATCAATTTTTTGAGTTAATACCATTTTTCTATAATTTTTCGATCATAAATGAAACAAATTTTATCAACAAGACAGTATCAACTCAAAATAAAACCAAATTGAAAAGAGACTCAACTCAAAATAATACCTTTTTTATGAAAATTTACGAATCAGTTCCATGTGAACTTTTGTATTAACTCGAAATAATACCTTTTTGTTGAAATAAAGGTAATCACTACATTATCATGAATATGGTCTCAAAAGTGGTTTTCGAGATGAAAGAGTAAACGGAATAAGTTGAAAATTTTACAGTAGATAGATATTGATGTTGTTGGCTGATTTCTTGAAAAAATTGATATTTCAAAAATTTTGAGTTAATACCCTATTGTTGATCAAGTGCGATATATAAATTAAACTTATTTGCATCAATACTTGGGATTATTTCATTACCATTTAAATTTCATTGGCATTGTTTGAAATAATGACAATAAAAAAAAATTAAACTACAATTTAATGCTAATGCTAATGATTTGATTATTATTATAATTTGTTTTATTAATGGCAATAAAATTTTAATAAAATCGTTTTAATACTAACTACAATTGTATGAAAATTAATGTGTATTTAGTGTACAAAGAAAAGGAATACATTAGTTAATGAAAATGGTTTAAATCATTTAATCATTAGTCAATGGAAGTGATTTTTTTAAACTAATTATCAACTAAACCTTTTCATTAAAAAAAATTACCAGTACTAAAAATAATGATAATGCTTAAACAGTCATAAGCATTATTTATCATTCAGTGCGAATTAAATGGTCAATTAATTATTCCATTTAATGTATTGCATCAAATAAAAATTTGAGGAGAAATTTTTAAATTTTTATTATTTTTTTTCTTTGCCATAATTTTATGCGTTTTATAGTTTAAAGCTTTTAAAGTTGGAAAAAAGTTTAAATATTTTTGCGATTATTGTTCGCATGTTTTCTAAATTTTAGAAACAAATAAATTTTTTGCGATATTCTAGCTATGCAGCATTAGAAACGGAAAAATTTTCAAATTAACGGCCGAAAATCATAATGACTGCAAGTATTTACAGGAGAATAGTATTCAATCAACACAAAAAAAATCTAACACAAACACAAAGTATAACTAATAGAAATCTTTTCTGCGTTTCCATTATTTTCAACATGTTTATTTTTTTTGTTGTATGTGATTATTTAATCATTATTATGAAATTTATATTTAAGAAAATATTTGTAAAAAAATTTCGTAACAGGTTTAAATCATTGATTTGAATAAGAAATCTGAAGAAGATTTGTTTTATAATTTAGTAAGAATAAATATTAAAATTTATATTTTATAATAATTTCATTTAATATTTTTTTAGGACAAAATGGAAGCGGCAAACAGCTGTGGGCTTGGAACTTCTAGCAGAAGCTGGTAATTATGCTGCCTTTCAACGTTTGTATGGTGGCGGTTCACCTTATTTAACAACTTGGCCCTATGGACATCATCAGGCCTCGCCGCACATATCACCCAGCTCACCCATAGACTTATATTATAGACAAGCCGCTGCTGCAGCTGTATTACAAAAACCTCTTTCATATCGCATGTATCCCTCCATACCACCAATGCCTGCATCGGGACTATCTGTAATGCCAGTAGCACCAACACCAATGTCACATCTTAGTGCTTCCAATTCATTAACCTCCTTAAGTAATTACTATCAAACGGCGACACAATCATTTGGTTCAACCAATTCACCCTCGACCAATTCTAGTCTGCATAATAAGAGTCCAACACGTAGTGAGGATAATGATGGAGATGAGCATCGTAAAAGTGTTGAAATTATAGATCGTGCGTCTAGTCCACAATTAAATCCAGGCAGTCCTCCTAAACGTTTGGATAGTAAAAGCGCTGTGCCAGCAACAAGAGTGGGGTTGGCAGAGAACAGCGATAATGAGGCTGATGATGAAGATGATGCCATCGAAGTCTGAGAAGGCCAAAGTAAAGATAACGCAATTTACCAGTACTACGATGAAAAAGAAGAAGACAAACAAAAATTTATGAAATATAATTTAATAAAGAATCAGAGTGCCATAAAAGTTCTTTATTATGACAAGGGCACGTCTTCGCCAACTGCCAAAGATAAGGTAAATATATAAAATTCAATAAAAAAAAAATGTTTTATTTTTAATTACAAAACAATAAATTTGTATAAATTTTCTATTTTAGATCCTCCAGCATTTAAGCTGACGTTGATTGCTCTAAGTGCCTTGTTGTTTGAAAATTCGCAGAGTTAATTTATTCAAGAAACAAACTTTAGAGTCTTAACCAAAGATACCAAAATTGTTTTGAAGGTAAATTATTTATCAGCTTTTTTTAATTTAATTTAAATTTAATGTTTTTTTTGTTGTTTTATTTTCTTTTCGTTGACAGATTTTGCTTTAGTTTCAATGGCTCAATGGATCTCATTATTGTTTTAACATTTTAATATAAATATATGTAAATAACTTAAATTCAGTGTTAATTTTAAATAAAACTTTAAAAAAAAAAAGTAATAAATACAAAAACAGTGTTCTTTAATTATTTATATTGAAACAAGGTAATCTAATATTTGCAATAAAATATAATTAAAATACTGAAAAACAAAATATAAATCTGAAATAAGAATTCTTATTTTTCACCAGGACTATGTTGTATGAGCTTAGATTTATGGATGATCTCTAGAAGTCATCTAAATTGGTCCCTTTATGAATTAAAGATATTTATACCGTTGCAACGTTCTTATTTTATGTGCGGCTTTAATTTTTAACTTATAGGTTCTCTTAATGCCTTAAGACTTGGCAGATATTCGACTTTTGAAACTGTTTTTTTTGACAACTTTATTTATTTAACAACGGAAAACAATTCTCGACATAATATCTATGTTAAACAAAAATTTTTTAAATCATAATTACATGGATGCTGCTGTGGTAGTTAATATAATTTAGAACATTTAGAAAAAAATTCAAGGATTATGTTACTGATATAATCAGGGCCAACCGAATTGAAAAATATTTTTTCAAAATAGATTTTCTTTTAGTGTTTTCTGACATTTCTATACTCGTACTAATTTGTAGTGCTTGATGTTTTATAACATCGATTCATTCTTTCTAATTTTACACTAAAGAAACGAAACCGAATGGAACAAAAAAAAAACAAATAATAAAAAATAAACTTAGTGTTATAAACTATATCAACGATATTTAAAGAATTAACTCCCAGCCCCCAAGGGTCAAAAAATCAAAAAAAAGGTACTTCGGTAACTGAACGGTTTCCAGACTCGAAGTTCTAGAGAAACACCCCCTATATCAAGATATTTTCCAGAGATTGGGCACCTTCTAAAAACTTTAAACTCTTCCCGAGCATAAACGTGTCTACCCTGTCGAAAACGACTGCACTATATACAGAGCTACAAGAGGGCCTAGGGATCTCTCCGTTGCGTCATATATATGGTTTCAACCCCAGGTCACGCAACTAAGTTCAGCCTCTCTCTTATCTCCTAAGCCTCACTATCTAGGCTAAGGAAATTCTAAACCATGCTGGAAAGACGTAGGAGATGAGAGGACGTATTATATGGCAGTAAATCAAAAGGCGAAGTCCTGAAGCGTCGCTTCCAACTCTCAAGCACGGTCTGAATGATTTACAATTCGGTTATATGTTTTTTTATGCCTTCCTTGAAAGCATCATAGCGACAGTCTTATTGATGTTTAAGTTGAGGCCCTACCTTTTGAAATAGTATGTCAGAGCGGTCAAGTGTTTATTAACTCGTTCGTTAGCAGTCCTTGCCATTGCTCCTGAAGAAGCAATAATGATGTCATAATAGATTTCCTTGTGGTTGCTAAGGTATACCTGATATGAAGACCTTAGTCTCAGCCCCTTAGAGTGGCCCCTTAGAAGGCTATCAATCATACGGCAGATGCCCGTACCTAATTCCACTCCAAATGGTGTCAAAGGCTCTGGCGAAATCTAAACTCACTGCGATTACGGGGCATATCCTATTCAGACCCCTGGTAACATAGTCCGCAAGTAAAAATAGTGCGTATGTCGTCGAAAGTCCGCTCCTAAATCCTAAAAATCTTTTAAAAAGTCATTGTAAGTAATAACGTCAGTAATCCTTGCCAGGAAGTATTCAAATAGCTTTCTTAAGGCCATTAATAGGAATATTAGTCTATAACAAATTTATTGCAATTTAAATACATATTTCATTGCTTTTGTTCATTTATCAATAACGATGTTTGTTCGTTCATTTATAAATTTGAAAAAATTCCCTTCAAATCTGAAGTTTTTTTTCAAGAATTCAATTAAGCATTAAATATATTGATTTTTAAATATCTTTCATAATAAATAACTTATCATTTCAACGGTGTGAGCAATAAAAAATTAATTTAATTAAAAATGAAGTTAACAGGGTAAAATATGTCTGATTCTTCAAATATTTCTTGGTGTTGGTAAAAAATCACATTAAATGAATTTAAAACATTGGTTTCTTAATTAGTTAATTGTTTTAAATGATAATAATCTTTGTGTTTTTGCTTAAAAATTTTTAATTATATTCCAAAAATATCTTGTATTTTATGAGCTAAAAAAAGAAAAAATTATAAAATAACAAGAAAACAACACTCAGACTGAACACAATTTGTTTTCTTTTTAAATCAATAACATATTCGACATGTTTTAAAATTAAATTTTTAACACAATATAAATCAAATACAGTGGGCGAGTTTTGTTAGGGTTTCAGCGAATTAACATCACCTTAAAAATGATTAAAGGCAAAATATATTAAATAGTATTTAACATGTTAAATGTTTGGTTCTGCAAATCTAAGTATAAAAGTTTAAATATTGTAGCAGTAAACAATTGACTTAAATATCACACACATGTATTTTCGCCCAATAGTGTTGTCATCAGGATAATTTTACGAGTAGAAAATTTCTAATTCAACTAGAAAATGTTCTCTCTTTCTGTATTACGTGTAGCAGCGTCTTTTCAAATCACACGCCGCAACATCGAGCACCGGTAACAGTAATAGTCAAATCATGACCACCCTCATTTTTGAGGGAGTAAAATCATTTCAATGCAACCTCGAGCTAAATATTCCAGTACAAACGCATGAATCGGTTTAAACTAAGTATTTACTCTCTAAATAAATTAATTTAGTTGTGATTGAATGTAATGCATTTTGTCCATAATGTCCTGTTAAGGAATTTTCTCCAGAATAAACAAAGAGGTCCAAGATAAATATTTTAGTAGCTGAAGAGTAAGCAAAATAATTATGGTTAAGTGGAGTTTAAGTGGATCACTAATTTTAATTTTGAATGTAAAATCTTGTATTAAGCTATCGGTAGTCAGGCCAACCACAGTGCCTTTTAGGCCGTATGACTTATAGTCTGGGTACCAAATTATACGAATCTACTTTAATTATCCATCTAGTCTATTTATAGATGTATTTGCGCTTTTTACTGCCTACATTATTCGTCATCTAAGCAAGCCATCCGTACTTTAGAGGATAACGTGAAAATGTGGAAGAGATCCAAATTTTTGGTTTCACAGCTGGGGTGCCCTTATGCCTTAAGTTATTTTGAGTATTAACCAAATTTATGTTCCACACTACAATTACAAAAAAAAAAAACCAAAAACAGGTTTCATCTGCCATTAACTATTGGGACATCCTTATATTCCATCTCTAACTTTATACTTGTTGTAGCAGATATAGCACTACAGCTCCTTGTAAATTTCAATCATCTGTCTACGATATACATGGAAGCTCGGTATTCGCGATAGTCCGGTTATAGCGACAGATTAACTTTTTAACATGCCAGGTTCCTTAATTGCGACAGTTTACAAAAAACGGGGTTCTATTATCGCAACTGTTGTTTTGTTTTCTTAAATTTGATTACAATGATTATATCCAAAAAAGGGAAATCCCTTTCTTTTGGAATGTTAATCTTTTAATATGATTTTTGTCTTTTATTTTGTCAGTTTCTTCGGGTCATTTGTTACACTAGGCATAATTTGTTGTGTAAATATATCT
This sequence comes from Gymnosoma rotundatum, assembly GCA_916610165.2. NCBI lineage: Eukaryota > Metazoa > Arthropoda > Insecta > Diptera > Tachinidae > Gymnosoma > Gymnosoma rotundatum. The sequence continues at coordinate 103,233,799 of OU744340.1, forward strand.
CTTACCACAAATTGTATATTACTTGTTGTTAAAGCGGAGTTAGTAATACAGGTTATCTGTAATTTTCAAGCGTCTGTCTACCACTGTTCAAAAGTATAGCCAGATAAATAAAATTATATAGATATTGGGGCACCCTTTATTTTATAATTTTAAATATTAATACTTGTTGCAATCGTTATTCTGTCCAATTAACAAACATTTGACTATAATGTTCAAGAGAAAGGCCCGTATAGTTCAATTTACGTCACCTTTGGGTACACCCTTTAATTTTTAGATTGATTTTCATATAACTTTTTGCTAATTGGAGCTATTTTTTTTAATTTTAAAGTGCTGCTCTTTACGGTCCATAATACATGTAAAAACATGTCTGCTGTGTGGGACAGCGACACCCTATAACTTTGTAAGCATCACCTTTCAAATAAGAAAGAAATTTCAAAATCAATCCAGAAATGACTGAGCTATAAATATAAAAAAGCAACAATCAGTCGAATTGATAACCTCCATTTTTTAAGTCGGTTTAAAAAAATGAACCTTCCTGTTTTTTATCTATTATACATTTTACAGGAGCATCTGCTGAAAATTGGTTTTAAAGGCGGTCATACGTCATACCCTCAAGAAAACTGTATTACACTTAGGTACTGTTTAAATCAATGAACTTTTTTTCAAAGAATTTTTGTTTAAAAGGCTCAAAAAACTTATTATTGTACTCATTTGCACAAGCTCTTCATCATCTTAAGCTTTAGTTATCATCCCATAAAATAGTAAAATTTGCCATTGAAAACAAAAGAAAAAAATCTTGTAGAAAATAACACCTGCGGACAGAATTAACAGCCTGTGGAAGCTGGAGTAGAGTATGACAATCAATATTGTCGTATTGTACAAATTTGTCTTGTACAAAAAACTTCCATTAAAATGATAATAAAAATGTCATTACTTTAATGTTTCTTGTGTGTGTGTCTGTTTTTTCGTCTTTCAATTTAAAGATAAAATGGCAATTGCCATAAACTAGGTAAATTAAAAAAAAGTGGAATTAACAAAACTATAAAACGTTATCTTATTAAAAAGCAATTTAAATTAAAACGAGAGTCTGTCAAATAAAATTTTTGAGATCAGATACTGCTACAAGTTTGGTATCATACTTAATATGTGTTAGTATTAATGGAAATATGTAAGTGTTAAAAAGTGTTACACACTTACACACTTCAAATGAAAAAAAAAAACAAGCAAACTATTTAAAATGTTTAAACGCCATTAAAATTAACAAAAAAGGAAAACGTATAAAATGTTAAAAGTGTTAAAACCACTTAAGCATCTTTAAACGCTTTTTTTACGTTTTTGTTTTTGGATTCTGATAAATTTTAGACCTGGTCTTAAATATCAAACTGTTTTCTGAATTAACCAACATACATATTTAATATACGAACATATAAATATGTATGTTTGTACGTATGTTTGTTTTTATATTGAATGGATGTTTATAAATGTATTAACGTTTAATTTGAATCGTAGTCACTCGTAGTGTTTTGTATTTAGGAGACCTTTTAAGACACGTGTCTTCATATATCAATCCAATGTTGTTTTTGTTTTTGTTGCTGTTGTTGGTTTTAATTTGTTCTTCTAATCGTAAAGATCATTTTTGGAATTTTTATTATGTTTATTTTTTTGTAGTTGTAGTTGTTGTTGTTGCTGTTTTTGGATTTTTCTTAATTTAATAAATGACTTTAAAATTGATTTTAAACGCTTTTCTGTTGTTTTTTGTTATTGTTATTGGCTTTTTATCTTTAGCTAAGCTGACTTGTTGACTCATTTGATTATTGGTTTAAAAAGCAGGTCATTGAAAGAGTTGTTTGTTTCTTAGAAGCATTAAAAACGGCAATGAGTTTCTTTTTCAACTATATTTTCATGCTGCTTTTTTGGCTCTCGATTTGTTTTCTCCAGAATAACAGTTTTTATTTTATTCTTTTGTTGCATTTAATGTATTATTTTCTATTTTTAACTTTGTAATTCATCTATACACATTAAACTACTGTGTTACACTTTTGAGATTGAAGCTACTTGGTTGTTTTTAAGCAACCTAGCGCCTTAAATCTAAGCAGCCGGCCATTCAGATCATACTCAAACTCAGGTTTTCAGATTTTCTTGTTCCCATTTATTCGATTTTTTAAGCAACTCATCCAAAAACAATCATTTGGTTATTAATGCAGTATGCGGATGGGAGTTAAACTCACGGCAGATTCTTCTATCAACGCAACTACCGCCGTTGCTCTTCATATGACAACTAACAGCGAAATCTAAATTGGCTCGTAACGTGAAATCTATCTATCAAAAATTCTCATGTGCATATAAAATGTATAAAGAAAATCATAATAGCGGGGCTTTATCTAAGTTTGTCACTCCGTATGTAATTTCTATAATATCCATTTCTTACCCCATAAAGCATATATATTCTGGCTTCTTATGCGTAGCGAAGTCGATCGAGTAATCATGTGAATCGATCAGATATAGTGTCGAAAGAGTTGCTATTGGAAATCAGCATGATCGGTTCATGTTCTTTGTAGCAGCAGGCAAAACACCACACCTAAATATAATTTTTTAATGTCATTTGGAACAATAAAGTATCTCCAATCAAGAAAGTAAATATATGGGGCGAAAGAGAATTAAAAAATAAGAAAAAACATCAAGTGAAAAAATTGGAGCTTGTACATAAATTCCGAGTTACGGGGCCCTGAAATTTTCAAATTTTTTTAAATATCAATATGGGTATCATTTTAAAGCTTTTGAAGAGATCTTTAAGGAAATATAAAAAATTTTGAAAAATACTTAACACATTACTAGCCGATGTCCTTTTTATTTAAAATTACTCATATGCAATACCAAATGTTTTTTTTATTTTTTTATTCTCTGTCACCCTTAATATTTGCTTTTACATCACTAAACTATATTTACATACATAGATGGTGAAGGGTGAAGATTCGGCATAGCCAAATATAGCGCTCTTACTTGTTTTGTTTTGTTATAGTTTAAAAGTAATGACAATTTAGTGATTTCCAAAGCAATCTAGCGGTTTTTATCTTTTTATTATTCTTATACAGCAGGTTTTCTAAAATAAAATAACTTAATATTACTGTTCAAGACACAAAGTTGACGCTCTTATTTAGGTTTGACATTCCAGCGCAAAAGCTATGCATAGGATTGCTTTGCGTCTCACGCGCTAACTTAGGTAAAGCTGTAACTTTTCTTTTTACTTTATTTATTCGCACTACTCTTTGGTAGTGCTGCAAGTAACTATTTATTTAAATATGTCAATAACAAAGTAGATTTTTAAAATATTGAAACAAAGCTAAAAGCTATTGCTTTCCATTCATATGGTGGATTGTGTTTTTTTTTTGAAGTGAAGTTTTTACTTCCACTACATACAATTGTGGTATTCGTGTGGATTTTCAAAAAAATTTTGTTTAAAACACTTAAAGCAGCTACGGTGGCTGCGTTGCTAGCGCTCTTTCCTTGTTTGTTAAACAGAAGTTTGATCATTAGTTCAAATCCCAACGAGACTTTGAGTGTATAAAATATTTGTTATTAAGTAGGCAAATCAAGGAAAAAAATCAGCAGTTCAAACCACCTGGAGATCCGTCTAGTAACGAAAATAAATTGTTTGCTGCCCGGAGACTATATTAGTAACAAAAATAATATATTTGCCGGATTAATAAAGAAAAACCATAAATTCGAATTGCACCGTAATCACAAAGTACTGCGAACTAAATGGCTGTGCTGGTTAAAGGCGTAAGTCTGCCAAACTAGCCCTTGAGAGTTCGACTCTGGTGTGGTGTGGCTTGTTGCGTCATTTTGTTAAGGCTCATATTCAGGAACACATATATGATTCAAAAAGCCTGACATTTAAATAGTGAAAATCGTTATATCTTTATATTTTTACTGATCGTTAATGCAAAGATGTAGAAATTATCAATTTATTTCCACTTGGAACCTGCCCGCCCCAAAACAGAAGCAAAATTGAGGATTATTTTTTTCTTTTTATTTTACATGACAAAGAACTCATTCTTTTAACGTCTCCTTTAAATGGCGTTTTAATTTTTGTACATAATTTTTTATTCAATTTAAACAAAAAAAAAAAAAAAAACAGTTTCTACAATCTGTGTCCAGCGATCGTTTTTAAGTGAAATCTCGAATTTAATGTCTTTTTTCGGGCCTTTTGTCTTTCATTTGCTAAACAATGTTTTTGTTTTTTGTATATCGTTAATAGTTTTTTTTTGTAACAAAAGTTTCTTTGGCAAATTATCGAAACAAATTAAATAAAGAAGAAAAAAAAAAAAAATAAATAAATATTTTATTTAGTAACGAACTGAAAGAATAAAATTAAAGCAACTAAAATAAAAACAAATATAAGGCGTTTAAATGTTTTCCTTAACACATTTAAAGCGTGAAAACATATATTATTGTCTTGAGTCAGTGTGCTCGAGTATCTGAATATAATTTTGACCCTTTTGATATTTTGTATTAAAAGACGTTTATTTTGAAATTTCATTAATGACTTTATTTGATTTGTTTTATTTAAAATTTATTTTAATTTCGCTCTTGTCTTTGTTGCTGCCTAAAAGGTCTATTTCCATTGTTTCTTGATAATATTCATACATAATTAATTTTAGAAATAATTTATTGATTGCTTTATATTTCTGAAAAATAAAAAAAACACACACAAAAAATTATTTTAAACTAGACAAATAAAATAAATTCAATAATGCTTCAAATACTTTAAAAGCTTTAAACATCTGTAAATTAAAGTTGTCATTAAATGATTTAGAGTATTCGCTTATACAATTCATATGGAAATAATCAATTCAATGCGGGTTAAAAACAAGTTACAAAAATTTCATAGAACATAAATTAAAAAGATAAGATTATTATTCGTATCTTGTTGTTAGTGATTTTTTAATTTTATCAAAATTCCAAAACTTAAATAATTTTTCATTAAAAAATGGAAAATCTGAAAGTTTAAGCTCACCCACATGCTTAATAAAAGTCGTGAGTTTAAATTTCTTAATTAAGATTAAAGTAAATTTTAAAATATACAGATATATACTGACTTTTCTATTAAAATTAAGAATATTTTATTTGAAACAGGCAATTTTTGTAGGCATTGACATTGAGGGAGGAGAACAAAAAACCACGTTTAACAAAAAGTGGAGTACCCTAAACTGAATAACCCAATAAGAAACATTAGACCGCCATCTACAATATCATTGAGTGCAAGTAGAGAAAAGTTATTTCTTAGAATGTCGTAGAAATACCCCGAGATATCAGTCAATAGTGTGTGTGAATAACCAGCTCCACATGACATTAAACGGATAAAGGTAAATTGCAATTAAATGCCGTATGGACCACAGATTAAAACATATGTAATTAGTATGAGATGAGAAATCATATCAACAGCCCTCGTTTGACATTAAATTTACCATCGATCAATAATTAATAAGCAAAGCCGGATATTAAAAGGGAAATGAAAGAACTGTTGGCTGTTCAGTATCCTCTACTGTATAATTGTTTTAATAACAACAACTTTTATATCAGTTTATCGTCTTGCTCTATTTATTCTATTGAATAACCAAATGACTGTCAAGTACAATAACAGCATGTAGGAACTCAAGCAATTCTGCCTGGTAAACAGACATGTATTCCCCCAGAAGCAAACTACAGAACACGTTCTACTAGCTCAGCTGAGTGTACACCTTCTCCTGCTCTACCATCTAAAAAGAAACCTTCAGTAATAGTACTTATGTCCTACTCAACACACTCATTGCTTATAAAGCTTTTTGCCATGAAAGTCAGTTGCAGACTTTCGACTATTTTTCTTCTACTCATGCATTTCATCGGCATTTTTGATATTTAGTCGAAACCTTTACCTATGCCACCGCTTTTCATATATAAAGCTGACATTTCGGCCGTAGACTTAGGTTAGTTTAGGCAGGCATCCGTGTTGCCACAGTCCACTTTGGTCGATTGGTTGGTCCCCTTATGTTACCTGCTGTCAGAATGGAGAGAGAAGAAGAAACAGATAGAGAGAAGAGTAAAGCAGGACATAGAAAAATAATTAAAGATAAGAAAAAGATAAGGAGAGAGAGAGAGAGAGAACCGCGGGTGTGAAGATATAGAGAAGGTTAAAAAATGCAGAGAAGAGCCCGTTGGCTCTTGGCCAAAGGTCAAAGTATGCATCAGTTGGCCAAAGTATGCGCTTATCCCTTTAAATGTGTCACGATGTCCGGTTGTGGGCCAATAAACCAACCGCTGCACCTCAAAAAGGAATAGATCCCACTTGGACTCAGTGACGATATATCAGATAGGCGCCCCTATTATCGCTTACCGAGGTATCTTAGCCGTATATATCCCAGAGTGGAGCACAAACAGAGGAGATGTTTCTCCTCTTCCTCCTCGTCCTGACAAATTCTGCAGAAGTCATTAAATGGAAGACCCATTTGGCCATAGACCTAACAAATAAGTACATTGCGTAGTAATCCCTACATTGTTTCCATTGCCGGTGTTGGTATCGTACGTAGGCAACACAGGTAATCTTTTTACCCCATCAAAAGTATGCTTAATTGCACTTTAAGAAGCCCTAAGTTTTATATTGGTTACAGTAGCGCCTTTGGCAATATTCCCCAAATGCTGCCACACACTCGTTTACAATGATTTTATTTTATCTGTTTGTCTTATCCAGAGTAAAGCCTATGTAATTCACCTTTTATTTAATCTCTAGCCCTTGTTTATTGAACTTTACCTGGGATGTTATGTGAGCCCAATGAACGTACCACCACCGATAATGCCAAATCGTTAACATGCATCAGTGATAGTGTTCAATACATAAGGTGACAAGGCGCCGCCCTACGGATAATCTCTAACCACCTTACTCAGGATGTTAACACGCCCATTGCTGAGATTTATTTTACAAAGCAGCTCCATCATTAAAAATTTCTCTTTCCGCAACAAGTTCGTACATAGCTTTATCGGTAGATCTACATGTTGGTACCGACTCAAGGGCGGTATGATGAATGCTTTACCATACGATACTCACATCCAGACGCAATAAACAGTAGCAATCTAAAGAAAAAAATGTGTCTTATTGTAAATATTTAATTCGTAACTTGCGTAGATTTCACACCCTTTTATAAATCAAATAAATGAGTGATATAAACTATATCCATGACCTAAGGTCAAAATTAAAAACAAACACTTTTAAAAAGACACCCAACTAATTGGTAGCTAGACTCGATTCCCCTTCCCTAAGGCTTAAGATTATAGAAGACAGAAAGAGAAAAGGTTTCTTGATTCCATTCATTTAGTAGCGAAATATTATTTTTACGTCAGCAGTACTTCAGCTATTTTAGTCATACTCCTGCGATAGACTAAAATTGAAAACGATTTGATTGGTGACAAATTCCAGTATGAGGCCAGACTGTCTCTGTTATTGTAAGATGGTGGTACTGGAAAAAAGTAAATTAGACTCTTGACATTAACTTTTAATATTATATAAGTGCTCATAAAAAATTATGAAGTATACTTTATTAATTATTATAAGTTACAATGTAAATCTTTAAAAATTGAAGGGTTATATACAGTCATCAAAAAAAGTTTTCCTACATTTTGTTATTTAATAATTACACAGGTATGCAAAATGAGAAAAGCCGTCCAAGAAAAACAAAAAGCCTCTTTTCTCAGAAATTGCCCGTGATGGAAATTTTCTAAAAAATTTTTCCGTAACCTAGTGGTCAATACCTATCCAAAACGCTACATAAAGTTTCATACCTGTGTTATTTAATACCAGAACGAATATTTTTGTTCTAAAATTCACAAAATCGAACATCCACAAATATATAAGATTTTTAACACTTGAAGAACTATTTTGAAATAAATATACACGAAAATATCTTACACTCACTGTTAATAAAATATTCTTAATGTTACACATTTGACCTAAAAAAACGGATATGCTCCTGTCATCATGGTTTCAACAAAGAAGAACACAAAAAAAAAAAGAAAAGAATCATAAAGCCAAAGTACTTGAAAGTAAAGTTGCTTTTGCACAAAAGCTGATCAAATATGAAAAAAAGAATCACACACTTTTACAGGGTTGATTTTAAGGACTATTAAAATTTCAACACAAAAGAAACACAATCAAAAAAGGGTGGTTGCTAAGCTGATGTGTGAAGAAAGGATTTTTTGCTTTTGTTTCTTATTTCACATTCACATAAGTTATAAAAGAACTAAAATATGAGTTTAGATGATGATGATGATGTTATTTTTTGATTCAATAGGAATACGAGTGGTGTTGATGACGACGCTGTTGATTTGATGGCCACTTAAAAGTCTATTAAGCGAAAATTATGGGTTACGGTATGTTTTTGAATGTTGTTGTTATTGTTGTTTGTTTATTTAAAAAATTGATTTATGGTTATTTGCACATATTAATGGTTTTACATTTTTTTGTTGTTGCTTTTTTTTTTGGCACAACTAACTCAATAAATAAATTCATATACAACAAATTATGCAAATGCTGTAAAGAAGATGATGCAAATTAAGAGGTTTATTGAATATTTGATGTGTTTTTATCTCATAAAGGATGTATTTGAAATAGTTGCGGCTTAAGTTAGCCTGGCTAAATTGTAGTGAAGTGGCAGCATTCGGTAATAAAAGTTTATTGACTGCTATTTGAGAAAATGAAAACTCTTAGCAAATGTTAAGTTACAAACCGATATTGTTTAGAGAGGTCCTTGTGTGTTTTTTAAAATTTTAATTAGATTTTTTTTAGTGAATTAATCGCTGCTCGATATTTGCTTGATCTCCAAACCGTAGGATTACCCAAAAAAGATATTTACATTTTTTTTGTAGCTTCAATTTCCATTGGTGACGTTTATGTCCACGCATAATAAAATAAAATTCATAAGTGGCTCTGGATTATAATTATTTGCTAAGAGTTTTAAACTCCTTTTTAAAGTACAGCTAAAAACTGATTTAATTGAAAGTTTTTTATTTTGAAACTACCTTTTTAATAAAATCTTAGTCTCTATGCAGGAGCGATAAGAGGGTTCTTTACAGCGGGATAAACTAATGATAGTAGCGAGAGGTTTAACATTTTCTAGAAAATCCATTTTCTAGAAAAGGCTAATTCCATATTCCTTTCCTTGATATTTGCGTCTTTATAGAAAAAAAGTTCTGCTTCTATTTAGGAGTTCATTCAGTTACAGATTGATTTTAAATTGATTTTATTAAATATTTAATTCAAAAGAAAATTTGTTCTGATTAAATAGTTAATTGATTCAATTATATATTTATTTAAAATACGGAAATTATGATTTATTAAATTATTAATTGTATCAATACGACATTTTAATTTTTAAATGATACTTAATAAAATCTTTAATACGTTTTGTGTTCTCTTTAATATTAAGCTTAAAAAAAAAATTTTATCCTTTTAGGATGTCATGATTTCTTTAGCAGCACGCTTTTATGATAGCTTTATATATAAAAATCATTAAAGCAGGATTTCGTTTTGTTTACATAAAGTGGAACGTCGTAAGTAGAGCACATCCTCTTGTGGCCAGTCTTGCTACAGTGCGTATATCTTCGTAGTGTAGCTCTTATTGGCTGAATTTTTGGATCTACAAAAGGTTTATTGTTTATTTATCGAAAGGTGTTTTTTTGTGTGGTTTTGCAGAAGTCACTGTTAAACATTTGCCCAAGTTACATAGACTTGAAATTATATTCAGCTTAAAGTTTGGTTAATCCTATTACTTTGGCATTTATAAAAGCATTTACTACCGCCTTCGACTGCAGTGATGTGAACATAAATTCTTGGATTTGGTTCTGATCAACCAGATCTTCAACACCATAGACAATTGAATTAGCATCTGATAGAATCTCTTACAATTAACTTCATCCTCGATAGTTTCCAGTATATATGTGCGTATTATAAGGCGCAGTGGTATAATTTTGAAGCTCTTACTTAAATTTTATAATTTATTTTTGGCGTCACTTCAAGCACTTTTTTCACTATCTTTTTTATTAAAAATTATAAAAGTACAAAGTCTTACGTCTGTTCCTAAGAAATGTACTTAATAACGGATAACACTTTCTACATTTGCCTGACGGTACACAGAAGACTTTCAAAAATCTATGTGTGTTTCTTTGAAACACCTGAAATATTTCGTTTTGTAAAATATGAGCTTTAATTTACATACGTACATAAAATATACTATTGAACATAAAATGTAGGGAGGATAATTAGATAAGTGGTATAGTTATTATAACACCACGCTGGAGAGAGTTAATACTTATGGATATGAGAAAGTGTTTTTGTTTTAATTTAAGACCATCATGGCTGTTGATAAAACTCTCGATCTTTTAAACCACTTTAATAGCAAGACTTGCATTCGTTGCTAAATTGATGGTTAACAGAAAGCAAGAACAGATATATATGACGATTAATAAAGGGAACAAAGAAGAATGATTTGAGGTGTTAGTGTACTTCGTCTAACCAAGTTAAGAGTGATTAGGTGATATTATTAACGCAACGATCTAATGTAGATTGATGCAAACAATGCTGATGACAGATGCTACTAGACATTGTGTTAACGCCTAGCTTTTCAAATTTCTAAAAAAATCAATACACAAATTCTTAAAAATTGTTTTTTCTTAGTAATTTTTGAAACTAAAAAAACATGAACGTAAGCAGATTTATTTGGAGTTGCCATATTTTTCCTGCTATAAATAACTGATATTTTTTTAACATCATAGTTCTCAAAATAAAGCGACTTATCAAGAGGAATCCTGAATTTTTGCAAGCTTTCGATTGTTAAAAAACCCGCAACGCTTTTCCTTGTTATTTGACGTTGCCACTACACTAAATGTAAATTTGTCAAAAATTATTGAATTTTTGCTGTAGCATTACTAAAATTTAAGATGTTATAATTTTATTTATAAAAGGATTGCGAAAGCGAGAAACAGATAAACCAAGGGAACTTACAGGTTATGAAAACGGCTCCTGAGGCTAAGAGATGCGTATTTTACCTTACTTGTATTATTTTGGAACGTCCCTAATATTTATATAAAATAAAATTTCACAGGCTTATTTTATATACAATTAAGTTTAAAAAAAGAGACCCTTAGAAATCTCCACAAATCTTATAATGTAAAACTAAGCTGTTGTTAAATAAGACCGACCATAACAAAAATCCTTGGGATATTGATTTAACCTTAACCTTTTCTAAGCCATTAAATATACGTATGTGTGTGTAGGTAAAACTTTACACAAATAATGGCTAAAACATGTAACAGCATAATTTATCACAAATAAATACACATGACCCCTTAAAATAACTTAATGCCCAAGACAGCAACAAAAAAAAAATCTTAAAGCTTAACGTGATTCCATTTCTCTGGTTTTCTGCCCTTAACCCCACAAAAATCTTTTTTTTTTATTTCTACAAACAAAATAATTTTTTATTAGGGATCATAAAAAATAAACATGTTTGTCACACACATGCACTCATTTGCCAAAAAAGGATCAAATAACTACAATAAAATAAACATGTATTTGAGGGAGTTTTTTTTTCTATAAAAAATAAAACGAAAACATTAAAAGAAATTATCCATTTTACGACAAAAGATTTAATCAATTGTATTTGTAGATTCATATCAATTCAACTTAATCTGTGTACAAAATTGTTAAAAAAAATTTACAAAATTTCTTTTGGGCAATTTTGTTTGTTTGATTTCAAACAACGCGACAAGACAAGTATTTATGGTTAACGGAAATTGAAAATAAAGACTTTTTAAATTAAATTGAATGCATTATTCATGTTTGCTCCAAGTTACTTAATACATTACGAAACAATTTGTTTGCCTTTTTTTTTTTTTTTGAATTGTGTTCTGTTTCATTGTCCTAAATAAATCGTTTGAACAATAATTTGTTTGCTAAAAAAATGTTATTTAGAGAAGTAAATAAAAAACAAATATAATAAAAGAACATTTATTTAGTCTATAGATGATACAATTGCTAATAAATAATTCGTCGTTTATTTCTTTCTGATACAATTTTTTTATGCAAACGCGTGTCCTTAATATCCTGTGACAAATTGTTTATGTGGCATAAAAAAGAAGTTTACTAATGTGAGAATGTTCAATGAGAGATGTATTCACATAAATATTTAGTCACTAAATTATGGTAATTAAGTCAAGCTGCGGATGTTCTCTTTGCCGATAGGGGTAAATTTTTTTTTATTATTGCATTTTTGGTTTTTTTTATTTTAAGCAAGTTTGCAGGAAAACTTTTTTATTCTTATGAAGATTTTAAATTGTAGCTAAGATGATAAAATTTTTTGGTAATTTTTTTTCTAACTTTCGGGTTAAAATAAGTTTAAAAAAAAGCCGTGGAGTTTAGCAATGAATTACAGGAAGATTTTATTTTTAAACGTTTTTCTTGTTGTTTCAGACTAATATATACAACGTCGTACAGCAATATCTCCAAGCAAAAGTTTAAGTTTATCCTTCGAAGTCTTTGGTCCATCCACAATTTTTTTATCTTCTATATATAATATTTTCCTGGCATATGTTTCAACACCATCCCGGTCTAATTGGCATTGGAAATGTGCTGAGGAACATAGCCATTTTCATACATTTTACGAGGGCAGTGACAGTGACTTGAAAAAATTAATATAGAAAAAAATGGAATTAACTCGTGAACATTTTCGTGCCATCATTTTTCACAACTTTCGACGTGGATTATCACGACAAGAGTGCATTGATGAACTTAAATCTTTGAATGGCGAAGAAGCACCATCCTATAGCACTGTGAAAAATTGGTATAATGAATTTAATCATGGCCGAAGCTCGCTCAAAGACGAATTCCGTAAAGGTCGTCCAAAAACGGCTGTTGTGCCAGAGAACATTGATGCCGTGCGTGAACTCATAATGCAAGATCGACATGCGACATACCGAGAGATAGAGACATCCTTGGACATTTCTTCCACCAGCATACATTCGATACTGCATGAAGACCTGGCCGTAAAAAGGTTTGTTCTCGTTGGATCCCGCACAATTTGAAAGTCGCTCAAAAAAAGGCTCGTGTCGATTGGTGCAAAGAAATGTTGCAAAAATACGATTGCGGTGCTTTAAAAGACGTTTATAAGATCGTCACAGGTGACGAATCATGGATCTATACGTATGAGCCCGAAACGAAACAACAATCGACCGTGTGGGTCTTCAAAGACGTGCAAAATCCAACGAAAGTTGTTCGTGGCAGAAGCACTTCGAAGCAAATGGTCGCCTGTTTCTTCGGCAAAACTGGTCATGTGGCGACTGATCCGCTTGAGCAACGTAGGATGGTCACTTCTGAGTAGTACACTACAATTTGTTTGCCTGAAGTCATCGGAGAAATTCGAAAAACCAACAAGAGAAGACGAATCATTGTTCACCATGACAATGCGAACTCTCACACATCAGCTCAAACCAGAGCGTTTTTGACCGGCCAAAACGTCGAATTAATGGGTCATCCGCCGTACAGCCCTGACTTGGCACCTAATGACTTCTTCTTGTTTCCGCACATCAAGAAAAAAAGGCGTGGTCAACGATTTTCGTCGCCAGAAGAAGCTGTTGAAGTGTTCAAAAACCATGTTTTAGAGGTGTCTCAATCGGAGTGGAAAAAGTGCTTCCACAACTGGTTTGAGCGCATGCAAAAGTGTATAAATCATGCTGGAGAATACTTTGAAAAACAATAAAACCATTTTTGATTATAAATATTCGCATTTTCACTATTAGCCCAGAAATATATAGAGCAGTCCTCGTATAATATAAATTTTCGTAAAGCTCTTGCAGATTCTGCAACAACTTTTTTATAAACCTAAGCTCTTCACCCTTCCGTGGCATTTAAATTAAATTCAACTAAATTTTTATTACGCCGAGATTCTTTATTCACAATTGCAATACATTTTTCATTATTACTGATCTTCTTGTAGTGGTAGTTTCAAGAGAACAAGTCCCAGCCACTATTAAATGCACTGGGATAAATTTTATTAAAATTTTTTAATTGTTCTTACAGTAAATTAGCGACAGCATCACCAGGCTGACGTTGATAAAAGTCTTTTCTCGTTTAGCATAATGAAAAAAAAAAAAACTTCTATTGTAGTAATTCGTTTTATATTAACAGCACATTATATAAGCTCGGAAAAGGTAAACAAAACAAAAATATATGGATGTACAAATCGAAGTTAGCCACCAACGCTACTGAAAAAATTAAAAAATTTAACTAAACGCAGCTATTTTCCGGCTTTTACAAATAACTTGGAAGCAATTCAGGCAACGTAATTGGAATGGTGATGCAAATCAAATTAAAAAAAAAACACACAAAATTTGTCAACATAAACCGTAGCAACGTAAATCGTGGATTATTTTAAGATCACGTGTTGTTTTTATTAATACTGTTTTAACAAAATTTTAAATTTAACAAAATTTTTTTAATTTCTTAACTAATTTTTAGAAAAATTGGCAGAATTAAATTAAACAAGTAAGACTTCTATATTCGGCTATGCCGAGTCTAATATACCCTTCACTATTAATGTACGTCTAGTTAAAGGAAGTTACTTCAATCATAAATACAAATATTGGGGTGACAGAGAATTAAAAAAGAATAATTTTACAAGAAAATGTCATCGGCTCTTAGTCGGTTAAGCGTTTTAAAAAAAAGTAGCATTTCCTTAAGATCTCATCTAAAGCTTTTAAATGATACCCACATCGATATTTTACAAAGTTTAAACATTTCAGAGGCCCGTAATTCGCCAATTTTTGCACTTGATGTTTTTTTCTTATTTCTTAATTCTCTATTGCCCTATATATTTATTTCTTGATTGGGGTTAATTCCTTTTTTCAACTTATCTCAAAAGACATGGGCCGATCATGCTAATCTTCAATACTAAAATTTTCGAAACTATGTCGATCGATTTTTGTATTTAAAATTTCTCTAGCTCATCTAGGCCTTGGCAGTGTTCATTTCAAAACTAACACGGACGGACATACGGACAGACGTACCTAGCCCAATCAACGTCGCTATGCGTAAGAACTCAGGGATCGGAAATAGATATTGTACAAATTATGAACAGAGTGACAAACTTAGATATACCCTTTTTTGTGGAGAAGGGTACAAAAAATCGCTTGTGAGTTTAAACAAAAGTTTCTTTGAATTAACTCTTTTTATCGTTGGTAAACTTTTCACGGTTACAAGCACTTGTTCATTACTGTCACTTGAGCACTTTGCTGGTCGACGGCGAGTGGGTACATTTCTAATGGTTTTAATTTTTAATAGCTTTCTTCACAGCTCACACAGGGAGCTTTAAAATTCTTCAGGTTTGTAAGGCATAAAAAACTGAAACAAATAAATTTAAATTTTAAAATATTTCTTAATAACTAAAACACTTTTTTCTTTTGTCTGGTGCAGTTTAAACTTTTAAAATCTTGAAATTGTTTTGCTTAGTCATGCGTTTATAATTAATTTATTTTTATATCAATTTAAATATAAATAAATTTTTATTACAAAATAAAAATTAATTTTCACAGATTCTATCATATTTTTTGTTACTTAAAGTTCCCTCTTGTCTCTTAAATATTTCATAAATATTCAATTAATTTTATTGCATTTAATTGGAATTTTCTTAATGACATTTTGATTTTAATAAACTAAATTTAACGACTTCTTCTACACCTTGATTTGAAATTCTGTATTTTAATTATCGAAATCTTTACAAAGTTTTCCCATTTAGCTGCAATCAAAAATGCTTTTATTGTTTTAGTGTTTTATTTTAGTGGTTTTTAAGATTTTCCATAACAAATTTAACAACTTTATAAATTCGATAGCAACTCAATATTCTTGTGCTCGTAATGGCACGCAGCAGTTTACAGAGATATTTTAGGCTCATTTTACCCTTTTTTTTGTGTAATAAAAATCTTTTTATCGAAATATTGTTTTTTGTTGTTGTTTTTAAATTCAAAAAGTGATAAGAAAAATTATTTTAAAACGAACACTCATGCTGGGAACGAACAGTGAATGCTTTTGTTACTCCAACTTGTGTCTTTAAATTTCAACATCAACACATTTAAAACTGAAAAGTATCCAGTAGAAGAAAGAGTTTCTTTAATTTTTTTTAGTTGCTTTTTTCCTGTAAAGCAGTTTAATTTTACATTAATCGGCACAAAACTCTATTGTAATGTGATCCTCTGTGAATTTTCTGTTTTATATAGATTTTGACCCGGTTACTTTTTTGTTTTCGTTCATGACTTGACAATTTTCTCAAAAGATATACATCCTATGGATCATGAGAAAGTAGGTATTTAGTATTTAATAAAGTGACCAGTGGCCGTTTATATATTTATAGATTTCCTTTGTGTAAAAATTTTGTATCATACAAAAGTGTCTTTAAGAGGGAGAAGGAGAGACTTAAGGTTTGTGTTACTTTATTGGCTTGTGCCACATTGTGTTTTATTCCTCGAGAAAGTGAATAAATACCAGCTGATGAGGACTTGTGAAGAGGTAGTAATGAAAAAGGCTGAGTGAATGATTGGCAAATGAAAAAACCTTGATGAAACAAAATCTGTAATAGAAACGCAACACATAGCGAGAGCGGAGGCGAAGCCCTTTTTTTAAATCATATAAGACTAAAGTTCCAGCCAAGAGTCAATTATATTCGCATTATTTTTGTTTGGTGCTGATGATCTTGTGCTAATAGCTTTCTCTACTTTTTTTGGACCAAGAAAATGGAATTAAAACAAATTATTTTTCCTGACGAGTTACCAGTTCCTCAAGTTTTTAACAAACAAATAAATTGAATTCATAACCAACTTCAAGAAAGAAAAGGTTGTTAATTCGCCTGTTTTTTATATTTGCGCCTACAGAACTTAGTTATTTTTAAATCGATTATATTAATATTTTCCGCAAATCAACAGTAATGTTTTTATTTAGACCTAAAAGTTAATAACATCAAAAAGATATCATATTTATTAAAGGATACCTCTATACAACACATATGACTTTTAGATGTCTATTGAACCGTAACGGACACCCACATAAAATTTTAACAAAGTAATTTCACTACAGTACAGGACAATAGAAAGTAAAAAACTAAAGCGCTATTTTCGGCTATGCCGAGTGTTATATACCCTTCACCATTTATGTAAATCTAGTTTAGTAAAGTAACTCCAATTAAAAAGGCAAATGTAGGTGCGACAGAGAATTAAAAAAATATAAAAAAATTAAGTACTACATATAATTTTACATAAAAATCGGATCTAAACGGGTTAACCATTTTGAAAAAATTTTAGTATTTCCTTAAAGAATTCGTCAAAAGCTTTTAAATGATACCCATACTGATATTCTAAAAAATATGGTGCACAATCGTACTTTTCTATGAACAGTTTAGAGGCCCATAATTCGGATAATATGGGTGAGCGCTAGTTTTTTTGCTTGATGTTTTTTTTTTATTTTTTATTCCCTATCGCTCCATACATTTATTTTTTTGATTGAACTTACTTTATTGTTCCAAATGGCATGGAAACAATTACAGGTAGGCGTGGTGTTTTACCTGCTGCCTTCAAGGATATGGATTGATTATGCTGATTTCCAATAGCACTTCTTTAGACATTATATTTGATCGATTGACATATTTAAATTTTCTCTAGCTCATTTAGTGCCTTGGCAAAGTTGATTTCAACACAAATACCGAAGGACAGATGGACATCGCTCAATTGACTTCGCTATGCATAGGAACTCAGAATATATACTTTATGGGGTCGGAAGTGAATATTGTAGAAACTACAAACGAAATGACAAACTAAGATATACCGATTTTCCACTTCTGTGGTGAAGGGTCGTAATAAGAATAAAATAATATAAAAAGTAACATAAAGAAGTTAAAAGACATAATTTTTTTTTTTTATAAATGTTCTTTATTTGCAATCTATCCTTGGACAATAAGCAAATTTGATAGATTAATTACTACATAACAGGAGCTAAGTAGCTCCAATGAGCTACCTAACTATATAAATAAGATACTAAAATACTAGTTAACATATATTTGCATACTTAAAAATATGTTTCGATTAGCCTCTATAAGGCAAATCTAGCACATGTAAACGTTTCAGTCCTATGGTTTCACGACTGTCATCAAGGAGTGATATTGCCAGAGGATTTGTATGATCGCTTAATCTTTGAAGATAGTTTTCGCTAAACCTTCGTATTTCTTCAATAATTGTAGACATATTGAGATCGTTTTTAATTATTTTGTTTGCCACGAACCAAGGCGCGTTTGTGATTATTCTTAAAGTTTTGGACTGGTATTTTTCTAATATATCAATATTTGACTTGCTTGATGTACCCCAAAGTTGAATACCATATGTCCAAACCGGATTCAGGATAGCTTTGTAGATTCTCAATTTGTTGTTGAGGTTGAGTTCAGATTTTGGTCCCAAGAGCCAGTACAATTTGCGAGTCTTTAAATCAAGTTGTTTTCTTTTAGCTTTTATGTGTGGTTTCCATGTAAGTCGCCTATCCAATGTCATTCCCAGATATTTAACAGTATTTTGTTTTGGGATTTCTTCGCCGTTTATATACACTGAGGGACAATCTTCTTGTCTCAAAGTGAAAGTGATATGCTGTGATTTATTAGAATTAACTTTAATATTCCACGTTTTGAGCCATTTTTCAAGGAGGTTAATTTCATTCTGTACAAATGTTGATGCTTCTGTTGGACAATGGCTTGTTGCAACAATTACTGTGTCGTCTGCGTATGTAGCTAGTGTGACGTCATTAGTGAGAGGCATGTCTGCTGTAAAAATTGTATATAAAATAGGCCCAAGTACGCTATCTTGAGGAATTCGAGCTTTGATTTCAAAAATATTTGATTTTTCATCTATAATTTTCACAAAGAAGTGCCTCTGAGAGAGATAGCTCTTAAAAAATAAATAAAATGGAGCTGGTAGAAGTTTTTTTATTTTAAAAAGTAAACCATCATGCCATACTCTGTCGAAAGCTTGTTGAATATCGAGAAAAACTGCTGAACAATACTGTTTATTCTCCAAGGTATCAGTTACTACATTTGCGATCCGATGACATTGTTCTGGAGTTCCATGCTTATGACGAAAGCCAAACTGATGATCCGGAATGATGTTTTCTTTATCTAGCACAGGCAACAATCTTCGTAAAAATATTTTTTCAAAAATTTTAGAGAATATTGAAAGTAAACTTATAGGTCTGTGTGATGACAGTAAATTTTCAGGTTTATTCGGTTTTAAAATCATAATTATTTCAGCGCATTTCCACTGTGATGGGAAGTGGTTTAATCTTAATATCGAATTATAGATTAGCGTTAAAAATATTATGCTTTTTCGAGTTAATCTATTAACAACGTTGCCATTAATTTGGTCATAGCCAGGGGATTTCCTTTTATTTAACACTCTAATCTCCGATTGCACTTCATTAGGTGAAATGTGTTTTATGGGTAGGTCCATTTGACATGGTGAATATAGAAAGTGATGAGCAAAGGCATCCGCTGTGCTTTTCCTTGATTTACACCATGTACCATCAGTATTTTTGATACGCGTACCACGCTTAGCTGGCCTTTTCAAATATTTTGTGGATTTCCATAACAGATGTTCGTCATATTTGGAGTTATTAATTTTTTCAATAAAGTTAGCTGTTGCTTTGTTTTTATGTTCATATAGCAGATTTTTGAGTTCCTTACAAGCCCTATTGAAGAGTTGCTTATCAAGAGGATTTCTACTAAGATACCAAAATAAGAAAAAACCAGAGCAATGTGCAGTAGAAATAAGTGCAGGAGAAGCAATGAAAATACCCTTGATTTTGGAACTGGGATATAATTAATTTTTGTTAAATAATAAAAGCAGCAATAAAATTTGAAATTTGATGTTTCTTTGTTTTCATATTTCAGTAATGGGCTTAAAAACACGATACGCTCTAACTAATAATTCTCTAATTGGCAATTTTTCGGACTGCTGTCGTACTAATGGTAATAATGCAAAAAAGGGGTTTTCCCTTGTACTCAGTCATTACTAAAGTAATTATTACTTTATTTGCTTTCCTAAACCGAAAATATAATATTTCTGATTATCATTAGAATAAAGTCATGTAAACCATTTAAGAATAAGAATTTAACGAAACTTCTCACAGTTAAAGAAAATATCACAACATTCTCACAAAAATAAAAAACTTAACTTGATTAAACATGTTTTTTTTCACAATAATTTACCATGTTTTGAGCATAAAAGTGTTCATTTACCAAAACAAATTGTAAATGCAAACAAATACTTGAAAGAAGTACATGAAGTGAGCAAACAAACAAACAGACACACTTTAGGGCACGTGGCTCGTCTTACATGACAAGCGCAACAATATTGAAATGAAAACGAGTCTGCAATTACCCTTTAAAATAGAAATTGTCCTTTTGCAATAAAAAAAACACAATGGTTTACAATAATACTGAGATATGAAAACTGGCAAATATTGTAACGAGTAAAAATGTTGACAAATGTGTAGCTTTTGTTTTGACTGTGAACAAATAAACAGCAAGATAGAAGAACATTCAAACAAACAAACAAACAGTCACGTGTTTGCTTAAAGTGTGGAGTAAAATGTGAACAATAGATTTATTGTACAAATTACAGTCATCTAGTTTTGTTTATTGACTAAATCAAAAGCAATTTTAGCCTTAAGCCACAATAGTTAAATGCGTACTATGACATGGTTCTATACTGTCGCATACATACATCGTAATTTGTGTTCACACAAAGCGATTAGTTCAAGTGGAACTAAATTCTTACTACGTTTTGGCTTAAGGCATTTTTTTGCTCACTCTCTCTGTTACTATTAAATGTATTTTTATTATTATTATTTGTTCATTTATTGGAGTTACTGGAATAATTAGAGGACTCTAATACCAGGCAATAATAACATTAAATTACATTAAGGAAGGCGTTGAAGTTGAAATCAAATCAAACAAAAATATTCACAAACAGGAATAAAGAATATTTAAAATCAAATTTGTTGCTTGTGCTTGTTTATTTGTTTGTTGACCAGGGTCTTTAAGCAATGAGTTCTTGAAGGAACACATAAAATTTAACTAATAAAAATACATTGCTAACAAGAACGACAACGCAAGACCAAAGTCCCCGTTTAGACAAACGAACACTTGGAAGTGAAACATTTTAGTTTAATAGCAAATTACGGGTGGGGAAGAGAGAATCGTTTTTGTGTTCGGTACTCGGTGATATGCTTTGTTGACATTTTCTTTGCATACATTTTAAAGCGAACAATAACAATACTAGTGAAATGTTGAGGACAACATGTTCGCCTGCGTGAACGGGAATGAAAGAACAAAAGAGAATTCAAAATATTTTTCTTCCAAATATTCGTCTATCTAAATTCGGACTAAGCAAAATCATATTCAGGTATTATTATATTTAGAGTTGTGGTTATTTTTTACCATATTTTTTATTATTATTTTTTCTAAAACTTTACTTTTTGCTCAAATTTTTATTTCTGGATGCATTTTTAGCAAAAAAATATTCTTTTTTTAATTCGTATCTTTTTTGAGATTTCAAGGCTTGGTAACTTTTGGCTTATAATTGCTTTATATTCAATCTCTGTTTGGAAATTGGAATTTTAACTAAATATTCTTTAAATTAATACATTTTAAAAAATATAGTGCGATTTTTTTCTGGATTAAATAAATAAAGCACCGATATTAATCATTGACGATAAAAGCAGGTCTCGAAGGCCATTTCGCTACTTAACTCTTCAGGAAACTTCTTACAAACATATTAAATAAACCAAAGATTTTTGTCCAAACCGTAACATAAAAACAAAAATTAAAGGTTAAAAGTTAACAAAAAAAAAAAAAAAAAAATCAATAATCAACAATGATTTTATTTATCCTACTAAATACGTCTGATATTTTTTTTCTTAACTGTTACAAACAGCCGAAAAAATTCACAGAGAGATCGATTGGCAAAGTTACCACAAGTTTTTTGTTATAAATTATCGGCATTTTTTGGACTGCTTGGATCAATTTTTCTTTCTTATCCTCGATATTCAGTAAATGCTCACTTGTTTGAAAAAAAGAGACTGTGAGTTCGAATCCCAACACATATTTAAGTTTAAATAAAATAATTTTTAAAAATGCGAATAAGTTGAAAATGGCAATATAATTCGCCAAATAATTGTTGTGTAGCCATGGTACATGCATGGGTAAAGGAAAAGAGATCAGATGCTTGAGGTACCTGGGTACTAAAAAACAATCTTGACCTAATCTCAACGGATAGAAAGAAAAATAACAAATATTATTGTGTCTTGAACCGGTGTGTTGGTTACATGGCCTAATTTATAACACTCTATTGTTTGTTCGAGTCCCGGGGAGACATAGAGTAAGTCATAAGTCTAAATTGCTGCGAAGTTTAAATGCCAGAGTATGTTTTGTAACCAACATTTTTTTATTTTTTACTTTATTCCAATTAAGTCATTTTGTTTGAGCAAAAATCTTTGGTAGCGAAATTGCCATCAAGGAGTGCTTTTACCTAGCATTAATAATAATCGATGAATTTAGTTACTTAAATGGGAATTTACCATGATTTAATGTTAATTAAATTAAGAAAGATTTTAATTTTATAAAAAAAATGAAAATGTTGTGTAGTATTGACCTTCTAATTAGTGATAAATTATTTCGGCTTAAGGTCGTTTTGGGTAATTAACACAATTATTATTATTTAAATTTTAATTTTTATTCACAATATTTTGAAAAGCTTCGCTATTCATTTCTTCAGGGGAAATTTTTAAATTGATTTTGTTTAATTTAAAAATTTTCCTCTGAAGTAAATAGCGAAGCTATTCGAAATATTGTAAAAAAAAAAATAATAATTTAAAGTTGACTTTTAAAATTTATCGAATATTTGTGATCAACTTTTTGTTTCTATTTAGTTTTAACCAAAATTTTTTATTATATTTTGATTCTCTTAAGGCCCTGATGTTCTGTGAATCATTTGTGTAATCCTGTTTGTTTGAGTTGTAGGAACGAACTATTGCATTAAAAATTCCATAAAAGTATCAAGCTGTTTGTGTTTTTTTTTCTCTTTGTTCGAAGTTTTTCAAATCAAACAAATGTTCCATTAGAGAAATAAAATTAAGAATTATGAAAGAATTGTCAAAGAGTCAAGTTGGAAATATTTTTGCATTAAAAAAAAATGATAATAAAATAAATAAAACAGTTGCCATATCCAATTACCAATATAATCCTGTTTAACATTGAGTTACTTTAAAACCTTAACAAGTATAACAATCAACAAATATTCTAACTCTTGTTGTTATTGTTGTACTCAGTAAAGTCTAAAAGAATCAAACAAAAAAGCAAACAGAGTCCTTTTATTGCTTTCAAAACTAAAACACGGTGGGGGTTGAATTATTTGAATATGATTTGAATTAATGAATTTACATGAGACAGTTGTAGTTTTTGTCAATTTGTCAACTGTGTTTTTGTCTAGTGCTTTTTAGGACATTTCAAATCTGTCAGTTGTTAAGATATGTAATTCTCTTAAATTCCTTATTCCATTTTACATACGACTGCAATTGCATGGGATGTATGTTTGTCAGTGGCTTGGCTTTGGGTGCTGTGATGTTGTTAATACGTTAATTTACTAACAATTAGAACTGGGTGTTGCTGTGGTTGTCAGCCAACTGAAAATTTGATAATTTAAGTCTCATTTGGATTTACAAATATTCTGATGGTACCTTTTAATTTGTCTACGCAGAAACAGTGTAAAACATTTATGGTAAAATAATAATTCCCTGGTGTGATTTTAATTTTAACGTTTTATGTCAGATTTGATTACGAACAATTGATAAATATATTTTTAATTTTCTTTTGTTAGTAAAATATGTTACAAATTTTCCAGCATCATTTTTTTTCGTAAAAAAGTTTTTTGTAAAGTAAAGAAATTATAAAAATAATTAATAAATAGTAAATAAATTTAACTTAATGTTGCATAAAGGAATAAAATTTAGTTCTGGAATGCTTTACTAGTGATGACACGTTT
Source organism: Gymnosoma rotundatum (assembly GCA_916610165.2). Lineage (NCBI taxonomy): Eukaryota > Metazoa > Arthropoda > Insecta > Diptera > Tachinidae > Gymnosoma > Gymnosoma rotundatum. The sequence goes on from OU744340.1 coordinate 103,257,946, forward strand.
AATTAACAAACGTGTAATTATCATTATTTTTGTTGCAATCAATCTTTTAAGTGTATTAAAAATTCTTTCAATGAAAAGTGATAAAAAACGATTATTTAAAAATTATTTCAATCTATAATATGTTTGACTGATTTATCAGATTATTTTTAATTATCTGGTTTAATAAACTATTCTAATGCAAAACCCATTTCAACAGTAAAAATATCAAGATCGCTGGAGGAAATGACTATGTACTGAAATCAGAAGAGAAAAGTTTTGTTTCAGCTCAAATAATATTTTATAAGTATGTATTACGAATTTCTTTTTTGTTATTTAAAAATAACTTTAAACTGTATTTACAGATTTAACCTTAATTAAATTTTTAATTGTTTCAATTGTTAAATTAATTAGAAAATTTTATTTTTCTATGAATATTTAATTGAATCAATTAAAAATTTAATTAAATTACAATCTGAAAACAAATAAAAATTTTATTAGGGGACAACATATTATTTGTACTAATAATTTTCTTTAAAATATATGAATTTTTTAAGTGTACAAAATAATATGTTAATAATTTGTTAATAATGTTAATATTGTTTTTATTTTCATGTTATTTACTTATTATCTTGAAAATTGCTGTATTTTGTAAATCAAATAACTATTTGCTATTAATAATTTCTCGCTTCAATTAATCATAAGACGCATTAATTGATGAATAATATAATAATTTTTTGGCAGCCATCAATAACAATAATTTTTTTTTCAACATAATCTATTTAAAGCAAAATATTGGTAGTAAAGTTCAAGTTTTTATATTGGAATATTTTTTATTGAAATTAATTTTTTAATAGCATTTATGTATATGTTTTTCCTGAAACTAGAGAATTTGCAAATTTATTTTGTTGTTAATGAATTTAGATTTTTTTTTGACATATTTTGAGTGTTTTGATTTTATGCTAAAATTGTCCTTTTTTGAATTTTTTTTTCATAATTTTTTTGTTTTAATTTTTTTTCCTAAATTATTTTCTGTTTGCGGTTATATTTTAATTCTGTATATTTATGTAATATTTGGCGATTTTTAAAAATAATGCTGAAATATGAATTGTGAAAAAACATAACTTGCGTTCAGAAACTAACGATATTTCTACATCTTATTTTCTGTCCAACAAATTGCCTAAAGTAACCTTAATGTTCCTTTTTCTAAATGTGAAAAAAACAAAATTGTGGATAGAAAAAACCGTAGGAATTGTAATATTTAATTTTAATGAGACAACATTTGCTTTATACAAATAACATAAGTTTGTTTTTTTTTTTCATTTGACCAAATGTTTAGTTTAGAGTAATTCAATGTGAGAAAAAAATGCTGATAACATCAATTAGAAATTGTGAATTTTAACGCCTTAGTAGACACATTCAAAGACAAATTAACCGCTTTTTTAAGGGCAACAATATTTGAACAGGAAAATTAAGGAAATGCACCAAAGAAAAGAAAATTAAAAACGGCAAACATAAATAACATGTGAATTTGTGTTAAAAATAAAAACAAGAATATAAATTGCTACGACTTGTTTGAGAGAAAAATAAACAAAGAAACAGAAATCTAATAAGGTCAAGTGCAGGAACATGACTAAACAGCGTAGGGAAGCAGTAATAAAACTATACACTATTTTACAAACATGTGCACACACAAGCACACTACCACAATTATATTACAAAAAGGTTGTTAAATCCTTAAAATAAATAACATCGAATGTATGTTAACACCACTCAAATATTATTATTATAATAAAAATAACAACAAAATAATATTAAGTTACATAAAGAAGTTAAAAACTATAAATTGAGAAATAAACATTTTAAAATTAAGAAAAAACAAGAGCAATGCCCGCCATAAATAAAATTTTATTGGGTGGGAGAAAAAATCCTAATGGGTCAAGGAAATTCTATTTAAAAGGTCAGTGAGAAAACCTTTTATGTTAACGGAATAAAAATTAAAAAAAAAAAAAAAATATTAAAATAGTCAGACGGCTACAAACTGCACTTGTAGATAATTTTTATTTGAAATTTAAGAAATATATTAAATATCGCAGGATCTATGTTACTACCTCGCAGGCGGGTAATGAGGTAAATTTTAAAAATGTTTATTAAGAAAGTGCTCAATATGTTACGAACAGCATAAACAATATTTTCCTCGAAGGCTTCAATTGCTGTTGGCTTAACAGCATAAAACAGTGACTTTTTGTGGACTCACAGGTAATAATCGACAGGTGTCAAATCGCGCGGCCTTAAGGCTAATTCACAGGTCTATTTGTCGCGCGTATGGCAAGTAGGTCCATCTTTTTAAAACCTAATTTCGGCCGAATCAATGTCATTCTTATATTTAAACATTAAACATACGGTAACGATCTCTACCGACCGCAAAGTGAGCACAGGCTTTAGGTTTTAAGAAATAAGTTTTAATGATACCACCAGCGCACCAATCGAGCCAGATTAATGAAACTTGGCAGAAAAATCTGTTATGGTCGTTGTCTGCTGAAGTTGGAAAATAAGAAAAATCAGAATAAGGAGAAAAAATACCAGTTATTACATTTAATTTCTAGTCATTTTGCTTAGCAAATACAACTTTTAGGGACAAAGAATGTCTAAAAACTTATAGTTGGAATTAAGAGATTCTAAAATGTCATTTTACCCACGCTCCTTTTTTGTGGGCGGTAGAATAGAGTATTATTAGAAAAAGGAATGTAATTATTCAATGAAATGGATTCCATACGCCTTTAAACCGTTAAACTTAATTTATTTAGGCAGCCCCAAAACGTTACTGTGAAAATTTCATTTTTTAATCTTTTGCCTTTTACACAAGAAGAAATCGATACAAAATCTTTATTCGTTTGGCCACAAAAAATATATTGCAAACCTCTCAAAAGTGTATAAAGTCAATAAAAACGTATACGATTTGTCCAACTTTTTTGACTTAAACAGTGTCCTAAAACGACAAATCTCAAACGAAAGCCGTGAGTATTCACTAACAAATGCAAGATTTAATTATCTGTCCATCTGCGTACTTTAATTTTTGCATTTCTCAGAATTATTTTTTGGTCTAATGTCTGGCTAGATTGGCAATATACCTTTATGTGCTGCGTGTAAACCACACTAAATGGTGTTGGGGATTCGTTTTACTTCATATATGATAATTTTGCTTATTGTCAAACTTTTTAAGATAAAAAGTAGCCTCGTTTTTAAACACAATCTTGCGTTTATGTTGATGATTTATTTTCAAGGTAGTTCTGGATATGTTAGGTTAGGTTAGGTCAGGCAGGCAGGCAGGCAGCCGTGTTGCCACAGCCCACTTGGGTCCACTAATTGGTTCCTTTGTGTTACCTGCTGTTAGAAGGGAGAGAGAAAAAGAAACATGGAGAGAAGATTACGCCCTTATAGTACCGATGACGGGGATATCTCAGCCGTATACACCCCAGCGTAGGGCATTGACAGAGGAGGTGTTCCACCGTCTCTTCTTCCTCCTCGTCCTGACAACTTCTGCATAAGACGTTGAAAGGGATACCCATTCTCCTGGCATGGGTCCCGAATAGACAGTGCCCCGTGACCGCAGCCACCAAGTCACGTAGTCGAACCCTCGGTAGCTGCAATAGTGCAGCCGGCCTGCCCCGATCCAAAAAGGGCCTGATTGTTCTAGCAGTCGAGCATGTCGGTTCGTTAGACCATCTGGTCTGGGCCAGTTCATAGATAGCAGCGTCGATGCGCTGTCCGCTAGCGGAGAGGGGTATGCCACAGAAGATGTCAATGGCATCCTCGTCAAGCATTGTATTCTCTTCGCCAGTTCATCGGTCTCATATGCCTTTACCCACTTTAGGTTACTGTCGAAATCTCCGCCATTCCGTTAAAAGATGTCCGGCATTTGGAGACAAGTTCAGATGTAGAGAACACACCTTTGAGGGACGCTATTGCGGCTAGTTATGAAATATTTAGTACCCTTTTTCAAGCGCCAATTTACTTATCATAAATGTGAAAAAAGTAAGCGTAACATCACAGTTTATTTGAGAGGTAATCCTTTCTTAACTTCTAGCAGAAACTCATTTCATGTAGGAGCTCATAGTGAATTACTTTCAGGCCTTCATGCAATCTAAAATTATGACAACCTTAAAGAGAAAAATAAAGAAATTACTTATTCCCAAATCTACTAAAAACAAAGTACGTTATTGTTTTTTGTAGTAGTTTCCTCCTTAAAATTGTTTTCGCTGACCAGGACAAGGCAAAGCATAAAAAGGACATTAAAATTAAATAATTTTAAATGCGCGCGCACAAAAAAGTTAAATATATTTGAGTGTGTGTTAATGTTTAAACTATGATTTTAGGGGCTGATTTAACAAACAAGACCAACTAATAACACACATACTACAATGTACAGATATAATTAAATTACACCTGCTCTTTTATGTGGTCAACAGCAAAATACTTAAAAAAAGGACATTAAAAGCAATAAAAGGAACCTGTAAAATGACAGTTAGCGCTAAGCAGTTAACAAAGTCTTGTTGTAGGCCATTAGTTTTCATTACACTCAGCACAAACTTTAAAATAACTGTAGCACAGTTAAATTTTATTTCAAGAACAGGTTCGTTTTTAATTTCATTTTTAAATACCTTTGGTAATAAAAATAATTAAAATTATACTTTGAAAATTTTCAAACAATTTTAACTTCTGTTCAGGTTTTCTCCAGTTATATTTAAGATGACTGTCAGAGATAAGTTCATTAATTCTTAAACATATTTTAAGAAAGTTTTAAATGGCAATGTAGTGGTAGCTATGATGGTTTGTATTGAAGTTTTTATTGGAGAGCTTTTAATTTATTTTGTCTTGAAGGATATTTAAAAAAATGTAAGAACCTTAAATAAATTAGTTTACAACATTAAAATACTTCGTATACTAATTGATTTCAAAAATAAAACACCAAATTAAAGACAAAACATTTTAGTAAGATTCACATCCTTGGCATGGAATGTTACATAAAGTAGTATTGACATATTTGGGGACTTTTCTGAATGGTAATGAAAAACAATTTGATTTGGCAACGAAAATTTAGCAATTGCAGTTAGCAAGCTACTTTTGGATTTTGAAACTACTTTACCAGACTTGTTATACATGTGTCCAGATTAGTGTTTGTGAAACACCTGCAGCCTTATTCTGTAATAAAATCTATTTCTAAATTTTGATCTAGCTGCGAGAGTTAGCTAAAACAAAAGTCCTTACATACTCAATATAAGTTTAAAAAACCCATGTTCGTCAAAGAAGTCACCATATAATTTGGATTGCCATTTTGAATAGCTTTCGATATAGTGAACACAGAACTATATACTCTGTGTCCATTTCAAAGGTCTGGCTATTATAGTTCATAATACATACTTTTTACATTGGGTATGTCATTGTTATTATGGAACACTAAATATCTAATTTTTGCATTTTTTGACTACCTACATATATCAGTAATAAGCTTTTCACACTTGCATACATTTATTAGGACAGCGTGGAAGGTATTGAAATAAGAAAAAGTTGTTTACACTTGCAATATCTTTCATCTTTGACAAAAATTTTGTTACGCGTATACCAAGATATTAAGCAAATTAATAAAAGTCTTCAATAATTGGGCTAATTATTGCTATTGAAGACCACACAGAGAAAAGAAATTCGTTATAAGAACCGAATTTGTTGCCAATCGAATTTTGTCGGTTGTGTGTATTATATTGAATTCGGTTGTAGTAACTGGATAAATATAGCAGTCACAACTATTTCAAATAATGATTCTTGGGTGATTATAAAATACTATTGTGAATTAAAAAAACAAAATAATTTTTTAATATGTATTTACTTTTATTTTAATAATAAATTATAGGAATAAGTTAATACATTATAAATTTCATGATTCGAACCATTGAATGCAGCTTTCTTCTTACTTTACATCATGATTTCTTCTTTCCAGATAGTTTCTTCAACTGCTATCCCATCCACACGTTTTGCGCTACGAAATAAATTAAATATTATAAAATTATTTTTATATATAAATGTCTTTCTGAGATAATTTTAAACTTACCATTTAGCAATATTGGAGAACTTTTCACCACTTTTAATAAATCTTTTTATTTTGGAACTAAAATATTTTTTGATTTTTGTAATGTGTACAAATTTTATTTATACTGTGTCAAACATTTTTCGATTTCAGAATATACAATCGAGTTTTATGATTCTTACTTCCAAAATTTGGTTTTCAGTAGTAATGTACTGAATAAATTTAGTTGCATCATCCATTTGATAGAATAGATTTTAGTAAAGACACAAATCGGTCATGTTAACTTTTCTAAGAGGTGTTACAACAAATATTTAGAAGCAAATATCATTTGTTAGCTTTTAATATAAAAAATAAATCACGACTATAAATTATTAACAACAAAAATCAAATAATTATATTAGTAATTGAATTTTTAACGTATCAAGCGAATTGTTACCAATCTTTTTTCTGTGTGCAAGAGCAATTATTATTGCATTATGCAGAATTACCTGATGTTATGCTGGTGGAAGAGGAAATTGTTTTGATATACTATAGACTTTGCAAATCTTCGCCGAATCCTTAAACATTTGTATGTGCAATATATTTTTATAACTTATATAAATTTAATAAATAAAATTGTCATTCATAACTTCAGAATCGTTACGCGTTCGGTCACTTAAAGGCTAGGTTTTGTCGCATAGGGCAGGGACTAAATAATCAACCTAAAGTCAACAGCAGAAGTATTATGAGTTGTTGTATTCTATATAACTTTTTAAACTGCCGCTACGGCTTTATAAATGAAATCGGAAAAATTTACCATTCTAGATGAATGTACACGCAAAGAAAAAACATGGTTGAGGTAACCATAATCTAAGAGCAACATATTATGCTTGTATTATATGGTTGTTAGCAATTTAGAGTATTGTTAGATTTAATAATAAGAAAGCTGGTCTTGCAACCATATTGTTGTCTAACATAACAATAACATGGTAAAATCTGAAAATAATTACCATTAAATATAACCATTAAATGGTTAAATTAAAACTTCATAGTATGGTTGAAAATGTCATGCTATATAATTTAATTATAATATAGGCTCATAAGTGTAAATATTTCCTAATACATACAAAAGACATAGTTATTTACTGTTTAATTTATTATTGATTTGTCACTAAAGTTATTGAAAAACATATACATGGGCTACGAGAATCATTTATACAAAAAATATAATTTATAAGCCCAAATAACGGCATCTTATCTTTATACATTCGTACTTAAACATCCATTTATGGAGTAAAAACGTTATCTTCTCGTATTGATATTTCGATATTTCGAAACTGACTTCACATTTATTCAAGACTTCTAACACGTTTATCTGGCATGTGCGGTGATATATTTTGTTACATAATAGCAATTATTGTTGATGTATAATATGACAGCATTAATATAGTTTTTTATTTGACATTTTAATTTATTTTCCAAGCACAAGGTCTTTTTACGAGGAATTAGCGAAATATTGAAAAAAAAAATAAAAAGACTGTGCTTGGAAAATAGATTAAAAAAATTACAGCATTGAATGAAAAATATGTAAATGGTTTCACAATTGTGCTTAAAACACAAAAATAAAGATCTATATGCTTACATATATACACTATTTTACGCTATTTTTATTCACTACAAAGATATAGAGGGAAGAATTTCAATTTTTAGAGTGTGCTATTCAAGTGAAACGCAGTGTATATATATCCGTACATATATTTAATCTATTTTTGAAATGTTTTACTTACCTTTTTATTTGTTTTCATATTTTGTATATTATTTTTTATTTTGTATTTAATTTTTATTTTTTTTTTCATTTTCTCTAACAATAAAATCAATTTCGACTTTAAGCCAACAAAAAATTACTTAACTGATAGAAAAGCATTATGTGAAGAACTGAAACAAGACATTTTTAAGCGCAAAATTATTTTGTTTGCTTTTAATCATACTCTGTTTAATAAAAAAATATTATGGTTAAATATATCATATTATTTTAATAAGTTATAAAACTTTGGTTGGTGTTCAATTTTTTTTACGTTAAACCAACCGTGTTGTAAATTTTGCACAGTAATCAGTTTATCGTGACTGAAGTATTGTTTAAAACAACTATAATTTTTTCTCTACAACTTTGCAATGTTACAAAGAACATATAAGCCCTCTTCACGATCTTTGTGCAATGGTCTTGCATCATAGCATTTGCAAAAAAGTGTAGCATACTTTTAGTTTACACCAACAAAACACACAGTAATGAGTAAAATATGCAAATGCTATGATGCAAGCCCATTACACAAAGATCGTAAATAGAGCTATAATGTTTATTGTAACCATATCATAACCATGTTTTTTCTTGGCGTGAATGCAGTAAAAATTGTTTGATAATTCCTTTACAAAATATTAGAAACAAATAAGAAAATCTACAAGACGCAGCTAAGCAATTTTCATGAATATTTTGTTAATAAATTGCTATTTAAATCCTTTTTGAAAGGACCTTTGAAATAATTTTTAATTGATATTCTCCTTAAAAAAAACTTATTAATATGCTTTTTATGTAAAAGAAAACGTTAAAATGAAAATTTCAAAATATATATACTAAACGCATTTTTTTTAACTTGGAATTTTTGAGTTGAATAATGACAAGGTTTGTAGTTGATGTTTTATTATTATTATTATTCTTTTGTCGATAGTTTAGCTAGGATACTTCTCTCAAACGGACTATAGTGCTTTAGCGAAAAGTAAATTTACGTCATATATTAGAAAGAAAAAAATTCGGGAGCAAAATAATCCCTATGGTGGCTTGACCTTCTCAAGCAAGAATTTTTTTCTGGCTGTCTATACCAGATTAATTAGAAACCCTACCCATATCTTAATAAAAGTTATGGATAATGATTTAAATTTTTAAAAATAAAATGAGAAATGTAAAAAGTCCAATAATTGACATAAAGTTTTTAAAATTTTTAATTATGCAGAAGAAATTACAGGATAATAAATTTATTTCATTTAAAAGGCGAGTACAACCTTATTATATTAGTTTAAACTTCCAGAATTTTCCAGAATTTATTATCGCTATCCGTCTTACCACTAAAAAAAAACTTTTTCGAAATTATTATAAGATAATTTTCTCTAAATGTAATTAAATTTCATTGAAGCGAATCTATATAAGAAAAAAAAAACACTTTATTAACACCTTTCAAAAACACCTTCATCCTTCGAATAGCCAAGTTATTTAATTGATTAGCCACTCTTAACCCATCAGAAAGGCTTAAGTTAACGCACCAATACCTTTAGGCCAAACAAACCATAATCGATTTAAGAGGTGTAAGACCCTTTCCAAATTGATTGTAATAAAAGCATGAAACCATAAGAAAATAATTCACACAATTTTGAAAACAAACTATTAACTAATGGAAGGAAAAAGTTTAATAACTGTCGTTACAGCTCTTTGGACGGATAAAAAAAAAAAAACTTAAATGAATAATTATTTATGGAAAGGACGGTAAAATGAAAAGATGTAGTAGCAGTAAAGAGTTAAACGGAAGTTGTAACAATTTTACCTTCTAACTACCACTCAAATATTAAAACATAATTGTATTTTAATATGGCGTCAATGATTAATGAACGAAATCGATTAAGTTTCATTAATGAATAATGATGACGGTGATGTTGTTTGTTGCCACCGATGATGAATAAAATTGTGTAACAGCAGTCAAATATTTAAAAGGGGAAAAAATAATTAAGAAGTTTATTGTTACAAATACTTTTAAAATTGTTTGTATTTATGTATGTATGTTAGACAGGTATGGAAAATGCAAACACTATTATTAATAAAGTTTTTTTTTATTATTTTTAACATTTTGATAAAGTAATTTATTATTTTACTTTTTTAACTCAATGTTTATTTTAATTTGGAAACATATGCGCATAAACAACTTTTCCTTAAAAATATAGGGTTTTAAAAAAATTTTCAAGTTAAAAAAAATTGTTGTTTACACTCATTTTAGTACCATTTTTTATTTACAATTTCATATTTATAACCTGTTGGAACAAATTAGCACTTTGACGTCTAGGTGTAAAGTATTTTTGAGTAAAAAAACATAAAAGTGTTCCGAATTAATAAAGTTTTCAAAATTTATTCTGTTTTTCAAATGGCGTCTATGCCATTTTTGTACCCATTTTAAAATATTTTTCTTTATTTATTCGGATTGCTCTCCTTCCTCTGATATATGTGTTAAACCCAGTTTTTTTGCACAAATTATTTAATGTAAGAGCCTTTTAGATACAATAATAGTTTTCTGATAATTTTCTTTGCAATAAAAATGCGACTTTTGTGAGCAATATTTTTTCCGTTAAGGATTTATTAAGGAAACGCTAGATCAACAGATAGATGTAGAAACAAAAAGTGAGACAAACAAGTATTGGTTCATATTTCACCTAGAACTTTACAAATACTAAATCTTAAATATTGAAATTAAACAAATCTAAAAGTAGCTCTTCAACATACGTTCGTAAAGTTTAACAAATGTCACTTAGAATTTGTAACCAAAGAGTTTTTGACAACTATCATATTTTAAGAATATTCCGTAATGTAGTTTTACTCTAACAAGTTATTATTCATCCATAAAAGAACTTTTTTTTTACTTAAAATACCAACTGAAATTTCCATCCCTGACATGCATTATAAGCGCTAAAATACCTTACATGGCTGTATGTATGATATATGCTCATCTGTTGTATAAGTTCTCTAGTGCCAACAATTAATGCGTAATTTTATTGCTTTTGTTGTTATTGTTTATGGTAACTTAATAATTTAATGCTACTGTTTAATAACTTTTTTTCTCTGAATTTAATCATTAATAATTCTGAAGACATTAAAGCTGCCCTGTTTATTTTTTTAAAGAGTTAAAAAGTTATCTCAATACCACAAGAGTTTAAAGCGAAATTTATTTATGAATTTTGATAGTTTTATTTGTATATGGAATTTATGTATGTTGATACGAGTTTAATATAAATTGACTTTTAAGTTTGCAGGCGTTTTATAAAAAAATGGTTTCATTTAGAGAACAAATAAAAGCCTAAAGCGAAAACATAAAACAAACCACCTAAGAAGTTTTTTATAAAAAAAATTAACTTCATCTCTGAATATTTTTGGTATTGTTTATATTCTATAGTATTAAAATTATATCCACTTTAAAGTTTTTTAAGTCTCTTTAGAACTATATTATTGCCATTTACTTGCTGGTATGTGATAAATTATATTTCTTTCCAGATATGCGATTCAAAAATTTCTATTTTAAATGCACAGATAAAATTCTGCTTAATCAGTCTTAAAGCGAAACAGACAGCAAAGAACAAAAACTTAAGAGTTAAATAACTGAAAATAATTTATTAACTCATCTCGATATTTTCAGTATAAATAAATCCTATGTGTCAACTTAATAAATATGTCTACTGCCAACAAATAGAAAAATAAATAATACAGATGTTTGCGATTATATTTTAATGTAAAGCCAAAAAAAAAAATTAATTGAGGTTGATAGTAGTATTCTTTATTGCACTAAATTTTTTTTTTTCTCTAAACAAACCCATTAAAACGTTTCATAGACAACGTAATTAAGTTCATTTTAGTTGTTGAAATATGCTCTTAAGTAGCTTATAGCTTTTTAAAGAAATAAATAGAAGTATTAAAGAAATAACTAGAAAAAGCCTGCCAGATTTTTACATGATAGTGGGATTTAGACGATTTTACTCGCCAGTACAAAGAAATCGCAGGTAAAAGGGGTATGATTTTTAACCTTTGAGAGAGAACTTATATGCGCACACGAAAAAACTGTTTTGAAACAAATAAACAAAAACTTAAAATTTTTGAAACGCAATTCTTAGATTATAAGAATTTTTCCAGGATATCCAATCAATTAAATTTTTCTATTGTTCCATTTCTTAAAATAAAACTTATTCAATATCCAAAATAACTTATATGAAAAAGCATATAAAAATTTAATCTTGCAGCCCTATTTCCAATTAGCAAAAATAATAAAAAAGGTTGCCGAAACCAATTACCAGCAACGTTAAATATTTTCAAAATAGAGTAAGATATTGTGAAAAAGAAAGGAAGAGTTAAAAACGAAAAATTTTCGATCTAAAATTTTTATAAAATTTAATATCTGAAATAGACAAAAAATATCATCTGAGCCAAACAAATTAATCTTAATTTAGTGCTTTTGATAACTTTGTCAGAATAATTTTAATATATTTAGTATTAACTTTGTGATTAGTTATCATTTTTGGTTTTATCAAATGAATATGTCGTCTTTTTTACATAACCTTTTTTGTGTTTTTTTTTTTTTGTTAATGTCGTTTAGCTTTACGTGTATGTATTTGCAACGAAATTTGTTTAAGATGGCGTATGGAGCAAAGAGAATTTTTATTAACTTAAGAAAATATCCCGCTATAAATGCCTTCGAGAAAAAAAAACATTTCGTCAGAATCTTCTTTTCAAAAGAAATATATGTGCCCATAATTATGAAAGTGGTCTAAGTCATATATTTCTTGTTTCGAGATATGTAATGAATTGCTTTTGAATAAATTAAAAAATATTTTTACATTATGCGATAACCACTATCTGTTCATTATTGACAACTTCGTAAAAATTACATTGGTTAAATTTAGTTTAAAATAATTTGGTATGAATTAAATGGTTAATTGGTTTTTTTAAATTTTGACTTAGACCACGTTCATAATTATGGGCACATATGGTGTAAACATTTTAAAAATCTATCGTACAGTTTTTAAGAAAAATTATGTTAAAGCTTCAGGATCGATTTTCTTAAAATGCACTTTTGGCAAATAGAGCACATAAACTCTCGTACAACGAAATATGGCCTCAATAGTGACGTGCTTTTTACCAAAGGGGCCTGCCTTCTTTTCGAAACGGAATAGGCAGACAATTTAAGTGTAAGTATTTTTTAAGTCTTTTGCAAGAACAAAGAACTTAAAAATAAAATTGAAACTCTAAATAAAATACTAATAATTAAAGAGTGTTCCTACAGTGATGTGGTTTTAAAGTATATGGCTTTAGTTCTTCAACTGTAGATATTTAGACTGACTTTACACAGAGTATGTACAAATCTGTTTGCTGTAAAAACAATAAATTTAAAAATTAAATGGTGTTTCTTAATGGCCATAATTTTCAGGAATATGGACTTATCCTTGCAAACATTATAGGCAGACGCATTGAAGCGAAATGAAGGGTATGCCGAGGGTATCGTAAATTTTATATATATGACCTATTTGTGAACCGGCTCTAACAAGTGTAAAAAACAAAATTAAAAATTATAGGGTGGCCCAGACACATAATTCTAAGTCACACTTGAAGGATTTGTTTGTAGTTTATTTATTTAATGCAACAAAAAAGCTATTTTGTTGGCCGAAAACTGATTACAACATGAAATTTAAATGATAGCACATTCTTCGTTACGATTGAAACACAAACGCATTTTATTATAGTGATGATCAAAATGATAGATAATATTGCAAAATTAGATAAATATCATAAACTTCTTGGAATATTCGTATCAATTTAACAACGGCTTTTTTATTGGTTTTAAAATGCAAATTGTCATTAAGTTTTCCAGTAAGAGCTTTTAGTAATTTTCCCATTTCTGTTTAAATCTTTGAATCTTCAGTTCCATAAAATGATTTTCCGAATAATTATTTAAGTGTAGTGACCTTTCGATTTCCTTTCTATTCACTTCACGACTTCTTTTTAATCATGGGTTATATAATCGAGCATTTACCATTGTGTCAAATCACACATCTCGTCTTATGTGGCGGCATACTTAAGAGCTATTTTTAACTTCAAAATTTACATTATTTTATGCTTTAAAAATGCGAAATCATGAAATTTAAAGTATTAAATACAAAATCACGTTTATATTTACTTGTCTGTATTTGTATAACTTTGTAGTTCTTCATTGTATTAAAAATTATACACATACATACATTTTTATCTAATGTTCACATGCTCTCATTTACCAAACAATTTAAAGATTTATTATGGCAACAACAAGTACAATAAGAAGTACCATAAGGAACAAAGAAAAAGAAAAAACTTCAATGATAAAAAAAATCTCAAATGGTAATTTAAGCAGCATCTATTCAAGCATTCATTCACTTATTCATTACATGCATTCATCCGTTCATTCATCATGCATACCAGTTCAGCATAACATGTCATAAATGCTGCCCTTTTATGGAGCAAAAAAAAAAACACAAAACCTCTTGCTTTTGTTGTTGTAGCATTTACGTGATTTCTAGTAAATGAATGTGTGAATAGATATTTGTTTATTGGTGTCTTTTTTCTCACATTTTGTTTTCTTTTATAATTGTAATTAAGTTACAATTATAAAAATAAAAACAACAACGTACAATTTGATTAGTTTCATTTTCTCAGCCATAAACTTTTGCGAATGTTGAAGTAGCAAACAATAATAGTGTTTTTTTTTTTCTATTTTTGTAATCGCCATATGAATCTTTTATGTAAATAAATGAAACAACTTCTTCACAGTGGATTATATTTAATGTTGTAGCGTAAAAATGTGTTTCTTTATAAAAGGAATGTACTCTTAAATTTAGGGTTTTTACATTTTTGACTATGACTTCCCGTTGAAGATTAAAAGTCTTGAGTAAAAATAACAATTTATAATATTGACTCTGCTTTTTAACTAAAATTATGATCTGATTAAGTTTTCTTTAAATATTTGGTCTTACAATGTTTCTTAAAGGAGTTTTAAAAAAATATAAAAGCACTTAAATCTGATTTAACAACAACATATAATCCAGCATTGACTGGTACGTATTATATATAAATCTGTGGTGCGATTCACTACTCTATTTTAACGATTATCTGCTGATAAAACTGACTTAACAATAAAATTGCCGATTTGGCTATTAAGTAACACTTTTAGCGATATTCGTTATTGCTAAAAACCAGCTGAAATGGATAGCTAATTACCTATCGTTAGATAAGCGATGATAATTTCTCAGTTGTTTAATCTGTCGACAAAATCAAGGACGTACGATATGTGTTTTTGTATGTACATTCATACATACATACGAGTATAAGCATAAACACAGAACATAGATTTGAACACAAAGCACATTTCAATAAATAATAAATAACTTTCTTGTTAAAACAAAAACTGCACATAAACATACATATGTCTTGAACGTATTTAAGACGAAGCAATCACAACTCCACAAAATACGCATTCTACATCTAAGAAATAAACACATGCGTATGCCTCGTTTGAATTCATATGCTTTTTGTTTTTTCTTTTCTTTTGTTTTTTTTCGTTTATTTATTAACGGAGATGCCACTTAATTTCAAAGTTGTCTATTATCGTTAAGCTGATGTTAGTGGATTATTTTATCGTTACTACACACAACAGAAAATATCGACAAATATAACAATTGTCGTGTTGTTAGTGAATCGCATGCATCTCATGATTGAATAGTTTTCCTCCTTTTAAACTTTGAGAAAACTTAAAAATACTTTATGATGAGATGTCCCAAAAAACAGAAAACTAATGGCATTCATGAATGGAATGAGAAAGTTATATGAAGTATCAGTAATTTTTCAGTCTGTTTTGCTAATCGACATTTACGTATGTAGCGTTCAACAACACGTACGAATGATAAAATTGTGTCACCAAAATGGATGTTCTGTTTATTTTCAATTTTCCGAAAAAAATTATCTGCAGCGTAGAGGCCTATTTTTGGATAAACAAAAACAGCTGGAGCCGTTATCGATTAATGTTTCTTTGAGAGTGACGATTCCCAGGACCACACCGTTTATGGCGAGCGCCTGAATTTGATTATATGGACACTAGTGACCTTTCTTTTTAGGACGGCGCTTCGTTCTACACGGTATATGCTACATTAAACATTGTGGACGAACGATTCAGGGCCATGGTCATTTCACATGTAGATAATGTGAACGTGAACTGGCCGCCAAAATTGTGCTATTTGACTCTATTTGGAGTTTTTACAGGTGGCAGGTCTATGCGCATAAAGGAAAAGACACAAAAAATAATGCTAAATTTAGACTTATTTATGCTGCAAAGTTGTGGAAAAACAATATTTGGTATTAGTGGCACACAGCGAAGTCAAAGCAGATATGCATACGATGTTAAAAATCCATGCATAATGGCATTGAAAGGCCTCTCGAAGGAATAATAAATTTCGACAACACTTGACACACACTTTTAAGATAGGAAGCGATACATAAAAGACCCTTTATGTTCCGTTTACCTATCTTTAACGGAATCTCAATTCTTAAAATTGAAAACAGCAGGAAGTCATATGAAATTACAAACAAAGTAAGAGCTCTAATTAAAGTAATTAGAACTCCTTTGGCCTGCAAGCAATATATTGCTTAAATATATTTCATCAATGCATTCATTTAATTACTCCGATATAAAGATATTAATTATTATTGTCTTCGTGTGAAGTGGAGTAAATTACTGGAATTTATATGGTGATGCTGTAGCTTTTATTTTTTTTTCTTTTTAATTGTATGTAAATAGAACTCCTTACAAAGAAAAAATACCGCGTTACGCATTAATAAACGCTTAACTTGGTCAAAATACTTGCATTTCATGAAAGGTTTTTTGTCTTGTTGTTATTTTTCTTATAAATTTTATTATCTTTTTTTGTTTTGTATTAAAGATCAATTGTCTTTCATACATCCATTTATTCGAGCCATCTATCCATTCATGTACTGCCAGTCAGCTCGAATACAAACGTAACAATACATTGAGAGGAATAAATAATTAATGCAAGTGCTTGTCGTTTGTTTTTGTTGTTTTAATTTTTTCTGTTTTTTTGACTTTATCAGTATCGATTACATTTTGTGGTTGATAGATACTTTTTTATCGTTTGTCTTTCCAGCTACAAGTCGTTTTTATTAAATATATTTTTTTTATTTTCATTAAAGTACAAGTTCTTCGTTAACAATTTATATTTAATGTTTGTTTTTTTTTTTTGTAATATTTTTTCTTAAATATTTCTTTGGTTTCTTGCATTTTTAAAAGTTATTCATTTGGAAATATTGTTTTTTTCATGCTTGGATATCAGTTGTTTAAAAGGTTCTGAGGTTTTTGTGAATTAAATTCCTCTATGAGTAAAAACAAATTATAAAGAAAATGATGAAAGCATTTTAAATAATTCTCATAAAGTGTTGCTAATAAATAAAGTGAGTCGTTAGTGAGTCAGGAATGGACACAGTTAGGGTTTGTGAATTTCATAAAAAATAACAAATATTGAATGAATCAAATACAAGAAAATGCTACCTGTGAAGAAAAAAATAATTGTACAAACTCCAGTGAAGAAGATTTTTAAACCGAAGATCTGCAAAAAAAAGTAATAAGAAAACCATCAGTTTACATGCAAATTTTAGCGGTGTTTACTCGCAAAAGAGCTTCTGTTAAAAAAAGTAATGTTGTGCTAGGAGTGCTTCTTTAATACATAGAGTGCGGAAAAAAGAAAGACTTTTAATTATTTATTTTAAAGACTTTAAATTATTTAACTCAAATTAAGCTGGATTCTAATTTAGGCGCCACGGTTCTTTAAAAAAATAACTTAATGTTAGATTTTAGAATAACTGAATATTGATAGTGGTCAGCCATTTGAGGCCGCTTTGTCGGATATCTCGAAAAAATCTCAAAATACTTATTAGACGTCCTCTACTGAATATTCATGAACTACAAAAACCTACGATCTTCTGTACCTTGGAGATCTCTATTTCACTATCGACTACAATGCCCTCTCACAGATGATGGAGAAGGCTCAGATATTCCTCATAAGATCTTTTTTTATTCTAAAACTTTAAACGCTTTTAAATATTAATTGTGAGCATTATGAAAAAGGATGTAGATTTTAAAGGATCTCTCCTTTATAATGTGTCCAAATAGGAGCACCAATCAAATTTTGAAAATATTAAAATTTTGATAGAGCAACATGTTGCTCCTAAACAAAACAATTAAAGCCAACGTAGATGACAGAAAAAAAAAATACAAACTTTCAAGCATAATTTTCTTTTATGTCACACCTACTTTTATATATATTTATTAGGGATAATCTCTGTGCACACACATATATTATCCATCCCTGCTACAAATATATTCATTAACATAAAAGAAAAAAATGTTCCATTGATGAAAAAAAAAATGTCGAAAATTACTTTAAATTGCAAAATAAATAAAACACAAATGTTTTCATAAGTGAACATTTTTAACACTAATGGTGTCAGAATATTTAATTATTTTTTTTTTTACAACTGAAAATGTATTTAAAAGCTAAATTTACACACACACTCACACTTTAAGAAAATTATAAAGTGTACAACAAGTAAATGTACCTTAATTTGTACTCCCACCCGAAGTATCTACTTTCACCACCACCCGAAACAAATGCTATATAAAACCAAACATGTTTCTGGTAACAAACAACAAGTGTAAAATATAAACTTTTGCTATCTACCGCACACTAATGGAAATAATAAAATCCTCCCTCCTGCTTTAAATTAATATAACGGGATGAATAAACCAAACAAGAAAAAAAATAAATAAATAAATAAACACAACATGAACATTTTTAAGCTTTGACAAAAACCATTAAAAAGAACTTAACTACGAATAAAGGGGAGGTAGTTAAACATGGATGGTATTAGTGAGAAGTCAAATAAGTGTCTCTTAATACAAACACCCACAAAATTTCAGCAATTTCACAACCCCCCTTATTAAAAATGCCCAGTAACTCACACAGACAAAATGAACAACAAACATTTAAATTAAATACGCGAAAGTCAGTCATTCATAATGTCTGTTGAAAGGAGAGAAGAAAAAACAGAATTGGTGTAAATTTGTTAATTTACTTGATGACAGTCTCCCCCCTACCCCCACACACACAAAAAAAACAACAGCAATAAAAAGAAAACACCTTAAATTTATAAATGAGCGCTTCGCTACCCTACAGAATCGTTAACAAATTGTTGAAATACTTTATTTTATTTAATTTTCATAAAAACTTTGTGCTATTTTTTAAATTATGAAATTATGAAGTTTTCAGTTCTGCGATTGACTTTTCAAGTATTTAATGAAGAATTTGACTGTACTACGCTTCCCTCTAAATATGTTTATGGTTATCTTTTTAATAAAGTTGTGACAAATACGGATGCCGATTGGGATTATTTTATAAAAATCCGGGAATTTCTCGATATTTCGCGATGCCTGTAAATTCTTGAATTCGGAGTTATTTTGCGTATTCTAAATCTTTTTTTTTTGTTTCATTGAAGTTGCTGTTGTCCTCCACAGGGTAAACTCAAACTTCCTCGCTATTTATAATAAATATTTTCTTGTCAGAAATCTCTCACTTAAGTCACAGAAACACAACATAATTTTTTTTTATAATGCGCACAATTCATACTGAATTATTTTATATGTTTTTTTTTAATTTTAGCATTGTTGCTTTTTTTGAAACTTACAACAACTATGTATATTATTTTTTTTTTCATAAAAGAAAACAAGTACAACAATTAAAAAAATACAAAAAAAAAAAATTTTTCTTTTAAAACTAATTTTTAAGTAAAAATGTCTAAAGGACTCAAAGAAATTGGAAATATAAAATTGGATTAATTGTGACAAGGAACAAATTTTTAAATTGCTCTAAAATTTCATGTTTTAAGTAGCTTTTTTCTAAACAAAGTATTATTGAAAAATACTGAAAAAATTAAAGTTCAACGCTGCTTTGTTTTCTTCTCTTCATATTTGAATTTTGACTAAATATACTCTTAAATCGGATTATAGTATTTTTAGGAACCTCATTATGAGATAGGATTTGGTCTGCCTGGTAAATAGGGCCTGTTCGTAAATGCATCAGTGCTCTGCATAATATGATTATTCTGCACTGCCACTGCTAATCAGCTATTGCGTATGCTTTGTTTTGCTTATTTTAGTGTTTGCATTAACGAACGAAGAAATACTGTGAAAATAGAAAAATTGATAATAAACTCGATTTGTCAACTAGGTGATATAAAAATGATAAAAATTTGTGTAACATACTAAAAAAAAAGAAGATTAAAGAATAAAAAACTAAATTTAATTCTATAAAAATTATTAAACAGAAAAAGACGTTCATTGCATCAGCCATTTTTATGATTAGTTTTATGCTTTTATTTGCGCATAATATACTTCAGTGATGCATTTACGAACAGACGACATTTGCAGTGCTGCCACTTTTTGCATTTACGAACGTACTGCGCATCATATGCAGTGCAGTGATGCATTTACGAACAGGCCCATACTTTTGCATTATTTAACCTTTGATTTCTTATTATTAATATTAATTATTATATACAAAATAATAAGTGAAGATTTTACAATGCAAAGAAATTTTTAGGTCCGGTAAAATCTTGCCTCAAACTAATGGCAAGTTGTAACGATGGCCTTTAGCTTTCGAATTTATTTTTAATTGTTTGAGTATTTTGTCGTTTTAAATATTTGTCTCTATATAAAGTCGGTTAAATTTTTGTTTAAATACAAAGCGAAAATATACCAGGTGGCAGCGCCGCTACAACAACACAACAATAAAAAGAAAAACAGTGTACGGTAAACTTCAATTAATTGCTGCACTTTTTTCTTGCCCTTTTTAGTAACGATTTCAAGAAGCTTTGTTTTTTTTTTTTAATTTATTTAAAACTCTTGTTACAATTCTATTTTAAAGAATATTAAAAAAAGAACTTTTTTAATATAATATGACACACTTTTGACAGCTGCTCTACAAATAAGAAAATTAAGCAACGATGCCACCTGATAAAATTAATTCGCCTTATTTTAACTCATGTTTTTACCATTTACAGAATTTTACGCCAATTAAAAAAAAAAAAAAAATAAGTTTATAAAATTTGTAGCATTTAAATCATTAAAAGTATTGAAGATAATTGTAATCCTAATTCGAACAGAAAGGTTTAACAAATATGGTCAGTTTTTACACCGTTCAAAATAAGCTTGAATGCCTGAAATGATATTTATATAAGGGGTATCTATCGGGAAGGTATACTACTCGCAGCAATTCCATTGTAATGCTGGCTCTACGCGACGTGGCACCGTTTTGTTGATACCACATGTTAATCAAGCCTAAAGCATGAAGTTGTTGCGTTAAAAAGTTTTTAATCATATCACGATATCGCTCCCCAATCACAGTTATCGTTACGCCGCTTTTCTTTGCAAAAAGTAAGGTCCAATGATTCCTCCTGACCAAATTGTACACCAGATTGCCGCTGTTAATGAATGCAAAGGTGAATGATGAATAACTTGAGGATTTTCTATTGCCCAGAACCGACTGTTCTGTTTATTCACACATCCATCCAAATGAAAATGAGCCTGGACACTCATTATGATTTTTTTAAATTAAAATCAAGGTTGTCTTGGGAGAGCTGTAACATTCTATTGGCGTATGTACGGTGACGTATTTGTTCTTGTTGAAGAAGCTCTTATGTCAACTGAAATGTAAATGGAAACAAATGTAAATCCTGGTGCTAAATTGTCGACAAAGTTGTTCTTTGAAGACAAAGTTACTGAGTTTGATGAAATATTTTAAACGCATTCTTGAGCAGGAGTAATGTTCTCAGCAATCTTGTCGATTTTAGACGATAACGTGTTTATGCTTGGACCTATTACCTACAGACACTCTTTCTTCGTAATCATTCACTACACAATTAATAGTGTTGGCTTGTTGTTTCTTCCAAAAATTTCACGTAACTTCGTCACAGTAATCGATGAATGATTTTGATAAAATGTTTAAACGATTAAAACACTTTCGTTTATCGAATATTTTTCTATAATAAATTTGCCATGTGTCTACTTCACGAGTGCCAAATACGAACTATCAAATTCATGTTTACCGAAATGGCGGCAAAACAAAGTAGTATACCTTCCCGGAGGACACCCTGTATGTATAATAGATTTATAAAACATGTGTATTTAATATAAAACACTGTGACTCCTAGAAAGTAGAGGTCCAGATTTGGTAAAAATGTAACACAGAGAGATTTTATAAATAAGAAAAACTTATCGGATCAATCAAATGTCAGTCATTAGGTTTTTTTTCAATCGATATTAATGATGGAAATAAATATATTGCTAAGTAGCAAACAAAGTGACAAACTAATAGAAATCAAATTTTTTGCATTAAGTGTTTAGCATTTTACATATTTTTTTACATTAACAACTCTTTTAATTGTATGTTTTAAATGTATCTGTGTATCAGTGTAGAATGGAGCCCATTTTGTTGGGTGGTTGTTTTTATTTTTTTTTATGCATGACTGTTGATAGGAGGGAGGTTTTCTGATGAGCTAAAATTGCTCTAAATTTGACGAAAATTTATGCAAATTGGTATCTTTTTTGCATATTTAAATGGCGAATACACGAGCACTTTTATAAACTGGTTGCATAATGTTTCAGATGTTCTATTTTCTGTTCTATTTTAATATTTACTGAATTCGCTGCTGGTTTGGAGTTTGTGAATTTTGTAGAAAAAAATGAAATATATACATACATACTTTTAAAAGTTAATGTATTCCCTTTTTTCAAGTAAATTCTTTTAGACTATTCGTAGTAATGTTTGTTAGAGAAACACAGTTGAGAGTTGAAAAAAAAGCTGTATGATTTCTACTTTGAATTTCTTTAAAAATAAATTTGGCTGATGGCAACAACACATCGAGGGTTGAATGAAGAGCGTCGTAAATCAAAATTTTAGTTGAGCATAAAACATTCTTCAGTGATCTTGTCAAAAGATAATGACCTTATCGCCAAAAGTTTACTTCTACAGAAAGAGTTTAAGAAAAAATTTAAAAATCCAAGCGCATTTATATCAGCTCAAGTTCTTTTTTCAGATATATTTCCCTGGCAGCGATTTAACTTTATATATGTATACGAGTATTCTAATTATATAAATATATAAAATTTTATTAACATATTTTATTGATTCACGTAAAAAAATATTTAAAGAATAATAAACTATTTTTTTATAATATTTAATTAAAAAACGAAAAAATTTTTTATTAAATAAATAATTGATTCAATTAAAAATTTTGTTATATTTTAATCTTTCTTATGGATAAAAATTTTTTGCAAGTGTGTTGTGACTTTATAACTAACGGTCAAACCGAGTTCGATTAAATTTTTTGGGTTTGTTCGAGTGGTCGTGCAGTTAGTTTGTCTTTACTTTGGATTTGACTCATGACTGATGTTTTCCTGTTTCTTGTTTACACAAATAACTCATTAAGTAAATAATCAAATATAAAAATAATGACAATTTAGGAACCAACATTGTTTTGGGAACGTTAATTTGCGCCTAAACAACGTTTGCATGATTAACCGTATCGATTTTGACCGGAAATAGATTAAAAGTAAAAAGAAAACTCATAAATGACATGCTTAATGTAGAAGACGGCATTATGCGTCTAAACTCTTTTAGAACATCTGATTGAATGAACTTATATTTTTTTCAAAATATCAGTGTCAGGTCATCCAACAATTTTTTAAGAAAAAGTTTTTCTCTTTTACAATGTTTTATTTTATGTATTTTATTTCATTGACATCCTTGAACATTAAATTAAAAAGTTTAAAATAAATAAAAAATGCATCTTGACTAATTTTCCAAACATTCCAAATAAATAAAATTATAAAAAAGCAGTTTTTATAAATTATGACTCGGTTTGTGTAAATTGTTGTAGAATTGAATAATGTGTATTTTTTTATACACATTCAGTCATGTAAATGACTGAGAGGTTCAGTAAATTATTCTTCAAAAACGCGAGTAAAAAAAATCGAACAAAAATGTGGCAGAGCCGACACACGCATCTCATACTTGTATCAAAAATTCACTATAAAAAACAACAAAATGATCTCAATTCAAAACAAAAAGTGCACATGGTAGGACACATACATAAACTGTAAGTCAATTGGTGGTACAGAGTGACCAACACATACATTTGTACTCGTAAATACGTACAGACAGACAGACAACCCACAGAGATATAGTCGTAAATTACACTTAAGTAAAAATATTGATACTCAAAAAACCATTTAGATAAGACTAGCAAGACATAAGAATTCTTCACACCTACAGCCAAGAAAATGATTGTGTTTTGTATGATGTGTCTGCCAAGCGGGCCAATATACACGATCTACGAATGAAGGAAAATTAAATACAGAGTGTGTTTCTTGTCTGTGAAAAACAGCTGTTAATGCAAACAACTCTTGGCTTATGAAAACAATTTGACTTTAAGTATTTACTAACGCGTCTTACAAAATAAAAACAACAACAAACATTTTGGTTTTTTAATTCAAACTATCGGACATATCTATACATACATTTAAGTGTGTGTGTGTGTAGTTAAATGCAAGTTTGGCCAGAAAAAACCTGTAATGTAATGTATATCCAAAAACAAGTACACGAGGTTTGTAAGAGAATTCTGTTGCAACGAAGGATACTTGCATTCTCAAATTTACTTTTGCAATTTTTTAATATTAAACGTTTTTTTTTTTTTTTAATTTGAGTTAAAACTTTGTTGCGGAGATAATTTTCAACTCTTAAGTTGACTTACATTCGTTAAAAATATCTTTGGGGTTCCGCACAACACAGGCCACTACGACATGTGCCGATATGATATAAAAGAGGCTGAAAATATCACTAAGACTAATTTGTACCTGAGGAATTTGAAGCTGGCTGAGAGTCAAACCAATCAACATCGAGCTATTATTCTCCAAAAAAATATAACTGGCCAACATTTATGTTGCCTAAATTGGTTGGATTAACATTTACTCTATCCGATAGAAGAAAGGCGCCGTTATGGTAGCATAAGTTTGCAGCAATGGCATAAGTGCAACAAGGCGATTTCAACCAAGGGGTTTACCTGTTCAAGGCTTTAAATCAACTCCCATAATTTAATGAAGTTGCTGTCTGATAAGAACCACTGTACACTGTGGCAAATAGATCTGTTGTGGGGAGGATACTGCGCAATGTGTCAATTTTAAAAATAGGAAGCATCAGGTCAACACCTATGGAAGCTAAGGTTTATGGTGAGGCTTATTGGCCAGCAATATGGCATTGAAAACAGTAATTAATCTTGATATGTGCATACAATTTAGCATCGAGCTAACGTTTTCAGGATCACGAATGTTGTTCCTGATCTTATAAAAGACCATACCCCTAGACTCTTCTCAACGAGCTACTTTCATTGAAGAAAGACGACCCATAGACGAAGCGAGCTTTACACATAGGAATTTGGAATGAAGATTAGATTGAGATTTCCAAATGACTGCAGCGTTTTGCAAGAGGATTTCTGACTTTGGAGAAACCTCTATATAATTCATACCGACAACAAAGCTGCATAATATCGCTTATAGGTGTGTTTACTACATTCAACTACGTCATTGAATATTGGGTAAATGCAATCGCGGAAAATTAGAAAATCACCTTAAACTGATGCGCGGATATAGGACTATCCTCAGAAACTGTGTAGCTGATAGGCTCAGTAATGCTTTTTAGCTAGCCAGGCTGCATGGTCCAATAGTTCAACTTGTTTGAGTTCTAGAACAATCTGGCTTATACTAGGCCAAAAAAAAAAAAAAAAACGGCAAAACTTTACGGATGTAGAACGTGCAACTACGTAACTTAGTGACTGCGATCACTGTGCATTGCCCATTTGGAAGTCTCTTGTACAATGAGTTTTACTGATGCTTTGACGTATGTAAGGCAGCATAAGCATTTTTATTTTTAGTAAAGCTTGAAAGAGTTTTAAACAAATTAAAAAAAAAAACAAATTAATTATAGAGCGAAAAGAAAAGCAAAAATGCGATGTTTGTCAAGGAAATTATCTTAAAAAGTCCACATGAGTTCTTTGCCATATAAGGGTTAATTTGAAAAATTACTTTGCTGAACTTTCCTTCGGTTTATTTTTAAAGGGAGGAACTTGGCTGATGGAGCTCAATCAAAAAATCCAGAGTAAGTGATAACAAAATTTTGAGGACCTTAAGAGGGAGTTTTTAAAAGATTGAATACAAAATATCAGCTAAAGCGGCTGGTTTATTTATTTAATTTTTTTATTTATTTTATTTGAATTGCTCCATACATACGACCTTATATAATAACATAATCATAAAAAAATTTTTATTAAAAAAAGAAATTTAAATTACACATTAAAGACAATAAAAACAAAAACTAAAAATTAAAAATTAAAAAACAAATTAAAATTAAATTATTTAATTATAAATAGAATGGATCTATGTGATGTGTATGCTGAAAATTATTTTCTTTAAATTTTCGTTTAGTTGGGAGCTGTGGGGTATAGAATTCCAGAGAGATACTGCAAACATGTAGAAGTGCAACTGTGAGATTAAACTTCTGTATCTAATTGATCTTATTCTTTTGCCCCTGCTTATATCTGTAATACAAAGGTTACTATAAAGATGATCAGGCTTGTGGGTATATATTATTTTATGTAAAAAAACTAAAACTCTTATGTTTAGCAAATTATCTAAAGACAGGCCATATAATTGAGATGAAAACAAAGATACACTAGATCGCCTTTCAAGTCCATATACGTATCGGATTACGAGTGTTGTTAAACGCAACGTTCAATTTCCCTTTACTAACTGTATCGCATTTAGCAAATAGTTTACAACCATACAGTAAAGCGGCCACCAGATAAGTTTTGGAAAGTAGGATTCTTATTCTCATGGGTGTACAATGCTGCGTCCGCCAAAGAGTTCTAATCATAGAGAAAGTGCGACCACTAGCTGCAATTAATTTTGGCCACAAAATGTACCGCTGGCTTAGGTGTGATTATAATAATCAGTTAAGAGATTTGGCAAAGCCATAACAATGGATAATTTTCTGACATAAACGGTTGATTTAATTATTTACTTTTTCATAAATTTTGCATATTTTTTACTTTCTTTTAAATTTCTTCTAACTTAGAGTTTAAACTTAAGGACTAAAACTTATCATATCTCCCTAAGCCCATATAGTTCACATGCGCAGCACCGCAAACTACGCTCTCTTAAAAATATTTATCACAAAAGTATAAATAAATACATATCGGCATAAATACTATTGTAAAT
This sequence comes from Gymnosoma rotundatum, assembly GCA_916610165.2. Lineage (NCBI taxonomy): Eukaryota > Metazoa > Arthropoda > Insecta > Diptera > Tachinidae > Gymnosoma > Gymnosoma rotundatum. Next base: position 103,285,201 of record OU744340.1, read on the forward strand.
ATGTAATTTAAGTTTTTTTTTTAAATTCGAATGTACATTTTTAATTTTGCTAAATATTAACAAAGGATAAATAAAAGTGACCATTAAGTTTGTTCGTTTTAAAACAGCAAATGTTGTTTTATTTTTCGTTTAATGGTTAATTTTTAATATTTAATTATGTGAGCAAATTTTATTCACTCGTCTGTTGTTTATTTTTATTTGTTTGGCATTCATCATCATCGACACCACCACTGACTGACAAAAGCTCATTGTGTTCATTGAAATGGTGATCAGTTGGCTGTACAATAATGTGCCGTAATTTTGTGGTTGTTAAAAGAGGAGTTTTCTCAACCAGCTGTCAACAAGTCGTTAGTGAGAAATACATTTTTAACGAAATACATTTTTTAAGTAAAAAATTTGAAAATAATTTATTTCAAAATTATACGATAAATATTTAATGATGATAATTGTGGTTGTGTAGTTTTTGGCAGCCTCGAAATAATTTGTCTTAAACGTTACACTAATGGTTAAAAATAGATTAATATTTTTTTTGTTTTTGTTTATTCAAAAGGTGTTAAAATTTAAGATGTGTTGAAGAATTTTTCTTACCATTAGAAGGCGGATACCTGAACGAAATAGAATCTTGGAAAGTAATTTGCATTAATTTAAAATGTCTTAAAATTAAGAGAAATATCTTGAAACAAATTTAAGCCACTAACGGGTGTTAATATATTCAGAATTAGACAAACTTCAATTACGTTACCAATTACATAACACAGGGCAGAGCCAACACTAGACATTTTGAGAACAAATGACCGAATTTATAAATTTTTATAAAAATTGTATCCACGGAACATGACGGAATAGTAGAATGATGAGAAAATAATTAAAGCCTCCACCAAAGTTTAATGCATGTGGAAGATATATACATATGTATATATCGAGTGTTTTTTTAGGCCCGATAGAACTTCAAATTGTAGTGAACAATTTTTAAAAATGATTTCGGAATATGGCCACCGTGGCTGCTTATGATGAAGCGCATCCTGTGCGTCCAATTTTGAAACACTTTTTCAAGTACTGCTGGCGCTATGTCAGGAATAACACTAACAATGTTGGCCTCCAAAGCGTCAATTGTTCCTGGTTTATGAGTATAAAGCAGTGAATTTATGTGACCCCACATGAAATTAACGAGAGATATCAAATCGCACGACCTTGGAAGCCAATTGACTGGTCCACTTCTCGAAATCAGCTTTTCGCCAAATTTTGATTTCAAAAGCTCGAAAATTGCGGTCGCCGTATGGGACGTAGCGCCACCTTGTTGAAACCACATTTCGGCCAGATCAATGTCATCCATATTTTCAAACAAGAAATGATTCATCATTTTGTATTAACGATCTCCATTGACCGTAACGTATGATCCGGCCTTATTTGTGAGTAGAAAAGGACCGATGATGCCATTAGCGTTTAAACCACACTAAACGGTGCATTTTTCTGGATGCAATGGAGTCTGTAGGGTATATTGTTGATTGGTCTCACTCCATGTGTAGCAATTTCGCTTACTAACAAACCCGATAAGCCAAAATTAGACTTGAGTAGTTCATAAACGAACTAGTTCAATTAAACTATTCCATTGCTTGAACTAAATGATCTAGTTCAAATATGTACGTTTACCTAGTACAATATTGAACTATGTTTTCTGTTCGAACTATATGATGGATTAAATTGCAAGTATATTTATTGTTCACTATTTCTGACACTTTATTCCTGATATAAAGAAAAGAATATATAAGAAATTAAATTGATATAAGTTGTAGTATTCTATCTGTCTATTATTCTATCACTTAATCGATGTGTTGCATCTAAATCAACAGATTTCTCTGCAGTATTTGTGAGTCAAATAGAATGTTACCAGAACAGAAGCTGTAATAGTAATTAATTTTTCTTTAGATTTTAACAAAACTGCGAAAGAAAATTTGAATTAAACGAGCCTTGAACTGTAAAAACACATTAAATTGAAAGATAATTTGAACTAAATGAGCTTTGAACTAAAAAGTCATATTGAACTAATAATTGAACTAGTTCGTTTTTACACTTTGAACTAAAATGAGCGTTCACTAAAATGTACTAAATGGCACAAGTCTAGCCAAAATGAGCCTCATCACTGAACACAATTTGCGGTAAAACAAGGGTGAGTTATTAATTGCTCTAGAGCTCAATCGGCAAAAGAACGACGCATGTAATGATCTTGTGGCTTTAATCCCTGCACTAGCTGGATCTTATACGGGTGCAGGCCAAGATCTTAGCGCAAAATTTTCCACGTAGTGGATGGCCAGAGCCCGATGCCTGCGACCGACGACGAATCGATAAATTTGGATCTTCTTCCACACTTTCGTTGACAGCAGCGATATTCTCTTCAGTAAGCACGTTCCTTCCTTGCTTCCTGTAGAGAAATCGATCCGCAGTTCGACGGATGACTTGCTCAGATGAACAATTATGTGCACCATAAAAATCACAAAGTCGTCTATAAGTTGAACGATTTGATAGCGTTATTCAAGCATTGTCTATTCATAATGATTTGCCAGAGTTTACTGAAAATAATAAAAAAAAATTTTGATCAAAATTTAAATTTTGGTGTTATTTTTTTATAATTTCAAGTGCTGTTATTTGAAAAAACACCTGAGAAGGGCATCGTAGTAAAAGCGTTGCATTACTTTATGCAGAAAAATAATATCACCATCATAAATGTTATATCATTTTTTGTATGGGCAAATAGCGGTAGTTGTACGCTGCGTAAAACGATCACGTTAAGTTTTTCGGGACATTGCAGAAAAACTATACGCTGGTGGTATATTACTCGTATATTACAGCAGTATCAGTGTATGAAACATCAAACCATTTCGCAAACGTTTCATGCAAACAAATAAACTTATTAAAATTTAAATATATAGTTCATGATCAAAACCCAACCAACAAATACTTCTTTGATGTATCATCTATAATAAGTTTTATATATAAGTCTATATATAAGTTTTTAAGCCGCTAATGTATTCTCTACTACAGGCATATCTGAAAACGTTTCAATTTTGTTCTATCCGTTTGCTCTCCTGTGTGCGTACGTTTAACACAATGTACAGTTTATCCTCACGAACGAAAGTAATACAAAACATTTTCTGTTTTATTTCCCTTAATATAACGGACAAAACAAAATTAAAGTAAACGTTTCGTTTTGTTTGTTTGCATGCCCTGGACAGAAATTCAATAAAACGAACAAACTTTTTTTTCCTCTTTAATGATAAACCGAGAAGAATATGAAAACAGGCGATATTTTTTTTATAAACAGGACGATGTATTCGGCGATTAATGGCAAATTTTAAAGATATTTTTCTAATTTTTTAATGGAAAACCCTCTATTGCCTTTGTAAAACCTGTGTATACGCTATAGACGATGAAAAATATGTTTTGAAACAATATTTTTTATAATGAGGACCAATATTATAATTATTTCCTTTTAGTAAGAGGAATGTGTTAAAATGCCATGAAAATAAAAGCTGTTGCAAATGGCATAAAATAAGTTCTATAAGGTTTTTCAATCAGTATCTTGAAAAAGGCAACACAACAAAAACAACAATAAAAAATACACAAAAAACTAAATGAAAGGATAGACAGTGAAAAGTATTTGTAAAAAATCCCACACAAAGAACAAGAAATACTGTAAAAAAAGAAACTTGTAACAAATAGTAAAATAATTTGAAGCAATGACAATTATGTTTTGTGAAAAGCAAATAAAGAGCATTTAGTTATTAATTTTCTTTTTGAATTTATCAAGTGACACGCAAGAGCAACACAAAGTCGCTTGAAGCGCATTGAAATGGAGGATGGGACATTCAAATGTCATACACAAGCATTAAGGTACAAAAAAGGAAAGATGTTTTTTTACTCGAAGGCAATTTCAAACAAACGTGACAGAAGCCAAGATATTTTGCCCCTTATTTCTGCCTTTGTATTTTAGTTTTGTGATTTTTTCTGTGACTGCTACTAGGGCTGCTGCAAAAGAAAGACAAATAAATTCTTCCCATTCGCACTCTTTATCAGTTGCATTAAAAATTTGTTTGGCATCAGCAGCTGGACTAAAAATTACTTTTTTTGAAAAACGGAAATTTAACACTCACCAAATCAATAGTTAAATCAAAAAGGGGCGGAGTTAAATATTGTGTTATACTTTTGCACAGCTTCATACACAATGGCAGCATTAAGTGGTGAATATTTTGTCGGTTTCTTCTCTTCGTTATTATTATTATTGTCTTTTAGAGAATAAGTTTTCCTTTTATTATTAAGAGAACAAAAATTATAAATAAGTTTCAGGGATGCCAATACTAATGTTAAAAATCCAGATATACATTTTTTTTAAACGAATCCTCTTAGAAAACAAGTTTAAGCTTAAGCAATTCCCGTTTTTACTGGGGTCATATGCCATAAGTCTGAAAATAAGTAGAAATCCAATGACGGTTAAGTTTGGAAAGTTCGACAGTCGGTAAATTAATTTAAACCTTGTTTCGTTTAATAACTCCATAGGTCTTACCAATTTGTTTGACGAAGTTATATCGTCATAAGATTATAGTTAATGAACAGCTTCTAAATTATATTTCATCATTTCTACCTCGTAGCCGCAGCGGTGGGAGCGTAAATAACGAAGTCTTTAAAATTGGAAAAAAATTGCAAAAAAAGAAAGAAAATTATGCAACAAAATAATATTACACGATCTTGGTAGCCAAACGATGATGTTTATAACCAACATAGTCTAAAATAGATAGATAAATAGAATTCTTGTGACGTACGTAGCGATTCAAAAAAATGCTGCATTTTTTCTTTCTCAATAAATTTAGGATTTAAAATATATATAGCATTTTCAGTTAAAATTAAACCTTACTCCAAAAAAACGAAACCTTTTTCAAAATGAACGAAACCTTTTTCAAAATAAACGAAACCTTTTTTAAAATAAATAAAAATATTTTCAGAATAAATTAAGCCTTATGCAAATTCAATTAAATATTTTTTAAATTAAATTAAACCAGTTTTAAAATTTGTAGGTTTATATTATTTTATTGTATTTCTTTTTATTTGCAAATTTTGTTTTACCGTTTACTGTAAAGGACCAACTATTGTTGGTGTCTGATAACGGTTTGATTAGTTTCTTTACTTGATAGCGGTCAATGCCATTGAATATAAAAGTAATACTAATTGCACATTCAGAGTCAAAAGTTAAAAATGAATTATCTAGAAGAAACAAAAATTTATGGAACAATAAGAAATAAAGGAAAATATGCCAACATTTAAAAAAATGTGAAACTAATGATTATTAAATTGCTTGGGAAGGGGAAAACCATTGCGGAATTATATCGTATACCTATAACGTATAAAAAAATTACTGCGAACTGGTGGAACTTATTCGTGGAAAAAATAGGCAAAAAAATTAAGTCCCCAAATCCTGGAAAGATTGAGACGATTGCGGAGAGTGAGCCAGGAATAACTTTGAAACGTATTAGCAAAAGTTAATTGAATAAATTAAAGTAACCCTTGCATTGTCTACAATTTTCAAGAGCTTACAAGAACTCAAAATATAGCTAAAAATGGCTTCCATCGAAATGGACCATACGAATAGTGCATCGACTATTGAAAACCTTCGACATTGTGACTTAGAATTTGCAACTTGGTCTCCTCAACAAAAAGAAAAGATGATTTTTATAGATGAGTTCCGGTTTTTAATAATAGATAATGTCAGAATCCATAAAACCCAGGAAAATCGAAATATGTTGGATAATAGCGACTGTACACTTAATTATTTTTTTTGTGTTCTATTAAATTTTAAAACTGGTTTAATTTAATTTGCATAAACTTCTATTTATTCTGAAAAGATTTTCATTTATTTTGAAAAAGGTTTCGTTTATTTTGAAAAAGGTTTAATTTAAACTGAAATTGCTATATACTTACATACGAATAATTCTTTTATAAAAAAAATTCCGAAAGACGCAAAAGTTATTGTGTTGAATATATCTAATCCCTGGATTCGTAAATCCAATTATGCCTGGCAACTCTCTCATAAATGTATCTAAAACTTTGTACATACATATGGATATTTGCGATTAAAATTGCTGGATAATGAAAGTAAATTAATTGATTTATTCCTTTGTTCTAAAGACAATTTTGAGATATTAAATATTAATAAGCAAAAAAAAAAATATTTTTTATTGCAAATATACTAGTTTTATTTATAGTTTCGTAATATGCGATATTTTTTACACTATAAATAATACTTTTTGTCTAGCCCTTGCTGATCGGTTAATATTCATAAAATTGCGCGTTTCCCTTCCCTCCTAATTCTTTTTTTCAAAATAAACCTAACATCTTAGTGCAATCGGTACAGACGTAAATACTCGTTTTTGCCGAGACTTTGTTAAAATTCATTCAGACGCATAAAAATGTTGGCTAGCACTTTTCTTCTGGTTCGTTATTTGCATATATATAAATCCCCTATTTTACCATGAGTACAAATATCTACGTGTGTTTCAAACTTCATTAAAATCAAAACAAAAAATTTTTGTTTGATTAAATGTTTGGAATGTTGTTTTTCAATTATTTTTTTTCGAGTTTAATATTCGTTCGATTTATTTTTTTGTGAAATTTTTTTAATTTTACTTCTTGTGATTTTTGTATTTTAATTAAATTAATATTTGAAAAATTATTATAAAAGGGAAGTCTTCTGTATTAACTGTATTTAACTATATTGAACCCATTTGTATTTATTAGGCTGTAATAAATTTTTTAATATAAATATGAAATAAACCCAGGGATAATAAATCTTGGGATCTAAATCTAAAAATATACTACCAAAGTCTTAGATTTAGTATATTTATTCTAGAATATATTTTTTAAGAAACCTTATATTATCCAGAAAGGGAACCACTGTTATGTATTATTTTCTTTTCCATTTTAAGCTGCTGTCATATTTTTCTTCAGAAAATCTACAAAACTAACAACCGAACATGATTAAATTTCTATAATTTTTTTTTGAATAAAAAGAGCAACAGAAATTGAGACATGTTTATAACAATGAACTCTTAAACATCTTAAGATATAATAATGATTAATAAAAAAAAACGAATATAAGTATATACTTATATATTTATTAGTCACAAACTTTATTGTTAAGATATTAAACCAATAACAAGTTAAAAAACAAAACAACATTAACATGTCAATGTCATTTCAAATTAGTTAAAAAAAAAACTGATAAAGAAAACCACATAAACAAATGATAGAAACCAATCCAATTTCTTAAAAAAAATAATAATAAAAAACAACAGACAACATGCAGTCACACTCACAACTCCACTCCTTAAAGGTAAAACTTATAATTTTATTTTCCAATTGAAAAGACAACAATACAAAACATTAAAGAAAAAAAAAAACAACAAAAATGAGGATAAGAACTGCATGATGGTTGTTGTAAGTGTATAAGAAAAATTTTAAATATTTTTTTACCTTATTATTATTATAATATTACTTTTCGTGTTGTTGTTGTTGGATTAATTTAACTCAAATGACAATTAAACAAGTCAGTCGTCATTGACACATCAGCGAGAACACAAACAAGACATTGATGTCATCTGTCTTTAAAAGTTTTTTAAACACTTTGAGTGATGTTTTATTTTATTTGTCGATCACTTACGTCACTTTGTTTACTTTTACAAATGTACAATTCTTGCTTCCAACAGTTTTATATTTTATAATTCGTCAACCAGTTGTCATCGTAAGCTACCATTTTATCCATATTGTCATTTATTCATTTCTCTATTAACATTCATGACTACAGGTATCAATTTACAAACGGTTAAAAACGAATGTAAAAATACAATCGATATCATTTCATTTTAATTCATGATTTCGAATAGGTAATCTTGCCTTTAATTTTTAACGTAATATTTATTTATTGGGAGTTGCCATATTTTTTCCACTATAACGAAAAAAAAAAAAAAAAAATTAAAAGAATTAAAAGAATTATGAATTAATTTTGTTATAATTTTAATTTATAATAAATTTCATAGCCTTAAAATAAATCGCTTTACGGGCCTCATAATCAGGTGGTCTACTTCGTGTAATACGGTGAACTTAATTCGATACGTCGATCTCGATGGGAAAAACAGACGTCATGATTTGTCTAGAAAACTATTGAATGCTATTCTATCAGCTCGAAGAATAGTTAATAGTTTTACCAATTTCCGATTTCCATCTCTACGTGTTGATAAAGTAAGCGATATTGGTGTATCTTGGACAAATTTTGTGTGAAACGCAATCTGTCTATAAATGCCGACGTTATCTCCAAAAAAAAGGAGTGGTGTAACTGATTCCACCAGCGTTGCCAGAAGCTTTGAGAAAAAATCATCATTTTTTCAATATAAAATTTTATTTAAAAATTATCATTAAAATACATATATTAACATACATTGTATATATTTAAATAATTAATGTTAAGAGTGTGCAAAGTTTTACGAAGAACTTTTATTATAATATATACAGGGTTTTATATTTTTATTAATATCTTCTTTAATTTTTAAATTATAGCAGGAACCGTTTCTTATTGCGAAGTAATCTTTTGCATTAAAGATACCTTCGAGAGTGCTAATCTTTTTCTATGTCTTATCTATTTCTATATTTAGTTTTGCTTAAATTAACTGTTGACAATATTCGTTCGACATTTGCTGAAGAAATTGAAAGACCTATTAAGTTTTGAACAAATTTTGACAACACTAGAAAAGCTGGAATGTTGTCAGCATGAGTTATTTTTAAAATTTCTGACCAAAATTCCTCACAGCGGAGTTGTAAAATGAGTTCTCTTAATTCGTTATCTAAATTTTGAATAACCTTTTCAGTAATTAAATTTGGAAAATTGTGTATTAAGCCTGTGACAGAATTAATTTTTCAATTATAATTTTCAAAGGGTCAAGATATGACCCTTTTACAAAACGTATCGGTAAAATCAAATCGTTTTAATATTTGTTTACATTACTCAATATAAAATGCCACAGAATTTTTAATAAATTCACATTTTTCATTTGCAGTGAGCTTTGAGCTAGAAATCTTTTGTTTAACAAAAACACCCAGATAGACTTCTTCGTATTGTAGAAATAGACTTTTGTTTTCAAAGTCAAAGTCGTTATTGAGACTCAGGTTCACATATTCTGTTTCTATAAAATCGTCTAAAATTTCCTCATACATTTTAGGTATTTGACAGAATGAGCTTTGAAATATGTAGTACAATTACAATAAAATACAAAAATCATAGTTTTTATAAATAAGAAATCATAATTTAAGACAAAAAAATTCATCAAATCATATTTTGGTTCAAAAATTTGGCAACGCTGGATTCCACATTGTAAGTATTTAAAAAAAAACAGGAATGAGCGCTCTTATCGGCTATGCCGAATCTTACGTACCCTTCACCATATATGCAAAAATATAAGTAACTCCAATGAAGAAGCGAAATATTGGGATGCCGGAGAATTAAAAAAATAAAAAGAAAACAAAATTAAGTACTATAAATAGTTTTACATAAAATTGTCATCGACTCTTAATGGGTTAAGCATTTTTTAAAAATTTTAGTATTTCCTTAAGATGTCTTCAAAACTTTTTATTAACACAAATATTGATATCTTAAAAAATATGGTGAACAATCGTATTTTTCAATGAAAATTTCAGAGGCCCACAGCTCGTAAATGATTGGAGTACTTCATTGTTCCAAATAATATGGAAAAATTGTAGGCAGGCGTGGAGTTTTTCCCGCTGAATATATATACTTTACGGGGTCAGCAACTGATATTGTAGAAACTTAGATGTGCCCTTTTTCCACTTTTTGTGGTAAAGTGTATAACAAGATGACTACAGCATTATCATGTGAGAAATTTCTTACTTAAGTTAGAGAACCGAGGTAAAGTATATGAATATGACCTATGAAAATGGGGAAACAAAAACAGTTTTACAATGGGGACTAGACAAAACTTTAATTTGGAAAAGAAAAGTGTTTTAAAAATATTCGAAATTTAATTACTTTACTTTATTCGTGCTTGATTCCTTCAAATATAAATATTTCATGATATTCTCATGAAATATTTATTATTTTAAACTAAACTACAAAATGAAATGTATTACTGCGGGGAAAGCATATCCATATGGCCATTTCACTACTGCTCAAATAGCTCATCAGTGGATTTTACCCAAATTTTGTATAGAAAAACTGAAAGTCTTATATCAAAAGCCAAATTGATTAAATGAGAATTCCATTGAATCAATAAGACAGAAGACAATAACAACTCAAAAATGTTCTACACAAAAACACAGCAAACATTTAGTAACTATTTATATTTAAAGGAATCAAGCACGAATAAAGTAAAGTAATTAAATTTTAAAAGATTCCGAATAATAAATTTTTCATTTTGAAATATTCAAAATTTTACGAATTTTTGAAAGTCAGGTTTTTGTAAAAAATAATTAAAATTTATAAATTAACAAAAAGGGTTTTTAATAAAGAATTAAATTTTCGCCTATTGTTTTTCAAAGTATTCTCCAGCATGATTTATACACTTTTGCATGCGCTCAAACCAGTTGTCGAAGCACTTTTTCCACTCCGATTGAGACACCTCTAAAACATGGGTTTTGAACACTTAAACAGCTTCTTCTGGCGACGAAAATCGTTGACCACGCATTTTTTTCTTGATGTGCGGAAACAAGAAGAAGTCATTAGGTGCCAAGTCAGTGCTGTATGGCGGATGACCCATTAATTCGACGTTTTGGCCGGTCAAAAACGCTCTGGTTTGAGCCGATGTGTGAGAGCTCGCATTGTCATGGTGAACAATGATTCGTCTTCTCTTGTTGGTTTTTCGAATTTCTCCGATGACTTCAGGCAAACAAATTGTAGTGTACCACTCTGAAGTGACCGTCCTACGTTGCACAAGCGGAACAGTCGCCACATGACCAGTTTTGCCGAAGAAACAGGCGACCATTTGCTTCGAAGTGTTTCTTCCACGAACAACTTTCGTTGTATTTTGCTCGTCATTGAAGACCCACACGGTCGATTGTTGTTTCGTTTCGGCCTCAGACGCATAGATTCATGATTCGTCACCTGTGACGATCTTATAAACGTCTTTTGAAGCACCGCAATCGTATTTTTGCAACATTTCTTTGCACTAATCGACACGAGCCTTTTTTTGAGCGTCTTTCAAATTGTGCGGGATCCAACGAGAACAAACCTTTTTTATGGCCACGTGTTCATGCAGTATTGAATGTATGCTGGTGGAAGAAATGCTCAAGGATGTCTCTATCTCTCGGTATGTCGCATGACGATCTTGCATTATGAGTTCACGCACGGCATCAATGTTCTCTTGCACAACAGCCGTTTTTGGACGACCTTCACGGAACTCGTCTTTGAGCGTGCTTCGGCCACGATTAAATTCATTATACCAATTTTTCACAGTGCTATAGGATGGTGCTTCATCGCCATACAAAGATTTAAGTTCATCGATGCACTCTTGTCGTGATAATCCACGTCGAAAGTTGTGAAAAATGATGGCACGAAAATGTTCACGGGTTAATTCCATTTTTTTCTATATTAATTTTTTCAAGTCACTGTTAACAACACAATAATGGTCGTACGTCAAAACGTTTTGAGTACGATTATGCTTAAAAATGACAAACTTTCCAATGGAAATGTCAGATTGTACTTGGCAGCACTCAGTGTTGCCAGGCCAGAAATATATATAGCAGCGCTCGTAATAATTATTATTTAAATATAAAATCAAAAAAACCTTTAAAAAGATTAATAAATTTTAAACTTTTAAAAATACAGAGGGTTTTCTCTAATTTTTTTATCAAGCCAACTAAAGAGCAGTACTATTTCGAACTTGGTCTTAACCACAGTCACATTATGATACATATAAAAGCAATACATATTAATTAATAATTTTCTGCAATTTAATTTTTTTTTTAAAATTGTGCTCCATAGAAGATTAAATTTATCATCACATGTTTTTTAGCAGCGTAAATATGCTTATATTTAAAAATCTTTTTTTTTGAAGAAGTGTCTCTTGCAGGCTACCAAAATCTATTTGAATTCTCCACTGTATCATTCAACAAAATATTAATTTCTTTGTTATTCTGTCGGTATTAAATAAAACAAGAACTTTTACAAACAAAATGTTCTTTTTGAGAATCTGTTACAATTCCCTTTTTGAAATCATATCTTGAGGGCATTTAATATGATTCCCTACATCATACAATTAGGATTAAGCTGCCGTAACGCGCTACTGATCATTTGTATATTTTGTTTGTCGAAAGAGGCGTGGGATTTTTTTATACTTTTTCTTTTGAAATAAGTGATGTGATCAGGGTTTAAAGATTACAATTACTTTCATTTTATTTAAGCGGTCATAAGATGATCAATGACATCTTATGAACTTAAGAAATTAATACTTTGAAGAAATTTAACACGATTGATTTTTTTTTTGTTTGTTTGTTAAAAAACGTTTTCACTTTAATTGTTAAAAGATGAATGGGACAATTAGAATCAATCAAATATTGATGCTTGAAGTCATCATTTATTTATAATGGAAAAAAATATATATTTTTGTATAATTTCAAAATTTGTTACAAAGCAGGTGCCTAACAGTGATAAGTTTTAAACATTTCATTATCGTGATTAAATAACAGCTTTTTTAGATCTTTTTAGAAAGCTAGCTATGCTTACTCTCTTACTAAGTCAAAACTGCAAAATTATTAAAAATATTTATTTTTAAAATTTTATTTATTCAACGATTAAAAAATTAACATAATGACCCACAGCTTTTATTTCATCTTTTAATTCGCACAAATTCCATGGAAAAGAAAATCCTGCTTCTAATCTTCTTTATAAACATGATAAGTGTGTGTGTGTGTGTTTCGAATGTGAGTAAAATTTAATTATTTCAATGATAATTCGTGTCAAGTCACAACAAATTTGTTGCGCTATCAGGATTTTTGTATTTTAATAACTTTTTCATTCTGTTATCTTCCTGCTATTTTTCTGCTATCTTTCACGTTTTTATTTTTTTTTTTTAGTTTTTTTTTGTGTGTGCAAAATCAAAAGCTCTTAAATGCACCACATATTTATTGTTGAATCATCTTTTAAAGTTGTGGCACGATTGCAGGTGTTGCAATATTTTCAATAAGAGTTACAAAGCGACTTTTATTGTTGGTGTTGTTGTTATTATTGTTGCTGCTGCTATAATCGTGACACGAAAAGGCGCAACGATATCATTATCATAGATGGGAGTTTTTTAATTGCTACTGATAATTAAATAAATATAATTTTAATTAAGAATAATAGAAATTATGTAAAAACGATTTTATTATTAAAGACTTCAAAAGCCTTTTTAAAACCTCAGATGATCACCAAATTTTAAAATGTTACAAAACTCCTTTTAAAGCGTTATAAGTACAAAATAATGAGGTAGAGAATAAAAACTTATAGAGAATCCCTATTAATTAGAATTAAATGGTTCATAAAAAGAAAAATAAAATTTTTATAAAACAATTTTTTATAAGCAGGACCAGAAAGGATGTGCTTAAGAATTTCTTTTCCTTATAATTGCTGTAATGAATTCTTGAGTTTAGATATTTTTTTTTACAATTTTAAACTGGTATGAAAGCAATGAAACTCATTACTAATGAGTCATTAGAAATAAACTTTGTTCAAGAAGATTTAAAACTTATTCTCAAAACCGTAAAAAAGTTAAAAAATTATAATTTTTAAAGTTGATCGATTTCCATTACATGTCAGAATTATCTAGCTTAATCGGACTCAAATAACGGAAGCTTAAGAATTTTTTCTCTTCCAATTTGAAATCAGCGAGAGCATCAGAATTCAGCAACATTCCCGTCCCTGAAAAATAAATTCATAAATGAATTTTAATATTTATCTACATGGCTAAACGCTGCAATACTGTAAAGTTGTTGTAATTAAAAAAAAAATTTTATTACACAGTTTGTTTGCTTATTGCTTTTGTTGTTTTTGCTTTGAATAATAAAATCAGCGCAAAAAATTATTCACTTCAATTAGACAAATGTCGTTTATACGTTTAATTAACAAATACTTATAATTGCTTTTAATAAAAAAAAAAAACAACTTTAGAAAAAGTTCTTTCATACAGACCCCCCTCTCAAAATACATCACTTTAAACAAGTTTTGGGTTTTATTTTGCATTAACGCAACAAAATATATGCGTTTGTGCGAACAAAATAATTGTTGTTGTTATTAAAGATAAATTGGTTGGTGATATTATTAAAAATTATTATCATTTTTTCGTTTAATCGGCTTAATTATTTTTAAGCATCACTGAACAACTGGGTGGATTATTTGGCATCAATTTAATGGCATTTTCATTATTTGTTACTATAAATGCGGTTTAAACTTTTAATAATTATATTAATTCGTCTGTTAGTTTTTGCTAATTTGTAATTATTAACGAGTTTTGTGTTCATAATTAAGAAAATTGTTAGTGAAATCGATTTTTATTGAATGTTTATTGGGATGTAAGAAAGAAGAAAATAGGTTATGAGACGTAATATAGCTGGAATAGTTTTTGCAGACTTTCGATTTGAACATTTTAATATTGAAAGTGATAGGAAATACCACATAGTGTATTGCAAACAACGAGAACGTTTTCTCTTTTTTTTTTTATTCGTAAGAGGGCACACTATTTTAGAACTAGTGTATCAATAGAATTGGATACCCTGCTGTCACAGATGAGTTTGTAGATGTAGTGTCCATTACTTTAAAAAATGGACTTATGCTAGGAACACAACTGGGAAGAACGACGAATTTCGTCAAACACGACAATACGTGGTCAAAAATTCGCTGCGTAAATTCGTCGTATGAAGCACAATAACGACGAAAAAACACAGCTGTTATAATTTTTGAAGTTGTTTCCTTTTTGTAAGCTGCTAAGGTGACAATCAAGAAAAAAAATAATATTTAAAAAATTAAAATTAGCAAAAACCCAACTAAAAACAATTTTTTATTTAACTTATGATGTGTTCACTTATTACAAATGCTGCAAAATAACAATACATATATTTTTTAATTAAAATAACTTTATTTACCAAAATACTTCGAATCTAAGTTAAATACGGTCACATTGTACTGAAGTATTCGTCTTGCGGCGTAAGAAATAATTCTATTGCAAACTTCATATACACAAATGTGTTTTATTTCTGAAGACAAATATTCGCGACCAAAAATTCATCGTTCGTTACAGTTGAGTTTCTAGATTTAGATCTTGAAAGATTTAGAACTTTCAATTTTCATATGCAACGAACGTATTGTAAATGAAAACTTTTTTCGTAGTTAAGACGCTAAAAAGAATTTTTTGCGGTTGCTACGGTTCTTATTAACCACTACTCCAGATAAATAGAACTATCTCGATTTTGTTTAGCGGCTTTTATATATAAAAAATTGTTGCAAGTGGGTTGTGACTTTATAACTCACGAATGGTCAAACCGAGTTCGATTAAAGTTTTAGGGTTTATTCGTATGGTCGTGCAGATGGTTTTCACGAAATCGTAATACCTGTTCATGAGTTATGACTAAAATGTGTATTTATGGCTGCACAGATTAAAAAAAATTTAAAAGAGAGATAGATATTTCTCAGAAGTTCCAAGAGGATATGCTTATATAACAAAAAAGGAACAGGGGTAAGTGAGGAAGAGGAAAAATGTGCTGATTCGATTTTAACAAAAAGTAATTTTAATGTTAAAAAAAATAAGACCTGATTTATAAGTCCTAGACAGAAGGAAATCTATTATAACTTCATTATTAATCAAATAAAAAACTTGCTTTAAAGAATGGTCATGGTAGGATTATTCTCTTTAAGATAGCGAAGCACTAGTTAATACTTAAACAAATCTGATGATGGCAATGCTTCCAAAAACTTATATGTCAAACATGCCCTATTTTGAGACCGCAATATGAATCTGCTGATAGATTTTAAGAGCTAACTTTTAGAAATGTTATGTATTTAACAGTGAAATTATATTTGTGCTTAGCGCTCTAAATTTTAGGCACTATTTCTCTTGTGAACGTTTGTTTTTATTGGAACAAAATAAAAAGGAAAAAAAAATAAGTTTTGTTATTTACCATACACAGAGAAAAGAAATTCGTTATGTGAACCGAATTTGTTGCCAATCGAATTTTGTCAGTTGTGTGTATTATTTTGAATTCGCTTGTAATAACTAAGCATTCACAATTATTTAAAAAATTATTCTATAAAATATTATTGTGCATTAAATAAACAATAAAATATTTTTATATTAATTTTTATTTTAAAAGTAAATTATAGGAATGAGATTACACACTACATTTCATGCCTCGAGCCATCGAATTTAGCCCACTCCTTCGTTTACATCATGATTCTTCTTTTCCTCATAGTTTCTTTAAATTTCCATTCCATACCGCACGTCTTACTGTAGCGAAAACATTTAAGAGTATTTTTAATTTACAAATGTCTTTGTGAGATTGTTTTTGTACTTACCTTTCAATAATATTGGAGAACTTTTTTCCACTAACAATATATCTTGTATTTTTAGACTAAAATATTGATTATTTTTTGTGTAATTTGTACAAATTCATTTTTATTATGTCAAATATTTTCCTATTTTAGAAGACACAATCGATTTTTATGATTCTAACTACCAAAATTTAAGTTTCAGTAATAATATGCTGAATAAGTTTAGTTGCATCTTCTATTTAATAGAATAGATTTTAGTTAATATACAAATCGGTCAGGTTATCTTTTTCAAGAGGTGTTACAACCAACATTTAGAAGCAAATATCATTTGTTAGCTTTTAATATAAAAAATAAATCAAGACTATAAATTATTAATTATAAAAATCAAATTATTATATTAGTAATTGAATTTTTAACGTATCAAGCGAATTGTTACCAATCTTTTTTCTGTGTGTAGTATTATCGAATGTGCCGACTATCGATGGTTTTGCAGCTCTACCTTTTATACACAGAGCAAAGAAATTCGTTATAAGAACCGAATTTATTGCCAATCGGTTGTGTGTATTATATTGAATTCGGTTGTAATAACTGAATGAATATAGTACTCACAGCTATTTAAAAAAATGATTCTTGGCTGACTATAAAGTATTATTGTGAATTAAATAATACGAAATATTTTAATATTTACTTTTATTTTAAAAAGAAATTATAGAAATAAGATTATAAATTATGAATTTTATGTTTCGGCCATTCGAAGTCAGTCTACTTTTTCTTTACATCAATATTCCTCTTTTCCACATAGGTTCTTTAACTTTCCGTTCCATACCGCACGTTTTACTGCTGCAAAGTGTATTAAACATTTTAGAATTTTTTTAATTTACAAACGCTATTGATTTTGTACTTACCTTTCAACAATATTGGAGAACTTTACACCACTAACAATATATTCTTGGTTTCTTTAACTGAAATATTGATGATTTTTTTTTTGGATTATGTACAAATTCATTTTTATTATATCAAACATTTTTCGATATTATAAGGCACAATCGATTTTGATGATTCTAACTACCAAACTTTGGTTTTCAGTATTAATGTTCTGAATAAGTTTAGTTGCATCTTCCATTTAATAGAATAGATTTTAATAAAGACACAAAACGATTTAAAAAAGTTATCCTGTAACTTTTTAAAGAGGTGTAACAACTAACATTTGGACGGTAATATCATTTGTTATCTTTTAATATTAAAAATAAATTAAAATTATAATTTATTTATATTAAAAATCAAATATTTATATTAGTAATTAAATTTTGAACATATCAAACGAATTTTAACCAATCTTTTTTCTGTGTGTATTTAATTTTTTTGTTTCCCAAATTTCTATAATATTCCTAATTTCCATTTTCATAAAATTTGGTACTCTTACGTTTTTCTAAAAAACAAAAGAGTCAAAAAGAAACTTCCGTCTTAAAAAATTAAAAAATATTTTACAAAAAAAGTCTCTTTCTCCGTTTTGCACAACTAAAATACCGGATATATTTGAGACTTGTGTGTAAGTGTTCACTAAACGAAAAGTTGTTTAAAAAAATTAAATGATGTGATTTTTATGCTTTCAATTTCTCGATTTCTTAATACTCGTGTGCATTTAATTTAACAGAAGTGTCAAATATCTTTAAAATGATTAATCTCTTAAGAGGATTATAATTTAATTTTTTCATGTTTGTTTTCTTCTACAATTAAAGAAATTGAAAAGTAAAAGTGAAAAAGTCTTGTAACACAAATTTTCAACATCATAAAAAATAATGAAATGTAAACTGTTAATTTAAAACGATTTTTAGCCATGATTTGAAAATTGTTTAAACGGTACTATATCATTTATTGCGCCGTGGTTGTATAAGAAATGAATTTCATTTAAAGTCATTCTATGATTGATATTGTTTTTGAAGTTTAGTTAAGAGCCGTGTACACATTTTCGATGAAATTTTGTCTCAAGTTCAAAAAGTCATGAGAAAAAAACTGCACTCTTTTTTAAACCCTTCTTCTTTCTCTATGCCGTTTTTTACAAACCAACATAACACGTTCTAAAGTAAATCATCGTGTAAACAGTTCAAGTTTTTTAAATTAATTAATATATTTTTTTAATTATTTAAATTGTCTATTAAGAGTATCTTCATTATAACGAGAAAAAAAAAACAGTATATTAAATAAACATTTGAAAATAATTTTATAAACATACTTTTTCCAATTAATATCTTTTGCTACTGAATGACTTGACAGATTGTACCCCTCGTTTCCTTTAGAAATTATTATTTTTTATTTATGACCGCAATGACTACGTTTTTTAAGTTTTTTGTGATTCCAGCAGGCAGTAAGTGTGTTTGATAGACAAAATTATATTTCAATAAAAATTGTAAACGTTTCGGTTTTATTTTTTTTGTACCTCATAAATGATCACTTTAATGAATGACAATCGATTTTTATTTCTCTTTATTAATCGTTGTGAAATATTTGTGTATTAAAAAAACATTTATTTTAAAGTTTAGTTTCGCTATTATTTTAATAAATGTGAAATATTTACAAATAAAGGCCAAGTAATGGTATTTACAATATTTTCATGCCACTTCTTTTATACACACAATGTGATATTGAGTTTTTTTTTTGGTACTTACGGTAGATATGCTGCTCAATTGTAAGCTTTTTGTTTTAAGATCTCATTTAAACAAATACACCTTATTCTGGCGATGACTTATTGTGGTCACCAGCCTAATTTTAAGTTGATGGTTTTAGTAAGAAACCATCCAACATGAGTACATATCTATATATGTTTGTACACGACGCAAGTGCGATGCTTATTGGCATCTTGATGCCATAATAAATTTTAAGACATTTAAAGGATAGATAATCACTGTTAAAATGACCCGATCAAGCAAAAAAATAGTTGAAAATTCAAATAAAATTAAAAAAATAATTTCCACCAAATAATATTTATATTTATAGGTTAAGTAATAACTATGTGTATATATGCACAAAGAGTTAAAGAATATATCTTTTTCTGCTTAATTATCAATTGTAATTTATAATTTATATATAATTTCATCAAAACATATAATTATAAAAATTGGAGGAAAAATTTTAACAAAAACCTTTTTTGAAAATTCATAAATATAATTTACTCTACAAGGTGCTAAGCTATTGATATTCTCAGAATCTGAGTTTAAACAACGGTAATAAAATCTATGTGGATTAAGTCAATCTATTTTGGCTTCCACTTATTCTATACTGTCAATAGCATGAAGTCTGCGGGTAAAAAAATGCCAAGGAAGATTGAAAATCATATTTAGTAAGAAAATATGTGCGATTTAGTGTTTTGCTATGTGACATTTTGCGTTGTTTTCACAGACAGGGACTGTGAAATTAATAGATTTATACCTTTTGTTTAAAATTTTTACACAAAAAAGTTCATAACTCTGATTAAATAATAATTTTTATTAATTTTATATTACTTAAAACAACAGAAAACAAATTTCTAATTAAATTAATAACTAAACCAATTAAAAATTTAATTAGAGTTCCATTTAAAATAAACAAAACTTTAATAGGTGCAACAATATTCTTCTGTGAAGTACAATTTAACAAACACATTTTTCCTGGCACTGTTATTTTTATCAATTAAGAATAACTTATTCTTATAATTTTTTCTCAACAGAGATCCATGATTTTAGAGCAATTTTTAAATAAAAACTTTTTGCCTGCTTCTGATGTTATTAATGACAGTGGGCAACACAAGCTTTAGGGTTTAATGCAAGGTTTTATTTAATTAAAATCGTTATATCTAAAATTTTAAAATTTAACTAACACCGTTAATTTTAGAAAGACTTTTTTTTAAGTTTTTGTTTTACTCTGATCAATTTTTATACAATAACAAATTATTTACTGTAAATATTAGGACGAAAATTCAAGGTTTTTATGGTTGATAATATACAGCCGTGTTCAAACGTATTTACATTACGTACATTTTTTTAACGTACTTCACATACTGGTAGTCGTTGTTGCAGGAAATATATCAAGCAACAACTATTAAGAGTTACTAATGCGAAGGAAGTTAAAAAATATCAGCTGTTTAAGCACCTCTGATTAGGGCTGCATACGATTTTCTCGACCTTTTTAGTAGATAATTATTTTGCTTTTATTTTGAACAACGGGATTTTTTTTTTATTTATATTAATTTTCAAAAATTCTTTTTTTTTCGTGCTATTTTCCTGATTTATTATTTGAATCACCGATATTGATTATTGAGGGTCAAAGCACGTCTTTGCTTTATAGGAGTTTTAACTATTCAGGCTTTTAAGGTCGTTAAACTCTAAATGGATGTAAAATATATTTTTATAAATGAATGAAAATTGACTTTTTTCGGCTTTTTGGTTCATTTTTAATTTAATTTCTAAACATTTTTAGAAAGAAAAAATATTTGCAAATGTATGCGGAAGTTTTCCAAAGAAAACAAGAAAAATTAGACGCTAACAGAGTGAAATGCAGCATTTTCGGGACCGCAAAATCCTTCATCAGCATTCTTCGCATCTATCTCCCTTATGTTTTGTACCTCGTAAACATCATCTATTTAACCAACCAATCTTTATGTTAAATTAGTGCTATTAGCTTTCAGATTTTATTTAACGGTTCAGGCGACATGCTTTTAACTTACGATTTGTCAAATTTTACACTGCAAAAAATTTCAATTAGACCTAGTTTTATTTCCAGCTGAAAAAACATCTAATATCAGCTGTTTTCAACACAAAAAGCTTATGCCAGATGTTATAATACATGTACGTTTGAACACGAGTCGTCGCACAGAGGAGTATTTGACCCAAAAAGCTGGCCAAAAAGGCAAAAATTATTTTTATGAAATCCTAAGAATAAATTACGCAGATCGATAGAGAACAAAATTCTACATCATATCGTGGATTTTAACGGTTGTAAGTTAAGATTTGTAGTTGTGGGACACTGTTAAAATCAGGAAAGTGAAGAAAATTGCATGCGTTTTTATTGAATTTTTTCGATTTCAAGATATTTATATGATATTTTTTTGTGGCTAAACGAATAGAGGTATTACTTTGATTTTTTTCTGTCTGAAAGATTTTATCAGGAGCTTTTTTCAATATTTAAAAAGAAAAAATTATCTCGAATATTTATTTTTAAAATTTTAATTATAAAAAAAGCTATGTATTTAAATATATAAATTCTTACCAAAAACAAGAAAGGAAAAGCTTTTTGAAAGTGAAGGTAGCTGTTGTACAAATAATGTTATATACCACAATAAAATATGAAATCTCTAATTTAAGAAAAAAGAAAAAAAGTTTGCGCAAGTTTCTGCCATTATTTTTGGTGATTTTTTGAAAATTTTACCTTTTTTCTATTGTTGCTCATAAGGCACTTTTTCTTATACTTTATTGTTGACATAAACTTTTGTGTTTTTCTAATTATTGATGTCAAATATTATTTAATCACTTTTAGCAACTACCAACATGATGGATTACCTGCCTTTAAAGAGGAATTTCTTAGAATTCAGTTCTTACTTTATAAATTCAAATTTACTAACTGTAAGTTAACCCACGCATACACACCTATTAAACTGTTTTTGTTTACCTGCGGTCTATATAACACTTCATCGTCTTCAGGTTACTTTATTTCTTCTGAAAATATATTAGATATAAACATACCTAATTTAAAAGGGTTACAAATCAAAATTACATTTAAAAACGGTGCAGGTATATAAAAAATGCACCCAAGTATCAGGTTATTAACTAAGTAGCGGAAAACTGCACATATATGGCTTAATGCGCAAAATTCTTATTATAAGAGTTTTGCAACTTTAAGAGATAACATGGAAAAAAATTTACACATGATTTGAGTTATTCCAAATAGTACAGGAATCTAATGCTAGAATCATTGACGAGAAGTTGCAGTTTTTAGCTAGTAAATTGTGTGCGATTTCAGAATGCCAAGGAGATGGCGATATACAAGCAGTGTGTTGTAAATTTCAAAAGATATTGGGGTTTAGCAAAACGAAAAGAGGACCGATTTATAAGCACGTATTTTAGCAGTTCATCTTCAGGGCGACCAAAAAAGAATTTAATGAAGCAAGTGAAAGAACAAAACGCAAGAAATTCGTCAGCAATTAACAACACGGGAGATCAAATTTGCTGCATCAATGAGCCAGAGAGCAGCGGGACATAGTGATGCGGCTAAATTAATAATGGATATAACACGATCTCCAAGAAAAGCAAAAATTTTCAAGCGATTGTTAACAACTTCCGAGGTCAACCCAGTTAATAAGCTTTCAGCGGAGGGTGCTTTAGTATTGTTTATAAATGCTGATCTCACGAAAAACCAATATGAATATTATACAATGCCAACAAAAATGAATATCCATGGTACTCATTGCTAAAAAAAATGACTTTAGCGGAAGTGAAGCTGCAATTTCTCCTCGACCACACAGCAACACGCTTATGTACATACCTTGATGATGTATTACAGCAGTTGGATTATGAAGAACTTCAGTTTCTGGAAAAGTTTTTGAGCAGTGACCCTTTTTTAAGCTGCAATACACAAAAAAACACGAAAGATGAAAAAACCTTTTTTGTCAGATACTATTCAACTACTACTTCCTGATACAGATGATGATACCCATGATGAAATACGTATGACATTATCATACGAATTTTTAAATTAGTTTAATTCTTTTATGTGATAAGTATTTAATAATATAAAATACATATTAAAAGTAAACATGTTTTTGCTTATTTAGTCGTTTATTCCTTATAGAAAGCCAAGCTACGAGACCAATTTTTTTAAATATTTAATATTGGATAAATTATAATTTTGAGAAAGGAAACATTGTAAAATCCATAAAAAGCTATGTTTTATTTCCCTGTATCTACACAACTACAATAGTTCGACTATCTAAATTTAATTTGACTTGCTCTTAGAATAAAGTACAGTTGCAAACGAAATTTTGGCGGAATGCGAGGGGGAGACCGGCATACGAAATAATAAATAATTTTTCTAAAAATACACAACATATATATAAAAATAAATTCTCTTCAAAATGAAAAAAAATGGGTGGGGGGTGTCAAAAATAACACTAACCCAATAATAATCTACCACTAATTTTTTTTTTATCAAACTAAAGCTAAAACTATCAAAAAAGTTAAACTTTTAAAACAAAATCCACGCTTAATAATTTTGGCCAGCTTTTTGGGTCAAATACTCTTCTGTGCGTCGGTAAATTAACAATTTTGACAGACATGCGAAATTATATATGTATTATTAAAATAACAAGGCATTTGTAAAAAGATGTCCTTTGAAAGCAGTATATGATATTGTCCGCTTGGTTTTTCTTTAAATGGAATGTTATCTTTTCTAATAGAGACATATTTTTGAAGATAGATAAATTGATAATTTTTTATAATTTTTTTCTTTCTGGAGATTGGAAACCACAAATGAAACGTAGTATTGAAGCTTCACATACCACTGAAGAACAAGAACGGGATTATGTCATATCCTGCTGTATATCCATACAGCAGTAAAAACAGTGTGGACATGGCTTTACTTTCTTTAGCCAAGAAAAATCGCTTGAAAAGGAATTATCAAGAATTAACTCTTTTTCAAGTTAATCTAAAGTTTTTTTGTGGCAACATCAAGTCAAGTACTATTGCGCATTGGTAACAATCTTGTCACAAGTGTAAGTAAGCTTCTATGGAGTAAAAGCCTTCTAAGCCCAAAGGGCTTTTTGTATTTGTCTTTTAGAATTTTTTTCGATCACTAGCAATCTCTATCACCATAATTAATTGGGTTTATTGAATATTTGTTTCTAATTATAATTATCTAATTATAATAAAGTTGTATATATTTAGTTTTTGCTGCAAAACGCAAAATGAAATTGTAATATTGGAACACTTAAAAATCATAAAGAAACATTTTGTCTAATCAAATAATATTTGATTTTTAATACTTAGAGATCAATGACGCCACCTAATAGCTGTTACAGTTCTTTTCAAATTTTACATAAAACTAAAACAAAAGAAAATTGCTACAATTTTTAGTAACGCACTGCAATTGTTTAACCAAAAATTTTAACAGAAAAATCTAGTGGTAATTTTTTAATAACAAATTTACATTCTCATTTTGTGCTTTTTTTATGTTGATAAAAATCACTTCCGCTTTAAAAGAACAACCATTTCTTTCAGCTGTTGGCTGTTACCGGAGCTTATTCAAATGTTAAATAACAATCAAATGTTTATCAAAAAAAAATTTAAATAAATATGCGTTAATGATGATGAATAACAAAAAGTGATAAGTCAGGTGTATCACAGATGGGGTCACTAGCACCTCATTTTTTGTTTTTTGTCTGTTCTTTAACCACCAAAAATTATAGTTGAATGTGTGCGCTGACTCGTGTAAAATAAATTAAATGAGTCGCAGAACTTTTGCCAAAAGGCAGTAGAGTTAGAAGAATAAACTTAAAAAAAAAATAAATACCAAAAGATTTATTATTAAAAAATATATGAAAATGTAAATAGTTATTTAAGTTGAAAAGTAAAATATTTCCAAAAAAAAAAAAAAAAAAATAAAATAAATTTGAAAATTATGTTAAGCGTTAAATTTTATAATTTTTTTGTAGGAAACGTTGTAATAATAATAATAAAAAAAAAAAAAAAAAAAAAAATAAGCAGCCAGTCCATTTTGAGCCCTTTTATCTGAGATTTTAAGGCAGGTGATGTGTTGCGTGAAATGTGTTGACAGTTTAAATAGTTTGTTTCTGTCATTAAAGTTTTTTTGTTGCAATCAATTTCTCTACACATTTTGTATTTAAATAATTTTTATAATTTTGGCTTGTAACAAATTAAACACTTGTCTTTAGTGCTTATGTTCGGTAATTCCAAACCGACAGTGGAAAGGGCAAATATAAAGTTTCTCATTTTGGTTGTAAACAAAATACATTCGCTCTCAACCCCACATAGCTTAACGAGTCACTTATTAGACTGACCTGTTGTACATTGGGCTATAAATCGTCAAAATATGATAAGATTTTATATATTTGTTGCCTTTTTGGTTTATACTATCACTAACCTTAATATACCAAGAAGTGTAAATAAAATTCGGTGCAGCCGAATATTTTTTTGTTTTTTGTTTCTCTAAATGTTTAATGCATTTTATTTTGTGTTTTAACACTTGGCTTATTCAGTTAAATATTTAACTTTTAAACAATTTAAAACGATTAACTGCCACAATAATGACAGCAAAGTGTTTTAAACAACCAGACATACTTGTTTATTTGAAAATTGTCTCCTTCACTATATAGAGAGTAATTTGTTAAAATCATCATTTACTTCATCATCACCAACCTCATCAACAGGAAATGTATAATTGGATAAATAAATGACTGTTGTCATTTTTTGTAATTAAAAATTACGAAAATATTAATAATAGATAGCAACTGAGTGGTGTTCCATTTAAAAGTAAGTTTTATAAAAATAGTATCAATCAATTCTTGACTGCTTTAATGTTCTGCTAAAAACTGGTTTTAAAAAATTAAAACAAATATTTGGTCAGCGTTTTGTTTTCTAAAGTTAAAGTCTCCCAACAAAAATCAAAAACAATTTTTCAAAAAGAAAAAAAAATTCTATGGAAAGTATTTCTGTTTAAAAAGGGTTTGGAAAATAATGTTCGACCAGTTTTGATCGATTTTCTATAGAAAATAATGTCTCGAGTAGATTTGAAATATTTTCAATACAAAATCATATTTCAAATTATTTTGAATTTTTTTTTATAGAAGAATTTCGAATATTTATGAAACGAATTTTCTACAGAGAACATTTGGAATATTTTTAAATCAAATTTTTTATGTAATATGTATCTAATAGTTTTGTATTTCTATAGAAAATATTTTAGAGAATATTTGAAAAATATTTTCGAGAATTTTTTAAAAATGTTTTAGAGAATTTTTTAAAAATATTATCGAGAATTTTTTAAAAGTATTTTCGAGATATTTTCCATTATTTGTGAAAAAAATTTTCAATAATTCTTAAAAAATATTTTCGAGAATTTTTTCAAAATATTTTCGAGAACATCTTAAAAATATATTCGAGAATTTTTACAAAATATATTCGAGTGTTTTTCAAAAATAATTTCTATAGAAAATATAAAATATAAATATCAAGGTATTTTCGAGTGTTTTTGAAAAATATTTTTGTAGGAAATATATTTACTATAGAAAATATTTTTGAGTATTTTTGAAAAATAATTAAAAAAAAAGTATTTTCGAATATTTATGAAAAATAGAAAATATTATCGAATAATTATGTACATTATTTTCTATAGTAATATAAATATTTTCGATTATTTATAGAAACTAATTTCTATAGAGAGAAAAATATTTTCATACATTTATAAAAAAATTTTTCTATAGTAACTATTTCGACTATCTATAAACATAAATAAATCGAAATTAAGGTGGCTTTAGTTAATTTATTTTAATTTGTAAAAATCTTTTTTAGAAAAAAAAATATTTTACCAAAAAAAAAAAAAAAAAACAAGAAAAATCAGACGCCAACAGAATGTAATGCTGAACTTTCTGGACCGATACGTACTTCATAAGCATTCTTCGTATCTATCTACCTTAGTTGTGTATTTTATAAACATCATCTATTTAACCAACTGACCTTGCAAATAAGAATACGAGTAGTATTTATATCAGTATTAATTTGGTAACGCGAAATTTACACACAAAATACAGTATTTCTTCACAGCCTTCTCTGTATTTCGTCTTGTACATTTGTTTTTTGCATTTGTTCCAATCATCGATTGGACATGAATGTAATTTTTTTTTAGTCATTCTTACTTGCTTACTC
Organism: Gymnosoma rotundatum; assembly: GCA_916610165.2. Lineage (NCBI taxonomy): Eukaryota > Metazoa > Arthropoda > Insecta > Diptera > Tachinidae > Gymnosoma > Gymnosoma rotundatum. Next base: position 103,312,675 of record OU744340.1, read on the forward strand.
AAAACAGTATAGATGCTGTCTCAGTATCATATTAATTGTTATGAGTTAAGCATGAATGTTCAAACGCTGTGCCGTGCGTTTTTATATATATATTTAAAATAAAATTTTTTTTCTTTCTAAAAAAGATTTTTACAAATTAAAATAAATGAAATAAACCCAAAAATAATGTCGATTCATTTATAATATCCACAAATCAAATCCTAATTTAATAAAAATTAAAACAAAAAATATCTATAAAAATATTTTCAAATATCGAAAAGTTTTGAAAAAACTTATATTTTGAAATTTTTGCAGATTTGTTGTAGTAATAATATATAAAACTGTATCAAACAATATAGAAATTATCTTGGTACAGTTTTGGACAGTTTTCTATTAAGTTAGGATTTCATACACTGACAAAAATTTCTGTAAATAGTGTGTAATTAATCTCTAAAAAAAATACTTCGAAAATTGTTTTCAAACTAACTTTTCTTTTCTTTCTTTTTTTCTTTAATTTATTTTCTTTACTTCACTGAAAAATTAAAGTAGTAATATTTAATTTCCTGCTTAAAAGTGCAGAACTCATTTGTTAAAGATCCCCGTTTATAAAATTACTGAAGAAATATATTTTTTTATAGTCGAATGCCTAAACAAACTTGCACATAAAAGACGTTTATTGCTTAAAAACTAATTTAAAAAGCAGAAAATAATAATAACAAAGTTTTGTTTAATTTTTCTTTAGTTTTCTTAATTTTTTATTTCATAAAATTTACATAATCAGTGCAGAATTCATTAAATACTTGTCACTCATTCAAGCTGCTTAAGAAAATTTATCAAAAAGAAAACGGTATGAAAAGGGGAAGATGATCATCAGTCAGACATGATCTGAACATCAAACAGGCAAACTAAAATTTAAATAATTTTTACATTTGATGGCAACTAGTGGAGTTTAAACTTTGTTTTTTTTTAATCTGAATACTTCATCCATGATGTATTTACACCTGCAGTGAGAATTACAATTCCATTTAATCACAAAAAAGTCCAACAACCAACAACCAACAACAATTAGGGAACAAACAATTATAAAATATCTCAAGCGTGACAACGTTTTAAACAGAAATTTCTGCTGTTTAATTTTCACTGAACGTGAATTAAAGAAAAAAAAAAAAACAATAATGTGAGTTTAAAACAAACTTTTTCAGAATGGGGCCTGAAGGGACGTTTCAGTATAAAGATAAAAAACTAGTTTAAATGTAAATTTTTTGCTTGAAGAAAATGAACTAGAAAATGACATTGTCATTTATCAAATGTGCGCAAACATTGTTACTTATCGTTTATAAAAATTTAACACAATTTTTTATTTAAGATCTAAAAAAATATTGCAACTGAAATTCTGGTCAAAAAACTACCACTTGTTTGGTTGATTTAAGATAAAATAAGTTTTATTTGTTTTCGTTTACACTCGTATTGTAGATATTAATCTCTTGTTTAATTTTAAACATTGTTTTAATAATTGTTCAACTAAAACTTGTTGTTTTTCTTAAAAATTTTGGTGGTAAAAAAATTAGTTTACAAGCGCTGAACGAATATTAAAGGCGAGACAAATTGCAAATTAATTCGTATTAAATAAGTTTAGTATTGAAAGTTTCAAATATTTTTGGGGAAAAATATTTGCGCATATTTTAAACAAATTAAAAAAAAAAAACATGTATTCTTAAAAAATATCGCTTTTCAAAAATATTTTTAGGACTACAAAATTTTTTTTAGAAAAATTAATAAGAATATTAGAAAAATAAATAAGAAAGTGGTAAATTTTTTCTCTAGGGAATTTTAACACTTTTCTATTTATATCTCCGTTAGTAAGTAAGAAACTAATTGGTGAATCCGATCACTTTTAAATTTTGGAACCGGCTTAAGGAGGGCCTGTATATTAGAATAGGTAAATTTTTCGATTGGAAGGTTACACCATACAATGCCATTTTTATTATTTCTGAAGAATTACAATACTGAATCTTTTTAAGCTAATGTAGCGGCAGAGGGTCCTGATACAATGCATTTATCAACGATCTTAAATCTGGATAATTAAAATAGTGACACTTTCTACTTTGCATATAATCTTTTCTGAGAATGTCGTGAGTTATCGAGTCAACGCTATGGGGTGTTTATTTTAGTTTTCAACGATGGGGGTAGCAGAGCACAACAGTTGTCTTGTATTTTTTAAGAAAGCTTTTCGTAGAGAAATTGTAATGAAATTGCAATTGCTTTGTATAGAAATCTTCATAATTATGTTCTCTTCGGGAGAGACTATAAATTTTTTTTAATAAAAAAAACATCGGAGAGACTGTAAATTTTTTAATCGACTTAAAAAAAGGAGGTTATTAATTCGATTAACTCATAACTCAGCCATTTCTGGATCGATTTTGAATTTTTTTTTTTTTGAAAGGAGATGCCCACAAATTGGTCCCGTTTTAAAAAATAAAAAAAATTATAGGGTGTTCCTGTATAACATACAGGTTTTTTACGTGTTTTATGAAACGTAAAGGACACCACATTTAAATTAAAAAAAAAAACTGCGTATCGTTATAACAGCCAATGATAAATAGGTTAGGTTAGGTTGCACAGGCTGTCGGCGTAATGAGACCGACTCACTTGGGTCCTGAAGGTCCCGTTTTATCACCTGGAATAGGATGTGCAAGGATCAGATTCAGGTCCCTACGGTACCATAAAAGATCCATATCCAAACCTCCCCGAGGACCGGATAAATGAGTTTATCCTACTAACATGGCAGACCGATAAGTCTGAAAGACCATGCAGTCTCGGACTGCTGAAAATGGCTGCTCTATTCCCAGAAAGAGCTGGACAATGGCAGAGCAGATGCTCCACCGTTTCCTCCTCCTCCTCCTCATCCTGATAACTTCTACAGTAACAACAAAAATAAATCTATAAACTAAAGGGTGTCGCCATAGGTGATGTAAGTTGACCTATATGAGCCTATCTTTTGAACCGTTATAGACAAACGCTTGCAAATTGGCCACAATGTCGATTGCTATGACCATTATAGTAACAAGCATTAATATTCAAAATTATAAATTAAAGGGGGACCCTTTGATATAAATGGCCGTATTTTTGAACAGTTGTAGACAAGCGATTGAAATTTACAAAGAGTCTGTATAGCTTACTCCGCTATAACAACAAGTATACAATTTGGATTTGGAAATAAAAGGGGACAGGTTATGTATTTTGATGTTCGTAGCCAAGCTTTTAAGCCAGACAGGCAGCTGAAACTTACCAAGCACCGGAATTCTAACTCCGTTATATTCAAACACTTTAAAATTAGACACTTTTTTTTGGGTATAAGAAAAAGTAGAAATATTTTAAATTACAAATTAAAGGGTGCTAGAATAATTGCTGTAATTAAAAGTACATTGCCAAAGTGTTGAACAGTGGCAGACAGATGGTTGAAATTAACAAGGAGCTGTAGTAATAAGTTTTCTATAACAAGTATAAAGTTTAGAAATGGAATATAAGGAATCCCAATAATTAATTTAATTTTATAAATGCGGCCATACTGAACCATTATAGATAGACGGATAAAATCTGTTTTTAACTCGGTTTTGTTTTTTTGCAAGAACTATTGTAAAACTTTTAAAAGGAATTGAAGCAATTGTTTTTGTAATGGGAATTAACTTTCATTGAAATATAAACAGTTTCTTTTCTTTAATTTTTAAAAAATATTTAAACGTAATCCACTTAATTTTTCCGCAGAGATTCAAATTATGTATTTCGTGAATGGAACAGTCTTTAAAGGCAATTATTTTTTAAAAAACTTTTTACTCAATAAAGTTTAAAAAGATAGAAAAATCTATTTAAAAAGTTTCGGAATATTTTCTTACGAAAAGCAGGGAACTATTTTCTTTACAAAACATTTAAAGACCTGTGAACTGCTATTTTAGATAAAGACTTTCAAAGATATTTAAACAATTTAAAGCTGAGTTTTTTGTGAGAATTTTTAAAAATACATAAATTTTTTTATGATAAGTGTATTTTAATTCCACAAAACTAAAATTTATAAATTAAAAAATTTAATTCGAATATTGCAAAGATGTTATAAAAATTATATTTTGATTTACCTTCGATTTCTTAATTTTTACTACATTTATAACAAAAAAAAAAAAAAAAAAAAAAAAAATCAAGTCATTATTACAATTTTCAATGGTTCTTCAGCATTTATGAAATATTAATATTTCGTAAACGATCTTTGTGACTTGAAAGAACTTCCAAATTACATTCACATTTTTATATTGTGCACCATTTTTTCTTTCTGCAAAAATTTTTAACATTTTATTGTTGGCAGTCCAGCAGCAAAACAAGACAAAGAATTATTAATTTATCATGTGGCGACTGTCAAATGTGAATAGAACCAAAACTAAACATTGACGATGGATAAATGGATTTAGTTTATAACCGGCCATATGCTGTTGTTATATAAACCTTCTGACAGTCATACACAACCAAAGCTAACTACTATTTAAGCAGTAGCTCTTTAAAATTATTTAACGCTTACTCCCTCTGACGGTGTGGATCAAAGCAAAAGCTACTTTCTTTTTTTTTTCGCCACATACAAAGACGCATTAGGATCATGACGATGAAATAAGGAAGAGACTTAAGAAAATAAAGTTGCTATGAATGAACAGACAGACGGCCTAATGACTTTCAATATCAGTTACAGAAAATGATCTTTTAAATGAAAGGTTCTTGCTTTTTTTTATTTTCTATTCTTTGTAACTTGTAGTGGTTGGCAGAGGAACAACAGTAGAAACATCAGATGCTGGCAAAAACTGCCGGTTGGAGTGCTTAATGCAATAACAGAAGCAGTAGGAGCCAAAAAACACTTAACTATGATTACGCAGCAGTAATGTTTTCCCTAATAGTGTTTATGATCTAAATGAAATATATGAAATATTGTTTATGAACTCTCTATGATCATGATCATCACTAATGATGGATGTATAAAACACAAATATTAAAAAAATTTCACGTTGATCATTTAATTAAGACTCAAATTAAAAATTCCCAGCAAAATTTTTCCCAGCAGTGTGTCTAAGACCTCCCCTTTAATATGAATTTGTCGAAAGTTTTCATAAATGGTTGTTTTAATTATGAATCATTTAACTAATTGTAGTGGGAACTTAAGCAGTCCGATATTTTTATCGGTGGTGAGATAGAGTCAAAAACTTATACGTCGATTATCACGAAATTAATTTTTTTTGAGTTATGACGTTCTAGAAGTATATGAGCGATATGTTTTGTTAAACTACATTTCTTTTAACATACATTCTTAATGTATTACAACTTTTAGAACACTGATTTGGATTTCATTAACTACATTAGGTTAGGTTGCACAGGGTATCGGCGTAATGAGACCGACTCACTTGGGTCCTAAAGGTCCCGTTGTGTCACCTGGAAATAAGATGTGCAAGGATCAGATTCAGGTCCCTATGGTACCATTAAAGATCCATATCCAAACCACCCAGAAGACCAGATAAACAACTTTATTCTAGCAACATCGCAGTCAGATAAGTCTGCAAGACATGCAGTCTCGGACTGTCGAAAATAGCCGTCCTATTCCCAGAAAGAGCTGGACAATGGCAGAGCAGATGCTCCACCGTTTCCTCCTTCTCCTCATCTTGACAACTTCTACAGTAGTCATGATGCGGAAGATTCAGTCGCCTGGCATGGGTACCAATGAAATGACACAGTGCCCCGTCAGCACAGCCACCAGTGTACCCAGCTGCCCTCGAGGAAACTGCAGTAGATTTGCAGATCTCCCACTATCATACTGAGGCCACAATGTCCTCGAGACCGTGCAGGTGACCTCTTCAGACCATTTAGACTACGCAGCCCTAAAGATTTCCTGCTGAAATAAAGCTCTACAGCAGCGTAACGGGAGTCCCACCAGTGGGTCTATCTCCCGGTCTCCAAACAGAGTTCCAAATCTGGTGAGTTTGTCCGCGACTATATTTCCGGGTACGGCCGAGTGAGCCGGCACACAAAATAGTTCCAGGTTGTAATGTCTCGCTATCTCGTCAAGAGATGTCCGGCATTCACGAACCAATCTGGATGTCGTAAAGACACCCGATAAGGAGTTAATCGCGGCCTTGCTGTCAGTACAGATCCGGATATCCTCTCCGTATATCCTGTGGTACCTCATCCAGCAAGCCGCCCTTCTAATGGCTGAGATCTCAACTTGTATCTCGCTACATTGATCCTGTAGCCTAAACTTCATCCTGATCCATAACCTAGGAAGAGGGGCTAAATAATTTGGCAGAACATAGCGGTAAAGTTACAGTTGTTCTTACATCCCACAATATGGCGCCACTAACAGAAGTAAGCAAAGATTGCCATAGTATATATATTTTCATATATATATGAAAATTGAAAAAAAGGGACTAAATTAAAAAAAGTTCTTTCACAAAAATAATGTACTACATTGGGCCCAAAGTAAAATAATTTATTACTAATATTACTCTGTTTGTTTTTTATCCGATTTTGAATTTTTTTTGTAAAAAAGTCTCATATTTATTACAAAATAGTTCTTATGTTCAAAAGATGCTTTTTTCTGCAGGTTTTTTTTTTGCTATTTTAAATTTACTGTTGTTAGGAAATTAAACATTATCGGGTGGATTTTAAAATTTTTCGGAACACAGCTATAATCTGACAAAATCGCCAACGACAGATATGTTAAACAATAAAATGAAATTTTACGTGGTCATAGAAACAACTTAGAAAAGTTTAAGTAAAGAAAATAAAATAAAATCATATTTGATTATTGTTGTTATTGCTTGAACCTTCATTTTTGTGTTTAATTATTGTTTGCACTAAATATTTTAGCTCATTTAAAATGTTTCCGGAAGAACTAAGTGAGCGATAGCGAATGACCTCAGAAGGTTTAATTTTAATAAAGTTTTATATTATAGTTATATCCTTTGCAAATTTTAATGGTTACAATTTTTTTATTTTATTTTTGGATTTTCTATTGGAGAGTAAAAGTAATAGTCCAGCAATAAATCAAATTCTATATGTAAAAAATATTATAGTTTTTAATTTTTTATATTTTTCTGTTTGCTAGAAAATTCCTATACAATTGTATTTGTCGCCTACTACGTTAGCTTCATCACATCTGTAGCGTTATGAATGAAGTTGAAATAAAACCAAATTTACGTGTTCGAAAGCAAAAAATTCTTTAAATTTTTTTCAACAAATATCCTCAATTTGCAACGTTTCTAAAATTGCAAAAAAAAAGTATCTATTCAAAACCAAAGCGCCACAAATGTAATTCCATTATTCTTACCAAATTAGCAAAGACGAACCTATACACAAAATCAATTATTCGCTGGGTTATTCTTAAAGCTTCCGCAATCTCTTAAAGTGGGTGAAAGAAATATATTTTCGAATGATTCATTAAAAAAATTTAGGGGCGTTTTAAAACGTAATTGCGAAAAAGTGGAATAGTTTATATCAAAAAAATAAGAACAAAAATAACTAGAAAGGAGAAAACCCACCAATAATCATTTTAAGCGTTTTTTTTTTTACTTTTCTCTTTCCATTTTAGCGATCACAGCCTTCTGTTAAATATTTGCTTACAAAATGAACGAATAAATTGAGTAAATGATGGCCTGCAATGAAAACATATTTTTAATGAAGTTTAGCACGATTTGATCAAGAAATAAAAAAAAAACAAATTTGAAATTAATCGTCATGTTATAACAAATGCAACTACAATTTTAAGTTTATCCTCCATTTCCCTTAAGTTACTTTGAGGATTTAAATATTTAATGAAGATTTTTGGCCGCTTTTCGCAATCATTTTTAATGTTTAAGTATGTGTGTTCGATTTTGCTGTATAATGAGATAAACGGCAAAAATTAGCGTATTTTAGTCAATTTCAGTGCCTTTTGTTTTTTGCTGCAGCTATTGTTGTTCATACAATTATTCATCACTGCAAGTTGTTATTTATTATTGCAAGTAATTTTTATGGAACTGAAAAACGATGATAAAGTAAGAAAAAAATATGGGTTAAAAATAAGCTGCTGTTTGATTATAAAACGGCATCTTTTAATCCAATCACGATATAACCCGAAGGCTGTTACGTTTTATATTTTCATACTAATTGGCAATTTACACCAGGCAACAATCACATGATTTTTTCTTAAGTTTTCGCAATATCTTATTATGACCCGTTTGTTAAATACCTAAGTATTATGGGAAAATGTGTGAAAACAAATGCTATATAATTGTAAAATAATACGAAAGGAATTTGACATCCCATCATACATATATCATTTTAGAAATTTTTCTAAAGAATGTGAACCAACATCTTCGCAAAAATTTAAATTAAAATTTTTTTAACTCTTTTAAAACTGTGTCCCACTGGGTGTTCCCTATTAACTTAAACACAATTATTAATATTTTTACCCCTTCAGCTTTCGCCAGCAAAGATATTGTTGTTGTTGTTAAATTCAATTTTCTAAATTAAACGACTAGAATTCATTTATTTTATATTTTCCTTATTGTTCTATTGCGACGTAGGACGTCTTATCCTGGTCATCCTTTACTTGAGTGCAATCTATGGAACATTTTTTAAGCCATTATCAACTAACCACATCAGAAAAAAGTTAGTGTCCTCAAAAAAAATCCTATTTTTATCAAGAAACTGTAGTGGTACGTAAACCGGATGTTCTTAAGTTTGTTGCTTGGTGTTTGTGCTACTGAAAGTTAAAGGTGGCCAGAGGTTCAACCCTTGTCTTTTGTACAGCTTTACCAGAATGCTAAGGAGATACAATTCAGTATTTTAATTCAGTCTTAAATAAATATTTCGTTTAAAAATGATTTGTATTTTTAAAGCATTCAAAGGAAAAAATGTGTTCTTTTAGAAAAAATTTATTAATGTTTAGATTTCTTCGCAGCTGATATTTTAAAAATTAAAATAATTTTAAATAAAAAAAACATTTAACTGAATTTAATATTGCATTAAAATCAATTGATATTTTTTATATAAGTTTCTAAAACAGGGCGGGCAGTTAGAATTTGGCCATTCCTAAGAGAAATACATCTAAATTTTCCAATTAGTTTTCCTGGAGCAACGATTGCTGTCGGTTGCTTATTTTAAGGGTTTCATACGGCCTCAACGTAAAACAAATGGCTTTTTTATGTATCACACATTTGCTTCTTACTTTATGGTTATACTAGCTGATCCCGGCGAGCTTCACTACGCATGAATATTAACATTGAATACTATGTGTGCGAAGTCAGCACACAGTATACATACCGCTTATGCCCATAGGCGCCTACATATTAGTTGTTGTTTTTTTTTATTACGACACATGTTGTCATGAAAAGTCATAACTCACGAACGAGTCGGCCGATTTCGTGCCATCTAAACGACCATACGAATAATTCCTACGAATCTAATCGAATTCGGTTTGACAGATCGTGATTTATAAAGTCACAACACACTTGCGACAATTTTTTTATAAACGTATATGTATAGATAAAGACGCAGAAACAAATATTCGCTTTGAAGAGCCTCCTTAAAATTTCTCTCTAACCCTGGAGTTAATGTCGACATAGTCGAAGGCGTCAAATGTCAAAAAAAAATGTTGAATCGTATGAAATTGTATGAGAGCAGTTAATCTCAACGCGTTGCAACGCCGTAAAAGTTCAATCTGTTTCAACTTTTTCGGCGTTGAAACGCCGTCAACGACGTCGACATTAACTCCAGGGTTAGTTTCCATTGCTTGTTTAATGCCATATCTCAAAATAATTGAAATATAATCAGTAAAAAATATTTGATTTATCTTGTCGTAACAAGAAACATCTTCAGAGATGTGATTAGAGTTATAGTTTTATTAAAATTGTTCTTGAAAAAAATGTAATGCTTACAGAGGTTCTTTTTACTCTTATACATTTTTTAAATAATAAAAAATATATTAGCACTCATACCGGTAAAAGAAAGTAGTAGACCTGGGACTCTCAGTTACTAGTTTTAATGAAAAAATGAAACCTGCTGCCTAACAAATCTATATCGAAAAGAAATTTAAATAATAATTGAAACTATTAAAAAAAATTAATGAAATTAATTTAATTTTAGAAGAAAGCAGAAAAAAGACGCATAATCCAATATGTAGCACTAAAAAGTTTTTTTCCATACAATGTGGCTTCCAAAAGATTTCCAAGTACCATCTCCTGTTTCCTATTTTTTATCAAACGGATACTTTAACCGTCTTTTCCGCTGATTTTTTTTTCTACTTTTTTAATCGAGAATTCGGGGAAAAAATTAAAAATAAATTAACAAATAAAAAAAAAAAAATAAATAAAAAAAATATTCATTACACTGATGGGAGTTGAACCTATGATTTGTGACCTTTTCTCCTTTTGTTTTACAACAAGAGTACACATTTACCATTGCGTTTACTTAACGTGTGTTAGCTAAGAACAATAATTAAAAATTCTTGACTTTTTTCAATGCATATGTAGTTGCTTAACTGTTGCTGTGGAAAAATGTGCAGCAAAAGCAAAATGCAAATGCACAAAAAAATAATAAATACATTTGCTTTAGCTGACTATGTGTTTCTTTCTGCAGCAAAGCCATCAGCAAAGAATTTATTTTAAAAACGTTTGCCGTTGCTCAAGCAATCAGTTGCTCTTTTTTAATTTTTGCTATTGCTTAACTCTTTACTATGAAGTTGTTGCTGACTATGATTGCTGTTTCTTGCTGTTACTTGCTGCAACTCGCTGCTTTTCGTCCCTTTTGACATTGGAAAAGTTTTGTGTATTTATTAATTACAATACGTAAAAAAATATATTTTAAAAATGTTGTTTTTATTACACCATCAAATGGTGTTTTTTTTAAGCAACAGCAAAAGAAGAAACAAACATCAGCTTATTGCTCAAGCAACAGCAAACGTTTTCGAAATACATAAATGCTTTGCTGATTGCTTTGCTGCAAAATGAAACACATAGTCAGCTTAAGCATATGCCTTTCTTTCCCTTTTTTGCATTTGGGTTTTTGCTGTTGCTTCGTTTAAAATGAAATGTTTTATAAATGCTGAGACATTTAGTATTTTTATTTGCTGAAAAACATGTAAGCTAAGCAAAGATTTTTGTTGCTGTTGCTATTTTTAAGCGAGCAATTTAAACCCTGGCTAAGAATTCCTTTGATTTAGGACACACCGTAACCAGACTCGTAAGTGGTTTAAGTTGCAGGCAAAGAAAAAACATGGTTGAGGTAACCATAATCTAAGAGCAACATATTATGCTTGCATTATATGTTTGCTAACAAAACATAGTATTGTTACATTTGCAACCATATTGTTGTCTTGCAAAAAAATAATATTCTAAAGTATAAACAAAATTATGTTCAAATATAAACATTAAATGGTTAAAATTTTCCAGACATAAAAGACTTAGTTATTATTGTTTTATTTATTAACGATTTGTCATAAAAATTATTTAGAAACATCAATTCACAAGAAAAAAAAATCAATTATTTGCTTATAATAACGCATAGATCATAAACTACAATAAATGATTTTACAATTGTGTTTCAAATACAATAATAAAGATGTATATGCTTACAATACATACATACTTATATATATTTATTTTAACTTTTTTTAAGTGTTTTGGTTTCCTTTATATTTGATTTCATATCTTAAGTATTATGTTTTTATTTTAATAATGATTATTTGACCCTTTTTTTTATCCAAAAAGACTTATTTATAAATTTACACAAAAGAAATACAAATAAGCTTATCTTACATTGGAACCTAAGATTTATAAGTCTTTAACTTATGTACAAGGGTTTTCAGAACGTTTAAAGAATTCAAAAATCTTCAATAAGGAAAAATATAACATGGCTTTTAAAACAAATAATACACTGAATAGATTATTTAGTAAGACTAAAGATAGAATTAATAAATTTGACATTTCTAATGTAGTCTATGAAATACCTTGTAAAGGTAGTGATCAGGAGATTTGCAATAAGGTATATATTGGTACAACAAAAAATAAACTTAAGACTAGAATTGCTGGACATAAGTCGGACTTAAGACATGTTAATTCACAAAAAACAGCATTATCCACTCATTGTTTTGACTTAGGTCATTATCCTAACTTTGAAAATGCTTCAGTTCTTAGTATTGAAAAAAATTATAAGAGACGGTATATTTTGGAAATGTTACATATTGTAAATACTCCATTGACTAAAAGAACTAATTTTAAAGCAGATACAGATAATGTCGCTCATATATACAGACACTTAATTCACAAAATAACATAAATGTTTTGTTCTTCATATATGTATGTAACACAAAACACTATTTTATATATTTTTTTGTTTTTTGAAAAATTTTTTAAACATTGTTTTTTAATTTCATTATGTCAAAAAGTTTTTTTCAATTGTTAATTAATTTTGTTATTTTGATTCAATATCAATCTTAATTTTGTTTCCTGAAGAAGGTACGCAGAAAGTACCGAAATATTGAAATAAAATATTAATAAAAAATATAAGGACCCAAAGCTTAATAAAATAGAAAATAATATTATGTTTTTAATTATTTATTTTGTACATAAATTTTTATTTTTTTATCTTCTCTAACAATAAAAAACAATGTGAATTCTTAGCTACCAGAAAAATTACTAGAACAAAATATTTCTTAGCACAAACATTATTTTGTAGCTTTAAACCATACTTTGATTAATAATAATATATTATGGTTAAATATTTTATATTATTTTTAAAAAGTTAAAATACTTTGGTCGTAGTTAAAATTTTTTTAAGTTGCATTTTTGTGCACAGTAACCATAAAATTTAACAAAAAACGTTTATCGTGACTAAAGTTTTGATGAAAACAACTATAATTGGTTCTCGGCAACCATATATTTTTACAAAGAACATAATATGGTTATTATGACCATATCACAACCATGTTTTTTTTTCTGCGTGTACAAAATATTCACATGCATTCATTCTTAGTTACATTAAAATTAATTTTTTTTTACTAGAGATATGTAAAGGGCGGTCAAAACTAGCTTTGGTTTTAATTAAGAATCAGAATTTTATTATTATTTTATTAGACTCAATCCTAGAAGCACATTTGTGATTTAAGGTAAAAAAATATCTTTGAAATTTAATCTGGTCCCTCTGGTCAGCGTAGATTTAACATAAATCTTTTGACTCAAAACAAAGCAATCAGATTGCTCTATAATTGGTTAATAAGACAAACTCCCAACATAAACGAAAACGTTTTCAAGCTATTTATGTCAGTCCAGTTTTTTGTTTTTCATATTCAGGCCTAGCAGTTGCTTAAAAAACAACAAAAATAATGTTGACCCTACATTGAAATTATTTTAATAAAGTGCCAGGCAAATCGTACAGAAACATGATCTTATTAAACAACAAACTAATCTAAAAATCTTTAAAGAAGAGTTTAAAACTTAAAAAAAGAAGAACTATTCCATACATAAAATAAATGACTGGAAATAATTTATAAAACAAATTTTTAAGTAAAAATTATTTAATAATCAGGTTTAAATATTGATTAAAAAAAAACAAAGAAAAAATTTAAACGAAAAAGTAAGATCATACAAGCCGCGGGATAAATATTTTAAATACAGCAAAGATTTCCGGTCGTAGGCAAACACACACACACACAAATTAAGCAGCAAGGCGCCATGTTTATTAAAGAAATTAAAATAAAGAAAATAACATTTTGAGGGCAAACATTTAATTTTGGGTGTTAAATAAATTTAGGGCGTAAAAGTGATAGATTAGTAAGGAATACAAAATTATTTGAAATTAATCTCCTCAAGCAGTTGTTGTGCCGGTTTTGTTTGTTTTATTTTTATTTTTGTTTTTGTCTTTTGGATTTTTCTTTTCCTAAAAATGTTTAATAATTTCATTGTTGATTATATAAATATTTTATAACTACATGAGCGTGTTTGCTTTGGCGGCTGGGTCATCAGCATTTAAGGTTTCAGGTGTATTATTTTGTTTTTTGTAACATAAAAAATAAACGTTTGTTACTTTTTGTCTATTAACTAACGAAATAAAATTTGTTAGTTAAACGGAAGCTGATAATTTGTATAATAATTTATACGAATAAAAAGAAGTATAATTACACACAAAAATCCCGTTTTAAAAACGTTTTCTGGTCATCTTTTTTGTATTTATTTGTGCTTTGCAAATTTAGATGGTCGGTTAACTCAACCATATAACGACCAAACTAATAATCATAAATTCTAAATGTCAGTTTTTTTGCAATAGTGCGTCGTAATGTCTTTGATCAGTAATTGTGTTTTTACGTTTATAAATATCTATTATGCCTGGAAAAAATACTTAGTTACGCATTAAAAACACGCAATAATACTTTAAATGACATTAACAACATATTTACTATTTGCGTTTCAGACTGATTTACACTGGAAAAAATTATCTGATTCTTATAAATCTTGAAATGTTTCTTTTTATACGTTAATTGCTTGTAATGTGAGGTTATAGAGAAGTCATCAAAAATAACCAAACGTATTGATTGAGATGCCTTAAAACCTGATTATGTTAAAAGACTAAAATAAAGGTTTTTTATTAAATAAATAGAAATTTAAACTGTAAAAAATGACGCAATAAATTAAATTTTATTTAAAGAAGCCATTTTATGCAAACGATTAAAATGCACAGCACTTTCATTTAAGATTAATTTCGGGTATATGGCCGACTTGGCTGTTATTGACAAAGCGCATTATGGACGGCAAATTTTGGTTCGCTGACCGTATGTCACAAAAAATGCGGACAATGTTGGCCTTTAGACGTTCAACTACTGCTGGTTTATTATCGTAAATCAGTGATTTCAAGTGGCTCCACATAGAATAATCGAGAGATAGAATTCTCGAAATTAACTCATCGCTAAATTTTGAATACCTTTAGTCAATGGTTGTCATCGACGTATGACACGAAGGATCACCCTGTTCAAATTGAATATCTTCCGGATCAATGCAATCCATATTTTCACATAAAAACTTATTAATAATGGTGAATCTCCATGGATCGTAATTTAAGTTCCTGCTCCAGCTTCGAAGAAAACAATTTTTCGATAAAACATCATATCAGTTTCCAACTGTGTTTGAGAGCTTTACACAAATTTTTCCACGAAGTGGAGAGACAGAGACCTAATTTCCAATTTGTTGTTAAACTTTAGTTTGTAGCGGCAATATCCTGTTAAGTATGCACATTTATTCGATGAGTTGGTGTTCGACGGGTGACTTGCTCAGATGCTATAAAAGTCATAAATTCGTCTATAAGTTGTGCCACTTGATTGGTTTTCAAACAAAATCTCAGTAACTACTTATAATATCGAGTGGTTTAATTTTAAGGGCCGATGTTGAATGGGCACCACACCTAAACGTCAACTTTTTTCTGCATTTAATTTGACATTTCTCAATTTAAGACTAACTCAATTTAAACCATGAAAAGATACACAAGCGAGCAACGCATTTTGGCTTATTATGAAAATGGGCGTTCAAATCAAAATGCATATCGTGCACTTCGTGATTTTTTCGATCAATACAATCGAAAAATCGTGCAAATTTTTGGGCAAACTGGGTCTGTAGAAGATGTGAAATCACCAGTGCATGCTCGTACAGCTCGCGCATCAGAAAATATTGCTACTGTTCGACATAGAGTGGCTGAAGAGCCGCCCACCTTAACTCATCGCTATCGTGAGATGATAACGAACTTTTTATGGACATGTTTGCTCACGTGGTGGCGTTGTTAATTGGCCGCAAAGATCATGTGGATTGACTCCGTTGTACCTCTTTCGTTGGGGTTATTTAAAAGAAAGTGTGCGTCGATAAGCCAGCATAAATTCAAGAGCTAAAGGATGAGATAATTCCAAACATTAACGGTATAGAACCTCAAATTTGCCTCAAATTTATTCAAAATTTGGAGCATCGAATGGAGGTGTGCTGCTGAGTTCGCAGCGGCCATTTGGCCGATATTTTGTTCCATACATCATTGAACCTTACCAATATTATTAATATAAAGAGAAATGACAATAATTTCCTAAATAATTTGTGTTTTATTCATAATCAACATCGGCCCTTAAAATTTAACCACCCTCTTTATGTCATAAAGTGAGCGCGATATTTTATGAATAAACAATCAGCTGTTTCCATACAGAGTATGCGACCAGTTTAACTCTTTGCTTAAGCAAATGAGATTTGATGAAATAAAACGAAAAGTTTTCTTAAATTTATTATAGTTTGATGATTTATGATGTATTTGCATATATTTGATGCATTACGTTTTCTCTACGTGTATATAATTTTTTTTTATTTAATTCCACTTATTTAAAATTTCCATAATAAAGTAATTTTTCCCTCACTTTTCTTAATGTGCACATTTAAAATGTGAATTATTTGCATTAAAATCAACAAAGTCTTTTAAAAAGGGTTTGTAAAATTTTATGCGTGAGTGATTTTTATAATTTTTATTATAGTAAAATCCACAATAAGAATTTAGTAGTCAAATTGAAAGCAACAAAAAACCAGGTAACTTTTTAGTTGACTTTTCGACATGAAAGTTCAAATACATTTAATTTTTTTTGTTTGTAACTGTTTGTAATAAAATGAAAAATAAATTTTCTAGTTGTTTTATGCAAAATTATAATATCAACTGTGAGTATTTTGTATATTGTCTTCGGAAAATTGATGTATCACAAACCATTGTGTTAATAAGTTTGAAATAATAATGTGACAAGTCTTTATTTCTCGCGGTATATTCCTAATTACTCCTAAAGTACGAATGAGTGCAATGGATACATTTAATTAAAATTAGCGTCTAGTGCAGACTTTTGATTTTTCTGCGTCACTGACTTATAGTCAAGTAAAACATATCCATCAGTTGGTTTTGAGGAACGTGAGATTGTACAATCAAAATGCGTTAGACAGTATCGATTGTTCAACAAAGGAATTGTTTAAAAAAATTGTTTTTATTTGAACTCTATAGGTAATTGTTTTCTCATCAGAGTTTGAAAGAGGAAAATGATGAAGAAAATATAGATACACACGATGAAGAAACTATAAATGATAAAAAATGTGACACGACAAGTGAAGCTTCTGAGAAGACGATAGAACGAAGTGGCAGGAGACCAATTTTAGAACGCACTAAAAAAACGATCGGAAAATAATAATTATTTTTATTTTTTTATTTGGGAGGTTTATGATAAAAAATGTCCAAGTGTTGTAATGAAATATGAACCGGTACTGTGATTGTTAGAAGCAGTGTAGTTTTTATGTTTTATGAAAAACGAATGGCAACAAGCCATTTGGCGAGAAACCAAGAAAAAAAGTGCAAACACTGGGTATGACATTTCAGCGTAAATTGACCATGTTTCCGTAATACTAGACTATCGACGAAGTTATAACCCAATAAACAGAAAGCGAACTATAGGCAAAGCTAAAATGAATTTATTTCGTTGGCCAAGAAAAGCAATATTATGGACTTCATCCGATCGAACGTTCTCATCGATACTTATTTTATGATGTACGGCGTTGCTTATACCTACTTATGTATATACAAATCATAGCATCGATGCAAACCTTGTCTAGCTCTTCTTTGATTACCTTAAAATCCGAGTTTTACCCTTAAATGTTTTTCCAATTAAAAAAAAAAATCATAACATATAAACATTCAATATATGGATGCAATCATTATTTTCTAAAATATTGTTACGAATAATAAAATCTGGCAACCTCTGTAGTTGTATCCGTATGAGCGTGGTGAATAAGCTAACTAATGGTGTGTGTATAGAATAAAAGCCACAATTTAGCTAACAAAGGCTGAGCAGCCTCAATGGCTGCGTTGGTAGAGGTGCGTGCTGCAAAACAGGAGGTCCTGAGTTCGATCCTGCGTTCAGACATGCGTACAGCAGAAAATAATAACGGTTGTAAAGCAATTTAAAATTAATAAAACAGCAGTACAAACCTCCCTAGAGGCAACAGACAATTATTGTGTCAAGCCATGGCCGATAATTTAGTGAAGACGTCAAATTTAATACAAGAGTAACAGATAATTGTCAAGAAGCCCTTTAAAATAAAAAGTAAGAGCAATAGCGGTTAGCGCGGGGAAGTGTAACAGCATAACAACAGTGTATGGCAGACGTGTGTTGTGGCTACTGGATTAAAGGAGATGACTGGCTTGGATAAAAGGATTAGGGGAAATGTCTGTGGATGGTTAAGGTTACTAAACAAGACATCGAGTAGTTCATGTTTCGACAGAGTAACACAGTAGCGTAGCGTGGATGGCTGCGTTTATAGTAATAACGCATGTTTAGTAAATACGAAAGGGTTTACAAGACCAGTAGGATCAAGAACTATAGCCAGAAAAAGCCATAAAGTTTGAATACAGAAATTATAATGAGCCACAGTGGTATTTGCAATCAAAAAAAGCCGAACGTTTGTCTAAAAAGGGTAAAACGTAACAATATTGTATTGAGTTGGTTGAGCAAATCTGGCTTATGATATGACGATACCAAAGGATATGGATGTTTCAATGAAGCTACTGTAATTACACATACATATTTCTTGCTTATCTTTCAAGAATTTATACAAAACGCTTAATGTAACACTTAATAACCTTGAAAAACATTATTCAATTAACATTTAAAGCTTCTTTATATCAATTTCAATTTTATATTCCTTTGCGCATATGCGTTTTAAAATATTTTTTACTAATTCAGAAAATTTACAATTTCATTTTGTCTGGCTAAAACGATTTTTCACATTTAAACTATCGATAAAAAGACCGCACACTTCATGTTCGATACAAAAAACATCAGTTGTTGCTACTGGCTTTTTTGTATTTTTTTTTTTTTTTTGTATTTTGGATGTCAGTTGATTGCTGCATTAAAATATGTGGTGTTGGTTTGTTGTTACAACAGCCAGAGAGTGTCTTATCTCCACCGGGGAAAATGACAATCTGTTGTTGTTATATATTCATCATTAATTTTTATCCATTTGTTTAGTTGAATTATTTTTTTCGTGCATCTTTATGTCTAAGAATTCTGGCACACAGCGATTTTAAAATAATTTTCAGACGATGATGATCGTTTAGCTTATTTTGCCTACCTCCCTCAGAGGCAGAGGTAGCAGTTGTAGTAGTTATGGCAGCAACAGTTAAACAGCCGCAGAAGCACCCACCATCAAACAAAAAAATTTTTATC
This sequence comes from Gymnosoma rotundatum, assembly GCA_916610165.2. Lineage (NCBI taxonomy): Eukaryota > Metazoa > Arthropoda > Insecta > Diptera > Tachinidae > Gymnosoma > Gymnosoma rotundatum. The sequence continues at coordinate 103,331,930 of OU744340.1, forward strand.
GCAATGAAAAATTATTGTTTTCAGTAAAAATTATTAATGAATCTTAAAAATAAAACAAAATAATTTTACAGTTACGAAAAAAATACAAATACAAACAGCAGTAGACACAGATGTATTTAATTGATGATCAAAAACAATTGGGATGTTTGATTGGAAAGAGTTTTAAAACAAATAATGAAAATAAAATGAAAGTAAAAATATTGCAATGAATTTAAGAATTCAAAACTTCCATATTCGTTCGAAAGTGAAATATTTGCATCTTATAATGGGATACGAAATGTGTAAAAAAAATTATTTTCAAGTGGACATGGTTGACGTCAAATAAGTTTATTTGCTCATGGACACAATTTTTAATATTATAACAATCATAAGTTGGCATCCCTTCTTAATTTAAATTAAAAGGGTGTTTTTTTAAGCCTAATAAAACTTTAAATTGTAAAAAATTACACAAAAAATTAAATTGTAATGATGAACTTTTTTTATACGAAAGATCAGAACATGGCATTAATATTTAAAAATGAATTCGGGCATATGACCACCGCTGCTGCTCATGACGAAGTTCATTCTGGACGTCCAATTTTGGGTCACTTTTTCAAGTACTGCTGGCCTTATGTCACGAATAATACGAACAATGTTGGCCTCCAAAGCGCCAATGGTAATTGGTTTATCAGCATAAACCAGTGACTTCACGTGGCCCCATAGGAAATAATCGAGAGGTGTCAAATCGCACGACCTTGACGGCCAATTGACGGTCCATTTCTCAAAATCAACTTATCGCCAAATTTTGAGGTTATTTATTAAGGTTATTTAAAAATTAAATCATGAAAAAAGTTTAACATTTTTTTTGTTTAAATATTTGTTTAAATTCTGCTTCGGCCTTTTTATGGTCCTGCAAATTTAATAAATTCCAAAAAACCATTTTGATTGTTTTTTTTTTAATAATTTATTATCCAATATGTCGACCAAAACTAAGACAATAAATAAAATTGTTAATAAAAACAATTTAAAGCAGAAGCAGAATTTAAAAAAAAATATTTACACAACAAGGTCTACAATTTTACAGCACAATTTTTTTGTTTAATAGTTTTTCGAAATAAATATATGTAATTTGTGTCCCCTTTTAAGTAGTAAATGGGGTTTCGTAAATCTAAATTTTAGTTGCACGTATCTTTCCTTACTATTCATACTTTTATTTTTAGATTGTTTGTCACAAACAATAAATAAGGCTTTAGTTTGCGGAGCTTTTTCTTTAATCAAAATAACGGATCAAAGAACATCTGGGAAATTTGGTGCTGTCGGCAAAATGTTTGCTTGACGGTCGTTAACAACTTGATGCAACATAGTGGCATCACTTAAAAAGATAAGTATGGACTTGCTCAAAAATGTATCACTTCTAAAAAACATCAGTTAGCATTATTGCAAATAACGTATCCTTTAAAATTCATCACAAAAATTTATTATTCGCAAAAAGCGTCAAACACGCATCACAAAAATATCTGATGCGATTGATGAGGAATACGGCATTTACACTATGCAATTTTTTTATGAAACTAGCATGAAATTTTTGTTTTGTCACTTATTGAATCATCATCAATAACACAACAACAGAAGAAATTATAAATACCAGATTCAAGCTCACAGACAATAATAATCGAATAACATTCCTTGTTAAATGATTTAAAAAAACACGACAGAACTAATGAAGAACTGCAGCCAAAACCACAATTAAGGATTTAGGCAAAAAAAAATAAATAAATGACAATAACAATAAGGCAAGTGTCAGTAGCCACAAAACAATCAGCAACTTAATGCCTTTACAAAGTTTATCTCTTTGTAAATTGTGTAAAAAACACATGATAAATGATTGTATTGTAAGAAAGTCTAAATTGGGAGGCAAAAAAGTTGAAAACAAAAACTTATAGAAAGAATTTTTTCGGTTTAAGCATTTTGAAAATGCAATAAACAAGAATTTTAAAAAAGAAATACGTTTAAGTCGAATTTTAAGAACTGTACAGCAAGACTAAAATAATAGCAGTTTCCACCTATTTATAATTTAAATAACTTAAAGTTTAAATTTGGAAAAAGAGTGCATGCATGATTCCTTCAAATATCTCCAAATTTGATTTATATAAGATGTGAGGTTTGGTTAAAATTCATGATTTGCATTAAGTTATCGAGTTGTTGTACTTAAAACTTGTTAAGAATATTCTAACGTAAGTGATCAACTGACTTGAGCAACAAAATTTGATTGCTTTCCCTTAAAAAGTAGCAGCCACGCAAAGATGATGAATATCAGTAACAAACAACTCATATGTAATAAATGATACTGAAAAATATGCCACAATAAATGTATAAAAATCACAAATAAAAAAAGTTCTCCAATTGTGACCATAAAACACAACTGACTGACTAACTGACTTGAACAGTCTGCAGAAACACGCGTTTGAAATGACCGCTTTGTATACAAAAGTTAAAAAAAAAAAAAAAATAGCAGAATCCGAAAAGGAGTAATAACAACAAAATAAAATTAAATCTGATTACTGCATTGAATGCAGCTAATGTTCGATGATCTCTGGCATAAGCCAAGCTGTCTGTCATAAAATACACTGGGTGCGACATTTTTCAGAGTCTCAACATAAAATAAAATTTAAGTGTCTTGCGGCAAGGAAATTTTGCAGTACGTTATGTCGGTTCCTAAGAATTTACTTTTCAATCATTTATTTAAAACTAACTAACAAACGTATTCAACTAAACACACAGATCACTATGAATGCGAATGCAAAAGGTTTAAGGATCTTGAAGTCAGTGTTGTCTCTTTTACCTTAAATGTGTTAATATCAATCACAAAATGATTAATTAGATGTAAGATGAGTACAAAGTAGAGTACGAAATTAAGATCTACAGAAAGGCAAACGCAAAGAAGATGACTTATGAGCAACATTTATTTTGCTTTAAAGTTTATTGTTTAAGAATTAAGATATCAGCAAAAGATAAAAATGTATATTTTGTTTATCTACAAAGAAAAGAGCTTAAGTTTCTATAAAAGTTATAATAATATTTAGTTAAGAAAATTCCACGATAGTGACTGTGGTGAATTAAATTATTATAAGGATATAGTTTTACTCTCAATAATTCTCTGTTAAACTTCAATGAAATGGGAAAAATTATAGTTTTTTAGAAATATATCTACGTTACCCAATTGTTTATTTACAGAATTTTTTTTTAAATAATAAGCAATTGTCTAAATGTCTTAATCGATTCCAAGTCAGTTTTAGCAGAGAAGTTTAAATTTTAAGTTTAAATTTTTCTATGGTGTTAAAATCCTTGACAAGGTTATCAAAACCAAGTATTAAACGGAAATTTATTATCATCCTATTGCATTTGAAATCTAAAGTTTTTATGAGCTTGAACTAAAGTTATTCTGCTGCTTGCGTCAAAAATTTTGTTTCAATCGGCCTAGAGAAGAAAATCATTATTCGAAGGTTATGATAAATATTTAAAAGCAAAAAAAAACCAAAAAATTGCTGATTAGAGCAATCTTCTAAAAGAAAAGCGAAAAAAAGAAAGAAAAGAAACTTATGGGAGAATCCAACAAAACTTTAAAATTTTAATATTTTTTTGTTAAGCTTTATATTATTGGAATAATTTTGTTTCTCAATTTCAAGTTACAAAAGCTTGACGTTACACAATTCCTCCAATACTGGTCTTATTAGGGTGGCATGTCATAGTGTCGAAGGTCATAATGTACATGGACTTTATGTCGCACTCAAATAAACGTCATGGTTTTCATTTGGTACACGCAAACAAAAATCATGGTTGTGATATGGTCATAATAATCATAATATGTTCTTTGTAATGTTGTTATGTTGCAGAGAACAAATTATTGTTGTTTTCGACAATACTTCAGTCACGGTAAACACGTTTTTGTTGATATATAAACATTAAATGGTTACTGTGTACACAAAATACAACATGGTTGGTGTAATGTAAAAGAATTTAAACCACAACCAAACTTTTATAACTTATTAAAAAAATATATATATATTTAACCATAATATTTTTCTGATGATCAGAGTATGATTAAAAGCAAATCAAATTTTGTTTGCGCTTAAAAATATTTTGTTTCAGGTCTTGACAGAATGCTTTTCTATCAGTTTAGCAATTTTTTGTTAGCTAAAATTTGTAATTGTTTTTATTGCTAAAGAAAATTAAAAATTTATGTATAAACAATTAAAAATAATATACAATATATGAAAACCAATAAAAAGGGAAGCAAATATGTATGTATGTAATCTTGTAAAAATTATATTTGTGTTTTAAGCACAATTGTGAAACAATTTACATTTTTTCACTTAAATAATTGCCTTTTTTTAGATTTATGTTTTTCAATAACGTTAATGACAAATCAATAATAAGTTAAACAATGAATAACTAAGTCTTTTATATTAGGAAATATTTGCACTTGCGAGACTATATTATAATGCAACTCTATAACATGACAATTTCAACCATATTTTGTTTTATTTTGACCACCTAATGTTTATATTTTACCATAATTATTTTTAGATTTTACCATGTTATTGTTATGCTAGACAACAATATGGTTGCAAGACCAGCTTTATTATTAAGTGGAACAATACTATGATTTGTTCACAACCGTATAATACAACCATAATATGTTGCTCTTAGATTATGGTTACCTCAACCATGTTTTTTCTTTGCGTGTATGGACATGGTGTCACTCATGAAAGTGTCATAACTTTTACACTTAAAAAAACAACAGCTTCGCTTACCAAAGATTTTCTGCATAGCCCGCCCCCGACCGGGCGCAAGGATCTTTTCCTCTATGATATAACCAACACCAATGGCATTATGTCCTTAGACGTTATGGCATGCTACAAAAATATCTTTTTTACTTTAAAGTAACCATTTGTAGAGAAAAAGTTATAAGATATCGTAAACAAATACCAAATTATTCGAACTCGCTTACATGATAACAAAAACGTAATAACCTGCAAACATGGCTAAGTATATCGTGGTTTTTATTGTGTTTAGCACAGACCTCTAGGTTTAGCGTATCTCTCAACTAAAGGAAAAAAATTTTAGTTTAATATTTATTTTATTTTAGTTAAGGTCTGTCAAGATTTTTTTGTATATAGGATCTATTGATAGAATTTTTGATGGGTCTGTTTATAATATAATTAGAGTTGCATTCTGAGTTTCATATTTCTAGAGAAAGATTCGTAAGAATCGCGGTTTTAATTTTATTTATTTTTTTAAAGAAATCCGAACATCCTTTTATTTTCAAAAAGTACTTAAAACTTGAATTTTAAAGGCATGTTACACATTCCGATCGGAATGGTTTAAATACCTTTTCAACAATTTTGTTTAGGTTTGTTTTAAAGTTTACAAATTCGGATCACTTTCGTTTATATAAAAAAGTACGAAATCTTTACATTTAAACTTAAATATGACAATATTGGGCACACCAAAGTATGAAACGTGACTCAAAGGAAACAACAAAGCAAATAAAAAATAAATAGCTTCACGACCATCAAGAATTCGTTCAAGAGCTCCAAAAACTCCAACCTGGTTTTACTCCTTACTTCCTGAAAAAAGAATCGAAGGCAAATATTTCAATGTTTGCCTTCGATTTTATAGGATTCCCTTTCGTTGTCGTTTATATTATTTTCACCATACGCCTTCGAATTATGATAAGACTTCTTTTCAGCCTTCCCTTGGTGCTCCGGAGAAGTTCCACCTACTATTCTGTTAAATATAGTAATATAAGAAAATATTAAGAAAATGCTTAAAGAATACACACACATTGTCCAATATAGTTTTATAAATAAAAAATATAATCACTTCTTTCTTTATTCCTTTATTTAAAATGCTTAAAAAGTTCGACCAATAATTTTATAAATTTAAAACAGTAAATTTTATATAAACTTCAAAATCCAACTGCAAGTCCATAATTATTATCTATCTGAAACGTTTTTAAAATTATTACTGCCGTATTAAAATATATTTGAAATGTATTTTAAGACTAATTTGTATAGAAAATTTGTCATAAAACACATTTAAACATTATTTTATTATTTATAAATATGGAAGTTATTCTATAAATTTTTGTTATTAAAGAAAATGACTCTCTTTAATACTCAAGAAAATATCAATTAACTTGCTTCAATTCAAACAACACTTATTTGTCATTAATATTTTTCAACTTATATAAAAATTTGTATCTTTTAATTATTTTATAATCGAGCCAATTATCATTTTAAAATTATCAATTAACAAAGAAGATCTCACTGCGTACTGCAAGTATATAAAGAAAAATATAAAAATGACTTTTAGGCTGAAATGATTTTGCAACAATTATTTTAATTTTTATAATAAACTTAACAATAACTTGAACACGGCAGTTGTTGTTCATTTATAAATACCAGCCAGCAACAATAATAATAATAACAGATAAATTGCCGCCGATATGAATGACAGAAATATGCAATTCAATACAGCAAAAGGTTTATTAACCAGAAGACTCTGGACACAATTTAATACCCACTCTCTAAAGGCCAAAACGTAGAATTAAAAAAATTTACCTCCGAGGCAGCCATTATTTTTATAAACTGTATAAAACGCCATAACTAAAAATATAAATATGAAAAAATAATTCTACTTTACAAAACGAGAAACGAAAAAAAAAGCAAAGGCAATAAATATTGCATTACGAAGAATGAGTGCCTACAACTGCATAAAGCATTTTTGCCATTTGTCTCGAAATATTTTGTACAAAAAACATCAATTTACAACGATTTGCAATCAAACTAACGAACACTTTATGTTGCAACTACATCACTCATACTGTTGCACGACCATGGAAAGTCACAAATCAATACAATTTTTAAATGCAACCAATAAAATTGTGGCAAATCTTATGCTTCATCAGTTGTCTGCAAACGGTGAACAAGAGCTAAAAATACTAAACGAAAGAAGTATTGATTGCACCGAGCCATACACACACACACACACAGCAAACTATCAATTCGTCGCCAATTGTGGGGTTCACTTGAAATGGAGAAAAATTAAACAGTTAAATTACTTGCATTTGGAATTAAAGACAGGGTGGAGTTAGGAGAACTTAAGAGTATAATTTTGTTTTCTGAGTTTTTTATTTTTGTTTTTGTTTTTGATTTACTTTTGATTTCCAATTGTATTCAGTAATGGCTGATTTAGGCTTCGCTAGATGTGAAATACATTTGCATAGTTTTTCATCTGTATTTAATGCATTCAGCCGCGGGCAACATTTTGTAGTCAATTACAAATATGTATAAATTGTTATGATGTTTAATGTGTGATAGGGTTACCAAATACTTGGACTTTATTCAATATGTAAATACATTCAATTTTACTAAAATAAATAACAAAATATATTCAAGTCTACGTGCCTTAAGTAAATTAAAAGCAATTAGTAAAATAAAAGAAAATTTCGTAAAATCAGCGGACTCACTTCGACCGTTTTTATACCCTTCACCACAGGTGGAAAAAGGGTATATCTAAGTTTGTCATTCCGTTTGTAATTACAATATCCATTTCCGGCCCCATAAAACATATATGTTCTGACATCTTATGCATAGCGAAGTAGATTGAGCGAAGTCCGTCGTTGAAATAAACTTTGCCAAGGCACTAGATGAGCTAGAGAAAATCTAAATACGTCGATCGATCAGATATAGTTTCGAAAATTTTGATTTTGAAAATCAGCATGCTCGGTCCATATCCTTCGAGGCAGCCGGAAAAAGATCACTTCTGCATTTAATTTTTTCATAACATTTGGAACAAATCTATTTGAGTGAAGTAATGCCAATAAAAAAAAAACAAATATATCGGGCAATAGAGAATTAAAAAACAAAAACATTAAACTTTTAAACTTTTTTTGAAAAATATATGATTGTCCACCATTTTATTTAAAATATAAATTAAAATATCAATATGGGTATCAGGTTAGAACTTTTGAAAAGATCTTTAAGAAAATACTAAACTTTTTCAAATTCTAATTTTTTTTTTTTGGTATTTTTTAATTGTCAGTAATCCCAATATTTGTTTTTGATTGGAGTTTCTTCACTGAAATTTTTAAATACCACGAAGAATAAATAAAATTCGGCATAGCCGAATAAAGCACTCTTACTTGTTATGATGTAAGTTTCACTAATTTCATGTGTCGTTTTCCTTACAAGGCACAGTGTCACGAGGTTGGTAAAAATGGTTAAAGTCAATGTTTAATTTTTTTTTTATTTTTCAACACTTGGGTTAGTAGATATCTAAAATATCTTCTTCAAATGTTTACAAATTTTAAAGTTATAGTGGTTCAAAGTTAAGGTTTGTGTTCAGCATACGAAATTTGTGGGTAAATCCCAAATTTTATGTTCGTTTATAATATAAAGAATTTAAGTATTTGAATATAACGGCTGCTAAAATTTGTAACAGAGTTTTAAGTAATGCTTCTAGTTATAATTACAACAATGTTTTTGTTTATAAATATTGATCATTAGTGAGATAACGTTAGATAGATAGATAGTAGTAATGCATTTTCAAGAATTTTTTTAGCAACCGTAAACTTTCGTATCAGAATTTAAAAGAAAGTAGAAATAACACTTTTTCTGCTTTTTTTTTTTTTGTATTTTGTAGCTATAAGTATGTATTTTCGTGTATTTAAAATACGCTTAACTTTTTTTTTAATCGTTGAGGTGTAACTAAATTTTTTGTAACTATCTACGAGTTTTTAGTTTAGTATAGAGTCATCTAAATATATGTTTTAGAAAATATATCCATAAGAAAGAAATGGAAAGAGGTCTTTATATTTTTCAAAAAACGAAATTAAGGGAAAATTGAGAGCTTACGAAAAAATACTAAACAAATAAAAAAATACGAAGGCCTCGTTAAATTTTTTATTTTATACGAGGGCTGCTATATATATTTCTGGCCTGGCAACACTGAGTGCTGCCAAGTGCAATCTGACATTTCCATTGGAAAGTTTGTCATTTTTAAGCATAATCGTACTCAAAACGTTTTGACGTACGACCATTATTTGTGTTTTTAACAGTGATTTGAAAAAATTAATATAGAAAAAAATGGAATTAACTCGTGAACATTTTCGTGCCATCATTTTTCACAACTTTCGACGTGGATTATCACGACAAGAGTGCACTGATGAACTTAAATCTTTGTATGACGATGAAGCACCATCCTATAGCACTGTGAAAAAGTGGTATAATGAATTTAATCGTAGCCGAAGATCGCTTAAAGACGAATTCCGTGAAGGTCGTCCAAAAACGGCTGTTGTGCCAGAGAACATTGATGCCGTGCGTGAACTCATAATGCAAGATCGACATGCGACATACCGAGAGATAGAGACATCCTTGGACATTTCTTCCACCAGCATACATTAGATACTGCATGAACACCTGGCCGTAAAAAAGGTTTGTTCTCGTTGAATCCCGCACAATTTGAAAGCCGCTCAAAAAAAAGGCTCGTGTCGATTGGTGCAAAGAAATGTTGCAATCGTATGATTGCGGTGCTTCAAAAGACGTTTATAAGATCGTCACAGGTGACGAATCATGGATCTATGCGTATGAGCCCGAAACGAAACAACAATCGACCGTGTGGGTCTTCAAAGACGAGCAAAATCCAACGAAAGTTGTTCGTGGAAGAAGCACTTCGAAGCAAATGGTCGCCTGTTTCTTCGGCAAAACTGGTCATGTGGCGACTATTCGGCTTGAGCAAAGTAGGACGGTCACTTCTGAGTGGTACACTACAATTTGTTTGCCTGAAGTCATCGGAGAAATTCGAAAAACCAACAAGAGAAGACGAATCATTGTTCACCATGACAATGCGAGCTCTAACACATCGGCTCAAACCAGAGCGTTTTTGACCGGCCAAAACATCGAATTAATGGGTCATCCGCAGTACAGCCCTGACTTGGCACCTAATGACTTCTTCTTGTTTCCGCACATCAAGAAAAAAATGCGTGGTCAACTATTTTCGTCGCCAGAAGAAGCTGTTGACGTGTTCAAAAACGATGTTTTAGAGGTGTCTCAATCGGAGTGGAAAAAGTGCTTCCACAACTGGTTTGAGCGCATGCAAAAGTATATAAATCATGCTGGAGAATACTTTGAAAAACAATAAAACCATTTTTGATTATAAATATTCGCATTTTCACTATTAGGCCAGAAATATATAGAGCAGCCCTCGTAGTTTTATTATTTTTTATTTAAAATTTAAAATGTTTTGGCTATCCATTATGGTTTAAATGATGAGGCAATATGTGTGAGTTTAAAATAAAAAAGACATACGTGAAAAAACGCATCTATTTGGGGACACCCTGTAATTTTTAACTTAATTATGTTTTATTATTTTTTATAGTGGACATTGCAATACCAACTCTCTTTAAATTTCCTACGCCTAGTTATTACTGTTCTAGACTTAGTCACCTCTAACAGACGGCTAAACATTGTCGCCTTATTAATAAGGTTACGTTTATATTCTTTCAGTAAAAAACTCAAAAAAAATTTTTTCTAATCAAATTTTGTTCATTCACCAAAAAATAAACATTATTATAAAATTTGCCAATTTATATTAGAGATATGCAAATTAAATTAAAAAAAAAATTTTTAAACTGATTTTCATTTTTAGTAATTTGAGGAATTTTTAGAATTTATTAAGCTGTGTTGAATCGACTAATTCCAAATGCCTTAATATCAAGCTAAATCGATTATTTGCTTATCGCAAAGTACTAGAAATTTATTCGGTAATACAACCATATAAAAAATATAAAAATAACACTGGCAACTCTATTTCCTACAAATGTGCTTGGAAACATATCGTTTTGGATCCTTCATCTTTATTACTTTAAAACCAAATGATATTTTAAAACGGTTTATAAATAACTTTTAAATTTTTAAAAATAAAAAACTCAAATCTACTTAAATATCAAATTGATATTTTTTATTTTTTTCTTATAAATTTATTATTTTCAAATTGATTGTCTTCTAACCAAATCCCCTTAAACATGAAACCTATAATTTCGAAAGTTCTCTGAACAACAAATTGTTATAAAAAAATACAATATTTAATTCTGCAAAGTGTTTTTTTTTTCTTAGTCTTTTTCTTCTTAAAATTTGAAATGTATAGAAAAGTCTGAATAACAAAATTTTGAAAAGATTTCCATCAGCACGTTTTAACAATCATTGTCGAAAAACCTCACAATTTTAAAAGATCACCAAAAGATCATTTATTGTAAAATTATATAATTTGCTGTTGTTGTTGTTGAGTAATTTTGTTGCAGTTTTTGTTTGAAAGCCATTGATAAATTTTAAATTATTGATTATAATGCAAGATGGGGCATGAATGCTTGAAAATTAAATGTTGCCAATTGGATTATTTTATTTTTTCATTTTTTTTTTCTTATTATTTTCTTAACTGTAATTTAAAATTAAGTTTTTGTACGAGTTATTTAATAAATTTAAGATTATTATACACAATGAGGATGAATTTTTAAAAAATTGAGAAACTGATTGAAAGGTGAATACGTATGCATCAAATAGCAATATAAACAATCTTTTTCAACGGTTGGTCAATATATCTTTACTAAGTTATAGAGCACTAAAATGCTTAAATAAACATGATTGGTAATTTTTGGGAATAGTGTGTATGTAAATCGAGCTCTTTGAAATCGACAGTTTTAAATATTAAAACCAACAAAATACCTGAAAACAAAAGTTCATGAAAGTTTGGACTCTTGTTCGCTTAGGACTTTTTCACTAAGATCTTGTTAAATTTCTTTCTCGGCATTTTCCTGTTATAAAAATATGGATCTACCGTTATATTCCGAAGATAAATAAATTGCAGTGTATTCTATCAGCTATTTTGCAAAGATACATCAGGGTGTGCTTAAAGATGCACTTAGCGTTTAAAATATTTCTCTCTTTCCAAATTAATATAAGAAAATCTGTCTACAGGAAACATCTTCGCATAAAATATTACAAACTTTAGCAAATTTGCCAGCATTCTGCTCTGTTCTGTTGCTTATCTGTGCAACAAAACTGTTCTTTATGAAATTTGTTATTTGGAATCATTTTTAATAAAATCTACCACAAATTCTAATAAAATATACCACAATTAAAATATATAAGCTTGTGATTTTTAGGATTCCCTTGTAGAAAAAAGTTTTTGAACCTAAAAAATTTTCCGTTGAATTAAATTTGGAATTTACATACATTTTTAATTAATTCAATTATTTATTTAATAAATATTGAAGCAACTAATTTTCTAATTGAATTCATGGTTGAGTCAATTACATATTTATTATTTGTAAAATTATTTTGGGAATTTTTATAATATTATTTATTATATTATGCTAATATCCCATATTATTTTCAAATAAAAATGCAATTTATTTGTAGCAGGTATCTATACGTATTTCGCCGGTAAGTATAAAAACCTCTAAAACAACATGAGAGTTATTTTTGAAGCCAATACAGAAATGTTAAAACTTTAACAAAAATTACCAACAAACGAACCACGTTTTTATTTTTGCTTACATTCCCTTCTGCGTTAGGTTGGTTACATGCCGACTCTTAATGGAGACGTAAGGTGTATTAAAAATAAAAACAACACAGTTATTTTTTTAAATTTCTCAAGAGAAAGAAAAAAACATAACAGTGATGCCAACAGTTTGCACGAGCAATTGCATATAATTTTTATATGGCTTTAGCAACCGGCGAAATATGTATAGATACCTGGTATTCCAAACCAACAAATAAATTGCATTTTTATTTGAATATAATATGGGATATTATCATAATATAATAAATAAAATTACATATTTAATTACAAAATCAGAAACAAATTTTCTAACTAAATAATTAATTAAATTAAAAACCTAAGTAATTTTCAATCTAGATTGAAAAAAACAGTTAATCGGCGCAAAGATATTTTTTTGTGTAATCAAGTGTCTTAGTTGAAAATCTAATCGATCGTATATTTTTATACCCTTCACCACAAAAAGTGGAAAAAGGGTATATATAAGTTTGTCATTCTGTTTGTAATTTCTACAATATCCATTTCCGACCCCATAAAAAATGTATATTCTGGATTCTTATGCTTCTTCGATTGAGATATGTCCGTCTGTCCGTCCGCATTCTGGTTAAAATCAACTTTGCCAAGACACTGGATGAGCTAAAGAAAATAGAGGTGCTATTGAAAAATCAGCAAGATCGGTCCATGATCTTCGAGGCAGCGGGCAAAACTCCACGCCTGCCTCTAATTTTTCCATATCATTTAGAACAAATCTAGTTTAGAGAAGTAACTTCAACAAAAAAAAAATATATGAGGCGATAGAGAATTAAAAATAAGAAAAAAACATCACGTGAAAAACTGGAAAAATATTTTCCGAGTTCTGGGCCTCTGAACATAAAAAGTACGATAATGCATCACATTTTTTAAGATATCATTTAAAAGGTTTTTAAAAGATTTTTTAGGAAATACTAAAATTTAAAAAAAAAATGCTTAATCCATTAGGAGCCAATGACATTTTTATGTAAAATTATAGTATATATATATATATATATATATTTTTTTTTTTTAATTCTGTCACCTCAATATTTACATATATGGTGATTCGGCATAGCCGAATATCGCTTTCTTTCTTGTTTATAAGTTAAAACTTCCACTAAATAAAAAGTTGTTAACGTAAAAATAAACCAAAAATAAATCAGTGTTATAAGCAACTGGATAATTTTTAATTCGCCTTATTAACCAACTAATTTCGTACATAAGAATACGAGGAAGAGGTTTTTAAACACTTTAACAGTTTCTTCTGGCGACAAAAATCGTTGACCACGCATTTTTTTCTTGATTTGCGGAAACAAGAAGAAGTCATTAGGTGCCAAGTCAGGGCTGTACGGCGGATGACCCATTAATTCGACGTTTTGGCAGGTCAAAAACGCTCTTATTTGAGCCAATGTGTGAGAGCTCGCATTGTCATGGTGAACAACGATTCGTCTTCTCTTGCTGGTTTTTCGAATTTCTCCGATGACTTCAGGCAAACAAATTGTAGTGTACCACTCAGAAGTGAACGTCCTACGTTGCTCAAGCGGAATAGTCGCCACATGACCAGTTTTGCCCAAGAAACAGGCAACCATTTGCTTCGAAGTGCTTCTTCCACGAACAACTTTCGTTGGATTTTGCTCGTCTTTGAAGACCCACACGGTCGATTGTTGTTTCGTTTCGGGCTCATACGCATTTCTTTGCACTAATCGACACGAGCCTTTTTTTGAGCGACTTTCAAATTGTGCGGGATCCAACGAAAACAAACCTTTTTTACGGCCAGGTGTTCATGCATTATCGAATGTATTCTGGTGGAAGAAATGTCCAAGGATGTCTCTATCTCTCGGTATGTCGCATGTCGATCTTGCATTATGAGTTCACTCACGGCATCAATGTTCTCTGGCACAACAGCCGTTTTTGGACGACCTTCACGGAATTCGTCTTTGAGCGAGCTTCGGCCACGATTAAATTCATTATACCAATTTTTCACAGTGCTATAGGATGGTGCTTCATCGCCATTCAAAGATTTAAGTTCATCAATGCACTCTTGTCGTGATAATCCACGTCGAAAATTGTGAAAAATGATGGCACGAAAATGTTCACGAGTTAATTCTATTTTTTTCTATATTAATTTTTTCAAGTCACTGTAAACAACACAAATAATGGTCGTACGTCAAAACGTTTTGAGTACGATTATGCTTAAAAATGACAAACTTTCCAATGGAAATGTCAGATTGTACTAGGCAGCACTCAGTGTTGCCAGGCCAGAAATATATATAGCAGCCCTCGTATATGCAAGAGATTTAACTGAGTTGTTTGTAAAATTAAACAGAAACTGCGTTAAAAAATTCATAAACTCATTTTTCATTCTCTTCATAATCTTTATTACAAAAATACAATTACGCACTAGAAGTTTGCAAGTGTTTCTTAAGCGCTTTTATGTATGAATGTGTGTTAAGTTATTTTCGATTTGACACTTTTGCACCTTTTAGATCTGTGTGTTGTAATTATGTATGTTTTATTAACACCGTAAATATTCATTTCTCTTACGTTGCAATGAAAAAGATTTATTGCCATTTTAAGGCCATTTAGATAAGAAATGCATTAAATATTTTTACAGCCATTTAAATTTACTCTGGATGTAAAATACACTAAAAAAAACTCGGTAGTGTAAAATAAAAACTGGTTTATTTTTGACAAATATTCATTAGATTTTATTTTATTTCGAAAGAAAACCAAAAGAATTTATTTTTTTAAAGGGTGTAAAATAAAATTTTTTATTATAAAGTTGTTTAATAAACCATATTTATATTTTTGGGTAATTTTCTTAGCACTTTGTTAATGTTTAGGTTTAAAGGTTTTAAAATACGATTGCAGTTATTTCAAATAAACGTAAATAAATGTGTTAGACTGACTTCGCATCTCTCTCAATTATTGCCTTTCCTTTCTATTTTGTTGTTGTTTTCTTTTCATGCTTTTAAACCTTGACAGTCCTTTACTCTTTTTATTTTGAAATTCATTGAACAGCATTTTCCTTTTTGAATTCGCAAACTATTGTTTTAATGATGGCGCCAGCCACACTTAAATTTAAGTCAATATTTAATCTTGATTCTATACCTTCAAGAAATGGCAAACAAAAGAAAATTGCACCGAAAAACCTTTAGCAAATGACACTGAAATTAAGATCCCTGCAGGCAGTGAACGAATTGTGACCACTACTGACTGACACTTGTAAAAATACAAACTATAACAAGATTAAACGCCTTAAACTTATTATAAGAGAAAGGAAGTAGAGAATTAAAAAAAAAGAAAACTGTTAAATGAAAACAACAGCAGGATCTGCCTGCTTTTTTTAGTGTGCAGACATCTCAAAGGGAGTGTGTTTGAGTTAATCTCAATATGTCCTGATCTTTTGCGAACAACACTGAGGCTTTAAGGGGAGTGACTTTTTAAAAACATTATTTTTTTTTTGTATAAGAAACACAACTAGGTGCGAAATTTTAATAGTTTCGTTCAATTGACAGTTGGAAAAAATTAAAAAAAACACAAACAAAACCAAAAAGAAAAGGTTCGCATCCTTTAATTGGAAAGGCATACGGTGACTTGGCTGTTTTTCTTTTTTTATTTGTTTCTTAATGATTTTTATTTTTTAAACATGATGTTATCTATATATATTTTGAAACTATTAAGGCTGCAAAAAAACCAAGTTAAAGATGAAATGGAAGCTAAAAAATGATTAATTGCAAAACAATTACTTGCTGTTTTTTTTTTAATTTTTTTATTTTTTTTTTGTCTTAGTTTATGTTAGTGCACATGGCGTTTTTTAGGAATTTTTTTTAACAACTGTTGTATAATTTTTGAATGGCAAATTTTTAAGCATGTTCTTACTTTATAGTTTTCAACGGTTTTTATTGTTTTTTTGAAGATGGATTTAGTTCTTAGTTTATTTTTTTTTTTGTAAAATTTTTAATTTTTAAGTTTTCTCAACTAATAACTCAATACGAATTATAACTAATTCATTTGCTTGTAAAACCAAAATAGTTCGATTAATAATTAAATTCAGGGTTGAAATTTGAAAAACTTTCTCTAACGTAAAAAAGAAACATATGAATATGAAGTTGTTATTGTTTCAATAATTTTTATTGTTTAATAATTTAATTCATAATTAATATTTTTTAAAAACGGTGTAAGTCCAAAAAAAAAAAAAAAAAAAAAAAAAAAACAAAACAAAATTCGTCTAACTAATATGTTCGAAACGATCGCGTAATAATAAAAAAATTTTATATTTAAAAATCTTACTAAAATGACTATCGGAAGTCCATAGCAAATTTTAAAACAGTTTATTTCCATAACTGCATTTGTAAAATTAAAAAAAAATGTATGTAAAATTCCAAAAGATAATTAAAAATACACACAAAAAAAGATTGGTAAAAATTCGATTAATATGTTTAAAATTTAATTACAAGTACAATAATTGGTGTTTACTATTAATAAATTATAATATTGATTTATTTTTTATATTAAAAGCCAACAAATGATATTTTCCACTTAATGTTGGTTGTAACACCGCTTGATATAGTAAACCTGACCAATCTGTGTTTTTACTAAAATCTATTCTGTTAAATGGATAATGCAACCAAACTTTTCCAGCACATTATTACTGAAAACCAAATTGTGTTAGTTAGAATCATAATAATGAAATGGGAAAATTTTTGACATAATAAATATAAAATTGGTATAAATTATACAAAAAATCAACAATATTTTAGTTTAAAATTACAAAGATGGAAAGTGGTAAAAAGTTCTCCAATATTGTTGAATGGTAAGTTCAAAATTATCTCACAAATGCAATTGCAAATAAAAATAATTTTAATGTGTTTGGTACACTTCGCAGCGGCAAAACGTACGGTATGGGATGACAAGTTAAAGAACCTCTGTGGAAAAGGAGGAATGATGTAAAGGAAGGACTGAATTCATGGTTCGAATCATGAAATTATTGAAGTATAATCTTATTCCTCTAATTTATTTTTTTTAATAAAAAAAATATTATATTACTTTTATAATTCACAATAATATTTTTTAGTCACTTTAGTATTATATTTTTAAACAGTTTTGAGTGCCATATTCGTTCAGTTATTACAATCGAATTCAAGATAATACACACAGCCGACAAAATTCGATTGGCAACAAATTCGGTTCTCACAACGAATTTCTTTTCTCTGTGTAATTCTTAAAAAAAACGACTTCGAAATAGACATGTTGTTTCTTTTATTGCTGACACAGTAAAACAAAACTTTTTTAAATTCTTAGAGTTAGTCTATAACTGTTAAAAAAATTGCTCATATACATCAAATTACATCATTTATTAGGGCACACTTTAATATCTAATTTCAAATATTTATATTTGTTTTTATATTGAATATTGACATTCTGTGTTATTTTCAAATGTTTTTATATAACGGTTTTGAAGATAGGGTCATATATGACAAATTACATTTGTTATAAGGACCCCCTTTAATTTTTAATTTTAATATAGGTTCCTTGTAAATTTCAGCTGTCTGTCTATAACAGTTCAAAAGTTTGGCGTCTTACATTAAACAACATCAACTATAGGGACAACCCTTAATTTTCCAATTCAAATTTTATAATTGCTGTTATAGCGGACTGAACAAAACACTTCAAAATTTTGGTCACATAGACCAAATTTCAAAACTTATTGGGACGCCCTTTTATTTATAATTTTGAATGTTGGTACTTGTTATTATTATGATCATAGTAATAAACATTCTGTCCAATATTCAGTTTTTGTCTCTAACGATTCGAAGCATAGGCCTATATTAGTAAATTTAAGTCACCTATGGGGACACCCTTTAATTTTTAGATTAATTTTTGTATTAATTTTTACTATTGCGAGCTATAGCAGTACGCAGTTTTTATTAAGTCTCAAAAAAGTGCCCTTTACGTTTCACGTAAAAAACATGTTTGTTGTATGGGGAAACCCTTTAATTTTTAAGATTACGAACTCTTTTTAAAACAGGACCAATCTGTAAGTATAATCTATCAAAAACAAATTTTTTTTAAATCGGTTCAAAAATGACTGAGTTCTGCAGGCACAAACATTAAAAAGCAACATTCAGAAGAATTGGTAACTTCCTTCTTATTTTGAAGTCGTCCAAAGGGACGAGGGAAACAAGCGCTTTTGTTTAAAATAATAGAGAACTGGATCAACACACAGATACCGTATTTTATGTCTATTTTATGTTCTATTTAATTCTAATCACAAGCTGCTCTAAAATACTTTCACCTTTTAAATACAATTATCCAAACAAAACAAAAAAAAAGTTCTTTACAAATGTTTAGTTTTCCTTAAAAAAAACTATTTTTATTTTCAACAACAAAAGTTGAATTCCCAGCATGAATTAAAAATGGTTTAAATATATTTTATGTATTTAATTTTATAGCCACAAGCGTTATTTGTACAACAAACACTTCAAATAATTCTAAATTTTATTGTATTAAAAGAATGCTTTGAATTACATTTTAGCAGTTACAAAAGGATTCCTACTGTTTTTCTACAGTGTGTGTGAGTGTGCGTGTGTGTGTTCTAATTATTCCACCTATTGATTGAAATAAATTTTGAATGAAATGTCAGTATTTCATAGCATATGGACACGTGTTACATTGTATTGAGTAAAAGTGTTGAATTAAACAAAATACATTATTGATTGACTTGATAAAATGATTGTTTAAAACTATTGATATTGAAATTATTAGTGATCATTTGGATGGGTGTGTGTAGCCACACTTCTTGTGCTCTAATAAATAGACCCAAAAAGTGTATCTAAAAAACGAAACAGAAACAGCGAAACTAATATAATTGGACATTTGCATAACAGATGTACAGCATATTAAATGGAAATGGAACATAAGAAAAACTTCATTTTAATGATTGTTTTGTGGTCAAGTTAAATCATATTTGTGACAGCTACAATGAAAAAAAAAAAAATAAAAAATAATAATTTGTGTTGATACGTGGTTTTTACTTTTAAAAAATGAAAATTTAATTTTTTATTAATAATCTTAAAATAAAATGTTACAAATTTAATCATCTAAATTTGATAACATTTTCTTGAGTCATTTGAATTCTAGTCCTGTGTTCATCTAGTTGCCTCAAAAACCAAAAAAGCACAAAAATAGTTTTCATTGTGATTCTAAATATTTATTATTATGCAATCATTTATATTTTTTAACTTCTTGAAATAAATTTAAAATGCAGACACATTTACTCCATAAAGGTACTGCCAAACAACATAAAAGTCCATTTGGCTTATGAATCATTAAAAGCAAAAGGCGTTTCGGGTTTTGCCACAAGTTTCGTACAATGTTGTAAAAACTTACAATGTTGTTGAATTACAATAAAAAAAAGAAAAAGTTGTTGGTTTGAATATTATTATGCTTAATCGCAAAATTTATATTTTTGTTGTTGTAAATATGAATTATTTATTGAATTGTTTCCATTTGGCATTTTTTAGAAATTAAATTTTTTTTAAACTTAAACAGAAGTATATGGGATTATTTAAAAGGATAATATTCAGTTATTATACACATAATAACAGCTTGAACCGACTTATTGTTTCTTCTTCACGGTGGAGGCAAAGTTGTCCTTTACTTTCAGACCAAACTTATTTGTAGAAAATTTGCAAAGATGTAATATATTTTTTCCTGTACTGAAGACTGAATAGAACCTGGCGAGATGAGAAATGAAGTATTGCAAGGGGCTCAGAAATCAAGCTGTGAGGTTGTTAGTGTGCAGCATTGGCTTTCGCTGGACTATTCCCAAACAGCAAAGCGACAAGCTCATGATTAAGGGAATTACTATTAACTGGCAAACGGAAATCATTGAATAGGATAAACGAAAGAGGACCAAAGCAGTAATAGTTTATATTAGCTAAATTCTTGAAGTATGTCATATATTTTAACAAAACTCTTTAATAACACAAAGCATATATTGGCAATTCATGCAAGTTGCATCGTTAAATCTTTATAAACTTAAAATAATTTAAGACAGATTTAAGAATAGTATTGTTAAAAACCGACTTTGAAACAGATTTTAACTATATATCTACAAATGTTTAAAAATATGGCAACATGCATCATATTACATTAACTATTGGAGCACTCTTTAATTTCCAAATCAAATTTTAGTCTTGTTGTTATAGCGGACGTAGTAAATTTCTGTCTTACTTTTAAGTGATATATTGAATAATGTACTCAAAAGGGCTCGCATAATATTTCAGATAATAAAAAGTGGCAAACGTTTTATATTTAATTGAATTTAAAGAAAGTAAACTTAATTATGATCGTAGACTTTCTTAATGTTCAGTTTAGTGGTTTTAATAATTCTAGATTTAATTCAGAAGAATTTTTAATATTTCCTTACGAAAACTAAAATCAAAACTAATGACTGTAAAGATAATTATGTACAATCTTGTTTAATGAGGTTCTAGTGACGTAATTGACTACTTTTGATGTCCGTTTTATTTTAATATTATACTCTTTATATTTTTATTCATTTTCAAGTTTATTGACTTTAATTGTACTTGATTCTTTCAAATTTAAATATATTATGATATGCTCGTGAAACTAAAAAATAAAAGTTACTACTGCAAAGAAAGCATATCCATACGACCATTTCGCTACTGACATTGGAAAGCATTCAAAAGCCTTTTATACAAAAATACAGTAACTATTGAGAAACAATTTTCATTTTATCTTTAATTTTTCTACATAAGGGTTGCCATTGGAAACCTCTCATATGTATTTGAAAGATTATAATTTACTTATTTGTTATTTTTTAATTTTTGTTTTTTTCTTTTAAATAATTTAAAGTTTTTTGAAAAAAACTCCAATGTAAAAGTATCGACATGTTGATTCTCGAAATCGAGTATTTTACTGAGACCTCGGTTTTTAACAATCACTTTGAATTTCTACAGAATTTCCCTTTTATATTGAAATGTCGGAACTTTAGTAAAATTTGTTTTTTTTGTTGTTTTGGGCCAAACACTGCTTTGGAAGTGATTTTTTCCAACAATTTTGTGGTCAAATCTAGATTTTAAAATAACTTTTTTGTAAACATTTAGTCGTTTTGGTGGATTTGGAAATCTCCTCTTGGTGGAAAATAATTTTATAGAAAGAGTTCTTTCGCAGAAAAACTTTATTTAAGGTTTTATTTGTTGTCAAAATAACATTTAATGAAGTATATAATTGATTCAATTTACAATTTAATTAGAAAATTATGAATTTTATTTTAATTAATTATATAATTGACTCAATTAAGGTTTTAATCTGAAATAAAAATTTTTAATGGGTGGAAATAATTTCTTCTCCGTCTTTTTAGTAAAGTTTTAATTTTGTGGTGAATTTATGCAAGACTTTAGTGTAACTTTAGTTGGTTTATTATATTTTGGTTAATATGTATTTTTTGTTGAAATCTTTAAATTGATACTCGTACTTAAGAATTTATATTTTTCATTTTCGAATTTTAGGTATAAATGCATATTGTAGTAATTGCAATCATATTGATAAATTTATAAAATACTCCCACGCCGCAAAAACTAGAGGTAATTTTTTTTATAATGGCATCAAGTTGTTTTTGTGGAGTTACAAACGCAAGTAATTGTTTCAGAGATTCTTTTAAATAAAGTCTCGATTTTATAGTGTAATTTTAAAATTTTCTAAAATATTATTTTGGCTGGGATTTTTAATTTTGATTATTAAATATTTTAAATTCTTGCTAAAGCCTTTGATTTTTAAACTAAGGATTTGTTTTTTATTTTTTTTAATACAGCAGAAATTAAAATTGGATTAAAAAATTTATCAAAATATTTACTTGAATACAAACGAACCGTAGAATATATGGAATGTTAGCGTCTGGCATTTAAATTCTTAGAGTGAAAAGCAGCAAAAAAATTATTTATATTAAATAAAAAACAACTCATTACTTGCATAAATATGTATATGGGAATATTTTTTTAAGTTTTACTCCTGAGACATTTAAGAAACGTATAAGAAAAGTTGTACATGTCGTAGGAAATGTATACATCAAAACTAATAACAAAATTTGTACAACTATATTTGAATCGTACAACTTTACACGCGTACAATAATATGAAAGTATTTATTTGGTTTTACAAATATTTGTGTACAATTTAGCAGCCACCGTTCTTTTCTCTATCTTTGGCCCATCTGGCTGCTATGAACAAAATAAATTATTATAAACGATACCTCGTTCACGACAAACGAGTGTATGTTAACACTTGATCATTTAATATTTATTTAGTACATAGAGAGCATATTTTATTATTTTTATTCATTGCATATGATTAATAAAAACTTTCCAATATTTAATTTAAGGGAAATAAAGGCAGTAAGGTCCTCAAATACCAGTTTAACTATAGAAAGAATGTACTGCGAAATAAGGGAATTTGACAAAAAGGCACAGTGCAAAGAGGTCTAATACATAAGCCCGATCGATATGCGTTATATAAAATGTGATTAAATATAAATATAGATCAGCTAGGCTGTTAATGATTTCGCCTTGATTTGTAAGTTTGTATCAAGGCGTATAAATACCAGGTGGGCGCGATGGCGAATTCATAAATTGCTACCGTAACGCTATAAAAAATATGTATAATTTTTTTATATGGTGTTTGATATTAAACGTTTACGGCGAAAATGACTGAATTCTCCATCGGGACTACCTAGTATTATTTCGCCATGGTTTGTTCCTTTTTCCCAAAAAGCAAGGCAGATTGAATACTTAGTAAAACTAATAGCACAGGTCAAGGCGAATTAATACAGGTGATCGCACGGCTACAACAATCCAACAATACAAAAAACAACTGGCAGTTTGTTGATAAAAATCTAGGTATGTTGTCAAAAATTATAGTTAGAAAAATATACTCGTATAAAAAAATATACATATTTGATCAGAAAAAAAAGAAAAATTATAAAAAATTGAGTTATATACAAATGAAAATCCAGGCAAAGTGTAACCAAAATTATGTTGTACTACTAGTTTTCCCAAATCACATGCATCGTTCCATTTTTCTACGTTGTCCATTTAAAGACTAACATAATCTTCCACAAAAAAAAAATCTATTTTAAAATCGATAAAATATTTTTGAATAATTAATTTGTTGATAAAACAGTAAATTTGCGAATTGAACGTTGTGTGAAAAGTGAACAGAGTGTGCCCAAGAGCTGCAAATAAATATAAAATAATAAAAACGCCTTATTGTGCACTTTGCAAAAAAAGTCTAGGCTGATGATAATAAATAATTTACCTACATATTTTTCCATTCATCGGAGTCTACATTGTGCAAATTTTTTTTATGTCCTCAAGCGGCTACCTAGTTCTCAATTCGCCTTCCTGAAGTACCAAAACTATAAAACCAAAATAAGCATTTCATTTATAATTTCTACACAGGGTTTAACATTAAAATAGAATTCCTTTGTCGGCAATTCAGAATGAGATAATCTTGCTAGTTTCATATTAATTTTAAATAAGATCGATCACAAAAAGACTCTAAAGAAAAAGTCAGACTGCAACTGCTTTTAACAAATTTAAAAACAAATGAGCAACAGTTTACAATAAATAACTGAACATTGAAAAATCAACTTATTTCTGTTGTATTCGTCTAGTTAAACGCCAACGTGTTGTTTGCGGTCATTTAGCTTAAATATCTTTAATTAATGACTTGTATTTAGTTGAACATTAATTTTCTCATTGTGTTAACTGCTTTCATCTCCTCTTAGTTTTGGTCACTTCCTCTCTTGTTGGTGGTTATTCTTGTATTTAAATTATATTTTTCCTAAAACTCATCAAAAATGACGATTCAACATTTGTTGTTGTTCGCTCAATGTAGCATGTTCTACTAGAACAAACACCAAAGAAAAAAATATACAATTTGTTTTATTTTGCAGCAAACAAAATTCGTAAATTTAGTGTCTAAAGACTGATAATCACTTTAATGGAAATTAGTTAAAAAATTATAAATACAAAAATTCTCCATATAAAATTTTTTTCAATATTTATTTATGGTGTTTTTTTATTCTAGGTGGCTGTTTAATTCACAAAATTTAAATAATGAAGTATTAATAGCTAAAATTTTGTTATGATAATTATAAGTTTAAGTAGGAATACATGTTTTTTTTTCTCGCAATATTATTTATGTTTGTTGAGTTTATTGTCTTTTCTAATTTCAGCTAAATCATCATTATCTTGTCTTTTTTGTATTTTTATATTTTAGACTTGAACACAAAAGCGAAATGTATGACGAGTAACATACAAAGTTTAATGATGAATATATATTTCTTTGTTTTTATTTAATTTTTTTTTATACTTTAAATGCTTAAATACATCTAATTATGAGCAATAAATTATAATCATAATCATGTTCATGTTTAAAGTTTTTGTTTGTCGGGGCAACCAACAGGTGTTGAATCAAATAAAAGCAGTTAATTACTACTTTGAGAATTTGAAATGTAAGTTGACTTTTGAAATAGGAATTTCCTTTTTTAATACATACAGTTTTGGCGTTTAATGAATAGTTATAAAATAAGGAATTTGATTAAGTGTAAACCAAAGATTGTCTTTCACACACCTTATCCT
The DNA here is from genome assembly GCA_916610165.2 of Gymnosoma rotundatum. Lineage (NCBI taxonomy): Eukaryota > Metazoa > Arthropoda > Insecta > Diptera > Tachinidae > Gymnosoma > Gymnosoma rotundatum. Next base: position 103,357,209 of record OU744340.1, read on the forward strand.
CAAAGATTGTATAAATTTTCAAAATTTGAATGCGAGAATTTTTAATAAATATAATCAGCGAAACAAATTCAAGGATCTAAAAGAAAAAAAAAATATTTATTCGAGTTCATATCTTAAAATCATTCGAATTAAAAGCAATAAATTTAAAGTTAATTTTTTTTCAACACCTTAGAGGCCGTTGAGATATTTCTTTCTGAAGAACAGTTTCGTTTTGAGACAGAAGTATATCACTGAAGAAAATTAAATATTTTAAGACTCGATATTGCTTTTTAATTAATTACAAAAGAACAAATAATGCTGTCATTTTTTATGAAAATAAATTTTATTTGTATTTAAAAAAACAATTTTACATATCAATAGTTCTTTTGTTCTAAATAAAAGTTATTGAAAAACGAACCTAGGCCATACTAAATTACTGAAATATTCGAAGAGTTAATTTTTGTTAAAAAATTTTGCAAAAAATCAGAAGAAGGAAAAATCGGTAATTATTGAATTAGCATCACTAATTGCCGATAATGTCAAAAAAAGCTGCCGTGGTGGCAAAATCGCGTTTGTTGAAGTATTTTAAAGAGAATTTCAAAACACAGCACCAATTGCTTGTCCTAATCTGATCGGTGAGTGCTTGGCTTGTCAGCTTTTGTTGTTTATTTAAATTAAAAAATAATTTTCAGCCCGAATATATCGTCTAATTTGGTACCTTTTAATATTCTTAAATATCTTAGATTAAATTATTCTTTTAATATTCAACAACTCTACGAATTCCAATCGGATTTAAAAAAAGCAGGCAAAGATCAGGAAAAGATATTGAATATGTGAAAACTGTTAAAAAAGCTATTATTAAACAAACTGAGCAAGAGAGATAATATAATCCATTAATTCGATTTGAAAAGAAAATGTTTGAACAAACGCACTGGTTAGAAAATATGATAAATAAAACCCATAAAAAATCTATAAGGGAAAAATATAGTTCTGCGTTTATCATTGTTATTTCTCAAGCACTGACAAGGTCTAATGTCACAGATTATTATTTAAATTGGAATGAAATATGGCCAACAATTACTAAGAAAAGCCGTAGATTGTTCGCAATTTTAAATTGAATTAGAATTGTTTTAAGTCAGTGTCATGTGATCCATCTTATGCTTATATACATCTGGCTAAGCAACTAACATACTTGCTGACGTCAGAGCTTCTGTTATTAATAACAAAAGCCCCTAAACATCAGGACTATACAGTTCATTTGGAAGCCAGGTCAAAGAAATGAAGAATAACGGCTAATGAACACAAATAAAGGCATATTTCATTGACTTTGCACAGAGTCTAAAGCCCTCTTTTTTGACTTACGAGGGCTGCTCTATATATTTCTGGCCTAATAGTGAAAATGCGAATATTTATAATCAAAAATGGTTTTATTGTATTTCAAGGTATTCTCCAGCATGATTTATACACTTTTGCATGCGCTCAAACCAGTTGTCAAAGCACTTTTTCCACTCCGATTGAGACACCTCTAAAACATGGTTTTTGAACACTTCAACAGCTTCTTCTGGCGACGAAAATCGTTGACCACGCATTTTTTTTCTTGATGTGCGGAAACAAGAAGAAGTCATTAGGTGCCAAGTCAGGGCTGTACGGCGGATGACCCATTAATTCGACGTTTTGGCCGGTCAAAAACGCTATGGTTTGAACCGATGTGTGAGAGCTCGCATTGTCATGGTGAACAATGATTCTCTTCTTGGTTTTTCGAATTTCTGCGATGACTTCAGGCAAACAAATTGTAGTGTACCACTCAGAAGTGACCGTCCTACGTTGCTCAAGTGGAACAGTCGCCACATGACTAGTTTTGCCGAAGAAACAGGCGACCATTTGCTTCGAAGTGGTTCTTCCACGAACAACTTTCGTTGGATTTTGCTCGTCTTTGAAGACCCACACGGTCGATTGTTGTTTCGTTTCGGGTTTATAAGCATAGATCCATGATTTGTCACCTGTGACGATCTTATAAACGTCTTTTGAAGCACCGCAATCGTATTTTTGCAACATTTCTTTGAACCAATCGACACGAGCCTTTTTTGAGCGACTTTCAAATTGTGCGGGATCCAACGAGAACAAACCTTTTTTACGGCCAGGTGTTCATGCAGAATCGAATGTATGCTGGTGGAAGAAATGTCCAAGGATGTCTCTATCTCTCGGTATGTCGCATGTCGATCTTGCATTATGAGTTCACGCACGGCATCAATGTTCTCTGGCACAACAGCCGTTTTTGGACGACCTTCACAGAATTCGTCTTTGAGCGAGCTTCGGCCACGATTAAATTCATTATACCAAGTTTTCACAGTGCTATAGGATGGTGCTTCATCGCCATACAAAGATTTAAGTTCATCAATGCACTCTTGCCGTGATAATCCACGTCGAAAGTTGTGAAAAATTATGGCACGAAATTGTTCACGAGTTAATTCCATTTTTTTCTATATTAAATTTTTCAAGTCACTGTAAACAACACAAGTAATGGTCGTACGTCAAAAAGTTTTAAGTACGATTATGCTTAAAAATGACAAACTTTCCAATGGAAATGTCAGATTGCACTTGGCAGCACTCAGTGTTGCCAGGCCAGAAATATATATAGCAGCCCTCGTAATAACCAAATAGTCCCTAAACTTAACATTCTCTAATCGGAAATGGACACAGAAGAATTTAAACACAATACAAATGAACTAACTCATTGATAGAAACTCTGTCCTTATTTTTGACTTTAAAATTTTTTTTAATGCTACGATAGCATAACGAAATGGCCATCGCGACGTGTTTCGAACCTCAATGATCAATATCGGTAATTAATTTAATCGGGATAATTAAATAAAAAAATAGCACGAAGTTTTTATGAAAATTAAATATTTAAAAAATATTCCCGTGTCTTTTATATGAATTATTGTTTATCAAGAATCTTGTGGTGTTTGTTTAAATTAGATAAATCATTCGAGGTTAAGGTAAAATATATGAAAGTGGCCACTAACTTACTTGCCATGCCCCCGTTATGTATATGGTAGTTAAGAGCGCACAGTAATTTTTTTGACCACAGCACATCCTCCATATTCATCTAATTTTTTTTTTTATCAAAAATAAAATAGTGTTATCAGAAACGTACCTGTGGGACAATTGTGAGATTGAGCGCCAAAGAAGCTTATTCCCAAGGAGAATCTATTTAACTCTGTACCTATTTTTTCTTTCTTTATGGGTCCCAGTTTATTAAATATTAGTTTAATATTAACTTAATCGCAATGAAAGTACAAACTGAACGCTAAATATTATTAAATAAAATTTTTATGTCTATCATGCATGAAAGAAATAAATCTTGTCTTTTTCCAAAACGTTTAATTTCCTTTTCATAAATATACAAGCGCAAAACATTGAATGCAAATTCTCCTTTCCGGAGTTGTAGTTGAAGAAATTTATTAAATAGCATTGAAAATTTATGTCAATTTTTTTATTTTTTATTTTTTCAACTAATCGCACCTGAGCGGGACACGTATACGAGCGTGTCTGCATTCATTCCATTTTAATTTGTTCTATGGGAATGGGGATGTGTTTTTATAATTAATTGCTATTTTATGTAAGTTTTAGAAAATTGCTAAACATTTATGCCATCAAAGGCACGAAAACATTTTTAAAAGAAATTTAAATTTAACAAATATTAACGAGGTGAGTGGTAGAAAAATAAATGTAAAGGCAGCAGCAAGGACAAAACTTTGAAACACATACGTCTACAATTACTTTAATTACCAAATAAAATTTAAAACACAAAGTTTACGCGTTTCTCTTTACAAAAAAATCATTGTGCAAAACGGCAAAAAGGTTGGCACATAAAATGTGTTAATACCGATTAAAGGCACACATCAGTCAACTAAATTTTTACCCAAAGTGTCGGCTTTGTTTTGTGGTCTGCGTTTAAAGATCCCTTTCCGATAATTGCGTTTATTTTTGCAGGAGTTATTGCAGTTGATTATAAATTCGTTTTTGTTCATATTTTGTCAAATTTTCACCCTCTCATAGACATTGACAACTTTCGAAATTTATTATTAAATGTTATTAAAATGCAACGGCCGTCCCACCCATATGAAGAATTGCGTGTTTCAACTGATTACTTTTTGCAAGTATTTTGTTTTACTTAGTTACTCATACATCTTAAGTTGAAGCAATACGTTACAGCAGGTTTTAGAAACTTAATATTGTTTTGAAAATTAAAAGAAAATTTATTATTATTTTGTAGTTAGTTTTAAGTTCGATATTATTTGTGACCTTCGAATGCTCGTTATATAATAACCGGTGCTGCCAAGTTTTCAATGTCATTAAAATCAGTATTTTTATTTTTTCTCTCTTTCTTCTTGAAATTGAAATATATCCTCGAATAAAAATATTCTATACACTGACATGGATAATAGGGTACTTCAGTACAAAATTTTTTTTATGCGTTTTTTTTGGGTAATACGTACACAGGCAGAGAGACAAAAATTCCAGAAATTATTGCGTTTTATTCTAAATTAAATGCTGTTTGTATCACAAACTCAAGTTTGGCCGCATACATTAACTTACACTAACTATTGGTACACCCTTTAATTTCCAAATCTAAATTTTATACTTGTTGTTATACAATACAATTTCTCTATAAATTTCAACTGTCTGTCTACAACTGTTTAGCAGTATGGCCAAATACATCAAATTAAACGAACTATTGGGGCACCTTTTAATTTATAATTTAAAATATTCATACTTGTTATTATAACGATCATAATAATCGACATTCTTGCCAATTTGTAATCGTTAGTCTCTAACGGTTCAAAAAATACGCCCATATGTGCTAATTTACTTTACCTATGGGGACACCCTTTAAGTTTAAGATGTATTTTTGTGTTAATTTTCGTTATTGGGAGCTATAGTTATACCCAGTTTTTTTTTTAATTTTGATGTGACGCCCTTTACGGTTCATAATACACATAGAATGTATGTCGTATGGGGACACCCTTTAATTTTTAAGATTATAAAGCAAACCATTTAAATAAAAATGAAATTGTCAAAATCGGTTCAGAATTGAGTGAGTTAGGCAGGAACATACATTAAGAAAAGCAACATTAAGATGAATCGATAACCTCCTTCTTTGTTCGAACTCGGTTTAAAATGCTTATGGGTGGGTGAAGTAAACTTGGTCAGCATTCTTTGCATCAATATTTAAGTTTTGAATTGAAAACTATTTGATTTAAACAACTGTGTGGAACAATGCAATATGGAAAATTTAGTTTTTAAATTTTCTTTATTTGGTTTTATTTTAAAACGATAATTTTTCAAAGATTGTTTACACACACTACCAAAATCCATATTTTACTTTGCGTTAATTGACTATAACAGCTTATATTTTTTCCTGATTTTAGCTAAGATAAGACAAATTTTGTTTGTAATGTCATTAGGCTAGTTTCCAATGTTTACGGTTCTTTTTGAACACAATAATATTTAAGAACGAACCTAAGCCTAGCTAAAGAAATTTAAAATTAATCATATAAAAGGCTGAACTATCAAATGAGCAGTCACTCACTTTTTGACATTTAATGTCCGTATATTCTGGCGTAATATCACGAAATAGATTCACTTTGAAAATTAGTCATCATTTCGCAAAAATTCTTGTCTTATTGCAAAATTGCGTTCAGAGACAAGCCTCAGTTTTTAGCTTGACAGGTTTGTTAATAAATGAAATTGCTGGAATGTAAAGTGAAGCCAATGCATAACAGACCCTAAAGACTCGATTACATTCAGTAAAATGCAGCTTTTGATACAGCTCATACACTAGTGATACAATTTTACTTCTTCACAAGTCGAAATATGTGTTATCTCGCCATGATCAATGATATTTTGTCCGAAAATTTGGGTGACGTTGGTTTCAGCAGGATGGCAGTGTTATACGGTGATTCGGTCAATTACAAGAAATGGACCTGTTAACTCACCTTCTAGATCGTGCAATTTGACACACGTCGATAATTGTCAGGGGGCGGACCTATAGTTTGCTGACAAACTGGTAATAATTGACGTCGTGGTAGGGATATTGGCGACATACAGGCAGCAATACTCCCAAAATCATCACAAAATTGGACGGGAAGAGTTCGCTTTGTCAATAACAGCGGCGGTGGCGATATGATAGCGATCATTTTCAAATATTTGTGCAATGTCTTGGGTCTTTTAAATAAATGAATTTAAAAAAATTTAAATGAAATTTATTGTCTTATTTTTTACAATTAAATGTTTATTGGGGCTTAAAAAATCGCTAAGGATAATTAAAATTAGTAGATCGAATGATAATTTTATTAGCTTTTAATCTGGAACTATTTTAGTAAAAATCAGTAAATCATTAACAACAATTAAAAAATATATAAAAAACTAAAAAATCAAAATTAAAATCTTAATTAAAACCTTTAAAAAATCGCTCAATATAAAAGAGCATAAACTGCCAACTACTTCTTGCAACAGTATAATAAATGATAATAACTTTCCTGTATTTTTTTATTCTGACCACATGCTGTGTAGTCGCATTTTATTGCAGCTAAAACATGTCAGTAAAATGAACGGTTTTGTTTGTTCGTTAGTAGTTGTTTAATTTTGCATAATTTAAAATTGTGTTACACAATTAATTGTTGTTTGTATGATTTAAAACAATAAGTTGCATGCCACAGAGCCAAAACGATAAAAAGACTTTCTAAATAAAAGGTTGACTAAACACTTACACTTCTTGTGTAACAAAAACAAATACACTACAAGCGCTAGTTAATTCTCCTAAAAGCATGCAAAAGAATTCTTGTTTTGTGACTCGACTTGCATGGGTGCACACAACGATACTGAGTGTGAGAGAGAAGGATCTCATATAACATGCCTTTATGTCACGCAGCGATTTTAATTGGCGACATTTCATTTTATGTCCCTAAATTGTAGAGTCCGGCCAATTTTCATTTAAAAGTGGAAAGTTGTTTGTACTTTTGACATGTAAAATAAATGAAATGAGGTTTCTTTAACGTGTCAGAAAAAGCATGTTAAACTGAAAAATAAGAGAAATAATATGTTAGTGGTATATGATTTAAAAGAAGAAAAACGCGTTACTGTGTGTTTAAATTAATAGAACAAAATAAATTCTAAGAAGGTCATGTCCAACTTTGATTCTTACATTTAATCACCAAAAGTACTACTTCTCTAGAATTGAAAGCCACAGTATACTTTAAAAATTAGGTAGTCGATCAAATTAAAAATGAATCAAAGTCTGGATCATTCTGTTTTTATACCATAATTTGGCACAAAACTTTTAAAATTAAGTTAAAGTTGTTGTACAGGGTGTCCGCCGGGATGGTATACTACTTTGTTTGTTAATAATATTTGATTAAATGAAAGAGAATGGATCTTATATTGGTAAATGTTTTATAAATGTCCCCCTTTGTTAACCATCTGCGAGCCCTTTTCAGCACGTTTTTCATCCCATGCCCAAGCATGCAGTTGTGGTGTTTAAAAGACATCGCTCCCCATTTATAGTTACCTTTACGCCGTTTTTATTTTTAAAGATGTAAGGTGCTTCTTACCAAATTGAACACCAGACTGTCACTTTAATTGGACGACTGATGAATAATTTGAGATTTTTCTATTACCAAGAGGAATTCGATGGATTGTTAAGTACACTTTCTTGAGCAACAGTAGTTGTTTAAGCCGATCTTGAAGTACGTTGTAGTCCATGCTTGGGCCTCTCACCTACAGAGCCTTTTTCTTCGAAATCATTCACTACATGATAAATATTGCGTTTTGTTGTTAACATTTTTCAAAATAAAATTTTCACGAGTCTATACCACGACTGCCAAATATGATTTGTTAAGACTAATGTCTACTAAAATGGTGGCAAAACAATACTTTACTTACTTTAATTAATCAGTTTAGTAAATTAAAAGAAAATATTGAAATATTTGGAATTCTTATGCGTTTATGAAACCAAACCAGACGTTAGGCAAATGTTTCATGCAAAGAATCAAAATTTTTAACAGTTCGTTAATGCATTCTCTACTATAACGAACGAGTAATTGGTAAAGGTTTTAGAAACGTTTTTCTCAAAACGTTTCAATTTTTCTTATTGTTTTAACGTGTGGCCGCGAACGTTAAATTTACAAAACAAAATGCAACAGTCCTTCCCATATTTTTCTCTTTTGTTTCAATTTACTCACTACAATGTACAAAATTAGATAAAAGCAAACGTTTCGTTTTGACTGTTTTCGTACCCTGTCATTAATTAATTTAACTTTTGAAACTTTGGTTTCTCAGGAAAGTCATTAATAACATGGTGTTGCAAAATTATAATTTTTATACTTAAAAAAACTTCATTGAGGTTATATTTCTAGTTGAGTAGATTTTTTTTGAATTATCGATAAAATGGGATTTTTTCAGCTTCACGATAGACAGATTTGCAACTTAGCTGTTTACAGACCGATTTCTTAAATTTAAATGGGCTTATAATTTTAGCATAAAACAGGTTTTCTCTTTTTTGTTTATAAGATCTTTAGTTGGCCAATTTGCCTTGATTTTTTTTTACAAATAAAAATCTTTGTTACAAATTTCAATTTAAAAAATTTTTTTACAAATTTAAAATTTTTTTTTATTATTTCAAGTTTTTCAATGATGTTTGTGTGTACTAAAAAATGTAACCTTCAGAAAGGAAAAAGAGATTTTTAAATCGTGTGCCTTTTTTTAAATGTGTTTCTTGTTTCAAAACTCCGTCGCTGCAAAAAAATTAATTAAAACACTAAAGGGTATCCTCTTTTTAACAATGTAATTTTAACGTGTATTTAAAAGCGTTATTTGCAGCCACTCCAAATGTTCTAGGAGTGAGTTTTGCGATGGCTCAAAAATAAAGGGAAATGATTGTATTTAATTTCTCCATCTTTTTAACCGTAATGGAAAGACATTTAAAATTTGCACAGAGAGTATAAAAGTATGTTTGCTATAATAATAAATACAGGGTGTCCGTGGGAAAAGTATACATACCACTTGGTTTGGCGGCACCATTTTGGTGAACATTAGTCTTGACAGTTTATGTTTGGCAGTCGTGAAATCGACACCTGAAAAATTTATATGGAAAAATATTCGATCAACCAAAGTGTTTTAATGTTTACATTATTTTACTTAAATCAATCATCATCATCTGTTTTGGCAGAAAAAACGTGATTTCGAAGAAAGAGGGTTTGTAGGTGTTAAACCCAAGCATCGACTACGACATACTGCAAGATAGGCCGAAAGATTGCTGCCGCATCCAATCCATCAACCTTAACACGACGCCGTGCTCAAGAGCTTTGTCGACAATCTTGCACAAGGACTTGCATTTGTTTCCATTTAAGATTCAGCTGACATAAGAGCTTTTTTCCTAAGAATATTAATGCCGTGGTAAATATGCCAATAGGATGTTACAACTCGCCCATGACATCCCGAGTTTCATGAAAAGATCATAATGTGTGACGAATCTTATTTTCAGTTAGATGGATATGTGAATAAGCAGAAGAAAGAGTCTGTCCTGGGCAATAGAAAAAACTCAAATTATTCATTAGTCACCTTTGCATCCCTTAAAAGTTACAGTCTGGTGTGCAATTTTGTCAGGAGGAATCACTGGACCTTACTTTTTGAAAATAAAAGTGGCGTAACGGTAACTGTGTTTGAGAAGCGATATCGTGGTATGAGTGAAAACTTTTTAATGATTCTTTGGGATTGATTAACATATGGTATGAATACGACGGTGCCACATCGCATACAGCCGGTATTAAAATGGAAACAAAGTAGTCTACCTTCTCGGCGGACACCCTCTACATGGGTGCTGTTTAAGTTAAGTTGTTTCTAAAAACTTGTCAGTCTCAAATAGTTTCTTTTTGAGTGACTCTGAGCATATTAAAAAATTTAGTTAAAATCTCAAATGTTAAAAATATTAACTCCAGTATTGTAGCTACAACAGACCAACAAATTGCACAATGCCTTTACCATCAGATAATTTTTGTTGTGTAATTGTTCTTTTTATCGTAAATCAATATTAAATATTTCTGTTCTCACATTCGGAGAGCCAAAATTATCTCTGCTAAACTCTTTAGGCTATAATTTTCCTTTAAAATTAAAACTAATTTGTGTTTCTTCCCCAAAAATTACTGTTGCCTTTTTGAACATTAAGAAACATTTTATAATTTATTTCCTTAAAGCATCATTAGAAGTTATTTAAGTCACCGTTAAATATTTGTTATAAAATTGTACAAAATAGAACGTGTATGAATGTTTCAAATGCAATGATACTCATTTGTATCATTTCTCTTTCAAAAGTATTAAACCCAATTTATAATTTGTTTTACTGGGATTCAAAGTCAGGTTGGTTTCATACGTTTTAAATTGTGTGCAGGCGTATAATTTTTGTATTTATGTCTGCAGTTGCGTGTCAAATACAAATTTTGAAACTTTATTTCCCAAAAAAAAAAAAATCTATTTCTGTTTCCATCAATTTGATCATAATACATTTTTTATGTTTTAATAAACATGATTTACTTATTAAAAATGGCTTTTTGTTTTATAAAATACTTTTTTTTTTAAACAGACCGGATGTGGCTTAAAGGTTTTTTTTTGTTGTTTCAATGCTTTCTTTATATTTTTTTTTTGGAATTGTATTAAAAGAGGGTTAATACCTTATTATTGATATTTAATGATTATAATGGCTTAAATTAAAAAACAATAAACACAACTAAATAAACTGGTTATGATATAATATCCGGATAATTAATGCATGTTGGCTATTACAAAAGATAAATAAAATTTTTTTTAATTAAAAACCTTGTCTTGGTATCTTCCAGAGTTTTTTATAACAAAATTTTGCTAATTATATTTTAATTATATTGAAACGGAAACAGAAATTTTTGAATACATATAGAATTTGATAAAAGTTTTGTTGGCGATTATCATTTCATTTCTCTTTGGTTCTTTAACATCAATTAACCCAAAACAAACTATTTCTCAGACAATACTAGGCTGGGAGTATTATTTCTTCTCTTTGTTTTAGGACAACATTTTTATATTTATAATTTTATTGAGGCTTTCATATTTTTACTGCAATTATTTTAGTTTTTTGTTCAAAATTGCTAGATTTTTAAATAGAAGGTACTTGACTTGTTACCAAACCTTATGTCAGGTTGCTGACAGTGACTACTACTTTTCATAAAAGAGCGTCAAAAAATTTAATTATTTTTCATCTGTCGAAATGAAATTTAAATTTTATTTGCAGATGTCTAATAAATGCTTATTTAAAGAGATTTATTAAATCAATTCGCGTTTAAGACTAATATCGTTAATTTAAATGAAATGTTTGCAAATTTGCTACAAGTCTGACCCTCTTGATCTACCAACGGCTAAGTGAAAATATAACTTACAATTACTTAACTTAACAATTACAGTAAGAATTTTTTACAGATTTATTTAGTATATAATTCCTCCTCTAATCCTTCTTATAGATTTTTACAATGATTCTTGGTCATTTTGGTTTCCCACGAGCAATCTCTGGATTTTTTTCCAAACGCTGAACAAGTCTTTCAAACTAGGCTTTCGTTGTAATTTTCAAAACATTGTAAATATATTAAATGCTTAAAAGCTGCACTATTGAGCACAATAAATTTTTTTATTGATGATCACACCATTTTTCTGGACTTATAATTGAATTAAACTGTAACATACAAAAATCCAACTACTTATATGCAGTTGTGTATATTAATCGTTTTTGTCAAACAAACTTGTGAGCAGTTGCGAACGACATTACAACAAAAACATTACAACAAACAACACCATGAATAAAGAAAATAAGATTGCGCATTCAGCCGTTCAAAAAAATTTTTTACCGCACATCTACGTCAAAATAGAATTATAATGAGTGTTTGTTGTAAAAATATAAGAGATGTTTGGCTCTCTTACTTTAATTCTGTTACACTTTCCATACAAATATTCTATATCTACGTCATACAAAAGAGAGAACGCTATACAACAAACTAACCGTACTGCGCAATGCGCAATCTTCTTCTCTTGATTCATGAGTAAACACAACTGAAAAATCAATTATAATTTCAATTGAAATTATCTTAAAAGTTGTCAAGCGCAATAGGGTAATTAACTAATTAGTTTTCTAATTAAAGACATGGAAATATTTTTTTTAAATTTAATTCTCACAAAAAACTTCGTGCTATTTTTTATTAAATTAATTAATCGGGATTAAATTAATTACCAATATTGATTATTGAGGGTCAAAGCACGTATCGATGGCCATTTCGTTACCGCTTACATAACTCTTCAGGAAACTTCTGACAAACATTTTAAATAAACTTAAGAATTTTTCCAAACAATAAAGCAAACACAAAAATCAAAGTTTAAGCAAAAACAACAATAATCCAACAGTAATTCTATTTTTCTTTCTCTGCTGTATACGGCTGACTTTTTTCGGCTCTTTTATACAGTTGAAAGAGGATGAAAAATAAAATATCAAAAACACTACGATGATTTATTTATATGCACAGGCACTTTGCAAATTATATAATTAAAAACACGGGAATATTTTTTTAAAATTTAATTTTCACAAAAAACTTCTTTTATTTAATTAAATTTTAAAATTAAATTAAATACTGAAGAAATTTTCTAAAATTTTTTTTACGAAAAACAGCAGTAGAATTAAACAAAACGTTTGGCCTACTTTTCTTTATTTCTGCACGTTATTTCCTGCATTTATGTAAATTCTTGGTTCTGTTGAACGCTTTTAATTAAAACATGAAGAAGTTTTTTCAGCATGAAAATGTTCGTCTACATGTGTTAGACAGCCGGTCAAAATACACTTCAAAACATCAGAGCAGAAATTAGCGACATTGCTTATTTTTATTAAAAATTTTCCTATGAACGACGCATGAAATAACAGAACTGAATCTCCGTTTTTCTTTTGGAAGAAGTAAAAATGTGGTTAAATCGAGAACAGGATCACAAGACTAATCATTCTATTTAAGGGAAATCTCTATGGAAGCAGAAAGAATTAGTAAAATTAGGCTTAGAAATGGATAATGACTTGAACATCATGTTAATTGATTTTTTAAAGTCTGGAAAATACCATATCAATAAATATTTAATTATTAACACAGTACATTTTTGTTATGTAAAATTATTTCTTTTTAATAATTAAGCAGGGAATTGTGAACGAATTTCACTATCTTTAAAAAATCTCTATTTAATGTTACGAATCTCTTACCACCGATTAATATTTATGTTTTCACTCTTTTAAGACCGATTTTTCTGATTATGACCTTCGCAAAACTTGTATAAATTAAACGAAATAAAATTGTTATTGAATCGTATATTTTGTCTTTTATGAATTTTATTTAAAAAGCTTTTAACTCGTAAATTTTATAGCTTCATTTAATGTTTTTGTTAAATGTTAAAATTTATCTAAGCAACAGCCACTGTTGCTGCAACTCTAACATCCTCTCACTTACTGGTTTCATTCCATCAACCGGATCACCAACAATTATTTGATCATCAAATTTTCAACTTAATTGAGTTGCTTGCTTCATTCAATCTCTGTGTTGTGGCTGTTCTTTTCTTTCATTTTTCGCACCTGATATTTTTTTACTATCAGCGTTCACATAATGCATGAATATTTTAAAGTCTATAAATTTTTTAATGTGTTACTTAAACGTTGAGCATCTGAAGTTTTGTATCGAAATGTAAAGTTGTGGTACAAAACAGCTTTCAAGGAAATCGTTAAAAAATCTTTTGCAACTTGAATGTTAAAGTTGTAATTTTTAATTCAGGCGCATTTTATGATGCAATTTATTCAGTTAAATTGGATCTTTTGGTTTTTAATGCTTTTAATAAAATTTGCTAAAATATGTCATGAGTTTGCTGGAATGATATGATTATTTTATTTTAAATATTGATTTAAGACAATATAAAAATTTTTTGGTTTGAATCTTTTTTATGTTGATCTATATTAATTGCGTTTGCATGTGCACGTTGCTTATTCGTGAAAATTTTTTAAAATTTTTATTAATTTTTTTTCATTAAATCTTTCAAATACACAGAAATGGTTTTCAATGGAAACGCTAGAAAGTATAAAAATTAGAGAAATAATAATAATTCTTGCAAAAATAAACCGACATCGAAACAGATTTCGGATATCTGTCTACATCGAATAACATTATTTATTGCGGAATTAGCAATAAAAAAATTTGGCACATATATCATATTACATTAACTATTGGGACACCTTTTAATTTTCTTCTTGTTATAGCGGATTTAGCAAAATAGTTTCTTTGTAAATATTAACCGTCTTTCTACAACTGTTCAACAGTTTGGTCATATACATTAAATTAAATGAACTATTGGGGCACACTTTAATATATAATTTTGAATATATAAGGGTCATATAAATCGCGATTCTGGCCAGTTTTTCAAGCGTCCCCTTGAATTTTAAGATTTATTTTTGTATTACTTTTTGCCATTGGAAGTTATAATGAACGCAGTTTTCTTAATTTTAAAGTGGAAATTAATTTTACTGGAAATAATAGATGAAAAAACCAGGTATATTGCATGGAGAACACCTTAATTTTTAAAATTATAAACTGTTTTTTAAACGGGGCCAATCTGTATTGGTGTAGTAATTACTGAGTTTTGCAGGCACAAATATAAGAAAGCAACATTCAGACAAATTGATAACCTATTTCTTTTTTGTAGTCCGTTTAAAGTAGTAACTAATGGTTACTTTCTTTTTGATTCAATGTAGTTTTCAATTAATCAATTTAACGTTTGATATAAGACCCTAGAGTTTTTTATAAAAATTCTTATAGAATCTACTGATGAGCTTAATTAGCAGTAGCGAAATAGCCATACGTATATGTTATCCCAGCATTAATGCAGTTCATTTTATAGTTTTAAATGAAAAATATTTCATGAGAGTATCAAATTTTAAGAAATCAAGCACAATAACATTAAAAATATTCCAAATATGTGCAGGAACACAACAGATGACGGTAACGGGACGATATATCGTTACTGACAGTTAGTGAACAAAATAACGGCGATTCACTGACGGCATTAATAATATTTATTTTCATTTCAGTTTTGTGTTTGTTTTCAAAAATAATTTGTTTAAATATTTTATTAAAATTATATGAATCAGATGAATTCTATTTAAAAATCGATGAAATGTAAAGAATATAAAGTACATTTAACATGTGCATGGCATTGGGGTCTATTCAATAGACTCTATTGGACTAGTTTATCTTGCAAGAAATTCAATGGGACTTTTCAAAAGCTTCATACTGATTGAAGAGAGGGACGAAGGATAAATAACTTATTAAAGATGATACATTGGGTAATATTTTTCACCTTTTCAGTTATTTTTTTAAGCAATTTTATTTTTATATTTTTTTACCTTTTCAATTATATTTTTCATTTACGTACATATATGAGTTTTTTATTTATTTTTATTTCAAAAATGTTTTTCTATTTTTATTAAATATTGTGCCTTTGCCATTATTGTGAATTTAAATGCTTTACAATACAAATATTTCGGGAAATATCTGGCAATATTGTTAAGAGAGTGGGAGACTAAATGTGAGACCAGACAAGACAAGAAAATAAAATAAATTTTATCTCAGCGGCATTATCGTTGAATGATAACTTACGTCAAAATTGAATTAAAATATCGTTACCGTCGTGAGTTGTGTTCCTACAGTAATATTTTTTTATATAAAAGATATATTTAATTTTTAAATTTCAATCATTTTCAATAAGAATTAATTAAATAAGAATCTCATTTAACTATTTATTTTTTTCTTTTACTTTTCTGATTTAAATAAAATTTACATAATATTTACAATTTACTACTGCAGCGAGAAAAGTCATAGAGAAGAATTTTTTTCAAAGAGTGCTATGCTCGGCTATGCTGAATCTTAGTGAAGTAACTCCAATAATAAAAAAAAAACAAATATTGGGGTGACAAAACATTTAAAAATAAGAAGAAAAAAAATCAAGTACCACTTAGAATTTTGCATAAAAATGTCATCGGCTCTTAGTATGTTAAGCAATTTTTAAAAATTTTGTTATTTTCCTAAAGATCTCTTTCAAAGCTTTTAAATGATACCCATATTAATATTTTTAAAAATATGGTGCACAATCATACTTGTCTATGAAAGTTTAAGAAGCCCATAGTTCAGAAAATATGGGCGAGAGCCAACTGTTTCACTTGATGTTTTTTATTTTTTAATTCTCTATTACCCCATATGTTTGGTTTTTTGGTTGTAGTTACTTCATTATTCCGAATGATATGGAAAAAGTACAGGCAGGCGTGGTGTTTTGCCAGCTGCCTTGAAGGACATGAACCGATCGTGCTAAAATCCAATAGCACCTCTTTCGACACTTTATCTGATTTGTTTTTGTGATTTCAACACTAACACGGGCGGACAGACGGACATAGTTCAATCGACTTCGCTATGCATAAGAAGTCAGAATATATATACTTTATGCGGCCGGAAATGGATATTGTAGAAATTGCACGCTAAATGACAAACTTAGATTTAACCTCTTTCCACTTTTTTTGGTGAAGGGTATGTTAAAAAATCTGTGTAGCAACATCTCCCAAAATTGCAAACATTGCCTTTATGGTTGTCTTACATAACTTGTGATAAGTTGGGCTTAAAATCAGGAAAAAAACAACATTCAAATGTACATAAAAGCATGTAGTGGAAAAAGCATTCTTATTATAAAGTCCTGTAGGACCCTTAAAGTGGTTTAAATAAAAATATGCATCTGATAAAATGCACTTAAACTCTTTTTAATAAATATATTCAAAAACAAATTTTTAACAAATCCTAAATTTGTTTGCATGAGAAATTTGAAACTATTAATAATCACAAAAATATGATCTGAAACTAAAAATGTAAATTTTTCACTTCTTATAAAAGATGCCTAAAAGCTGATAACTAAACTAAAATGCAAAATGCCACACATTATAACAACAAAACACCCCTTAAATTAAAAAAAATGGGAAAAATAAAGAACCAGAAAGGGGTGGCAAAATGATTTGGTAAAGTTTGTTTTGTTCTTGCTACAAATAGTTATATGCAGTAAAACTTTTATGCCTTAATTGTTTGTTGATTTTTATCAGCAAAACAAATGCAGATTAAATTGCTGAGGAAAATAAAATAAAAAAATAAAAAAAAAACATATGAGACATATGGCTTCTAGTGTTAATATCTGAACTAATATGATAAAAAGATGGCTGTTTATTAATAATTAAACAAATTATAGTTCAGGAATTTTTATTATTAATTTCGTTGAGATTTTTCTTTTTTTAATAATTTAAGTAAAAAAATTTTTTTTTGTTGAAGTAAATTTTGGTTCCGATTTTGCAAAATATATTTTATTCATCATCACTTTTAATCTATTTTTATTTTGTCTTATTTTCTTATAAATTGTTACCTGTGTTTTTTGATCATTGGCGCCATGTACTAATTATCTGCTCATTTAGTCTTCTTGATTTTTAA
This sequence comes from Gymnosoma rotundatum, assembly GCA_916610165.2. Lineage (NCBI taxonomy): Eukaryota > Metazoa > Arthropoda > Insecta > Diptera > Tachinidae > Gymnosoma > Gymnosoma rotundatum. Next base: position 103,374,800 of record OU744340.1, read on the forward strand.
AGTTTTCCTTAACCATCGCTTTGGCGGCACCAGTTACCAACATTTAATAAAAGGGGCGTAATTGATGCCTTTAAACGTTTTATAATTTACATAAAATTATGTTTAACACATGATCATAATGATGATGATAATAAAGATGAAATTTATCAAAATGTTTTGTTTTTTGTGTTTTAACCTAAAAAATGAATTGTATATTTTTATTGTTCCTATTAAAAATATATGAATGAAGTTTATAATTGAACACAATTAACTGCAGTGGGATCGTTGAAAAAAGAATTAAACCTTCAACTACTGGTAAAAGAAGATTTGTTTGTTTGGTTAGATTTAATAGTTGGAATTTTATAACTTAAAGGTTTTGTTGAGATCGGGTTTTCTGTGGTTTTATCAAACGCAGCCCCTTCTATTTTTTTAAATCAAAATTTTGTTGACTCCTCTTATTTATTATTTAAAATACACAACAGCTTAAAAAGGTATAATAATGAAACAGTGCTAAGAAAAATTGTATCATTTTGTAATAAATAGCACCTCATTTTCGTTTATTTTTGGATGGTTAAAGTATAATTTATTAAATAATAAGGCAATTTAAAGATTTTTATTTCTTATAGCTCATCTTGAATTTTTTAACATCAAACTGAAGTTTATTTATGATTTTTTTTTTACCAAATTTACAAAAAAAAAAAACTCTTATAAAGAATTAAAACCACACAATCAGGTAATCATCATTTTAATGAGAAACTTTTAATTCTTTTTTTTTTTTGATTTTTTGTTAAACAATAATTTTAAATATTACCCATTAATATTGTTTAGAAAATATTAAAAAAAGCTGAATTGTTAATTTCTGTATTTTTTGTTTTTTAATTTCATCTTGATTAATAATTATTTATTATAAAAAGTTTTATTTTATTTAATGTGATTTTTTAACTTTCTTAATAGCCGGATGTGTTGTGTGGAAACAAAAAACATCAACAAGATTTGTTAAATTCGTTTGTAATTAAAGACAGCTTAACATCCTCCCAGTATTATTAGTTCAAATTAAATACTAATGATCGTTATAACTATTAACAGTTTGGTAGTTATGCCGTTTTTTGCTTGGGAAAAAAATATGAAAAATTATTTTTATAGGGATCACTTACACACAGAAAACAGATTAGTAAAATAATTATTAAAATTCAACCACTAATATTAATTAATTTTTATTCTTAATAAAGTATAATCCTCTTATATGTTAAATTATTTTTTGAATAAAGTTTAGTAAAAAATTATGAAGTTGTTTTATTTCATTCACAATAATATTTTCTATTGACTGTCCTCTTTCTTAAATCATTTTATAAAATAGTTACAAGCACTATATTCATTCAGTCATTTCAACCGAATTTCAAATAATACTCACAACTGACAAAATTCGATTGGAAACCAATTCGGTTGTCATAACGAATCTCTTTTCTCTGTGTAGAAAAGAAAACAGACAAAGCAAACGTATATACACATGTAAAATTTTCCCTTTTAGTATTCCCTATAAATATATACCTCTGTTATCCGTGCTTAAGACTTATACCTCTATTAACAGTGCTTTATATTTATTATCCATGCAGCACTCATATTTTTTATAAGGTACATCTAAATTCCGTGTTTCTCTTTTTTAAGTTCATGTGTCCACACATAAAAATATTTTTGCGCTTTTATTTATTTAGGAAATGAAATTTGACACCTGCTGTAGAATGACTGTTTCCTCAAATAGTAAATTACCATAAAGAGCAAGAAGAGTTCTTTTAAAGACAAAAATACTATGATTCATGACTACAATAAAAACTTAACAGATTTTGTTTTGTCGGTGTTGCTGTTTCTGTATATTTTAATATAACCTCTTTTAACCGTGTATTTTGATTATCTGTGCTAATGCCGGTCCCACGAGAGCCGGCATTAGCACGGCTCCATTAACTGGATTTAAAATACTGTTAAATATAATGTAAAGTAAAAATTGCCGAAAAATCCCCAAAGCATTTAAAATTTCCCCAACAGAGTTTGGTACTCCCATCTTGTATAAAAAATCCCAATTTTTGAGCTAAATCACTAACTGCCTATTTTTAATAGAAGCGAAGCAAAGACTATCGGTCTTATTCATAAAAAAGCAGTCCAGAAAGTGCTGCATTACATTCTGCTAGCGTCTAATTTCTCTTGTTGTCTTTGGAAAACGTCCGCATACTTTGTACCATAATTTTTCTTTCTAAAACAGATTTTTAGAATTTAAAATAAAATGAACTAAATAAAGCCAAAATAATTTTTGATGCACTTTTCGTTTAATAAACAATTTTTAAAAATATGTATTCAAAAACACGCAATAACATTTCAATAGCTAATGTTCACTTTAAGCAATTTAACGTTTTTACCTGGCAACTCCGAATATCATTTAATACTTAGTGCTTTGAAAAAAACAATTTTTGAAAAACCCGAAAATCGAATATGGTTTCTTTTTTTTTATTTATTTTACGCAAAAAAGGAATTCTTTATTGGAAAGAAAGATTCTTAGTTACTGCAAAATACACAAACAAGAAATGTAATGAAATAGATTTTATTAATAAATATGTTTTGTTTATTTTCATCATAGATAAAATAAAAGGTGTTCAAATAACGAGATCTATAAGGAGCTTTTTACGTTTTATATACATCACCAATCATATAAATTTGTTCAAATTTCTTTTTTTTTTAATTGAATAAATATAATTTAGCCTAGTAGCTCCAAATGTAATAAAAAGTTGTCCGGGGTCCAGAAGAAGTAAGTTTACGGAGAAAATGTTGGGTAATAAATCCTGCGAAACCTGATGTCTTCAGATTTATGGAACCCTAAAGTTTTTATAACAAATGTGATAATATTCTTTGATGGAATAAGTCAATATGGGTATATTGGGAAAGATTTTAAAATAAATTATCAGGATCTCTCAAAAAAAAAAAAAAAAAAGTATGTGTAACAGTATGTTAGCCCATTTGAGACCGATTAAATGTTGTTGAACTTTTATTATTAATTTTGTGAATATTTTAACATTGGTAAACGCAATTTGCTACTTTTTGTAGTAAAAATATTATGTTATATGTATGTACATAGGTATGTACGTATTCCGGCGTTCTTGCTAAAATTAGACTTGAGGGCTACTTTTTCATTTTTAATATTTGACAATCTTATTGGTTCATAATAAATTTATAATTTGTTTGCGATATGTATGGCACTTGATATGAATTTTAATACGATAGTCTCCGATATTAACATTGTCCCATTTTGTTGCAAAGTGTTTGAGATATCACAAAATATTTATAAACCCCTTAACAATACGTCATTTTGAAAATATGGATCACGGACGATTTTGTCATATTACGTTTGCTTCTTAATATTACTTTTTATAGTTCAGGACAAACATTTTTTTTAGTCGAAATATTTAAATAACAAAATTAATTTTATTTTTGGTTTAAAGTAGGGTAAGTCCAACAATAAAATATTTGGTTTTAAAAATTGTTTTTTAAAGATTTTTGGGTCAATCGTTTATTAATATAATTTTATCAATATATGTCTATTTTAGTTTTATTAACCTGTTTTTAATCTTTATGAATACGGCCGTATAAATATAAATTTGTTGTTTTGGATAGAGTCTTATTTTTCCTGCCTTCTTTAACATACAATTTCTTTCAAACAAATATTTGATTTTAAAGGATACATTTTTATTGCAATTTAATTTTATGCATTAGAAAGTTTATAATCTATAATTTTCAATTGATTATTTTATTACTTGTTCGTAGTTAAAAAAAAAGATTAAAAAGATTATTAATTTAAAATACATCGCTAATTTTAGAGAAAATGAGAAATGAAAAAAAATTTTACCACACAAATAAATTTTCTTATAACAGTTATAATTATCAAATACCTTTTCTAATGTAAAGAAAAAACATCGTTCCCCTCTTAAATAAATTTTGGTATAATTGCCTTAAATTTATTATGGCTTAATTAAATAATAAAATAATGACAGAATCATGAAATAAATAAAATAAAAATGTCTCTTATTAAAAACAGAAAAATAAAAAATAATTTATAAGTTGAAGTTAGTGGCCAAGAGAAATGCACATTATGTGTTAAAACGAAACCAAAACCGTTAAAAAGTAACTAACCTTTAATTAAATAACCACAAATTTATAGTTAATCTCTACAATAGACAAATGAAATTAAATATACACACACAATTTTTAAAATGTTCAAATTAATAGGTTTAACAATAAAGAAATAATGTGCACTACAAACTACACACAGATACGCACGCAAACACTTTGAATAAAAAATTAAAAAAAAAACTAATTAACAATTAAAGTAAAAGCCAATTTGTATAACAGAATAATAACTAACTTTGTATAGTGTGAAGTGCTTGTATAAAAATTAATCGAACTGTATGCTGTTAGCTTTTTGGACGTAATTTTCAACAATTTTTTTAGTTAGTCTCCTAGTTAACTTCAGTTTAGGAAATATGCGATATTTATGACGAATTTTTTGAATACATATTTTTGCTCGAAAGAGGACCATAAAATGAATATTTTTGATGAACCTTAATTTTCATTCAACTTTTCCAAAAAATTTTTAAATGTGTAACCCTTTGACCTACAGATGTATACATATTTTTTGCCAAATTTCAAAACCCCAAAGCACGGATACAAAAAATATAGCCGGTTAAAAAGGGCCTGCATGCATTTAGTTATTCTCCTGACCCTAAGGCCAAACGCGGATTTAATGTGCAATTGAGAATTTAGTCAAATTGATACACGTCCAAAAGTTATATTAAATATATGTACTGATAGGAGTATTAAGCATGTTTGCAATTACCTCGAATGTAGGAGATTTTATTAATTAATTGATGCTTAAAATATCTTCAATTACACCCTATAATTTTACATTAGGAAATGAATATAAGTTCCCGCAATTCACACGTAAAGATTTGAATTCTAATATGATCATGAAGACGTGCGATGTTTCTACCATCAAATCGTCTCCAAATAAACCAAATTAAAAATTTAGGAAAATTATTTAAAAAAATCAGAATCTAAAAAGAAAGTTTCCAGACAACAGTAATAAGTAAATTCTTTGCACAAGCCTGGATTATAAATTATATGAATGTTTTATTAAAAAAAAAGTGAAGAGTAAAAAAATTTATTAAAATTGGAATAAGTTACATAATGTTTCGTAAAATATTAAAACGTAACTAAACTCGTTATTTCTTTTAGTCCTCTTTTACACACGTCAAGTTTACTTGATCAGTTTTTGATTAATTTGTTTCTTTTTGAACCTGCATTCGTGTTCACACACACCGTCAAGTTTTTTCATCAAGTTTCGTTTTATTTGCTTTCAACTTCTGCAACTTCTATTATGCAGCCAACTTTAGGTAGAACATTTTCTTAAACTTGATTTTATTCTCTTCTCCTCTTTCTCCCAAAAACTCAAGACTTGACGAGTCAAACTTGATGTGTGTAAAAGGGGACTTAGTAATGGATAATAATAACCAAACAATTAATTTTAGTCGATCTTAAGTTTTTCTACATTTATTAAGAAAAAAAAAATATTTTTAAAATACGCACGCAGAGAAAAACATGGTTGTGATATAGTGCCAATAACCATAGTATGTTCTTTGTAACAATTTATAGTTGCAGAGAACAAATTGTATTTGTTTTCAAAAGAACTGAAGCCCCGACAAACATTTTTTTGTAAACATTTAACGATTATGTAATTACTACGCACAATAAAGCAACATGGTTGGTTTTAACTTTAAAAAATTTGAACCGCAACAAAAGTTTTTTAATTATTTAAAATAATATACGAGTATTTAACCATAATATATTATTGTTGTTTAAAGTACGATTGAAAGAAAAAAAAAATACTGTTTGCGTTTACAAATATTTTGTTCTAAATTTTGACAAAATGCTTTTCTATCAGTTTAGTAATTTCTTTGTTACCTTAAAGTTTAAAATGTTTTTTATTCTAAGAGAAAATAAAAAATAATGATTTATGTACAAAGCATTTGTATTACTTAAAATAATATGGAAAATATGAAACCAAATAAAAATGTAAGCAACACATTTGGAAACATTGAGTTAATTGATATTATGTAACAAAATAAACAATAAATTATGAAAATTAATTATCTGTAAATCTTTGCAATAAATTATATAACATGACTTGTTCAACCATATTCTGATATTTAAATTTAATCGTTTAATGTTTATATTTAATATTTTTTATATTTTGTTCACACTTCACCATGCTATAGTTAAGCTAGACCAGCTATATTAAATGTAAATACCACGTTTTGCTAGCAACTATATAATACAACCATAGAATAGCTACCTCAACCATGTTATTTCTTTGCGTGTGTATCCGGTTTTTTTAACCAGGGATATTTAAACACCAGCAGAAATTTATGCAATATTTTCTGGACTTCTTCATCCTATTTCAGCATCCTTCGCATCAATCCACTGTGTGAAATATTAATATCATCTATTTAATAAACCAATTTTAATAAATAGAGTTTATAATTTTTTTTTTTGGAACTTTATTAAATTACAATAAGTGGTTTTATTTCATTAATAAACTAGTAATTAGTAATTAAGCATCATTCCGTTTAAATAGTAAATCGTCATTTTAGTTTTTAGTTGTTTATGAGTCTTTTAATTTTTAAAGAACTTTTTTGCCTTCAGAAAATTTTCTTTATTATATTTCAAATCTATAAAATTTCTTTACAGTATCGCACTTTTCTGTCATTATTATACTGTAGTTTTAATCCTAAAACAGTTACATTTTAGTTGGAGAAAACCACCATATCAATTTGTTCTATTCGACACAAACTATTAAATGTACATTCAAAATTTGAATTTCAAATTCACGCAATAAACGTATTTGATGCGTAAAGTTTACAAGTTTTAAAAGCGAATAAAAAGTGGATATTTGTTTTTGTTATTATATTAACAAACAAATAGATTTAAATTACTTTATGAATTTTACTTATTAACATTAACTTTATGGTTAAACAGTCTAGTAAATGAATACTAAGTGAGTTGATTTAAAATTACGTAAAACATATAAGAAGAGATAATTCCAGTCAACTGCTCGCCCTGATAAACGTGCCTCAGTACAAAAGAACTTAGAAATTTTTAATTATTTTAATTATTTCAAGAAATTTTTCATACAGAAGTTTGTATTCCTGAAAAAATCACGAACATCCTTAAGTTATTATTAAAACCAGTCGAAAATACTAGGGTTTTTCGGCAGTTTGTTCAACTCTTCAAATAGTTCTGGATTTCTTTAATTACTATGAACTTTTTTCACTTCACGGTGATTAATTTTTTTACTTTGAAGAGCATTAAATTAATTCCACATTGTTATCGAAAAGTATGCGAAATTTAAAGTCACATTCAGCTTCTTTGGCGAATATAGAGGTGTCGTGTGATTTACAAGAATATGGTCACATGAAGGTGTACTTAATTGTTATAAAACCAAATGATGCAAAGGAGAAAACACTTTAATCTCTTTGATATTTTTGTCGGTCGCATGATTAAGCATAATATTAAATTATGGAATGTTCTACTTTTGAAAATCTTTTTTCACCTTGTACATTATATATATTTTAACTAAAAGATTTCCACACTTTAGCAACCGAAGACGAAAAAACTCCCTATACAGTTTTACAGCACAGAAAATTCAAATACAATAAATTATATTCAACAAAGAGCACAAACACTTTTTTTATTGTTGTTGCAGAATTATTTAAAATGGATTATACATACATGCCCACAAATATATATTTAAACAAATAACTGAAAGGGGCTGCCAGATCTTTCCATGTTAGAGAAATCTAAACAATTTAAATCGCCTAAAATCAGAAATCTCATTGGAAACGGTTTAACAGTTTAAAAAAAAGTATAATAGTAAACAAATTAGCTAATCTGTTCTATAACTATAACTTCGTTCTTTTAAAAATTTTCAATTAACCTACTCATAAATATTCTATAAAATAAAAAATAAGGGGGTCAACGAATTTATGTTATGATGCTCATTTGCAGAGACTTTCAAACAGTAATAAAGTTAAAAATAACCTAAAAAAAATAAATATTTTATATGGCCAAAATGAATATAAACTTTCTCGTTAACTCATAATTCTAGCATTATTAAATGCAAAACCGCAATCACGCGCGGCAAGTGACCGGAAATTTTGTCACCAAAAAACGAATGAAAAATTTAATGACAAATTCTGAAGGGTTGTTATTTGTTGTGTTTCTCTATTTAGTTCATAGTTAATTAATATTTATATATTTTTGTATCAAAAATAATGTTAATAAAAACTAATTTATTATTTTACACACAAAACAAAAACTCGTTAAAAGCAATTTTTATTTTGGCACTCAAGTGAAACATAAAATTTTCACCGCAATTGAAAAAAAAAACTTTTCCCACTTATTTACTTTGTTCTCGCTTGTAACATGTTGGCTAAAAGTTATGACATTTAACATAATTTATTTTAAGCGTTAAAAATCGTAAAGTTGCCATTTTTATTTAGTTATGTTTTTTTTTTGCTTTTTTTTTTGTTTGCTTAATTTCGCAATTAAGTGGCGTTTAGAAAAATTAACATGAAAAGTTGTAACAAAGTTTCTTGACAATAAAAGTCATAGTAAAACACATCCTGTGTTGGTCTTGTAATAATAAGCAATTAATTTTAACATAAGCTGCAATATCTTCAACATTCATATTCACATTTTTCTTAACATACAGAAGCGGCTGAAACGGTTTAAATCACCTGTAAAAAGTAAAAGTGTTGCCTCCTTTTTTATTTATTTAATATTGATGTTTTAAGTGAAATAAGTTTGTATATGAATACCCTTAACAAAATGTCGAACTTGTGCAATAAAAACACTTCAATAAAAGAAGAAAAAAAATATTCAATTTTTCTTTTAATTGAGCGGGCAAAACTATAATAATTTAAACATTTAAAAACTGTTTAAAATATACATCACATTTAGTACATTTTCACACACTCAAAACAACCTTGATTTGCAGTTTCATTTAAGTCCGTGGCAGCTTCGTAAATAAACTGAAGCTTTTTAGAAAATGCAACCGCCATTTCACATAGTCCTAGCAGTAGTGCTTAGAATCCTCTTAAGTTAAAAAAAGAAGAATTGGCGGTTTTATCTGCTTTACAGCTGTCGGTTATTTTTATATTTTGATTTTTCAAATATGGAGGAGACAGGCATTTTTATTACATAAAACCAGTCATTTAAATATTTTAAGCCGATAAAAGATTTTTTAAATTTGAACGGTTTTTGCGGAATTTTAAAATCCAATACTCGTTTATAAAAAATTTAAATATTAAACGATTCGAAAACCGGTTTTTAAGATGTATGGAAAAATTGACCTCTATTATAACACGTAATGAATTGAACGCAGAAAGAACACTGATGAAATCTATATAGACATATAAAAATTGTTGCAAGTCTGTTGTGACTTTATAACTCACGATCGGTCAAACCGAATTTGATTAAATTTTTAGGGTTTGTTCGTATGGTCGTGTAGATGGTTTACTTAAAGTTGGACGGAACCGGTCGACGCGTTTGTGAGTTATGACTTTTCACGACAACATGTGATTTTGTCCATATAAAAAACAACAACAAAGACGTAGACGCCTATGAGCATATCCGGTATTTGTATTGTGTGCTGACTTTATACGCACGGTAATGTTTACATTCATGTGTAGTAAAGCACGCCGGGACCCGCAAGTTCTTTATAGACATCGAAGTAGTTTCTCCTTAAACTTGATTAGGCTACACCTCAAACTGTTACATCAAATGTTATGCATACATTGGTTACTTTTTAAACGATTTCAAAAAAAGAAGGCGGTTATACAATTCGGCTGAATGTTGCTTTTTTTTTATATTTGTGCCTCCAGAACTCAGTCATTTCTGATCCGATTTTGAAAATCTTTAATACTATGATAGACTATGCTAACAGATTGGTCCCGTTTTAAAAACAGTTCATAATCTTAAAAATTAAAGGGTGTCCCCATACAACACACATATCTTTTACGTGTATTATGAATTGTAAAGGGCACTTCTGTTAAATTTAAAATGACTGCGTATTACTATAGCTCCCAATATCAAAAAGTTATACAAAAATAAATCTAAAATTTTAAGGGTGCCCCCATAATTGATGTAAATTTTCTTAAATGGGCCTATCTTTTGACCCTTGTAGACAAACGCTTGGAAATTAGACAGAATATCGATTGCTATGGCCGTTATAGCAACGAGTTTTAATATTAAAAATTATAAATTAAAGGGTGCACCAATAGTTCATTTAATTTGGTATATGGCCATACTTTTGAACAGTTGTAGACAGACGATTGAAATTTACAAAGAACCTGTATTACTAACTCCTCTATAAAAACATGTATAAAATTTGGATTTGGAAATAAACGGGTGTCACAATAGTTGATATAATATGGTGTATGTAGCCGGACTTTTGAACCGTTATAGGCAGACAGCTGAAATTTACAAGGTACATGTTTGGCTAAGTCCGCTATAACAAAAAGCTTATAATTTGAATTTAGAAATTAAAGGGTGTTTTGAAAATTAATGTAATTTGTTCTATATGGCCGTATTTTTTGAACCGTTATATACAAATAACTTAATTTTAGACAGAATGTCCACTACTTTATTTGTTATAAAAGAAAGTATAAAAAATTAATTCAAAATTAAATATTATAAATTAAATAATTGATATAATCTGATTTATATGGGCACACTGTTGAACCGTTACAGACAGACGCTTGAAATTTAAACAGAACCTGATTGCTAAATCTACTACATCAGCAAGTATATAATATGAATTTGGAAATTAATGGGTGACCCTATAGTTGCTGTAATTTGATATATATTGCAAAACTATAGAACGGTTGAACTAGTATAAAGTTTGAAGATATAAGGGTGTCCCAATAGTTAATGTAATCTAATTTATGTGGCCATACACTTGAACTGTTATAGGCAAACAGATGAAATCTGTTTTGAAGTCGGTTTTTTTTCGCAAGAATTATGTTATGGTTATTATAGCAACACATAAAACTCCATTGCATCGGACGTATGATTTGTTGGTCGCAAAAAATATGTTATTTTAATTGTTGCCGACGTAGATGGGAACTTTGCAATACATTTTTCGTTTTTGTGACTATACGCCTCGTTTTTAACGTGTCATAAAGCAGGCACCTTAAAAGAAAATTAAAAATTTAAAATAAGCCAAAATTAGTATTTAGGGAACCAACTCGGTAGCACATCAAATAAGCTTTGTGTAGAAAGTTATTGAAAAAAAAAATTATTTTGATTTTTGTTAAACTCACATATAATTATACATATTTTTATAAATACTCGTAAAACATTAAAGCCAATAGAGATTAATGGAAAAGGTTGATATGTTGCTTTACTGCTTGAAGTACAAAAAAATGTATAAACATATATGAGATTTTTTAAGGAAAAAAGGATTGTGTCCTAAAAATGAATACAATTTACTGCTTGAAATTTCCTATAATTCCAATTCGATTAGAAATTTTAAAGTATAAAAAAATGTCTACACACAGAAGCACCAAAATAACATTAAAATTTCGAAAGTAGAGAAATTTTAAATAAAACAACGAAAGATTTTTTTCATTAACGACACCGTTTATTATTAAACTTAACTTCATTTAAGATAATCTGAAATATAAGCTGTTACAGTTTATTTTTAAGTCTTTACTTTTCTATCCCAAAAATCTTTTCATTTTTGAAACTACAAAAGCTTCAAAGTTTTTTTTGATGGTCTTGGCAACTCTTTTTCGAATTTTATTTCTTTACAGCAACAAAGAAACCAAAAAAAAAAAGAAAAACCATAAACTCTTAAACAATAAAAAAATTATCGTTAAAAAAGCGGTCTACCATCCTTCTGAAATATAAAATAAAAGCGCAATAATGCATGCACATGGCCGCTTTGAACAAATATTTGCAACAATGTTTTATAAGTGTGTTGGAAACGGATACACTGAGTAGTTCATTTAAAGTAATTAAAATTCATTTTGTTTGGTGTTTGATATGTAAAAGAAAAATACTAAACGAGTGCAAAAATGCATCCAACCGTCATCGTCGTGTGTTCTTTATTCATTAGTTCTTTAAAGTGTTTTTTGTTTTTGTATTTTTGTATAATATTTTTTTTGCAAATTATGAATTTTAAATTTTAAACGAGTTACACAATTTTATCAGCTGAAATATGTTAGAAAATCTTAAACAATTAAATGCGTATGTTGTGTAATCTATAATTTTAGAAATCGTTTTATATATATTTTCTATGCCTTTTATTTATTAAACAATAATTATGAACCTTTCTTCTAATTTTTCTTTTCTTAATTAAAATAAAATCATACAAAGCTAGAACTTAGAATTATTATTATTATTTATTTTTATTTAAAAGTTTTACCTTCTCTGCTTCATAATTACTCGTAAACTGTTAGTTATATTCTGGATTTTCAATGTGGCGCTCATTTTCATTTCCTTGCAACTGCTGTGCGACAAAAAGTAATAAACATTTATGTTGCTTTTAAAACTTAAACTTTTTAACAATTGTTTGGCCAAAAAATCCATCACAACAACAAAAAAATGTTGTTCATTTAATTCATAAACATCCGGTCTAGACACACAGCCAGCCACTGCTTTATGTTTGTTTTTAAGTTTTATATAATTTTTTGGCGTTTTCAATTCATAGAGACAAAATTGTCCCATTAAAGTGTTTTATTTAAAAAAGCAGCAAATTAAAACAATTAAGCTGAATTTATTTGTAGTTCAAAAGATCTGTATGAATAAGGTTTTCTTTTAAGAGCTTATAGTTTATTTTGAAGAGTTTATTTGGGACCCCATAAAATAATAATATTCTATATCTTTATACAAAGGGACTTTGATTTAGCGACGTCCGTCTGTCCATGTATATGTTGAAATGTGGTTTGCAACAGTCCTTTAACAGTTTTAAACTCATTAATCTATCAATTAACTTCACAAAATCGGCATAGCTGTATGCAAGACCACAGCTACCATTATATCTTAGTACGTGTCCTCATTTGCTTGTTATATTTTATTGGTTCTTTATGGTTCTTTGTTACGTTGATTTGTATAAAAAGTCGAGCATGCGAGAGACAACAAAATACATCAGACGTACCTCAAGCAGGCAACTGATCCAAGTAGGCAGCTGATGGACACCATGGGATGTTACCTGAAGTCACTAGTTTGTCAAAATAACACGCAGAACTCACATGAATTTCAGGAGTTGATAACGACAATTCTGTTGCTAATAAAGTAATTCTAAAAAGGGAACATTTTCGCTAGGCTTTGAACCACGTGCAATGGGAGATACAGAGGCTGCCAAATGTACATCTGGTTATCTGGTGATAAAATATCCGTTACCTTATAAACATGGTATGCGTTGATGGTGGCATCAAATATCGTATAGAGATAGATCAATATATCAACATGTGTAGCCATCCAGCCTTCGGTCGGATGGAAGGATTTAACCTCTCTAGTATAACAAACCTCGGCTCCGCTCACCAATAGTTTTCTGCATAGAAACTTATTATTATTGTTCGAAAGTTTTCTTACTTGGGCGAAAAAGATTTCAAATTATTAAAATATTTTTCCGAATAGAAGATTATAAACCTAACTTTTTTGAAACAAATAAGAGATATTCTAATGTTGCCCGTTGAAAATGTCAGATAGATTCTTGGATAAAGATGAATGTTAAATTAGTTGTTATTTTCACCGCAGACAAATATGTTGTGTATGAAAAAAATTATGAATAAAGTTAAATAAATGAAAAAGCTGCCCGATGACACCATAAGTAAAGATGTCTGCTTAAGTTTTCTTAAGTGCAAAAAAAAAATAATTGTTATCTAGGAGCCACGGCAGATGTGCTGTTTAGTTGTTGAAAACCACCGTATATCAAAACAGCATTTGAGACGGTGAAGGCCGCTTTATAGTAAAAAAGAATTACTTAATTATGTTGCATTAAATTTCTTCCTTGTTTCAGAAGAAAGTTACATCACAATAGTGTGTTCCAGTCGTGGTTGAAATGTTGTACACAAGAAATACTGAGTTCGAATATCATCGGAGCCACACCGTATTTGTGATCTGGATGGATGCTTAAATTTCTGAGAAAACTAAAGATTTGGTCTGAGCTACGGAGTAAAAATTCAAAATCAGATCAAAAACTTGAAAAAATGATGTGCTGGCATGTATAGTAAAAAGACTCAAACAAATTAGGCAAAGTTAGATATAGTCAGTGTTCCATCAAAGTTATGCCTGATGATGATAGAAGTTAAAATTGAACTAAATTTAAGGGTGAGAACTTCATCCAAAATTCATTCTAAATATTGTTCATAATTCTCAAATTTCAAAAAAATTCTTTTTTTCATGCTATTCTCCCGATTTATTATTTAAATCACCGATATTGATTATTGAAGGTCAAAGCACGTCTCGATGGCCATTTCGTTATCGCTTACTTAACTCGTCAGTCACTACAGCAGAGAAAGAAAAATAGAATTACATTTGGTTATTGTTGTTTTTGCTTAAACTTTGATTTTTGTCTTTGCTTTATTGTTTTGACAAAAATCTTTAGTTTATTTAAAATATTTGTCAGAAGTCTCCTGACGAGTTAAGTAAGCGATAACGAAATGGCCATCGAGACGTGCTTTGACCTTCAATAATCAATATCGGTGATTTAAATAATAAATCGGGAGAATAGCATGAAAAAAAGAATTTTTTTGAAATTTGAGAATTAATTAATATTATTATAAAAAAAATCCCGTTGTTTAAAATATTGTTCATAAATTTATACACATTTGAGTGATAAAGGGTGGCTTATAAGGGCAGTGGACGACGATTGTGTCAACCTTAGTGTAGCAGAGCCTAAAAAAGTATAGCATTTGCTCAATAAAACTTAGTGACCTGTTCTGAAGGTCCATTTTTTAAGTTTGTACCAGATGCTTGTTAATGTTCGTGAGCTTATCGTTATTATAAAATTTTATAATTTAAACAAACTACTCAATGGTACAATATTTTTGACAGCAATATTATGATTTTCAGTATACATAAAGATTAAATTAGCTTTAGATTTGACTGCCATTATTTTGGGATTCTTTGAAATGTAACACAACATTTTTATAAACATGTTTTCCTAATCAAGTCTTACGTCATTTAATCAATCAAGGAACCTTTAAAAGCTTGAAGTTGTAAATTAGATTTTTTTTATTTTTCCTTTATTTGAGAAACCGAAATAAGAAATATTTATTTATTTTGTATTACTTTAAACAAGTTTTTTCTCTTTTCTTTCAAAAATTTGCTTGATAAATATTAGCCACGCTTTATCATTTAATGCATTTGTTTACCTTCATGTTTTTTCTTTGTTTTTTCTTGTTTTTATTTTTGCAAATATTTGCTCTTCGTTTGCATGCAACAACAACTAAAAATATTGTAATACTGCTGTATTGCAGCTATAATCGTGTTACTGACCAAATTATCTAGTCTGAAATTGTGTTATGCCATCAACAAATAAAAAAATTAATATAAAATACCAACAGCAATAATAATAGTGAAAGAAGTAAAAAAAAAAATGCAACAACTAAACTAACAAACATTGCATTTGTCAAAGTGTTTACAACTTAAGCGCCTTTTGTGGTCTTTATTAATTTTTTATCTCTAATGTTTTTTGGGCAAGTGTTTAAGCAAAGGCACAATGGGACGGCGAGTTATGAGATTATTTTTTATGTAAAAAATTGTTTTTGCCCATTTTCTAAATTAAATTGAATAACAATTGAAGAATTGTTGTTTAAGAACTTGGAAGCAAGTTTTGTTTTAAACTGCCGATTTGATGTTAGTTTCAACTCAATAACTTTTTATATCCTTCACCACAAAAAGTGGAATTACTAGAATATCAATTGCCGACCCCATAAAGTATATATATTCTGATTTCTTAAGCATAGCGAGGTCGATTGAGCGATGTCGGTCTGTCTGTCTGTGTTAGTGTTGATATCAAGTTTGCCTTGGCACAAAAAAAAAATATGTCAATCGAGCATATACAATATCCAAAGAGTTGCTATTGCAAATCATCATGACCGGTCCATTACCTTTTGGGCAGCTGGCAAAACACCACGCCTACCTTTAAATTATTCATGTCATTTGGAAAAAAAAAGTCAATCCAATAAAAAAAAAAATAAATATGTGGGGCGAAAGACAATTAAAAAATAAGAAAAGAATAAAAAAACATGAAGTTACGCGGCTCTGAAATTATATTTATGCAGTACCAAAATTTATTTTATTCTTTAATTCTCTGACCCAATATTTGCTTTTTTTATTGAAGTTGCTTCACTAAGCTAGATTTACAAAGATTGTGAAGGGAATACAAGATTCGGCATAGCCGAATAGCGCAGCCAATATTTTGTAACTCTAAAGAGACTCGAATTATCGATCTTTTATTTAGAAAACGCTGTAGCTTCGATGTTTTACAACCTCACGATCTATGTTAATTAATTTTCAAAATAAAATCTTTTTTTCGTGCTATTTTCTATTATCCCGAGTAATTATTTAGATCACCGTTATTGATTATTGAGGGTCAAAGCATGTATCGATGGCCATTTCGTTACCGCTTACTTAACTTTTCAGGAAACTTCCGAAAAACATTTTAAATAAACTAAAAAATTTTTTCCAAACAATAAAGCAAAGAAAAACATCAAAGTTTAAGCAAAAACAACAATAACCAACAGTAATTCTATTTTTCTTTTTCCACTGTATACGGCTGTTCTATGTTTTACTAAGTAGACCCATCAACCATTTCATTAGCGGATGATTGACACTGTTCTTTATGGTGTTACTTTTCTCTGTGACTAAGGTTCCGTTAAGCTTTCGAGCAATATTTTCTTGTTTTACTATACAGTCGTGTTCACCATTTGTTCTTTCGTTGTAAATTTTTTCGTCTTTCAAGCAGGTCACAATAACAGTAATAACAATTATTTTTGTTTCTACTAAATGCTCTGTTGGGAATTGAACTCATAAACTCTTGTTTTAGAAATACGCAAACACCTCTACCAATGCAAACGTCGCAGCTGCTCGACATGTGTTACACAACGTTTTCTTTTATTCTGTTCACATGTACCAGTACTGCTTTTATCAACACAAAAACGGGTTTTTGAACCAATTATTACTTTAGCTTTAAATTAAATCAATTAAACATTTGATTAAAAAATTAATGCATTATTTTCTAATTAAAAAGTAATTGAATCAAATATAATTTTTTTTCAACAAAGATATTTTTTTAATTAAAAAAATAATTAAATCAATTAAAAATTTAATTAGGTTACAATATGGAAGCAAACAAATCTTTTAATAGATGCAAAACTTTTTTATGTGTAAGACACAATCCAACATTTTTAAGGTACGGAATTAATTTTTAAATTTACTGTTACAGTTATGTTAAGGTTTCAAATCTTATTTTGTAACAATCCGAGTCAGAATCCAGTATTTGTTATCCACCACTAAACATTTATTGTAATTAATCAGTATTAAATTTTATTTATTTTAATTTTTTTTAACTAGTATTTTTGCTTCATTGTGCAGTGTCACCCCAATTAGCTGGTGCAAAGTAGGTGGCTACAATAATCGTGTTTGTAGATTTTAGTTGTATATTTTTCTACATATTTGTTTTGCGAAAAACAAAAAACAATTATTGTCATTTTAACAATATTTAAACTGCACTTAATTACTATTTGAGCTTAACTAATTAAATGAACGAATCGTTTGTTTTTCTGTTGTTTTAAATGTTGCCATTTTTGATCGTTTTGCAACGATAGACCAAATCTCTAAATGAAAATCTAAAAATGTTGTATCAAAAAGAAAAGAAAAAATACAAAAATATTTTGTTGGTCGCCCTGCTTATGGACAATTTACATGCAATCGTTTGTTGTTCAAACAGTGGTTGTTGTTCTAATAAATTTCATGTTACATGTTAAGTTACATGCATGACAAAATTATTCCCACATTATTGAAGAAAAAAAAAATAAAAAAGAAAAATCTAGCACATTCACACATGTACATACACGTACACACATACTCACACTTTTGTGGCATTTTTGAAGTTGCCACAATAGTCAAGTGTCCTTAAAGTTATTTCTGAATATTGTGAGTGTTCTTTTTTTGAAAGAATTCTAACAATTGCGGTTTTCTTGAGTGTTTTTTGAATGTTAAAAAAAAGCCTTTTTTCTGCATTTATTTTTTAACAAGCATGTTGTTAAAGTTAATCTTTTATAAGTTCTATTATTTCAGTGTTTTTTTTTTATTATTTTATTTCATTCAAGAACTTTAACAGTTCAGTGATTTTGCAACAAAAATGTTGCACTTAAGAGTCACTTCAATAAAAATACATGCTTGAAAGTCATAAAAGCAAAAAGAAAAACACACAGTTACTTTTTAAGGTCGCATTAAATAAAGTGGTACCCGTTCAGTGTTTTAGACTGAGTTAGTGTGTGAGTTCAAGAAATTTATAACATTTGTATTTAAAAATATTTAAGATGATGTGATTTGAAAAAATTGATTTATTAGAATCAACCCCTTTTATTATCCTCTTGCCTGGGAAATATTACTCTCGTAGTAACTCAAGAAGCAATAATTTTTTACCCATCTGAAGTTGTTTAATGACCACAATGCAAGTGATTTTAAATAGTAAAAATTTTAATGTCATAATTTAAACAATTAATATAAAATGAAATGCTGCTGCTTAAATATATGGAAATTTAATTACAAGCCAGCAATTTTCAAAAATATGTTTAATATTATAACACTAATAACTTATTAATATTCAAGTGTATGGGAATAAATGTCACTTAAAATCATGTCACGGTTTTCAAAAGCCTTAAAGTATAAGTGGTTCTTTTAATTTTTTTTTAATATTTTTTTTAATCAAAAGGCAGAAACCTTCTCTTTTGAACTAATTTATAAGTATTTCCATTACACATCTGTATGTGTATCCAGTCTGTTCTCATTATTTCTTAATTATTAATTTATGTTAAATAAAAATAACAAGTAAAAAGCATATGAGTTCTAAATTTATAATATTTAATGCAACTTTGCTTCTATAATTATTCTCAACAAAAAAAAGTCTGAGAACTCGGTTTGTAGGTTTCAATTTAAAATAAAAAATTTCATGTAAATCCCCACAACAACGCCACCTTCTACAAATAAAAACATTAACAAATATTTCATGCCACAATATCTTAAAAAAAAGATGGCTGGCAAATCAAATTCATTATAAAAACATTAGAGATTCTTAAAAATCTCGAATAGTGATAAATTAAGACATGCAATGATGCCATTAACTTTAACTATTCGTTACTCGTGTGAATATAACAGCACTTTAAACCTTATTTTCTCATATTTAATGCAAACTTTTAATTGCAAAAAAATTTTTTTTAATCTTGTTGTTTTTAGATTCGTAAACAAACTTTTTTTTTTTTGAACCTAAGAAATGTTTTTTTTAAATAACACATTTTATTTTTAATATGAAGAACAGAATTAATCGCAGAAAGAAAGCGTTACAATGAAAGCAGATAAAATTTAATGTTATAATTATGCATAAGAAAAGTCTCATGTCAAAAATGTTTGTTGTTGTGTTGAAAAGTTTTAACGGTTTATTTTAAAAATTCAAATTAATTTAAAAAGTGAGATGATATTGCCTAAAGCACTGATTTCAATAGTAAAAATTGGATATGAATGTTTGTGTTCTTGTTTCAAAATATTTACTATTGAATGTACTCCTGAAAAAAAATGAAATATTTCTTTGGAATTAATAGACGCGAACTTAAACCCAATTCCAATTTATTATTATTATTCGACTGCAACCATGTTGCTTGATAATTAACTTTTAATGTATTAAAAAATTAAATGTACACTTTTATTAATAAATTTAAACTTCCTCATAAAAATCACTCAACCGCTTCAATTGTTTTAAAATGCATATTTAAAAAAAAAATTAATAAAAATATTAAATTGCCGTATTAAAAATCTATATTTACAAAATACTTATAAAAATATGAGTTATATTTACCAAATTAACAAAACAAGTAATTAACATGAAAGCAAATTTATAACGTATTATTTGTAATTTTTTTTTAGTTTTATATAGTTTAGTATTAAATTAAAAGTAAATAAAATATAAGTTAGGAAAAAATTTAATTTTGTTAATTTAACGCAATCGCCATAATTTGAAGTGGGTTAGTAAAATAATTTGTCGAACTTTTGAATTTTTTTTTTTTTTTGCAAAAAAATATTTGTGTTTTCATATCAAAATCAAAAATAGATAATACTTTTTTTATAAAAAACCATACCGTTACCATTGAGTTATTATTTTTTGTCGATGTGTTTATTTTTAAAATCATTGAATTGTAGGATAAGGCAAAAATGATAATTCTATTTAATGTGTTGCTACATTAGAAAGTTAATTTAAATAAAACTAAGGAAAATCATTGTTCATAAGGGACCTGTTTTTGAACGTTTTGTATCCCAAAGTATTTGCTTCGCATGGTTGTTATTTAATATTTACACTGCGTTTTGAAAGAGACTGTAGGGCAGATGCTTATTGCATATGAAGTTGTGGGACACCCTTTATTACTAATGTTAGTCTATACAATTTTCAAGTCAAAATACTCGTATAAACTGAAATATTTAAGGTGTGTGCCTAAAACTAGTCTAGAGACAAGGTCATATATGCCAAAAAAAGCCACTAAGTAGAATACACTTTAATTTGTGAGATTTATTTTTTATAAGGTTTTATTATTTGGAGACCGCTTTCATGGCATATTAACCCTTTCGGGACTACTGAGATAATACGTCCCAGCAATTTTCAAACTGTCTTTTTTCTTTATTTTCAACGCAATCGCCAGGGAGGTAGAACTGCCAAACGTCCAAAAACGGATAGCATCAATATTGGAGACCACTTGCCAGTACAGCAAGAGAAGCGTTGTCGCTGTGTCCGCTGTTCTTCACTTGGCATAGAAAAGCGAACAAAGATGATATGCTCAGATTGTAACAACGCCTTATGTTACAAGTGTTTTGGACCATTCCACAAATAAATACCTAATTGCATTCCTAAAATGTTAAAAATAAATGTAAACTTTTATCTCAATCTAATAATATATATATTTTAGTTGTCTTTTTAATTTCGAATCGCTCTTCGAGAACACTGATTGTGATTTTATGCCCGATGAAAATACTTCTTGGGATTATATGTCCCAGGATAAAAGGACGAATTTAAAATTTTTAAGTATGGAGAACATAATACTTTTATCATACCTTTTAGAATATGAAAAAAATTTTACCATACATAATTTGGTTTGCAAAATAAAACTCCGTCCCGAAAGGGTTAAACGAAATCATTTTCATGGTAACTTTTCAACTTTAACGCAGATATCTCTTGAAACACCGCATAGATTTTGTTTCAACCTACTGCATTTTGTTCGTCTAATATTAGTCTTTCAGAATGTGTAAGCTTTGTTTAGAACGGAGTTTTTGTTTCCAAGAAAAAGCCAGTTTCAAGTAATTTTTAACTTAATCGTATGTTGTATGGGGACAACCTTTATTTTAAATATTTTTAAAACTATCAATATGAAAATTTATTATTTCGAATCTTTTAAAATTTAATTAATATTTCATGATATTCTCATGAAATATTTATTATTTTAAACTAAACTAAAAAATTAAATGTATTACTGCGGGGAAAGCATTTCACTACTGCTCAGTGAAGTGGCTATATACTTTTCCCGCAGTAATACATTTCATTTTTAAGTTTAGTTTAAATTCATAAATATATCATGAGAATATCATGAAGGAATCAAGCACGAATAAAGTAAATAATATTTTTTTAAATGTTTTCTGAATGGGACCGATTTCTAAACACAGCATTTAAGAAAGAAAGAAAAAAAATTCAAAACCGGTTGAGATACTACGAAGTTTTAAGTAACAAATATACAAATAAATAAAAATAGTAAGCGATATCCTTGTTCGTTTGTTAAAGACGGTAAAAAATTGTACGATCTTTCATACGAGACGAGGTTTCTTTGAAGAAAATAAATATTGCGCTGTTTCGATAGAAACAAAATAAAATTTACACTGTGTACTGCAAAATAAAAAATAGGGTTTATTTGTATTGTTTTCTAGAAAAAGTCCGTTTCATTTTCTTCAAGAGTAACTCGCATAGTATTGCTTCAATCAGTACAGTTTCTCTCTAGTATGGTTTTAAAAAAAAATTTTTTTCTGGAGGACAATTTTCTAAATAACATAAGAGAATTAAATTTTTTTAATATTTTTTTTAAACAAACCTTTTTAATATTTTCACTTTACTATGAAAACATAAAAGTTTCGGTTTTTAGCTTTGGTTACGAAAACATAAAATTTTCTTGTATTTTCTTGTTTTCTTTGTACCCTTCACCATATAAGTAAATCAAGTTAAGCTGAGTAACTCCAATCAAAAAATCAGATATTGGGGTGACAGAGAATTAAGAAATAAAGAAAAAATTAAGTACTATATATAACTTTAAATAAAAATGTCATCGGCTCTTAGTGACTTGTAAAGAAATTTTGTATTGCCTGAAAGTTCTTTTTTTATCGGGGATACTGTAGAAATTATAAACGGAATGACAAATTTAGATATACATTTTTTCCCTATATAATGACATATAAAACAACAACAATTTCGTAAATAGGCGCATAGGCCCCAAGTGCTCCAATTGTAGTCTAGTTTCAAATAGTACGGTAAAATAATGGAATCGGTTAACCGTACTATGCGAGGTATTCCAGTATTTATAGCAAAATGATGAAAAGGCACTTTTTTAATCAAAAAGCAAAATGAAAATCACAGTCATTAAAAGTACTGTAAAAAAAAGGTATCTTAGAAACCTTAAAATCATCTTTAAACTTCAATGTAGAAAGACAAATGGATTCAGCTTATGAATACAGATATATATTTTAATCTTTATATTCAAAGAAAATATATAATTACGGTTTGAACGATTTAAAATTTAATAATATTCAAAACTTGCTCTCACTGCCACACACATGCTGTGTTGAAATTATTGTGTGTTATAAAAAACCATATGAAATCGAGATTTATTCACAACTAATGGTCTTTTAAGTTTTGTTGAAATATATAAATATGGTTGGTAGCCACACAAGAACCATTAGAAGAAAATATATACAAATAATAGATACATTTTTAAGGTTATATCTACTAATATAGAGGATGATTTTGAGCCATCAAAAAAATCTATTAGTTGCGTGAAACAGTAGCTAAACTTTTATAAAAATTTTATTTTGCTTTTCAAACAAATGAACTCAGCCATAGCCAAATGGACATTTGACTCAAAACAGAAATGAATAACATAAAAAACAGCTTCTTTGATTATTAATTACTTCTCTTCGATTTCCAATGGTATAATTATAATGTCCAAAACACTGTTATTAGAGATTATTTATATTTTACTGCTGCTACCGCTGCAGCAACTGAAATACGCCGCTGATGGCAATTTTTATATTAAGAAAGAAATTTCTTTGCTTTTTAAATTGATCATTAATTGGTGTTTACTATTTTTTTTACTCATAAATATTTATAATAATAAATATTTGTAAATCAATTAAAGTTCTTCTTTTTTATTATTTAAAAGTTTTAAAGATGCTATCTAATTTAAAATTATCAGGAAATATTATATGAACCGAAAATGAATTCTTTAAGTGTATTAAAAAACATTTTATAATTCGAAATGATATTAGCTTTATCTGTTTTTATTTATATTCCTTAATAAATTCAATTGTTTTAAAACAATTTCTTCTTTCTTGACATGGCCACCACTGACTATCCTACACAATCGTGCGTTTTAAGAACAAAAAAATAAAAAATATTATGGAATTCTGCCTTAGATGCCAAAATCAGCTCTCTAAGAGTAACATTGTCTAGAGCCCAGTTTAAGCAATGAATTGTTATGTTTAAACAAGAGAATCAACTTTGGGTCCTGAACAGAACTAGGCAGAAACAATTTTTACGACTACTAATAGTGTTCTTGGTTTTTAGATTGAAATTTAAATAAATTTGTAACTGACTCAATTATATAAATAATCAAAAAAATTAATAAATAAAAACTTTTCTAATTAATTAATTAATTAAATCTTTAGATAGTTTAAATAAAAGAAATAAGAAATTCCTTTCTACCACAAAGTTTTTCTTCATACTTCATAAAAGCCACTGAAATAAAATAAATGAATAAAATTTTTGTACATGAAATAATTCTTAAAATTTTTGATGTTGCTGGTGGTTAGTAGTCGATGTGAAATACAAAAAACCTCTCTGTTTGTCTGTCTGTCTGTCTGTCTGTCGTGTTTGCATCACGTAAAAACTACTGGATGCATTTTAACAAATTTTTGTGATTAGGTGCCTTAGAACCTTGATTCCAATATTGAATACTTTTTTCGTAAAAATAAGTCATTTCGTAGAGAAAATAGTAATACCAATGTGAAAGCACCCAATTTAGCGGTAAATTGGAACTAAAACAGTTGTCGGCACTTTTTATTTTTGTAGATGAAAAATTTTTTTATCTACAGAAAGAACTCTGTAATAATAATTTAAAAACATATTTTTTCAAATTTGGATTTTAGGAAAATTAAGAATGACACGCACACCAAGTCGTGGCTACTGCTAGTAGATAGATAAAATTACTAGATTGACATGGAAATAATTTAATTGGCATTATTTTTAAAAAACAAAAGCACTTAAAAAAACAAACAAATTACAAACTTCACTATCTAACGCTCTGTTGAAACCACTAATATTTCACTTTCTAATTGTTGACAGTTGACTCCGCGCTATTTCGTACTGCTTCATATATAAGCCTTGCGCGCTGATTGGTTTTGTTTAAAAAACGTAACTCTGATGGCACAGATGCTATTTTTGTCATCATATGCTCAGTTTTTCGCATTTAAACAAAACACGTGATGCCAAGGCAGCTTTTAGAATACTTGTTATTTAAATGTTTTGGTCGGTCAAAGAAAATAATTTAAAATTTGCCGCATTTTAATCTTCAACTTAACTTTCAAGTCCATTATAAAACTTGTCGTTCCCCTGTAGGATACCTTTGGAATTTTGAATGCTTTTGAAAGTTATTTGCTTAATTAAAAATTATAAAATAAAATTTCCCAACAGATGGTGCTATTTGACAGATTTTACAACTTAGAATATATCGACGCCTCCATTCTATAACGTTCTAAGTGTACTTAGATCGTTTTTAATGTTCTTGGATTTTTGAATCCTATGTTCTCTAATTTAAATACTGTCAAAATTTGGTTAAGATGGGCCGATCCGTTCCAAAGTTATAGGCATTAATATACTTAGGCTACACACGTAGTCGTAAGAATTTTCCATTCTAAAATGTAGTAAGTACACTAAGAATACTTTTGCTTGGACAATTTTAAATTGACTTGAAAACTAAGTTGACTTAGTATGTTATAGAAGGGACATTTCTTAACGTTGTGTTTTCTATGTGTATTTGGTATGTTGAGTGTGCTTTTTTTAGGGTCTGTAAGTGTAGTTAAAAGGTTTTTTCCTGAATTAAAAAAAGATATTTGTGCGTGTAAGTGTACATAAGATGTTTTGTTTTGGAAAAGGTAGTCAAACAAATCGGACGCCTAATTTTTGTATTTTCGGATTTAAAATGATTTCGTGTGCAAGAAAAATTATAAATTTAAATAACGTGAGATGTATTATTTATTAGATGCCCATATTATCTAAAATAATTAATAAGTTTTTTATTAGGAAAAGGTGAATCAAAAAGTATAAGTTCAATGTCATATAATCGTGAGGAAAGTGTTGGTAAGAAATTCACGACTTAAGTTAAATGTTGTGCTTATTAATATTGGATTTTTTGACAGGAAATAAAGAGCAACCTAGTCCAGCAAACGAAAAATCGTCTAAATTTGATCATTAAAATAGTGAAAATTCTGAATCACTAGATAAGTGATATATTTATATTAATATATTTAAATTTTTTTTATATTAAGTATTTGATTTTTAGAAGCATATCCCGGGAGTGACTGCGAATATAACACATCGAATAATTCATCTACAATAGGTAAGTTTTTAGACACTTTTTATATAATTTATTTTAAGTATCGCTTCAACTTTTATAGTCATTTCTCGTCAGTTGCAGCGAATATAATCCGGCAAGTAATTCGTCGGAAGCAGAATCAAATCCAGAGTTTAGTCCAATAAATCGAAAATTAAAAAAGAAAAAATTAAATCCGGAATTTGATACAGCACCCGAAAACTTTTGCGAAAGACACGCCGATAGAATGGTACTCCGTGAGAAGAAATGCTAAGCGAACACCGCCATTATACAATGTAATTGAAATGGACCATGATGATTTTTTGGATTTCAAGCAATTTGCTTCTGTAACAAATTGGACAAAAAATATACAAAATGAAAAATTATAAATATGAATTCGACGAGAATTTCAAAGAAATAAAGATATATGATGAAACTAGGAAGAGAAAAAAAGAAAATAAAATTGTTATTGAAGAAATACCAAAAGCATACATATCCGGATTTCCTATAACGGAAGAAAAACGAAAAGATCTTTTATATCTGTTTGATCAAAATATAATTCCAAAATTTTACCAAAATTTCTACAGACAACTAAATGATTTTAATAGAAAAGAATATGTAGTCGTGTCAGATAATGACGATTAATAATACGGTATAGTTTTTACTTATTTAATGTTATACTGTTTCTGTTATCTTTATTTTTATAATTATTTTTAAGTAACCTTAATTTTCTTTTATTTTTTACAAATAAAATTAATTTAAAAAGAAAATGATAGGTTTTTTTATATAACATTTCAACTAAAAATTCGTCTATGTAGGAAAATATAATTTTCTAAAATTTTTGTCCAAATTGAAATATTATATGTATACTTAGGTGATTAGCTTAAAAACAATAGACCTATCAAAAACATGCTAAGTACACTTAGACGACCAATAGCCAATGTTTTCACCGTGCTAAAGCATTTTATATCATTTTTAGCTATAACCCAATTATAATTTGTAAATTCAGAAAATACTATAAAAATTCTACTCAAATTCTACTAAAAACAGTGAAAGAACAAATAACGTATCTTATATAGTTTAAGAGATATCGCGTGAAAACTTTGGGAGCTCATAACTTAAAACTCACATTTTCGACTTAGAATGTTATAGAATGGAGGCGTCGATATACGATTTTATAAAGATTTTGCTTTTACAATTAGTTTTAGAGCTTTTTTTAAAGCAAGACTTTTTACTAGGAAAAAAGAACGCGTTTTTAAAAACATAAGCCCTTTAGCAAGTTGCTTATACTTTCACTTACTTACATAGCTTCCTGTAAGCTCTAAAAAAGCTTATGTATAAGACCTTGAAAATTCTTCTTGCTATTCAACCTAACAAATTTAACTGCCTGCTGCCTAATTTTGAGATATTAAAATAACGAAGAAAATTAAAATTCGTTTAGTTTTTCCACAACACGAACGCCACTATAACGAATTGTTTTAATTTTTTTTTTTTTTTTTTTTTTTTTTTGTAAAGTGCTATGGAACGTTGTTCAACGTTTATCTACTTTAAAATACAAAACTAAAATAATTGATGTTTATTTTATATTTTTAAAATCCATAAAATAAATCGGTGGTTATGGAGTTCCTGCTGATCTCCTTAGCAAATTGATTTAACAATTTGAAGCTGGATTGTATTTGTAACTAAGTAAGAGATTTGATGCGTTTTTAAAACCCTCAAGGTGTATGTGTGTTTTAAGTCAAAATTTCGTAGGCGTAAATATGATTTTCTTTAATATGTCACGGTTTAATTGGGATTTCAATTTTTGTTAAAGAAAAATTTTTAGGTTATGTTGTTATTATAAATATAAATAAATAAATACGCATTTCAGAGGATTGGGTAAGAGAATTTTAAATTTTTATATTTAAACCAAAAGCCAAAATTTTAATTCAAATACTTTTTTTTATTGACGATAAGTTTTTAGCATTTATTGATTTTTAACACAAAAACTATATTGACGTTTTTATTGCTTTTTGAATAAATGAAAATATGAATAAAAGAATAACATACACACTCACATACTAAATGTAACTGTATATATAAAAAATAATATAATAACACTTCACTTAAGAAGTTGAAAAATATGACGTAATCAGCTTAAAGGATTAAATGTCCTTTTAAGAAAATTTGTCACATTACCAATGACAATGACATTTAGCTGAATCAAGAGAGAAACATTAAACTTAAAGAAAAAAACAGCAGCAGCAGCCCTACGACAATTTCTACACAGTAATCAGTAAAATCTTTAATGTTGCATTATATTCAGCTCTTCAATGCTTTACTTATTGGTAGTTTGCAATTTTTATTTTATATTTTTTTCTTTTTTTTCAGAATTCTTATCTTAATCTTTATAAACACAATAAAGATATGAGTGTTAAAGAACTGAAATAACCAACTTGTCTAAATAAAATGCAGTTTTTCTTAAATGGTAGCGAATGAGCAAAAATTAAATGCAGCCGTTACTGCTTTAAATGTTAAATAACGTTTTTTTTATTTAATTTTAATTTGCTACATTTACGATAAAATGAAACAGAAAGGTTTTTAAGTCGATTTTAGATTGTGTTATCAGATTTCTTAAGTGTTTTTGAGGCTTTTTTGTCGCATTTAAACATTTTTGTTTAGAATATTTTTCTCGCTCTTGTTTAATCAACGTGAGAAAAGAGCTAAATTTTGTTGAAACTGACAATTGGCGAAAAAGAATTAATAAATGTTAAAAAATATAAAATTTTTAAAATAATAAAAAGAAACTGAGAGGAAACTAGCGAGAATTAAAAAATAAATTTAAAAAAGCTCTTGTAAAATTTGCCGGGCAATTGGTTGCGATTTGTAATTTTAAAATTATAGATATACCTTTTCCTGTTGGCAACTGGTAGTGGTAGAACCCTGGATGCCGAACGAATGAACAAACCATTACGAGCTTATTATGAAGATGACTCTTGTAAACGTGTCGTTCTCCAGCTTTAATGCCAATTTAACTGCGTAAAATTGAGCTATTTGTAGGAGGATTTTTTTCTTCTCTATCTAAAGAGAACCCAACAAATTTATTTTTGAGGAAACTCGAATGAAAAAGAGTAAAACAGAATGTAAAACAGACTTTGTGTCAAATATCTTCTAAAGTTAACTTTTAAAACTTCAATCTAGTGCAAACAAAATGTCAAAAATTCCTTTTCATCCTCTTTTAACTGTATAGAAGAGCCGAAAAAAAGTCAGCCGTATACAGTACAGAGAAAAAAAAATAGAATTATTGTTTGGTTATTGTTGTTTTTACTTAAACTTTGATTTTTATCTTTACTTTATTGTTTGGACAAAAATTTTCAGTTTATTTAAAATGTTTATCAGAAGTTTGCTGAAGAGCTAAGTAAGAGTTTGCGAAATGGCCATCAAGACGTGCTTTGGCCCTTAATAATCAATATCATGAATTAATTTAATCAGGATACTTAAAAAAATAGCACAAAGTTTTTTTTAAAACTAACAAATTTAGTAATATTCCCGTGTCTTTAATCTATAAAAATATATTTAACAACTACTAGCAAGGACGATTAACTCTACAGACAAACTTAAGCAGGATTAAGAACATCCTACTTAGGAATGTTTAAGGTACCATTAAGATTAAAAATATGTAAACTTATTATAACAGCTGTTTACGGTGAAAAAAGATGTTGATGTTTCTATACTTCGAAACGGAAGAGAGTGAGAGCCACTCCTCGTGTAAGCAAACAAAAAATCTGGTTATGAAGTGGTCACAATAATTATTATAAGTTCTTTGTAACATTGTAAAGTTACAGAGAACAAATTTTAGTTGTTTTTAACAATACTTCAGTCACGATAAATACGTTTTTGTTGATATTTAACAATTATATGGTTACTGTGCAAAAAAAAACAAAATTTTAACGTAAAAAAATTAAACCACAACTTAGGTTTAATAACTTATTAAATATAATATAATATATTTAACTATAATATATTTTTATTAATAATCAGAGTATAATTAATATCAACCAAAATAATGTTTGCGTTAAAAATATTTTGTTCTAGGGATGGACAGAATGCTTTCTATCAGTTTAGAAATTTTTTGTTAGCATAAAGTTGAAATTGTTTTTATTTATATACAAAACAAACAATTAAAACTAATATACAAATTATGAAAAGCAAATAAAAAGCTAAGCAATATATTTCAAAAATAGATGAAATATATGTACGTATATGTATGCGTGTAAGCATATAAATCTTTATTTTTGTGTTTTAAGCAGAATTATGAAACCATTTACATATTTTTATTTAAAGCTGTCATATTGTACATCAACAATAAATGCTATTATGTAGCAAAATATATCACCGCAGATGCCAGTTTAACGTCTTAGAAGTCTTGGATAAATGTGAAGTCAGTTCCGAAATACCATTACGAGAATTAACGTTTACTCCATAAAAGGATGTTCACGTAGGAATTTATGAAGATAAGATGCCGTTGTTTTGCTTATACAATAAACAAATAATTGTCTTTTTTGTAAATTTATGTTTTTCAATAACTTTAGCGACAAATCAATAAAAAATTGATAATTCATTATGTTTTAATTTATTTTTCAAGCACAATGTCTTTTTATTTTTATTTCTAATTAATTAAAAGGTCAAATAAAAAACTATATTAATAAAAAACTCAAATATATAACATAACATTTTCAACCATACGATGATAAATTAATTTAAGCATTTAATGTTTATATTTAAACATAATTATTTTTAGATTTTACAGTATTATTGTTATGCTAGTCCACAATATGATTGCAAGACCAGCTTTATTATTATTAAATGTAACAATCATATGATTTGTTAACAACTATATAATACAACTATAATATGTTGCTCTTAGATAAGGTAACCATGTTTTTTCTTTCTGTGTATGAGCATCCAATATAATATGGCATGTGACAGAGCATCACAGGAAGGCGTACTCTGAATCTGCATGCTAGGGATAATACAAACCGTCACTAATAAACGATAGCCAGATATCAGTAAAGTCGAAAGTTGATAAATTTGACTGAGAGGGTTTGACTTACATAAGTATAAACTTGTCAACAATTTACCATTTAAAGATTTGAAATATTAAAAATATATAAAATGAGGTTGAAAATACTAAAACACTTCGAACTAAAAATTGTAACCCATATTTTTATTATTTCGGTGCAAGATGATCGATAGCTCAGGTAGAGATTAAAATTGGTTAAAATCAGCCACTTGGTCTGTGCAAAAAAACGTCTTTTAGGTCTTCCAAAAATTAAGGCGTGTAGATCAGAAATGTCATTCATCGGAAAGGCTATCATATCACTATCATTAAATACTAACGTAAAACTATTTATTTTGACTAAAGTATTGTTAAAGACAGCTTAAATGTTTTACTGCAGCAATATGGTTATGGTTGTTGTAACCATGACATAACCATATTTTTCCTCTGTGTATATTATTCTCATTAACGTCTTTTCCTCCTGGTGATATTTTTTGAAATTTCTTTCGTAGAACGGAGTTAGAAATTATTTGTAAAACCAGATTTTTGGCCCAGGAATTTGAAAGCACACCAGACACCCATTTCATGGGATTCGCTATTATTGTCTGAATTAAAAGAAGAGTCTAAATAAAACCGTGTAATAAACTGCGTTTAAAAATATATAATGCAATTTAAGATTAAAAATGATTGTTGTATTTTAAATTTTCTCTATTTTAAATAAAATTAAATATTTATTTTTCAGAGTTCAGATGTATATTCGCAAAGTCTTTAAAAAGTTAAACCAGTCTAAAAATATATTAAACATTTATGAAACCTTTATTTTGTAAACGAAAAAAAGAGTATAATTTTAAATACCCTCGCTGTAGTCGGTGGTAAGGAACTACTGCAATCAACCCCGTTCTTTTGTCAACAAGATAAAACTTCCACTTGAGTGAATTCGGCAAGAACATTTTATTGAAATATCCTTTTTTACAACTACTGCATTCATTCGTTATGTGAGATATTATTTTACTAATTGAGGTTTTTTTTGTCAGCTTCTTTATCGAGTTGACAAATAGTCGTTTTGGAAATTTATTCATTTTTTATGCAAATCTTTTGCAGAGTTTTTGTATAATTTAAAAAACGTTTAATGTCACTAACAAGATACGATTCAATTGTAAATAAAATTTTATTATATTTGTGGCTGTCTGCCTTTAAATAGTTTAGAGAAATAAATGTTTGTAAAAAATTCAAGTTTAAAGCGTCAGAAAAAGGTAGTAAGTGACAATTAGTTATAAATTATGTCTAGTTATTGACAAATCACTGATATTCAAAATGACACTCATTTGTATTTTTAATTATATTTTTACTGTTTTTCAAGTGTAGTTTAGCATTTTTTATATAACTTCATTTGCAGCCGGGTTGTTAGTTGTAATTAAAATAAATGTTTTATTGATTGTACGGAAACAAATCATAAAGTGTGAAAATAATGAGTTTAAAATAATTAATATTAATTTACAAATATAAAAATTATCATAATTTACATGTTAATATGTGACTTACATATATAGTAAATTTATCGCATTGAATTTAATGCTTGAATTAACTTCAAATTACTTTGTTATTAAAATAATTAAAAAGAATAACAAAAAAAAAGTTATTCCTACTCAGCATTGTTCCTTAAAAAACTATTAAAGAAAAACAAACTCCTGATTTATCTTTTTTTTTTTTTTTTTGGTGAAGTAACAAACTCTCATTTAGTTTGAAGAAATATTTTGAATTAGGAAATTAAAAAAAAAATTAAATAAAACTAAAGTAAAGTAAAGTAAAAGTAGTTATTCAATGTTTTGTGTTTGATGTTGGTTGCACATTGTTCTTATTTAATCAGTTTGGCTTGAGATATAAGAGATAAAAAATTTGGGTAGAATACACTGATTAACTATATAAGCAGTAGTGAAATGGCAATATAGACATGCTTTACCTGCAGTAATACATTTAATTTTTTAGTTTTAAATAAAAAATATTTCATGAGAATATCATGAAACATTTATATCTGAAGGTATCAAGTTAACCAACGTAGATTCATATAAAGTGCTATATTCGGCTGTGCCAAATCTAACTTTCACCATATATGCAAATCTAGTTTAGTGAAGTAATTCCATTAAAAAAAACCAAATACTAGGGTGACAGAAAATTAGAAAATAAGAAAAAAAATTAAGTACTAAAAATAATTTTAGATAAAAATGCCATCGGTTAAGAATTTTTAAAAAATTTTAGTATTTTCCTAAAGATCTCTTCAAAAGCTTTAAAATGATAACTATACTGATATTAATAGAAGTATATTAATATACTTTATGGAGTCGAAAATGGATATTGTAGAACTGACACACAAAAAGACTCTAAATACTAAATTGTCGTATTAAAATTATTTTAAAATATCTATAATGCGCAAATTATCGTCGCCAAGAGCGAATATTATTTATGTATATTAAAATGCACACAATCATGAAGTCGGTCGAAATTCCCATACACGTCGTACTCTTCAATAGATTTATTTTAATTTCTTACGCCGACGAACAACGATCAAATCCGTACAATGTGACCATGTTTAGTTTTAGTATCGAAGTGATTTAGTAAAGAAAAGTTGTTTTATTTAGATAATTGATTTTTTTTTTATTATTTTATAGCATTAAAACAATTGTACAAATTAGTAGCTGTGATTATACTTTACACAGCAAATTTCCACAAAAAAATTTTGCGGATGAAATCATAGTGTTCGGCGAAATTCGTCGTTCGTCTAAGTTCTATTCCTAGCATGAAGGTTTGTGTGGAACAGCCAGCGAAATTGACTCTAAAATACAATATTTGAATGTGGTTATTTCAATACTCTTTGATCTTTTTTTAATTTTTTTTATTTAAAATTTCTATACTATGTTTGAACTTTTGCATAGTAAATATTTTTAGCTGTATGATTAATCTAAAATGCTAAATAATAACAGTTTATTGGTGACACAAATCATGAAATAGAGTGAAGCAACATAACACATCCTATGTTTTCACAAATTTAAATGAAAAAGAATAATAGCCTAGTTAGATTATGCGTATTGTACATATTCTGGAATACGAATTAATGAAGGGACCTGTTAAAAAATAAATTTAAAAAAATTTTTTAAATGAGTTTTTATTTTCTAATTGGTCGACGCGTATTAAAGAATAGACGCCATTAATTATTCAAGCTTTCACAGATATTTTTAAACTAAATATATTGGTTAATGAAGGCTTTATTTTTTATAGTGTTAAGGGAAGTATTTGAGAATGTTAAAAAATTCAGGAAAGAAAAATTTTTTAGGTTCAAGATCTCCTAATTTAAAAAAAAAATTATAAACTAAATTTTTTTAATAAAATCTGGCCACGATGGCTATTTTATTTCAAAAACACTTGCATTGTGCCAGTGTGTTGTTATTAATTTTTTGGTTAAAGTTGTTTTTTATTAAGATGCATTTATGCTGGATATAGTCCGAGAGTATTGCTGTAAACATATATTGAACTACTAACTAATTCTCTGATTACAGGAACTGTAACTCTTTTGTTCAAGATATAATAAATTAAAAAACGTAGTGTTTATTTTTGGTGATCATGTAGTGTAATCGTACTTCAACAGGGCTTGGGATTATGAATGCATATTTCGGCGAAAATGGTGTTTGCTTACCCTCGATACCGTGACATGCCACAGAGTTCTGCCTGTCTTAATTGAACGAAATTATTTGAGCAGCATGTGGTGGCATTTATTAGATACTAAAGGATTAGCCGGCAACCAGTTGTGCTTTTAACAAAGAATTTTAACAAATCCAATCATACAATTTTGAAACAGTAGTTGTGCCAGCAAAACAGTCGTTTTCAATAATTGTCGAAGGCAATAAAAACAATGTAAAGAAAATACAGTGTTTAGTTTGATAAGCAATAATTGATTATTAATTAAATATACAATCCAAAAATACTTGCTTTAATTGCTTCATCTAAAAATATCAATATTTAAGATTCCAAAGTAACCCAAGTGTAATAATAACAAAGATTACAAAAATAATCCATCTGTATAAGAGAAAACTTTGTTTAAATGCCAAATACAGAGAAAAATATATATTTTAATGTATAAAATAAATAATCAATAAAAAAACTGTGGCATTCTTTGGATAATTTTCCTAAAAGCAAAAGAAAAAACAAAAATAAAGCCAAAACAAAACAAACTTAATGCGTAAAAATGACGTATGAATGGCTTTAATTAATATTGGCAGCACGTTTTACTGCAGTATTTATTATTAATTTTATTTTTTTTACTTTTAGCACTGCCAGCCTTAGCTTTGCTGCCGAGTACCACGACAGTTATTTATTAAGTGTGTTGTATGTGTGTGTGATTGTATCACCAGATTTTCGGTCATTATTCACAGTTTCTTTTTTAAATATGAAAACATTTTTATTTATTAACGATGCTTTTTCTTAATGCCAACTATATTGTAAGGTAGTAACCGTAATGCACAGTGCATTGGACAAAATGCACAACAAACTCCAACATGATTTCGAAAAAGTCGTCGAACAAATATACAAATCGATACCAACCAGTTTTAAGGTGTTACAGTGCTAATGTGCATTTATGCAAACGATAAAATCAATTGGTAACTTCAATTTGCTTAAGCAGATAATGTCAGAATTATGGACTGACTGTTAATTAAAATTAATCAAACAAGTAGAAATAATTATTACAAAAACAAAGAAGAACTGCAACACTGCCCGCTAAATACAGTGGCATAGAAATGTGTTTTAGAGTAAATATGAAAAAATGTAAATATGATACAGTGGGCAACAGACGAATATGTGTAGAGAGTAGCTGAAATCAAAGAAATAAGAATTTTAATTATTTACCAAAGTAAAGGGTGGGCAAATTGGATATTAGGAAGTAAATTGTCTCTCAAATGATAAAATGTCAACAATTAAGCTGATGTTCTTTGACATTTGTTTAGTAAGAGGTGGGGAAATTTTAACCGTGGAACGCTACACTTCTGAACAACGAATTTTATTTGTGAAAATTAACTATCTACTATTGAAAAGAGCAAGTTGACGTGAGCAAATCTTAAAGAACTGACGCTCTGAAAGATGAAATTAGGCGCTATATTGACGAGATAAGCAAAGCTTTCGTGCAAAATGTGGTTAAAAATTTTGTGAAAAGAGCGGACGTCTGCAGATGACTAAGAGGTGGATATTTTCCTTAACATATTCAATTATTCCGATATTTCTACTTTACATTGGTATCAATAAAACTAAATTTTACAAAAAAAAGGTGTGTTTTAAATGAAGCACGAAATGTGTTTGATTGTTTTTTTTTTTTTATCGAAAGCTATAGCTGCCTACACAGGTGGATCGATCTGCGTGAAATTTTTAAATTATGTTACTAGCTATCTGGATGATTAAAGAGCGTATATACTTTTTTTTAGAGATCACAACTGTTCTAACACTTTCCATACAAAATAATCACCATATGACTTAAGAACTATCAAAGGTAAAGTATTGACATTCTGAATCGCACTTATTATTGTTATAGTTGAACCGAAAACTAGCTGGATTAGAACTTCTAGTGAATGGTTATTATATTATAGGGGCAACGAAGGGAACCGGGTATAGCTAGTGTGTTTTATAAGAAAATCGGTAGCTTGAAAAAGCTATACCTTATAGAAATAAAAAGACCACGAACATGACCATGAACATAAAATGTTCATGATATGAAATTTAATTCTTAAAGGAATATTCTAGTCTCTAAAAGAAGTGTTTAACTTAATACATTAATAAATGAAGATAAGGGAAAATAGGCTTTAGTGTTTTAATTTTGTTAAGCGAATGGATAACAATTAAAGAGATAAATTTATATCACAAATGTGTAGAAAAAAGTAAAATAATTTTCTTATCATGGGACATAAAAAGCTTTCCATCAATTCTGCAAACTATGCAGATGCCTCTTACCATTATAATTCAGAAAAAATTGTTGAATTTATAATAGAAAATGTGTCCCTTCGGACTTACTGCACTGTTGCAAATAAGTTTTCTCAAGGGAAAAATTACGTTGTGTATTGAATGTTGGATTGTGAGGCTTAAATAGGTTCTGCTGATAGCTTGGCCCTTCATGCACAGACAGTCTTATCTACGCAAATGCTAGCCCGGTTTTTTTTAGTATTAGAAGTACATTTTTGGAATGGCCTTGAGTTCTCTAGCTCTGTGGGTTTAATTTCCTCAATTATGGAAATAGTACATAAGTTATGGGTCTATTTATTTCTGAGAAAGTGTAGCAATAGGGCGAGTGTATTATAACGTGTTTTTATTTAAGAAAAAAATCAGAAACTATAGTAATGTTTTGTATGGGAAATAACTTAGTTTTTATGACATCATTGTAATCTACAATACTTTTCTTGTCTTCTGCTAACAATTAAAATAATTTGGGAACATATTTTTATAGGCTAGAGATTTTAAGTGGGCTTTAGCAGATGAATTTCTTGTTCAGTTACAGAAGCAAGTATAGACTAAGACACCAATAATACAAACATTTTTAAAAAGCGCAGAATGGCTCATCAAGAAAGTAAATGATATCATATCTACAAATCTTAAGAAATCCAAAAAGGCTAGTATTTTTAACTATCTTTCGGTAAATAATATCGAAGAAACAAACTGTTGTAAATAAGATACGCTGGTTAGTAAATTTTAAAATTTTGATCTAGTAGTATCTTTTATATCTATTGAAAAAAAGCTTCGTCCTTGTTGGCCTAACCAAATCCAAGCGTAGCGTGAAAACTAACAATATTACAACCAGATAAAATTTGCAGTTTAGATAAGTTTTCAAATATTAAAGTCACATATTTTTTTTAAGATTTAATTAAAATATATTTATTTAAAATTTTCTTCATTGAAAATATTACATCATCACACAGGTTGTATAACCATAAAATCCAGTAAATCAAGTGAAGGTAAAATGTATAAACAAATTGATTACTTTTGGAACTCAGGCAGAGAGCAGAAAAGCCATGCAGTGGCTTATACGATGGCCGCATTAGTTTTACTCTTTTAAACTCATAAAAAATAATTTATTGAAATTTCTTAAATTTATTATTATTGCTGCTCGTAGTTCCTGTTGCAGTTTACATCGTTATCAGCTAAACATTTTAATATTTCGTTATTTTTTTACATTTCATTTTTATTTAATTCCTTAAACTTTTATTTGTTTAATGTTCGCTTTAATGCTTCGCTGAATTGTTCTTTTTTGGCATCTCTATTAGTAAAAGCATCAAAATATTTTATAGATTTGCAGTCATTTATGTGTTCAAATGATTTTGTTTATGGATTTCTTTCAATTTTATGATTATTTTGTGTGCGCTTCTTAATATAAAGTGGGTTTTTG
This sequence comes from Gymnosoma rotundatum, assembly GCA_916610165.2. NCBI lineage: Eukaryota > Metazoa > Arthropoda > Insecta > Diptera > Tachinidae > Gymnosoma > Gymnosoma rotundatum. The sequence continues at coordinate 103,413,453 of OU744340.1, forward strand.
ACGTCTTTTTTAAAGTGTTTAACTTCAAAAATTTGTTCCATAAATTTCATTCACCTGTAATGAGCAGACGCCAATAATTTATTTGCATTTTAAGTGCTTTTGTGGTCAGTTAAATATTTCTCAAGTATGAGCGAATGGTTCATTTATTTTTTTTGTTTTTATTATAAACTTAAGCGCCTCTGTAAGCAGTTATAGCAATTCGATTTTAACTGAATTTAAAAACAAAAAAGGAGTTGTTCAGTTCGACTGAATGTTGCTTTTTGTGTTTGTACCCGCAGAACTATGTCATTTTTAAACTTATTTTAAAAATTTTTTCTTTATTTGAAAGGATTGATAACAGATTGGTCTCGCTTTAAAAACAGTTAATAATTTCAAAAACTATTGGGTGTCCCCATAGAACTTATATGTTTTTTACGTGTATTATGAGCCGTAAAGGGCACCGCTTTAAAATTTAAAAGAACTGAGTATTACTATAGCTTCCAACAGCAAAACGTAGTATAAAAGTAATAAAAAATAAATTTTTAAATGAAAGGATCTCCCCATAGGGGATGCAAATTAACCTATATACGCCTATGTTTCGAATCATAGACAAAATATCGATTACTGTGATCGCTATAATAACAAGTATAAATATTCAAAATTATAAATTAAAGGGTGCTTCAATACTTCATTTAATTTAATGTATATGGCCATATTATTGAACAGTTGTAGACAGTCGGTTGAAATTTATAAATAATCTATATTCATAATCCACTATCACAGCAAGTATAAAATATGAAATTGAAAATTAAAGGGTATCCCAATAGCTTATGGAATTTAATGTATGTAAACAAACTAAGCTAAGTACGTTATAAGAATAAATAAACCATTTTAATTTAAAAATTAAAGGGTGTTCCATTAATTGATGTAATTTGGTCTAAATGGGCCTATCTTTTATACCGTTATATAGAAACACTTGAAAATTAAACACAATGTCCAACTATTTGTGTGGTATGATAAGAAGTATAAATATTTAAAATTATAAAATTAAAGAGTGTTACAACAGGTGATGTAATTTGATGTATATGGCCAATCTTTTCAACCATTATACAAACAGCTAAAATCTGTTTTAAAGTCATTTTTTTGCAAGAATTATTATTGAAATTGAGAGTAGCAGATTATTACGTTTAGTGATGCACACAACAATAAGCCAAATACCTGAATAATGTTTTTATAATTAAAAAAGAATAATTAAATCGGCAATAATATTATTTGTCATAACTTAAATTATAATTATTTTATTATTATTTATTGTTTTATATCAGAAAAAAATTTTTAAGTAATAAAAAATGGTGTTTAACCCTTTTTTTATAAAATGATTCATTGAACGAGTACCAAAAAGTATCCAAATACCGAGCTTGGCATTACTGTTTGTATATCACTATATTATTTTGTTTATTTATGATATAAATTTGTGAATTTTTTATTTATTATTTCTATTTTCAAATCAATAAAATACAATGCTTTAATTATGAAATAGCAATTAATTAAATTATGATATTTTATCTATTCTAAACACATTTTCCACAAATATTAATAGTTCATTTGGTATTAATTACCTGGAAACGTATCGTTTTCTTTAATTGCAGAACAGATAAAGTGATAACTAAATTTTTTACATTTGAAAAAACCAATTGTAAGTCCATCTAATAAACTACGAAAACGCTGCTTCAAAACCCCAAAATAATTTGGGAGTTATTTTATTTCATTTCCATTTTGTGGTCTTAAATACATATAGTTGTAATTTATATTTAAGTATGTTTTAAACACTTACCTATTGTAGAAATTAAATTTATTATATTCGTTATATTTTTTATTAATAGTTTTTCACACTTTCACATTAAAAAATTTTACGGGAAAAATGCTTTTCAAAACTTATTAAAGGTTTAAAGAAGGGTAACTGCTACATTAAATATTTGAAATTTATTAATGATTAATAACAGCGTGATAGTGCTATTAAGCGTTTGTGAATACTACTTTAGCGATTTTTTCTTATTAACCTCTTATTAAGCAGTTTAAAATTTTTGTGAATAAGACTGTAAGTATATATTTATACCATTAAACAGAAACAAAAAACTATTTTTTTTTTATTGTCGCAGGGGTTGATCTTGACCAACCAGATTCGCAGTCAACGTGCCTACTAACTTGACTACAGTTAATTTGAAAACTATTATCACCGCCACGTCTATTGTTGATGAAATAAATTCTTAATGTTTAATTTTGGGCTACTTTTTCGAACACTGCTGGCTGTAAGTCACGAATAACACGACCAATGTTGGAAATCAAGTTGTAGTTTAATTTTGACTTCAATAACACTATAGCAGTACAAATATAGCCATCCTGTTGAAACTTCATTGCGCCTGGATCAACGTTACCCATTATTTTAACAAACAAATCAGCATGTAAATCAAAGCAAACCGTTAATTTTTTTCTACATGTGGTAAAACCTGTATAGTTTGTTGTGGATTGTTTTTATTCCATTTGCGACAATTCTGTTTATTATCAATGTCGTCAAGCCAGAAGTGAGCATTTTCAAATTAAATTTAAATAAATTTATATCGTTGTTTAAGACTCAATCTATTAAAGATTTTTTCCAGAGTATACTGATCGATCTTAAATGTCAAAAAAGACTTCATAAATTTCATCGGGCTTAAAACAAAAGAAGTAATTTGTTCACTCTATCCTTCTCATTCGCACTATGACAACCTAGAGAGAAATCGCTAAGAAAACATATAAAAGTTTTTGCATCTATTAACGCTTTATTTAGTTTAATAATTATTTAATTATTGCCTTAATTTTAAAACTTTTCTTCTAATAGAGTTAATAAACAGTTTGTTTTAATTTAAATCTGAAATCAAGTAAAAACTTCAATAGTTGAAAAAAATTATATAATTACTTTTATTTCAATGTCTATAGCTTTAATATATTACATTTAAAGGAATAAAAAGCAAATTATTTAAAGCCTGTTGATAGGCTTATAATTTTATAAGACTTAAATTAAGACCTGAAAATATCTTAATAACAACAGTTTAGCATATATATTAACTACAGAAAGAACTATTAAAACATAAATTATATCCTACACAAACACACTAACTCGTTAAAGTAACATTAAGTCATCAAAATGTGATTAACCCTTTTTTGGATTATGTTTCTTATCACGAATTTAATAGCACAAGGTGTAACCAACACAAAAATGGAAATTTATTTAATATAAATACAACATACGGATTAATGAAAAACTTAATATAAACTATGAAACAAAAAAAAAAAAAAAAAACAAAAATTAAAGGCAAAGGGAAAGAAAAAGGAAAACAATTTCCGCATGATCTGACTTTAATTTATTCGTATAGACTCTGTAACAAAACAATGAAAGTTAAAACAAGTAAGAGTGGTATATTAGAAAATGCCAAATCTTATATACTCTTCACCATGTATATGAATCTAGTTAAGTGGAGTAACTCCAATCAAAAAAGCAAATATGGGCGAGACAGGGAAATAAAAAATATGAAAAAAATTAAGTACTACGTAGAATTTTACATAAAAATGTCATAGGCTCTTAATGGGTTAAGCTTTTTTTTAAAGTTTTAGTTTATTTCCTTAAGAATCTCTTTAAAGCTTTAAAATGATACCGATATTTATATTTTAAAAAATTGGAAAAGTTCAGTGACCTGTAACTCGGAAAATATGGGCCAGCACCAGTTTTTTCACCTGATATTTTTTATTTTTTAATTCTCTCCAAATGATATGGAAAAGGTAGGGAAGACGTATTTTTGGCCTGCTGCCTCGAAGGACATGGACCGATCTTGCTGATTTTATAAAGCACCTCTTTCGACACTATGTCTGATCGAATGGCATATTTGAAATTTCTCTGGCTGATCTAGTGCCTTGGTAAATTTGATTTCAGCACTAACACAGACGGACATCGCTTAATCGCTATACATAAGAACTCAGAATATATATGGGTTCGTAAATGGACATCGTAGATATTACACACGGAATGACAAACTTATATATACCCTTTTTCCACCTGTGGTAAAGGGTATTAAAAGAGAAACAACCAACTGCAAGCCAACTTAAATAGTCGCACTATTGACAAGTTGTACATATAGTGCCTGTGTTGTGTGTGTGTGTGTGAGGAAACTTAAAGGAAAAAGAAAATTAATTTTTATTTTGTTAATGCGGAAGTTACTCGTAGTAGTTATTCACTTATTGTCTTTTATAATTTTTACATCGAGTTTGTGAACTAAATTATTTAACTGAATTATACGTTTTAGTTACAAAATAGTGAAATTCAGTCATTGTTTGAGTTTAAATAGTTATTTGTTTCAAGTGTGAAAAGCAAAATATTAAAAAAATAATTTTAAATTTTGTAATCCAGCAGACTGAAACTAAAAATTATATGCATCTGCTAAGAGAAAAATCATAAAAAAATATATATTCTTTATCTCACTCAATTTTTGATTTCTACAACATCTAAAATAAATAATTTTTCTTTTTTTTATTGTAGTCAAGTTTAACTAAATCTTAACTAAATACTTAAAAGCCTAATGAATATTTATAATTCGGCTACAGTTTATGTATATTTTAGATATTAAAAAATTTTTAAGAAATAAACTTTATTTATAAATGTGTGCGCGCTTTTGCCAAATAAAATCGGAAAAATTAAATGGAAGCAGAATGTATTGCAATATTTTCAGGATGGCTACATCTTTTAATCTATTAACTTTTGCTTGTGAGCATTGCAAACATCATCTACGTAATCAACTAAATTTGTAAATAAGAATACGAGGTATACTTATAATTTATCAATATTAATTTGGTTAGTTCACACACAACACAATGCATTTCTGCGTTATTCTCCCTGCAAGTCATCACACACATTTCTTCTTGCTTTCGTTTTATGACAATAAGTGAAAAGAAGGTATATCTAAGTTTGTCATTCTGTTTGTAATTTCTACAATATCCATTTTTGACTCCACTCTATATTCTATATATACATAGTTCTTACGAATAGCGAAGTCTATTGAGCGATGTCCGCCTGTCTGTCCGTGTTATTTTTAAAGTCATCTTTGTTAAGGCACTAAATGAGCTAGAGCAGGGATGGGCAACCTTTTTGTAATTCGTGCCTAAATTAAAAACAACTAAACTTAAGCGGGCATTACCATTAAATGAAACTTTTTTTCGTAATATTTTCTATTGTCCCGATTAAATCACCGATATTGATTATTAAGGGTGAAAGCACGTCTCGATGGCCATTTCGCTACCGCTTAGTTGAAAAATAGCAGGAAAAAATTTTTTTTAATTAATATAATAAAAGATTCCCGTTGTTAATTTTAATTTATAAAATAAAAATTATATGTTAATAAACAAAATAACTCCCTTCAAATTACGATGATGCCACTGTTTCATTGTGTTGTTTCCACGGAATTTATAATTGAGAATTTTTATAATTGGGCTAATTATTTAATTGCGAAAATAGTTGCGCATCTAACTTTTTGTAGAATTCAATGTTTAATAAATTCATAAATTTCATTTTAAGATCATTTTTTCTTGCAGTTCAATTAACTCTAATTGTCGGAAATTTTGGTCACATCTGTTAACAAAAATGGATTTGAAAAACCGTCAAAATAGTACTCTTTACTGCTGAAATCCATTAATCTTTCTTCAAATTCTTAATGCAAAGCAAATAATTAATATATTTTTATCGTAACTATTGTTAACGTATTTTTTTCGTTATGATTTTTAGAGACTGTTTTATGCTGTTGTTTGATATCTTCATTCAAATACGAGTACAAGATAAAAGAATATAATTTCTTTCCAAGTTTTGGTTTGTTGTCTGTCACTGCATAAGGACCGGCCACCATATAAATTAGAAATATGTTTGCGGGCCACAGTTTCAGTGCACGTGGGCCGCAGTTGGCACGCGTGCCGTAGGTTGTCCACCCCTGAGCTAGAAAAAATTTTTTTTAATTTTTTCAAAAAAACAATAGAGAATTAAAAAATAGGAAAGGAAACAGCATGTAAAAAAATTGGTGCTCACGCATACTTTCCGAGTTATAGGCCTCTGAACTTTTCATAGAAAAGTACGACTGTGCACCATATTTTTTAAGATATCAATACGGTATCTTTTAAAAGCTTTTGAAGAGGTCTTTTAGGAAATACTATAATTTTTTAAAAATGCTTAACTCAGTAAGAGCCGATAAAATTTTTATTTTCTGTTACTCAATATTTCGGTCAAATCCACTGTATTTTATTGTTTATTAAAAAAAATAATATTTTATAAAAATATGAAATACAACTTCAAGTCGTATCACGGGTGAAAGTAGTATTGGCGTAAATAAATTAAAATTTCTGATTTAAGTTTATAATTTATAAACGTTATTCCTTTATTTTATTATAGCTTAATTTTTGCAAGATTCGATTTTAAGCAAATAGACTAAATAAAGTTTCACCAACAAGACGCACGAACTGCATGATATACAACTTAAAACAAAGGATGTTTACATTAGAAAAGTATTGAAAAACTCACAAAAAAAATTGTAAATATCAACATTAGCTTACATTGATTGCATTTGTTATAAATCCGTAAAGTTTATGCCATATTATTTTTCTTTTTTTAATTTCATTTTATTGTTAAAAAGCATTAATAATAAAACAATGAATTCTATTAAAACCATTACAATTAATTTGGGAATTTTGTATATAAAAAACAAACAAAAGAAAAAAAAATATCAATTAAACACAAAAGAAATTATCAATTCCTAGTTGCAATTTATTTATATAAAGGAAAACTTTTTCTTTAGTCTGTAGCTAAACTTTGCCATTGTTTAAAATAAGTTTGTCTCAAATTTGTGAAACTGAAAGAGTCATGCTATTTATATCATCATAATGTTATTTATCTTGTTGAGACAATGGAAGTAACATCAATCATCAGAGAAAATTGTTGTTTCCTTAACAGTTTTTTTGTGTCAAAACAAAGTTTGAAGAAACCAAAATGGCAGCTCATATATTTCCTAGTTATCGCTTTTAATTGTAAACTTTCTTAAATGATACTGATCCGTTGCTTTTCTTTGCTTTTGTAGTGTTTTAAAAGGCATGAGTGTTTAATTTAATATTTAGTTTGCAACATATAACAGCTTTGGTGTGAGACTTAGTTTTTATTTTAATGTTTTCTGGGTTCATTTGGTACAAATAATTTTTTTAATGTATCAAATATGCCAGTTTCATACGCTGAACTTTTTCCCAAAAATTGTAGTAAAACTTTTTTTATGAATAACAAATTAATTTCTCTTACTGGGCCTTGTGCTTCTAGTTTTCTTTACTCCTTTTTAGTTACCGATTTCAATGACTTCATTCGCATAAGCAATTCTTTGTGAAAATGTGGACTATTATGGTTGAATTTTTATTTAAAATTCATTGCGCCGCATCATAAGAAGCATTTTTAATCCCTTTTAAAACAATTATAATTATTTCTTCTCAAGACGTTACTTATTTTTGTATCCAAATGCCCGAGCTTGTGAAGGCGAAATGAATAAAAATTAACCAAATATAATTTAAAGTGGCAACAAATCAAGACAAACAAAATTACTAAACGATTAATTTAAAGGGCTCAACACGTAATATCGATACAGGTGGGTTCACAAATGTCGCCACGGACACACATAAAAACTGCATTTATATTTTCCTCCATTGTTTGTTATTTGTTGATGTGTTTTTGCTCCCATTATTATTATATTTTATCTTATTTTCTGGAAGTTAGTTTTCTCTTTTTTATTGTTTTATTTGTTTTTCGAAGAATACTTTAGAATTTTTCATTACCATTGAAATTTCGTTGGCATTGTTTCAACTAATAACAACAAAAAAATTAACTACCATTTAATGCTAATGATTTTATTTTAATTAAAATTTTTTTACTAACGATAATAATATTGTAATTAAATTGTATAATTGCTAATTATAATTGAATCAAAAATAATTATTTTTATGAAATACAAATTTTTAATCGCAGATCTAAATCACCTACCACTTCAGCTAGCAGATCTTATTACATACTTCGTGTAAATATGTTCCTAATAAATTTAAAACATATATATTTAAAAAAAATGTTTGTGATCAAAATGCAATTTTAAAATAATGCTCTACTACGCTATAATGCTCTACTTATTTTGTGTACAAAGACAAGGAATTTATTTATTAATGATAATGATTTAAAAGCATTTGGTCATTAGTCAATGGTACTGATTTTGTTTTTTATCTAATTATCAATAAAACGTTTGCATTAAAAAACATTACAATTAGTTTAAATAATGATTATGTTAAAAAAATCATTAGCATTGTTTATTACTCAATGCTAATTATATCATATATTAATTCATTCATCTAATTAATTACTCCCATGTATGTTTCAAAGTAGGAAAAATATTTTAATTATTTAAATTATTATTACTTTTTTACCTTATATTATCTGCTTTGTAGAAATTGTCATATTAGCATATTTTGTCACGAAATCATTTCAAGTCATTATGATAACAAAAAAACAAAAATTTATTTTAAATGAATTTAGGAAAATTAATTAAAAAAACAAAAACTGAACAGAGATGGTTCTAAAAGAGAAGACTAATATAAATTAGGGGGGAAAGTAAAAACCTAGTTGCCGTCAACAATCGCATTTTGTTCAAACAGTTTATTAATTTAAAAAACAAATTATTTAAGAAACATATAAACACAAAAAAGCTTCTTAATTAGCGAATATTTTTTTTCAAAGAAAATATCGGTTATAAAACCATAAACTATTTCCCTAATAAACAATTTTTTGCAGGAACTACCGTAAATACTATTAAAACTTTTCAATTTTCCTACCTTTAAATTGCAACAAATTTTTAGTTAACACGCCACTATTAAAAAAAAAAAAAAAAAAACAACCACTACTTGTAATAAATTTAATATGAATAACTATTCATTTGCTACTGTTGTTACCAAAAAATGCTAATTTAACAACAATTAACACGAATATGAATATGAATCAGTATCAGTTTTTTTTTACCAAATTTGGATACAAATTTTAATTTGTTTAAAAATACAAAAAAAAAAAACAAAAACAACACCCACAAATTAAAACAATTCAAATTATTATTTGTTGTTGTTATTTTAAAACCAAAATTAAACACCTGCTTTACAATACAAGCTGTTAAGTTTTTAAATAAAACTCATTTTTATAATGAAATGAAACTAAACAAAAGAAACAAAGTAAAAATTTTAATGTAAAAATTAAAAAAAAAAAAAAAAAATAACCGACCATAATTGTTGGAATCTAAAAACTGGGGTAAAAACGGTCGACTTTAAAGACTTGTCTTTCGACTAAGATGGCGTAGTGAAATAGGCTTGTATTTAAATTAAATCGAGTTAACGCTAGGACCACCCTGACGATCCCCAGTGCCAATATTAATTTACAAGATGTTTTATGTGGCAGAACATGCTGTCTATATTATTGAAAATTTTATAAAGATCTTATAGAATTAGACAAAGAAGACTTGCAAGAAGTACAACAATTAATCAGTAAAGGATTTTCGGTTTTTATTGGCCAATGGAATTACTCGAAAAAATGGAGAGAAAACTTTGAGTGTCATCAGCACATCAACAACATCAGACTGTACCTGAGAAGAATCAAACGTGTGTGCATGTTCAGCTATGGAAACTACACACAGAAAAAGGATTTGTAAAAAATCGGTTAATATATTTTAAAGTTAACTGCTAATATCACAATTTAATTTTTATTATCAATTAAGTATAACCTTGAAAGATTTTTTATATTAAGAACTAACAAGCGATATTGTATATCAAAAGTTGATCGCAACAACTTTTAACAAAAACTACCTGACGGATTTTTGTCTTTACTAAAATATATTCTGTTAATTGGTAGATGAAACTAAACTAGTTCAACACATTGCTACTAATACTCGAATGTTAGTAGTTAGAATCATATAAATCGACCGCATTACCTCTGAAAATCAAAATAGTTTTGACAAACATATATAACAAAAATAAAATTTATACATTTGAAGTTAAAAATTATTTAAGTTTTAAAAGAAAAAAATTATGGGAGCAAAATTCTCCAGTTTGATGAAGGGTAAGTTCACGATTAACTAGAAAGGACTTTAGTAAACGAAAATATTTAAAAAACGTTTCATTTATTTAAGATTGGCGTAACATGTCGTATTTTCGATTGAAACGGAAAGTATATGGTTTTAAGTGAAAGTAAGAAATCCGAACGAAATAGGGAGGAATAGTGGTGAGGCTGAAGTTTACATTTGATATTATGAAATAGTCATATTCTTCTAACTTAATTTTTAAATAAATGTAAAAATGAAATAGTTTTTGCTTAATTCACAATAACATTTTATATTGGTAATAGTGCTCTTTCTGGAATTATTTTCTAAAACAGTTGGGAGTACCATATTAATTCAGTCATGTTAACCGAATTATAAATAATGATCATAACCGACAAAATTCGATTGGCAACAAATTCGGTTATCATAACGAAACTGTGTTCTCTGTGTATCGGTGACACCTGTTGCAATTACTAAAAACACTGTAATGAAAAAAAGCAGTTGTCTCAAATCACTAATGTCGAGGATAACAGATCGAATAGCTTGTGATAGCATATGCAAAAAAAGGTTTAATTTAATAATATTTTTATATCCTTTACCACAAAAAATGGAAAAAGGGTATATCTAAGTTTGACAATCTGTTTGTAATTTCTACAATATCCATTTCCGATCCCAAAAAGTATATATATGCTGAGTTCTTATGCATAGCGAAGTCGATTGAGCGATGTCCGACCATTTTAGAGAAAATTTAAATACGCCAATCGAGAAGACATACTTTCAAAAAACAGCAAGATCGATCTATGTCCTTCAACGCATGTACTTCGACGCCTGCTTCTAATTTTTCCAAATCAATCAAAAAATGAAGAGATCTTTTCAGAAAATACTACAATTTTTTAAAAATGCTTAACGCACTAAGAGCCGAGGACATTTTTTTGTAATATTAATTTTATAAAAAATGTAAAATGTAATATTTTTTTTTATTTTTTAATTCTCTGTCATCCCAATATTTGTATTTTTGGTTGCTGTTATTTTACTAAACTAGATTTGTATTAATGGTGAAGGGTATATAAGATTCGGCATAGCCGAATATAGGACTCTTGTTTCTTTCTAATTTGTATTGTAGATTAAATTATATTTTTTAAATAGTAACAAAAAAAATTAACTCCTTTCAATTCCGCAGTTATGAAAATGGCAAAACATACAATAAATACTTTTAAAAAAATAATACGAATTAATTAAAATAAACAACTACCGGTTACACGCACGCGGGAATATAATTTTATTTTTGTAGTTTTTTCAATAGTATTAACGAAAAAAGAAATAGTAACTAAACCGAAAAATAACTACACGTTAGTAAATTAAATGTTAAAAAAAAACCGCAAGTTAAAACTATAACTAGCACCGTTAAAAATTAACATTATAATACTCTTATGAATACACAAGCTGATACAAATACAAAAACAAACAAACAAACACTCATTAACTATTTAAAATACACAAATTTAATTCAACCACACACAGAAATATTAATATTTTGTAGCTTTTCACACATCCTAAATTCAAATGCCCCGATAGTTGTTAAACAAAAAGTAAAAAAATACAAAAAAAAACAACAACAACAACATAGCATAGTTTTTATAGTTAATTATGTGATTGTGGATGCCTCTGCGTATCTATTTTATTTTTATTTATTTTTTTAATTATACACTAAATCCCTTGAAGAAGTAATTTATATTGGCGAAATGGTTTCAGATGATGATGGGATGGATGGATGGATGGATGGATGGTAGGTGCTCGTTATCGTGTTATGGGACGATATAGTGTTGATGGTGTAACAAACCTGGTAATTAAATGTAAATTTTGACATTTAAAAAATTTATTAGAAAAAAACTTTTACACACACACACTCATAAAAATGAAGAGCAATACTAAATTTAATATTTTCGCATCACATATACTTACATGCATATTTAAGCTGTTTTATTTATAATAATTTGTTTTAAAATTAGTATTACATTGTAAATTAGCGTCAGTTTAAGGGATTTGTTTAATGAGTAACTTTCGGGAAATGGTAATGGGTAAATAATGAAGAGTTGCCAGAACAGATTATAATTTATTCTCTTGTTTAAGGTATTTATTTATCTCTGTTGTTTATTTCTTTTGCACACGCCTTCATTTGTGTTTAAACTTCTTTATAATTTGTTCTTTAATTACGTCTACTAATAATAACCTTATGACGAAAGATGAAAGATTTCCAACAATCTAGCTTTACAGCAAACATTAGAGATGTAGATAAATGTTTCACTATAAAGCGTTCGCTTGGAATTCGATATATAATAGGACTAGGAGTTTATGATGATCCTAGGCAATATAAAGAAAAAAGTTCTTGTATTGTAAACCATTAAAAGCAGTTCCTAAGTGTCGAAAATCGGTGAGGAAACAAAACTTCCATCATTTTCTTCACATGTTACTTTTGCTTTTACTTCGACTTATTTAAAATAAATTGTCAATTTCAATAAATGCAAACAGACACCTTTTTTTTACATTTTGCTCGAGTTTTGAGGTGATATTACTGTTGATAATGTTTACTTTAAGATAACGCATAACGCTGTAACTTAAATAGAAAAAAATGCTTAAAGAATTGCATAGTGTAAATCTGGACTTATTTATAATACACGCATCTCAAAGCAGCCTTAATTTGCATTTATTAGAATCTGAAATATTAACACAAAATCAAGATCCAAGTTCAAAGTTACTAAAAAATTAAATTTTTAAAACACCTAAATTAAAATTCGCCTTATTCACCTAAACGCATAATAATGAATACCCGAAGGAGTCGAAAGTCAATAAAAATCTTCTTCATTGAATTTAAAGTTTCAGCAAAATTTTTAAATTCCATAAGCTTGTTGTAAAATCTCTGGTAATCTTAACAAAAAAGGATATTTTACCAAAAACCGAAAGTTCACATTAAAATTTAAATTCTGATAAAACTTGATTTCAAGAAGATCTACAAGCAAATTAAAATTCAAGGAGTATTAATGTGTACGTGCTCTTAATATACCAGCTGATTTTTGTTTATATTTAGCGTTGTTTTCAAAATTTTAAAATAATTTTAAAAAAATTTTAAATAATTTGAAAAAAGTAATAATTGTAAATTCTACAAAATAAAATTTCAAAAACAAAGAATGAAATACAAGGTGTTGTTGTATATGCAGAAGAAAGAAACCAACTGGTCCAACTTCATTTAAAGTACCTTTTGTTTAGTCAGCTATTTTTGACATCAACCTTGTGCTCTGAAACAACAGAATCGCATTATGTTTTTGTAGCTGTGCGGTTATTTATTGGTAAAGTTTTTGAAAGTAAACAAGTAAGAGTGCTATATTCGGCCATGCCGAATCTTATATACCCTTCACCATCTATGTAAATCTAGTTTAGTGAAGTAACATCAGCCAAGAAAGCAAATTTTGGTACTGTATATATTTAATTTTTCTGTACTGTATATATTTAATTTTTCATAAAACGACATCGGCTTTAAATAGGTTAAGCACTTTTAAAAAAATTTAGTATTTCCTTAAAGATCATTTCAAAAGCTTTAAAATGATACCCATGTTGATATTTTAAAAAAATTTAAAAATTTCAGAGCACCGTAACTCGGAAAATATGGGAGAGCGCCAAGTTTTTTTATGTTTTTGTTCTTAGTTTTTAATTCTCTATCGCCCCATATATTTATTTAATGATAAGAGTGACTTAATTGTTCCAAATATCATGGAAAAATTAGAGGTTTTGTTGTTTTGCCTGCTGCCTCGAAGGACATGAACCGATCATGCTGATTGGAGAATAGCACCGCTTTCGATACTAAATCTGTTCGATTGATATATTTATTTATTTTTTTCTTTTTTTTGTGATATCAACACTTTTACGGTCGGCTATGCATAAGAAGTCAGAATATATATACTTTAGGAGTCAGAAATTGATACTGTAGAAATTACACACGGAATGACACACTTTTCTACTTTTTACAGTGAAAGGTATAAAAATAGAATAATAACATTAATTAAATAGACTAATTAATTGCCAATTGCATTAGCCTGGAGTGATAAATAATACTAATGTCTTGTTTAACCATTATAATCACTTATGGTAATGTTTTTTAATGTAAAGGTTTCACTGATAATTAGTAAAAAAAATAAAGTCATTATCATTGACTAATTATTAAATGGTTACAAAGCATTACGATTAATATACGTCACTCCTTGTATTTGTAAACTAAATAAACGGCCTAAAGTGTAGCAGAGCATAATTATAAAATGGCATTTTTATAACAAAATTTGGTGAAACATGTATGTTTAACATTCTCAGGAAAAATGAGGCACTATAGAAATCTATTTTTGTTTTCGTATAAGTACTAGGATCTGCTAGTTGGGGTATTATGTAACTTTAGATCTAAGACATTAAGTTTTATACCCATCTTACTTAAAACTGATAAAGTATTGAAATATTCAAATAGAGATCTTATTACAAAAGGGGCAAAGATTCTTTTTAAGTTTCTGTAAATATATTTATGTTTCATAAAACGATTATTTTTATTCAAGTGTAATTAGTAACTAAACGAGCAAATGAAAAATCAGTTTTTTCTTTTTAATTCTAAAAACTTTGCCATAGAGCCTTTTCATTGATCTTGGTTAAAACAATAACATTTGGTAACCCTCTGTTAGTTTCAATGTACTTTTGTTGGGGTTCAATGCGGAAAAGTGCGTGCTTATTTTTTGATATATTTACATTTTTATATGCATAAAGACACAAATTACTGGTAATTACAAAAAACATAAAGCAATTGCCATATTCACCTAATGCAGTAACTATCGTAATTCATACAAAACCATACATTCACTATTTATTGTTGCGCTAGTAATTAGTTCACATTAGTTTTGTATTAAATTCATAAAATAAATAAGTGCTGTTGCAGTATGAAAAGTGTTTAATTTATTTATATTTGATTATAGTTTTAAAATTCATACTAACACTAGCATAAATATTTTACTATTATTTGTGATACATTTTGAATTTAATTTTTAAAATAAATATTTATTAGTTTATTGTTTATGAAAGAAGGATGTAAAATTTTGCAAATTATTTCCGCTTTTAATATAAAAGTAACCGGATGTATGCCTACTGAAAACCTGAACACAAAAATTAAAATTTGTGAAGGTTTTTTAAATTTTTGTTTAACAAGGGTTTGTTAATATAAAAATTATATTTTGATATTTCTGTTATTATTCTGGTCTTTTATTTCCAGAAACCAATGACAAATCTTATCGGGAAGTGTGGAGCTGAATTAAAAATCATAAATTTAATTATCCAAAAGGTATTTTTTTTAATAACATTAAAATTAAATTTTTATGAAAATTTTTTCTTATTATTTTTAGTGAACTTAGAGAAATCATTATGACTAGACTCACGCTTGAACAACGCTATTAAATCATCCAAGTTTAATTTAAAAATCAGTCAGTCAGTTTAATTTGCAAAATGTGAGCAACTTATAGATGAATTCGTGATTTTTTTGTTGCACATAATCGTCCGTCTGAGCAAGCCATCCGTCGAACTGTGGATCGATTTCTTACCACATACTCTCTAGAGAATGCAATAACACCAACATGTCGAAAAAATGTGCATACTGAAGAGAATATCAATGCTGTAAACGAAAGTGTGGAAGAAGGTCTAAAGTTTATCGTTTTGTCATCGGTCGCAGGAATTGGGGCTGTGTTCGTTTACTACGTGGAACATTTTGCGCAAAGATCTTGGCCTACACCCATATAAGATCCAGCTAGTGCCGAAGTTAAAGCCACGAGACCATTATATGAGTCATTTTTTCGCCGATGGGGCTCTAGAGCAATTAGTAACTGACCCATTGTATTATCGCCAAATTGTGTTCAGCGTTGAGGCTCAGTTTTGGCTTAACGGGTTTGTTAATAAGCAAAATTGCGGCACATGGAGTTAGACCAATACACAACATACCCTACAGACCCCATTGCATCCAGAAAAAGGCACCATTTGGTGTGATTTACACTCTAGTGAATTCATCAGACCTTTTTCTTTAAAAACAGGCCGGATCTCAAGTTACGGTCAATGGCGATCGTTACCGCTCCATAATTAATGATTTTTTGTTTGAAAATATGGATGAAATTGATCCGGATTAAATGTAATTTCAATAAGGGTGACCGCAACCACTGAAATCAAAATTTGACGTTAAGTGGATTTGAGAAATAGACCTATCAACTGATCTCCAAGGCCGTATGATTTGGCACCTCTCGAAAGTCACTGGTTTATGCAGATAAACCACCAACAATTAACGCTTTGCAGTACTTAAAAAAATTAACTAAAATTGGGCGTTTAGAATGCGCTTCGTCATTAGCAGCCGCGGTGGCCATATGCCCAAAATCATTTTTAAATATCAATGCCATGTTCTGATCTTTCGTAGAAAAATAATTCTTCATTACAATTTAATTTAATTTTTGTTATGTTATGTTGTGTTATTTTTTTACACTTTAAAGTTCCTTCGGGACGGCTTGGCCGTACAAGTCATCATCAAAAAAAAAAAAAAACAAAAAAGTCTGTAGTTTCGTAAACAATAAATCAGAAGATACGGATGTTAATAAAATATAATTCCAACAGGACAGCGGTACGAGCCACATTTGCTGAAATTACTACTGGAAAAATGCAAAACATGGAATTGATGCAAAGAGCAGGGTTTTCTGAAATGTCTAAAATTATGATTATTAAGAAACATAGTGAGCAATAAACCATTAGTTGCTATAAACATTGCAACGTCCCAAACTTCCTGTAAGTAATATATCTCTAAGAAATTATCTCTTAGCATGGCCATTAACATCTATTTAATATCGAAATTATATTTAATTATCGAAAGTGTTCCAGTCCAAAAGTTTTTTTTTCAAACATCTTTGTTATTTATTATTATTCGCCACCAAATAAAATAAATATATTTTTGATCGTATCATAAAAAATCGTAAATAAACAAAAATGTTTCCCTTTGCTTATTTTTTTTTTTTTTTTTTGTTTTAATTTGATTTTTTTTAACCAAAACTATCAACTGAGATAAATTCGAAATAAAGTACAAAACAAATTTGAACATTAAACAATAAATGCCGCCTTTTAGTTTAATCTATTTTACTTTATTGTCTATAGCAACCCACGCTTTAAACTAAAGACAAATGAAAATTTAATAAGAAATAAAAAATTATTGAAATTATGTCATTAGTTTTTTTTTAAGCAATTGATGGATAGTTTTTTATAAATTTATTGACAAGTGACAATTTTGGAGATTAACAAATAATAAATAGGAAAAAGTTTATATTTGTTATAGGATTTTTATTGAATGACAACTTAATTTATATTATTTGTCGAATTATT
Organism: Gymnosoma rotundatum; assembly: GCA_916610165.2. Lineage (NCBI taxonomy): Eukaryota > Metazoa > Arthropoda > Insecta > Diptera > Tachinidae > Gymnosoma > Gymnosoma rotundatum. The sequence goes on from OU744340.1 coordinate 103,431,029, forward strand.
TACATTAATTAGGAAGTGACAAACAACACAACTTGAGCAGCATTGCTATTATCTGTTAAAGTCAAACAGGCCCTCCTTATTGCTCTTACACTCGCATTAGCTAATGGTATGTCTACAAAAACTGTACTGCGTCATGGTGTTAAATATGATTTTATTTACATTTTTTTTATTTTCATTTGATTTGTTATTTTACGAGTTGAATTTGCGGAGTTCCGGTTTAAATTGAGGTAGAGCTTCATGGCGACATGATGCTTTCGTAACCGAACAAATCACTATCTATGGCTGGAAACAGCAACTACGGCAACTTAGAAAAGCTGAAACTAACGTCCCGTTTAATTCTTCGTAAAAGTAAATTTTTAATTCTTTCATTATTTTTATTACATTTCATTCTTTATACAAAAATATGTTTAAAATCGCAATATATTATTATAGAGCTTACAAAATAAAAAATATCGAGAAGAATTCTTTTGAGGAATAATCCCTTTTAAAAATTCAATCAAATTAATTTAATAATTGTTTAATTATATTTAAATATTTCGCCACACCATAGGGTAGAGTAGCAACATCAGGAAATAGCCAATACGTATATTTGTATATTTGTAATAAGTTTTTAAAATAAAAATAAGTAAAAATCACCTAATGATTTTAAAGTTTAATCGGTTATATACGGGCTGTGAATGCATCCAGTTTTTATTTACAATTTTTTGGGAAAGTTAGAGCACAACATAAGTGATCGCTTTTAAAGAATATGGACCACTGATTATGCCAGCTCAAAAGGCGAACTAAATAGTGACTTTCTCTAGTAGAATGGTTTTTCGGTAACGGCTCATGGATTAATTTTACATCAGCTAAAAGTGAATTGTTTTATTGACTCAAAAAAGAAAGAAAAATGAAGAAAGCAACTGCTAGTCAGAATAGTGTCGAAAATAACAACTCAAAGATTTGAACGTCCATTAAATACCTTCTATTTTTTTAAAGTGAAATAAAAGGTTAATCTATGTTTTAAAAAACTATGTATTGTTACATTTGATATTCTTTTCTTTTTTAAAATTTTTCTATTATTAATCGAGAAGTTATTCTATTCCTCATAAATGACAATTGCTTTATAAACTTTGCCACAACCTTAAATAAATTCACTGATCCTAAAAAACTTATCTAGTATTAGATTATTGAAACTGTTGTAAAGTCAATATATTAGTTTTGATTTGTAAAATAAACAACAAACACATACCCATGCAAGCGAATTTCTGAAGTTTTCTCCTTATTTTATTTAAATGCAAATAATATAAAAATAGTTTCTTAACTACTGCTTACAATCAATTAGAAAGAGAGAGGGGGATGTATCATATAAATTATTGTATTTTTTGTATTGTATTAATTTGTATTTTTTCCAATAAAATTAAATTTTCAGAAAACATTATGCAATTTTTTTAAACATCTCGAATAAATCACGGATATTGATTATTGTTTTTAATTTTAATAATTTATTTTTCTTCTTACAAATAAAGTGTAAAACTTATAAAAGAATTTTTTACCCTTAAATAAGTTGAGGTATTATTACATTAATTTTCTAGTCTCTCTTAATAATTAAAGAAATTATATCTACATTTAAGAATAATTTTAAGTTAAATTTTTAAAACACTATTTTACACCCGTTATAAATTTTTTAAAGTAATTAAAGTCAATTAATCTTAGCAACAGAATTGAATATCAAACTGGACGTCAAGCAAGTAAAACTGCAGAAATACTTTTTCATACAAAATATTTTTTCTGATTTTTTAACCGACTTCAAAAAAGAATCTGGTTATCAATTCATCTAATTGTTACTTTATTTATTATTGTCCCCACAGGCGTCAGTAATTTCTAAGCAGATTTTGAAAAATTTTTCTTTATTTCAATTTGATCGGTCCTGTTTAAAAAACAGTTCTCAGTTTCAAAAAATAAAGGGTGTCCCCATAAAACAAGCATTTTTTAACAAGTAATATAAACCGTAAAGGGCACAACTTGACAACTAAAAAAACTGCGAATCACTATAGCTCCCAATAGCAAAAAGTACAAAATAATCTAAAAGATGGTCCTAACGCCTTATACAAGCACTTGAAAATTGAACGGAATGTGACTACATTGTCTCGTATAGTAAGAAGTATAAATATTAAAAATTATAAACGAAAGGGTGATGGTGCCGTAGGGACCTCAATCTGATCCCTGCACATCCTGTTTCCAGGTAACACAATGGGACCTTTGGGACCCAAGTGAGTCGGTCTTTCTTTTGCGCCGACGGCCTGTGCAACCTTACCTAACCTAACTAAAGGGTATTAAAATATTAAGTTAATTAGATTAGTGCCGCTAGTAAATATTATACTATTGTTATAACTTTTGGTTAAAACCGTCATCTCTGGCTGTATACTTCGTACGTTTGGCAAGCGCTTTCGAGTTGACAGACGGTTGAAATTTACAAAGAATCTTTATTTGCAAGTCTCCTATAGCAACAAGTATAAAATTTGGTTTTAAAATTAAAGGGTGTCGCATTATTTGATGTATTTTAATGTGTGTAGACAAATCTTGAACATTTTAAACAGATACTTTATATCTGTTTTGAAGTCGGTTTAATCTTTAGTCATTAGTAAAATTGCTTAACGAAAATTTTTTGTTGAGTGGTTGTACGAGGGCTGCTATATATATTTCTGGCCTGGCAACATTGAGTGCTGCCAAGTGCAATCTGACATTTCCATTGGAAAGTTTGTCATTTTTAAGCATAATCGTACTCAAAACGTTTTGACGTACGACCATTATTTGTGTTGTTTACAGTGACTTGAAAAAATTAATATAGAAAAAAAAATTTAATTAACTCGTGAACATTTTCGTCCCATCATTTTTCACAACTTTCGACGTGGAGTATCACGACAAGAGTGCATTGATGAACTTAAATCTTTGTATGGCGATGAAGCACCATCCTATAGCATTGTGAAAAATTGGAATAATGAATTTAATCGTGGCCGAAGCTCGCTCAAAGACGAATTCCGTGAAGGTCGTCCAAAAACGGCTGTTGTACCAGAGAACATTGATGCCGTGCGTGTACTCATAATGCAAGATCGACATGCGACATACCGAGAGATAGAGACATTCTTGGACATTTCTTCCACCAGCATACATTCGATACTGCATGAACACCTGGCCGTAAATTAGGTTTGTTCTCGTTGGATCCCGCACAATTGGAAAGTCGCTCAAAAAAAGGCTCGTGTCGATTGGTGCAAAGAAGTGCTGCAAAAATACGATTGCGGTGCTTCAAAAGACGTTTATAAGATCGTCACAGGTGACGAATCATGGATCTATGCGTATGAGCCCGAAACGAAACAACAATCGTACGTGTGGGTCTTCAAAGACGAGCAAGCACTTCGAAGCAAATGTTCGCATGTTTCTTCGGCAAAACTGGTCATGTGGCGACTGTTCCGCTTGAGCAACGTAGGACGGTCACTTCTGAGTGGTACACTACAATTTGTTTGCCTGAAGTCATCGGAGAAATTCGAAAAACCAACAAGAGAAGACGAATCATTGTTCACCATGACAATGCGAGCTCTCACACATCGGCTCAAACCAGAGCGTTTTTGACCAGCCAAAACGTCGAATTAATGGGTCATCCGCCGTACAGCCCTGACTTGGCACCTAATGACTTCTTCTTGTTTCCGCACATCAAGAAAAAAATGCGTGGTCAACGATTTTCGTCGCCAGAAGAAGCTGTTGAAGTGTTCAAAAACCATGTTTTAGAGGTGTCTCAATCGGAGTGGAAAAAGTGCTTCGACAACTGGTTTTAGCGCATGCAAAATGTATAAATCATGCTGGAAAATACTTTTAAAGCAATAAAACCATTTTTGATTATAAATATTCGCATTTTCACTATTAGGCCAGAAATATATAGAGCAGCCCTCGTATTAATTCAATATACAATTTACAATAGTTTGTAAACTGCAGAAAAATAACAATATAAATTTCTAGAAACAAATCAAGCGTAAGAAGACAACCAGGCGGCCAAATTCAAGTCATTCTATATCAAATAATTCCAAATCACTCAAAGTTTAATTTTCTCTTTATAGAAGAAAAATTAAATCAAATGAAACTCTTATCTCAATACAAGTTTCTTTTTTTCAAATTTCTATGTTATAACTTGATCTTGAAACAAACATAATGTAATAGATTTCAGATATAAGGCAGCCTATCTAATACCTGGATACTGGATTAAGATTGCAATATTTTTAAAATTTTTTTTATTAAGAAATATCTGTGAGTCTTAAGTGGCAAGAGTTATTTGGTTAACGTCTTTTCTTCAGCTTCATTTAGGTCCCAATATTAATCATTTTATGACTCTTTTCTAATTCATAAAAAAAAACAAATTTAATTAGTAGATTCTTTTGAAATCGATATTTAAAAATATAAATACCGATATAATGCCAGTCATTAAGTGGTACATGAAACTCTAAAAAACATTTTTAAATAATTTGCAAACCAAAACCAAAAAAAGCCGAAGAATCATTAAATTTCCAACCCAAGCAGTGCAATCATTTTTTTGCAATTCAATTCTTAAAAAAAAAAAACAATAAAATTAAATGCAAACAAATGATAATTTAGTCAATAATTATTCAAAACTATTACAGTAAATGATTATCTACGTAAGCAATATAGTTGTTGGTTTAAACAATAAATAAAACAACAATTGAATACAAATCTTGTAATAGAAAAACCACAAAATGATTATTATTAATTTATTAATAAAATAGTTAATCACACAAAAACAAATATAGGAAAAATGGCTGACACAAAATAAATACCAACTGTGAACAATTTGTAATTGTTAATGATTGTAAATTGAATAAAATATAAAAAAACACACTTTGAATATGTCATTCATTACTAGAAGAAGTCATACTATTATAAAAAGATATTGCTTCATTAGTTTTGTGGAGTTTAAACATTTATACACTGGAAAGAATTGAAGCAACAAAAACTATAAAAAATTGAAAAAGTACAAATCCTTATCGCGAAACCATATGAAAGCGAAATAAAACTTGTCTATTGTAACTTGGTATTTTGAATTTTGTTCCTAGTGATGAAAGCAGGATTACGAGTTGTGTGGTTACATTATCTAGGAGTGCTGGCAAACTAAAGTCGGGCAAAATATATTAAAAATTATCATACTCAATCCCAGCAAAAAATTAGACATTACCTTAGAAAGTAGTTGCCATATAATGACTTACTTTTGTGACTGCCATATTTTATTACTTGCTTACAAAACACGTTACATTAGTTTTCAAAAAAGGAAGTAATAATGGAACTAGTTCTTTATGTTAAAACAGACTACCGTACTAATGGTACTCATTATTTTCTACCATAATTAATGTAATCGATTCTCAGGAATTGATTTTGAATGTCTCATGCCTTGTTAAAATCATTAAGTTGCCAATCTGCCAAAATTGCTTAATTCCACACTCGATTACCTTTTCAAAAATTTTTTGCTGGGATGATGCAATACTAAATTTGATTTAAGTCCCTCGTATAGGAAAACTGAATACCAGTTGTTAACATGAAGTGATTTATTTTTGTGATGCCTTCTGAAAAGGCAACTCTGACCTAGCTCAAACCCTGAAGTTCAAAGGGTTTATGCTTAGACTTTAGAAAAACGAACCAAAATGCCAATAAGTTTTAGGCTTGATATCTTTGGAATATTCGATTCAATCAGTATCTTATCTTTTAGTAGCGATTTTCTCACATGAAAGCATACGGCCCCATATTTTACACGCGTACGCTACAGTAAATAATGAAATTTATGATTATTTTTCATGTCACAAAATTCATCGTTAACTATAACTCACACTGTGTGAAACAATATGTGATATTATTATGTGAGAAATATCTCACTTTAGTTACTGAAACGTGGTACTAATACTTAAGGTAAATTAAATAAAGCGATCAAAACATAAAGTGCTATACATCGGTAAACCTGTTTTAAATTTAAAAACGATAGCTTTAGCTCACAATATTATTTCCAAAAATGACACTTCCTTCACGCCTTCGATCATTCGACCAAACTTATGATCGACACAACCGAAGGATATAGCGATGATTGCTTGAAACAAAGTTTCTATCGTATTCTTAAAAGCGAAATGAAACATATAATTGAAATATTTGTTTAAATGTAATGTTGGTAGCAAACAGCGTTGCCACTGTTTTCTCGAATAATTTTTTTGAACCTATTAATTTTTACAAAAAAATTTTAACACTTTGAAAGCTAGAACTTGAATTTTTGTTAAAAAAAAAATACCAAAAAACTCTAGCTAAAAATTACATTTATTCTATTTAAAAATTTTCCTTTCAACTACTTACAAGACTCGTCACAATGACGACGCCACGTAGTAGGGGAAATATTTTTTTAGTTTCTATTGTCCTTATTGTATTAAAGCCATACACGGTTTTAGTAGAGGAGTAGTCGAGTTTAAGTTACAGATGTGGACCTTACAAAATTCGAATCATTAAAACTGTTGCAAAATTCACGCACTATTTGCACTATCACTGATGCAAATAGTGCGTGTCAATATTCAAACTGTGAACATGCGACGACAAAAATGTCTTTACATTTTTTAAGTTTTTTGAAGAGTTATTTAAGATTTTTTATTTTCAGAAATTCGTTCAGTGTTAGTAGGAACTCTAGTTTACCCGTTCAATGTCAAATTATCATGAAATTGAGCCGTTTTCTGCGATTAATATATGAAAAAAATCATAAGACATAAAAAAAACTGCATGCCACAAATGTAACAAAATAAAATATTCAAATAATACAACTTCGATCATGAGATGATGATGATGTACATTGATTTGTGGTTAACAACTAAATGAAGGTTTTGTTTTACTTCCAAGCCATAAAATATTGTTAATAAATACATATTCAACGTGTTAAATGTTATTAAAAATTTATTGAAAATGTCCCAAAAATAATGAGCAATCTAAAAAAAATACAAAAAAATACGAGGGCTGCTATATATATTTCTGGCCTGGCAACACTGAGTGCTGCCAATTGCAATCTGCCATTTCCATTGGAAGGTTTGTCATTTTTAAGCATAATCGTACTCAAAACGTTTTGACGAACGACCATTATTTGTGTTGTTTACAGTGACTTGAAAAAATTAATATAGAAAAAAATGGAATTAACTCGTGAACATTTTCGTGCCATCATTTTTCACAACTTTCGACGTGGATTATCACGACAAGAGTGCATTGATGAACTTAAATCTTTGTATGGCGATGAAGCACCATCCTAAAGCACTGTGAAAAATTGGTATAATGAATTTAATCGTGGCCGAAGCTCGCTTAAAGACGAATTCCGTGAAGGTCGTCAAAAAACGGCTGTTGTGCCAGAGAACATTGATGCCGTGCGTAAACTCATAATTCAAGATCAACATGCGACATACTGAGAGATAGAGACATCCTTGGACATTTCTTCCACCAGCATACATTCGATACTGCATGAACACCTGGCCGTAAAAAAGGTTTGTTCTCGTTGGATCCCGCACAATTTGAAAGTCGTTAAAAAAAAAGCGGTGCTTCAAAAGACGTTTATAAGATCGTCACAGGTGACGAATCATGGATCTAAGCGTAAGAGCCCGAAACGAAACAACAATCGACCGTGTGGGTCTTCAAAAACGAGCAAAATCCAACGAAAGTTGTTCGTGGAAGAAGCACTTCGAAGCAAATGGTCGCCTGTTTCTTCGGCAAAACTGGTCATGTGGCGACTGTTCCGCTTGAGCCTGAAGTCATCGGAGAAATTCGAAAACCAACAAGAGAAGACGAATCATTGTTCACCATGACAATGCGAGCTCTCACAAATCGGCTCAAACCAGAGAGTTTTTGACCGGCCAAAACGTCGAATTAATGGGTCAACCGCCGTACAGCCCTGACTTGGCACCTAATGACTTCTTCTTGTTACAAAAAAAAAATGCGTGGTCAACGATTTTCGTCGCCAGAAGAAGCTGTTGAAGTGTTCAAAAACCATGTTTTAGAGGAGTCTCAATCCGAGTGGAAAAAGTGCTTCGACAACTGGTTTAAGCGCATGCAAAAGTGTATAAATCATCCTGGAGAATACTTTGAAAAACAATAAAACCATTTTTGATTATAAATATTCGCATTTTCACTATTAGGCCAGAAATATATAGAGCAGCCCTCGTAATTAAAGTTTTCAAAGGTGATATAGGGTGTTTTAATAGTTTTATATTTTAAGTAAAAATATTACAATTTTATCATTTAAAAATAGCAAATATTTTAAAAACAAGTAAGAGTGGTATATTCGGCTATGCTTAATCTTATTTAACCTTTGCTATTTATGTAAATCTAGTTTAGTGCAGGCGTAATGTTTTGCCTGCTGCCGCGAAGGACATGGACCCATCATGCTGATTTCCAATAGCACCTCTTTTGACACTCTGTCTGATCGATTGACATATTTATTTATTTTTGTGAAATCAAGTTTGCCGGACGGACAGACGGATACGTGGACATCACTCAAGTGACTTCACTATGCATAAGAAATCGGAATATATATACTTTTTGGGGTCGGAAATGGATATTGTAGAAATTACCAGTTTTTGTGGTGAAGGGTATAATAATAAAGTGACTTTGCAGGAAGAAAATGAGATCATCCATCAGTTGACTTTGTTTGTCAGTTGTCGCCACGATATCTGAAAACTAACATCTGCATGCAAAAGTAAAAAAATACTCTTGGTCTCAATATAAAATAGAAAAGTATTTTTAGAAGTCTGAGTTAAACAGGTTTGTAAACTATGACACTGGAAAAATTGAATGACAGAAGAAAATTGCTTAACAGATGACGACTTACTGAAGCTTTATGCACCTCGAAGTACTACAATAACATATTCTGGAGTTCTATGCGAATAAACTCATTAACTTTAAACACTGCTGTTAAGATAGTGAAGGAATTGGACAGCTCACATATAACCCAAATGGAAGCCAATTAAAGATGTTAAAGAATTAGTTAACGGCACAGTGTCAATCCTAGGCTTTGTAAAACATAAGCTCCAAAAATAAATCGGAAACTATATTGCTAGAATATACGTTTATAATTGACTTAATAGATGGTATTTAAGCTATTGTTACTATACCATAAAATTATACACATGTGGTAGCACGTAACCAAAAGCAGGAAGATTTACTGCCTAAATGCGAACGAATATTTCTTTCACAGAGTAACATTGAAAACAAAAACAAAATATAAAAATTTGCAAGTGTGCAAAAGAAGCATTCTTTCGCATTTAGTGAAATCGGCAGTTATTTCTTTAACTATTGCATTTTTTTAATATGCATACACACAAATTCGTTCAGGTATTAAAGATGGATATCGATATCGATTACTTGCAAGTAATTGTTAGTATCTTGTTCTAGCAAAACAAAAAAAAATAAAATAAAAAAATAATCTGTTTTACCACTTACGCAACTTGCTTTCGGATCAAGGAACACATTTAAAAATTTTTAGGAGACCTAATATTTTTTATAGCAAAATAACCGAATCGGAACTTTGTGTGTTTCAGAGGAAAAAAGTTGATTGATAATTCAAATAACAAAACACTGACAATAGTATCAAAACTCTAAATGTGAGCCAGATAAATACTCCGCGAGTTGTGTCGGCAGTTATACTGGTGTGTTAAAAAAAAATTATTAAAATCTTGAGGTACAAAATTCTAAAACAATTATAGTCTACAGTTTGTGGTTAAAAATCTATATGTGTGCAAATTTTATTAAAATTAGTTTATCCGTTCAGATATAAACTTAAAAAAGGCACCAAACTATCTACTTAAAATGAGTCAAATGACATTAAAGTACCTAAAATATTTGTTCCAATAATAATTTTCATCTCAGTAAAAACAATGAAATACCCAACAATAAAATTAATAATTAATTGCAAAGTTATAATGAGATGTTTTTTAACGGCTTATTGTTGCGTTGTGGTTTCCTAACAATCTGTTAAAAATATATGTTTTAAAATTTTATACACAATTTAATACATTTATCTAAAAAAAATATTTGCTTGGAAACAAATTAAAGCCACGTGTAACCTTAATTCTCATTAAAATATAATAAACAAGTTAAAAAAAAAACTATAACAATTCAGTATAAATAAACAATTTTAAAAACTTTCAAATAAATGTAAAAATTGCCAAATGATTGTTCCAACTTAAATTAGCATTTAAATGTATAACTTTTCAACTAAACAGCACCATTCGATATTCGATTTGTGCCGCATTAACAAAATAATTTCAATAATGGCAATTTATAATGAAGGACTCTCTCTCTCTCTCGCGCATACACAGGGCAAAAGAACTTTTTTGAAATTTAAGTTGAATAAAATGTTAAATATATTAAGCAGGAATTACCGGAATTACAAATAAATTTTTAATATTAACTTCTGGCAAAAAATCAATAAATTTAAAATATCTTTTCAAGTAAGTAGCTGTTCATAAAGTCATTTAGACAATCTCCAGTATCAAATTGTTCCCCACAGTATTTTAAATAAGATAAAAAATGAAAACATACTAAAAATCTATTTAACCGATAGAATAAATAGAAAAATTAATGATAAAAAGAAGAACAACGTTTGTCGGTAGCGTAACGAAATTATTATGCATTCAAGCATGGTAAACATCGTTTTTGGCTTTAAATTGTGCAAATTTTTCGTCATTTTCCTCTCGGTTTTTTCATGTATACATGACCAAATAGAGCATGCCAACAGTGGATGACAATTCAAATTAATTTTTATTTAAAAAAAAAACTATGTGCTATTTTTTTTAATTATCCCGATTAAATTAATTACCGATATTGATTATTGAGGGTCAAAGTACGTCTCGATGGCCATTACGCAACCGCGTACTTCGCTCTTTAGGAAACTTCTCACAAACATTTTAAATAAACTAAAAATTCTTGTCCGAGCAAAAAAATAAAGACAAATTTCAAAGTTTAAGCAAAAACGCTGAGACGTACTTTGACCCTCAATAATTAATATCAGTAATTAATTTCATCAGGATAATTAAAAAAAATAGCAGAAAGTTTTTTTTTTTTTTGAAAATTAAGTTTTTTGGTTTAGTTTAAAAAATAAATATTTCATGAGAATAATATCATTTCATGGAATATCATGAAATATTTAAATTTGAAGGAATCAAGCACAATTAAAGTAAATTATTATAAAAAAGATTCCAAATAATAAATTTTCTAATTAAAATATTCCCCTGTCTTAAATTTTTATTTTTTTTTTTGAAATTATTGGTGGAACTAATTAATTCGGCTCAAGATTATTTTATTTTAATTTCCAGAGAAAAATTATTTACAAATGTTTTAGAATATAATGCAGCATTTTCTAGATCGCCACATGCATTCATCATCAGTATTCTTTACATCCATTAACCTTTAGCTGTGTATATTGTAAACATCATCTCTGTAAATAACTGCGAATAACGGTAATGAAAGGACATCTCTATTATGGGGAATTTATGAACCGTTTTGTATCATTAAATTAAACCGCGGAAATATTTAATTAAATCAATTACATTTTAAAAAATATCGTGCTATTTGTTGTTGCGATTAATCTCCAACAGTGATTATTGAGAGTGAAAGTACATCTCGGTGACCATTTCGTTAACGCTAATTTAGTGCTTCAGAAAACTTCTCACAAACATTTTAAATCAATTACAGATTTTAGTACAGACAAAAATTTAAAGACAAAAATGAAAGTTTAAGCAAAAAACAAGAATATTCAACAATGAATTTATTTTTCTTTATCCACTGTGTACGGCTGACTTTTTTCGGCTCTTGTATGCAATTAAAAGATGATGAAAAATAAAACATCACAAAACACTACGATAATTTTTTTTGTTTCGTTCTATGCACGGGCACTTTGAAAATTAATCAATTAAACCACGGCAATTTTTAATTAAATCAATTAAATTTAAAAAAAATATCCTGCTATTTTATATCCCAATTGAAGTACTAAATCACTGATACTGATCAACATATTTTTACTGTGAGCTTTTTTAAAGAATTGTATATTTAAAAATTGTAAAATGAACAAAAAAAAAATAAACGAGAGTTTATACTCTTTATACCCCCCCAAAATTTGCTGGAAAGGGTATCTGAGTTTATTATTCTGTTTCTCTTTTCTTTGTGTTAAAATGGGGTTTGTGGAGGCTCTAGATGACCAATAAATATTTTATGGCAATTAATTTTTAAAAGATTTAACAGACCATTTATCATGACTATAATACATTATTATACAATTCTAACTTTGTTATTCCGTTTGTAATTTCTTATGCAAAGCGAAGTCGATGGATCGAGTCGGCTGTCCATCTGTCCTTTCGTCTTCGTGCTGAAATTAACTTTGCCGAAACATTAGACGAGCCGGAAAAAATTTACATATGCCAATCGATCAGACATAGTTTCGAAATTGTTGCTGTTCAAAATCAGCAAGATCAGTCCATGTCCTTTAAGGCAGCTGGCAAAACATCATACCTGCCTCTTATTTTCCTACATCTTTTTCTCAACTTTCGTTTGTATTTCTGTAGGTGGTTGTGTTTTTTGATAAAAAATTTATGTAAAGGTGAAAAAAATTGGTGAGCTCACTAGATACAGCAACCTTTTCATTTAGTAGCTGAGACAACAACTCTTAGCAAAAGTTACAGTTTTCAGAAGAAAAGTTTTTTGGAGCAGAAAAATTCTATGGTAGGAAAGAATTTCTTGTGCCAATTTTTATTTAAATTATTTAATGGGAAACCTACAATGTGGTACATGTGGTTATACGTATGTCCAATGTAGCATAGAAGGTAAGAAAACGCCCCAAAGGTGCAATGAATGTAATTAAAGTGAGTAAAAACTATAATTGTCGTAAAAACTTTTTTCTTCACAAAATTTGTATAATTTTTATAAAAAGCAATTATTCATTAAGACACTGTCAATAGCCTTTTATAAAAATAATAGAATAAATTACATTGTTCTTAGGTTTTTACAATTAAGAAGATCTCTTTATTCCAAAAGTAGGTATAAGTTTTTTTTTTATAAAAATATACACATTTTTGCTAAAGAAACAACAGCACTTTTAGAAATTAAATAAAAAATGATTCAAGTCAATTTTCATTAATTTATAAGATATATGGTTCAAAAACTGATTGGGAAAAAAGTAAAAAATTGAAACAACAGCACATTAGACTTAAAAATTATTTTTGCAAAAATTTTTATAAAAATTTCTATAATCTCTTACTTGTTTGTATCTGCAATGACCTTCACTGCTTACGGAGATATTATGTATTTGCCATCAATATTACACAAAATTTTTCTATAGATAAATATCTATGTATGTAAAAATATATAAAACTAAAAAAATGCAGATTGAAAATATAGACAATCAAACATACACACATACGAAAACAAATAAAAAAAGTAGAGGAAAAAAACGAAATCAATTGTGAAATTCTGAAGGGAATTTGGTAAAAGCTTCCTTTATGTTTGAGCCCATTACCATTAAAAAACAATTCAATGGAAATTTTATAGAATGTCCTCATGATTTTTTTTTTTATAAATTTTAAGTTTTTCTTTAAAGCATTTTGGCAAGAGATTTATCGAACGTTTGCCAAATATTTAAAATGGATTTTTTTTCCTATTGAATAGTTAAAAGCATGTCAATAGCGATATTTGTTACATTTATTTTTTTTTTGTAGTTTTATTTTCATTAAATCCCCATGGATTTTGTTTTTTTTTTTTCATCAACTAAACAAAAACTGTAAAAGATATTTTTTTTATTGAGACTTACATATTAAGTTCTTTGTAATTTAAATTTTATTTTTATGGCGTAAAAAAAAATTAAAAAAAATTTTATTTTTTCGTTGTTGTAATTTTGGTTACTTTCAAACCTGTGTGGCTTCGTAATGATGTCAAGTGGAAAATAATGCTACAAAAACCACAAAATTTAATACTAAAAGCCATACATTACTTGTACTTTTTTAAGACCCTTCTTCTAAATACGCAACCTTAAGTACACAAAAGACCATTTTTTCAAATGGTCTCGCTGCTCTTGCCTTGCATGTGTGTGTGTGTGTGTTTGAGTTTTTGTGCATGTGTAACTCTGCAGTATTTAAGACTCTGGTCAATTTAAAGACAATTTGTGCACGTAAGTATTCCAGTGAAACAACACGTACTTAATTAGTAACAAAATATCTTAAAAGCAACGTAAATATTTAGAATAAACTATAAAATTTAAATACTTGTACAATGTAATAGAGAACGGCAAATGTCTAAGGGTCGGTCTGGCTGTATGTCAGGCAGACAGCTAATAACAATTGACCACAAGATATAGAACTAATGAGTGAATGATTAAGATTTGAAATTTTGGTAATGGTCGAATTAAGTTGAATTCGTTAAGGTCATATTATATAGGATCAGTTTTTGGCATTGGAAACTAACTGTCTACGATAGGGAGCGTCTCCACAGCTTTTAAATTCCATCTGTCGAAGTGAACACAACGTGTTGCACAATAGATTTTTTTTAATTATGAAGAAGCATGTCAATAAAGTTCCGGGTCATTCCGCCACAAGTAACTTAACAAGCATCATGATTGTGCCTTAAAGTCAGTCGCAATAAAATTGAGAGACGCTGGAACGCGAATTCTTGCTTATGCAGATCTATCTTCGTCACACGTAATACAAAAGTTGGATCCAAAACCATATAAAGTGGCAAAAAATCGTTGACGTACATCAACATCAACGGGTGTGCAGTATATCAATGGTTTTGAATATCATCTGAGAGTGTGTAGGCTTTTTATTGCGTGCAATAAAACAAAATTATTTTTCAATACGACAAATTTTGAAAATGTACATAGAAAATACTAAAATGGAAAGTCCTTTTCTACTCAGAACATCCGAGTATTTGAAACATTCTTGTTTGGACTGATATTTGAAACATTCTTGTTTGGACTGAAATCCATACGTTACTAAATGATAAGAAAAAGTAGCCGCTGGAAGGAACTAATATAAGGACTGGACCGAGTTCACGCACATTCTAACACAAAGCAGTAATTTGCCACTTTTTACACATCTGAGTTAATGTTGAAGACGCAACAAATCTTTACCAGTATTCGTTCATATAATGACACAGGCATGTTGAACAAAGGTTGGATACCAAATTTGTGACGTGAGATTAATTGGCCTTGATGTCAGGGAAACAAATCGTTTATATTAGATGCTATTAACTGGCGTTGTCATATGTTAGATCTATAACACTACTCTTGCTATTAATATATCTATATCTCTTTTTATTTGTCACGCCACTTAACATTTTGGACCACTTATAATTTGACATGTATGACAAGAATGACTTGGACAACTGATTCCAATTTCTCGCAAGGAGTATTTTATACTTGCACTTTACAAGTTTTTTGAGTTATTATAAATTATTTAGAAATGTTTATGGATTTTTTTCAGCAGCAACAATCATTTAACATTTTTTCTGACTTCCAAACAAAGTTCAGTTAAATGGAATGGATTCATATCTCTATTCAGTCTGGGGCCAATCTTTAATTTTCCATAAATAAAAAAATCTGCCAATTTCGATTTATGCTACAACATGAAGATTACCGTATCGTATGTCGGCCTCCTTTTGAATAAAAGGTTTGTTATTTAAACTTGTTTTTGCGGACATGTTAATCGTTTTTTTGGTGAATTAAAATAAGGACCTCTGAAAATCATGTAGACACCTTTCAATTTTAATTGTTTATACTTGCTTTGCAAGCAAAAAAGCAATACATAATGTGAGCCTCAGGTTCAGAAAATAATGCCATATACGTGCAAAGCACATACTATCGGCGCACCTTTTATACAATTTTATTTTTATATTCTAACAATACATATTCAAGCATATGTCCTTATGGGTCCATATTCGTTATAATAGGGGACTTTCGGAAAAACCCTTTAATTTCTAAATTAATTGTTTACAAATAATTTTTTTATTTTTCATAGAACCATTCTTAACTACAATTGAAAAACTAAAGCCACGTACGTGTTTTTTGTTTTAATTTAATTTAAACATTTTTGTCTGCTTTTCGTAGTTCCACAACGAGGCTGCATACATAATAATTGTGTCACTATTGGGACATCCTTTAATTTAGAATATTATTCTAATACTTGATTTTAGGTAAACTGTACAAATTTGAAGACATTTGTCTATTACAGTTTAAAAAATAACAATATTTTTACGAATATATATATCTTCTAAGAATATTTCAATAGCGGGCTGGACAGATATTGTAGCGAAAATAAAAGGGATAAGTTGTCCCTTTGGGTATGGAACCCTGAAAGAAGAGACGAAAATAAAATTTCTATTTTGTTGCTAATTATCGGAAGGTGGAATTTTCGACAGATTTCTTTCTTTGGGATTTTTTAAAGTCAAGTTTTTTTGTCTTAATGTAAAACTACAAGCAGGTGCAGGATATCTTAAGAGAAAACAGTTTTCAAGTAATACAAGCTATGAAAATAAAATCATAATTTTTAAAAAAAATTATTCTAACGTAAAACAACGTGGTCACTTTTATTGGTTCCTAAAAAAAATAACACTTTTTTATTTTTATTTTGTTTTTTGTTGTAGGAAATATTTAACATACTTTCGATATTATTGTAGCGAAAAGACACCAATATTTAAATATGATTTACGTAGCAAAGTAGTCAAAGTGTACACTCAAGTAATTTTAATTTTATAATTTATTTTTGTTTTTATTTTAGTTTTTATTAAGATGTAGTAAATTTTGTTTGGAGTTTTTTGTTTTTGTTTCTTTTATAGTTAATTTTGTGTGTAGAGAATTTGTATGGTTTCCTTTAAGAAGCGAAAACCTCAATTTTAAGTATTTATTTAACAATATTATACTTTTATGCAGACAATTTTTAAGGGAATTCTCACCGAAATAGCACAACGAAAATTAATACTAAAGTCTGCGGTTTGAAAAAAAAATGATAATAAGAAGTTATTGAATGGAAATTATGAATATGTATATTTTTTAAGGAATAAAGTTTAAAAATATTTTCAGAGATACTTGTTCAATAAAGCTGCAGTTTTAAATTTTAAATTCTAAAAAATAAAATTATTACAGTCATAAAAATTCTATTGAGAATTTCACCTTAAGAACTTTAATTGCAATTAATTAATCTCAGTACTGTTTAACATTTATTTAAAATATGTAGTGAAATCATTCACACGCCAAGGTTTCTAACAACTGTATCAAATATTAAGATCATTATGAAAGTTTTAAATTTTTTCTCTTTTTATAATTATTCTTTTGCAAATTGAGGATGTACGTGACTAAGAAATATTAACTTGTAAACCTAATAACCGAGTTCACAAACTTAAGCTTTTCACAGTTTCATTTTAAAAGTAGACTGCAAAAGTAAATAGAGTAATTAAAATAATTAAATAACCAAGAAATTTTTTTAAAAATAGTTTTTAAATACTTGAAATAATAAAACAGTAGCAAAAAACAATATAAATAATTATTAAAGGTAAAATATAAGTTAAAAGATAATTATGCCATAAGATAAACTAAATAAAAATTGCTAAAGTCATGCTTAAAAATGCTATCAGCATATTTTTTACAGTCCTGTGTATTGATTTTACTTACTTATTAATAATTAAAGCGAGGATAAAAAGCATCGTTTTAGGCGACGTTCATCATACCATCTCTGCCTGCAGGTACAATGATACTCGCATCACTGATATATGTAATAAGATTCATAGCAGCTAAGCTTGATGGAATATTTCTTAAAGGGAATCAATAGCAGATTATTTTTAAGTATCCATAAAGCAGACCTTTTCTTCATATCCCCTGCTAGAACGGTTTCGGTCATTTGATCATTTCTGTTGACCGAAATACTGGTTGCTGCTTAGATCAAAATTTATATCACATTCTCAAAAGCAAAACCAAAAAGTATGACTCGAACTTTTGTATGCCTGGCAACACTGAGTGCTGCCAAGTGCAATCTGACATTTCCATTGGAAAGTTTGTCATTTTTAAGCATAATCGTACTCAAAACGTTTTGACGTACGACCATTATTTGTGTTGTTTACAGTGACTTGAAAAAATTTATATAGAAAAAAATGGAATTAACTCGTGAACATTTTCGTGCCATCATTTTTCACTACTTTCGACGTGGATTATCACGACAAGAGTGCATTGATGAACTTAAATCTTTGTATGGCGATGAAGCACCATCCTATAGCACTGCGAAAAATTGGTATAATGAATTTAATCGTGGCCGAATCTCGCTCAAAGACGAATTCCGTGAAGGTCGTCCAAAAACGGCTGTTGTGCCAGAGAACATTGATGCCGTGCGTGAACTCATAATGCAAGATCGACATGCGACATACCGAGAGATAGAGACATCCTTGGACATTTCTTCCACCAGCATACATTCGATACTGCATGAACACCTGGCCGTAAATTAGGTTTGTTCTCGTTGGATCCCGCACAATTGGAAAGTTGCTCAAAAAAAGGCTCGTGTCGATTGGTGCAAAGAAATGTTGCAAAAATACGATTGCGGTGCTTCAAAAGACGTTTATAAGATCGTCACAGGTGACGAATCATGGATCTATGCGTATGAGACCGAAACGAAACAACAATCGACCGTGTGGGTCTTCAAAGACGAGCAAAATCCAACGAAAGTTGTTCGTGGAAGAAGCACTTCGAAGCAAATGGTCGCCTGTTTCTTCGGCAAAACTGGTCATGTGGCGACTGTTCCGCTTGAGCAACATAGGACGGTCATTTCTGAGTGGTACACTGCAATTTGTTTGCCTGAAGTCATCGGAGAAATTCGAAAAACCAACAAGAGAAGACGAATCATTGTTCACCATGACAATGCGAGCTTTCACACATCGGCTCAAACCAGAGCGTTTTTGACCGGCCAAAACGTCGAATTAATGGGTCATCCGCCGTACAGCCCTGACTTGGCACCTAATGAATTCTTCTTGTTTCCGCACATCAAGAAAAAAAATGCGTGGTCAACGATTTTCGTCGCCAGAAGAAGCTGTTGAAGTGTTCAAAAACCATGTTTTAGAGGTGTCTCAATCGTAGTGGAAAAAGTGCTTCGACAACTGGTTTGAGCGCATGCAAAAGTGTATAAATCATGCTGGAGAATACCTTGAAATACAATAAAATAATTTTTGATTATAAATATTCGCATTTTCTCTATTAGGCCAGAAATATATAGAGTAGCCCTCGTAGCAAACAGTGTTGCCATTGACTTTTTTTTGGAAACCTACCAAAATTCCTTTTAAAAATTACAAATAATTTAATACAAATTTTACTTTATCTTTGGTATAAATTTAATTGCAAAGCTCAATTTTCATTTCAATTTAGTACGAAAAGTAAGTAACGGTGACACCGTTTATTTCCTACTGAGATAGCTGTCTGGCATACTTGAAAGAATAAATCTTGCCTGGGAGTTTATCTGTAACAGTTTCTTCACTTCTCATCACTTTTCAGCACCTATTTGAACCACTCTTTTTTCCAATAATTATATAAAGGCCGTAACACATTATTAGATTCAGTCGTAAGACCGGTGAAAAATATCATGTGGGAAGTTCAATTTTTTTTTTTGTTTACTCTTGTAACAAACGATATATTTCTCCTTCACAATCCGTCATATTATATAAAAACAGTCTTTGGATAATTTTTTTGCGTAATATACCGTACGCACAAATTTTTCTCTTAGAGTGTATCTTGAGTTGAACTTTACTTTAAAAACAGTTGCGACCGATCAGATATAAATGAAGTAGTACAAACATTGGTTTTTACATATCGAACTCTACCTGTTTCCTCCATGAAAACAGTTCCTTATTTTTATAATCTGCACTTGAAATGTTAAATATTGCAGAAGTTGGTCACTAGACCATTAATTTGTTTTGTTCTTTTTACATAATATTGTAAAACGCTATATATGATCTCGCAAAGTATATTTTCCCCTTTAACTCATTTGAAAAAAAAAATTTTAGGCGTGTTTGACATACTCATGGAAATGCCCATATATTTATGTATAACTTAAAGATTTTTAGAGAAAATAACCTGAGTATTTTTTTAGATTTTTTTATGTTGTTAAAATAAAAATTTTAGTATTTCAATCTTTCATAAAATTGTATCATTTATTTTGCTAAATTTATCTCACATTCTTAATTACCTGAACTAGATCACTGTCATATCAGTAGCAGCAAAAACAACAAAGATGTTGCATGCCTTTGTTTTTAAATTAAAAAAAATGAATAATAGAAATCTGGTGAAACGGCAACTGCATCTAAAAAATTACGAAAAAAAACATGAAACAGGTGCATTAAAAATCAGCCCTCACAGCTCTCAAACCTTTAACTTGTTCAATAAAAAGAGGCATTATTTAAGTACATGATGCATTTGAGTGTTATTAATTAAAGTAGATAAATTGAATTTAATTGTGTGAATTTTTATAATGATGAGAATTGCTTATCATGACTGGTTATTCGTTCATCTAATTAAGCAACAAACAAAAAAGTATTAAAACTTAAAAACAATTAAATATTTTTATTAATCTGGTAAAAAAAAACAATAAAGAAATGTAACGGATAAAACTTCATTATAATTAAGATATATTCAAGCAAAAAAAAATATATTTTGATCGTAGTAAATCTGCTGCGATTATTTTAGAGGCTCGTATTATAATCATTTCAAAATTTTATTTTATTTAAGTAAATAAATACAAGTTGAAAGATTTAAAAATTTAGATAAAGTTGACAATAGAAAAACCAAAATAAAACAAAAACTGTTATAATCCACTGCCAGTACCGTAGATAAATATCTTGTTAGTTCCTTTGGAAAATATTAATAACAGAGTTGCCATTCTGAGGAACTTCTCGTGTGTTTGACGATTTTTTTTTTAACTAATTGTAATGTATTAATTTTGTCGTGTAATATAAGACTTAAATTAATTGAAAAAAAAAATAATAAAAAAAATAGTCAGCTGCCGCAAACCGTAAAAATCTTAGAATAATACCTGTCTCCTACTGATACCAAGTCACGTTTTTCGGGTTAAAGGCTCTTATAACTTGGTTTGACTTAAGGTAACAACAATTATATACCGAATATAAATTTTGAAGAACAATATAAGCTTTCTTTTGAGATACTAAGCGTGTTTCTATTATTTACGGTTCTGGAGTTATGGTTCAATATGTCAGATTTTTGGCCAAAAATTTGGAATTTTTCAAACTTTGAGCAACGAGCGGCACGGGTTAATGTCTTTTAAGTGCGCTCAAATTTCGGCTACCACAATATCTGGAAGGGGGAATCGTGTTGTGGGGTCCAGACAAACAAAATTCCAACATAAATTTTTTGTGGTCATCCTAATGGTTATTGACCTGAGACGACACTCATCTTCTCCTTTTTTCTCAACTAACAAGAATGTGCTATTTTTTACTGTAATTAAAATCAATAAGTTATAAGAATCATAAAATCTTTTTCTGCAAAATAAACAAAATCATTACTTTTGGGTCCATTATGGAAATTATCTGGCAACGCTAAATGTATAGAAATTGCAGTGAGATTTTGCAACAGCATGTGTAACAACCCTATTTGGCACGTTTTAGCTGTTAATGTGCAATTGTAGCAGCTTTGTGCCTTTTCAATATTTTAATATCCTTAAATAGGGTTGCTCTTGTTCTTCTTGATCTTTTTTTCGTAAAGATCTTTATCTTATTATTTAATGCTTGTTTAGGTTTCTGATGTTCATATGAGTATTCCGCTCTTTTTTTTTACAAACATATGTTAAAATATTTTACATAGTTTGTTTTGTAACTCAAGGGTGTTAATGCAGAGTGTTTCTTTTTTTATTGCACGTTTAGAAACTTAAAAATAGTAAACAAATAGATGATTGTTTTCTAAGCGGATTTTGTTGGGTTTGTTGAGCAATCAATCATTACTGGGAAATTTATTATTTATCTGCAATTAGCTTTCGGCAGAGAGTTTCCGGTTACGTGTAATGTATAAAAAATGGAATAAAAATATGTACCTTCTTTACGGCTGTTTTGATTGTCATGCAATTAAAAAGGACCTTGAAGAGCGGACATGAGTCCAATATTTATTACACAGAATAATTAATTTTAGAGAAGCGTATTAACATAAAATAATGACTCACAAAATATTTTTTAAGTTGAAGTTAAAATATTTCTACTCGTAGCCATTATTAATCCTCGACAATAAAATTTTTGATTTGGCTTTTTACGAATACCTAAAGGGGACTAAAGCCCCCCCCCCCCTCAAAGGGGACCAAAGCTCCCCCCTAGCAACCTCGATCTATTACCAATTTTCGATTCGGGTTGTGCAAACTGATTCAATTGAATGTTCTAGAAACCTCATTAATGTGTGCTTACCAACAGGTGTACGTCTGATATACGTTTGATAGATATTAAGGAAAGAGAAGCCCTGATAAAGTGGGAATTATTTTAATGTTTCAAAAATTAATTTTATTTCAATTCATAATTGTAAAATTTTCTGAGTAGAATTATTGATTTTTTCAATAAGCTGTACTTAAGGAAATACGTGAATGATGCAAATATAAAATGTAAACGTAATTGTTAATAACCACATCAACTGCAAATTCAACAACCTTTTTGCCATTTGCCACAGAAAAATTTTGCGGCAAGAAAATCAACCCAATAATTTTCTTTTCATTTTAAACATTAAGACGTCAAAAATATTGTGTGTTAGATGAAGAAAAATGGCAGTTTATATCGCTACGAACACGAGAAAAAAATAATCCGCTACATCTAGTCATATGAAAATGACAGACTTCTCAGCCATTTGCTGTGCAATGACAATTGAACATGTTTGAGCAATTTTGATGAATTAAAATTAAAGAAAGACGATGAACGGCTGGCTGGTTTTCAATATTGATAACTGGTACTAAGTTATGAATTATTTTTTCTTTCTGTTTTATTATATTTTTGTTGTCTTGTATTTTAACTAAAATTATAGTTTTAAAGTTAATAATATATGATTGGCAACAACAACAATAACAATAACCTCCCTGCTATGATACAAAATGATAATAAAAAAAAGTAAAAATAAAAATAAATATAATAAAACTTAAAACGAACAAATTCATTATCGAAGAGAGAAAGAAATAAAATATTTGTTAAAAGGTACTTTTGATATTTGTTTGAATTCACTATAATTGTGCAACAAATGACACAAAAGCACGTACAATATAAAATGTTCAGTTCAGCAGGCATTTAATTTGCACAACATTTCCAGACATAGTCAAGAACTATAGATTAAAATGTTCCCCCTTTCACCAAACGTTGTTCAAGAAAAATTTATGAAGGAGGTTTCTGCCACTACCATGTGACCCATTGGTCAATCTAATTGAAGCTTTTAACTAAAGATTTGTTTCAAAGATTTCGAAACGGTTGTATTTACCACAATTGATGACCAACAGAAACGTGATGATGTTGCCAATATAACTTTTTTTTATTTCTTATAAAATTCTTTTATATTAAATCTTCATTATAGAGGAAATTATTGCAGTTTGTTGAAATTATAGAGTTTTATATGAGAGAAGCACATGCAATCATGGTCTTTGTTCATTTTTGTTGTTTTTTTTTTTTTTTTGTTTTCGTTTTATTATAAGAAATGATTAAAACAATCTGTTTCCGTTTGAGATGGCAATCATAAATATCATTCTAAAATTTTAAGTATATAATACAACAATTTTTAACCGTTCTCGTAAAATAATATGAAGGTAAATACAGAGTGTCCACTGGGAAGGCATACTACTTTGTTTGTTTATAATTTTTAATTAAGTGAAAGAAAATAGACCGCCTCTGCTAGCCTCACATATGCGAGCCCTTTTGAGCACCATTTTCATTATAATCTCATACATTTCACGTGGTCCTTAATTTAATAATTAATTAATTAATTGTTAATTTCATTACAAATAATTTTTTGTTTGATTTTTAGATATCCCCACAAAAAGGAGTCCGCAGCCGTCAAATCTGGCGATTGTGAAGGCCAATCAACATGACTATTTCTGGAAATAACTTTTGTGGAAGAGGTCTCGCAGCAATTCCATTGTAATCCTGACAATACGATGTGGCAGCGAATATTTTTCCATCCATCCATAATTGGCTACTTCATGACTGCTAAATTTGAAATGTTAAGAATAATGGGATGATTAGTGCTGCAGTTTGGTTACATTTTTTTGTTCCTTTTGAAGGCTCCACGTTACATGTAAAATTTTGATATATTAGGCCAAATTTTCGTAACTTTTGGTACAGACACAAAATAAAGTAATATCACTAAAGGAGTACTAGTTTCATTATTTAAAGTAAGAATCTCTCTTAACATAACAACGTTTCTTAACATATCAATTCGATTTTAATAACAAAGGTTACCTGCAAATGCAATCAAAATTCCACATCAAAATTAGTTTGGAATAAACTAAAAAAAAAGACATTGCTAAAGTTTAACTCTGTTTAATTTGTGAGAAATCACGAAATGTTTATTGCTTCATGTTTAGAAACATCAAAATGTTTCTGGCAACAATTCTTTCTTTCTTTACGTGCATTTTGTGCGTAAAACTGAACATTCTGTTTAAACTTTTAAGGAAAGTTGTCTTTGAATTCTTCAGGAATTGCTGGATTATATTGCAGAAAAAATGTCGATAATTTTATGTGAAAGTTTTAAGCATTTAAAGCTCAAATTTGGCTTAAATAATTGGTGTAGTAAGTTCTATCGAAGCTCAATCTTTCCAAGTAAAAAGTAAATCGAATTTATTAAGAAAACCCTATTTTAAATAATTTTATTGAATGGCGAGAGGATGCACTTTTCTATACCGAAATATAAGTATTAAGTCCTAATTAAAGTACTCATTAGTGTCATCGATATAAAATTTTTTTCATACGTTTTTATTTTTTTATTATTTTTTTTTGGTTTTGTTTTTGCCTTATTACTTTCCCTGAAATATGAAGTAAAACTTTTTCTAGATTTTATATAAATTACTATCTATTTTATGAAAATTTCGAAATTTAACTTTTGATGAAAATAATTAACTTTTTTAAAGGAAAAGTGTAATTTTCTCCTGTCTTTCACTGGCAACATTGAAAGAAATATTAAAACTCAAATTCATATACTGAAATCTTTAAATAAGAGATTATTATTATATTTTTTTTTTTTCATTTTCATACATGCGAGGTATCTTACTTTTATAGCCGCTCAAAGCTTATCTAATGAATTTTCTAAAGAAAACCGAAGCTTAAAAATATCTTTGCAGTAGCCGACTTAAGTAAAAATCTTTTTTCTAATTAATAGAATGACGGTGTCTTTCATTTTATCGTATTACTTAATAGTCAGTTTCTACTCCAAATATTAAAATAATCCTTAAATTGTTTTTCTTATTTAAAAAAAACTGTATTTGGATTAGCTGGCTAAAAAAAAAACTAAAATTACCCAGATTTACTATAAAAATCGGTCATCAATTTGGCCAATTTATAGACGCAAAATTATTTTGAGCAATGAGGCTCATTTTAACGTGGTTGTTAATAACCAAAATTGCCGCATGTGTAGTGTAGCCAATCCACAGCAGACTTCAAAAAATTCGCGACTTGTTGCTGTTTTCATTTTGGAGGTATAATTGGCCCTTAATTTCTGAAAAATGCAGCCGTAGCCCGCACTACAGTTGATTAAGAATGTTACTGCACCAAAGAATTAATCTATGCGAGAAGTAGTTTCAAAAGGACATACGTTCCATACGATACCGCGAACATCCACTTATTTAAAAAAGAAAGTTCGAAAGCTTGAATCTTCCAACTTGACTCCTCTGATTTATTTTTCATTAGACCACGTAAGATACTGGTATATGCTGAGAGTAACAATTGACTCCTTGGAGGTCCACATTATTTGTGTTATTTGTGACATACTCCTGTTAATTTTTCTACAATTTTAAGTCCTATCGGGCTTTAAAAAACATCATTTAAATTACAAATATTAACCTACTACGTTGTGATTATATGTCTTGGATTTTTTTTCATATTAAAACCACTTAAAGGTTTTATTTTTAGATACAACATAATTTAAGATTCAATCTACTTGTGTGGAATAAATATCTTTTAAACTGTGTTCTGTATTCAGTAAAAAATCAATAGAAATGAATATTTGTTTTATAAAAATTTTAAAATTTTAAAGCATTCTAATCGCCAAAATAAACACATTTATTTCACAAATCGTATATTTTTATAACTTTGACAACTGACAGCAATGGCGGCATTTCCGTTTTATAACAGCATACATGAAATAAAAAAAACAATTTGATAGAAATAAAAGAAAGTTTAAAAAACAAACATTTATTACGCTTTTGCGCACTTTTCCGGTTTAAATACATATAAAATTTTATAAAAATCTATTGGTATGAGTATGACTACAAGTGTGTATATGTGTTTGCATAAGTGTGTGTAAATGTTTGTTTGTGTTATTGCTAGCAATATAGCTTTTGGCTGGTATATCATCCATTTTAACGACGTTTTGAACAATTTAAAAGAAAATGTCTTTATTTATTAGTTCTTTCCTGTTTTTTTCCACAGTTTTTACAAATGTATAACTTTGTAGTGAAATGAAAGGAAATTGATGTTTAAAAAGCAAAAGCATAAAGTTTAGTTTTTTATATGGTTTCGTTTTTTTCTTTTTAACATTTAAGGAAATGAATTTACAGAAAATTATCATAATTTATAGAAAAAACTTTTTGTTTCTAAATGTTCTTTTTTATTATTTGGCCATAAAAATATATAAACTCATTTTAAGTTAATTTTAACAATTTATAAAATTTAATGTAAAATATTTAAATGATGATTTTATTCATAATGGCTGTTTTCCTTTTACTTAGTTTAGTTTCAAAATTTATTTATGTTCCATATTCTTTTCATTATGGTTTTTTAATTCACATCTCTTTAATGTTTTAATTTTATTACTAATGTTTTATTTATTTTCTTTGTAGTAACCCCCTGCATTATATAATTTATTTAATCAAAAATTTTATTTTGCATTTTATTAAAAAAATCTAGTCATTATTTTCAATAAGCAATTTTCAGGTTTGTTCATAACTATGAGGAAAGTTTTTTATTGTACGTGCAGGTACGAAACTTGCAAACCGAGAATAATTTAAAATATATGGGCACTTTGCGGTATCAGTAAATCTGCAAAACTAGATTTTAATGCGGACATTGCAATTAAATTTTCATTACAAGTAAATTTACCCTGATAAATGAAAAAATGCAGTAATCAAATAATTTTAATTGATTACTAAAAAAACGCAATATGAGTTAATCGGCTCTGTTCTGTAAGCCGAATCGTTTTCAAAAACGAACGATTTTCAAAACCGCAGAAATTACTATTTGGTGTTCTGCAAATCACTCGTTTTGGCATTATTCGAAATTAAGTTCGAACTTTTACTTAAACGCCAAAGTCAGCTGTTGATTGAAAAACTAAACAAATTTATTATTTTAAGGCAAGAATTGAAAATGCCCGGAGCATTTGTATTAAGTTACAATTATAAATAATATAAATAAACTGTGATCGCCATATTAAAAATATGCAGAAATTTTGTGATTTGGTGAAAAATTTGTTTTTAAATTAGATTTGTTAAAATTGAACTTTTATTGTTAATTTGTGTTTACAAAAGATACTGCGTATGCATGTTTAAAACTTTTACCAAAAAAAGTGTTTTTATTCCTGCACCTAATTTTCATCAAGAGGCAAGAAAATGAAGCAATTTAATTGTTTTTAAACTAACTTTTTTATAATATAAAGTATATTAAAATATATTTAATTTAACTGAGATTAGTTAGTTAGTTAGTAGTGGCTGCCTCTCGCGACGAAGCTCACTTGAGCACAATCGAATGGCCCGTTGTGATACAACAAGGA
The DNA here is from genome assembly GCA_916610165.2 of Gymnosoma rotundatum. Lineage (NCBI taxonomy): Eukaryota > Metazoa > Arthropoda > Insecta > Diptera > Tachinidae > Gymnosoma > Gymnosoma rotundatum. The sequence continues at coordinate 103,459,032 of OU744340.1, forward strand.
AGGCGGAGCGACTCCCCTTACCCAGCCGAGAACCATGAAGATTCACGGATGAACTTCTCTATGTTCCCTATAGAGTGAGATGACAGCTCCGTAAGAGTTCCAAAGAAAGGAGAGCCCAGAATTCTTAGTCCTCTTCGAGCCAGGGAAGGGCAATGGCACAGGAGGTGCAGTACGGTCTCTTCCTCATCCTCCGAGCCACAGCCGCGACAGAAATTATTAAAGGGCAGACCGAGTCTTTCAGCATGCCTGCCGATTAGACAGTGTCCAGTAAGTACCGAGACCGTGATACTTATGGATTTTCTGTCCAGTCTGAGCAGCTGCCTGGTCTGCTTGAGGTCCAGTGTTGTCAACAGTTGTCTGGAGACAAAACAAGAGGAAAGCCTCTACCCATAATTTGCGAGCCAAATTGAGGTAGTGGTTCTTTGTGGCCATTTTCACCGCTGCCGGAGGAATGCCAATGTCTGGTAGCGAGGAGACGTTAGGAAGCAATGTGCCCCGTTTAGCAAGATCATCGGCCTCACAGTTACCCTGGATATCCCTGTGACCAGGGGCCCAAAACAGGTCAATCTGTGATCGCTCCGATAGAGTGTTCAGTAATGAGCGACAACTCAGGACTAGCTTAGATGTACTGTATGCACCAGCAAGCGCCCTGATTGCCGCCTGACTGTTCGAAAATATCCGAATGGCAAGGCCAGAAAGATCGTCCCTAAGCGCTATTTCGGATGTTTTCAGCGTGAGAGGGCATTAAGTCTGGCTGCACAGCATTTAGCCTGTTGCAATACCAGGAGTTTGGTGGGTAACCAGTGGAGAAGAGCATACAGAGCCTTTGTCGAAGTAGTTCGGATAGCCCCAGTAATCAAAAGGGCGGCTGTTCTCCTGACTTTCTCAAGAGGCTTTTGGTTGACCGTTTTTAACTGAGATTAATAATAAAGACTTTAAATTCTTTATTCCAATGGTGTTTTCAGTCATTTTTAAGAATAAAATTGCATTCGATTTATTTACTTTCGACCAGGTTTGTTTACTCGATTTTAAAACTCCAAGAATATGTGAATTCGTTTTAAAACGAGAAATTTACTCGAATTCGTTTTACAGAACATGGCCGAATATTTACTGGTTAATGCCATTCTGAATGTAAAAAACATAAGTAATTAAAAACTAAAGTCAATTGAATTAATGTAAATAACAAGAAAAACAAGTAAGAGTGTTATGGTTGGCTTTGTCGAATTTTTATATATAAAAGTTCTATGACATTATCTCTCCGCCTACAACAAGAAATAGTTTTTGCCAAGTGGCTGATGTTATCAGCTTACATGTTCACTTAGTTTTAGAACAAATTTTTGAAATGCTAGATTAAATATTTTATATCTTAGTATGATATATTTGTAATTCACAAGAAAAAGTTTGTATACCTATCAAAGTTCTGTTTTCAAACTAAAATTTTATTTACTTATATTAAAAAAAAACTAAACACACAATTTTCGAATTTAATATATGATTGAATCCATTATATATTTAACTTAAAAAGAAAAAAAAAATTTTTTAGTGTAATAAATAATTGTATCAATTAAAAATTTAATTAAACTTCAAACAGTAAATATTTTATCGCTAACATTAAACGTTCGCTTCTTACTCCTCCGCTTGGCCTTAAAACAAACTCGTGAATTAATTTTTTTAAATAGTGCATGGCATTTTCAACCATATTATGATATTGTTATTTAACCATTTAATGGTTACATTTGGACATAATATTATTACATTTAATTATAACATGTTAATATTTTAGAAATATTTACGTTTATTTTTACCATGTTATTGTTACACATTACCATGTCAATGTGAACTATATTATTATTAAATAAAACAATGCTAAATTTTACTTACAATCATATACCACAACTATAAAATGGTGCTCTTGCATTATGGTTACGTCAACCATATTTATTCTTTGCATGTACCAAGTAAGAATTTGACATATTTTTGATGATTTTTTATAAGAAGCCACTTTTTCTCGATACATCACTGTCGGGTACATAACTTATCGTTGCCATAATAATTCTTCTAATTGCTTAAAGCAATTTGAAAAATGGTGCTTTTATATTTATTTGGTTGTGAAGGATCAATCTTTTTTTTTTTTAAGTTAAACTTATATGGTTCATTTAATTTTTGACGGGGTAACTGGGACTCCAACGATAGTGCATGAAAATTTAGATTAAAGTTTAGATTATTTTACTACAATACATATGTCTACTCTTGAAATAGATTTTTTAGTGCTAGGATTATAAGTCTTCAAACAAATTTTATACTACACCCAAAAGAAAAAATTGTTACGGTAACTTTAATCAAAGAGCAATATATTAACGTTGCCTTAGGTGTTTGTAAACAAAATATGGTATTGTTATATTTAAATAAAATATTGTTCGTATTGGAATCATAGTTCTTTGAATCAAAACAACAAAATGGTAAACTATAAAGATATTTATGTTAAAGTATAAAATGTTCTAAAATTCTTATTAAATTATAAAAATTACTTAAGTACGTAAACTCACAAAGCATCAGTTGTTTTATTATTTTCTTACATATGTGAGTGAGTATTAATTAAATTTATACATAAATTTATTCTCCCGTATTCATAGAAAATAAAATAACTTTGAAATATGTTTTATGACAAATTTTTCATACAAATATGTCCTAAAATATATTTCAAACCTATTTTGATTTTCTATGAATACGGCAGATTGACTTTTAAAATGTACATAGAACTAGTAAAATCAGATAAAAGAGATTTAAAGTCAATCAAAAAGTAAACTTCCTTGATTCAAATTGAGAAGCGTAATTTTATGTACATAAAAGACATACTTATACATACTTAAAATACATACACGCAAATAAAAAATATGGTTGAGGTAACCATAATCTAAGAGCAACATATTATGGTTGCATTATATGGTTGCAATCAAAACATGGTTGCAAATGTAACAATATTACATTTGCAACCATATTGTTGTGTAGCAAAACAATAACATTCTAAAGTATAACTATAATAATGTTCAAATATAAACATTAAATGGTGAAAATTTCCAGATATAAATGATTTAGTTATTATTGTTTTATTCATTAATGATTTGTCATAAAAATTATTTAGAAACATAAATTCACAAAAAAAAAAAACAAAGAAATCAATTATTTACCTAGATCATAGGCTACAAGAATCAGTTATATAAAAATATAGTTTATAAGCCCGAATAAATGAATACACAATTGTGCTTCAAACACAAAAATAAAGATGTATATGATTACAATACATACATACATATTTATTTCAACTTTATGTTTTGGTTCCCTTTTTGATTGTTTTGTTTATGCAAAGCATATTATTTTTAATTATTTATTTTGTACATAAATTTTTATTTTTTCACTTTCTCTAACAATAAAAAACAATTTAAAATTTTTTGCTACCAGAAACATTACTAAACTGTGAAGAACTAGAACCAAATTTTTTTTAGCGCAAACATTATCTGTTGATTTTAACCATACTTTATTTAATAATAATATATTATGGTTAAATATTTAATATTATTTTCAAAAAGTTATAAAACTTTGGTTGTGGTTGAAAATTTTTTAAGTTAAAGCCAACCATGTTGCATTTTTTGTGCACAGTAACCATATAATCGTTAAAATTTGACAAAAAATGTTTATGGTGACTAAAGTTTTGGTGAAAATAACTATAAATAGTTCTCCGCAACTTTACATTATTACAAAGAACATAATATGGTAACTGTGACCATATCACAACTACGTTTTATTCTGCGTGTAAGGAACTTTTTTAGATACTAGATATTTGTTGATACTTAAACCCCTCAATCAAGCAAAAAATAAAAATGTTGTAGCACACGTGCCCTTAGATGTATCCCTTAAAAATTTCAAAATTGTCATTCACTAATGATTGGTAATGTTTGTACTACAAATAGAAGAATAAAAATTAATTACAGACGTATGTATGTACAGAAGAAAAGGTTAATTGACTTTAAATATCCTGGGAAGTCAACACAATTTCTATGTAAATTGTGTGAACATGTATTCGTGTAAACTACAACAACTCCTTTCAACAGTGTTTTAGCTTTTTAAATCATACATATGCACGCACATTCAAAAACGTAAATACAAAAGTTTAAGTTAGAATAAAAGTCAAGTTGCTTTAATATCTAGAAATATAACTCTTAAATATTAATGATTATTTTTAAGCATTGACAGGGTGCCATATTTAAACAGTGAGTAGTAGGTCACGTGTTCGTTGGCAATGATTTATAAACCAATGTTAACAATAAGCAAAAATTCTTATTCAAATGACAACAACAACAACAACTAGCGGAGTAGAGTATGAATAATAGGGCCTGCCATTTGAATGATTTGGTTACAAACGGAAGCAAAATGCCGTTGAAAAAGCACTTACAAGCGTTGCAAGTTAGTAATTTTTTTTTTTTTTTAAGGATACGGCTGTATGTCAGTGTGTAAAAGTGTGTAACAAACCACATTTATGGTTGAAAACAACAATATAATTTATTTTCATAAAATCTCTTTATAATGTACTTCCAACCACTAAATTCGTAACTTCGAGCACGCTGCACAGTGGTACATTTCATAGGTAATTTGTTTTATTTTTGGGCAGGGGGAAACCTAACTTTCTTGATTTATTTTACATTTGTTGTTAAGTGTTAATGAGTTTATGTGTATTAAGAAACATTTTGATATTAATTAATTTCTAAATTTTTCTTATATTATTGCTTTGTAAGTCCGTTTAAAATATGTTTATTCCATTTAAGTTTTGTCGTTTCCTTTTTGAGGAAACTTTTTTCATTTCTTTATGATAGATTCAGTTTTATATTTTTGATTTATTTTGACTTTTCATTAAAATGTTTAGCAATCACCCCAATTTTGTTAATTTTTTATTTGACTTTGAAGCCTTATCATTGAAGTTGTTTTGGTTAATTATTTAATTTTATCTTTACAAGGCCATTTTATTTATGATAAAAATTTAATCACAATAAATAAATTTGTTTTGCATATTTAAACATTAATGTTGGAAATGAAATTGTTAATCATTTAATTTGCATAAGGAGTGTTTACTTATTTTGTAGCGGACTGTATGTTAATTCTAAATGTCTATCTATTGCGGTTGAATAACTAAAGCCATAAGTCTAGAGAACGTACCTATAGGAATACCCTTTATAATGTTTATTCTATTTTTAACCGACTTCAAAAAAAACGAGGAGGTTATCAATTCGACTGAATGATGCTTTTTTGCTTTCAGTCTGTTTTGAATCGATTTTTGTTTTTTGTTTGAAAGTTGATGCTTACAAATTGGTCCCGTTTTTAAAACTGGTTATAATTAAAGGGTGTTCCATACAACATATGTGTTTTTTACGTTAATTATGAACAGTAAAGGGCACCACATTAAATTAAAAAACTGCGTGCCACTCCTAATGGCTCCTATGACAAAAAGTGATACAAAAATAAATTTAAAAATTAAAGGGTGTCCCCATAGCTGACGTGAATTGACCTATATGGGCCTATCTTTTAAACCATTATAGACAAATGCTTGCAAATTGGACAGAATGTCGATGGCTATAACCATTATAAAAAGTATTAATATTCAAGATTTTAAATAAAAGGGTGCTCCAATAGTTCATTTAATTTTATGTATATGGACATACTTTTAAACAGTCAAAGACAGGCGCTTGAAATTTACAAAGAATCTGTATTGCTAACTCCGCTGTGACAACAAGTATAAAATTTTAATCTGGAAATAAAAGGGTGTCCTAATAGTTGATGTCTTTTGATGTTTGTGTCCAAACTATGGAACCGTTATAGAAAGATGATTGCAATTTACAAAGAACCTGATTGCTAAGTCTACTACAACAGCAAGTATAAAATTTGAATTTGGAAACCAAAGGGTGCCCTTAGAGTTGCTGTAGTTTAATGTATATTGCCAAACCCTTGAACGGTTGAAATTAACAAGGAGCTGTTGTGCTAAGTCTGCTATAACAAGAATAAAGTTTGGAGATAGAATATAAGGGTACCCCTCTAGTTAATGTAATTTGATGTACATACATATGTGGCGATACTTTTGAACCGTTATAGACAGACAGATGAAATCTCTTTTGAAGTCGGTTTTTTTTATACTTGTTCTTATAGCAGACATAAGGGTAGTTTAACATAAGGGTAGTTTAACTTAGTGTATTGAACATCAAAAACAAGGTGAAAGTAGCATCGTTGTTGCGATACCCTTTAATTAAAAGTCTTTAAGAGCTTGTTGCTATATTGGACATAGTTCTACATGCAGTGTAAAAATTTGAAGTGTATGCCTATCACAGTTAAATATTTTTTTATATGTCAAGTTACTTTGGAACACCCTTTAAAATTCAGTATTATTTGTTATAGGGACTGCAGTAATACATCTTCTAAAAAAATTTCAAATCAATCTATAAAAGTTTCAGGGATAGAGGGCTGTTACAGACCGACATACCGACAGACATTGTAGCAAAAATCTGCCGAAATCTGACAGATTTCTTTATAAATATTTTTCAAAATCTAGTTTGTTACTCTGTTTTTTTTTTTTTTTTTGACATTAGCAAGTTATAACTTTAGTAACAAAAATAAAAATAGACAATTTAATTAAAATTAATTAGATTTATTTCAAAAGTACTGGATACTAGTGTAATGTAAATGAACTTTAAGGTGTAAATATTAAAATGTAACAAGTGCGTTTGAGATAATACATCACCCGTTTGTTTTTTTTTTAAATCTGACCTTGTCACAAGAAAGAAGACATTAGTAGTTTAATTCCAGATAAATATTTCATTAAATTTCCGTGACTTTACCTAAAGTTTTAAGCCAGGATTTAAGCTCAAAATATTTGTTTTCATAAAAAAAACTAAGCACTTAAATAACTTAAGTATGGACTCCTCTTATCTTTAATATTATTTTCAAGAAACAACTAAAATAATGATTTTGCAATTAAAAACAAATACTTATAATCTTTTTATGAAACTAAGTTTAAATCCTTTACTTGATATGTTTTTATATAATTTATTTTTTAATTTAAAAAATCAAAACAACTGAAACTAAAGTTTTCTTACAAATTTCAAACGCATTCAGTCACATTAAGCCCATGAAGACTTTTAGAACAAAAACTAAATAAAAGTTAGAAGACAGAAGAGATTTTTTTCAACTCCTTTCAAACATGAAGTTGTGATTGCAGAAGTAAATATGGATTTAAGACTGAAACTGTGTGAAGTTTCTTCAATGCAATAAATAACTTAACACGATTAAATAAAAAGATACAAGACTGCAACAAATTTGTATTTGACATGGTCTCTTAAATGGTCTGCGCTTACTATGAGCTGCGCTGTCTGCAGATGAATATGAGAACAATAAAAAAAATGTTAAGGTGTAAAAGAATTTAAAATACCTTTCAGTTTACTAGAATCTCAAAGACGCTCTTTGTCTACGAAACTAGACTGTTTTATCAAGGATTGAAACACGGTCATAAAATTATGCTCGACGAGAGACACAAATCTCTTCTTATAAAAAATCAAAAAAGGAATGGCTAAATATAAAAAGCTTAATAAATATTATTTTGAGATACGAAACTTGAGAAATTTTCAATTGGACATAAACAGAATATATTCACATGTTTTTTAACCAACTTCAAAATATCTCTCATTGCAACACATCGTTTATTCCAACATTTTGAGAGCATTTGTTATATCTATTACTGTCCGTCGGATGTTTTTTTTTTCTTGTAAAAAAACACAACTTTTCAATAGGCATTGCAATTAATAAGAAAAGGATAAAGTTTATTGATTTTCTGGACGGAATTAATAACCTTCCGAGAAACAATATCTAGTTCAAATACAAAGCGCGCAACGTTGTAATGAAAGATGCTCAAATGTATTGCAAGAATAGCTGATGGCCGAAGTAGCTAGTACTCTGTCTAATAACTTTGTAATAATAATATGTTATTATTAAGTTAATAAATAAATAATAAATTATTACAAGAAGGTTGGTTTTCAACAGACAGGAACGAAAAAGTCTTATAAGCTGTCTACAGTGGTGAGTTTTATCGCTTTGAATAACGAAAGGCTCCTAATCAACTTTTAGTTTTGTAGAACTAATTTTTGAAATATATATTTTGGCCTCTACTGTGGTTTGGATGGATTTTTGTGAGACGAAAAGGCAGACATATTAATGTCCAACACTATCTATTAGGCGAAGATTTGTCTCTTGAAGTAAAAAAAAACCCTTGAAACTCACCTAGGAAACTCAGTCCTCCCACAGAAGATGAATGTATGGAATGATCAAACAGCAGCAGCTTTTTGCGAACTGAAAGCCAATTTTTCACTATAAAACTTTATGGTAACAGCTAAGCAGCAAGGCTGAAATATTGCGCTAGACAAGCTCGAGTGATACAAAAAAAAAAAAATACATTTAAATTAAATTAAATATTAACCGCCTAAAAATAACAAATCGAATAGCGATGTTTGTGAGACTAAAAGTGAAGTATCAGCATGATATATACAAGACACTTACTATATGCATATCATATATGGGAATAATTAATTAGATAGATTTGACGATTTAATTAGCATTGAATGATAAATAATGCTAATGATTTTTTAGCATTATCATTATTTTTATTTATGGTAATGCTTTTTAATAAAAAGGTTTTAAAGATAATTAGTTAAAAGACAAAATCATTGCCATTGACTAACGATTAAATGGTTTAAAATCATTATCATTAATGTATGTGTTCCTTTTCTTTGTACACAAAATACAAAATAACAAATATATAGAGCAATATTTTAAAATGGTATTTAGATGAGAAAAGTTTGGTGAAATAATTATGTTGTAACTGTCTTAGGTCAAATGAGACACTACGGGAACCTGTTTTTGTTTACTTGTAAGTTGTAAGATCTGCTAGTTTTACACCTATCTTACTTAAAAATGGTTGATTATTAAAATTTTTAAATATAGATCTATCTACAAGTGTGTTAAGATTAATTTATTTTATGGATAGTTTTTTAAATTTCTGCGATCAAAAATAGTAAAAACAATTTTTTTTTGATTTTGATTTTGAATGATTTCATTAAAACTTCATTACCATTATAAAAAGAATTGTAATTAAAATAAAATCATAAGCATTAAATGATAGTTTAATTTTCTTCATTATCATTATTTAAAGCAATGCCAATGACACAACGGGATCTTTAGGACCAAAGTGAGTCGCCAGCCTGTCCAAGCTAATGCCAATGAAATTTCAGTAGTAATGAAAAAAAATCCCAAGTATAGTGCAGATAGCTAAGGGCGACTCAAAATACAGCCCAGAAATGAAATACACTTAAGGCTAAGAATGGAGATTGAGTTGCGTTATCACAGATTATTTTAAGGTCTGTAATTAAAAATATTGCAGTGATTTAAAAGACACTTCTGAGCTAAAGCTTGCTTGAGGAAAATGGATGATGCAAATTTATTATTATTTTTTGATTTTAATCAGGTTCCTTTCTGGGACAAAGTTTTATTTTAAAGTGGAATATTATTATATCACATTCCTTTTTATAATCCAAGGTTTTTCCCCTTATTTTAGGGAACAAAATCATGAAAAAAGATTTATATTGCAAAGTGTTACAAACGGATCAAAAAAATAATTTCACCAAACAATAAACTGCTGCTGTTTAAACAAATGTTAAATAAAAAAAAAAGGTAAAAGAAAATTGTTGCGCGCAAATAAAACAAATACACATAAGCAAAATTCTAATCGCTTGCAGCTATTAGCAGTATTTAAAAGACGCTAATGCGCTTAGCATATACATAATTAAATTTTAAGATAAGCGGAAACGATGAATGTCAGATGGAAGTGAGGCAAAAAAAATTGTTCAAGAAAAACCTTTTCTCTTATACACAGGTACATTCCAGCAGAACTTAAAACGGCAAACACTTGTCCAGATTAAAAACAAACACACAAAAAACAACAATAAAGTATAGTTAAGCTCCAACTTAAAAAAAAAGAAAGAGGCCAAAAAACTACAGTATCAGCTATTAAAATAAAACCAAAAATTAAAGCAGCAGGTTTTTAAGTTTTTTTTTTTTTTGACATTTTTAAATTGCTGTGTGCTATATATGGAACGGTATCTGGAGCGCATGAAATTAGCAACACATTAGTTGTGATATGATCAAATAAGCACCTGATGCCATCCATATACCTCTTCACCGCACAGCACACAATTACACACACATTTGTTCTACTCCTTCATTGATATTGAACGACGAATTTAAAAAATATGCGGCTTAAGAATATTTGACTAATTTATATGCATTTAATTATTAACAAAATGTTTTGACACTTTTTTGTTTTGCTTTTCTCTTTGACAGTTGGATAAAAGAGTTTTAGAAAAACAATATAAAAGAAACATTAAAGAGATCTAAAACAGGGCGGAAAAAATCCTTTTGAAGTTGAAGTAAGAAATAATTTAAAACACCAAAACACTTTAATGTTGACAAATTAGAAAACCATTTTTAATGGTTATTGTTTTTCGATAAAAAAAAAAATAAAAGATTAAAAGTAATAAATAAAATTTTAATCACTGCTTGTTAAGTTAAACCAATCTACAATCTAAAATAAAGTTTGACGGCATTTACTATTGTTAAAAATTCCATAGAAAATTTAAGATGAAATTTTACTCTAGAACATTCCATAGAATCTGATTAAGTTTCCTCAAGGAAATTTCGGCAAATTGATAAAAAAAAGTGTTCAGTGACTCGTTCGGTTCCCGTCCATTCCCTGCATATCAATCTACAGTCCTTGATGAAAGTTGAAGATGATTTTATGGTTACAATTTCTGGCCGTCTGTCCATCTATCACAGCCGTCAATCTCTGGAACCGTAACCCTTGAAAGATGGATCAATATAGTCACTAATACAATAAATATTAAAAATTAAAGGGTGCTTCGAAATGAACAATGAATGGACTGTGATACACAAACACATCAGTAAAATTATGTACGCTAAAACTAGAAAAAAAAACTTCAAACTAAAAGGTGTCCCAATATTGAAGTCCTTTTTACTTATGTGGCTTTAGATTTTCAGTCGTAGTAGGTGGCTTTAGAATTTACTCAGAATAAATTGCAATAATAAGTTAAGAAATAAAATGGTGTTTCAAAAAGGCCGTGAATTTGCTAAAGATTTTTTTAATTTTTAAGCCGTTACTGGCAGACGCTTAAATTTGTACAGAGGATGTACACTCATATGTCTGCTTTAAAAATAACCCCCCCCCCCCGGGGCACCAAGAGTCTGTGCTGATTTAACCACGGTGCAGACGAGGGTCCTTGGGGGTATAGGGGGAACCAGTCCCCCGGCGTGGAGGCACTGAAGCTGGATAGACAGTTTGGTACGGTCGGGGGATTTTTACTTTTTTAATAATAAAACATGTGAATACTAATAAAAATCTAAAAAAACTGGCGGGAGCCTGTAGCTTATACAGAGAGCCGCCCATATTTGTAGCCGGTTATTGGTGAGGACCCTTTGGGTGGTTGTAGTTAAGTGTGCTGTTGCATTCTCAACAGAGGAGTTAATGATAGGGTCCGACCCTATAGCAAAGTGTAGATTCATGGTCCTGCAAGCCATGGTCTTAAAATTGCACAGAATAGTGGTTCGACCACCGTCTTTTAAGGGCTTACTGCTTTAAAAATAACTACAAAAAATTCAATTGAAATAAAGGGTATTCCGATAGTAACCCAATTTTCACATTTGATGCCTTAAATTTTTTTTGAAAAATATTAGGCCAGGAGTATAAACTTAGGCAGGGTATGTATTGCAAGTCGCAAGTATAAAAAAATAAAAGGTGACCTAATAGTAACGTCATTTTTAAATAACCTTATTTTAAAATAACCAAAATTTTTTTTACTATTTATTTATTTAAAAATATACGGTTGACCCATAGATGTTAGGGAACTCTTTGTATGAGAGTCAAACTCACACTTGGCGAAATAATTTTTAAAACCTTAAAACCAATTATGTTTAATATAAATATTATTGTCTTAATTCTTACTGATTGGCTTTATAACAAATTTTATTGCAATTTTGAACCAAGATCCACCTGGATAAGTTAAGAAAGATCAGATGTTTACTAAAACTAATAAAATAAACGATTATTCTTTTTTATGTGTGTGGCTCATTTTAATCCTTTTGTAAATTGGAATGAAATTTTTTTGTAGTTTTATCATTTTTTTTTTTGTGTATTGTTTTTAAAATGTGTATAAAGAGTTTAACAAACTTAAATTTATGGCTTATTTTAAGGTATTTTAGATTCTACTTTGTTGATGCTGTTCGTTTTTTTTTTTTTCTTAATTTTAAAGTGTTTGCTATTAATTGCCTTCAGGTGAAACGTTTGCCGCACACAATTCGTATTTTTTTTTCATCTAATCATGTCAACAAAATGGGAACATAATAAAATTCGTTTAATGTTGGTCGATGGACGACAGTGTTTGCTGGCTTAAATAGTTTTGTAGACAGAATGTGTTCAGAATACGAGTCTATCGATTGTATTAAAATCATCACATTGCTGGTGTTTACAAATGTGTGAAAAAAAGGTGTTAGAATGTTAAACACACTAACAATATAAACGCACTATACATACACACATTTAAAAACAAATATTTCGAAAACAGTTGTGTGCGAGTGTTTTTTTAGCCCATAAAAATAAAACAGGCTGATGATAAGAAAACAGTTTAAAAGGTTTTAACTGATCGACGTCAACAGGTGGGTTGCTTGTCAAAAAGGCAAAAGTGGGAAAAAGACCAATCAGACAGACAAAGAGGTCTAAAAGTAAATGTTTTTAACCATAATTAAGTTTGTTTGTAATAAATTTCACAAATGATTTTATGTTCATTTTGTTCTTTTGTCTTTTCGTTATTTCTGTAAATTTATACATCCTGAGAAGGGAATTTATTTTTAATTTCATTCATTAAAGACATATTAATATTTTAATGTTTTAGCTGAAAAGATGGTAGGAGAGTATAATTAATTTCTAGCATAATTTTAAAGATAAATGTAATTAAATATTTCGTTTATGAATAGACTGATGTAAAGATGACTTTTATAATGCTTTGCGTGTTTTTGTGCAATAAAAAAAACTAAATTCAACTATTCTAAAATACCTTCACTATTTGAAATTTTTGAGCATATTTCAATAACCAATAAAATAGGATCTGATCAGAATAAAAAAAATACAGCTCGGTTGATGGCAGTCTTGTTCAATTAATCCATAATAAAGAAGTGTTATTGAAACTCAGTAACGTCGGTCCATGAATGGTGAAGATATAGAAAAAGCAAGAAACTTTATTTTCTTTACATATTTCAGATGTTGATTCTTATTTTTTTGCATTTTGCTTTTGGTATTGAAAAAAAATCTGGATTAGGAAAAATCGATATTTTGCAAATCTATGGAAATTTCACAAAAATATCTCTCCTTCAACAAAATTACACAAAAAAAAACAAAAAATCAACAAATAAATATTTTTCTTGAAAAATTCTTTTTGTAATAAAAAACATAAATTTTATTTCAAATATTAAAAAAAGCCATTTCGCTACACTATTAAAGTTTCACCAAAATAACACACTTTTACAAAATTTCACAAAAAAAAATTTTTTTAATTTTACTAAAAATTTGTTACTGACCATCAAAAAATTTATATTAAATTAGGAACTAAAAATCCCCAAAAAAGAACAAAAAGATATATATAATTCAGAAGTTCTTTAAAAAAATCTCAATCCAAACTTCACCAAGATTTTACAAATTCACCAAAAATTCACGGAAAAAAATTTCTCCCAAAATAAATTAAATTTCATTCAAGATCGAAATTTAACTGCAAAATATATTTTATTTGGAAAAATTTATGTTTTTATAAAACTTATTAGGAATGGACTTATTCCACTTTCAAAAGAAATATTTGTGCGATAGAACTGTACAGCAAAACTGTTTTTTTATTTTATATCAAGATAGAATTGTATTAAAATTTTAATTGTAAGTATGAAGAGACGGCGTCTATAGCTCATTAAAATTACTTAACTTATTTTTTGGCAAAAGTGGACTTATACCACTTTTAAAAAGCTCATGTAGTTAACACAATAAATAGTGCTGTTCTCTACGTTTAAAGAATCACTAAAGACGAAGAAACTTTAAGGTACTTCGTTTTCATTTACACAAAAAAAAAATTAGGCCACTGAGTACCACTGACTATGTTCATCTGATGGCATGATGTTAATTAAACAAATTAAAAATACTTGGCCTCTATATTCTTTTCTATATAAATAAAAGAAAATTAAAAAAATGTTGCATATTTGTTGGCGTGCTAACATGTGAATTTCTTTGCATGTTCTCTATCGTCCTTTTTTCGATTGTAAACTTCAATTGTATATTATTTCATTTATTGTTGGCTGTTGTAACATTAACAAAGTTAACATGACATGCAACATACAGTTTTTAATTGGCGACATTTTGCATTTATGACTGGAAATTGTTACTTTAGCCCAACAAAAATTAAATTCTGTTCCCTTTGACGGATGGATTTTAAAGTGGATTAAATAAAAATTACATTTTTACACTGACGATAATGAACAAAACAATTGTTGGCCTTTTTATAAATGGTCTGACAAAAAATTTAAAAACAGTAATTGAATACCTGCAACTTAAAATCAAGGACATTGCGAGGTTTCTTTTTTATTTGTGCAACAATTTTAAACGACAATTTTACATACACTCTGGCAGTCACTTGCTCTGCTCGCCTTTAATTATGTGTAGCTAATGAAAGTTAAATTATAAATAATAATTTTTTGTAACAATTAAAATTGTTGTTGTGGATTCTAAATAAAATATAAGAAAAAAATTGTTTAACTATATTAAAAAAAAATTAAAAGTTTTAATATTTATTTTTGTAATTTTAGGATTATGTAAATTTTAATTTTAGCTTATGAATATCTTATTTAGTATATTTATTAAGAAACAAAAAATATATTTTTATATTTTTCCAGATCTAGAGATCCAGAAAATGCTGCATTACATTCTTGAAGTCAAACCTTGTAAAAATTTAGACACACTGTTTGGTATCGTAATTATATTAATACGCGATTAGTTTTATTTTCAAAAGCAAGTTCAGCAACATTAAAAATTTTTATTGATTTATTATTTTATTGTATTTATTGTTTTATTAATCAAGGATTTTATATATTTATGCTGAAATTCATCACGTTTTAGTAACATTACGCAAAAATGTTTAAATGATTCTATTTAATTAATTTTAAAATTATTACAAAATGTTAGGAATTTGTTTGTATACATGTTGCATGGAATAAAGGTATTGACAACATACTACGAAGTTTCTGGTTACATTTTTCTTTTTTATGCTAATATCCTTCACGCTCGGTAACAAAGATTCCTACATGTGAAGTTTTAATTCCGATTCATTTTAATTAGCATTCAGCCAGCCTCATATGCTTTTTAGCCAATGACTTTTACAATTAAAAATTGAAACTTATGGCTTCTGCAACTTTTATAAACAGCAACAATGTTGCGTTTAACAAATATTCACGGCATAAAAGAGAAAAAAGATACGATCATTTATAATGGTGGGATCTTGTTAATTGCTTACAAATGCTCAAGGATGCACCCTTTTTGATGTTGCACCAGGATACAATGCACCATTTCTTTAAATGAAAGAAGCGATTAAAATCACATAAAACCAGCGTTGTGTGCGAAAACTTTATTTCCATATCACACATTGTTGCCGAAATGTAAATGATGCCGTAAAACTAATTTAAAAAAGAAAAAACTCAAAGTCTCATATTTTTGATTGGAATACATTTCGCTGCATTTTTATTATAGAATTGCAATCAACATAAGTAAGAGATCAAAATTATTAAAAACAGTAAACAACAGTGTTTTCATAAGTGTTTGTAACTATTAAAAAGAAACAGCTTATAAACAGTGTGATCATTAAAAATTTAATGGCAAAATTATAATTGAGTTGTAAAATTTGTTGCAACATGGTAATTTTATGGGATTTCACATATTTTTTCTGCTTTATAGAGTTTTCGAAGGACTTAAATGCCTAATAAAAATGAAAATGATGTAAATTGTTCATAATCAATAGCGATTAAATTTAATGGAAACTATTTGAGTCATATGAAATTAATCGAAACAGTGCAACAATGTTTATAGAAAATATTTATACGTTTCAGTGATCTCATTAATGAGTTCAGTCCAAAACAAACTTACTTTAAATAAAAAGTGAAACAATGTCTTGAGTTTAAGGTTTAAACTTTTTTAATTATTTTCTCTTTATCAACTATAAATAGTTAAGATTATAGTCAATTTTTAAGCATGTAAATTGGTCACTTTAAGGTGACACAATTTATTGCAATTCATTTTCTTGAGTTTTTCAATTTTCTTTTTTTTCATTATTGTTAATTATTCTATTTAGACCGGCATTGACTTAAAACCGATTAATAAAGTTCGTTCAAATTAAACTGAAATTAAAATAAATCTTAATAATGCGGCTATAATTTCAATTAAAACATAACATTCTATAATTCATCCACAATTCAAGAACAACAGCCAAACCAAATGTGACATTAAGAAATCCCCCACACAACTACAAACACATATTTAAATTAAAATATTAACAAGAAAAAACAAGAACAAATAATGAGCCTGGGCTTAGCCTGCTTAAAAAAAAAATAAATAAATAAAACAGATCAGGAGGTACCACCAAACAAAAAAAAAAAAAAATACGGCATCTTTTGATATTATAATGTTCGTGTTACTGCGTGGACAAACGTAATAAAATAACTGATCGATGTTGCTGATAAGTTAATTTACTTTTAATGTGTTTCCCTTTAACGATGACAACAACGTCCTCAGCTCTGAACTTCTAAATACCACAAAAACTAGAGTATCTTCAAAGAGATGAGGCTGGTATACAGAGCGAGAGAGAGAGAGAGAGAAAGAGCACTAAAAACAAGGCATCTAAAAAAGAAACATATAAACACATTTAGAAACAAAAAAAATAACAGTGCATATTTACAACACAGTACCAGTATGATCATCATTGACAACGAAGGCGACAAATTTAAAGTTGTTGCATTAAGTCAGAACTAACTAGAATGAAATCATCTCCCAAAAAAAATTAATTAAATGATAAGGAACTAAAAATTTTATTTTATCTCATTAAGGTTTCTACGATCCTTTTATGCAGTTGAAAAGCTTTTTCCTAGCTTTTTACAATTAATGTCAGATTTTTTCATTTATGCGAAAGTTAAGGGCTTGACATATGTCAGAGAAAAAGTTTAGGGGCTTTAATCATATTTAGAGTTTTTGGTTTTTGGAGGATTTATGAGTATTTTTTCTTTAACAGGAAAATTTATTATTTGGAATCTTTTTTATATGAAGGAATCAAACACAATTAAAGTAAATTAAGTTTTTCTATTTTAGATCTACTTGAAAGTGACTGATTTACTATATTTACAATTATGTATTAATATGTATTATAATAATTTTTTTAAATTGGAGGATTTTTGTTTAAAAGGCATTAAAATTTGGAAATTAGTTTTATTAATTTGGAAGTATAAAATTTTGTTTATTGCTATTATTTTTTTAAATTAAAAAACAAAACCAAACAAAATTATTTTATTTTTTTAGGGGAGATAAGATCAAATATCTGGCAACAATTTTTTGAAGTCTGTATAAAAAAGCTTTTCTTATTTAATTTTTATTAATATTTTAAGAATTAGTTTAAGTTTAATAAATTAATTGAAATTGATGATATTGACTTAAACAAATTTTTTTAATTTCTAAAATCCTGCTTTTAGAAAGAAAAATGTTTAACAAATGTATGCGGATGTTTTCCAAGGAAAAGTTTGATACCAGCAGAATGTAATGCTTCCGTTTCTCGAGCGCTATATCCGTCATCATTTTTCTTATCCAATTATTCTTATTTACACAGCTAGTTGGTTAAATAGATGATGTTTACAATGTACACAACCTGAGGTTGATAGATGCAAAAAATGCTGATGAAGGATTTATCGATCCAGAAAAGCAGCTTAAGTTTTAAAGTTTTATGATAGACAGTGTCAAATATTTTGCTGTGGTCTAGAAGTACTTAAAAAGGTACCACATTTAAATCTAAGCTTACTCAAAGATTTTCAACCCCATCCTCAAGAGCTGTGGCCGATTGAACTTTAGACAAAAAATTGTTGTTCTTCAAGAAGATTTTCATTCGATTTGCGATAAGTTTTTCCATATCTTTAGTAAGTAAGGTAGAATTGAAATAGACCTGAACTCACCTTTAGTTGAAGGAAAGATAGATTTAAGAAGAACTGTATTGAACAGATGAGTGTAGTAAAGTAATACGAAAGGCATCAAAGCTCTTAAGAACCTAGATTATACTAAAAATAAACAATCCAAAATTTTAGTTTAATTTACATAACGGAAACTGAAAGGGCTCAGTATATAAACCACACAAAAATCGTCAAAGATGTTGCTAGTTTGTATGAAACATAAATATTCACAAAGTTGTTGTTAAATTTGGTCCTAATTGGCATAAATCAAGAAAACAAAATTGCACATTGCGCAGGTCCGTTAGTTTGTTGTATAGCATTATCTCTCTTATGTGTGACGTAGGCATAGGATATTTTTTGTAAACAAACTTCATTTGTGTATGGAAAGTGCGGGAACGCGAATAACATCAATGCAACATGACACAAATAAATATCCAAAATCATCAATTTTGAATTTTAGTCTTTGAGCATGTAACTTCACGATATATAGACTAGATTTTTTTTTTTAGCAAGAATCCTGAGCATGTTGTTCACACAGTCTCTAGATTAGAACCACTTATCCCTGGCATATAAAACTAAGGCTGAGTAGGCAATAATATGAAAAAAGGAGTTATACATTAAAGGATGGGTAAAATTTTTTTATGCATTTTATGAAAACAAATTTAAGAATAAATTCAAAAATAAAAACAAAAAAGGTTTCGTGGGTAGACCCTTTTTTTGCACCAGTAAATCTCATATTAATGCATATAGTTTAGTGAAAAACACACTGGATTGGAACAGTAGGCGTGGTACCTCCAATAGAAAGTTAAAAGTTATTACCGTGTACCTAGAAGACTATAATTGTAAGAATCGTGAAATGTTCTACTACTAATTTAGACATTAGTTTTATAGTCTGGTGAAAGAGGGACTAAATTTGAAGGGTGGCCGCGGTACCTCCCATAAAAAGTAAACATTTATTATCATGTACCAGAGAACTATGTATAATAGTTAAAATGTTGAAAATCTGATCATGGTGATTATTTAATTAAAAAGCTAGTAACTATTAAAAATACAAATGCAGTTAAAACGATTGATATGAATATCTTCAACAAAATGCAAAAAAAGCTTCTTATTACATATTTCCTCCTTCTTTACATTACAAATTTATAAAATATTTGGCATTGAAAATTATAAAAATATTTTCAGTAATCGACAAGTCATTTTTTAATTTTGTTCAGTGCACCTTGATAAAATTCGTTCAAAATGTGATCTCGCCCCTGTTTTAATAATGACTACGCAAAAGTTCATAATAAAGTGCCTGAGTTTAGCATCAATGTCCTTAAAGACACTTTAAGTTCCTGCAAGATAAGAAAAGCTTTTCAGAATTTTTTTTATATATGTGACAGTTTAGTTAATTCTGTCTGTCTGTCACGATTAGTGGATTTGTTATTTTTATATAAATAAAGATTTATTAAAAATAATGTTTTGGCTTATTACAAATATAATTTTTTTTTGTGGAATAATAAAAGAGCTTTGAAGCTACGATTTAAGTTAAAATATAACAAAATTTAGTAAATCAAGCTTCACAATTAAATACATATACTTTTAACATCCTATCTTACCCATGATTTTTATTTTTACTAATATTTAATACTTTTAATGTTCTGCTAAGTATCTTGATCAACAAATTGTTACCAATATTTAATTAACTGGCATGATTATATTTTAGTAAGGACTGTATGTTAAAGTGTTTCTGTGTGCATTAAATTTTTAGGTGCCGCTGATTTGTTAACGTATTTATCTTGCTTGAAATCAAAAAGAAACATACAAAAAACAAAGAAAATAACATCAGAAATCTAAAGCAAAGAAAACAAATTTAAATAAAAAAAAAATATAAAGAGTTAAAATGACGAATAATAAAAATTAAATATGGGACAAAGAGATCGTTTGCTGGCCAAGCTTATTTAAAATGAGGCAATTTTCAGCACTGAAGATTACTTAAGTCAACTATTCAGTTGTGACTTTAATTGGCACAGTTGCCTGGTTAAGCAAATCCAACTTGTCTGCCAGTCAGTCGGCTTGTCGTGTAGCTGGTAAAGAAACCTCTATTGCCTCTTGGCATTATTTTGGTTACGAGGAAACCTTTTCTATATCTCTTACTACACCACTCTGTGATATATTTGTATTGAAATCTGTTTGTATTTCTCTTTTATTTCGGTTCCTCTTGTACTGTGATTTTGTGTCCACAATCCACAAGTGTCATTCTTTGGTTTAATATTTAATACATTGTACTTCTGTCTGTGTGTGTTAATGTATTTATGTGCGATTTTTTATTACTGAATATAGACAGGTCCATTTCAAAATGTGACATTTAAACGAAAAGGACGTTAACACTTATTTAAATTGATGTCGGTTAATTTTTGTTGAACTTTATTTTTACACCATAATGTCATTGTGGTATTTAAGAATAACAAAAAGCATAAAATAAAATTTATCATAAATGAGTGAAAATTGGTATTAACACTTTGCACAGATACAGTTTTAAGTATTTCATTTGGAATTGAACGTTTTAGTGACTCGTATTCTTTCCCTTTAGCAAGGCTTAGTTAACACTTTTTATACGACAATAATAAGAAAAAAAAATTATTTATACGTTCACCACTAGTAATCCGGTAAAAAACAGAATATTTGGGATTTTTATTCGAATAAAAAATATTCGACTAATCGAATAAAAAATTATTTGTAGGCTATAATTCTTTTAAAATATATTTTTACCAAAAATTTTAACAAAATGATATTCTTAATTAAAATTTCAATTATATTTAAACCTAAATATACAATAAAATACTACTCGTACAACCAAAATATTGTTTTACAAAAATGACAATATGAGAAAATATTTAAACTTGTTTTTAATATTTTACCAAAAATTATCTCAAAATTAAACAATTTTTTTGATTTCTTATTCTGCGCTAACGTTCTTTTAAAGTCTGCCCGTCACCTGTCTTGTGAAAATAGTAGACACAAATTTGGCTCATGGACACATCTTGGACCATGAAAGCATTTTTGATAAGCACTTGTCGAAGAATACAGTTAAAGATTTTTAAATTTCATAATTAACAGAAAGTTTTAAACGTTTTGCATAAAAGTGTTAACTAAACTGTTGTAAAGAGTACCTAAATAGTGTCAATGGAAATCTTATCATTAATATCATCACTCAGGATTGAAGTTAAATATTTTCTGGATAATGCAAATATTTATAAATAATTTTATAAATTTCAAATATCCTCTGCATAGTGCAACATATCACCGAAAGGCAGTCAACAGTATTGTTTATTATATACATGATACTTTAGGCTTTCATTAAATTATAGTTTAAAAATTTTGCAAAAGGCTTTTTAATCTTAAGAATTTAGCAGCTTTAATAAGAAGAGTAAATTATTTTTTGTTGGTTCTAGATTACACTTCTAATGGGATACTGATTACATTAAATGCATGCAGATTTCATTACGAGTCCAATTTGTTTCGTGCGCTCGAAAAACTATTTTTTATTTATTAAAATGAATACCAGAATCGTATAATGGAATTAATTTTTATTAATTTTTAAGCTAATTGTGGCGATTAACCCGAAAAAAAATTTCTTTTAAGAGCGGTTCATAAATACTCCATTAATTTTAATTTTTATATTTAAAATATTTTCTGTTGGAACTTTTTACTTGTCTGCTTATTGCATTTCAAATATAAGTCGTTACACGCTAAACTCCCGTCTTCTATTTGAGCACCTTTTTATAATAAATTTTAATTTTATAAGTTTTTTTTATAGAGTATATCGCTGGTCTCATGTAGAAAGGCCCTAACTCGCATAATTTTGATTTTACAGGAGAAGGTAAAAACATAACAGAAACTGTATTTATCACAATGTAATATTTGAAATGCAATTGCTTGTAACATCGTTATTTTTGATACTATTGTATTCAAATTTTGTGACGAGGAATATTTGCAAGAAATGTAATGGAATTACGAAAAAAATGAATTTCATAAAAATTCGAGTTAGGGCCTTTCTACATGAGACCAGCGATATATACTGTCTAAAAATTGCAAGTACCTAATTGTAACGCTTTAAAAGACAGATATTATTCTGCGAAAATTTTCAGTTTCTAGGTGTTATGGTGTGTATGTAGAGATATAGAGATATAGGGTCCGCCAAATAACTCTTTTTTTGAAATTGCTATAAAAATTACTTGACTTTAACTCCTGAACCAACTGGACTTTTTGTGGCGTCATACCAAGGTCTTTATTCAAAATCACTCACTGATACCTTCGAAATGTTCAATTTTTGAAAACGACGATGAATTGATGTTGATGGCGCTTCACGCACACTTTCTGCCACAGCAGCAACATTCTCGCTTGTACGCACTATTTTTGGCTTTTCACGCTTTGGTTTATCGCTGAGGATATCAATTTCTTTCACTTTTTTCACAAGATAACAAACATACGGAGCTAATGGTGCTTCTCTTCTTCCAAAATCCATACTCAATTTTCGCACACATTCTGCAACATTACCATAATTTTCAAGGTAATGTTGTTCAAGCGTATACACAACCATATTCGTTCAGCGGAAGGATAAAACTAATTATCTAACAAATCAGACATGAGCTAAGTGTTACCATACACTAAATAAGCTCTAGTTGACCCGTTAGAAGCCTGTTATACCTACGCAGACAGACACTGCAGCTCAAATAATAGGACGAAAGTTTCATCCTTTGGGTACGAAACCCTTAAAAGGTAAGAAGTGGAAGGGTAGGATACATGCTATACAAATTTTAGGTATATTTCGGACCTTTTTTGAAAAGAAAATGTCTAAATTTCCTTAAGCCACAGAAACACAAATCTTGTTGGCATTGAATAGCAAAGACTCAGTCACTCACTCATTTAGTCATTCAGCCTTTTAAAATTTCCACCATTACCTAATACTTTTGTCCTAAATCTTGTCGCAACAATACCAACTGAAAATTATTAATATTTCAAAGTGAATTGCTCAACTGCGATTAGAGCTATCGGTGTGATGTTGTTTTTTGATACCACTACAGAAAAATCAATCCCTGTTTTTTTAGAAGTTCCACTAAACCACTTTACACAAAAGTTTCACATGACAATGACGAAATTATTACATTTTACAACATGAACATATTACTCTTTAGCTTAAATTCTTAGTTTAAAGAAATCGATTTTCAAGCGAAAGTTTTTAAAGCAGCATATATGAATTAAAAAAAAAAAAATCAGGACCCTCACGAATCTTCTAAATCTGCCCGAGATAGAATGCAGAAAAAATTTAGAGTAATCATCATCTGACCTCATCAACATGAAACCATGGTAACGCTATTAGAGAAGCTGGCAAACACAGAAACTATTGCAATTGGCTTTTAATGAAAATTTTTCTGTTAGTCTGTGGTTAGGATATCAGTTATGTTCTTTATAATAAGTCTTTAGCCTAAGAACTTCTTAAATAAAGACCTAAAAAAAAATTGAAATTTTTTTTTATTTTTGGTCAAGTGACCAATATTTATTATTTTATTATTGTACCAAGTAACGAGGTCAACCACAGTATTTTGTTAGCCCCAGTTATTTCGCACTAGAAATTTAAAACCTATTTTGGCAGAAAGATTCAAGAAAAGAAAGGCAAGGAGAAGAGGGTGACTTACTTAGTGTATAAAATTTTCTGTGCACCAGAAACTGCAGCAGCCAATCCGAAAAACAAGGACACCAATAATATTAACAGAATTTTACAGAATCATTTCTATGTTATGGTGACGGATAATTATCCAACTACTTTAAGCTCTTTGGTGTTTGAAACGTTCCTCCTATTAATGTTTTACTAACCTTTTGCACCACCGTAGTTCCACCATTTTAAAGTGGGTATAAAAAAAGGGTTCGTAGTATTTTTAAGAAACGCAATACTCAAACAATTAATGCTTGATATATTTAATGCGTCAATAGGCGATGAAGTACAATAAAAGAAATTATATTGAATAGCAATGAATCAATTTTTTGTTTCTAATTGCAAACCATATACTGAGCGGATGGAGGTACAAAAGATGTGCAGATTACCGACAAAAGATTATCTAAAATTAACTTGTAATTTAAATTAAATAAAAAACACGGGAAACTTTTACTAAATTAATTAATTTAAAAAAAAATGTGCTATTTTTAAAATTGTCCCGATTTTATTAACAAATCACCGAGACGTGCTTCCACGCTGATTTTATAATAAAATCGGGATAATTTAAAAATATCAATTTAATTTTTTTTTTTTTTTTTTTTTTTAAAATTAAAATAAATGTAATTTATTTTGTAAAGTATCTACACTTTATTCAGTTGGAAGAACAGTCCTAAATTTTGAATAATTTTTTTAAATTTGTTACACATTTTATATTTAAAGAACATTAGCTGTTCACTTAATTTTTTTATGAACTTAAACATTCAAATCACTTCAAAACATAATCACGCTGTCCCTACTTGGCTACACTTGTTAATATCATCATAGAGACGTGAATACGAATTTCTAGTTGATTTTATTTTATTTATTTTTTTTTTTTTTTTTTTAATTCGATTTAAATTGGTAAAAACAGATTTTATCACAGTTTTGTTTACCATTAATCTTCATTAAACACTTTAGGTTTTTTTTTAATTTAACTTTTAACTTGTTTTGCCCAAAATAATGATTTTTTTTTTTTTTTTTTTTGCTTTGCTTAACGAGTTCAAATTGTTTCCATTTTGGTATTTTAATCAATGATTTTTTTGATTTGTTAAATATGTGAACGAGTTTGAGATTTCGTATTTTGTGATTTTTAACATCTTGATAAAGTTGTTTTCTGAAAATTTAGACATTTTCATTAATTTAAAGTGTAAAATTGTGTTTTGTCACATGATAAATGATGTTTATGCGTTGACATATTTTTTTTCGGTCCCATTTTACTTTATTTATTAAAATTATTTAAAAACAAACTTGCATTAAGAATTCCAAAGCCATTTTGTATGTTACCAAAAATTATTTAAAGAAAAAAATTTTGACATTTCCAAGAGAAAGAAATATGTTTGATGGTGGTGAAAGAAGTGTTGAAGGTATTTTTGACCGCTGAGTACAAAATGAAACGAAATCCTTCATACTCGTAAATGTTTCAAAGCAAAACCAAAATGAACTGATTGTTAAACATAATAAACGCAAAAGTTAATTTCAAGAGGATTTTAAAGACCTTTTAGCCAACACTTTAGCCATTCAATGCTCTCTAAACAAATGATTGATGTTTTAGGTAAATTATTATTATTTTTTTTTTTTTTGCTTTTTTACTTTTTGGTTGGTTTGTGTCCGTTTTCTTTCCTTTTAATCCTTTTATGGTTGCGTTAAGTAATTCTTGGAAATGTTGACAGTAGTAGGCAGCTTTAAATTAGTGATTGATGAAATATGTGACAAAACAATTAAAGTGAAGCCATTAATTTACCTCAAAATAATTTCATAAATTAGGAAACTTTTATGTAAAAATTTCCAAAGACATGCTCTACAAATAAATGTAATCGTCCAACTTAATTATTTTATTTTAGTATTTTTTGAATATTTGTTCAAGCTTTTTAAAAAATAAGAATCTAGCTCAGCCAGACACGGACTTTTGGTTTTAATATTTTTTCTTTTTTAGAAATGAGTTAGAAAAAGCCAAGCGTCCGCTGATAGCAGAATGAAAGGAATTTGTTTGAAATATTAAAAAATATATGTTTAATTAAATTAAATGGTTGAAATTTTTATTTTTATATCATAAATTCTAATTATTATTAAAGAGAAAATTTTTTATATCATTTTTGCTTCATGTGTCATAATGAGTTCTTGTTAATAAAATGTTTTTAAACAAGTAATTTACTTTAATAATGAATTATTTTATTCTGGCTTAAGTTCACGTTTGTTTAAATTATTAAATTTATTAAGAAATACAAATTATTAACAAATTTAGTAAATAAAAAACTACAAAATTAAACACCAGTTAAATGTAATGCTTCATTTTCTGGATCGCTACATTCGTCATCAGCATTCTTTGCATCTATCTACGTTACACTAAGTAAGCAAATAAAAATATGCAGAATAATTTGAAATGAATCAATATTAGTTTGGGTAGATGATTTTTTTTCTCTGTAATAATCGACAAATGATTTTTTTTTATTTTTTAACACATTTTTCTTCTCATTACAGTAGATGCTGTACCAGTCAGTATCATGTTGATTATTCTATTCTGCTAGTATTTAATTTTTCATGTTTTTTTTTACAATAAATAATTTCTTAATAAATTTTAAAATTAAAATAAATGTGAAATTAGGCAAATTGAAGGATTTTTTTTTTATTTTTTTTTTTTATATATTCGCTTTATTGTAAAATTTAGAGTTTTTGGTTAATTTTTTGAAATTGTGATTTTCTGTCGATATTGCGGGTTTAATATTTAACTTTGGTGAATAACTGCTCTTTTTGTGAATTTTCATTTTGACCATTTTGTGATTCTTCTGTTTTCCAAACAAATAACTGAGTTCAGAAAAAAATCATTTCAACTCGAACAGATAACAGATGTATAATAGGCAATCTAACTTGGTTAAATAATTAATTATAAGGTCGTCAATAAAAATTATTGCTTTAGAGATATAAAAATAAAATAACAATTTTATAGACGTTTTCCAATAGTGGGAAACGGAAGAAATTTTTTCGACTTCTTTGAATATAATATTTTTATATTTATTTCTGAATACCATTTTTATTAATGACGCTTAAAATTAAAGTTTTAAAAAGTTTTTTTTTTTTATGAATGTGTTAACAAGAGTTTTAATTATTTCAAACAGCTTGTCAATAGGAAAAACATTGAAAATTTTTTATTCCCTTTAAATTCAAATTTAATACCTACTGTTGCAGCGGACTTAGCAATACAGATTCTTCGTATAGTATGGCCATATATATCAAATTAAATGTACTATTGAGGCACCGTTTAAATTATAATTTTGAATATTTATACTTGTTGTTATAACGGTAATAACAATCGACATTCCGTCCAATTTTTAAACGTTTTAAAAGATAGACCCATATAACTCAAATTATGCCATCCTTTTATAGGTAGCTACACTGAAACGCAGTTTTTTATATGCCCTTTACGGTTCATAATACAATTAAAAAGCAGGTATGTTGTGTGGGGACACTCTTTAATTTTTAAGTTTATAAATTGTTTTAAAAACAGTACCTCTCAAATAAAGAAGAAATTTTCGAAATCGATTCAGACATGACTGAGTTCAGAGGGTACAAACATAAAATAGAAACATTTAGACGAATTTTAACCTCCTTTTTTTCGAAGTCGGTTTTTAATAAAATATTTTTTATTTGTCAAAAGAATTAAAGCTGCTATTCGCATTAATAACCAAATGATACCAAATTTCTCGGACGTTAAATATATCTGTATGTCCGAGTTCAAACGGAAGAACCTTTGGAAGTAAAAAACTGTAAATCTCTTTTGTTTTCTAATTCTTACAGACGAAAATGTTGTCGGAAACATTCCACTAGCATTGTTATTGTTCGGTTTTAAATGTATGCAAAGAAAATGTCAACAAAGCGTATCGCCGAGTACCGAACACAAAAAGGATGCTCCCTTTTCCGCTGGAAATTTACCAACAAACTAAATGTTTCCCTTCCAAATATTATCTCGTCTAAACGTGGAATATACGTCTAAATCTACGATTTAAATAAAAAAAAACTTAAGTGGCTTAAACCAATATGCTTCTTTTATTGAGCACTTTCTCTGCTTTAAACGTAGGAGAATTTCAAAATAATATTCTATGAATGATTCCTGCAACACCCCCCACCCCTCCCCCCTGATGTACAAAAAACTCTCAAAGACTTGAACGGCCGCGGTTGTCACACACAAATAAAAACTAATAATTGCATTCACCATAACATTCAAGCTCTGGCTGGTCTTAATTCAGTTTTGTTGTTAGATTGAAGCACTTAAAACTTATTGTTTGTTGAATTATTTTTTATTTTTAAGATTCCATAAAAAACTAAAAAAGACCATTTAAAAATTTTAACCTTTTGACGGTAATTACGTGCAAACTTAAAAAAATTGCTTTGGGATTAAGTGCAGGACTATTTACACGAGCTTAACATTCAAACGCAAAAAATACAATACTAATAAATGGAACAAAATATCTATACATTTACTTTGTAATCGTTACACATACATATACTTTTCATTATTTATTTAAATGTGTGCGTGTTTCTGCATACTTTTAAATTCTACCTATTCATGTATTACCTACTCTTATCCTAGTCATTCAACATTATTAAAGATAAAAATTCCGTTTCTACTGTTAAGCTAAACGGCATTTGTTTGTAACAATTTCAAAACAAATTTGAAGTTGCGTGAAATTTAGTACTTTTTACACTTTAATGGTGTAAAACGTAGCAATCTTAACTAAACTCCTGAAGCTAATCAAGTCAAATGGCGTGTGATAAAATGTAAATTTAAATGCTTGACTTCGGTTAGAAGTGAAAATGAATTGTAGTATAAAACGAAAAGTGCCTTAAATACCTTGACATGAGTATAACATAATAATCCTTTGAATCGTGAGTTCTTTTTTTTTTTAATGACTTATTTAGAAGAAAAAAAATGTCGTTTAAAACATTGTAGCAATTGTTTGATAATAACATCACCGACATGGGTCTTTCGTTAAGTACCCTACTTGAACAGTAAATGTTTGTGTAATAAAAGGAAAAAAAAGCTGCAAGCTTCTACTGAATGCAATAAAAAATTTCCTAGAAAAAAGTGTTTTTATAAGATTCATTTCAAATTACTCAAGCGAAATTTATATTGAAAAGGCAGACAGAAAAATCTCATTCTAAGTTTATGTAAATTTATCCTACTTTTAGACGAAATCGTCTGTTAATAATTACAATCACAATCAGTGTTGCTAGGGAAAAACAGGAAAAAGTTACAGGTTTCTTTAAAGAAATTAAAATTTAGAAATTTTCTTTAAATAAGTAGTAATTTAATGTATATATATATATTAAATATAGTAAAAAGTTCCTTCCTTATTTCAGGGAAATTAACAAGCCAATAAATTAATTTACTGAACAAAAATAAACACGAAAATAAAAAAAATAAAAAATTGAAAAACGTATGAAAAAAAATTTCAGCCCGATTATACTCCTAATGATTTAAATAAGCATTGAGTATTGAGTAATATTTCAGTATGGAAAAGTACACGCTATCTCCACTCAATAAAATTAGTAAAAGTAAGATTTTTTTAATAAATGCAAGTGTGTTATCTTTTATATTAAAATGGAATTGAGTTTTTAAGGATAACGGCTCTCAAAGAGGTTTTTGACTCAAATAATAGAACAAGATTTTTTCCAGTAATATCAATTTATTTGGTGTATATACCAAAGGTTATTAAAATTTTGCCAAATGTTACGTGAAGCCTTTAAAAGTTGCAAAAAATGTAAAAAATGTAACCAAACGGCAACACCGATCACAATTTCAATAGAGTTCTATCTTCACATAAAATAAACGAAAACAGTTTTGCTGTACAATTCTATTCTATTGCACTAATATTTCTCTTGGAAGTGGTAGAAGTCTATTCATAACCAGCACTAAAGAAAAAGGACCAATTCTACGTGGCCCAAGACTATAATGAATTTTAATTTTTTCCCAACCAGGATTTAAACCATCGATCTTATAAATGAATGAAAATTTACTTATTTTCGGCTTTTGTTCATTTTTAATTAATTTTCGAAATATTTTTAGAAAGAAAAATTATTTACATATGTATGCGGACGTTTTTCAAAGAAAACAAGAAAAATTAGACGCTAGCAGAATGAAATGCAGCATTTTCTAGACCGCCACATCCTTCATCAGCGTTCTTTGCATCTATCTGCTTTATGTTATGTACGTCGTAAACATCATCTATTTAACCAACTAATCTTAATGTTAATTTAGTGAGACGAAGTTCACACACAACTTAAAGCATTTCTTTGTCGTTCTCTTTGTAACTAGTCTTGTACATTTCTTGTTGCTTTTGTGCTACCCTTTGGATAGCCACGAAATGCAACTTTTTATTTTTATTTTTAATTATTCATACTTGTTTTCTCACAACATTATAGATGCTGTTTCAGTATCATATTGACTGTTATGAGTTAAGTATAAATGTAAATACGCGCTGCCTAGCGTTTATTTTAATTTTTAATTTTTTCCCAACCAGTTTAATTTTGTATGAAACTCGTGGTTACTCGTGTATTTAAATGTCTTCATTTAACTGTCGCTTTTTATATTAAAATTCGTTTCAGTTAAGCTTATGTCTACGGAAATAAGGACTTAAATTAGCCCCTATTTTTTGATGTTATTTTTTTTAAATAATTTTAGTAACTATTATTTCATAATAAAATTTGAAAGATGTATAGTGCAAAAAATATCACTTAAAGTTGGACAATATTTTTTAAATTGATTTAAACGCGAACCCTTATCTCAATATATAAAAAATGGACTTATACAACTTTAAAAAAAAACCAGCTTATATACAAAGACGATTTCAACTTAAGTTCCCTACACGAAAGCGGAAACCAGATAGTTTCTACAAATTAAACTATAATTAATAATTAATAGAATTTACAATTTATTGATTGCTGAGTTCATTCTTCGACTAAGAATGAAGTGAGACATTCTTAAAATTTAAGACGATCCGAACTTATTGTACTTTTGACACTGCTCCGCTCAATGCACTTCTCTTGTAATATTCAGGCAGGTTTTTTTTTATTAATCCCGACAGGCTTAACTGTTAAACGTATTGTCCAACTGCGGTCACTTTTTAAAATTTGTAATCAGAAAACTTTGACAATTCATCATAAATCGATTTACCCTTGAACAACTCTACAAAATTATCCAGATTGTCGTTGAAAATTAATCATCAACTAGCGCAACAGTCATCTGTTTTATTGCAACACTGTGATCAGGGTTCGGTAGTTAAAAAAATTTGCGCTTATAGAATGATACCACAAAAGAAACGTCTAGAAAAGTTCACAGTGTTAAACGCTGTGATCTTATTTCTTTAAAAATCAGTTCTTCGCGTTACAGATGATGAAGATCGTTACTAGATGATAATCAATGATGATTGGTTTAAACATATGGACGACATTGATTCGGGCTAGATGTCGTTTCAAGAGAATGGCGCTACACTAAATAGCAAACGCAACCATCGAATTACTGAAATCAAAAGTTTGCGCTAACTTGATTACCATTATTTTCTATAGGGTAACGTGAAGACACTGGTTTTTTATAGATAAAGTAGCAGCAATTGATGCGCTGGAGTCCAGCATAATTTGTGTTATTCGTGATAAAGGGCCAGCAATAATGGACAAAAATAGTCCAACAAAAGATGTCAAAAATAAATACTCTTCGTTAGGAACGGCGGTGCTGGCCATATTCAAGAAATTTTTTTCAAACGAAAATGTCACGTATGGATCAAAATATCGATAAAATTTAATTTTTGGTGTAACTGTTCAAATTGAAACTTCTTTTGACTTAAAAACCCCTTTATATGCCAAAAAAAAAAATATTTTCACAATTTTACTGTTCCAGTAGTTTGTTACATCACGGCCTGCCTTTTTGGGATGTTTGTTTGCAATTATTATAACTTTCCACTTTACTGTTACAAACAGACAACAATATTTAAATTAAATGCCACATTTTATAGCAATTAGCGATAAAAAAAATTAAATAACATGTTTTTTATCTACATTTCATTTTTCTCTCTTAATTTTTATTGCATTTCAGTGCAAAAGGTGGAAAATTGTGCAAACTGCCTACACTTTTATTATAAAAATATTTCATATTTTTTTTTCCTTTCTCTAAAACTTACATTGTAAAACCCCTCGAAAGTCCTTAGTAAATGTAACCAAAATTTCTTTTTATATATTATAAACAGCAACGAAAGGAAAACGAACAAAAAAATCTATTTGCATAATTATGATTAATTTTCATTTGAAACATTTGCCACTCAACTTAAGCGACATGCTATTTTATTAAAATATGAACTTTTCCTTTCGCAGTCTTAAGCCTTAGAAATAAATAAAGCCAGATTATAGAAACTGTTTACTTTTGTTTTGGGTTATTTAGTTGATTTATTCGTAAACTGTTTTTAAATACATTCGGAAATTCCTTAGGAAAAAACATCGAGTGTATAAAAGCTTTTTCATATAATTTTCTATTCATATTGTTAAAATAATTTCAGTTATTTTTGGTTGTTACCTTGTTCCACTTAATCGCTCTAATCGCACTCTAATGGCACTCAAAGTTGTATAAAATAATTTACACCCCACTACCACACTACCCAATGCGTTGCCATCACAAGGTTTGTTCACATTTTAAGTCCTTAACATTAAAGTCATTTTTGTTTTTGTTTTGTACCAATTTATTTGATAATTTTTTTAACCTTGCGTGATTAGGCCTTTTTTGGATTTTTTGAATAATTATTTGAAAGAGTTAATTTTATTTCCTGTCGCTCATTTTAGGTAAAATTATAAAAGTTGCTACAAATGAATAAATAAGAAAAATGGATGATAAATAAATCCGATCAGTGCGAGTTGGACTCACAGAGGATAGATTCTGTATCATTAATGGGGCACCCTTTAAATTTTAAATTCTAAGACAATATACGCTGAAATAAGGACTTCCATAAAACTATAACAATCTTTTAGACAAATCAGTTGCCATGTTGTTACTTTTAAAGGTTTTTATGTAGTTTTGTATCTTCAAGACTTAAGAATTTTATTAGCATCAAACTCGTTTATTGCTTCATTTCTATGAATGAAGACGTGCATTCATAATGAATTACTTTTTAAAATTTTTTTGTTTGCTCCTGTGTAACGTTAAATCTGAAATAACTGTAACAAGATTACCAACCAATTGCAACCATTCGATCATTTCTTTTGATCAACAATCAACTAAAAAACAGCCTAGCAACAAACTTGTCGCATACTTTTCTTCCTCACCACTATAATTTACAGGAACGCTCAGCAAATTAAAACACTTATACTAACTCCAGCTCTTATCGTTGGTCAAAGATAAAATATATTTCAATCTGTTTGTTATAGAAAAAAACAAAGAAAAATCCGTCAGCAACTATAATTAAAGGTGGCCAACACTTATTTAAATTTAATTGGAGACTGCAGCCAACCAATGAAAGCAACAAAAAAAATAGCTTAAAAACAAAGAGCAAGGATATGAATTGATTAGATACATTAATTTTAGTGCAAAAAGTGAGTGAGAAATAATAAGATAAGAACAAATGTGTTACGGATGTTGTTTACATGTATTCTTGCTACAAATCAATAAATTTCTTTTTTTTAGCTAAATGTTGTAGTTGTTGCCGTTAGCGGTTTGAATTGAAACAATTAATTGCAAATATTATGGCATAAATATGGCAATTATCGCATAAGAAAAAGCATAACATTAAATTTAATAGTTAATTGAACATGTAGATAAATTTAAAACACAAAGATAAAATTGAGTCATTAATGTGTTAAAAAGAGAGAAATACTCAGTCAGGCTTTGGTTCATTTATTTTTCAGTTTTAATTTGATAAAGAAATAGCGAAAGTCATAATTAACAGAAACCAAAACAAATTTGGTGATAGAGACGGATAATGAAAATTACCTCACAAACTCAAGTCGAGCAAAGTGGAGTTGACAAAAAGAATAAAAAGAAATTACAGAGACAAAGTAATTTCAATAAAAACTACGATTCCGCTGACGGTGGACGATTAAAAATGGCTTTTGAGATGATGCTAAACTGGCTTTGGAGGCTGGTGAGGAAGAATTTAAATTAGGAAGCAGTAAGATCGGAGTAAAGACAACAATTCAAACGCGATTAGGAATTAAAGAATATAAAAAATAGAGTTTACTCCTACCTGTTATTCTGATAGCCAATAGACAGGTAGACCTATAAAATCAAAGTACACTACATTGTATAACTTGTTTTTTTAACTGCAGTGAGGAATTTCTCACATGAAAATATTGCAGAAATACTGTGTTGCACAGGGTGAGTTGGAATTAATAATGTTCTTTATAATGTAAAGCTATAAAAGCGTTATTGAATTACTCAGTCTGAGTTAAAGAAGATGAATATGATATTTTCATGTGAGAAACTCCTCACTCAATTTACAGAATCGAGGCACAGGTTACTCACTGGGTACTAGTGACAAGACGCGTCACTCTAAAATGTCTGAAATAGGTAAAAACCTAGAAATACCATGTTTGAATCTTTGCCTTAAATACGCAGGAATTATGATGTGTGTGAACTTCTTTAAGTAGCTGGTATTGAATTTGAATTAAGGTTAGCTGTTGCTGTCAGTCGGCAACAAAGCGAGGGGTGATGATCAAAAAATCTACATATAAAATCATTTAATATCAAAAAGGGTGTAAAAGTGAATCAAATTCATGGTTATTTGACATAATATTCCATTACTCTTCGAAACACGATGACCTTAAAAGTTAATTGAGTTCTGCTGGTTCTGTTGCTTTTTTGTTCTGTCTTAAGAACTAATCTATCACGTTTTAATTAATTAATCGGGATAATAGAAATTAGCACGAAAAAAAGATTTTTTGGAAAATTAAGTAATCTTATGAAAAAATCTAAAAAAAAATCCCGTTGTTGAATTTAATATCTGCAAAGTGCCAAAGTGCATATAAATAAATTATCGTAGTGTTTTGTGATATTTTATTTTCCATCATCAACTGTATAAAAGAGCGGCAAAAAAGTCAGCCGTATTTAGTGGATAAAAGAAAAATAGAATCATAATTGATTATTGTTGTTTTTTAGAGCCGAAAAAAACTCAGCCGTATACAGTGCAGAAAGAAAAATAGAATTACTGTTGTTTGTTGTTGTTTTTGCTTAAACTTTAATTTTTGTCTTTACTTTATTGTTTGGACAAAAATCTTTAGTTAATTTAAAATGTTTGTCAGAAGTTTCCTGAAGAGCTAAATAAGTGGTAGCGAAATGGCCATCGAGACGAGCTTTCAACCTCAATAATCAATATCGGTGATTTAATTAATTAATCGGGTTAACAGAAAATAGCATAAAGATAAAAAGATTCTTTTTTTTAAATGAAAAATTTCCCGTTGTTTAACTTAAAGATTTTTTTTGCATCACAATAAAATTAATCTGTACTCAGAATGGGGTTGGAATATCTTAAAATCAAGTTTAAGACTTTTAAATTAAGACCTAACTTATCAATCCCAGAATTTTTAATTTTTGCTTTAAATTCAAGAGTCTTCTTTTTTCATTTAATAAATTTCTAAATTAATTTTTAGAAACGGAAAGAAAAATTTTCCTAAATTTAAAATAATGTTCTTTTGTAACCCACTTCCACTTCTCCAAGAAGACGCTATCAACCGGTTTGCTTTCTGTCTTTTTTTTTGTACATTGTTACCTCGAAACTCCGTCATCTTTGAAACGATTAAATTAAGAAAATATTTTTATACATTTTTAAAATAAAGGCGGCAAGGTGCCGGCAGCTTAGCGCTTAAGCTGCCAGTAAAAAACTCTATAAAAAACTAAATTTAAAAATTTAATCATGTCCCTACAGATGGCGTTAACGTATATTACCTTATGTCTTAGACGGCTAGAGACAAGCACTTGAAATTTACTACATCTACCAAAAGCACAAATTAAACGTCCCTACAGGAAACGTTAATTTTCGTTTTTTATTGCATATCATATGAGCTGCTGCCTACATGTCTGTTTTAAAGTCAGTTTCTTTTGCAGAAATTATTTCTTTGATATCTTACTGTTCACCATAATGCACAATATAAAAACTTCTTCCCAGATTTTTCTGGAACCACTGATATATATTTTCAAAGAAACAGCGTTTTTTAGTTGCCTGTACTTACCTCGTTTTACCTTAAATATTTAAATAAAAAAATTGTTAGGAAAGAAATTAAAAACACTGGGCAGTACCAGCATGTAGTCAAACATACGGCAAATTTTAGAGAAATTACTCTTCAAAAAATTTTTCCTTACAATATCTAAAATGGTATCATTAGACATCATGTTCATCGATGTTTAAGTTTCCGTTAAATATTTTCGAATTTGTAATTAAAAAATAGTATTTTTTTGTTTTTTGAAAAATATTGAAATTGTGAAGAATTTTTTTTCGCAGCCCTACCAGGACGACTGTTTTGATGATTTAAAATTCAGTTATTGTGCAAACCTAATGCAGCCTAATGAAAGCCAATTGCATGTCTTGTCAGTTTTTCAAACTGCGTTAAATAAGAACAAAAGAAGGGTAAAACCACAAACTGTTCTGCCTTTTTTGTTTTGCTGCAGCATTGATAAAAAAAATAGCATTTCCAAAATAATTTTAACACGTGCGCTCTGGCTAAATACACACGCACATTATGCTCAATGCCTGCATACAGTCAATTTTACTAATTTTTCCAAACCCATTTTGGCAAATTCTTCTATTTTTTTTATTTTATTTATATTTTAGGTCTTCTTTCTAGCATTTAAATGATAATTACAATTATTTGCAATTATTTATACAATTCAACCGCAAACTCTCAAAAAAAAAAAAAAAATAAAAACAAAAATAAACCACAAATAAATTTTAAACTGCAATTTTTATTCGAACAATAATTTTTTCCAATAATTGAACATTAAACAATATCATAATACAAGGCAAAGGAATGAAACAGAAAACAAAAAACAGATGGAGAAGCACCTCATTTGTAACTAATAAAGCCGAGCAGTCAGTCACCTTTTCTTTTCAATTCTCAAGGACAGACATATTTCACTTCTTTACAAAATGTTGATGCTCGTTTTTTAATCGTTCCATTTGAATTTGTTTTCCATTCAGTGCTTTCTAAAACTCATTTCTGCTGTCAAATTAAAATTATAAAACCTTTAGAAAGCCGACATTAATTTGAAGATCACAGTGGGCGCGCATGTTCATTTACCAAGTGCCGAATATGAGATATTGTTTATGGTAAAGTTTTAATTGCTTTTAGGATCATTTAACCTGAAACCACACAATTGTAGCCATAATTAGAAAATTACATTTTGATCAAGCAGACAATTGTTTAAAACAAACCTACTTTTCGTAAATGTATTCGATAGTGGGTAAAGGATAGTGTGTATATCAGCTTTAATCATCATTATCCTTCATGCCTCTTAAGAAGAATTTTTTTCGTTGCTCAATTCAAAGCGCTAAGAAATCAATCAAATAGTTTAGATGTATTGCCGCTTCTTATTTTCATGTCATATTGTAGACAAATTATAATTGATCTAATTTCGTTTATAAGAAAAGCGTAACATTTGAAACTTTACTTCCGTTTTTCTTTTGAGCCCTGTCGATTAATTTAGAAATTTTGTGGTTGTTATTTTTTTGCACTTTCGTTGGGTAATTAAAGAATATTAATGGAAGAAACATATGTCAATGTTGGGAAAACGATACAATGAATTTATCTGGAAAACAATTTTTTGGTAAAAATAAATTAATTTCTTTTAAAATTAGCACAAAATAATTTAGAAAATTTTTATTTTAGGTTTGAGGTGATGGTTGAATTACACTTTGAAGTAGTCTTTATTTTGCATATTAAAAGTCAAAGAATTAGTTTCTGTCCATCCAGCTATCCCAGCAATAAAAACACAATTCTAAAATATGTCTTAGTTTTTTCGGCGAACAAAATTTGGACGGCAGATTATGTGATGGGTTGGAGTAATTTGAAATAAATTTTCTATGACAATAAGTCTACAATCACCCAACAAAAAAAAAAAAAAAGAAGAACAAATATAGAACATTTATTTGCATTTCACTAAACGACATTTATGATTATTATTCATAATAGGCGAAATATTTTTATTATTACAAACAACAACTAATTAAAAATCTCGCGTACACTAAAAAAATGATAGTGTACGCAAAAAAGTTCACTAAAACCCAACTTTTTCGTTTTGTGCTGATCATTTTAGCGTACTTTGTACACAAACACTAAAAAATAGTGTTTGTGAACTTTGTTCAGTACGTTTTGTTAGAGTTTGCGTTCTTCTTTTTGTAGACGTTGTGTACGTAATGGGTACACATACAAGTTCACAAACACTAAAATGGAATTTTAAAGTATTTTATCAGTGCCGTACGCTATGGTTTGTGTACAGTTTTTTTTCGAACACTGATTTCAACATAACAAACAAATACACTTCGTTAAGAAATTCTAACAAAAATAACATTTTGATGATTGTGTATTTGTGATCGAACTTCATCGAAACTGCTCTGCTGATATTTATGAAAATGTTCATGTATATTTGCTAGTTATGGAAAATATGGTGTAAAGTACATTTTATATCGCTAGGTGATTAAGATGTTCCTATCCAAAAGAAAAAACATTTGGCTACTTAAAAGAAATAAATGTTTGTTAATTTATTTATTTTTTTATTCGTCATCAAAAATACCTATAACCTCAAATTTTCATGCTCCTACCTGAACTCCTTCATTTCGTTATCGTGATTTTAGTATTTTCGTTACAACGGTCACACATAGGAGTATTTTGCCAATCTAATCGGACATTACTATTTTTTTACTATTATTGGCTCTAAAAATTGTTTAGATTGATGAAACTTGGCTATTAAAGCAAGAAAACAAGAAAAATCGGACCAAGGAGAAAAAAGTTCCCCTGAGAAGAACTAAGCCTACCTCTGTAAAATGCAATTCTCTCAATTTTCCCATCATTTCGTTTAGCAATTACAACTTTTAAGGTCAAAGGAGGTGAAATAAAATATTATTTAAAAAAATGTAATTTTTAAATGGAATGGATTGCATACGCCTTAAAACCACACAAAATAATTTTTTAATTTTTTTTTTTTTTGCCAATTTCCTAAAAATATTCATTATGAAGCTTTCTAATGCCTAGCCAATCCTTGCCTCCCAAGAATATTATTTACTAGATATTTTTTTAGTATATTAATATGTTACTTTATTATAGCAATTAGTTTATTTTAAACAACTTCACCATTGCACTAAGATAATGATGAGTACCATGATCCTTCTCATCTGATTCTTCCAAGACCTCTTCCGAATCTATATTCCTCGTCAGCGTTAATTACAGGTGGAAGCATTTTCTAATAAATAGTGGGTTAGGCGCAAAAACACGCAAAGTTATTCTTCAACATTATAAAAGTAGAGATTGTAAATTGTATAGTGATATATAAAATTTTTAGGACCGTGGTCGAAATCACTATGAAACACCTTTTTTTTGGCAAAATTTTAACAAAAAAATCCTTTTTTTTAAATTTCGTACGAAATTTTTTATCACAAAAATTAAAAAAAAAAATCTAAAAATTAATATAAATAGCTGCTTATATAGCCTTTCCATGAAAAAAATATACAAAATCTTTATTCGTTTAGCCACAAGAAAATATATTGCAAACCTCCCAAAATCAACTTTTCTAATTTTAACAGTGTCCCAAAACGACAAATCTCAAGCAAAAGCATTGAAAAATCACTATACCATAAAGAATTTGGTTATCTGCCCAGCTGCGTAGTTAAATTTTTACATTTCTCAAAATTGAGTTTTGGCCTAATGTCCGGCTAGATTGGCATTCGAGTACAGTCCAAACATTGAATATTACTCTCATCTAAAAGTGATGCGGCTGTGGACAAGAATGTCGCCATTATTATGCGCTCTTAATCGAGCATAATTCAGCCAGGATGTGCTGTGTAAGAGTGAAAGTGCAACTAAGGAATCACTGAAAGGTGGCAGAGCAACATTTGCCAGGTCAGCTAGTGACACAAGAAATTAGTTTTTAAATATAAAAAAATCACATTTCAAGGAAGTTTTACATTTTTTGTTAAATTT
Source organism: Gymnosoma rotundatum (assembly GCA_916610165.2). Lineage (NCBI taxonomy): Eukaryota > Metazoa > Arthropoda > Insecta > Diptera > Tachinidae > Gymnosoma > Gymnosoma rotundatum. Next base: position 103,499,314 of record OU744340.1, read on the forward strand.
AAAATTTTTGTAGATTTTCTATTCTTACATTATTTTTTGCGAATATTTTCATTTTTTCTAAAATTGTGAAAATTTAAGTAAAAAATTAAATATTTTAGAATTTTTTTCGTGTATTAAAATTTTATTGTTATTACTTTTTGTTATTACGGTTTTAGAACAAATCATGTTTTTATTGAATTAAATTTTAATAAAATTTGGGTTCTTTAAATTTGTTCGTGAATAAATATCAGAAAATTACGTTTCTGTTTTATACTGCTCTTAAATAAAATATAAAGTCCTAAATAAAACTATTTTATCCGTTTGAACAAGAGATAGCCAAAAATTTTGCATCAATACCATTTTAACCCTTTGCACTCGAGGGCTCCGGAGCGGAGCCATTTAAAATTTATCTTCAAACTCGAGGGCTCCGGTATGGAGACAATGCAAATAATTTTCAGTTCATAACATAAGGACAAAAACAAATAGTAATAACTTCATTTATTCTGTTAACAAATTACAAATGAAAATACAACTATGACTTTTCTTTTTATGCGCATATCATTTACTTATATGTGAATATGGTTTTTCTATTAAAATTGATTCGAGTTGCTGGTATTATGAGTGAAAAAAAGCTTCGAGTGCAAAGGGTTAATTTAAGTTTAAAATAGATTTACTTTCGCGCAAAATTTGTATTTTTATTTTTTTTTTATTTAATTGGGTTTAAGTTATTAGATAATTTTAATTAACTTTGTGAGTTTATTTGACTTATCAGAATATCATTATTTTTTTAGCCAATTTAAAAGTTGTATAATTTTAAGTTGAAATAATGATTATAAAATGAATTTAAAAACAATTAAACAACACGCTTATTAATTTAACAAACAGGTAAAATTATAAAAGTATATATTTGATAATGAATAAATTAGAAAGTTAAAGTTTTGTAGAAAATATAAAACAATGATAAATTAATCTTTGAAAAAATCGTGAATTAAGGAGATTTAAAAGCTTTTTCCAATAAAAAATTTAAAAAATAAAATAATTAAAAAAATAAATAGCAATTTTAATACTGTTTTGGTTCGATTATTTTTATGCCATTGAAAAGAAGTATGAAGCTGCACTACTAAAAAAACGATTAGTTTTTAATTAAAACATCTCAATAAAATAAAAACTAAATCAAAACGTGACTCTCTTCGTCAATCTAGAAAACAAATAATTGCATTTGAAAGCAAAACTGTTGACTTAAAATAATTAAGTTCATGCTGATGTTAAATAGTTCTGCTTGATCTGCAAAAATTTATGAAAATAAAATGAGCTAGACAAAGTCTATGACAATCAATTATAGCGGCTTCTATGAAAATAACCGTTAGTGAACAGTTGAGACCACATGAATCTGTGTGTTCAGTGTTAAATAAAAGACTGAGTATGAGTTATCTATCAGTGTGTAAAGCGTCCATTTTTTATTTCAGAATTAAGATTTTCCACTTTGATCCCCATAAAACTTGCTGCTGTTTTACAACGTTTGATGAAGCAGAAATTCATTACTATACGTCAAAACAAAAGGTGCTGAAGCAGAGTGTCATGAATGCAACAGAAGCTACGGATATGTAATAGGCTTTACATTCTCGTTTTAAGTTTAGTTGCATTAAGAAAACAACCCTGCAAAAAATTTTAGCAAATGTAATCGAGTGTGGAATTAATCATTTTTGGCGGAAGGACTTCCCAATTAGATTACCAACCTTATGATTTTAACAAATCAATTATTGAGAATTGATAACACTGATTATTGCTTGAAATTATGAATATTATTAGTACATATTTAAGGTAATCATATTTTATATGAGAGTTGGCAGAAGTATATGTTTATGTTCAGTGCGTTCGAGTATGTTTAAAAAATGCTGGTTTAACATCGACAATAATACTAAAGATAAATTATATTTTTTATGAAATTTTTAATTGAACTGATGAATTAAATTAATATCGGCTTAAGTTCGTTTTTATTTTAATTTCTAAAAATTTTTCTGAAAAAAAAATTATACACAAATGTTTGTGGACGTCTTTCAAAATTCTTTGCATCTATCTATTTCAGGTTGTGTAAATTGTAAACATCATCTATTTAACCAACTAATTTTTGTAATTAAGAATAGAAGGAATACTCGTAATCAATAAATATTAATTTTGATTAGAAGTCCACATACAACGCAATTTTTCGTTGGTCTCTTTGCAAATCGTCACTTATATTTATTCTTGCTTTCTGCCAACCATCGCTATAGACACGAATGCAATTTTTATTCTTTCATACTTTTTTCGCACAACATTTTAGATTTAGAAGATTTCACAAGGTAAATAAATTGCATATTAACAAATCAAATTTTGGATAAAGGTGATTTTGGCTGATGCAAGTAAATTTTTGTGTGCTGTTTATATATTAAAAGCGAACGACTCGTCAAAAAAATTTGTATAAATAGCACTAAATTGTTTGAGTGATTCTTATAAAACTTTCGAGACGATTCTCAAGCTTGTAATACAGAAACAGCACATTAAAGTTTTTCGTAGTGATGGACCAGAAAAGTATGAAAAAAAATATATAATGGTTTATATTGGGACCTGCATATTTATGTAGATATTGTCAAAAGTAATTTTTACTACAAGCGTTGTAAATGAGTGGTAATATAATGCAAGATGGATCTTATACACCCTTTGCTATCAGCAAACCTTAATAATAATGAGCATTTATTAGGGTACTTTAATAGTATATTTAGGAAAAGAAACAGAATTTGTCTGAAAATGGTATTAATTTAAGAATGAAAGAATACTTCATCGAAAACCACATTATTTATATGGTAAAATGTTTATTAAATAATTTCTTACATGGGCATATCCACCACATCGAACATGACACTTGTACGTCTATAGAGTGGAAAAAACTTTACAAATATCTAAATACACAAAATATAAGAAGGACATTTTATTCCTAACACATCCGATACATTGTGGTCCAAAATATCGATTAATATAAGGTTAGATACAATTAAAGGTAATTGCGAAACTCTTCAAATTTAGGGTGTTATTTTTTTGTTTAATTATATTCTTTTTCTAAGCCAAATCTTTCTCCTTCACAATCCGTCATATTTAAATAAAAACAGTTTTTAGATGATTATAGTATGAATAAAATTTAATGTCGTATTTGCTCTTATAGCACATCTTGCTTTGAACTTTAATTTCGGAACACTTGCGACAAATATTAGTGTTCATGACGCATGTAACATTATACTTACATCTAAAGCAAATAAAAAACCAAAATTCAATCTGTCTTTTTTGCTTTCCTATGAAATATATCATTTAATTTCAAGATTTTGCTGTTTATTTCTATAAAATGCTTTAAGTACTTTCAGACAGTATTTTTTTCTCAATTTGGAATTGCCCATATGTTGACTTTTGTTGCGACATTAACCTTAATATTGTAATATTTTTATAATTATTTTTATTTCTTTTTATTAAGTGAACTGGTTGCTTTTGTTTTGGTTATTTTATTATTACATATTTGACAAATCATTTTTCTACAAAATTTAACCCGAAACAAACTATTTGTTTTTTTAACTTATAACTTAAAAACGAGAAAACCTCAAAAATATAGACCTGTATTTTTGAAACGAAAGCTCACAATCAGTGTTGTCAGTTATGGGATTTCTCGCTAAACCTGCTGATAAAAGTTTTGTAATGGTGAGAGGCGAAACGTGAGATTCTTGTCGATATTTAAGATATTTGACGAAATTTTTTAATTTTTTTTGATCTTCTCAGCAACAACATTACATTTAGTTGCATATGCTGATTGTTCCCACAAGTAATGCTTCTGTCGAATGTACTTTTTCTGTAATGAATTCTATCAAATAAAGTTCAAAATGAACTTCTCAATTTTTTACTGGTTGTAATAATATCCTACATGAATATAAGTAACATATTTTGTAGCACATTCATTCTTATGAAATGATAAAAGAAGTAAATTAAATAAAAATATTTTTATAATTATATATTTTCATATATTGGCGATATTTGATAACCCATTTGACGGGATAGCTCGAAAAAAAACTGGCAACACTGCTCTCAATCTCAAAAAGAATTGAATGCCGACTTCATATTGAATGCAGTAATTTTATCCCTGATTAATTTCTTAAGAAGAAAAAAACTAGCATAATCATCATTTTTCAAATGAAGTTATCTTTAACAAAAAAAAAAAAAAAGAATCTTTATATTTAGCGAACTCAAGACTGTATAAAGATTTTATAGTTTTTTATACTGCACAATTCTAAGTATTTAATATTTGAAAAAGAAACATTCACCATTAATATAGAAAAATGGCTGTTAATACCCCTACCAAAAATATAATAATAATAAAAGTCAACCAGAAACCTTCCTACATAACTTTGATATAAAGTATAAACACACAACCAAATACACAAAAAAAATATTTCTCCTCTTAATAAAAATTGAGAAATTGAGAGAATATAATTCACCACCACATAAATTACTTCCCCTCTTTTTAAACAAGGAAACATTTATTTAATGAAAACACACCATACCTATGATTTGGTTACAATAATGTCTAATAAAACTGACAAAATTAACAATTAAAAATCAAAGGGCAGAGGAAATATTTATAAATGTTCACAAAACTTTTAACTTGAGTGTAAAAGTGTGAGTAAACTAAAATTAAAGATAGTAAAAACAGTTAATATCTCTGGAGAGTGAAGAGACTTGACTGGTAATATGTAGCGGTAGTCGATGTAGTAGGAAGACCAATATGGCGGATGTTTGCTAAAATCTTATTTGAAATTTTATTGCACGCTAGAAAGGGACAGCTAGTCTTTTGTAAAGGCCAATGTTTTAACCAAAAGTGTGAAATCACCACCATTTCAAGACGAAATGACACACAGTTACAGCAAACAAAAACTACAACAACATTAACTTGGCAATCAACTACCACTATTTCATAAACACAACAAACTCCAGCAATTACTGGTTTTTTTCCAAATGTTGGCTCATTCTTTGCACTGCTAATGCGGCACCGCACAAGTTTACACACACCACAAATGAAAAAAACTACACAAGATACTTTCGTATCTGGAACTCAGGCAGGTGCGGTTAGTTTCGTTTTGAACGTGGATGTGAACGTAGCAAGCGCGTTAAAATTTACAAGTTAAGCAAATTGTAATAAAAAATAAATTAATTTAAAAACAAAGAAAAACACATTAATTAAACCCTACTTAATAAACAAGTTAATATTAAAGCATTAAAAAATTGCGTATGAAAATTACAAATAAATAATTAAATCACAACTTAAAAAATTGTAATTGGTGTGGAGTGTTTGCTAGAAAATTTTATATGAAAAGTTTAGTGGAAATGAAAGATTCAATGACCATTTTGCAACCTTCCTTAACAAATAGTGAACATCAGAAAATGTCCAATATGAAACCGAATCGTTCACGTTTTATGATTAATGACATTTTAGCGGGTAGTGCAGCGGCCGCTGCTGCTGTTGAGGCGGCCAATGCAGCAGCAGCTTTTTATAAACAAAAACACCAAAACACTAATAATAATAATGAAGACCATTTACCTTCAAATTCTCCTCTACATCAACATAATGTGCAACATGCCCAACATCAACAGCACCATCATCATCTTCAACAGCTGCAGCAACAACATCTTCAACAGCAAAATCCTACACATCATCACGCCTCATTAGGACAGACCACAATACCTTTAGGTCATACCGCTCATCCTTTGACCCATCATCATCATCAAAATGGCTCAGTATTAAATCATACACCTGCCCCACATAAAATGCATTTTCCCGTCGGTGCAACACAAATTGGTTCAAATGGTCTTAATGTGGCTCAATATGCAGCAGCCATGCAGCAGCATTATGCCAATGCCGCTAACGCTGCTGCAGCAGCGCGTGTTGCGGCTGTGGAACGTAATCATGGTGTTGAATTGGACGACAGCAGTGATTATCAGGACAATGATGATTGTGACAGTGATAATGGTAGCGGTGGCGGAGGCGGTGGCAATATGGATGATAACAGCGTTTGTAGTAATGGTGAGGTGAGCTTTATTTTATATGTGGGAGTGGGCTCTTAAGGGCAAATAGATATTGTACAGCAGTTAGAGAGTATTTAGATTTTGAAGTAAAAATTGGAAAGTGTAAAAATTTTAAATGCAGCAGTTTTGAATGAAATACGGAAATAAATTTCCTAAACTATTAGCAAAGAAAGAAGAAGCGTAAATAAATAAGAGGCTGTTGAAAAAGCTCCTTGTGTCGTTAGCAAATTATATTATAGATCATGCTAACCTAAAGAAATGACGTATTTTTTTACAGTCAGATTGGAAGTCCAGACAAATTTTATATTTTATTTTGTGCTTTCGTGAAACGTTTCTACTCGAAAAGAATAAACATAAAACTGGAACGATTATTTAAACATTGTGATAATTAATAATAAATTATATTTAAAATTAATTAAATGAGTTTAGTTGAGACTACGTCATAGAAGATTTTTTATTTAAATCGCTTATGCTTAAGTTAATGCTTTTTATCTTCTGTCAAGATGATAACCAGGTCTGTAGCTTGTTTTTAAAATTAAATGCAGAGGACTGAAAGAATGTATAAGTAAATTAATTAACATATTTGATCAATTTAGAAATTAAAGTATATTTGAACTTAAGGCGGATTAAAATCACTAACTTGTGAAGGGGTCAGATTAGTCAAATATTTGACCAAAAAGACGTAAGCACTAAAGATCTAACTCAATATAGGAGATAAGATTTATTATTTAATAAATCTTCATTCGTAATCATACGTGTCAAGACAGATTGAATAAAAATTTTTAAAAATAGAGGTTACGTTTTTTGGTCAAATATATGACTAATCTGACCGTACCTTTAGAAGAAAAAAAATTTTGAAAATCATTTATTCTTCTCTGTTTGTGAACAGTCTTAATGAATATTCTAAAGACTTAAGGTAAAGATAATTTTGTGTGCCAATAAAAAGAAAATTTGGAACAATTTTAAAAGCTGCATATTATTATTATTACTGCTTTATTTCTTTAGAAGAATTATTTTTGAGGCACTACTAACAAGTAGTAGTATAGGTGTTTGTAAGAAGTTAAGGCATTGAATAATGATGAATAGATATCTTTTTAACAAAAAAAAAAAAAATTATTTTTCAAAAATTTTTTATTAAAAATATCTTTAACAATTATTTTCAACATTCATTATTTTTATAGTAGTGTAGTTTTAATTATTGTATTCGTATAAAAGGGATGATATTTTTGCAATATTTTAAATTATAAATATCTTTTCTATTTAAGAAATTTAATTGTTATAATTAAATCTATAATATTAATAACCGAATATGAATATTTAAAGCCTAGGGTAAGAAATTTTTTACATATACTTTTTTATTCTTTAATCGCCTTTTTCTTAAAAATTTTAAAAGATTTTAAATATATTTTAGGACAAATTTGTATGGAAAATTTGTCAAAGTTATTTTATTATTTTATGAATATGGCAGTAAATGCAGTGTTGTCAGATTAGGGGTTTATCCCCAAATCGAGGATTTTATTTTTTAAAAACAGGATGTACCTTTTAATTTGCGGACTGAGGAATTCTTTGAGGATATATTTTGCGTTTTGGGGATTTATAGAGATTTTTGGTGATTTTTTTTTTTTAATTTGGTTGTTGGTTATTGTAATTTCACTAGTATGGTAACAAAAATAATTGTATAAATTATGACTGGAAACCAAAATATGAAAAAAAAATACAATACGAGCTGCTCGAACACACATTTAAAAATAATACAATTTGAAGTGGCGCTTTTGTTTTATTTTAAGAACTACCTAAAATTTGAAATTCCAAAAATATGTAATAAAAATTGCTTTAGACAACGAGATTGAAAATTTTGGTTCAGAACTTTTCGATATATTTATATGCACATATTAAAACTGTCACAGGATTATTTCTATACATGAAATATTTCTCCGCAAATTTTTTTGTTGTCGATAGTAATCGATATGATATTATGTCTGGTATTTAGTTAATTGGGTCCTTTCCGCCAGTAAATATTATATCAAGTAAACAGCCAGAGACGACGGTTTTCACCGAAAGATATAACAACAGAAATTATGTCTGTCAGGTTGTCTGTGTTCGCACTACGTAAAAAGTGCTGAATGGATTTAAATAAGTTTATCACTCCGTGTGTAAATTCTACAATATCCATTTCCGACCCCATAAAGTATATATGTTCTGACTTCTTATGCATAGCGAAGTCGATTGAGGGATGTCCGTCTGTCTGTCCGTCCGTGTTAGTGTTGAAATCAAGTTTGCTTCTGCAAAAAAATGTCAATCGAACAAATATAGTGTCGAAAGAGGTACTATTGGAAATCAGCATGATCGTTCCATGTCCTTCGAGGCAGCAGGCAAAACACCACGCCTACCTCTAATTTTGTAATGACATTTGGAACAATAAAGTAACTCCAATCAAAAAAATAAGTATCAATGTGGGGCGATAGAGAATGAAAAAATAAGAAAAAACGTCAAGTAAAAAAATTGGCACTCGCTTAAATTTCCCGAGTAACGGGGCTCTCAAATTTTTAATTTTTTTTAAATATCAATTTAGGTATCATTTTTAGGCTTTTCAAGAAATCTTTAAGAAAATAATAAGAATTTTTAAAACTGCTTAACCCATTAAGAGCCGGTGTCATTTTTATGTTAAAGTATAAAAATGCAGTATCTATTTTTTTTTTTTAATTCTCTGTCACTCAAATTGTTGCTTTTTTGATTGCAGCTATTTCACTAAACTAGATTTACATAGGTGGTGAAGGGTATATAAAATTCGGCATAGCCGAATGTAGCACTCTTAATTATTTTTAAATCATATTAAATACAAAAGTTTGTCGTCTAAGTCTTTTGCTTTTTTTTTCTTCGGTACAAAACATTCCATTTAGTTGCATCATATTCTTATTTTCAACCAGCAAATTTTAAAATAAACTTTTTAAACTACAAACACACTTAATCAAATGACTGACTGTTTAAGTGCAAAAACAAAACAATGTAGAGAATTTTGTTAGGAAATTTAAAAATCACTTAACCATGTAAATAATAAATGAAAAACAGGCAACAACTGAATAAAACAAAAACAAAAAAAAAATCAATGTTTAGTGAAATAAAAAAAGCAAAACAAAAAATAGCAACATCAAATTAATATTCGCATTAGCAGACTTATTTTACAATGAAGCCAAAATTTAGTTTGTTATCCGACAAATTGTGTCTTTTTTCTAAATTTATATTTACTTTAGTATAAAAACAGGAAAAAATGAGTATGTTTTATAAACCACAAATAACAATAACAATTTGCTTAATAATGTTATAGCACTTGTGTAGATAGTTAGTTACAGCACAAGTTGGAAAAATTGCATTTTCACGGTTTGTTTAGTTTTTCATAAGAAGCGCAGCGCAATCAGTGCTTTTGCCTTTTTTAAGCATAAAATGTCTAAATGCTAAAAAACATGCTTTGTTGAGAACTTTGGAAAAGGAAGTAAAGATTATGAGTAATAAATGCTTTTAAATGGAAAATATAAGTTGTGGAATTTAATTATAATCTTTAAAAAAGAATTATACATTATTTAAACATTTAAATCGTAAAAAAACCTAGGATTGAGTAAAAAATGCCTTAATTTGCGCATATGTTTTAAAATCATGTAATATATTAATCTCAAGCACATCCCAAGTAATAATATGAAAAAAAGATGTAAACTTCCTGAACAATTTCTTTCTCACACTCTATGCACACATACCGCTGTGTTTTATGTTGCAATACTTACGTTTGGCGCAAGTGAATAATGGATTCAAATGAAATTTATATTTATATAACACTACATGGTATCAGCCCTAAAACTTCGATGTGATCTTTTGTAACATAATCCTATAAATATCAGACAAAAACATAAATAAACAAAATCTCCAAATGAAAAGTTACTTTAAAAATGATAAATTGTCCTAAAGCAAATGGAAATTTTGCACAAAATATATTAAAGAAAATCCAAAAGTAATTATTTTTATTTTTGTAATTTTAACACATAAGAGAGAGATTTAAAATAAAAATCTGAAAAGTGTCACAACCCAGCAAAAAAAATTTCGAAAAGGTAATCGTGCGTGGAATAAAGCACTTTGGCGGAAGTACTTCTCAACTAGTTTGCCAACTTAATGATTTTAACAAGGCATGAGACTTTTATAATCAATTACTATTGCAAATTCTGTGCTTACCTATCGCTAGTTTAATGCATCGTAAGAATATCTCAAAAACTATTAAACTTGACAAAACACAATTAAAGTTTTTAAAATCTTATTACTAGGGCTGAGATTTTCATGCACTAAAAAATCGAAAATATGCGCTTAAAATATGCACTAAAAAATCGAAAATATGCACTCAAAAAATAAAAAATATGCAGTCAATGAAAAAATCCTTTTCTTTTAATTTTATTAAAAACAAAACAAAAAAATAAAAAATTCAGTCTATTGTTATTCAAAGGTACAACATACATACATATGGATTTTAAAAACTTAATTACATAACTAATTTAAATTTTTGTTTGTATAAACAAATAAATACTTTTTTATATTATCAAAAGTAAAACTTTGTCTGTTCGGACGTAAAAAACTTTTGTACATGGAAAATGATCTCTCAACGTCAACCGAAGTTATAGGAGCATACTTGAAGGAAGCCAATTCATTTGGAGAATATTCACTTTCTAATTCAGATCCCACATTTGATTCTAGATCAAAAATACTTGAAATTTGTTTTATTTTATTAAATCCTTCATTTTTTTGCAAAACGCTTTGGATTTTTGTTTTAATTTGTTGGGCTGTTCTTCCTTCCACGTTGTTAATTTTACTTTCTGCATTATCAACTAATTTAACTTGAATGTTAAGTGAACTAAATCCCTCCAATTTAGTTATTGTCTCACCAATATAACCGTAGTTGGAAGATACAAATGCTAATTGACTTTTAATGTTATTTAAATTTAATATATCTTTTACTTTTATAATTGCATATGAATCAGTATCAGCAAGCTCTTCAATAACATTCTTAAATTGCTCAAAGTTTTTTGAATAGTATTCTACAGCATCTAGCCATGTTCCCCATCTTGTTAATACTGGCTGCGGTGGAAGAGGAACTAAAGGATACATTTCTTTAAAAATTGCAACTCGTGAAGGAGCCTTTAAAAATATTTTATTCCCGTATGAAATCAATATTATCGAATTTGCTTCTAATTTCCTCTGCAACGCGGTGTAATCCATGTGCCAAGCAAGTAACATGTAACAGTTTTGGGTAAAATATTTTAAGGCTATTGGCAGCCTTAACCATGTAAGGTGCCGCATCGGTTAAAAACAGAAGGATCTGCTTTTTGTCAAAATCTTGACCCAATAAATTTATTGAGTCATGGAAAGCTCGAGCTATCGTAGCATGGTTGGCTTTTTCCAATTCCACAACGTTAAGCAAGAATTTATTTTTGGAAACTTCTTCATCTTTATCCAAAACTCCGATAATAAAATTTGCAACGTAACGCCCTTCTATATCAATTGTTTCGTCCATCGACACCCATAAATATTTGCTTTTCAAGAACGAACAGATTTTTTCTAGTTCGGAGCCATATATTTTGTCTAAATAATTTTTTCTAAGAGTAGACTGACAAGGGATTATCTCATTTATGTATGTTTTAAAGAAATTTCTTAAATTTTCGTTACTTAATTTGTTTAAGGGTATGTCAGCGGAAATAAATGCTTCACATAAGTCCATACAAAACTTATTTGTTGTCTCTGTATATTTAAGCAGCGATTGGGAAGGCTTTTCTTTAACACGCTCGAGCAGCTCCTTGTGTTTTTGACTTTTTAAGTGTTGAACAAGCAAAAACTTTCTTTCGTGATTCACGGATTTATTGCAAACTTTGCAATAAAGTATTCGCCCGTCAGATATAAAGACATTGTTAAATTCGTTAACGTATTTCATTAGAATGGAAGACTTTGAAGGCTTAATCTTCGGCATATTTCCTAGAAAAAGAAATCTCGTAAAACAAAAGATACTTTATGAAGTGTAAAATGTACTCACAATTAAATATCTAACAATTAATGAACAAATTTCATTTAAATTATTGTTTTCAATGTTAAAATTTTATTAATTCACGTTAAAATTAAGAAGAATCTAGTTTTTCTCAAAAATACGTTGCAAAACAAGTGAAAAATACATATATATCTGTGTTTGAAAATTGAATGTCAATTAATGTGTTAGCATGCGACATCAAGTTATGTAGTATATGTGTCTTTTTCTAATGTAAAGTTGTATTTTAAGCAGAGCACCAAAAGAATTTATTGATTTTTTTGTGTATTTAGATATTTTTTGAAAAATCACTAAAAATTTTAAAAATATGCAAAAATATGTATTAATAAATTTAAAATATGCCAAAAAATATGCATTTTCACTAAAATATGCAAAAATATGCATTTTCACCAAAATATGCAAAAATATGTAAAAACAAATCGATGCCATTTTAACGTAAATTTATTGATTCGCAAAGATAATTGGTCGATATCGTTCACAGACTATCGACAAAAGACATGCATTTGCATGGAAATCGCAGCCCTACTTATTACATTTATATTTTTTTTTAATTACTCCAAAACCTCATGTTTGAGATATGAATATGTTGAATTAAAGAAGCGATATGTATTTATGTATATACATTAAAATCCACTCTAAGACCTTGATGTTCAGTTGTTATAATTTTTACAAATCCCAGCAAAGTATAATGTCGTTAAGGTTTTATTTGAGACCACAATACACAATACTTAAATAATATCAATTATCCTCCTTCTATGACAAGTCCAATCCGAGAAGTTCTTTTTATATTAGGCGACCAGTTTCGTGTAAGTTCACTTCCCTCCAGCATTACTACTGAACGACAGTAACGCCATTAACTTTGGTTTAATCCATCGAGTAAGCAACTTTTGTATGCAATGTCTGCAGCATTTTGAAAGTCTGGATGAAAGAAAAGCGACGTCTGTCTTTTCTCTTTTTGCTTTAATAGCTTAAAAAAATTTCTGCCTATTTAACATTAAAGGCGATGCCAGACTGCTTTACTAATAAACATAAAGCGCAAGTGCAGAGCTTTAAGAAATATATTTGTATACACTTCACCCCAAAAACTTTAAAAGGGTATAAATAGGTTTGTCATTCCGTTTGCAATTTCTACAATATCCATATTCTGACTTCTTATGCATAGCGAAGTTGATTGAGCGATTTCCGTCTGTCACAAAAAAAATTAAACATGCCAATCGATCAAATATAGTGTCGAAAGAGGTGCTATTGGAAATCCGCATGCTCTGTCCACGTCCTTCGAGGCAGCAGGCAAAACACCACACCTACCTCTAACTTTATCATGTCATTTGGAACAATAAAGTAACTTCAATAAAAAAATAAATATATGGAGCGATAGAGAATTAAAAAATAAGTAAAAACATCAAATGAAAATATTGGCGCTTGCCCACATTTTCTGAGATACGGGGCTCTGAAATTCTCAAATTTTTTAAAATATCAATCAATATCATTTTAAAGCGTTTGAAGAGATCTTTAAGGAAATACTTAAATTTTTTTTAAATGCTTAACCCATTAAATGTCTATTACATTTTTATGTAAAATTATATATATTCAAAACCAAAATTCTTTTATTTTTAATTCCTTGTCAACCCAATATTTGCTGCTTCCATTGAACGCGCTTCACTAATTAAGATTTGCATAGATGGTGAAGGATATATTAGATTCAGCATAGACGAATATAGCATTCTTACTTGTTTTAATTATGATTAAAACTTTGTACACAATCCTCGTTTTTAATTCCCATAAATAATTTAAATTTTTAGTTTAAAAAGTATTTTTTTATTTTTTTATTAAGTTTTGCTAGCAAATAAAATTAACTCAAGTTCTTTTAAACAATCATCGTCTTAAATTTCCTCTTTTAAAAACAAAACTCAGTTAAAAAAGTTCTTTTCGTTTAGCGGAAGTAGCGATTATTTTCACTTTAATGTATGATATGCCGAATGGTAAAATTCGTTTATTTTGTGCTTTACCTTCTCTCATCAGTTGTAATAAATAAAACTAACTGGTGGTTTTGTATTAATTCTTTCAGTAAAGTTGTTATTTTGGGGGAATTTTGCTTAAAAGAATGATGGTTTTTTAATGTTTATTTGTCTAAGTTTATTTTTTACTTTTTTATTTTTAGCCATTAAATATAATGTTAACTTCCTTAAGCTGTAGCAAATAATTCATGGCTTTTATTTATTAAGCTCAAAATTTTTATTGAAAAATATTTGATTGTGTTGGTTTGTTCTTCCTGAGTGTATGATTAAAGCAAACAGAAATTTTATAATATGGGACTGCTGAAGTGGAAAGAAAAAAGAAGCTTTCAAATAAGGAAAACACGCACTTGTGATAACTAGTGGGTTCTAGATTTTCAGTTAAAATAATAAGTTTAAAAACAATATGGAAAATTATCTAGCATTTAGACAAGAATAAATGTTATTAGTAATACTTTGATGGTGTCTGTATTTGTTAAAAGACTTGTGGGAATCAGCAATACCAATTGTCTCTTAAAAAAGAGGAGCACATAACATGGATAGAAATATTCCCTATTACTTAAAACTTTGTATTAAACTGATTAAATGTCCACAATAAGAGGATACGGTTTTATTCTGAAAAAAGTCACTGTATAACGCACGGTTTGTTAGGAAACAATGAAACAAGCATTAATTCTGTGGTTTTTCTTTTCAAGCTAAAAAGTGTAGCCTTTATGCAGATGCATTAAGATGAGTGAAAAATGGTACAAGTATTTCACATTTGAGGCTGCAGACACAAAATATTTGGCACTCACTAATAGTTTGACTAACTTACAGATCGTAATTTCATTAAATTATTAATTGGCTCAATTATGTATTTAATTAAAAAAACAAGAATCTAATTAAATGATTAATTGAATAAATTATAATTATATTTAATTAAAAAGGTAAAATTATAATTATACATATAATTGAGTCAATTAAAAATTTAATAAAATATCGATTTGAAAACCTAAACTGTAGAATACATATTCAAAAGGGCAGGAGACGTGATGCCTCCATCGATGTTTCGTGCAACTCCATTTTTCATATGAAATGGCTTTTTGATGCCTGCTCTTGGCTCTTACAGAAACATTACAGTCCAATAATATTTCACTTTATAGTAGTTTGAAATAATGCAACCATAAATAAAGCAGCAGAACTATAAATGTTTTAAGGAGTTTGAAGGCTTTTGTGTTGCGAATTTGTTGCAATTGATAGGTAAATGGTTCTTTCATCAGGATATCTGTAATTAAAGTTGTAGGCAGGTAAAAAATATTTAAGTCTAAAATGAAATTCCTACTTAAATGGTTTTTTTTTGCAAATACCCGTTGGAAACTAAATTAATAGATAAAGCAAACTTTTTGATAATTTATAAAAAATCGCATAAAAACAAAAATAAAAAATCGTCAAATTTATAATCACACTGAAAAGTGAAAAATCCTAAAAAAAATTTTTGAAATTAAGCTTAAAAACTAAAAAAAACTAATTTCTTAATTGTTATTTTTTTAATTATCTGATACTACTGAAAGGTTTTGTCTGTCGAGGAAGCTTGTGACTTCTATATGCAATCTCTTCTGCATTTTAAATGTCTGCACGGATAAAAAGCAACATTTGCAGTCCTTTTATAAGTGTAATGCATTTAGATGTCATTTGCTGATCTAAATCGAACTATTTCTTAGTAATAGGACCGACATTAGAGTCAGTTTACTTACATTTACTTTTTATGTATTTTCGAATATACGATTAAAAAAACGAATACACATTTGCAATGAATCTGGATCTAAATGCTGCAACCGTTTTTACAATTTAACGTGCATTTTTCACATAAGGGCATCTCAAGGCAACTAATGGCCAGTTTTTGACTTCATATTTAAATACGCATTTAGTTAATTTGCATTTAAATTTAAGTAGTATTTAAATACAGGTTCAGTTTTTCAGTCATTTATGATCGTTCTTATTTAACTATGATAAAAATATGGCAGCATTACAAAATATCAAAATAAATTTCCATTGTTTATGAAAAACAGCTGCTAACAAACACAATGAATTGCAAATTTTGTTAAAAATACCTAAACTTATTATATTTATTAGTTTAACTTTTTAATTACTATTTTCATTATGAAATGTGTGCAAAACATAAAATATTGTTCTATCAATGGATAAAATTTTTGTTTAGTTTTACGAAACAACAACCAAAAATGCCAAAACCATATGGTAAAACTGTATAATTTAAATGGACTTTAAATGCGGAATATTGGTCATTTAAGTTTCATTTAAGTGTTCATTGAAAAACTAAATTTTATACTTTAATTGAACTTAAATATAAATAACATTTAAATATGAAGTCAAAAACTGGCCCTAAGAGTAATTAAAAAAAAATTATTTTTCCATACCACTCACCCCAAAGGATTCATCTAAAAATTAAAATAAAATTGCATAACGCCTTAAAAAGGGTATATCATACAATAAGCTCAATCTTGAGCTTTGGGTTCATTCATATACTTAAGAATACTAAATAATTCCCTGTTTTCATAATTCCCGGCCTTTAAGCAAAATAATCACTAAAAAGATTCACTTTAATTTGAAAAAAATATAGAGTCATTTAGAATTGTTGCCTTCAAATAGTATTATTTAATGGTGGAAGAGACGACTTGTTATATAAGAAGTAATATATTTTAACAATTATCCAATCTGTACTTAAATTTATTTGTTAATAAAAAAAATTGATTTTGTTCATAAGATTTAAACAGCAATATTTAATATGTAGAATTTTCTACATATTAAATATTTGTAATTTACCTAAAATAATAGCAAAAAAAAAATAAAACAATTTTGCTTAACAAATAAATAAAATTGCGCAATTTGTTAATTAATTTTCAAAAAAAAATCGAACAAAAAAGCCAGACAAAAATACATTTAAAATATGCAAATTATTTATCAAAGTAGACAAAATTTAATAGCTCAAGCACATATGGCATGAATTTTTGCGATATGGTAATAAATCAAAGTAAATAGCCACCAAAATTTAAACAAACATCAACACTAAATAACTTTAAAATAATAAATTTAGAGAAAAAACTCAAGTAAAAGAAGAAAGAAAAAAATAACGAAAAGCAAAATTTAAAATAAAAAACAAAAGTAAGAAAACAAGTTTGTTTGTTAAATCTTTTCTTTTTTAGTTTAATGTTAAACAGGATTGTTGTTGTATTTCTTAGTTTTATTTGTATATATATAAGCAATGCTATGATTTATTTATATTAATCTCCGCCCTTTTTTAAATGTTGTTTTTTTTTAGGTGGCAAAGATGACGATGGCAATAGTATTAAGAGTGGCTCCACCAATGACATGAGTGGCTTGAGTAAAAAGCAACGTAAAGCACGCACAGCCTTTACCGATCATCAGCTACAGACTTTGGAAAAATCTTTTGAACGCCAAAAATATTTAAGTGTACAAGAGCGCCAGGAACTGGCGCACAAATTGGATTTGAGCGATTGTCAAGTAAAGACTTGGTATCAAAATCGAAGGTAAGAAGAGATTTTATTGGAAGACAATTTAATATTAAATATGAAAAGAATTTAATTTGATATATGTATCGTCTGACAAAAAATTCTTTTAAGAATGAGTAATCATTTAATAGAATAAATAAACTTAAGTATTGCTCAAGGGAAGAATGACAAACAAAAATAGTTAACAAATAAAAATAATTAAACACCTTTAAAACTTTAAAATGTAATGCAAAAGTCGAGTATTCAGAACATTAAATAATTCAAGTGGCATAGGCTGCCACGCTCATGTCTGTGCAAAACTAATCTAAAATTTAGGTAAATAGTTTTTTTTTCTAACCGCGAGGTTGTAAACAGTTTGCTTCATAGCGAAATAATACAGGTGGTCTCGATGGCGAATTCATAAATTTTCTCCATAAACGCCAAATGTCAAACTAGTTATATAAAAAATATGTATAATTTTTTTTTATATGGTGTTTGAAGAAAATTAATGAAATCGCCATCGAGACCACCTGTATTATTTCGCCATGGTTTGCTTCTTCACAAGTCAAATTACCCACTGTTAAACACATACTTACATGTCGTGTAGGGCTGTTGAAACATTACTTCTGTAAAATACATGTGAAAAGTCATCTGACAAAATTTCGTTTAGAACGTGTTCTTTTTTGATCTAACAGCCATCTCTTAATTAGCGCGTAAAGCACAAGATATCTGTCAAAATGTCTCATGTACGTAAAAAATGTATGAAGCATTCCTAAGTAGCACGGCGTCAATGCTTAGCAATTGCAAAATCCAATTTTGACAGTGTGTTACGAAATGAAGTTGGCTGCATGTTGGTTTGTTTTGTTTTGTTATGGTTGAAAAGTAATGACAATTAATTTAAAATAATTTTTGGGATTAATTATTTTATATTAGTTCACTTTTCATTGTGCTAATATCCCAAATATTTTAAATAAAATCAAATATTGATTATTAGTGGTAAAGCTAGTTCCTATGGCCATTTCGTTGATTGCTCAACTCAACTCATCAGGGAACCTTCTACCATATTTTAGATAAGCTAAAGCTGCCTATTATATTTAAAAATTTTTTTAACCAACTGAGAAGTGGACAAAGAATTAATAAACACAAGCATCAAAGCTTAAACAAATTACCAATAAGAGTTGGAAAAAAACCAACCACGTGTATGTAGAAATGTAAGCAAAAATAAAGTCACTATTGATTATTGGTAATTAATTATTAGTAGCATTAGCCGGCTGATGGTAATATTTTATATGACCAAAATCTAAAATTGCTTTTAACTATTTGATAACAATTATGTATGTAAATTCTGTATCATTATTCAATGCAAACTAATCTTGTACATATTTAAAGTAAAATTGACAAGTAATTATGTAACGCACACAAAAATATTTTAAGACGACTACAGGCCATTTTGAAACCGGACGGCTAGGATATCTGTACAGTGTAAAAAGGCGAACTTGACCAGTTGTTGTAAGCAAATAATAATTTTATCAGACGTAATTAAACATGTACGTTTGTGACCAAATATTAAAAGTCTTCTGTAAAATACTATTTTGACAGACATGCAGAATTACATATGACTCACACAGTTAAAAAATCTGATGTAAAAAATCTGCCGTGTATAGGCAGCTTTAACAAACTTTTCAAAAGCCATTAAATGAAAACAATTATCTGCTACAGCATTATGTATGCTATCGAGCAATAATCTTTGAGGATACTTTTTAGTGTGAGAACAACTCTTTGTCAGTCTTGCCGTTTGGTTACATTTTTTACATTTTTCATAAGGTAACATGTATAATTTTGTTATATAAGTCATATATTCGTAACTTTTGACGACACAACCACAAATGAAGTGATATTACTAAAAAAGTATTTGTTTCATTATCCGTCTCTGTTAGTCGTTTTTCTTAACATAACAAATCGTTTTACCAATGAAGGTTACAAATGATGCCACAATTCTATTTGAAAAAATAGTTCAAAGTAAAAAAAGTGGTGTTTCTGAGTTTTACTCTGTTTAATTTGTGAAAAATCACAAAATGTTTGTTGCTTTCTGTTTAATAACAGCAAATTGTTTCTGAAAATTTTTTTCCAATTGCTAAATAATATAAGCTGCACTTATTACGACTGGAAAACTAAGTGCTCTGTTTGAACTGCTGAAAATTGTTAGCAACTTTAATTATTCCGCTTGAAAAATTTGACAACCCGCTATTGGCGACAGTACTACGATTTAAAAGAGAGCTTTCGTTTCACTTGAGTTTAAAAGAAGGGCCGAAAAATTTTTTTTTTATTCAATCGGTTAAACCTCTTTCTTTAAAAGATTGATCTTCGACAGAATTTACTATTTTAAAAATTTTTAAATATCGATATTAAAGACAATTGTGAGTCTCGTTTGCTTTAAAACTCAATGTAAAATGATTGAAAATTTTTCCTTATCTAATTTTATTGAATGGTGAGAACGTGAACTTGTCAACCACGGATTATAGAGGTTAATTCCTGGCTCAAATGCTCAAAAATTTAAATTTATACCAGTTTTAATTTTATAATATCATTTTCCAATGGGTGTGAGAAGAGAATATTTAATCAACTGAAACTTATAGAGTGCCCATTTTACCCAGTTGAATACTGATACAATAGCTGCGTTAATGATAGCTGAAAAAATATTAAAGATCTTCTTCTTCGTTTAAGTTCAATGATAATATTTTAGTTTGAGAAGCTAAGTGAATGAATGTTAAATTTTGATTGAATTTTTAGAGAAGAAACATGGGTCTGAAATTTATTATTTTTAAATTTAAGCTTTTTATTATTTTAGTTTTGTTTAATAAATGAAATTGTTGCCTTGTTATTTTCCCTGAAATATACATAAACTCGTAATTTATTTAGGAAACAATTCAAAATGTAACTTTTAACAACAAGTAAAAATGTAACTTTTTCTTGTCCTCCCCTGGCAACACTGCTCTTTGTTCAAATATCTCGGATATATATTTATATTTTCAGATTTTAAACATTAAAAACTTTAATAATAAGTAAAATTTGTTGATGAAGATTAGTGGCGATCTAATCCTAGTCCTTGCTGTCCTTACAGCTGCATGTTACATTTTCTTGACTTTAAAAGAAAATGTTAGCGCACACTTTGCATATCAATAATGATCACGTTAGTCGGAGTTCTGTAGTCGATGTTGCCAGTGATGTTTAAGAGATTTTCCAGTATTGCTGCATGACCTATAGTTAGTGCCTCCTACTGAAATACTCGAGCATATATTACTAAAATAATACATTTATCAAAGCAAAAGTAAATAAAACCTTCAAGGCTTTACAACAAAATTCTCATTTAAAAATAATAAAGAATTCAAACCAGAAATTAGTAAAAAAAAATAAAACTTATATCCTTAAACAAAATTTGATGAAAGATTTTGACAAATGATACAGGGGGATCAAATTAATTTAATCTACATTCAAAGCTTGTGTTCACGTTAACTATTTAATCACTAATATGACGTGAGCAGCACGTCCTAGTAAAAATCATTTGTTAACAGACTGTGTTTACTGCGAGTTAAAGTTCGAATTATTCAAAAATGATACGATTACTAACGACGAATGCTACAGTGATGTTAACATTCGATTTATGATCTTAATTGAACGATATAGATTTGTATGATTGAAAAGAAAGTCAAAATATAGCAGCGGTAGCAGTCGTGACTGAACTCAGAGAAATATAGTTCGGACTAAAGCCTGGATTGAAAATGTATCTTCGCTTAAAAAAATTATTTAAAATTTTTTAATGTGTTCAAAGAAGAAAATTTATTCTCCTGTAACACTTACAAGTAATTTTGTAACTAAAGTAGATTAGAATTATCACAACGTTCACGAAGGATACTGGAGACAAGTAGTCATTAAGAAAATGCATCACATTCTGCTATTAAATTCTTTTAATTTTGCTTAAATTATTCAAATTATTGAAATCGAATATAAAACAATTTTAAAATAAAACCAAATTCTGACTCACACAAAACCAGATAATTTATAAATAAAAATCATCATTTAAAATTTACTGTGGCATTTTTATAGTATCTAACAGTAGTTTTCCTTAGACACACATTCGTAAATTACCTTTTAAAGCAGCTAAAGCAAACATGAAATAAAAATCCATTAATTATTATTTTTGCAACAAACAGCGTATGTGTTGTATGTTAAACATTATTTTAACCGGGAGCTGCTTTTCTAAAAAACTAAAAATATGCCCACTTATAATCGCCAATAGTAAAATGGTCAATTTTAACCAGCCACACAATATCCATTCTCTAACGACAGACCAAGAAGAGTTGTGCAGACATAAATGTTCAAGCAGTCATTTGAAAACTTCATGGAATTGTCGTTGTAGTATTTTCATTTTTTATATTTTATTATTTGTTATAAATACAGCCAACATAAAGGAACCAGTATTTGTAAAAACATTTGAAATTTTTTTTTTCAATTGCCACAAGTAGTCAAATACTAGACACTATTGCAGCAATATCAGCAGCCTGAGCTGCTGTAGTAGTTCTCTTAGAAAATCATTTAACTACTTTGCAGGCCACAAAACATTTTGTAGAAAAGATTTTTGTTAGATCAAGAGTTAAAGACAAAAAAAAGGGTACCACTAAATTTATGTCTACAAAAACCTGCAACTGTGTGCAAACGAAATGCGTGTGGCACTTAAATATTTATGTTTTTGCAACAAACACTCACTACCATGTGAAAACATCAGCACTGGTGCAGAAAAACTTAAACATACAAATAGATAAATAACAAAATTATTTCCTAACAAAAATTTTACATTAATTTGTTTTCTTAACGCAATTTTATTTTAACATGGAATTGTTTAAATGTTCTAGGAATTTGAAAAGTTACTCAATTAGAAAATTATTCATGAAATATTTTTATAACCTGCAGCTAAAGTTTTATGAGTTTTATGAAGGAAAAGAAATGTTAAGTTGCGATAATTATATTTAATTTGAAAAAATAATAAAAGTTAAAAGAAAAGAAATTTTTGGTTTAAAATGTATGAAAAATTTTTGTTAGCGCCTGAAAGCATGCTTTATATTTTAATTTCTCTTAATATAATGTTTAGTTATTTAATGAAAATCAGATTTATGTTTAAGAGTTTGTTGTGCTGTGTGCAGTTCTCTTTAAGGAGAATTCTACCTATTCCACTTATAGCTATTCGAAGGCTTGGAGTTGCTAATCCCTAATTACAGTCATAGAACTGAAACTAGATGAACAAAAACCTTTGAGATCTGGCAGGTTAATATTGTGAATTACTATAATCCACTCTTAGGCCTCTTAGTGTGCAAAGTAGTGGCAGGGGTTTTAAACTTTTAACGCGGGAAATACTCGATATGGTTGCATGCTTCTCTTGCAGAGCCATAACTTATGTAGCGTAGCATAAAATTGGAATGGACGACGGAATTAGGCAGGTTCTCACCATGTTTTCATTTCTTTTGGACACTACTTATAGTGGCCATAGAGAGAGTAATCAATAACTGCTTTGTATTGATAGTTTTAGTGACACTGAATCGTTCTCAGTCCAGTCATTGATGCCAAACCCATGTTTTGTTTTTAAAGAAGCTTTTTCTAATATATCACATTCCCCCGGAGATATGTCTTCTTGGTAAACTCTACCATTTTCATTCGGAGAATATCATTGTATTAGTTTCTAAGCCTGACATCGATTTGAGCCTTAAACTTACGAAAATGGTGCCCCGAAAGCATGTATCTGTGCAGGCGATTACTCTCCAGGATAATCACTTAATGGCTGACAAATGACTTAAATAAGGCAGCTGTAGTTGTATGACATACAATTCATCAGAACAAAGAATTCACTGGGGGTTTGGGGAGACGATAAGAACACCCTTAAGTTAGTCCGACAATGTAGGAGCTGCATTTTTGGTCATTTTGTTTATTTGAGAAAATCTCTTTGTAGGGAACCCTATTCCTTCAATATAGAATTGAGGCCAATAAAGCATTAAATTTTATGTTGTTAGCAGGACTTTTCCAAAAGCTAGAAAACTTGGGCAGTTCTAAAAATAAGCAAAAATTATTTAAATTACCAAAATAAATATTTTTTTTTTTAAATTAGCAAATTTTCTTTTTAATTCTAGAACAAAATGGAAACGTCAAACTGCTGTTGGCTTAGAGCTCTTAGCTGAGGCTGGCAACTTTGCTGCCTTTCAACGTCTTTATGGTGGTTCACCCTATATAGGAGCTTGGCCTTATCCAGGAGCTCAACCTGGCCAATGTGGTCCCCCAGCTTCCTCAATTGATTTGTATTATAGACAAGCTGCTGCAGCAGCAGCCATGCAAAAACCTTTACCCTACAGTTTATATGCTGGAGTGCCAAATATGACACATTTAGCTGGTCTACCAGTAGCTGCAGCTGCAACGCCATTTTCCCACTTAACAGCTTCTAGTTCGTTGTCTTCGCTAAGCAACTACTATCAGACAGCCACTGGAACTCAAGCTCAAACAACATCACCTGCAGCTGTCAATTGTACAGGAGTAACACCAGCAGGCATTATAAAACCCATTGCTACCACACCTTCACCCACACCCTTGGCCGAATCGTCACCCCTACACCAACAACGTTCAAATACAAGATCACCCAGTCCCACTTTAAATCCTGGCAGTCCACCAGGACGCTCAGTAGACAGTTCATCACAAGCCCAGTCAGATGATGAGGATCATATACAAGTTTGATTTTAAAAAATCAAAACAAAAAATAAATTATTTATTTTAACAAAATAAAGGAGATTACAAAAATTAAAAATATATAAAATTAAAGAAAATAATAAATAAAAAAAAAATACAAGTTAAATGAAAGTCTCAATATTTTATTATTGTATTTTTTTTGTTAATAAATTTTTTTAATGTTTTCTATCTAAGTTATTTAAAGTTAATAACTTAATTTTCTAATTAATAATTATTTTGATTTTTTGTTTTTTTTTGTATCAGTGCATTAAGAAATTAAGCAAAATAGCAAAAAAGGAAAATTAGAAAACGAATATATTTATGAAATGTTTTTTTTTTTATTTAATATTTATCTAATGATTAATTATAAATTAATTTGTATAAATTATTAATAACTAAATTGAAATTGTAAATTTTCAATATGTAAATTGTTTCAAAATTAACAACAATGAAAGAAATTTTAATGTTTGTTTTGATATCTGTATAAAATAATTGTGTAATTTGTGTATTGTATTCGTATTTAAGTCATAAATGTAATTGAATTATTACTTTTTCCTTAGAATATAAAAAATAAAAAGCTCAAAAGTATTAAATAATATAAAAGAAATAATTAATTTTTATAAGCGTTGTTTATTCAAGCTCATGTCTTAATTTCTAGAAGTGTAATAATTAACGTAGTTCACATTAGTGCAATATTTGACTAACTAAGGCGCCCAGATTAATGCAGTTTAACGTCTTCTTATTTATTTCGAGAGGGGAAATGAATGATATCAGCACTGCCACCACCTGGTGAATAAATGTTTTATTCACTCATTTTATGTAAAAACAAATATTACGAAGAGAAAGGCAACATTAGTACACACGAGGGAATTTTAAGTTGAACATGCTAATATTTCCTATAAAATACCTTATTGGAATTCATGTTTCCTTCCATGTTGGCCGAAATATCAAAATTATTCCCTAATACGATCTCCCTTCATCTGTTAACAGTTTTTTTGTGTTACCTGGTTGAAAGCAGTCGTAGTGTGAGAGTTGTTTTATAATTTGCTGGTAATCGTATATTTTATTCGAAATTTTGTGATTTGCTATATCTAACAACTTTAAAAATGTTTTAACGTCCATCTCATAAAATTTCGGTAGCTCCTCAGCTCAGCTCATTTTATTTTAATTTTTTTTATTTAAAAATTATTTTTTAAAAAACAATTTTTTACCACTTATTTCTCTTTTAAGTTTTATCTCAATACATAAGATTTCGTTAGTAAGAATTATTGCAGATATAATTTTTTTTATATAATTATTTTTCAGCTTTTTGCACATAAAATACACGCTGAACTGATGTTTCTCTAAACGTTTCATTTGTGGTTGCCTCGTCTGTACTGAAAAAATTAGCATGGTTTCTAAACTACGTTCCATTTAATGTTACCTTGTTTGTATCTAGCATACATGGGATTTTTTCATTACAATTTAATTTTCATTAGCATTGTTTGAAATAATGAAAATGAAAAAAATTTAACTACCATATAATGCTAATGATTTTATTTTAATTACAATTGTTTCTAATAATGATAATGAAATTTTACTAAATTCGTTTCATTACTAATTACGGTTGAATCAAAAATAATTGTTTCTATAAAACACAATCTTTTGATTGCAGAAACTTTAAAATACTATGCATAAAATAAATAAGTTAAAATTTACTCCTGTAGATAGATTTATTTTTTTAAATTTTAAGTGAGATAGGTGTAAAACTTGATGTCTGCTATCTAAAGTCACCTAACACCACAACTAGCAGATTTTACAATTTACAGCAAAACAAAAATAGGTTCCCATAGGGTGTCATTTGTCCTGAGAAAGTTAAAACATAAATTTTTCAACAAACTTTACTGATCTAAATGCCATTTCAAAATATTGCTCTTCTGTACTTAAAGGTTTGTATTAAGTGTACAAAGACAAGGAATACATTCATTAATGATAATGATTTTAAACAATTCAATCATTAGTCAGTGGTAATTATTATGTTTTTTTAGCTAATTGCCAATGAAACCTTTTCATTAAAAAGCATTACCATTAGGAAAAATAATGCTAAAAAACTATTAGCATTACTTATCATTCAATGATAATGAAATAATATATTAATTAGTCCAACTAATTAATAGCGAATGACTATTTGATTGTCTCCACTTTTGATTGATAAAACCAAGTTCAGTTGCTTTGTGAATGCCTTGCTGTCGATGTAAAAAGAATGTCTATTTTCATTTAAATCTCAAATAATTTACGAGATTTTCATCCCAAATTTTTCTTTTCCAAATTTTCTTCTTTTTTTTCCAACAATGTTGCAAACCTCGTCATTAATAATATATCACTATCCGACATGCTTACATATGAACGCTACGAAATCAAAAACGATAAGCGTGTGTATTTCTATATCTGCAGTTAGCGACAAACGCAGGAAAAGTTTGACGTGTTTGAGCTCCGAGTAATAAATACTGTTTAATTATGACTTTGTGCGTTTCTAACCTTACTTTTTCATTGCGCCACATTCTGTAACCAACACTCTCCTTCTATTGTCACATGTGCCTGTGTGACCGCTAAAATATTCTTCCGAAGATGTGTTGAGCAAAATTTAAGTTACAAATTCTTAAAGTTTTATAGTCTTGAATTGCAATGCGCAGTATAATTTTTAGCTTAAAGCGGTAATTTGCTGTTTTACGAAATTGAATTACTTATACGGCATTTACACTATGCAATTTTTTATGAAACTAGCATGAATTTTTTGTTTGTTGGTGAAGCAGGAGGAGTAAGCAATACGGTATTGCTTGAGTTTTGAGGGGATGTTACTGTTGCTAATGTTTATTTTTAGATAACGCATAACACTGTAACTTGAATAGAAAATCGAGAAAAATATGTCTCAAAAAATTGCATAGTGTAATTCTGGACTATGTTATGTAGAGATAAAAGCTTGTACTTAAGCCAAATTGTTTACAAAAGGAATACCACTTTCAATTTGAAAAAAATTATTAGATTGCCTTAACTAATTGTCATTTAAATTACGGAGATATTGCTTAAAATATTAATAATGTATTATTTCAAAAATGTTATTGTTTTTAAAATTACTAAGCTCTACTATTAGTCGTTTTGTCTGCTGTATGGGTTCAGGCGGTAAATGCAAAGCCATTGAGATATTGCAGCAGCAGCAACAGCAGTTAGTTAAATGACAAACAATAATATTTAATTGAGCGTAACTACTTTTAATAAAAGGGTTTTTGCAACTGTGCAAATTAAAATTTGTTTCCTAAAAGAAAAAGCACTCATGTTCGTTCCTGTGTTAAGAAGATATTTAGTTGCGACTGTTTTAATGTTATTGCAATTATTAATTTTCAGTTATTGTTTTAGGGCATTGCAGAACATTTGTGGCAATTTGTTTGCCAAAACTCAAGGAAAATGTGCAATCGAAAAAAAAGGCAAAGACAAAAAAAAAACTGTTTACTTAAAAGCCTTAAAACCTTACAAGCTGCTGTTAAAGGAAAATAATTATAAACAAAATATTCCTACACTCAGTTCAACTTAATGGAATGAAATAAATGCCAGTACTCAGTCAAGCGTTCCAAAAAGCAGTGTTTAGTGTTAAACGTATTACGTGTTTTGTTACCAAAATTACTTACAACAACAAAAACAAGAACAACAACTACAGCTACAGTAAACAGCCTTTTTAACAATAAAGAAAGAATTTTTTTTTTTGGTTTTGTTGCGTTTTTTTTTAATGTCCCTGCAGCCAAAGTTTAATTTATTTTTGGTAGAGTGCAGTGGCTGCTCATTACATGCAGTTTAAGTTTAATATTCACAGGAACTATTTTAATTTTTCTTTAATGGTAAGGGTTACCCTCAAAAAACTTTTAGTGGGAATTGTTTCTAAATTTATTTAGTGATGTTTGAAATATAACTCACTTAACAAAAAACAAAAGAAAATTTTTCATGTGGCCAAGTCTTGCCCATTTGTTAATTATTCTCATGTAGTAGATTTGATTAAATTTTGAATATGAATTTAAAATTCTTATACCTCAAGCTTAACAGATTAAATGAAAATTATATTCCTTAATTAGTATACAAAAAATTCTTAAACATTGATTACAAATAAAACAAGTAGGAGTGCTATATTCCTCTATGCCAAATCTTATATACCCTTCACCATCTATGTAAATCTAGTTTAGTGATGTTACTTTAAACAAAAGAGCAAATGTTGGGGTGACAGAGAATTAAAGAATGATAATAAAAAAAAAAAAAATTAAGTTCTATATATATATAGAATTTTACATGTCACAGGCTCTTAATGGGTTAAGAATTTTTTTAAAAAATTTAGTATTTTCTTAAAGGTCTCAAGCTTTAAGATAATACCAATATTGATATTTACAAAAATTTTAAAATTTCAGAGGCCCATAATTTGGAAAACGTGGGCAAGCACCAAGTTTTTCACATACTGCCAGTCCCACGATATCGCAAGCGTTCGTTCGTTTGCACAATTACATTCAAAACAAAAACAAATTCTAAAAAATAGTTTTTGTTTTAAATGTAAATATGCAAACGAACGAACGATTGTGACATCGTGGGACTGGCAGATAATGTTCTTTCTCTTTTATCAATTCTCTATCTCCCCATACATCTGTTTTTTTGGATTGAAGTTACTTCATTGTTCCAATTGATATGGAAAAATTAAAAGCAGTAGCGGTGTTTTGACTGCTGCCTTGAAGCACATAGACCGATCTCACTGAATTTCAATAGCTCCTCTTTCGAATCTATATCTGATCGATTGGCGTATTTAAATTTTCTCTAGTGCCTCTGCAAACTTGATTTCAAAGCTAACACGGACGGACAGACGGACATCGTATAACTACAAAAGGTAAACCCTATTTCTTAAAAAACTGAGATCGAGGCTCGCAGTACAGTTGATGGGGATTGTTACCGCAACCATTACCCCTATCATGAATATATTTTCACTCGAAAATTTTTCCCTTTTCCCCAAATTGCAATCGTGAATAATTCACGTGAACAATTTTTCACTTAAACAAAAATTCCCCTTATCGGGATTGATTTTTTCCCTCGGAATTTTTTCACTTTTGCCATAGATTTTTTCACTTAAATTTCGCTGGGGAACTGCATATATTATGCTAGTTTTTATATGTTTTAATTAGAATATTTACATCAATACCACATTTTTTAATTCAAAATCAGTTACTGCAGTGCAGACTGACATTATGCTCGTCAAGATGCAAAACAAAGAGATCTATCTATTGGTTATAAATTTATGAAAATTTTTTTTAATAAAAATATTTTTTAAATGATCAGATACAAAAATTTATTTTTTTAAAATGGGTCAGTAGCAATATCTTGGATCCATTGATTGAACCTTTTGTGTCTAGGGTAACTTCAACAAAAATTTCACATTTTGTTCACGATAGGTGTGAATAATTATTATCCAAAAATATCGATTGCATTGACCTGGGAGAAAAGTGGTTTCAAAGGGAAGGCGCTACGTGCTATACGGCGAACGCAACTATCGACTTCTAAAAATAAACCTGTTTATTTACCTCCCTGGTCGTACGATTCTACAACTCTTGAATATTTTCTGTAGGACTATGTAAAATCACTTGTTTATACTAATAAAGCAGCAACAGTTGAAGCTTCAAACATTGTTTGTGGACCCCAAAGTTAGACGTTCTAAAATCACTCCGATTAGTAAAGTCGCGATCGCCATTTTCCCCGTATTATTTTCAAAAAATGTAATTTACTGATCCTTCGACTAACAACGCTTTTTTATTGAATTAAACAATTTTTTTTTGTATTATTTATATTTAAATATAATTTTCTATCGGACTTAAGAAAACATCATTCTATTTCTTTATCATTTGCATTTCTTATCCTTCATTATGCAGAATATAAGAACTTATTTTCTTTAACGAAACACTTTAAAGTTTTTTTAAGGAACACCCTTTCTTTATACATTTTTTAATACTCGTGCAATAGTAACAACATAAAATACAACAACAATTTTGATGTTACCTAATACTTGGCCTAATAAATGAACTAATTGCGGTTAAATGCATGTTGCATGCAATTATTGTCATTAAGGGTGGTAGTGGTGGATGCAATTTCTACTTGTAAATGTAAATACCAAACTCATATTCATACATTCCGTTCACTCAACCATTTATTCATTCGCAGTTTAAAAGAACTAAAATAATTGCGAATATTAATTGCCGTTGGTTAAAAACGTATTTTGTTAAAGGTTTTGTTTCTTAATTTGACTACAGCATTTGGAGAGTTTTTCTTTTTTTTAATTTATTTTAATCTGAAACAGCTGAGTGAATTAAAAAAAAAATGAAAAACATGTAAAAATACTTATTTCTACTAATTTTAATTGTACTGCTTCAATACAAATTAGAAAACTTGTGTTAAATGATGGCACTGTTTAGGTTTTAGGTTTCCGTACCCAAAATATTATCGTATTATTTTTGTTCTATCTCAAGAAAAAAAATTTTTTTTTCTAAAGATTAAAGCGTGTTTCGAAAGTAACGAAATGTTTATAAAAATATTGTTATATCATAAACTTTGATACGCAGACTTATCAAATTCGCAAAGTGAGGGCGAAACTATGTCCCCTATAGCAACAAGTACAAAATATAAGACATACAATTAAAGGGTGCCCCAATAGGAACATAAATTTCACATACATGTTCATGTCCTTGAAATGCAATCGGTAGACATTTTACATTTATGTTCGATAAGGCTAAAAAAGGTTAAAACTAAAATTTAAAGGGTATGACTATAGTAATGTGACTTCAACGTACATATATGGCTTTAGCTTTTCATTCGTAGCACGCAGACATTTAGAATTTTCGCAGAATATGTACAAATATATTTGCTATAAAAAGAATGTGAACAATAAATTTAAAAATTAAGGGTGTTTCCATAGAGTCTGTGATATTGACTAATAAGGCGTTATCTTTTAAAATGACGCTTAAAAATTGCACAGGGTATGTAAAATAATGGAAATAAAAATAAAGGAAACGAACTTACACTTGGCGGATTTATTTATTTATTTTTTTTATTATTATTTATTTAATCAAAGAATACATAGGAAAAAGCAAATCATGTATTCTGATGATGGAAAATAAATATTTTAAAGAAATTATGTAACCCCAAATTTTTTTAATGTCAGAAAATTTTGTTATTCATTAATACGTTAATGGGAAAACAATTTTAATACACAAAATAAAAGCCTGTGTAATTTCTATTTCTGAAAAAACTTAAACTGTTACCAAGTACATTTTGCTGTAATATGTATTAATGCCTTAAATAAATAAATATCAATAAAAGAAAACATTTAAATATTTGTTTGAATTCATTCATTCGATAAAATATATATATTAAAAATAAATTGATGAACTAGATAAATTTAACTTCATACCTTTTAAAAAATTTAAATACACATATTGCAAATAATAATAACATCTACCCACTTTAAGGGGACTTGTTATTTAAACTTATAAATTATAACTTCATTCTACTTAAAAACAGGTTATACTCTCCTTAAAGGAAAAAAAAAAATATTGTCTTAAAAAGTTAATTTCTTTTATTGGCAGTATTTATTCGGAGCATGAGAACCCAGCTGTTAAATATTTTTGCTTTTGGTTTTTTTTTACGTCCGTCTTGTCTGTTTCATTGACAAATTATATGTCAAAATTTATTAAACTGACTTTGTCACGACATTAAAGTTAAAATTAACAGAAACATTCTTTAAACAAAATTGCCATCAAAACTCAACAGAAATTATTTAACTGCAAGCAAAACTTTAAGGCACAAGTGCAGCTGCTGTTACTATGCTTTTGCTTAAGGAGATGACAACAAGAAAAATGTTAAAGAAAAAATTTTGATGGGCAGCAAAAGGAAGCCAATAATAAGGAATTAAATGTCTAAAAAAGAATAATTTAAAATTACGTAAAATTAAAATAAAAATTGTAATAATCTTCAACTGATAACAAGTGTTTGTAAAGTTGTACATGATGTCTCGATACAAAAAAAGAAACATCGCTGCGGACAGGATTCGAACCTGTGCGGGTAAAACCCAATGGATTTCAAGTCCATCTCCTTAACCACTCGGACACCACAGCTTGTAAATATAAAAAAATTAAATCACGTTTATTACTAGAAAATACACTGAAGTCAAGGAAAGGCTGACCCATACATATTAATACAATTTGCCCATAGAGTGCCCATTTATGGTCTGAACTCTAAAATTTATAGGAGACTTGTTTTAAGAACTTCAAGTTCAAGCAATTTTAAATATTATTTTAACTTAAACTTACAATTAAAACTTTGCAAGAGCTGAAAGTTAGTAAGAAATTGTACAATGCCTAATAGAAGGATTTCCTTTATTATACCCTTTATCACAAAAAGGGGAAAAAGGGTATCACTACGTTTGACAGTCCATTTGCAGTTTGTACAATATTCCGACCCCATAAAGTATATATATTTTTACTTCTTATGCATAGCGAAGTCGATATGCGTCTGTCCTTCCCTGTTAGTGTTGAAATCAAGTTTCCCGAGGCACTAGATGAGCTAGCGAAAATTAAAATACGCCAATTGATGAGAAAAAGTGTTGTAAGGGGTGCTATAGGAAATCAGCACGATCGGTCCATGTCCGTTGAGGAAGCGGGCATAACACCAGGCCTACCTTTAATATTTTTATATCATTTGGAACGATTAAGTTACTCCAGTCAAAACAATAAATACATGGGGCTATAGCGAATTAAAAAATAATGAAAATCAACTGAAAAAACTGTCGCTCGCCCATATTTTCCGAGTTACGGGCTTTTTAACTTTAAAAATTTTTTTAAATATCAATATGGGTGTCATTTTATAGCTTTCAAAAGATCTTTTAGGAAATAC
This sequence comes from Gymnosoma rotundatum, assembly GCA_916610165.2. Classification (NCBI taxonomy): domain Eukaryota; kingdom Metazoa; phylum Arthropoda; class Insecta; order Diptera; family Tachinidae; genus Gymnosoma; species Gymnosoma rotundatum. The sequence goes on from OU744340.1 coordinate 103,532,682, forward strand.
CAACATTTTTTAAGTATCCTTAACCCATTAAGAGTCGTTGCCATTTTTATGTAAATTCATATATATTTACTATTTTATTTTTTTTTTCTTATCTTTTAATACTCTATCACACCATATTTGTTTTTTTTTTTATTAAGTTACTTCGCTAAAGTAGATGTACATATATGGTGAAGGGTATATAAGATTCGGCAGAACCGAACATAGCATTCATACTTGTTTCTTTTAAACCTGCTTTTCAAAATTTGAATTGAACTAAGTTACCAGAATTAATTTAAAGAAATTTACCTAAGATAAAAGAAGAACAGCTAACCGTTATGTTTAAGATAAAAGTAAAAAAGTAAAACCTTCATCAAGAACTTGGACAACACATATTAAAGCTTGCCAAGCTTAAGCCATGTTATCAGGAACGGTTGGGATAAAATATAGCATGACTAGACTAAATTCCAGCACATTAAAAAAAATGTAAATATTAGTTTATTTTTAAGCTCCGGGTACCGCTTCTGCTTTCGTCATAATCAGACTTCAGTTTACCTTTCCAAAAAAAATAAATAAATTTTTAAGCTCAATTATACGGGTGTCCGCCGAGAAGGTATACTACTTTGTTTGTTATAACTGATGAATGTTTTATATATCACGATATCGCTTCCCAATCACACTTACCGTAACGCCATTTTCATTTTCAAAAAAGTAAAGTCCACTGATTCCTTTTGACCAAATTGCACACCAGACTTTCACTTTTAAAAGATGCAGCGTGGCGTCAAATTGAGGTTGATGTATGGTTTTGAACAATTTAATTCTGCAATTTGAAAATTAAATTCCGATTTGTATCCTTTATAACACTAAATATAACTAAAAGTCTTCGTTAATTGTGCTTGATTCCTCCAATTATGAATATTTCATGAGAATATCCCATCGAAATGGGATCACACTTTAACTGTTAGTATGAAGAAAAAGTTCTGTAAAAATTTTAAAAATAAACCTAAAAAAATTTAGAAGCAAATTAAAAACTTTCTTACAAGTAGGAAAAACTTGGACATAACGTCCATGGACATTATTTCGCACCAGAAAGTGGCATAATGTTCATCAGTGTAGAATCATAACGTCAATGGTATATTTTATGGTATTCTATTTAACAAAGATGTTACGTTTTTAAAACCGAAATATTTTTTAAGCGAAACCGTTGTTGTTTCAAATGCAGACATAATGGCACTTTTATAAGTGACACTATGTCCATACTAAAAACGGCATCATGTCCATGACGTATTTCAAACCAACATAATATCCATTGACATTATTTTCATGGCCAAAGAGGCAGAATTAACAATAAGGTTTTTAAAAAAGTCACAAAAATTTTCATCTAACTGCTAAAACAATCCGCACAATATTTCAAAATTAATAAAATCTCGCTACGGACAGGATTCGAACCTGTGCGGGCGTAGCCCAATGGATTTCAAGTCCATCTCCTTAACCACTCGGACACCGCAGCTATGCCTCCTATTTACTTAAAGCGTTATTTAAACGAAGATTTTAAAACAACAATTAAGCTGCTTTCAGAGTGCTGCTTTCGTTTATAACCTTCACCATATATGTATGTATAACCAAATGTACAAGAAATCGGCATAAATAAAGGCTTTGGTGTTTTACCCGCTGCCTCGAAAACGGTGGTCAAATCTTGCTTATTTTTAATTCAAAATTATGTCTGAATGTTTAGCGTATTAAAATTTTCTCTAGCTCATCATCAGTTCCTTGGCAAAGTGGTTTTCCACACGAGCACAGACAAACATCGCTCAATCGAATTCCCTATGCATAATAACTGAGAATATAAATATACTTTAAGGGGTCGGAAATGGATATTGTAGAAATTACAATCGGAATGATAAATTTAGATATACTCTTTTCCACCTGTGGTGAAGGGTATAAAAATAATATTTATAAAAAATTTAATAAACCAAAAGTGAAGAATATAGCGTTCAATAATTTTTTTTTAACCTCGAAAAATTAGAAGCAAAAAACCTGCGTCGGCCGGGAATCGAACCCGGATCAACTGCTTGGAAGGCAACTATGCTGACCATTACACCACCGACGCACTGAGTTCCATCGTTTGCAAATATCAAACTTGGTCAATTTTCATTTCACGCTGTGAAAAAAAAAATAAATAAAACTGGGTCCTAGACCCTCTCTCAGAATATAATGAACATCATACAAACCAATTTAAAAAATCAAACAAAACCAAAATGTGTTTGTTGTAAGATTATTATTTTTTTAATATTTTAATTATTAACAAGAATTGTTATGGTGTAAAGAAGAATCTGAAGAAAATGTTTCCAAACATTGTTCATGTCATCCATTTCCCTAATATAACAAAATCAAAATTTAAAAATTAGGACCTAAACCAGGATATCTTCAAGAATAGAAATCTTTCAAATTATTAAGAACTTTTATTTTTTTACTATTTAAAATAAATCTTTAAATAACGTCCGTTCAAACCAAATGTATTAACATTTGAAAAAATATTGTAGGCAAAATGTCCATTGGTCCTTGACATGGGTGTTTAAAACATTTATCTCTAAACCTTTAAAAATTGTAAAAAAAAAACTTAACAAAAAGTTTTAATTATCAAAATTTTTGATCGAACGATCATTAGCATTAAAAAATTATTTCGGGCGTATGACTTAGGCGGCTATTTTTAACGAAGAAAGTGCTAGGTGTTTAATTCTATGTTACTTTTTCGAGCATTGCTGGCCGTATGTCATAAATAAGACGAACAATGTTTGCCTTCAAAGTGTCAACTGTTGCCGGTTTATCAGCACAATTCAATGACTTTATGTGGCTCAGCAGGAAGTAATCGACAGACAGTAAATGACAGATCCATTTCTCGAAATCAACATATCACATATCGTATACACGCAGTGGCGTCCTGCAGAAACTACATCTCGTCAGAATCATTTTTATAAGAATTTCACACAAAATATGCGGTCACGATCGATCCAGAGCTTAGTTCCGGCTTCATGTATGAAAAAGTAAAGCACGAAAAAAAAAGTTTTTTGAAAATTAATTTATTTAATGTAAAATTCCCGTTGTTTAATTTAATTTAATAATTTGTAAAGTTTCCGTGCATAGAAATAATTTATCGTAGTGTTTTCTTTTACTGTATAAAAAACCGAAAAAAAGTCAGCCGTATACAGTGGAAAAAAGAAAATAGAATTATTATTGATTATTGTTATCTTTGCTTGAACTTTGATTTTTTGTCTTTACTTTATTGTTTGGACAAAAGTCTCTAGTGTATTTAAAATTTTTCTGTAAAGTTTCCTGAATGGCCATTGAGACGTGCTTTCCCCCTCAATGATCAACATCGGTAATTTAATTATTTAAGCAGGATAATAAATAAAAAACAGCACAATAAAACGATTCTTTTAAAAATTTATTAATTTAGTGTAAAATTCCCGTTGTTTAATTTAGATAAATAATTTTTTAATTTCACTTTTGTTATAAGTTTTATAAGAAAATTAAAAAAATTTTTGTCATTATAAAAAAATCGCCTAAAAATTAATTTTTTGTGTTTATTCGTTATAATTTATTTATTTTAAGAAAAAAAATTTTTTACGGCACTGTTCTCAGTTTTATGATAATTATTCTTCATTAGTTGTAATTCTAACATAACAAGTGTCACTGTGGACTTGAAAGAGCTTTTGTGTAAAAGCGATAGCAGCAATTTTTTATTCTTGTTACAAATGTTTTTACAAATATGTTTGTCATTTGATCTAGAATCGCACCAATAAACTATTATACATTTTTACACTTAAAACAAAACTTAAATAATTTCTATGATGTTAAACTAGATCTCATGTTACATTCAGTTTTTATTATGTTACATACATGTGTATATGTGTGCATACATCCTTAATACTGTATGTTTCATTCTAACCACATTCATCATCTTGCTTTGAATACATTGTATGGGAATTGAATTTAGTAATCATTTATTAAAAAGGTGCAAACAAAGTGCAACATGTTTAGTTTACATCCATACAATGTAAAACGTATAAGAAGCAAGCAGCAAGAAGTAAAAACTGCATTTTGTATTGTGGTTTGTGGAATTCTTTATTAAAAATAGCATGTGCTTAACAGGCACTAATAGCTGGAAGCATCCAATTGTTAATACTTGCCTTAATCTAATTAACGTTTTTTTTATTTTCTTATATTGACTAAGAAGTCAGCATCTATTTAATTATTCAATGAAGCGGAGGATGTAAAGGTTATTTTTGATTTAACTTCAGTGCTAAAAGACGGTCAAAGTTATTGGGTTGGACAAATCTACCGAAAAAATTGAGCAGCTATCAGTCAGCAGGAGAGGATCGGAGTGGATATTTATTGATAAAAACTTTGGAAATATATCCAACACAAAGAAGCTAATAATCACTATGAGAGCGGGCTTAATCCCGAAATCGCAATGGTATGTTATGAGCTTCTCTTTAAATGCAATGATCGCCAAAAAACGCCGCGAAGGCTCATGTTTAAAGAGAACAAAAAACTGACAAAAAAAAAACATTACACACACAAACATACTTGCTTTCAAAAAAAAGGAATTTCTCAAAGAAATAATTACACGTTGAATATTTTAAAGCATTGCAAAATATACATTTGAGCGGTTTATTTTGAAAGTAGCATAAGTCACTTTTTTTTAAGCTCATATATATATATATATATATATATATATATATATATATATATATATATATTTGAAGGATTGTGAAGACTTACTTGCACCTCTTATATCAGAATGCTTATTTTTCCCCAATAAAAGCGTCGATCTACATAAAATCGTAGCAGCTCCTAGCATTTAAATATAAAACGGCTTATTTATTATTTATTTATTTATGTTTTTAACTCTAATTATTGTAAAAACAAGCACTCAACTATTCAACAACGCAATCATAAAATATTTAGTGTTTGTTATAGTAAAACAACATGAGAATTTAATCTTTTAAATTATTATAATTGTAAAGCAATATAACCAATACATTCATATTTACAGCACACTGTAAAAAAGGCGACTTCTGGTGAAGGATCGTCATGTTGTGTGAAGTGTCATGGATGCAATGAGCTACCTCAGCCAAAAGGTTGGAGATTAAATGGTCTCAGCGATATTCACTTAAGTTAAAAAAGTAAAATAATCTTTTCTATTTTATTTGGGCACTATGTCAGTTTTAAAAATAAACATATTGTTTGTTATTTTTTTAATTTGTAGATATTTCGCCACAACGTTAGGTGGCACCAGCAACAATATTTTTATTTTAAAAAATGACCTAATGCTTGAATAAACTAGAAAAGAAAATTAATTATAACAGCCGAAGAAAAATCATATTTAAAAAAGTAAACTAATAGTAAATTTACAATAGCCAAAAGAACAATTTTAAAAAAATCCTCAAAAAACCTCTTACATAACAAAACGCAAAATATAGGCTAAAAAATTCTTCAATCCCCAAACTGAAATTTTATCCCTATTAAAAAAATCCCCGATTTGGGGATAAATTCCCTATATTGAAAGCATCGCAATTGTTATTCAGTGAGCTTACTCTTATATCTAGTGAAGTAATGCGTAAGCAAATTTACAACCGAGAATCTCTGTGAAACAAAGTTGGTTAAACGGAAACCAAAAGCAGAGATTTTGTTTGGTTATGTCTCTATGCACTAATAATTTATTCAAATACTATCCAAAGTGAAAAAATAATTAAAACGTTGTCATAATTAATAGTACGTTATAATTACATTGTGAGAAAAGAGAATTTTTAATTCAATGAAATAGATTTGTATGGCATCGGCAATACAAGGCGACGCCAATTTTAACCGTTTTTCTTTTTTTTAATCGGTATATTTTTTTGTCAATATTGCCATTTATTGATGACTAGCAATATGTATTTGGTATTTGGAAACGTCGTATGGAATTTAGTACAAATAAAAAAAAAAAAATAATATAAATAAAATTGAAAATGTAGAAACTGAAGATTACCAACTTAGTCCAACAAATTTAAAAAATTAGTTGAAGATTAAAAAAAATCCATCAATTTTCCGAGGTTTTCGAAGAGCCATTATTGCGACCACTCTAACTGCCTTTGGTCCACCAAATAGAACGAGTGATGGATGGCAAAAGGTATAGTATATAGTTTCATTCATTTAATTCATTTTTGACAAAATTCTTTAAAAAAAAAATTACAAACAAAGTAGAATATAAAGCTAATGGAGGTGGTATATTTAAGAAGCTGGTACTAAGCGCCTTTGAAGAAACTGTGACAAATCAGCTATAGTTCCAAAAGCAAGTCAACGCTAACAGGTTTACTTAAATCATTTCAAATGGTAAGCCATGTTCCCCCAAGAGGTCTAATTGCATTTGTTGATTGCTGTTATATTCAGCTGGAACTTTCATACCTAAATGAAGAAAGAAAGCAACAGATTTTTCAGATTTTTGTCTAAGAAATATTCTTTGCACAATTTTTTCTTACTTTCTTCATCAGTCAGTATCGGAAGGAAAGTACATTCTTCTAATTTTCACAAAATTGTCTTTTTTTACCTATATACCAATTTTTTTCGTAACCGTGCTACATTCTTTAAAAATGGATAGATGAGTAATAAGACAGGTGGTGAAAGGAGAAAGCCTTTTTATTAATTATTTCACTTCGCCACCGAATATGCTATGAAGAAGTACCGACGAAGAAGGCTGCAAGTCTTAATGTTTATTCTGAAAATAAGCAGAAAAAAACAATTTTATTTTTTAATTGAAATTATTAAACATATAAATCAAATGACTAAATTATTAGATATATGCCTTATTTTTTATTAACGTTATCGATAAACAGACAACGTCGTCATCAAACTGTTAGGAAATGGTACCAAATGAGTAATGATGTTGTGTAAAGTGTAAGTGTTGTATAAAGTGTTCCCTAAAAATTGTCGACGATATTGCCCACGCTAAACAGAATAAAAGTGAATATTTGTGGTGCACAAGACGTTTTTGTTTTTATTAAAACTCCAGTAATAACGTTAAGAATTACTACGCCAAAATATTTAATTATTTACAAAAAGAAGAATACATTTATAATAATTTTTTATTGAATGTATATTTGTACTAGAATGATCTGTAATAAAGGTGAAAATATTTTTAAAATATTCCACCCAAACTGTTTTATAAACAGTACCATCTTACTTTAAAAAAAAACTTAGTTTTTAAAATGTAACCTTCAAACTAAATATAAAAACAAAATAATAAATATATTTGTTTCCTTCATTAAAACGTATTAAAACAAAAACTCCCAAAGAGTGTTTCCGACACAAAAAAAAAATCGTATTTACACTTGACTCAAAATTAATGTCAGATAATTGAACACGTAGGCAATTGCTACTGAATTTACGCGCAAAGTAATCAAAAACTTTTAAATTTGAAACCAATACAGCAAATGTATAATGTAATCGAATTTGCAGTAGACACACAAAATGCAAATAATTTTTATTTATTTATTTATTTTTTGTATTTGTAGCTTCATAATTTAACAGCTACAAGAGTTCATTTGCATTTAACGAAATCAAAACAGACGAAAAAGGGAAACCCAAATCTGGATTAGTAAATTAAGAATAAAGAATGATGTGAACTCAAGTTGCCTCATGTTTGAGAGACTTGGTGTGGGCTCAACTGTTACCACTTTGTAATATTTTTTTTAAACGCACGATGCCATTGTAAACACGTGCGCACTGCAATGGTTATTCTTTTTATGTGGTTTTTAAGGAAGACAAATTATCTGGAAGAAGTTTAGCTACATAATTTGAAATAAAAAGCAAACAAAAATATTTATAGAAAACATGACAAAGAAATAATATTTTAAAAATATAATAATTTTAGATTAACAGTGGGTGAGTAAAATGGTTAACTCGTTTTCTACAAAAATTATTATTTTTTTTGAGTCTTGCATCTTAAAAAGAAATTTTCGTTTGTCTGGTAAAATAAACTGTGAAATGAAAAAATTTAAATTTTTCTGGACGAATATCGGTACACGAAAAACAGTGGATACTTAAAGAGATGGCACGTAGTTCATCTATTATCTCATACGTATATCCTGGTCATTAAATTAAACCATTTTACGTTTGGTAGTTAAAGAACCCTTCTCACGTAGCACATATGCATATTTTGCGAATCTAGCGAAACATTAGGCCAAAAATTAATTTTGAGAAATGTAAAAATTTAAGTACGCGGCTGGATAGATAACAAAATTCTGCATCGTATAGTGAATTTTCAAGGCTTTTGCTTGTGGTTTGTCGTTTTAGGTCACCGTTTAAATCAGGAAAGTTCGATAAATCACATACGTTTTTATAGACTTTACACAAAATTGAGAGGGTGAATATAACCGAGTTGATAATACTTAATTAATCTCTTTATAGAGAGCCAGGTAGGGAAACTTCTTGTGAGTGAAGGGCCAATCTATAGAGATGATTAGTTTTATAATTGCTCGTTAGGAACAATTATAAATGGGTAATTTGAAAATAAAAGATTATGGGAGTTTGATTCTTTTATTTATTTTTTGCGACACTGTATGCTCACTTGGGTTTTAGCAGACCTTTATACTCGTATGTAAATGATGAGTTTAGTAATTTTCAATTTATTAATTACAATTTATTTATTAAAAAATATTCTTTTTATTTCACAAAGTTAGGGTAAGTATTTAAATTCTAAATTTAATATAAGATTTTAAACTTGACTTCATGAGGTTAAAAAGTAAGTAAAAATGTATTGTTTAGGATTATGACCTAACTTCACGAGTGTTGAAAGATTAGTAATTTTAATAATAATTCTAAATTCTTATTTAAGCTTAAATATATAAATATCCCTTTTTCGGGTTTACTACCAGATTAATAAGTTGAATTTAAAGCTTTAAAGAAGTGTTGGGAAACGGTAAGCTGACATTCAATTATTGTGTTCAAAGCTAGTTTGGACAAGAGGCTAAACGAATAAAGATTTTGTATTGGCTTTTTTTCAGTGAAAGGCTAGATTAGTAGCCACTTATATTAGTTTTTAGAAAAATTTTGTTTTAATTTTTATGATAAAAAAATTTCGTTCGAAATTAAAAACAATTTTTTTGTAAAATTTTAAAAAAAAAGTGAAAAGGTTTTTCAAAATGATATCCATCGCGATCCTAAAAATGTTATATATCTCTACTTTTATGCTGTAGAAAAAAAATTTGCGAGTTTTTTATTATTTATTTATTGGTATAACACCTACTCCAAGAAAAAGGCTATTACCTTTCTTTCATGCTTCCACCTGTACTTAACGCTGAAGAGGATTCAGATTCGTAAGAGGTTTTTGATGAATCAGACGAAGAAGGATCATGGCACTCATCATCATCTTAGTGCAAAGAAAAAGTTGATTTGAATAAATTATTTGTTATAATTTTAAATAAAATTTACCATTACAATCATAAATAAGTCATTGCTTTGAATAAATTATGTTCAGGTAAATAAAATACTTTAAATTAACAAATTACAAAATATAATATAATATTAATACTATTCTTGGTAAGGCATTGGAAAACTAAATGATGAATATTTGAGGGATACCTCTCCCTAACCATATAAATTGATTTCTATGGTTTTGAGGCGTATGTTATCCATTTCATTTAATGATTACATTTTATTTTCAAATAATATTTTATTTCACCGCCCACAAAAAGAGGCGGGGGCTAAAATAGCATTTGACCTTAAAAGTAGTAATTGATAAACAAAATACTTGAAAATTAAAAAAACTTGCATTTTTCAGAGGTAGGGTTCGTTTTTCTAAAAGGAACTTTTTTTCCGTGGTCCGATTTTTCTTGTTTTCTAGCTTTATTAGCCTACAACTATAATAGATTTTCCTGCCAAGTTTCATTAATCTATGTGCACCCAGTAATCGATGGGGTGGTGTTGAATTTTTTTTTATCAGGCATGGGAAACCTTTACATCATAAAATAAAGACTGCGAAAAATCCAATTAAATTATTTTAACTTTTAAAGAAGAATATTAATGTATCTTTAAACTTGTTAGAAAATCTTAAAAATTGATAGGAGTAAAAATCGATTTGAACCAATAAAGTAATGTAAAAAGTAATGTCGGGCTAGATTGGCAAAATATCCCAATGTGCGTAGTCTAGGCGAAAAAGAGAAAAAGTAATTACACAACTTTTTTAATTACACAACTTTTACACAACGTATAACAGGCTCTGAAAAAACTCAAGCAAGTTCTTTTTTCGGGACCCTGCCCGTCTCAGGGAGGTGTGATTACCAGCTCAATTAGAGACTGCAGGTCGCATAACATCATATAAATTAACATGGACACATAAATTTCTCTATAATTGAAATTTCTTCATAATATTGTTTTTTCCCTTTCCCCACTGTTACTATGAAGAAAATTGTAATAAAAAGAAAAGAAATACGGATTCTTAGACATTTTTAATTTTTTTTTCATATCTTGACTCACAAACTGATTGATTTAAATTTTGATTGAATTGTTAAAAAAAACAAAAACGAAATACATCTTCGATTTACATTTGTATGCAGTGTAGTTTTGTAAAATCATCATTGATAATTGTAAAATGCATTGCAATTTATTCGGTAGAAATAAAACGCTCAAACACATAAAAAAGAAACGCCCCAATTGAATTTATGATCAATCGTATGACCAAAATATTCACAAACACAAAAAAATGCATCCATTTATTGGGCGCCGGTTCTGTTATTATAACAATTTAACATCCATTCAATATTTAATGATCGGTAAGATGTAGCGAGTAAAAATATTGTTGGCAAAACAAAATTCATTTAAGAGCGGAATTTATGTTCTTTTTTGTGGTTACAGTTGCATCAACGTGTTGGGGTCGAGTTGCAAATATAATAAACTTGATTGATTTCTAAACTAAGAGACAACGAAAAGTATTCAAGATTGACTTGAGGATAATTGAAGCAAGTCAAATAAAAAACATAATGCAAATTGTAAAAAATGCATATAAAAACGGTAGTCATTTGCCGCCGACAATTTGTAAAGCTAAACGTTTTGATTGCCATAATATTATAAAGTGAAAAGGGTGGCCATGAGTTCAGGAAAAAAATTAAAAGAAAATTAACATTCAAAAAATAAAATGCCTTCAACTAAATAATATACATTTTTATCTCTGATAGCTAATCTTTTTAAATAATATTTTTTCTGTGGAAAAAAATTAACATTTGCAACTAAAAGATGAGTTAAAATGTTCTCTAATGTGTCTTCTTTCTGATCATCTTCATGATAAGATGACATACAGAGATAAAGCTTACGTGTAATGGCAAGTCTAAAATATTTTTTTCTTACATCAATTTTAAAAAAGTTCTTAATTTATATTTTTTACAGCATTGTGTTACTTGACTTGAACTTTAACTATTCAAAGTTTTTTTTTTAGCAAAAACTTGTATATAAAACGCGCACGTAATCATACCATACTACGCTGGCTCCGGTAGAAACTCGTGCTCGCTATCTCATCTCTTATGTTCCACTTAGGCTCTGTTAACCAATTTAGCCACGACTGTCACATATTGTTGTCCTCTAAATAATTGTTTTGCTCTTCTGATCCAATTTCTTGTCTATAGAGGCGGTTCTGCTGTTCTCTAATTATAGGTTCCTTAAAATTCAACTGCGCCTATAGTTTACAGGCGCGGTTTTACATAAAAATTGTCTTGCCTTTTCTAATACAGGCTTATAGAGATTAGAATTTTTGTTTTCTATTTAATATTATTATTTTTCTTTTATTACTTTGTGGCGCTGATGGGATTTGAACTTATGGCCCAATGATCTTCTGCTTGTGATAAACAGGAATATACTTCAAACAACGCAATCAACGCGGTTTCTAATATCAACTAGATAACTTTTGCTTTCATTCCATTACTTACACCTCTCATTTTTAGTGGTAAAATTAAAAACTTAAGTAGCTCTGTGTATGATAACACGGATAACTTAAACATTAGCTTTTTAGTTATTTCTGATATGTAAAGGGTTACTAAATCTTATTGTTATAAAATGTTTATAAAATAAAAATAATCAGATGCAAATCTATAAATCTACAAACTCGGTTAAAATATTGACAAAAAATCGTACATTAATATCAAAATGCAAAATTGAAGAAATAAACTTTATAAATAAATCATAAGCCCACTATAAAGAAATTTTGCCTAAGAATAAAAATTACCAAAAAATATTTAAAACTTAAATTTCACAAAAGTTCAAAATATCATAAAAAAAAAAATATTTATAAAAAAATAAACTTTTCCAAAAATAAGAAATTATAAAATAAAATCTACTCAAATCTGAGAACTGCAACAAAAATTCTAATATCGACAAATATAACTAAGAACAGATAGCTAACCAGGCTGGTGTAGTCATGGTATTAAGCGCGTTGACTACAAATCTGGTTGCTCAGGGTTCAACCCCTGTGGCAATAAAAAACTATAAATGTTTTTTTCTGTTCAGTGGTATAAATAGATATTCAGAATTCAAGCTACAGCACGCAGCCTCCTTCGTCGGTAGTTCTCTTCACAGCATATTCGCCGGTGAAATAACTAATAAAATGGCCATACATTCTCCTTTCACCACCTTGTGTTATCACTTATCTATCCCTTTTCAAAAGAATGTAGCACGGTTACAAAAATAACTAAATAGGTATTATTGCCTGAAGTCCTGAAGTGCCTTCTCTTAAAAAAAAGCGTAAAATAGTAATATTCACTAAAAATAAAAAAATTTTTTTTATTCAATTCAACAATACAAAAAAATCTAAACTTAACAATAAATAGTAACATTTTCAAAAAAGCTGTCGCAATTTTTTAAGTTTTCAAAAGTTACTAATAGCGCAATTGCATTATCAATCACTTAAATCTAATTTAAACTAAATTTGAACGCGGTGTAAATGAAGTATAAGGATCAACATCAGAAAATAAACAGTCCAATTGATTACTGTGTGAAAAACCATATCCATATCGATCTTTCTCCACAGCTTACATATGTAGCTCATCAGTGGTTTTATTCAATTACAAAAATTAATATTTATGTTTTTAAAAAGCCTTACTATTCTAATAAGAAAGTAATAAATTATACAATGGCATAAAAAAGGGCTCAAGTAGTAGAGAGTAACATGAATATTAATAATAACGCGTGCATAATTTTGATCAGTTTATTATTTCAGTTAAACCAATAATTTAGGGGAAAAAAAATTAATTAACACCTTAACTTGAATACAAAATTTATTTTATTTTTTTATCTACAAATCTTTAAAAGTAATATTTGGTGAAGAAATGTATTTTGTTTTAACAAGCATTAATACTAAACAAACCCTTTAATTATTTCATTAATTGAAGTAGTTTTGCGCGTGCCTTTTAATTTAAAGTACAAAGTTTAACTGTATATTTAAAAATTACTTTAAAACAGGACAATTTAAATATGAAATATTAAGTTTAAATTACAGCGTTCAACTATCGATCAAAAAAATAAAAATAAAAAACAACAGCAATACTCCATTAAACACTTTGTAGGATCATGTGTTCATCATTATTATGATTATTTTAATAACAGCGTAAGCGTTACCAACTTAAGGTCAAGAGAATGTAAAAAATATGTAAAATAATTTGTTCTTTAAATTTTTTGAAAGCAGGGTAAATATTCATTTCAAGTTTTAGAATTATTAATTTTAGAATTCGTTGACTTAGAAAAGGTAAATAAAATTCTTTAACAAATTTTTAGCACAGTTTTATTGTTATCGCTACAATGTCGGTCTGTGCGTTAGTTGCAGGCCCCTATCAGAAGTTGTATATGCAATTTAAAAATGAAAAGTCGTTCCCATAGACTGATTGACTGATTGCTTAATTATCTGATACGGCTGTAAAGCCATTTAACCGTTGTAGATTCACTAATAACAACAAAAAGGTAAAACTTAAAAATTATGCAGTGAAACATAATCTGAGCAAAATATCAATGTATTTTATTGAGTGCCAGCTATTCCCGAAGCGCTTCGCTACCCCAATGGGAATAATCTTATTATGATCACACATTTCAATACCGCAAGCTTTTATCTGATTGAGCACAGTAATACTTATATGAAATTTAAGGACCCTTCTGCTCGCAGTTCCCTAGATAAACGACAAAAATTTTTTACTTTATATGGAAGGTACGTACGACTTCCATTGTTTTAATCCATTCAGTATTTCGCTAGACTATGAAAAGTTTTTACGAAAGTTTTTTGTACTAAAATTCAGGACTCTACGTGTTATAATTCTTTAGATATTTGTTTTAATTAATTAATTTAATATTTCCGCAATTTCCATATATATTTTATCATTAAAATTTTTGATTTTATTGTTTTATTTTTACAAATTTATTGGTGAATTTTCTTATAAAGATTTTGTCGATAACATTTCGTTATAGATCTTTTTTAATTAATGAAAGAATAGTTATGCTGGTGAGATATTGTTGTTGATAATTCTTGTTTCATTAAAATAAACCACCAGAATGTTATTTTGATTAAATTTAAAAAAAAAATTTGTGCTGTTTTTATCCCGATAGAACATATATTATAAAAGTATTTTGCGATATTTTATTCTTCATCATCTTTTAACTGTATAAAAGAGCTGAAAAAAAGTCAGTTGTATACAGTGTTTAGAGAAAATTAAAATCATTGTTGATTATTGATTTTTTTTTTATACTTTAATTTGCGTCTTTACTTTGTAGATTAGACAAAAATCTTTAGTTTATTTAAAATGCTTGTAAGAAGTTTTCTGAAGAGCTAAGTAAGAGGTAACGAAATGGCCATCGAGACGTGCTTGCACCCTCAATAATCCATATCGGTAATTTAGTAATCCAAGCGGGATAAAAATTAGCACGATATTTTTTTTAAAACTAATTAATATAATTCTTGTTTCTTTTTTTTGTGAAAAGTTTAAAATGCCATATTTCTAAATTATAGCATCGATACGTAATCTTTTAAGGGGTATTTATTTCAGTCTACTACCTATTCGCTGAGTGCTAAAAAAACTTCCCAGATTTCCATAACTGTCAATTTAATACAAGCTAATCATATCTTCTATATACAACTTTTTTGACTAACTGAGAATTATTGAAATTCAATATCAACAAACAATCAAGACGGATTTTTGGCATATTCTTACAATGTACTTAGCACAGTTTTAGTATATGCACGATTATCGTATTAGAATATTAATTAGTAGAATTGGCGAGCTTTAAAGTTTGACGAAAGTAATTTTTTTTTAATTTTTTGGCGAAAATTTCTTAGACGTTCAACTGCCCTTTCTTGTGGTGAATTCTCTAATATAAAACCTTTGCAGTTAAAAAAAAATATTTTGTGTTAAAAATATTAATTGCCGCTTAAATTATGCTTTAAAATATATCTTTTTAGATAAAAAATTATCAAACCACTAAAAGATTACATTCCTTTATTCTTTATCTTTACCTAATTATGGATATGAAATATTTAATTCATAACTTTTTTTTAGTTATTTTATTTTTATTTTTTTCAATGTAAGTATTTTATTTTTTACCTTATTTTTCTTTCCTTTATCGTACGTTTTGCTTTGACTTGATAGCGTCAATGAAGTCCATTTAACATCAACCCCCTTCCTTTGCATTAACTTTCGAACTGAAGTTAGCAGCTAAAATTAAAAACTGATGATACAAAGAGAAATGAAAAAATGTAACTTGTCGCCTAATTTGAAGTGACAGGACCACCTTGAAGTTATGTTGTTGTAATTTGATATTATCGTTTGGGGTTTCCAGAGGAAAAAAAATATTTATTCATAAAATGTGCATAATAAAAAATAATAAAAATAAGAATACACTAAAACAGTACTTAAATGACTCGTTTTTTATTAAATAAAGCGTTTACTTTATTATTGCTGCTCATGTCTGTAGACTTTAAAATATTTATTTCACATTTTTTGTTTTTAAGTTTTTATTTTTTACAAATTATGTTTAATGTAAAATGAAAAGAAGCTTTATATTGTTTTTATCTTTAGACTTTAAATAATGTGGGAAAAAGTGTGGCAACAATAAAAGTCGTGGTCAATAATTAAAAATTTGTAATTAAAATCTCCTGGTGCTTAAGTGGCTATTTGCTACATAATTTAAGTAGCTGAATATGCAAGTTTAATTCTTCTTTATTTGATAAAAAAAAAGTGGAATTCAATATCTTGAAGTAGAAGAAAACTCAATGTAATCCAGTGTAAATGGATTACAAACGTTGGTTTGAGTTTTAGCACTATTTTTGAGGTTTTCATTGTTTAAACAGCAAAGTTTGTGTTGGCTACTGAAAGCTTAATGTGTCAGTAACCTAAATTGACTACACTAATCTAAACAAAATAGTTCTCCACACTTTAGTTCAAGAACAGATATTGATAGATGGAGGTATCAGCTAAAAAAGACAAAGAATAAATGCGGATCATTTTGATTGTAATTATGGGAATGGTATAAAAGAACTGTATGTAAGCGAATAACAACTGTCAGACTAAGGTAGAGTTAACCTGTTTATTTAAGTAATCGAAGAACCGCTGATTGAAAATAGCTGACAGTTTGCTATGCCTCTGACCGTACCACTGTACAGTGTCAGACAATACCTTACTTACTTACTGTACCTTAAAATCGTATTGCTACAACACGGTAATTTTTGGAACCAAGTTTTCTCATGAGTTGTCGCACATCTGGAGAAAAATAGATATTTCCTTGATGATATTGCTCCCCTTATTATATAATTTATATGCGTAATTCAGTTTATAAAAATTATTCTTAGGAGTTGCGAAAAGAATCATGTAAAAAGTTGTACTCTTATTCTATTAAATTTTACTCTCAAATGCCTCAAATTAATTGATTTTTTCAAAAAAATCATATTATGTATATCTAGTTGCAAAAAGTGGTGGTATGTCATAGTGTCCAAGGATATAATGTAAATGAACTTTATTTCGCACTCGAAAATGACACTGTGCCGTTTTTAAATACTTATTATTATGTCCTTGGACGTCATAAGATGCTACCGCAAAAAGCATTACACAGGATAACAGATAATAACAACAATTAATATAAATTCATGTTAAAGCAGGATTAAAGCAATACGGAACAGACCTTTTAACAAAAAATGTTCCAAATCAATACTAATATTGAAAATACACTGAATGTTAAAGAGAAAATAATCAAATCAACTCTATACAAGATTTATAAAATTTTACATA
Source organism: Gymnosoma rotundatum (assembly GCA_916610165.2). Lineage (NCBI taxonomy): Eukaryota > Metazoa > Arthropoda > Insecta > Diptera > Tachinidae > Gymnosoma > Gymnosoma rotundatum. Next base: position 103,549,949 of record OU744340.1, read on the forward strand.
AGTTACCAGACATTTTTTTTTTTTAAATTTTGCTTTATTAAATCAGTTAATTTGAATAGTTTAATAGTTAAGAAGAGAAATTATGTTAAATTAACAAAATATGATTTTAAACAGCAGTCATATCTTAACAATTAAAGAATAAAAAGAAAATGCTATGTTCGGCTACGCCGAATCTTATATACCCTTCACCTAGACAAAATCAAAAAAGCAAATATTGGCGTGACAGACAATTAAAGAATAAAAAGAAAACTTGGTACTGCATATATAAAATTTTACATAAAAATGACATCGGCTCTTAATGTGTTAAGCATTTAAAAAACAAATTAGTATTTCCTTTAAGATCTCTTCAAAAGCTTTTAAATAATACTCATATTAATATTTTAAAAAATTGGAAAATTTCAGAGCTCCGTAACTCAGAAAATATGAACGAGTGCCAATTTTTTCACTTGATGTTTTTTTTTTCTTATTTTTAATTCTCTATCGCCGCATTGATTTATTTTTTTGGTTGAAGTTACTTTATTGTTCCAAATGACATGAAAAATTACGAGGTGGGCGTGGTGTTTTTCCTGCTGCTTTGAAGGGCATGGACCGATCATGCTAATTTCCAATAGCACCTCTTTCGACAATTTTTTTTAAATCAAGTTTTGCTCGAAAATTCAGAGGCCCATAACTAGGAAAATACAGGCGAGCGCAGATTTATTTTTTTCTTGCTATTTTATTTTCTTATTAATTAATTCTCTATCGCCCCATATATTCCTTTTTTTCTTTGTTTTTGGATTAGAGTTACTTCACTAAACTAGATTTGTTCCAATTACTACGAAAAATTTAGAGGCAAGGGTGATGTTTTGCTGCTGTCTCAAAGGACAGGATCTTCCTGATTATCAACAGCAAAATTTTCGAAATTATACCTGATGGATTGGCGTATTTAAATTTTCTCTAACTCATCTAGTGGACAGACGGATATCGCTCAATCGACTTTGCTATGCACCAGAACTCAGAATATATATAGATTTTATGGGGTCAGAAATGGATATCTAGAAATTACAAACGGAATGAAAAACTTAGATATGTCCTTTTTCCACTTTTTGTGGTGAAGGGTATAAAAATTAATGAAATAAAGTTAGGAATCAAGCACGATTAACGTAAATAAATTTAAGTACCTATACTTTAATCATATTAAAAGTCTTTTCAATAACGTATAGATAATGGTTATACTTAAGAAATTTTTAATTGATACTTATTTTCTAAAATTATATATATTTTTAAAAAACCAAAATTTGATAAAGTAATTTTTTTCTTTTATTTTCGAAACACGAAATGAAAGCAATTTGTACTTTAAGCGAGTTGTCACAGCCAATACATTATGGAGATAAATGCTCATAATAATTATTTTAATTATAAAACAACATTTTTTGAAATAATTAATATGTTAAATAATTGAATCATGATAAATTTATCATAAAGGACAAATTATTTATTTTAAAATATATATAAATAACATCAACAAATTGATGTTGAAAATTGCTATCAAAGATTCAACTGAAAGAATTACTAAATAAATAAACAAAAAAAAAATACCTGTAAAAGCTTAGTTAAATATATTGTTGCAATTAAAAGCGATTAATGTAAACTATAAACGAATACAAATGATACGAGGGTAAGCAAGAAATAAAAAGAAAAATGTAATATTCCGAAATATTGTAATTTGATCAAACAGCTGTTAATAATGAAAATAAAACTAAAACGGAAATAAAAATACCTTTGAATTAGTTTTATTTTTAATGCTAAAAATCTTTTGTCATCAACTTTATTTTACGGTTTAATAGAAATTAAAACCCCACAATTCCCCCCATAATCTAAAAAAAATCCTAAATGGGGCTGTTTGGTTTTCTTTTTTTTTCTTTATTTACTTTTTGAGATTTTGATATAAAAGAACTAAGCTTGAATTAAAAATGTTTAGAATTAGAGAAAAAGTTACAATTTCTCAACGGCTTAAATTTTTCATACAACCGAGGTGTCCTTATTTAAAGCATAGCGGTGCTAACGCCTTATGCAATGTAAGGTCTATACTAAAAAAAATAATTCGATTGTATCTCTGTTATAGTAGTGCAATTATTTTAATACAATCGGGCGAGCCGTCTAGAGGCTACTATATTATTTCCATTTTTTTACAATATTCCCCATAGTGTGTCAGTGAGTTTGCTTAACTAAAGATCATGAGTTCAAGTCGCAACAAAAACCTATAATATTAAAAAAAACTGCTAAAGAAGATTCTAAATTATTAACATTTTTTACCACATCCCCTACAGTGTGTCGGTGTGTTTGCTTTGTTTGAAGATCATGAGTTCAAGTCCTAACGAAAACCTATAATATAAGAAAAAAAAAAATTAGCTGGTGGCTAACTCTATGAATGAGTTGCTTAAAAGCAAATAAAAATAAAAAATGCAGTTCCATCCTCCCGGAGTCTCGAGTAGATAAGTTGATACAACCAACGGATTATATACTCATATTGAGTAAGGATCTCGACAGAGTATTGTGGTTTGAATGACTGCTCGAACCAAAAGCAAATGTTTGCTAAACAAGACATCGAGTTCTTTGAGGCGTATGTATTTTAAGGTGCCAATTGAACAGTGAAAAACCATACAAATTTCATTTAAAATTATTAAACCGATTAAATGAAGAAACTAAGAAGAAGACAAGAAACTAAGAAGAAGACAAAAGTTTGTATCAAAAGTACATGCTGCTGTAGTCTAGGTGGTAAGCACGTTGACTACAAATCTGGCTGACCTGGGTTCAACCCTTGCGGCAGTCAAAAAATAAAAAATGTTTTTTTTCTGTTTAATGGTATAAATACATAAGCAGAATTAACATAAAAACATGCAGCCTCCTTCGTCGGTACTTCTTCATAGCATATTCGCCGGCGAAGGAAAATAATTAATAAAATGGCTATATCTATCTCATCTATTTCCTTTCACCACCTGTCTTCTCTCTCATCTATCCCTTTCCTAAAGAATGTGTAGCACGGTTAAAAAAAACTAAGAAGGCATTAATGCCTGAAGTGCTACTTCTCTTTAAAAAAAAAAAAAAAAAAAAAAAAAACAAAAGTACATGCATTTGGTTTCGAATTCCTTCCGCGTCTATCGTGTTTTCTACAATTGTTGTTTTAAAATTTTTCTTCACAGAAAGCATTAAATTCCCACTCAAAAGAGTTTTCAGGAAGGACTTGTCGGGGAGGGTCAATAGAATGACTAGAATATATAAAAATCTCTTGTCACGTTGTTTGTTTAACACTACTAGAAATTCAGACATCAGGAGAATCATTTAACGGTATTAAAATTACGCTTTAGTATTATTTTATAAAAGCTTATTTACATCCTCTTGCACCAACCTTCCGATAATTTTTAACAACAGAATAAAAAATTAATATTATTAATGTGTACAGAAAATTCGTGTCTACAATTTATTTATTATCTGCTATAATTGTCTTTTTTTATACAAAATAAAAAAGGTAAAAAAATACAAACAAACAAATAGTAATAATTAATCTATTAAAATAAACATATATTTTATAAATAATCGCTAACGTTAGTAGCTTTTTATTTAATTTAACAAAAAATTGTATTAATTAATTGATATGTAATGAACAATTGTGAGTGTCAACGGAAATTGATTGTTAATTAAAAGCAATTAAATTTAAATAAATAAAAAAATGAACAAAAATATATTTAAACCTTTAATAAGTTATTAAAATAATGGGTGTGGGTTTAAGCTTAAATGGGGCTTAAGAGTTTTTATGTCATTGATTTATTGGGATAGACACAATCTTATGTTTTTAGTTGCACAAAAAATGTACGAAATATAAAATGTAAACGTTGATTTTGCTTCTTCTATAAATCACAACAATTTTCAATTCATCATTATGAAATTTATATTTTCCACTTTATGTATATACGAACACTCATCCAGCTTATTCTATCATGTGACATAAACATATGTAAAATGTGTTTGTGTAAATTTACATGTTATAATTAAAGCCTGTAGATATCCTGTCCCTCCCCCCTATCGACTGTTGATACTTTCTACTTGTTTTGTGATTTAAATGAAAATAGGCCTGTATTTACAGTAGATGTTTGTTGCTGGTGTTACACTTGTAATAAATGACTGATGATGAATAATAATTTGCATAAAACTCAATATGATTTATTAAAGCAAACTTACTCCTGATACATGAATGTTGTAATATCAAGCATAGCTCTCACCAACAAAATAAAAAAAAAATTAAAAGGGTGCTTTCTACGACTGATAAGACTTTTTATGGTACAAAAAAATTAAACAAAAAACTTACTTTAAAAATCCAAACATGGCGCTAACGTGTGAAAATGATTTCAGGTATACGACTACAGCGACTGTTTTTGACGGAGAGCAGTCTGTAGATCCTATTTTCGGCTATTTCTTTGACCACTTCTAGCTATAAAACAAACACTGTTGGCTTCCAAGGCGTCAATTGTTGCGAGAGGTATTAAATTGAACGACCTTGGAGCCACATTGACAGGCCCATTTGTCGAAATCATCATGTCGCCAAATAAGTCTATAGTTATAGTAGCGCCATATTGTTTACACAACATCTCGCCCAGATCAATGTCATCCATGTTAAAAAAAAAATAAATACATAAAAATTAGTCATGGTGTGGTAACGATTTTCACCGACTATGACGTGTGCTCCCTCTTTATTTTTGAAGAAATGATGCCACCAGCGCTTATACCCCAACAAATATTTTATTTAAATTAAATCTGGTAGGGAGGTTTAAGCCATAGTTTATTCATGATGACATTTGGCTTGGAAGTTTACCTTTTCAGAAGATCCATCGGGTTAAAAAAAATACCCATATTATTTATGAATGTGTAGATATAGTTGCTGCTAAAATATACCCGTATTATAATAAGATTAAACTAAATTACACTAATTTTTATCTCAATTTGAAAATAATTTAAAAACTACTTAAAAATTTTAGTCTTCTTTTTTTTAATTTCAAATATTTTAGGTTCCGAGGGGGATTTACATACTTATACGAGGGCTGCTCTATATATTTCTGGCCAGCATGATTTATACACTTTTGCATGCGCTCAAACCAGCTGTCGAAGCACTTTTTCCACTCCGATTGAGACACCTCTAAAACATGGTTGTTGAACACTTCAACAGCTTCTTCTGGCGACGAAAATCGTTGACCACGCATTTTTTTCTTGATGTGCGGAAACAAGAAGAAGTCATTAGGTGCCAAGTCAGGGCTGTACGGCGGATGACCCATTAATTCGAAGTTTTGGCGGGTCAAAAACGCTCTGGTTTGAGCCGATGTGTGAGAGCTCGCATTGTCATGGTGAATAATGATTCGTCTTCTCTTGTTGGTTTTTCGAATTTCTCCGATGACTTCAGGCAAACAAATTGTAGTGTACCACTCAGAAGTGACCGTCCTACGTTGCTCAAGCGGAACAGTCGCCGCATGACCAGTTTTGTTGAAGAAACAGGCGACCATTTGCTTCGAAGTGCTTCTTCCACGAACAACTTTCGTTGGATTTTGCTTGTCTTTGAAGACCCACACGGTCGATTGTTGTTTCGTTTCGGGCTCATACGCATAGATCCATGATTCCTCACCTGTGACGATCTTATAAACGTCTTTTGAAGCACCGCAATCGTATTTTTGCAACATTTCTTTGCGACTTTCAAATTGTGCGGGATCCAACGAGAACAAACCTTTTTTACGGCCAGGTGTTCATGCAGTATCGAATGTATGCTGGTGGAAGAAATGTCCAAGGATGTCTCTATCTCTCGGTATGTCGCATGTCGATCTTGGATTATGAGTTCACGCACGGCATCAATGTTCTCTGGCACAACAGCCGTTTTTGGACGACCTTCACGGAATTCGTCTTTGAGCGAGCTTCGGCCACGATTAAATTCATTATACCAATTTTTCACAGTGCTATAGGATGGTGCTTCATCGCCATACAAAGATTTAAGTGCATTAATGCACTCTTGTCGTGATAATCCACGTCGAAAGTTGTGAAAAATGATGGCACGAAAATGTTCACGAGTTAATTCAATTTTTTTCTATGTTAATTATTTCAAGTCACTGTAAACAACATAAATAATGGTCATACGTCAAAAGGTTTTGAGTACGATTATGCTTAAAAATGACAAACTTTCCAATGGAAATGTCAGATTGTACTTGGCAGCACTCAGTGTCGCCAGGCCAGAAATATATATAGCAGCCCTTGTATTTTATACCCTTCGTCGGCCGCGTTCGTGTTGAAATCAATTTTGCCAAAGCACTATATGAGTTGGAGAAAATTTAAATACGCCAATCGATCAGATATAGTTTCGAAAATGTTGTTATTAAAAATCAGCAATATAGGTTCATGTCCACCGAGGCAGCGCTTGCCTCTAATTTTTGCACATCCCTTCTTCGACTTTCGTTTTCCTGCAAGTGGATGTATTTATGATTAAAAATTAATAAAAAAAAAAAGGAATAATTGGTGAGCTTTTCAGGTGATATAGCAATTATTTACTAAGTTGGGACAACAACCTTAAGCAAAACATAGAATTCTCGAAAACAAAAGTATTCAGTAGGAAATATGCACTATAGTACATGTGGTAATACATATATGGTGAAGAGTGTATAAAATCCGGCATAGCCGAATTTAGCAACCTAATTTGTTTAATTATCTTTTCAAGTTTCTATTCAAAATAATATCAGCTCAAACGTTTTTTTTTTTTTGCTAAATTTACATATTTTTCTCTTGGTCTTTCTCTTTGGTCTTTGCTATTGTAAAAAATCGTAAAAGTTTTATTATAAAAAACAGACTTTCAGTACCAGATAATATAACCAAGTCAAATTATGCGAAAAATTTGATAATATGAAAAGAGCTGGCATCCTTTTGTTTATGTATTCCAATTATAGGAATGCTGCAACAATAACTCAGAGAAACTTATTGCGAAGAGCACAAATCATTTTGATATAATTTTTGTTAACGATAAAACGTTTTGTAGTTTTACAAGACAAGTAAAAGAAAGTGAGTTTGCTTGCAAAATGCACTATCGTTCTAAAAACACATTAAAATTTAGCGGCGACCCTCAAAGCACGAAAATATCCATACCATAGTTATTTTATAATATCAGGCTCCTTAAATCGTAAACTTAGTTAAACAAAAATAATTTTCGTATTAATCGATATCATCGCTGTACCACCACTTTCTCTTTTCTTTCCTTTTTAAATCTTTCTGCTAATTTGCGAATTTTTTTACCTTTTTCCTGTTTTTCCTTTTATCTCGATTAATGATTCTTTAATAGCTATTATTCTCCTATTTAACAATGGTAATAATGCTTCATAGTAGTGAGTTCCATTATCTTATTGGTCACACTTGATGGATCATCTTCGACACGTGCTTTTGTTGTTGTCGTTGACATTTATTTAAAGACTCTTATTTTAAGTATTTCAACCGCAAAATGTTTATTTTAGAATTTTATCTACTATGTGGCTTCATAAAAAAGGTCACACGTGGCACATTTCTAAGTTCATAATGTACTTTATTTAAAAGTAGTTATAGCGTAAAATATAAAATGATTTTTTGATTTTTTACATGTGTAGGTGTTTAGTAGCGAATACTCGTGTAAGACAAAAGAGGTTTTTTTCTCTTTAAAAACAACAAAGAAAAAATAAAATGTGACGAATTTGGCGATTAAGTTAATAATAATGGGTTTTGTTAAGTAGCAAGGGGAAAAAATCTAACAAAGAAGGAATTATTGTTTTTATTTTGTTTCATTATACTATGAAATCTTACATGGACAAATTTAAAATTTCTATCCAATTACTAAATTTATAAGCCCTAATGATTTTTTATTGTTAAAATTATATACGAAAATTCATAAATGTTCCTTTTACAATATTCTTATTATAACCAAAAAGAAAAAGTTATAAATCGAACGAAAATATTCATTAAAGCAATTAAATAATAATCAAACTTAAAATAGAAATTAAACAAATGTTTGTTACAATAAACAATAATACATAGTTGTACATGTGTATTAAATAAATTATATTCATGTTGGCCTAGAACTTCTTTTATTAGTTTATCCTGTCCCCAAAACAAACTAAACATGAACTAAATAAATCCACACATAAAATATTAAACAAACCATAAAATCTATAAAGAAGCCACAATATGTATATGAACATATATAAGATATAACATAAAAATACGCACACAGAAGCAAAATGTGACATGTGACATTTTGATTGTCCGGTGTTGTCAGTGATTTGACACTCACCGAATTGATTTGTCTATTTTCCAGAAATAAAGAATACTTAAACATGCAAACACCATACAAAATAACGAAATCATACAAACAACCCCTTGAAGTACCATTCAAATAATAAAAGGCCCCCCAAAAAGTAATGTTCGCTGTGAATGACCATGTTAATAATGATGTTACAGGTTTTAGTGTTAAATAAGTGCGAGTGTGACTGAGTTAGAAAGTGCTGCAAACGAAAGGGAAGAGATAATAGATAACAAATTCAAAATTTATTTAAATTTTGTAAATGTATTGTGTAAATTTATGGTCAATAGAGCTGTGTCGTTCGCGAACGAACGGGTTAAATTGACCGAATCAATCAAGTGATTGGAATGATCCGGTCATTTAAATCAGGTCTTTTCGTTCAATAGTGTACGGGTTAAATTGGTCGAATGACTTAATTAAACGAAATGAGCGAGCCAGATACTTAACCGGCTCCTTTCGTTCAATAGTGTACGGTATAAGATATGGTGTACGGATCACATTTGTTCATTTGTTTCTTCTCTTTTTTTGTGTCATGTTATTAAAAGAAGTTGCTGTATTTGTATATATACGTATGCAAGTACATATTTCATTTTTGTTTGAATAACAGTCTTTTTCTTTTACAATTATACTAGCTATTCCCGGAATATTGCGCTACCCCAATGAGAATAATAGTACCATGACCATTCTTCCAAACAAGTTTTTTATTTTATTATAATGAAAGTTATAATAGATTTCCTTCTGTCTATTGGACCTTATGAATCAGGACTTATTTATTTTCAAGTTGTTTTTTTTTTGTTAAAATCAATTCCGCACTTTTTTTTCTCTCTTCCACTTATTCCTTATTTTTTAAATAAGCATTCCCTCTTGAAACGTCTAAATAAATATATATCTCTGTTTAAAATTTTTTGAAATTGGTGCAGACGTAAATGTCCGTTTTAATCGTAATTTATAAACGCGTCGAGCGGATTTCGTGCAAACTTTATAAAAACCGAACATACGAATAAAGCCTAAGTCACGACCGTTCGTGAGTAAAATAACATTTAAAAACTGTTGTTGTCGTTAGCCTCCTGAATGTTTTTATCAAGTGTGGCAACTTGCAACAATCCATATATAAACGTATATAAACTGGTAAAAAAATAATTAAGTAGAAATAATTACAAAATTGGATACACGCGAAGGAACATTGAAGGAATACGTTTTACTACCTAATGTTTCCTCATGTGTAGCAATGTTTTTTGAGGAAAGATAATTTTTGTTTTTGATATTTCAAGTTTCATAACACCATGTATCCTCATCTGTTTCAAAGTTTACAATTTTTCTTATGTTATTTGGTTAAAATCAATCGTATTCTGTGATTCGTGGGTAATCGTATCTTTTGATTTTGTTTATTTTGTGTGTTATCATATCCAAAACATTCCATATCCTCACATAAGTTCGGTAGTCTTTCAGTTCATTTTAATTACTAGCTAATTGTGCCCAGCGTTTCCTGGGTCTGGTCCTGGCCTTTCTAAACACTAAATAATGTATTTTATTGTTTGCTATTGGGCTCTATTCCAACTACATGAGAAGCAAATTTCTAATTGAAAGAGTTATTTCGGATATAAAATATTTTTTTAAATCTTAAAAGAGGTCTCAACTATCAAGTCCAATCTACAAAATCAGTATGGATCTAATAGATCACAACATATATTTTTTTCTGTTTCCTGAAGATTACACTCAACTAAATAAAAAATAATAAATATTATTTTTATTTTACCAAAACTGACGTAGGGCCTTTAAAATTTTATTTTGTTAAAATCGATTGTGATGCATAAAATTGCCCGTTTTTCATTTCCCGTACTCTCCCTCATATTATTTTTACATAAATATCTAATTATGCTTAAAATTTTAATTTTAATCGGTACAGACGTAAGTGCCCGTTTTTTCCCTTCTTCTCTCATCTTAAAAGGTAGGGACATGTAAATCAAATTACGCCATCTATGAGGACACCATTTGATTTGTCAGTTTATTTTTTTTTATTTGCTGTTATTTGGAATTATAGTTAATACTTTATATAAGTATCTGTTACGGCTCGTAAAAATCATTTCTTTTAAATGGGACTAATCTGTAAGAATCACCCTTTAATTTAAAAAAACGTTTGAAGATCGGTTTAGAAATTAGCGAGTTCTGCTGCTTTAATCAGAGAAAAATACACACAAATCGATAACATTCTCCTTTTCGACGTTTTACACAGGGGTATTTGGCCAATCTAGCCGGACATTAGGCCAAAAATTAATTTTGAGAAATGTTAAAATTGAAGTACAGATAACAAATTCTGCATCGTGTAGTAAATTTTCAAGGCTTTTGCTTGAGACTTGTCATTTTAGGACAAGTTGGATAATTCGCACACGTTTTTATTGACTTTATACGATTTTGAGAGGTTTGCAAGATATTTTCTTGTGGCTAAACGAATAAAGATTTTGTATTGATATTTTTTTCCTGGAAAAGGCTGTATTAGCAGCTACTTATATTAATTTTTAGAAAAACTTTGTTTTACATTTTTATGATAAAAAATTTCGTTCGAAATAAAAATTGATTTTTTTGTTAAATTTCTTTGTCAAAACATATCATTTTTTAAACATATTTGAATCGTGATGTTTATTTTAAAATACAAAAGAAAATAAAAAAATTACAGAAATCGACTATGAGGCTGTAAATTTCTGGTAGCTGAAGTATTATGGAGCAAATAAATAGTTATTCAAAGATACTTGAAGCACATTTACTTCAAAATATACACATTCGTTATATGTACATTAAATATGAAAATAAAATGCTACTTTGCAAAAGAAAAAATAATAAAATAATTTTTTGGCTTAAAATGTTTACAACTGTAAAGGGCAAACGATATTATTTCCAATATCAATAAGATTTTATAATTAGATAAAGAAACAAAAAACATGTACATACATACATACATTCAGGCTAATCTTTTGTAAAAGAAAGACAGCGTATGTGTCAAATATTGGAATCATAATACAACTTTAAAAAAAAATAAATAAAAATTTGTCACATTAGTAAAATAACAAAGATGAAACTCTGCACACATCATCATTAGAGGAATAAATGGCAAAACCACCCCATCGACCTTTATAAATTAAGACATCAATAAAGAGTCCTAAAGAGCATGTTTTTCAAATATAAAATCATTAAATATCTGTAATTGTCAACATATTACATTGTAAGCCAGTAGGGGTGGTACTTTTGCCGATGATGCTTTCAATAATTTCCTTCTTTTCCTTTTGTCAAGGATTACGATAGCATTATTGTTATAAATTAAGTGTGAACAGAATTTTTCTTCTTTTTTTTTTGACCAACAAACGTGTTTCGTATATAAACAGAATTTTGATACTGTTAAATAGATAACGAATGAATAGATCATTTCAAAGAGATTAAATAAAATAAAAATGAAAAAGGCTACTTAAAAAGATTAAAATCAGCAAATGTTTGAAAATACTAAATATCCTTACACTGGTGATATTGTTGAAAAAAAAAGTTAAGTATAGGATGAAAATAGACAAACATTTTTGTATTGAAAAGCGGCAGCAAATGTGCAAGAATTAAAAAAAAAATCTGTTATTGTTGCAAATGTTTATTTATAAATTTTTAAAATCCTCCCCTATAATAAGCAGGAGGCTGGAAAATGTTGACATAAAGATGTCATATGTCAATTTGACTTTAATAAGTTTTTTTTTATAATTTTTAATTCCAAATGAAATTTAAGACAAGATGAGAAATATTTTAAATTAATAAATATAAAATTTGAAATTTATTCTTCGGATATTTATTAATAAATGAATTAAATTCATTTCGGCTTAAGTTCATTTTTATTTAAAAAAAGAAAACTTATTTAGAAATATATGCCAACGTTTTATAATGAAAACAATTGGTCTCCAAGGACGTGCGATTTGACACCTTCGCTTATTTTTTGTGGCGTCGAGTAAATTCATTTGTTTTTATAAATTAACTAGCAAAAATTTATGATTCTTTGGAGGCCAAACTGTTTGTGTTATTTAAGGATAATTTCTAAGTTAATTTTTATATCAGAAACTAAAAACGAATTTATTGAAAATAAATAAATAATAAATAAATAAAATAATTTGAATGTAGAAAAAATTAAGGATGTTCCCGAATCTGTTTTACACAAAAACACTATATTTTTCGTTGTAAATATTAATTAATTAAGCTCTTAAGATAAAAATTATTCTTTTTTTAAGACCTTCGTATATAACAAGAGAGAGAGAGAGAGCTTCTTTGTATGTTTCATTTGCGCGTTCCAGTGGACCTATTAGGTAATAAAAAAGGTGTATATAAATAGCTCGTCAATTTCTTAACTAAAGTCCCTAAGATTGGCGATAGAAGTTACCCATACGTTGCAAAAAATAGGTCTGTTTCTTTACTTTTTGGGTAAAGTTCGTGAAAATGAGCGCAAGATTTGTTTTCTCTCATAAAGAAACAAAATTATATAAAAGTACGTAAAGTACGTAAGTACGTAAGTACAAAATAAAAATTCAAAATATATTGACTGTTTTAATAAAAAAAAATTAATTTCAATAAATCAACAAAAAGAAATAATAATTTATTTTTTTTTTGTTTGTGTTTTAAGGCTGTTGCGCAAGTTTAACTAACTTGCACAAAGAAATAGTTTGAGCTGTTTCGTGCAAGAAGAAGAAGAAGAACTTTATTCTCTCAAAACCACTCTCATTTACCCAATTTTGAAGTAAGAAAACAATTTTCGTGCAAATTGGGATCCCGTGGGAGTAAAGAAACAGCCCTAATATTGCAAATCGAAAGTTTTTTAATAATAAAACACCATAATTTTAAAAACAATTTAAATTTATTTAATTCTTTTAATGAAAAAAAACTTTCTTTTATAAGATTTTCTTGCAAAAGTAGAAGGCAGAGAGCTATTCTGAATGCTCTAACAATAGTCAGCCATCATATGTGCGTTTCAGTAGCCCTGATAGCGCTCCTCCGTGACGCGGAGGTCCTGATGGAATCTCTCGCCTTGTTCTTCACTTAAATCTCCAAGATTTGCGGGAAATGTGAAGAAAGTGCAACTTGATACTCATGTTACATCCGAGCCTTTGAAAGTGACTCATCAGTTGTTCAACATGTTGAGGAAATTCAGAATTTTTCTTATTACCCAGAAAATTTTCAACAAGCCAAACAAATTCATTCCATGTCGCTTTCTCAATCTCTGTCATAGTGTCAGTAAAGTTTGTGTACTTTATTAATGATCTTATTTGTGGCCCGTCAAAAATCCCCGCTCTTATCTTTTCTGCACTCAGTTTTGGAATCTTTTTTTATAGAAAAAGCAAACACTTTCCATTTTTATCAAGGCCTTTTACAAATTGTTTTATAAGTCCTAGTTTTATGTGTAAAGGAGGCAAAACTATACGATTTTTTGGTACTAAAGGTGGGTTTGTCACGTTATCTTGTCCCACAACTAGTGCTTCCCGAGGAGGCCAATCTTTTTTAATCCAATGTTGGCATTTAGCTCTACATCCTACAGGCAAATAAAACTGGGATATTTCGTGTAACCACCTTGTTGGCCTAAAAGAAAGTTGACCATATGAGACATATGAGCCAATTATGTTCCACATATTTAATTTTGTCTAGAATTAGAGAAATTGTTGTATATTCTTCTTTAAATTTTGTGGAATGTACAATAGGCAACGAGCCTAATTTATTTCTATTGTGTAAGAGAACAAATTTTAGACTTCGTTTTGAGGAGTCTATGAATAGACGCCACTTACTGGGGACGTAATTTTGACGTCCCATTGCGAACATTAAGCCAGGTACAAATACATTTAACAAAATATTTAATGAGGTTTTGTTCTCTTGTTCGGTAATAAGAAATTTTGGTTTCTATTGTTACTAAATTTCTTTCTTTTAGCCTAGACGCTAAAATTTCTGAGGCAGCCTTTGACAGTCCCAAATCTCTGACAAGATCGTTTAAACAATTTTAGTTGAATAGTTTTGGCGCTTTTAGGTCACATTCAAAATCGCTATGAGTACTCTCAGATTTCGTCTCAAGGTGCATAGGCTCATCCAGTGACGGATCAGCTTCAGATACAAGCAATATTTTAGGACTAGAAACAAGTGTATGTGCCGACCATAAGGAAGGATATTCAAATTTGGCTCGATTGTTTCGGTTAATGCCAGTTATATTCACTAAACAAAAATAACAATCGTCGTGGTGGTTCAAGGGTCCAGTCCAGATCATTGCCGTTTCATACCGGAATCTATTTCTTTTTTCATTTGTCCACAAACGTAGAAACTCAACGCATGTTTTACATACCTTTTGTGGAATCCAAAGCTTGTCCTTCATTTCCAGAGCATTACCAAAGTAATTTTTGTAAGCCACGATAACAAACGCTGTCACATTCAAACAGTATTTTTTGAATATATATTCACTGCAAATGATACAAAAATGATTTGGATCATTGACACAAACTCTTCTTGATGACGCCATGTTAAATTTTATTAAAAAAAACTTAATATTTTTTTTAATTAGAAGCAAACTAACCGACTAAAACAGCGATTTTTTTTTACAAAGCTTTATCTCGTAAACTAGAGCTGTTACAAAAAAAAAAAAAAACTGAGGGCATATTTGGAATCAGCAACGTCAAATTAGTAAATATAATGTCATAAAAGTCAATCCTAAGGCAAAAGCTGCCATGTTGTTGTGCAGTGTTATCAGTACATTATTATCAGCAAGACGATTGAATTTTTTTTTTTTTTTTTTTTATTTATTTATTTCATTAATAATCGAAAAGCCTTTTCAGGCCAAATTGATTATATAGTTTTATGAGTAAGAATATTCATTTCATTACATTACATTACATAAACAAAAGAAAAAAAAAAAAAAGAATTTCGCTCTCTAACCCCATCCTGCACAACAAATACAACTTTCAATAAATGACAGCTATAGCCACTTAACAATTCCACACAACTAATATTTGTATATGATCACCTAAAGGTTCGTCAAGACAATTTTCTTAAACTTTTGGATAGAATTGGAAAAATTCCTAGCATTATATGGGATGACTGTGTTCCATACTCTGCAAACTTTCATTACATATGATTTATGCATATGTAGGGTATGTACTCTCGGGCATATTAAAGATGAGGTTCTACTCGAATGCGAGAATGTAAAAAATTTAGTTAGATATAATGGCTTGTCAAATTTTATAATCTTGTAAAAGAACAAGAGCAAACGTAGCTTTACAAAGTCATCAAAACTTATGCCAAGAAAACGTAAGAAGTTATCGAGGTTCTTAAGCCCAAGCCATACACAAATCTTATTATACGATGAAAGCATTTCCTTATTCGTTCAAAATTTGTTGAACTCGTACACGAGTAGATTTTTAAGTAAAGTATCCTCTGAACATCTGCGGCTAAGATGCAATAAATAAATCATAAATATAATGTAGGAAGTTAGGCGGTCAAATAGAATAATCAATATTGGATTTATCCATAATCTTCAAAAGCTTTATTTCCCTAGAGCATCACTAGCAGTTCTATCATCAAGTACAATCCCACCTACATTCTCAATTAAATTCATTAGTTCTTTGCCTTGCGCATTTAAATCTTTGTCTTTTAAGGATCTAGACTAATTAATATGTAATAGATTTTCCAAAAAGTTACGATCGAAAATTTGTTTATCAGCAATTTTCACATTTAGATCACTCAGAATACAGAAATTCGAAGAATCAAATTATTGAAAAAATTCTTCAAATTCAATTCGAATTCAATCTTCCAATTAGTGCAGCTTAAATATCTTGGGATAAAGTGAAACACATTACCTTGACGTTAAGTTGCGTATTATTAGATATACTTCAAAATTTGAAATCATAGCTACCACTTGCACATCCGCCTCTACGCCGGAGGTCACTTTTGGAACACCCTTTAAGTTTTAGTATTTGTTGTTATAGCGGCTATATAAACACACCTTCTTTGATAATTGGAAGAGTCAAGTTATTACAGTTAAAAGGCTCTTTGATAGACGGACAGACATTGTAGCGAAAACAATACGGTCACCCTTTTAGCTTTTCGGGTACAGAATCCTAAAAATAAGATTATATTTAAAACCAAAAAGGAATAAAGAAACCCAAAAAAGGTTTTTCAATTCCATTTATTTTTTATTTCTTTGTAAAACTTATTGAATACCTCTCGTATTGTAAATCTACGATTTATTCTTCCTCTTTTCAATTAAAATAGATTCTAATTCTCAAGCTCTTTTAATTGTTTTCCAAATAAACAATAACGCTACAAAACGTAGCACATATTAATGTATTCTGTTTTGAAAACTAAATAAATGTTCAAAAAACTTTAAAACTTTTACAAAGTAAAATTTTAAAGACTTCGTTGACTATAAATCAAAACCAGCAATAAAATATTCTTTAAACCTCAATTAAATTCCAATCGTAACCATAAATTTCTAACCACTAGTCATAGTTCTCAATTAGTAGACTTTTACTACACTTAAACTACATTTAACGAATACTAAACGAATTATGTAAATTGTATGATGTTAAAAACCAACAGACAAACAATATTAAGTAAATATTTGGCAAAATTATTTGCCAATTTTAATTCAAAAATTAATGTCTATTTGCATATTTTCTTAGTTTCGATAGAAAATTGCATACAAACAAAATATACCATTAACTTGAGTAAATGTTCTAATGTAAAAAAAAAACCACAAATTTTTCAATGTCTTGAAAACTTTGCCAAAACTAACAGCAGTATGTTGTTAGAAATTTTACACAGTTGACTTTCGTGCAAAAAATAAAAAAAAAAAATGATAAGGAAAAGGCACAACGATTATATTCAATAATTGTTCATTTAGATACTGACTACAAATTCATACACTTGCTGAAAGTATACAGGAAGTTTTGAAGGATTCATTGCTATTAAATGGATTTTAGTCACGCTAGAAATTTTAGGTTTTAAAATATTTTCAAAACGAGTTGTGCACTAAGTAAATCAAAATTTAAATAACAACTTTTTGCCTGAAAGTGTTGGAGTGGGTGCAATGTAAATATTTTTAAATCTTATCATTACGAACGAAAAAAAAATATTTGATGCAATTGCCAATTGTTAGACGATCCTTAGTTTTATCAAAACTATTTTATTTTATGTTTATATATTCTTAAGAGAGCTTTAGGACCTGTCTTTTCTCCATACACAAAGTTAAAAATCGTAACCCAATTGTTTTTGCAACAATGTTTGTCCGTTTTTCGCAGCACCCTACCTCTGCAACCGTACTATGTGAGTCTTTAAAATTATCAAAGTAGATGAATTACTATGCTGCTATAATAACAAATAAAAAAAATTAAAGGGTGTGCCGAAAATGACGTAATATACAGTAAATTATTTATTTTTTTGAACTGTCAGTAAAACTATGAAAGCTGTAAGTAGAAAAAAAAATAAAAGGGTGTCCAATAGTGCCGTGATTTGCTTTTGGATCGCAGTAGGCAAATTCTTTTCATTTAAGTATTTATATATATCCACAATGGAAACAAGTACATAAAACTAAAACTATAATATAATTGTAAAGGGTGTTTCTATAGTGAAGTGCTTTTAAAGGCTTTAAATATGAAACTTTAAAAATGTCCCTAAAATAATTTTTTTTATTTTTATAGCCACTTTTTGTTAAGCAAGAAATAAGTGTGAATAAGCAGCAACCAGAAATTGCCTCAAGTGAACCCGATAAATTGCCACAAATTATAATGTTGTTGTTCTCAGTAGAAGTTTTTAGACCATTTTCTTATATTCGGCGACATTCTCCAGTGGGAGGAGGGATTTTCACAATGTAAAGTATCTGCCTTTTACGTTTCAGTTCTTTTGTTTTAAATTTCTTAATTTTTCAAAAACTACAAAAATTGCTTAAAAACTAAATACAAATTAAGCTGGGGTGGAATCGTTACATCCGTGAACATACAACACGTATCGTAAAAATACGTTTTTCGGATTATGACATACGCTAATGGATGGTAATTAACAATAACGCAGATTATAACATACGTTATCGTATACATGAACGTACATTTTTTACGAACTGTCATACGTTAACAAAACTTAGTTCGAATAAGATGAAAAATGCAACAAATTCGCTAAAAAAAAAAGTGCGAATTAAACAAATTTAATTTTAGTTTATGATAAAGTTATTATTACAATAAGATTCATGAATGAACACAAAAATTTGGCAAAAAACATGCTTCCTAATTGGGCATATTAAAATCTACTGCTAACAGACTATGAGATGAGCTTTCCAAGTGTATGAACGCACTTGTACCACCAGTTAATGATGTTATAATTTTAAAATAGGAAATTCGCAATTTATATTTTTGCAAGAAAGTATTTATATTTATAATTTTGTGCTTAAGGCTGATCAAAAATAGGTATCAAGCAAAGAAAAAAGTTTTTTTTTTTTTAATTGAAAAACCAGAATGAAGGAAGCCTTTCTGAAGAAAAGCTGCTGGTGCCAAGTGAAGAAGTGTTAATTGAAGCAGCAGTCCTTGAATCGAGCACTATAGGCAAAAAATCGGTTTTGACCTTTGGAAACAACAAAATTTGAAAAACTGACCAGCCTGAATACTCTTTCTTTAGCTTTAGAATTTTTTAATTTCAAAACTATTGTGAATCATTCAAAAAATTGCGATCCGTTCACAATCGTATGTCATAATGCCATTTTGTTCATACGATTAACGTATCACGTAATTTTTTTTCGTACGATTGTCGATACGAACACGGATGTAACGATTCCACCCCTGGATTTTTTGAAGACATTTATTTACATTTTAAACTTTGCTAACCAAAAAAAAATTTTATTTAATCTACTAAAAAAAATTATCTCAATAAAATACTAAGAGGGCTACAATGGCAACACCATTTAATATAAAATAGCGCAGAAGATGAAAACACAGAAATCGGTTTTTTTTTCAAATAAAAAAATCGCACATTTAGACAATTATTTATATCATCCAATAAAAAAAATTATTGGAAACTCAGCCTCTGAGATGTTTAAAAGTAACAGGTGGCTGTGTAGAAGAGCCATGAGAACATTGAGCATTGGAATCAAAAATTCTTTACGTTTTAGAGCTGAGAACATCAATCAACAAAAAGTGCATTTTTAAGGTTTGCAAAAGATGCAACGAATATAATAATTTGCCAAGAGAGGCACAATTAGAACTACGAGTAGACTGAAATAAAGCGTTTAACAATATATTGATCTCTGCAACGTGATAAACGCACTCAATCGTATTCCTAAAAACAATTTTAGATTTTTTACCTAAAAGCTAAAACTAACAAATATTATTTGGTTTAATTTTGCACAAATTTTTTACGTTTTAGAGTTAAGAAGAGAGTATTAAATTTTGAAATCTTAGACTTTTTAAGCGAATCGTTACACTTGATGAATATGAAAATTGATGCTATTTGCTGATCTGATGGCAATAACCTTAAAGATGACAGTGCTCTTTAATTTTTTAAACAAAAATAATGCGTTTCTAAGACAAAACTAACGGTTGCGCAACAGTTAGATCTTATGAACGTTTCCATTAATTGCCTTTAAAGCAGCGGGCAAAACACCACGCGTACCTCAAACTTTTCCATATCAATTGGAACATGAAAGTTACTCTAATAAAATATATATATATATATATATATATATATATATGAGCCGATAGAGAATAAACAAATAAGAAAATATAAGTATTAAGTGAAAAAATTGGTGCTAGCCCATATTTCTCGAGTTACGGGCCTGTGAACATTTAAAATCTTTTAAAACATCAATATGTATTTTTTAAGTTTTTGAAGAAATAATTTTATTTTCGTAAACGCCATGTCAATCCGTTTAATCCCTATTATACAAAAAACTATGAGCTTGTAGTCTTCAATTCCAAAAAAAATAGCAAAATTTAACATTTTCTAATAAAATAATAAATTTACAGCAACATCAGTTAAATTGTTTTCTATAAATATTTAAGTGTCTGCCTCATGTAAATGTATTGCAAAATACTTTCTATTTCAAAGTCAAAGATTTCAAAGGCTCTACCACCACCAACATATAATTCTCCATAAAGCCACCCACTGTGTGTTTTTGTCACAAACCACAAAGACCTATAAAAACACCAAAGACTGGTAAATAGTTTTTCTTTACTTCTACTCAAGTGGTGTAGTAATGACAGCTTAAAAAAAAAAAGAAAGAGAATGAAAATCCTTGTTTTAATACCAAAATCAAATAAAAAGGGGGTGTTATATTTCACACCCTACTCTTACTCACAGCTGGAGTTGGTTGGCTTTTTAAGGAAACTTTTAATGCAACATACCACCAATATGTGGCTGTTATATGGAAATGTATTTGTGTTTATGTGTGTGTATGTGTATACTTTAGCAGGCCAATATTGTTTTATGTTTGACTGAATGTATTGTCTTGTGGGTGACTGACTATGAGATTTTCTTTCAAGTTTTATTATCGTATCAAATGTTGTATTAGTATTAGTTTTGTTGAAAGTGTATGACAATGCAATTATAAATGGTGACAAAATAATTTCCGCTTTTGTGATTTTTATGACAGTTGTAGTTGAATAATTTTATTGACTCAAAAATTATTGTATTAAAATGAAATCGCATTAAAAATACATTTTAATATAATGTTGCCATTTACTTTGTCAATCTAGCTGCCTGACTGTCTGTCCGTTCGTCTGCAAATTTTTCTAGTTACAACATAATTATGTGTTTATTGCGCTGTTAACGGTGTTAATTTGTAGCTGAAGGCTAAACAATTGAAACAGATGCCAATTTTTTCTTATTAGCATTAGATTTAATTTTGATTACGTTTCATTTCTAATGATTTTTTTTTTAATTTTTATATGTCAATACATTTATTTAACCCTTTTGTATATTTTGATACTTAGCTTTATATTTGTTAAATATAAAATATTGCAACAGGAAACTAAGCTTGTTTGCAAATACTGAAGCATTTAAAAATTATTACAATAAAAATGATCCGGCTTCTTAATAAAAAAATCTTTGTCCTTAAATCATTAAAAAAAAACTATTAACAATTTATTTTTAAATCACGCACATATCAGGTTTAAGTCAAAATGACAAGGTCACTTATCTTTTTAACCGTTTATCCGAAATACTTATTCGACAACCAAGTTTTTATTTATGTCCCGTCGGTTAAGCAGTGAATGCAATTTTATTTTTATTTTTTTATAATTTTTTTTTTTTTTTTACATTACAGTAGGTACTGTTCTAGTTTTAGCGGTAAGATCAGCAGATGATGCCTCTACTTGACACTTGAGGCGATGCAAGAGTGTTCTTTAATCAAACACAACATACAATTGCAGGGTTGTAAAAAAAATTGTTGCTTTCAATCTATCACTCGTCCTCATCACGTAGATTTTATCTGATTAAAAATATTGAAAAAACGACAAGATGACACACACATCTTAGAGAGGAACAGAAACTTAGCTTTGCTAGAAAAAATATATTCTCTTACAAGGCGGTTACGAGGAGTCAAACATGATAGTGGATCAATTATGACGTGGATTAAAAAGCGATGTAATGAACTGGAGCCACTGATTGCTTCTGTTACGTATTGTTACGCTTTACGTGATGGAATTAATATAAAAGCTGTTGTCATTGGCTTAGATAGGCCTGGACTAAAATACTCCTAGAATTTTTCTTCTTATCGAATTTTTAACGCATAGCAGAATTTTTCTCTGCGCTTTTGTCTGCACAAAATATTCTTGTTATGCTTAATTTAGGCTCCACATTTGCAAAAAAGTATGCTCTCAAATTTAAACTTTCCAATTAGCATTGGTCTAGATGTTACAAATTTCAGGTCTTAAAAGAAAAATCTAAATGAATTAGATCTTATTTTGAAATCAGAGCTGAACCTAATATCCCTTTTAAGCTTTCCAAGTAACACGTACTCGTAATGCAGCAAAATATTAATTTTTATTACAAATAAGAATATGTTTTACTTTATTAAAACTATTGTAAATTTTTAATTTAGAAACAATAGCTTCAAGTATTTTATAGCTTACAAAGATTGCAGAGAATAAAACAAAAAATTATAAAAATTCATATAGATCATTTAACCCAGCGTTGTATTTTTTTCGCCAGTAACTCAGCACTGAAAATCAGTGATGCATACATATATAAAAATATTTTATCAATTAAAATAGTATTTATTGCTTACAACACCTGTCGAATTTCTTTCACATTCATTAACTGGTACAAATTGTTTTTTTATTGCTGCAATTTCCAATTGTTCGTCCCGTCCATTTCGTTATTTACCACTTTAGTAATAGGTTGAGGTAAAAACCAAAGTGACGATTTTAATTTACCCTAATGTGTCTGTAATTTGGGCCATTATAACAATCGCATTAAATACAATTTCTTTCCCCCACACAAGCAATTATTTTTATATGCACTTAAATACGTTTGAAAACGGTAAACAATCAACCCTTTTAAGGAAAAATACAACTAAAACATGAGTGGTAGGAATACTGCTAAGAGTAAGGGCTTCCTTAGTTAGTAGCTGCGGTTTGTGTTAAATAAAAATAACTGCTAAAACACCTTGTAAACAATAAAACACTTTAAAAGTAAAGTTTTTTGCAGAAGTAAGAGAACTTTAAATGCGCATAGGAAAGTTGTTAATAAAAAAAATTTGATTAAACTCAACATTTTTTTTGTTCTCTTGTCGCCACTTAAGTATAAATTTTTTTAGAATATATGAGACGCTTTTTGCACTTTTACTCCTTGTGCTCTTAGTACATTCTAGGATAATTTCCTAAATGAAATTGGGAACTGGAACATATTTTGTTTGTCATTGAACCCTCTTTGAACCTGCTGCTGCGGTTCTGATTTTGTTTCTATAACATATATCGGTATGCGGTTGTAGTTCATGTTTTTTATGTAACTAGTTGGAGGTTGAACCTTGGATTGGCTTTACGAGTCTCTCCTACAATACTCATTGAAGCGACTATACCATAGTGACTATTTGATTTGAGTAGCAATCGGGGACGTGAAAACCTCTGCGTCAATAGGAAGATATGAGCATCATATTAAAAAATAAATGTATACTGTTCATCACAACTGGAGTTTGTCATTCCATTTGTCATTTCTACAATATTAGTTTCTGATGTCTGCTTCACCGTAATCGAGTTGAAATCAGTTTTCCCAGGGTCCCAGAAGTGCTACCGAAAATTAGAGCCCACCCATCTATTATTAATAGTTACGAAAGAGGTGGCATTAAAATTCAGTTTCATCGGCCTAAAAAATGGTAGTCACGTGATGAAAAAAAGCACTAGATGAGCTGGAGAAAGAGTTTTGAAAATTTTGTTATTAAAAATCAGCAAGATCGGTCCATGTCCTTCGAGGCAGCGGGCCAAACACTGCGCTTGCATCTTATTTTTTTAACTTTTGTTTGTATTGCTGCAAGTGGCTGTTGTTTATGATAAAAATTAATGAAAAGGTGAGAAAAATTGTTGAGCTTTCACATGTTACAGCAAGCTTTTAATTTACTAAGTTAAGACATGAACCCTTTTGTTTTTTGCTTTTTTTTTTTTTTTAAAGAAACTCTAGATTACGAACAATTCGATCTACGATCTAAATTTCACTAAAATATCACATTTTCACAATTTTTTTTTTTTTAATTAAATTTTACAAAAAAAATCGTACTTAGAATAAAACGATTAAGAGAAAATAATAAAATTCCTCTAGTGAAGGGAATATAAGATTCGGCACAGCCGATTCTAGCACTCACTATTGCTGACTTAGATAGCCATTCGTATAGTGTTGACACCACACAAAATTGTTCCACTTAAAAGCATCATAGTCCAATAGAAAAAATGACAAGTAAAGTTCTATTGTATAGAACTAATAACTTTAATGAGGCCCATTTAATTTTAGTATTTCTATTTGGCAAACTTCTTTTGATTTTCTTTGCCTGTAACAGCCCTTAAAAGATAATTGAATGCATCAAATACCAAATCGATAACTCTACTAACAATTGGCTGGGAATTAATTAAAAACCTATAAGCCATTTTTAGAATTCGCCTTAATAAATTAACAGTAATAATTTCTATTACCGTTTATCAGAGAAATTGGTTGTTAATAAATGCATTTAAGAGTTGAAAAAGTATAATTTAATACTTAAAAACAAAACGAAATTGAAGTTATTAGCTTTGGCAATTGAGACACTTAAATCAAACTCATTGTGCTGCAGCTACTGCAAAAAGTTTGTGTTGCAGGTTGACTCAAATAGATAAGATGACTCCTGCTATGCCAAGTATCTCTGCTTTCTATTGTACGCAGTGCAGCAGTTGCAAGCAGCCCATAAAAAAAGTTAAAAGTTAGGAGAAGCTCATAAAAAAAGTTATAACTGTTTAAGTAAAGGTACGGTCATATGAGTCAAATATTTGGCCAAAAAGACGTTACCACTAAATTATGTGGTAATCACCGTTGATTAAGTTGTTCTTTGCGCCACTAACAAAGTGTGATGCGTTTGAATAGAATAAAAAAGAAAGTGAACTAACACATGTTATACAAAAGCAGGCGTCGCCTTGTTTGGGGTGTTTATTAAGGCACCTCATGAGTTCAAACCCCAACAGAGCTTTCAGCTGTCGTATAGCCGTGTTAAGTAAGCTGTTTAGTCGTTAATAAATAAAGATAGCAGTTAAAACCTCTTGAAGTTGCGTAGTATTGACAGATGAGTTGGCAAAGGTGCCTGTATATTCTAAGAACAGATAATATAATTAAGGTGTCTGTATATTAAAATAGGAAAACCGAAGTGAGGAAAGTATAGCATTTTGGACTAAATTAGAAATTAGAAAAGTGTCAGAGCCAGAATTTAGTGTATTCTGAGAGCTGCACAGTTTAGGAACGTTTGTTTGTTTAGCAAGGTATAGTAAACCAGACATCGTAGGAACAATCTACCCAAAGCCACTGAGTAAAAATGAATAAAGATTAAATAAAAAACTAGTTTCCTGGTATTTGTTATAACGTTAAAATGTTGCTTATACGAAACTTACATGAAGCTAAGTACTTTTATTTTGACAGACAAAGTAAAACAGATATTGAATTCACCCTTAATTTTTAATTTCATTATATTTTTTTGTTATTAATTGGTAAAAAAAATCCCTGGAATTTAAACATTTTCAGGATAATTTCGTTCCTTCCAAATCAGGTCACAATTTTTTCCAAGTGTATCACATTTTATTAAGTGCACTCCAAGCAAAAAAGGGGTGAACAAAAAAAACAATACAAAAGGGTAGAAATACAATAAAAAGCAGGTAAATTAAAATAAATGAAAGTAATTATAACATAAGGTATATTATTGTTTTCACAATACCAAAGTTCACACATGACTATTCACAAAATTATAGGGCTGAGGAT
This sequence comes from Gymnosoma rotundatum, assembly GCA_916610165.2. Taxonomy (NCBI): domain Eukaryota; kingdom Metazoa; phylum Arthropoda; class Insecta; order Diptera; family Tachinidae; genus Gymnosoma; species Gymnosoma rotundatum. The sequence continues at coordinate 103,575,738 of OU744340.1, forward strand.
TTGTGAATGAGAAATGCTTTTGCGTTTTCAAAACCTCAACAAAACGAAAGAAGGGGGAAAAGCTGTTGACAAATTGTTGTGTTCGATACTTTTACATGGATAAAATTGATTGATAACGTAAGTATGTAGACCAAATATGTGTCTAGTAGATGTTATAAACGCCCTCTATAAGGATACGGATGAATGAATTATTTTCCTGGATATTTTAGTTCTTTTTATGAAACACTTTTAATAATTATAGAGAGATTTTATTAACATTTTGATAGCTGATTGTTAAAAATCAATTGTTATAAAGTCAATACTTATATGTACATTAATACATTCATGCATATAAACATACACACATACATACATTTATTCTTAACTATATGAACAAAATAAATAGTTGGTGAATGATTATTTATGTGGCGGCAGTTTAAAAGCAGGCAATTTTATTTTAAATGAAAATTATACATTATTTCCTGTTTAACTTTTTAAAATGAGTCCTTTGCGTGTAGTTTTGTATTTAAAGTTTGTAGTTAAAGTTTGCGCACAACTTTAGACCTTTCAACAGCATTTATTTGTTAATATCCTTTAAGCAAATCCTTAAACTTGTTACAAAAAAAAACCAAAAAAAAACTTTTATTTTCTTTTGCAAATCTTTACAATTAAAACCACGTTAAAATCACATTTGCCTTATTTTGTTTTCATCTTTTAAAGTCATTTCCATCATTTTACACAGACACACATGCACACAAACACACTCAAACACAACTGGGTAACAAGAATGAATATGAAACTAATGACACCATCATTAATCCTGTGCGTTAACAAAGCGTTGAAGAAATCACTTTACCAGCGGCGTCTAACACAAGAGTGAACCATTCATTCGAACTTCACTTAAGTGATGTTGCTGGCTGTACAACTCTCATAATGTTTCCACAGGCGCTTATTTAGTACGAAAAAGTTTACGTTTTTCCTTAAATCTATGACATATGTATGTTCATATATATGTATATTATTTCAACACACATTCAAATTGTATGATCACTTTAAGTTTCAAACTACTTTTGGCCAGCTTTGCTAAACGGCTGGCAGCCAGTCAAGCAGCCGCATTCACTACATGACCTACTAAAGCTGTTCGTCATAAATGATGATGAAACACGCAACAACTGTTTAAACTTCGACGAAAAGTCTAATTTGTTGATAATTTGTTAAAGAGTTGTCTGTTAAAAAGTATCAGTATCATGCTGCATACACTAATACTTTCATTTAGCTTTCGTTTATTTGTGTTGGCTTTAAAGAAAACTAGTTTGCGATTTTTTTTAGATTATGGATATTCATAAATCATTGTATATAAAAAATGTAATACACATATTAGTTAAGCTTAAGTTAAGTTTTTCTAAATCTTCTTAAAATATTCTCATAATCATGATAAATCGTTAAATCTGTATTTCTTAATGGCGATCTTTCACTAACCATGCAGTATTATTTAGTCAATATTATTATTATTGACAAATTGTATTTAGTGTTCAAACATACAAATTTAGTAAGCTCTAAGCCCATTCTCAGCTTCTTTGTTTTAATACCTAATAATGGAAAAAATGGAATGAATTATTTTTTTATTCTTATAAACTGTTTTTGTTATAAATAATTTAATATTAATAAATTTGCCCTCTACTTGACTCGCCCTATTTTCTCTTGGTTTATTTTTTTTGGTTGATATATGTCATTGTAGATAATTGTAAATAGTTTTGCTCACTAAACACACTTTTGAACAGTGTTGTATTTTAAGTCTTACTCAATATTATAACAATTTCGTACTTATTGAACAATAATTTAATTAAAATTTTGTATAGAATATTGAGCTCAATAATGGTATTTATTGTGATATCCTCAATAAAGTCGCTTGTATGAACACAGAACACAGTACGGATGACTTTAGGTTTTAAATTTGGATTTTATTTTGTTTGCAGAGCGAACGTCGCAAAAGTTGCACACCTTACTGCCATCCCTAAATTAGCGCATAAAGCACAAGATATCTGTTAAAATTTCTCATGTACATACAAAATGTATGAAGCATTCCTAAATAGCACGGCGTCAACGCTTAGCAATTGGAAAATCAAAATTTGACAGTTCTTTAGGATGTGAAGTTGGCTATTTGTTGGCTTGTGTTGTTTTGTCATGGTTGAAAAGTAATGACAATTTAGTTATTTTCAAGGCAATCTAGCGTTTTTATCTCCTCTTTATTCTTATACAGCGGATTTTATAAAAAAAAATAAGTTAAAATTACTATAAAAGACACAAAGTTGACGCTCTTATTTAGGTATGTAATCTCAGCTTAAAAGCTCGACGTAAGAAGGCGTTGCGCTTTACACGCTAATTTAGGCATGGCAGTTAGATATACGATAATTTAAAACCGTTGACAAATTCTTATTTATGCATGGATTTTGGATATTTTAAATTCACCACTGTTTATGATCATATTCATTCATATTCTCAAAAGTTAAAGCAAATATTAATCACGATCATTCATTTTTTACATGTTCTGTTTGTTTACTCAATGGTTACTGTGTTTTTTGTATTAAAACTTTTTGAGTTGTTTATGGCTTTTTGCCTTATTGATTCAATGGAGTTCTCATTTAATCAATTTGGCTTTAGTTAAAGACTATGAGATTTTCCTTACAAAATTTGGGTAGAATCCGCTGATGAGCTATAGATGAGCAGTAGCGAACTGGCCATATGGATATGCTTTCCCCGCAGTAATACATTTCATTTTTTAGCTTAGTTTAAAATAAGTAAATGAAAGTAAGTAACGCACACAAAAAAATCTCAAAACTGTCGATAATTCAATAGTTCGCTTAAAAATTCTCAATCAATAATTCACAAAATTTTACTTTTCCACCAAAATTATACAAAAAATTGTACTTGCAATTTAAGAAATTATATGTGATATGTAAACACCTCAGGGGTTGCCAATTGGTCACAGAGTAAGCTAATATACACATATATAATGAACTAAAGCCAGGTTTTTTTCAGCCTTCTATGTTTTTTTCTTGCTTCCAAATATATAAATGAATGTAAGTGGTGGAGGTTATATAATAATTGGCACATTTATATTTTTTTTTTTGCATACCTGAATGGGTAAGCACCTAACCCTATTGTTTTCCTAACCGACAGTCAGAGACCTCTATCTCTGGAACCGTAATAGCTATACACTTATGAAGTCACCACTGCTGTCACCCGATACATGCTTTCGACATGCAATAGGTGTAGAAGTACAGAGCGAGGTTTTTTTACGTCTAAATTTATGTAGATTTTGTGAAAATTATCAAAGTTTTAGAAAAATAAGTGGCAAGAAGAAAGAAAGAAGAAGTAAGAGAAAAAAAAGAAATTTTTTGTTTTAATTCAGTTTTTCTTTGTATTTGAGTTTGCTTTTTTGACGCACTCAGTCTGGCAAGAAACAATTAATTCGCCTTCTTAAATATGCCTTCCATATTTTTTAATTCGCCTTTAAAATATGTACTTATCATTAATATTAAAATGAATTTTCTTATTTCTTCTTTTAGTGAATATCCTTATTAATCCATCAAATAATTATATTTAAAATGCTAGGCTTGCATTAAAAAAGGAATATTTAAAAAAAACATATATGTATGTATACAAACTTGAACAACGTAAAGCAGTGACACTTCCAAATCTTAAGCCGTTTTCTACAAACACAATGATGACTTTTTATTTAAACTTCTAGTTAAATTTTCAGATTAATTGGTTCTGCAGTCCGACTGGCAATTTAAACACAATTTAGCCAAAAGGCGTTAACCAGTCTAATTGCTTTAAACTGCAAGCAATTAAAAATCATCAACTATAATCCTTAACTTATAAGAAAACGAACCTGGGAGTTGCTTCATCATATTTCACTTTCTGTTCAGATATTTTATTTGTGTAGATGAAACTGTCTAAACAAATTAATATTCTCATATTTAGTGTCATGAAGGCTTTAGAAGTACATATTTGTATGAATAAATGAATTGTGTTGCACGAGAGGATTTCATGTGGCTCTTAGTGTGGCCAAAAAATGACGAATGTCTTCAAATGGTTGGGTGGTTTTCAAAACAAAATCCAACATGTGCCAGAGACCTTCTTTAATAATTAATTGTTATTTAGTAAAGAGAAAATTGTAAGTTTTAACAAGAATTTTAGTCACATTAAGCAGAACTATAAAGGAAATAAGAGCTGAGCCAAAGGCTAAATGAATGTTGGTTATGTAAGGCACAGTAAAAAAGATTAATGTTTTTTCTTTCTCTTCTTTTTAAATTTTTTAGTATTTTACAAGAAATTGTTTTAACGTAATATGATTGAAAGATAATTTAAAATTATCATGAAAGTTTGTGTTAATTAAACTTTCAATAAATCAAAAAAAATATTTTGCATTTTCGTTTTACACAACAATATTAAATAAATTCTCTAAAAAATCATAAATAAATATTTAAATAGAAGAAACACTTAAATGACAAATGCTCCTAGCACGTGACAAATTTGTAGCAACAATTAAAAAAACACCCATACATACGAGTACCAACAATACATTATAATAAAGCGAACCATTTAATTTAAAGCACACTTTCTGGGGCTAATTTACGATGACCATAACATCCGGTTAATGCCATTTTTATAAACAAATATACATAAATAAAGAAAACACAAAGAAAAAGTCAATGAAATGACAAATTGACTAGAGTTTTTAAAGCCATCGATACTCTTAAGCGGAAGACTTGCAACAAACACATTGGGACACGTGCTTGTATTGACATTCATTACATATATTGATGACAATATTTAAAAGCACTTTTAGAAAACGGTTCTCCCCATTTTAGAAAGAAAAAAAATGTGTTCAGCGAGTGAAACTGATTGATGTTAAAATCATAAAAGAAAGTGAAGAATAACATAAATGAATTGTAATTGAACTCTGTTCACGTGTCATCAGAATAGAAAATGTTGGACACTTATAAAGGACAAATTGTAACGCCTATTTGTTTAATATAAACTTCTTCTTGCTGTTGAATGTTTTTACAGCCAACAGTGGAATAGAGTCATTTCATGGATAATGAAAAATCTTTAACCAAAACCACTTTTTTCCTTTAAAATCATTGAAATTTTTATTGAAGAAATAAACGGAGGCCAAGAGATCTCCAACAGCGGTACTGTATGTCGGAATGTTATTTTTAAAGGACTTTTGTACCAGATTGATACTGGCGATGAAAAGTATATTTAAGTCAAGCCATCAAACAAAATTAGAACCTTAGCGAAATGAACATTGGGCATAAGTAACGAACGAACTGTATTTCGCGAACCGCTAAACTACTGTCAGACTTATACCGAAGAGATTTACCAGGCAGAAATTAAGCAATTAACAAAATAAAATTGTATTTTTAACAGAAACAAACAGCAACATTTTTGTTCTGTACAGCCAAGTTCCAAGTCCACAAGCAGGACTTTTAACTTTACATAAAAAAATTTTTTTTTTATTATTATTAATTATTAGAGACCTTTAAACAAAATTTTACTACTTAAATAACAATAATTAAAATTCAATTCCGAGGAATAATGCAAGGCTGTACCAAAATTGTTTAGTCGATTTGCTGTGAACACGAACTTTTCAATGAAAAGAAATTGAAGCAAGATTAGGACAGCTCGGACATAGATAGTTTAACTGTTGTAGTGGTCTGTTGCCAGGTTGTTATGTTTGAAACCGCAACAAGAGTCGTATTCTGTTATTCTACAACTTTGTGAAAACCTCAGCTGCACTAAGAGCTATAGCAATAAAATCTTACCTCATTTTATGTTTACATCAGGGTGCGAAAACAAATAAAACGAAACGTTTGCTGCCGTTTTTCTTGTTTTTTTACAGTAAAAACACAAAAACAAAATCGAAATAATAAGGGCTGTGACCATTACGTTTTGCATTGTTTTTGTTTGTGAACATAAATTGCATATTAAACTAAACATACGCAGGCAGAAGAGAAAACAAAAAGAGCAAAGTTGGAAAGTTTTGAGAAACAATGCAGTGTAACGAAAAAAGCAAATTGCTTACTTTGCTCTCTTTTTCAGTTAAAAATTATTGTTTTTTGTCTTGCTCACACATAATATTATAAAATTTTTAAAAGTATATGTCTTCTCGTTAAATGTGTTCAAAACGTTTTATTTCAATAGCTAATCAATCTCTATTCCACTAGCTTTCTGGGCCAAATAACTTATAGATGCAACTATGATATGACCCGTAGAAAACGGAGACCGTTTTCATCATTTTTAAAGAAAAAAAAAACGTCTTAACAGACCAATTTAAAAACCTTTTAGCGGGATAAAAAAATAGCATTGTTGGTTATTGTTGTTTTTTGCTAAAGCTTTGATTTTTGTTTTTATTGTTTGGACAAACATTTTTAGTTTATTTAAAAATTTTGTGAAAAGTTTCCTGAAGAGCAAAGTAAGCGGTAACGAAATGGCCATCGAGACGTGCCTTTACCCTAAATAATCAAAATCGGTAATTTAATATTTTAACCGGGATAAAAAGAGCACGATATTTTTTAAAAATAAGAACTTTTAATTGATGTATCCATGCCAAGCTTGTTTCCTAATTTACATAATCTTAAGGGAGAGTGAGAAGAGTAATATTTGATACCCCATTTTAGCAGATGATCTTCATGTCATTTCTTTTCATAATGCCTAACGCCTTTTGGATCGAACTAAAGTGAGTTTTAAACAAGTAAGAGGGCTACATTTGGATGTGCCGAATCTTATATACCCTTCACCATCTGTGTAAATCTAGTTTAGTCAAGTAACTCCAGATAAAATTTGAAAATTTCAGAGCCCCGTTACTCGGCGAGCGCCAATTTTTCCACTTGATGTATTTTTCTTGTTTTTTTAATTCTCTATTTCCCCATATATTTATTTTTTTGATTGGGGATACTTTATTGTTTGTTTATTGCTGCCTCGAAGGATGTGGACCTATCATCTGCTTTCCAATAGCAGCTCTTTCGACACTATATCTGATCGATTGACATATTTTTTTTTTTTTTTTGTGAAACCAAATTTGCCTCGGCAAACTTAATTTCACCACTAACTCGGACGGACAGACTGACGTCGCTCAATCGACAATGGTAAACTTATATATTCCACTTTTTGTGGTGAAGGGTATAAAAACAAAAACAGATTAGAAATAATAAGAAGAGCTACATATATAACTTTTTTTCGCATGGCGTTTGATAATTAGCGTTTACTTCGAAAATTAATATATCCGCCATCGCGACCACCTAGTATGGATTCGCCTTAAAAAAAGTTCATAATTCTCCACTGTGCTTTTCTTTTTCTAAACAAATATTCAAAAACTTACGTTTTTCATATTTGTAACAATTTAAGGCCACTTTATGAAACTTGTTTTCATTCATATACTAAAATGAATTTATTTAAAGCCTAATCCAGCAAACTATGTCAGCTGCCACTTTTGATACACTGGCGACAGCTACAACAAACGACAGCACACGGAATAGTCAACATATTTTCCAAACTGAATAGCTGCTCATCTAGTGGAAAATGGATTTTTAATATTTATTTATGTAAAAAAGAAAATTATCTGTATAAAAATGAACATTTTTTTATAAAAAAAAAGATGAAAAGATAAAAAAGAAAATGAAAAAGTTGTGAAAAAAATGAAAAATGTTTTAGCGCATTTTTAACAACATTTTTCCCAAAAGGATGTCCGGCTTATACACAAACACACACACTCTCTTATAATAAGTATATTATGGAGAGAAACTAAAAAAGAAAAAACTTTTATTAAAATCAAAGAGCAGTATAAATGGAAAGGGGGAGGAATAAAATGAATACATAAACGGCATTGCAGATAGAATTATAATGGAAATTTATCGAAACTGAAAAGTATGTTTTTTATATAAAGATGGTTGTGAGCGTTTACGACCACTAAGTTGTTGGTGGTTTTTGATATAAGTTTTGGAATGAATGATGAGAGATATTTTCTAATAGTTTGCAACATATTTTTTTTCGATTAATCGCTTGAATTCATACTAAAAAGCTATTTAAGATGAGTTTTTCCATGTTTTTAATAACTAAATAAATATTTTTGTACAGAATAAAGAAAAAGTTCAGGGATTAAATCCTAGCTACACTGCAAATAATGATGGTTGCTTAGGTATAACAAAATAAAATAATTTTAGGTGTTTTTTTATTCTGTTGTAGAAATTTTCCATGAATTTATTTAAATTAATATCGGAAATGTTACTGCTATTTTTGATTTATAATTCTAAACAAATTTAAAACTGAGACTGTCTACTAATGCCATTTTACACAGGTGGAGAGAGTGTATGTGATTATTTCAACTGTTTTTTATTTCTACAATTCTAGTTTCCGACCCCATAAAATATTTATTCTGAATCCTCATACAAACCAGAGACGATTTAACGATGACTGCCTGTCCATAATCGAGTTGAATTCAGTTTCTGTCAGAAATCGGTTTTAAAGAGGTGATATTGAAATTCAGCAACATCAGTTCATAAATGGTTGAGATAAATTAAAAAAACGTCGAGCGCCTCTATTTTTCCTACGTTTTTCAGATTTATTTGTGCTTTTTTGTTGATTGTTGTTGGTTTTTGATTTGTTGTATTGAAGGCCAAAATTTCAGAAATAAATTACATTACCCGCTAATTTGGATATAACTAAACCATTTAAATTTCACCAAATACATTAAACTTAGCTAAAAATTGCGATAAAAAATTTCAATAAAAAACCGAATATTCAGCAAAAAAAAAGCTCAAAATTTGCACCAAAAATCAGAGTTTTATTAAACGGTTAAGATTTCACTTAAATATTAGTTTTCACGAAAATTTCACCAAAAATTTTAATTTTTTTAAAAAATTGTACTTGCAATAAAAAATATAAAACTATTCAAAACTAAAGATGCCAAAAAATAACTAAAGACAATTTAAAAGTTTTCTAAAAAATCACACTTTCGCCAAAAAAAATTCATTTACACTATTCAGTAATCCAAATATCAGAGATCATCAGAATATTTCTTTCAACAAAAGCTCGGCTTACTACGAGCCTTGTTTTGCACGTTTTTATTTTAATAGATTATTCAATGAAGGAGAGTATAGAGCAGACCGCAAGTTGGCGCCTTTAACACCACAACAACAGCCTGAAACAAATTGTTATTTCAGCATTTTATATTACTTTTAGATACTTTTTCGATTAATCGCTTGATAGTCGAACAATTTTTTCATTAAGTTCTGCGTTTTTACTGGATAAACTACCGGCTAAAGTTATATCGGGCCATCAAATGATTGTTACCAGCCTTTCTTCTCATTACTAAATCCATATAACTACTAAGTCTTCGCATCTTAATTCAATTTGTTTAGTCCCCAGTATTTTACCATTACTTTAAGCACGGTCATTGACCCATGCCCCTGTTCTTATCAGCGTAAAAAACTTTTTTTGGTTTATTCGCTTTCTTTCTCAAAGTTTCCTTAACATCATTCTAAGTTACATTGGCTAATGTCCGTCAAAACAAATTTAGCTCCCTTCTAGAACAATTTGCTTCTTATGGGATTTCTTATACATGACACAGTTTTCCTTTACATTATAGGGCTAAATATAGCTCCCCCTTGAAAAATTCTTAATAACGCACATTTTCAAACTAAATCATTGCAAACCCCTTAACGACTACCAGAAATAGCACATATTTTATTCACCCCTATTCTGCGTTTCGATTCGATTCGAAATTTTCTCCGTCTATTAACTTTGGTATTCTGCGTTTCGATTCCGCTCAGTTTCTTTCGATTGTATGTATTCTGCATTACGATCGGAGCCCCGTTTTTCTCAGTTGTTTTTTTGTTAACGAAGAGCTTGCTTTATTTGTGTTTTTTTAGCTAAAAACTTAAAAGATGTAAGTAGAAAATGAGATAAAATGTTCAGAAACGATTTAAAAAAATTATTTTTAATTAATTTAATTTGTTTTCAATTGTTAATTTTTGTACCCGAATCTAATGAGTTTTGTATGTATTACAGGTAAAAAACCACAACACCAGAGCAATATGAAAAACTGGCAAATTTAATGGAATCTAAGGCAGATATCGCATGTAGATACCACCAGCGGCTAAAGGAAGAAGTAGCAGCGTTCTGGGAGGAAGTTGCAGGAGTCCTCAATGCACTAGCTCCTCCAACTTAATAAACTTCATCAATTATTTATTTTTAATTATGTATACATACAACTTTTTGTATTAAATTTGACATTTGTTTATGAAAATTATGACAAACTTCCTTATTTTGCTATTTCATTTCCAAATTCTCAGTTATGCTATTAATATTGTAAACATTGTTGTCTTCTTCTTTTTCGTTCGATTTCGTTATTCTTCAGAATACCAATTTTCGATCGCAACAGAACTGAATGCGGAGACTTAAGCGAAACGCAGAAATATTCTTGTTGAGAAACATATTTCCTTCTTTGTTAATGTATATTGTACAATTAATCGTTCTTTTACTTATAATACATTTATCAGCGCGTTCAAGATCCCATAACATTTTCAAATAAAAATGCAATTTTGTTTTGGAATAGCAGCATGTATACGTACTACGCCGGTTACTAAATCCGTCAGGAAACCTTTATCCAAATTTTTAGAAAAACGACGAGAGTTATCTTAAAAGCCAATACGGAAATGTTAAGGCTTTAACAAAAATTTCCAACAAACAAACTACGTTTTTATTTTTGCCTTCATTCCCTCTTGCGTTAGGTAGGTTACATGCCGGCTCTTAACGCAGACGTAAGGCGTATTAAAACAACACTATATCTACTCCGCTATTTTGTTTTTTTAATTGTGGCTTTTTTATTGTGTGTATATTTATTTCAGAAAGCAATTTTTAATTTTTTCTAATACAGTTATTTGAAAAAAAAAACGCTGTAATTTAACGTTGTTTAATAGGGTTCCGTTTCATCTAAGAGCTACCCTTTGACTTTTTATTTTCTTTAAATTCAACCTATTACGGCTCAAATTATAGGATATACGTTAAAAACAGTCTTCCATAGAGAACGTAAATCAAATTTTTAATTTTTTAAATTATTAGGTGAACTGTTTTTTGTTATAACAAATGAATTAAAAAACTTTATTTAAATTTCTAAAATTTTTTCTATTAAAACAGAAAAATTATTTCTCAAATATTTACGGATAATGTAATGTAGCATTTTTTAGATTGCTACATCCGTCATTAGCACGTAGATGCGAATATCTATGTTAGGTTCGTCACATATATCTATTCTTGCTTTCTGCCAAGGCGAATCGATTACCAGGTGGCAGCGTAGGCGAATTAATTAATTTTCGCCGTGAACACTACTGTCAAACTCCATGTATAAAAAATCTGTGTATAATTTTTTATATATAAAGTTTGAGAGTACTTTTTACCAGCAAAAAATAATGAATTCGCCTGCGCTGCCACCTGGTAATTAATTCGCCTTGCTTTCTGCCAACCATCAGTATAGCAACGAATGCAATTTTTATTTTTTTATACTTTCTTTCTTCACAAAACTGTAGGCATGGTTGCGCGCTGTGCCTTGCGAGTAATTTAATTTTTATAACTATTTGTTGAACTATTTGAAATTATAACAAATGAAATAATTAATTTGGTTCTATTAAAATAGAAAAATTGCAAATGTTATTTTTATAAAACATAGCGTAAAATTTTAAATTGTCTAACTATTACGGTTCCGGAGAAAGAGGCCTGTGACAGACTTTATTGCAATATTAATAGGATTACCATTTTCCTCTTTTGCCACTTTGTGCACTTAAAGAAATGCTAAACATATAGTGATCACGGCAACCATAGTTTCATATTTCTTTATTTTTCAATAATTACCAAAAAATCGCTTGGAATTTTTAGCACATTGCAAAAATGTTACTTAATTTAAAGTAAAAAATAAAAACTTTTTTTTGTAAAATTACCATTCTACATATGAATATGTAATTTTGTTTTTTTTTATTTTTCTCTGAATAGAAAGCGAAGCGAATCCATTAGTTTTTACGTTTCTTAGCTGCTGGCAAGCCACTGTCAAATTCTGATATAGTCAGTGATCTAGATGTGGGTATCATTTTTGCTAATCTGTTTGGTGCGGGGCGATTACTAGTGCGCAAACCGTCTTCACTAACCGTTGTACCGAAGCGATGTTTTCTAGCCTTTTTTTCTTGTTTTAGTTTTTCCGGATCTCTGAAAAATAAATTATATATTTTTATTTATTGTTTGTATAAATGTTCTTGGACTTACCTTTCGGTGTATGTTAAACGATTTGTTGGTGGAGGTGGCTTTGGAACTGTATGTTTTTTTGTAAACGAAGTGGGTTGATCTTTAAGACCAAAACTTTTGGCAAAATGACCCATATGAGCATTCTTCACATTAAATATGGGTTTTAGTTCTTTCGGGAAGGTTGTATAGAATTTGGTCCATGAGACAAAGGCTAAAAAAATTAAAATAACAAAAAATTAATGAAGTGATTTCAAAAATACATATTTTTTTTGTTGTCTGACAGGAAGAAACTTAAAATTTTCCGTATGAACCTAGAAAGAATTTGGCAACAGCTGTTAAAGTGTACAAGTGTATTGTTACAAAATATTTGTTGTTCTCCGTGTGGCAAACAGAGGTAAAAAATCTACTACCTTCACCAATAAAAATTGTAACGTGTGTGTAAATAGAATAAAAAGAAAAGTTAAGTATCACATATTGAGCAGCTGAGATAGATGTCTTGGCAAATTTGTCTGCTAATTGTTAAACAGAAGATCATGGCCATAAGTTCATATCCCAACAAATCCTTTAAGTAGAAAAACAAATAACCGAAGTGGATGGGTTGTTAAGTAGCCGCAAAAAAAAGAAAACGACGGTGGAAGCCTCCGCGAGTCACAAAAAGAGAAATGAACCTGGTAAGTAGCCTCGATAGATGGGATTGTAAAGGCGCCTGTATATTTAAACAGTAGTGCCAGCCGCGGCTGTCTCGTTTGACAGGAGTTTAACAGCTGAAGTGCCTTTGGAACCACAGTGAATTGTGCTTTAGGTAGCTGCACTGCTTAAATGTACATGCTCGCTAAACAAGACGTCAAGACTTGCCGGTGTCACCTGGTAATGTGGTATGGATTAATGCGTAAGTTTGGCTTCCTCCATAAAAACTCTTTTATCGCTCACATTAAACAAATATTTAAACAAATAAATTATTACTTTTTTGTATAGAATTTCAATATAAATTTAACATTAACAACTCCGGTTGCCAAATTTAATTAACTTCGTCATTATACTACGACCACAAAGAAGTTTTCACAACAACTTTGCACAAAATTAACCACAACTAAACAATTAATTTAAGTTAAATACATCCCTTTTTCTGAACTAAAACATTTTTGATTCTTTTAGGGCGGCATACGTTAGTTTTGCAAAATTAATTTGTTTTATTTCCCGTGTGGCATTATGTCGACTTCTCCATTTGGTTGCCTCAATACAAAAAGAACATAAAAGTTTTAATGTTTCTTCACTTTCTATGATGTTTCTTTTTTTCTTTATTTCTCTTAAAAGTACTTAAGCATCCATTATCCTTTAGAGCAGACATATTCACAGCTACTTACACACAAATATTAAAGTGAAACAATGGTTGGACTTGGCATGAGATGGAGTCTAAAATTCATTCTATTAGTTGACACCCACACAATTTTGCCATATAATAAATTAAAATTTCATTTTGTGGTAAATCGTATATTTAACAAAAGTGCTCATTCGTACATACATTTATGTGAAAATATTTAACACCATTTAGTTTAAGTTTGAGAAAATGTATCAATGTCTGCTGACAGATACGATGAGTGCTATTTATATATTCTGGTAGTGACGAGCTGAGGTCAGGGAAGATAGGGGTATCTGGAGGTTTGTCAACCAGAAGCCCATAGTTGTAAGCTTACCACAGCCTTGCTTGAATAAATTAAAAAAATAGCAGTTTACAGACCTTCGGGAGCGTCTAAACTAAAGGAAGAAAATAATTGCAAATAGGCCAAAGGGCCTAAGCTACCTTCAGAATAAACTTAGGGCTCCCTTCATTTCTTCCTTTCTCTAGCTACGCCTATGGTTGCCGCGTTAAATTAGTTGGTGAAAGCGTCTCTACAAAAATTTTAAATCTAAATTTAAGCAATTGATTGTGCCCTGCCAAGGCCCGGGAGCGGAAGAGAGACTTAGATGATAAAGCAGGTTTTCGGCCACAGTCCAGAGGAGAATAAACTTATTAGTTTTTTAGTTATTTGTTTATGTTTCTGATGAATATACACATATGACCAAAAAATATGTATATATAGTTATAATAATAAAACGCCCAAAAACTGTATCCAATCATCACAAAAAGAAAGTGGGACAAATTTTCCAAACTTCAAATTGAAAGCAATCGCTCAAAATTTTAGACGTATGATTTAAAACTCAAATACATAAATAATAGAAATTATCGATCATTTTGTGTAAGTTGTTGGAAATTTGTTCCTCTTTCTTCTAAAAAGAGGTCTTGCAGCAATTCCATTGTAATCCTGGCTGCATGCGATGTGGCACCGAATATTTTTTCATAGTAAATTTGCCACATTTTCAAAACTGCCATCTATGAACAAACAAAGTAGTATACCTTCCCGGCGGAGCTGTATTTGGTAAGTTCGATTTTCGCGATTATTGTCTTTTTTATTTTAATTTTTTTGAATATTTAATTCCAAAAGAATGCTTAACTTTTGGAGATAATTTTGCATAATAGTGCATTTTAAAAGTATTTATGAGGATATCGATGATACTATCCAAATTGGCTACATCTTTGCTGGCTCTTCTATATTCTAACACATCGGTTGAAATAGCTTTTTCAATGTTTAACATAACTAAAAATAAGTTAAGAAATAAAATGCATATTTCGACGGTTGAATATATCTTAAGAGTAAAATATTCGTTAGATAATGGATGCCACAATTTTACGCCGTCCACTGAAATGTTAAAACTATTTAATTCCGACAATATTTACAGGGATAACGAAGATGATGCGGGTGTGCTAGATATATTTGGTAATTAATAAGACTTATAATTACGTACATAAATGTACATTTATTTATAAAACATACTTTATTAAAATAAAAAATTAAACACTTGAAAATTTTTGTTTTGAGGGATTTTTGTAAAAAGTAGAATTAATTTAATTAATAAATTTGGATTTTATTTTTTGAAAATTACAGAAAACAATTAATTTATGTATGTAATCAAGAAAATTATTTAATTTTTTTTTTTTTTAATTTTACCCTGACCAGGATTCGAACCATCGATTTTATAAATTAATGAAATTTTACTTTATTTTCGGCTTTTGGTTCTTTTTAATTAATTTTCTAAACATTTTTAGAAAGAAAAATTATTTACAAATGTATGCGGACGTTTTCCAAAGAAAACAAGAAAAATTAGACGCTAGCAGAATGAAATGCAGCATTTTCTAGACCGCCACATCCTTCATCAGCAAATTATTTAAGGGGATTTTTTAAAAGCTTTATTTAAGGGTTTTTTTATTTGCTTTTCGGGGAAAGAGACAAAAATCTGGCAACAGTGTAGAGCCATCACCATAATTGTATAGCCACATGTACCTATACATAAATTGGCATGAGAAATTCTTTCTTACCATTAGGATTTTCTGTTCAAAACAAGTGACGAAAATTGTAAGTTTTGCTTAGAGTTGTTTTCCCAGTATCAAGAAGTGAATAATTAGTAAAGACGAAAGTTGAAAAAAATATATGAAAAAATTAGAGGCGAAGGACACGACAGGACCAATTTTGCTGTTTTTAAATTTAAATTGCTATTTACAACTTAAACAAATCCTACGTTCAAAAATAAAAAATATTTATTATGATTTTGCTTTCAAAAAATACTGATCGGTACACCTCGGTAGACAGCAATATAATATGCATTCTTATCAAATAGCAATGGAAATAGTGTAATTAGTAAGCCCCTTGTGGAGTTTATGTCTAATAACTCTAACTTGACTCTAATTATATTAGAGCAATTAAATGGCATCATCATCATCATTGTCGTCTTTTACCACAACCACAAACGCCAACAAAATTTTTCTTTAAGTAAAAAGTAAAAGGAAAACGAGGGATTGACTTAACCACAACGATACATGTTTTATAACACAGCAAATTGTAAAAACTCCAAAGGATTCTATTGAAGATAAACAATTCCCTAATGGATGTCAATATAATTAATTTCAAAAGAAGTTGAGTAATTTATATACATTCAAACATATGTTTTCTTGTTTGAAAGAAGTGTATGTCAGAATTTGTTTATGTGTAAGTGGGAGTGGAAGTACGCACGCTTTAAAATGTCAGATAACAGGAGAAGGGGGAAAGTCTATGAGCAATAAATTTATTTTAAAACAAAATGGCAGAAACGTAACGAGAAGATAATGAGAAGAAACTAAAGGAAAAGAGGACTTGAATGTACAGAAAAACAAATGTCTTTTCTATTATTTCTGTGTAAGTTTAAGTATTAGTTTTAAATCTTTTATCAAGCAATTGCATTACGCAAATAAATACATACGTAAACAAAAATTTTTATTATTATTTAAGCTTAAAAATAGTCATTTATGTAAAATTGAATTTTGTACTTTTTGAAACTGTTTAAACTGGCATCTTAAAGGTTTTTAACTTATGTAATGTTTTGGACATTTTAAAAGAATTTGGTAAAGATTTCCTGATGTTTTTGCTTTAATATCCAAGGATTTTAATTATTGGTGACTGATATTAGCTTTGTTTTTCAACTAATTATCAATGAAACCTTTTCATTAAAAAGCATTAGTGAAAATAATGGTAATGCATAAAAAACCATTGGTATTATTTATTATTCAATGCTCTTGAAATTGGCAATTAATTAGTCCATCGAAATTATTAATCCCATACAAGATTTTGTTATTCTAATAAATTCTTTATTCCTTTGAATATTCGAATAAAACTATAATTTTTATTTGAACAAAAAAAAATTGGAGTTTCTTTTGCTCGAAATGATTTTAAGCTCGAATAATTTAACAACACAGGCGTATGCAAAAATCTATACCGAATACATTTTTTCTGCTGCTTATTTATTTCAATGTGAATTTGTTCATACGTTCGACTTGTGTTTCTGAAATCTTTCTCCGGGGAAAGCTGAGCAATGCCCTGATTTCCAGCGTTAGCTGCAGGACAGAAATAAAAGAAGGGATTTTTTTTTAATCTACAATAATATTGTTCTTAATTATCGAACTTAAGACTTGGCTCACGCACACATTTTCTGTAGTAAAATACTGTATTTTCATATTTCTCTGTCACTGTGATAATAATTCAAGTTTATTTGCATCTGCCACATACGAATTTATAAATTCAGACATTAGATGTTTGCATGTATTAGTGTTTTTTCATTGTATTTGTATTGTAAATTGTATCTGTATCTTTATCCTACATGATGTGGTTAGAATTAATTGTCTTTTACATTTGTATTCTTATTTTGTTGGTGCTTATTTTTTTTTTTTGTATATTGCTGAATTAACATTAATTTGGAGATACTTGTTGTTGTATTTTTCTTTCACTTAAAAAAATTTATTTTTTAAAGTTGTAACTTGATATCATTGTCGTTTTAATGATTATTTTCAGTATACCAAATAAAACGGTGGCAATTCATAGTGTCCAAGGACAAAATGTCTATGGTCGTTATAAATTTGGAAATGCTGTTACTTATGAAAGTGTCATAATGTCTGCACTTAAAACAGTAACGGCTTTGCCTACTAAATATTTCTAGCATAGCCAGCCTTTGGCTCAGATCGAAGACTTTCTCCTCTAAATTATAACCAAAACCGGCTTCGCTTACCAAAGATTTTCTGCAAGCCAGTTAATAAAAAAGTTGCACCTGTCTCACATAGAATACCTTAGAATATATCTATAATATACATAGACATTATGACTCTATGTTGACGCCCATTATGTCCTTGGACGTTATGATATGCCACCAATAAAACTTTTAATTGTTGTCAGTGTATTAATTGCGGTTGATGGCAGCAACGTGTGCTGACATTTTATATTTTAATAATGCTGCTATTGTCTGCATTTTTTTCAAAGAACTTGAAGTAATTTTTCATGCTTTTAATTTTTTCAATTTATTTTATTTATTTGTAAATTTAAAGAATATACCAGAAATGGATTTAAGATCCTTTAGAGATCTCTTTTATTAATTAACTTAAATTAAAGATAAGCATCACTGACATGTAAGAGCAGAAATACAACCTTAAGTTTGCGGAATCAATAAGGAAAAAAAAATACAAATTTTAATACAAAAACACAGTAACCATTGAGTAAATATTTTTATTTCTTCTTTCATTTTTCTGATTTAATGGAGTTCTCATTTAATCGATTTGGCTTTAGATTTTCCTTACAAAATTTGGGTAGAATCCACTGATGAGCTATATTTGGGCAGTAGCGAAATGGCCATATGGATATGCTTTCCCCGCAGTAAAACATTTCATTTTTTAGTTTAGTTTAAAATAATAAATATTTCATGAGAATATCATGAAATATTTATATTTGAAGGAATCAAGTAAAATTAAAGTAAATTAATATTCCTTTAGAATATTATTTTAACCTTACAAAAACATTTTTTTATATAATTTTTTAAGGTCAATTATATCCGGTTTTTTTTTATTTGTAAAGTTGCGAGATTTAACCCTTCATAGTAACAATGTTAAGGAATTCGACTTTTAAATTAAGCCAGGAGTATATAGAATTAAAGTGTTTATTTTTTAAAAATATGTTGCTATTTTTTATCCCGATTCAATTATTAAATCACCGATTTTGATTATTGACTTTAAAAAATAATTAATTTTATTCGTCTTTTAGTCTGCAATAGCAGTTCCCACGATTTCGTCACGGTGCCACAACGAATCTTCTTAATATTGAAATTTAGGAAAATGTGTTAAATTATTTAAACTAAATTATCTATTTACAAAAATAAAATGTTCTGACGATTGTTTTAATACCATTATACCGGTAAAATTGGCTGATTTAAAAAAAAATATTCTTTATTGTTTATGTTATTCAGTTTTTACGTGATGCGAACACAGACAAACAGACAACAATCCAAAAATAGTTTTTTTTGTATTCCATAACGGTTGCTACATGCACCAACAAAATTAAAAAAAAAAGATTTCATATAGAGAAATGATCCTGTTACAGTTTTATTAAATGTATAGCTTTAGAAATCCAGGAAAAATAATTACAGTGCGTTCGCTGGGAAGGTATACTACTTTGTTTTGCTGCCATTTTGGTAAACATTAGTTTTGACAGTTCGTATTTCGCAGTCGTGAAGTAGATACGTGGCATATTTGTAATGAAAAATATTCGAAAAGCCAACGTGTTTTAATCGTTAAAACATTTTATCAAAATCAATCATCGATTAATGTGACGATGAGAAAGTTACCAACAAAACACACTATTTATCGTGAGGTTAATGATTTCGAAGAAAGAGGAATCGGAGGTGATAGACCCAAGCATGGACAATAACGTACACTGCAAAATCGGATGAAAACATTACTGCTGCTCAAGAAAGTGTTCAAAACAATCCATCCACCTTAATTCGACGCGCTGCTCAGGAGCTTGGTTTTCAAAGAGCAAAATTCAGTTGACACATGAGCTTCTTCTATAAGACCATTTAAGCCGCCATTCATATGGCAACAAAATGTTAAAGCTCGCCCATGACAACCCCGATTTTCATGAAAAAACCGTGACGAGACACATTTTCATTTGGATGGATATCTGAATAACGGAATAATCGGTTCTGAGCAATAAAAAATCCTCAAATTATTCATCAGTCACCCTTGCATTCATTAAAAGTGACAGTCTGGTGTGCAATTTGGTCAGGAGGAATCATTAAACCTTACTTTTTGAAAATAGACGGTAACTGTGATTGGCGAGCGATATCGTGATATGATTAAAAACTTTAACGCCACAATTGCATGCTTTGGGCTTGATTAACATGTGGTATCAACAAGACAGTGCAGCGTCGCATACAGCCAGGATGACAATGGAATTGCTGCTACACCTTTCTCCGCATTAATCTAATTCAAGAAATGGTGATGTCGATTGGCCTCAAGGGTCCCTTGATTAATTAGTATACCTTCCCGGCGGACACTCTGTACTTCTTTTAACAATTTACAATTTACGAGGGCTGCTCTATATATTTCTGGCCTAATAGTGAAAATGCGAGTATTTATAATCAAAAATGGTTTTATTTTTTTTAAGTATTCTCCAGCATGGTTTGCATGCGCTCAAACCAGTTGTCGAAGCACTTTTTCCACTCCGTTTGAGACACCTCTAAAACATGGTTTTTGAACACTTCAACAGCTTCTTCTGGCGACGAAAATCGTTGGCCACGCATTTTTTTCTTGATGTGCGGAAACAAGAAGAAGTCATTAGGTGCCAAGTCAGGGCTGTACGGCGGATTACCCATTAATTCGACGTTTTGGCCGGTCAAAAACGCTCTGGTTTGAGCCGATGTGTGAGAGCTCGCATTGTCATGGTGAACAATGATTCGTCTTCTCTTGTTGGTTTTTCGAATTTCTCCGATGACTTCAGGCAAACAAATTGTAGTGTACCACTCAGAAGTGACCGTCCTACGTTGCTCAAGCGGAACAGTCGCCACATGACCAGTTTTGCTCGTCTTTGAAGACCCACACGATCGATTGTTGTTTCGTTTCGGGCTCATACGCATAGATCCATGATTCGTCACCTGTGACGATCTTATAAACGTCTTTTGGAGCACCGCAATCGTATTTTTGCAACATTTCTTTGCACCAATCGACACGAGCCTTTTCTTGAGCGACTTTCAAATTGTGCAGGATCCAACGAGAACAAACCTTTTTTACGGCCAGGTGTTCATGCAGTATCGAATGTATGCTGGTGGAAGAAATGTCCAAGGACGTCTCTATCTCTCGGTATGTCGCATGTCGATCTTGCATTATGATTTCACGCACGGCATCAATGTTCTCTGGCACAACAGCCGTTTTTGGACGACCTTCACGGAATTCGTCTTTGAGCGAGCTTCGGCCACGATTAAATTCATTATACCAATTTTTCACAGTGCTATAGGATGGTGCTTCATCGCGATACAAAGATTTAAGTTCATCAATGCACTCTTGTCGTGATAATCCACGTCGAAAGTTATGAAAAATGATGGCACGAAGATGTTCACGAGTTAATTCCATTTTTTTCTATATTAATTTTTTCAAGTCACTGTAAACAACATAAATAATGGTCGTACGTCAAAAGGTTTTGAGTACGATTATGCTTAAAAATGACAAACTTTCCAATAGAAATGTCAGATTGTACTTGGCAGCACTCAGTTTTACCAGGCCACAAATATATATAGCAGTCGTCGTAATTAATTAAACTAAAGATGTTTAGTAATATTTTTTCTGTTACATTTCTTTCACATATCAACGTTCATTTCAAAACTTTAAAATTTTAATTAAAAAAAACATATGCATGGCATATAAAATTAAAAATTCCATTACGTCAAATTATTAAAATTGTTACATTTCATTCAATTTTATTAAGGGAAAATTATTAAAATATCCAATATAAAAAAAAGACGCTACGAGTATAAACTACCTTTTGATAACAACACTATTCAAAACGAAAACCAAAAAAATCGAGATAATATATCAAAACAGAAATTCAAATTGAAATATAATTAATAATGGATTTTTAAATGCATATTAAGGGACGGTAGAAAAAAACACAAAAAAATTAAAGCACTTACAATTCATTTATTCATGCATTTCAGTACGCGATTGACTTGTAATTGTAATTGACCAATCAACTAAAATTTTCATAAATATGGTTGGAAAGGAGTCGAAATAACAAGCGAATACTTAATAAATGAACAGAAAAAAAATTCAATGAATACAAATGGGGCGTTTTATTACAATTCAATAGGAAAACATACATACGTACGTGCATACATCACACATACGTTCTTATAAATGTTCTCTAATAAATCTGTTGTACATGTGTTGAAAAATATGAAACATTACTCAAACTCATACATATTTATAAATTTACATGTATACACATGTAAACTATTTTCAATATTATTTTTAGGGTGGAGGTTTGAAGTAAAAAAAAAATCTTATTAATAAATAATTGATAACTTCTAGTTATAAACGAATACATTTATGATATTTATGTTCGTTTTCAAGTGTGAGTGTTATTGAAATAATTCAATATGTTTTTTTTTTCAATTGAGACAAGCTACCACTTCAAATGCTTTAGAAAGTAATTAGAAAAATTGTACAGCACAACGTTATTAATATAAAAGCCATAAATTTAATTACATGAAAATGTCACCAAATTTGTTGTCAAATGTAAATTAATATAGAATATTCAATTAATATACAGGCCAAATGTAAATTATGTACTTTTGAATTTTTAATTTTAATATACAGTAAAAAAATAATTACCTTTACTAAAGAAATAGAAGTTTTTTCTCAATAGTTTATCTTTTTAGAAATCTCAACTGGGTAGAGAAAGTAAACTGTTATGTACTAGATTTTTTCTGATAAAAGCTAGCGTTATTTAAAAAAAATAGCAAAAAGAGAATACAATAATTCCACAAAAATGTTTATAGTAAATACTCTTGCCTTTCTAAAGCAATTGGCGCTTAAAAAACGCTACCAAATTGCCCAGATTTAATTAGAAAATCAGTCAACAATTCGCTCGGCTTATAGATGCAAAGATGTGTTGAGCGATGAGTGAAGGCAATCAATCGGTGGTGGCATCGTTGGATCTTATTTCTTCAAAAAATCTTTTTATTTGCCAATCTACACTCCTTTTTTTATTTTATATTGACTCTTAAAATTTACTGACTGCCTCTAGATTAATGAAACTACGCAATAAAATCTGCTATTAACATAAGCTGTTAAAGCTAGAAAACAAGAAAAATCGGACCAAGATACCTCCAATAAAAGCAAGCCTTTTAAATTTCCCGTCATTTTATTTAGTAATTACAACTTTTAAGGTAAACGAATGTTTAAAAAATTTTAAGTTGGACTCAAGAGATTTTTAAATTCCATTTTAGCCCCGCCCCTTTTTGTGGGCGATGAAATAAAATATTATTTGAGAAAAGAATGTAATTATTAAATGAAATAAATTACATACGCCTTAAAGTAATACAAATTAATTTATATGGGCAGTGGAAGGTATCCCTCCAATCCCACCCCAAAAACGTCCCTTTTTTTTAATTTTTTTTGCCAATTTCCTAAAAATATTAATTTTTAAGCTTTTCAATGCCTTACCAATTCTCGCCTCACAAGAATATTATTGACAAAATATTTTTGTAATTTGTTACTTTATTTTATTTATCTAAAAATAATTATTTTAATCATAGTAATAAATTATTTATGATTGTAACGGTAAATAATATTCAAAATTATAACAATTAATTTATTCAAATCAACTTCTTCTTTGCACAAAGATGATGATGAGTGCTTCTTCGTCTGATTCTTCAAAGACCTCTATCGAATCTTAATCCCCTTCAGCGTTAAGAACAGATGGAAGCATGAAAGAAAGGTAATAACCTTTTTTTGGAGTGTGTCTTAAGGCCCAACTATAATGTGCATAAGCTAGCTTTAGCTTATGTCAAAAATCCAACGAAAAGCCTGTCAAATGATTAGGTGACTTATTAAAGAAATTTATGTGGCTACAATGTACTTACATAAATTCAGTAACTTATTTGCCACAGTTGCACATTTATGTTTAATTCGTACTTTTGCGAAAAATAATTTCTATATAAATCAACAAAATTTTAAAGCGAAAAGGCTTTATACAAGATATTTTATATATTTAATAACATTTACATACACATTTACATATTTTGGTTCATGTTCTAAGAAAAAGTAAAAAAAAAATATTACAAGATATTTTCTGTTTTGTGTTTATGGCCAACCGTACTGAAAATGTAACGATGTTCATCGCTTATACATACACATGTGTGTAAAAATACAAATTTAATTTAAATATATTATATTTGTAAAAAATTGGCCATAAAGAAAAATGTTGTTTTTCTACATTTTTTATTGAATTAAAAACTAAAAATTTAACAATTAATGTCTTAATTAAAATTTTTCTTTATCAATGTATAACACAAAGCACAATCAGCTGTTTCCGTACGGAAAGTGCGATCAGTTTCATACCTTGCATAAAGAAATGAAATTTAACGAAACTTGACGAAAAGTTATCTTATGTACATTATAGTTTACTACATATAATTTAATGTATTTGCACAGTTGTGTAAGCTTGCTTAAGTTGTTTTATGCACATTATAGTTGGGCCTTTATACTAATGAATAGTGGGCGCCAAAAGGCGCAACGTTTTTTTCTTCAATATAAAAGTAGAGATTGCAAGTTTTATAGTGTACAACAATTTTAGAATCGCAATGGAGATGACTCTCAAAAATCTTTTCAAATTTTTTATACAAAAAATTGAACAAAAAAATCCTTTTAAATTTCGAACGAAATTTCTTATCATAAAAACTTAAATATAATTTTGTTTTAATATAATATAAGGAACTGCTAATATAGCCTTTCACAGAAAAAAATAAAAAATTGTTATTCGTTTAGCCACAAAAAAATGTTATGAAAACCTCTCAATATCGTATAAAGTCAATAAAAACGTATGCGATTTATCCAACTTTCCTGACTTTAACAGCGTCCCAAAATGATAAAACTCAAGCAAAAGCCTTGAAATTCACTGTACGATGCAGAATTTTCTTATCTGTTCAGCTGCGTACTTGAATTTTTACATTTCTCAAAATTAATTGTTGGCCTAATGTACGGCTAGATTGGCAATATTTTAATAATTGAAAATATGAATGACATTGATACGGGCGAGCTGTGGTTGCAACAAACCGACTGCAAATATTGACCTTTTTGACACCACAATAACAAATGATCCTGTCAATTACCTTTTCCTTGTAGGACTCCCAGGAGTCACTGGTTTATACTGATAAACCAGCAACAAATTGTGTCACACTACCTCTTCTGTACTTATAATCTTGAAAACACTTCTGGTCGTCATCACAGTTCGCCGCGTAATTATCAGCATTTGCTGTAGAGTAACGTTCCGCATGGAAATTAAATTAAAGTCGTACAGTATATACGATGCCGTCTGAGCCTTTTTTAAGTAGAGCCTATGGCATATTCCTAAACACCATTTAACTCTGCTGACATGTAGTTGCCTAGGTAATGTTTTCAGATTCATATAGAATCCCAAGTTTTTATAAGAGTAGAGGTTGCCTCCTGCTTGTCCCCATGTTGTGGGTGTCTGCCAGTAATTAGACCGAAGTCAAAATAGCAGGCTTAGTGCACTTGTACTTTTTGGCGGTTCACTTACTTTCACATACATATGTGTCTTTAAATATTTATATTCTGTTCTTTCTGGAAATCTCTGTCATTTTTTGAAAATCCGTCAGTAATCTATTTCCGACGCATTGCAGGCATTTAACTCTTAGGTACTTGTTGACGTTTCTGGTACTAAAACAGACTTTTCTGCCCCACCTCCCCCTCTCTTTATCCAGAGGCATGTTGATCCAGTAAGACTTTGAAGATTGACTCCTCCATTTATTGCAAGATATAGTCTTTAAACATATTTTCCTCCGACGTCAAGAAGGAGTATTAAAGAAAAATTATTAACCTGCTCAAAGCAGCAACTACACACGTTTTTACGTATTTAGACAAGAAATCGACAGGAGGATGGAAGACGAGCTTTCAACTGGCCACGCACCTCTTAGTTTGTATTTCATATGAAAAAAATTTTTTTTGTAAATATTATCAATCCTTTTTCGTTTTAATTTGTTGATATAAAGACCAAATTGGTTTTAAACTTATTCCATTTATTTATTTTTTTTTTTTACTGAATATTTTTTTTTCCAATTAAAAACTTTAATTCGTTTTAAAATAAAACCACATTATTTTATTTAAAAAAAAGACAGAAATTGCATAAAAAATTAACAAGCAACCATCATTATTATCGTTATCACTGTAATCACCACGGGCATCTGAATAAAGGACATTAATTTTGTAATTATATATAATTTTATATTATTCCTTTAACAACGCAATTTTAACGCTTTAAAACAGTAAAAATAAACCTGAATATCATATTTAAAAAAAAAATGTGAAGTGAAAAACAACAAAAAATGAATGAACATTATTTTTCCAATTATAAGTTGCCTCATTTTAAATATCGCAAAAAGCAAAAAAGTAAAAAAAAAACTGAAATGAAATGAAATAAAGTTAAATAAAAAATGTAAAAAAACTAACGTGAAAGGGTTTGTTGGCGTTGAACAAATTCTATTTGGCCACATTCGAAAACAGAAACCACCCCAACTGCCATCAAACATTCTTTCAGGCATGGAAATGAACTTATTTTTTTTTTTTTTTTTTTTTTGTACAAGTGAAGTAGTAAAATAACGCGATATTATTTATATGTGTTGTAGATGTACAAGTTTATTTCTTTTAATGTTTTATTAAAAGTTAAAGTTAGTTTTGATTGCGTGTGATTACAATACAACATTGCAATGATGACGATGATGGCGTTGATGATGAAATGATTGTTGGGCGTTCTTTATTTAGAGCTTTTTTTGCTGCAACTTCCAATAAGAAATAATAAGTATTAAAAAAACGCTGTTTTATTATCTTGACATACAAAAAAAAAAGAAAGAAAAGAAAACTTAATTAGATGTTACCATGGATTATATGGTCACAGAGAAAATAAATTAAAATCACAAATACAATAGTTAAACGAATTAAATTGCAAAATGTCAGAAAATCATTCAAGGTGTTGAAAAGGAAAAATCTAAAGAAATAATATAAGTAATTTTATATATATTATTTACTAGCTTCTGTTCAGGATTCGGTTTGTGTTATCCATTATGTTGTTAAAATTATACGAAAGTTAACCACTGAAAGCTCAAACATTGACTTGTCACTTGATGACTACTACATATGATACTTCATTTCTAACACGCCCAAAAGTATGCTTCAGAAATGCATCACCAAATTAAATCAGGGGGCCAATTCTCGCATCCGTTTACGAGCGAAATTATATTCAAACGTGCAAGTAGTCTTACTTTTGCGATTCTCTCATTCGATATCGAGTATAAAAAACTCTCTAATGATGGCATTCGATAACGATATATCTAAAGCAACCTTGCGACTATAAACTCGTTAACAAAACATTATTCGAGTTAACGTTTTAAAGTAAAAAATTAAACAGAAAAGAAAATGTAAGTTAAAAATTTAGGAATTTTGTTTTTTTTTTCAGAAAAAATAACTTTTCTCTTAATAAATCTTAGAAGAAAAGAACCGGTGGTGGCCCGTATAAAGAAAAAAACTCTTACTCAAGTAGAGGAACATATTTTTGCTGCTGCTGGCATAGAAGTCGCGAAGGCTGCGTAAAGCTTTGGATCAGTTTTAAAAACACAAACAAAGCCAAAATCAAACCTAAAACCTTTAGGTGAAGAATTAAGTATAATACCGACTGAAGATCACAGTAATGACTTGCCATGCACTTCTTCGTCTTAAGTCTTAGACAGTAACCACTCCTCATGTACAGAAGATTATGATTTAGAAGAATAGGTGCCAGAAAAAAGAAATATAATATATGAAGACATCAAAAAATACCGTAAAGAAAGGGGGAAAAAAACTTCATTACCGAGAACTACCAGAAGGAGATAGCATTAGATAACCTTATAGGAATAAAAACACATACCTCGAATTAAAACAAAAGAATGTCGAACTAAATATTCACTTAATTCAAATGAAAAATAAAAACCTAAAAATTAAGGAAGGGGAGCAATACTTAAACATATTAAAGAAATGGAGTTGCAAATAATATATATATATATATATAAATATATATATATATGTAGGTATTAATAAATGGTTCTTCATTTTATTCAATGTTGCAAAGCATATTTATTTAAGTTCTTTACAACACTGAACTAAAAATTCGATTCGTTTCGTATCGAGTAAAATCGTTAAAAAATTTTACGCTATCGAAATTAATTTCTATTCAAGTTTTATTTCGATCACGAATGCGAGAACTAGTCCCCAGAATCGGTTTGGCCGGTTGTGTTGAGATTGACTTGATATCTCGTACAACTAAATTTGGGATTGTAAATAAAATCTATTAGAATTTAATTGAAAACTTTACAAATGCAAATATCTATAATTAAGAAGTCGTGTCCATTGAAGTTTTAAACTATACACAAGGTACCCCACTAAAAATTGGTACATGATGTCTTTAATATACATTCCATATCGGAACGACAAGGCAAACTAAAAACGAGACTTGTGTGATGTCTAAACCTTAATAAAGAGGAATTTTAAGACCCGAGAGTTCACTGATGAGCTATATATGAAGTAGCGAAATGGCTTTCCCCGCAGTAATACATTTCATTTTTTAATTTAAAATAAAAAATATTTCAGGAGAAAATTATGAAATGTTTATACTTGAAGGAATCAAGTACAATTATAGTAAATTAATATTATTTAAACGACCCTATGAGGAGACTGTATTAAAAATAACATAAACAAGTAGGAGTGCTAAATTCGGCTATACCGAACCTTATGTACCCTTCACCATATATGTATAACACCACTAACACTGCAGTTTTCCTATTGAATAATTTAAATTAAAATCAAAAATTCTTTCCTGCATAAAGTTTTTCGGTTCAAAAAAAGTTTTTTTTTTCAAAAATTGTAAGTTTGCTCAGGCTTAATGTCTCAACATAAACTACAACCAGCAGCAGGAATACAAACGAAGGTTAAAACCAGGTTAGTAAGTGCTACCAAGTTTTCTTACCCTTTTTTTACAAAAAATAACCACCTGCAGGTATACAAAAGAAAGTTGAAACTAAGTTGAAGAATATGGAAAAGTTAGAGGCAGATGTAGTGTTTTGCCCTTTGCCCCGAAGTATATGGGCCGATCTTGCTGATTTTCAATAGCAACATTTTCGAAACTATGTCTGATCGATTGCGGTATTTGAGTTATCTCTAGCTCATCTAGTGCCTTGGCAAATTTAAACACTAACACGGACGTACAGATAGACAGACGAACATCGCTCAAACGAATTCGCTACGCATAAGAACTCAGAATATATATTCTTTATGGGGTCGGAAATGCATACAAACGGAATGACAAACTTAGTATAATCTTTTCCACTTTTTGTGTTGAAGATTATAAAAATTGATTCTGTCGAATGGCTGTTATCAATTTTGGTAAATAAAATGTTCATATTTCCTAAAGAATAAGGGTAACAAAACAGAGTGAATTAATTATTATAATTATTCAAAGAGCAAACTTAAATGTTGTTTTTCATGAATTTATATTATTATTTTTCTAGGAAAACCTTCAAGTAAAATTCCAGTTTTTTTTTATAATTTAAATAGAAAAGATTCCATTTCATATTATTTAAAAGTCTAAATTCAAACACTATTTTTATATTTGCAGTTACAGATTTATCAAATTAATCACCATTATTCGAGGGCGCATTTTATTTAAACAAATAAAATATCAATAGTTTCTATAGATGTAATTCAAGTATTAATAGTTTTTTTTCTTGCCATAAATAACTAATAAATCTATTTACGATTTTGTCAAATAATCAAAATAAATAACAGGAAGTACACAACAACAACAAAAAACGCGGAAACGGAAAATAAGTGAAACGGAATTATTAAAATACACAAAATGCTTCTTAAACTTAACATAAATACAACAAACAAGTAAACAAGTAAAAAAAAAATTTATAAAAAATACATGAAGTACAAAAAGTTAAGTAAGCAGCTCTTAAAATAATTTTATTTTCGTATAATTGAAATACAGTTGAACTTATACACTTAAAAGCAATCACACGCACTTAAGAATTTGCCAGAAAAAAAAAGAACTTAAAAACAATACAATAAAATCTTTTCAATAAAAAAAGAAACAAAAATAAAAAAGAACAAAAAAAAAATCGCAAAGTTAAAAAAAAATACAGTATGAAAAATAACATTTAAAGGTGGGGCACGAAATACTTTTTACAAATTACTAAGGGTTCATTTGAAATCCAGTTGGACTAAGATTTTGTTAAAAATAATTTACAGTATGAAAAAAAAAAACAATATTCGAGCTTGTAATAACAAATGACGATCAAGAAACTGTGTTTATTGTTTTTGTGATTGTGAGTTTTTTTGTAAACACTGGACCCATAGCCCTGATGATGCTACTCGATGTTGTAGCGAAATATAGGCAATAAAGAAATAATTTGCACACTACAATTTTGACCTCAAGCTCGAATATTGTTTTTTTTTCATACTATAACCACAAAAAGGTCGAATAAACATCTAATATATATTAAAAATAATTTACTTTTTAAGATATTGATGAAGAATGTAGCGATCCAGAAAAAGCAGCATTACATTCTCCTGGTGTCTACTTTGCCCTGTTTTCTTTGGAAAAACGTCCGCAAACATTTGTAAAATTATTTTTCTTTTTAAAAATGTTTTTAAAAATTAAAAAAATGAACTTAAGCCAAAAATCAATTTCAATCCATTTATAGTATCGGCAGTTCAACTCCTAATTGAATAAAAAAAATTGATATTTACAAATAATATTAAAATTTTCTTAATTCGAATGAGCATTTTTTGTGGTATTTTAAGTTTGGTAATTTTTTTATAGATAATTTGTTATTTTTAACTCTCTTGCAAATTATCATGATTGACGCTTGAACGACTCCCTCAATTCGCAAACTTACGCGAATTCTCTCCTACTTTAAAAATCGTTTCAAAATGGGGTCGTAGGTGCCACACAATTATACAATAAAGATGAAAAAAATATATGTTGGGAATATATTGTTGTTTTTATATCCTTTACCACAAAAAGTGGGTATATATAAGTTGGTCATTCCGTGTGTAATTTCTACAATATCCATTTCTGACTCCAAAAAGTAAATATATTCTGACTTCTTATGCAACGAAGTCGATTGAGCGATGTTTGTCTGTCCATCTGCCCGTCTCTCCGTCAGTGTTATAAATATGTCAGATCAGATATAGTGTCGAAAGAGGTGCTATTGGAATTCAGAATGTTTGGTCCATGTCCTTCGAGGCAGCAGGCAAAACACCACGTCTGCCTCTAATTTTTTCATGTCATATGGAACAATAAAGTAACTCCAATCAAAAAAAATATATATATGGGGCGATAAAGAATTAAAAAATAAGATAAAATCATCAAGTGAAAAGATTGCCCCTCGCCCATATTTTCAAAGTTACGGGGCTCTGAAAAAATTAAATTTTTTTTAAATATCAATATGGATATCATTTTATAGTCTGTAAAGAGATCTTTCAGGAAATACTAAAATTTTTTAGAAATGCTTAACCAATTAAGTGCCGATGGCATTTTTATATAAAATTATATATATGCAGGACCAAAATTTTTTTATTTTTGAATTCTTTGTCACCCCAATATTTGCTTTTTTGATTAGAGTTACTTCACTACACTAGATTTACACAGATAGTGAAGGGTATATAAGATTCGGCACAGCCGAATTTAGCACTCTTACTTGCTAATCTTAAAAAATCACCTCTGGTCGCATAGAGGAACATATTTTATGAATTATTTCGTACGACTGAGTATTAAAGTGAATCGTGGCCTTAAACAAACAACAACTGACATGCCGCAAGCAATGCTCGAAAAAGTGGCCAAAAATTAGACGACCACAATAAGCTACATCAAGAACATCAAAACAGTTTCATGGGGCTTAAGAAACTCTCTTCATTATAAAGTTATTAATAAATTACAGTTCACTCTGTACAAAACAGGATAACTATTATATAATATTTTGGCTAACTTACAGAAACAAGGCACAGCTTTCAAAAGTTTCGTCTTGCTCCCAAATTAAAAAAAATTGTTTTTAACTCCGGCAGAGCTGGACAAATTATCTGCTTTTTTTATTTTTTTATTTAAAATTTTCTATATATAAAATATTTCACTTTCTAAAAATTTCGTTTGCAACAACATCTTTTAAATGCAGAGAAAAGTTAAAGAAGGAAAAAGTTTAGGGTTGATGATGACGTTATCCGAACAAGAATTGATGCCAATATTTTTATGTTGTTATCAAGTGAAGGGGGGCTGCATTAATTTGCCAAAACTTAACAAACAAAAGAATAAAAGTTTAGTTGCTATTTTGGAGTAAGAAGAAAAAAACTGTAGTTGCAAGCAGAAAAAGTTGAAAAAAGTAAAGTATGACCAATCAAAAATCCATTACAAGTGTTTCGCTCGAATAACACTGAACAATAACGAGCACATGAAACACATTCTCATTTAAGCATACACACACACACACACACACTCACACACAAACACATCAATACATACACAGTCAGATACAATTCTTGTTAAAAGTCAAGAGGAAGTAAAACTACAAAACATCCTGTGAACATCTCGTTGTAAAAAGTATTTATTAGTTTTTAAAAGAAAAATAAGAGCAACTGCAATTACACATGATAAAAAGGAAAACATTAAAATATATTTAAGTTTAATAAGGGAATCTGTTGATACCCTATGCAGTTATGATTTTAAGAGCTATTAAAATTATTTCTATATATTTTTATATCGCTAGCACCAACAAAAAAAGGAGCTGATAGATGATGATAAGTAATTTTTATGCCAGAGGAGACATTTTCATAAAGCGACTTGATTTTATTAGAGGAGTGAATAAGATTAGTTTCTTAAAATGAAAGAATGTTAAGTTAAAAATTTCATACGCAAGAAACCAAAATAATTTTTAATTTAGGTTCACGGACAGTCACACATTTTATTTTATATGAGTCCTGTGATATACCTTAAGGCCCAACTATAATGTGCATAAGCTAGCTTTAGCTTATGTCAAAAGCTCAACGAAAAGCCTGTCAAATGCTTAGGTAACTTATTAAAGAATTTTATGTGGCTACAATGTACTTACATAAATTTAGTAACTTATTTGCCACAGTTGCACATTTATGTTTATTTCGTACTTTTGCCAAAAATAATTTCTTTATAAATCAATAAAATTTTAAAACTAAAAGGCTTTAAAGAAAATTTTTTTATATATTTAATAACGTACACAAATACATTTACATATTTTGGTTTATTTTCTAAGAAAATGTAAAAAAAATTATTACAAATTATTTTCTATTTTGTGTTTGTGGCCAACCGTACTAAAAAATGCAAGGATGTTCATCGTTTATATGGTATACATATGTATGTGTGTATAAATACAAATTTAATTTAAATATATTATAATTGTAAAAAATTGGCCATAAAGAAAATGTTGTTTTTTCTGCATTTTATATTGAAGTAAAAAATAAAAAATTTAACAACTTAGGTCTTAATTAGAAAATTTCTTTATTAATGTATAAATCAAAGCACAATCAGCTGTTTCCGTACGGAAAGTGCGATCAGTTTCGTACCTTGCATAAAGAAATGAAATTTAACGAAACTTGACGAAAAGTTATCTTATTCACATAATAGTTTACCACATATAATTTAATGTATTTGCACAGTTGTATAAGTTGGCATAAGCTAGTTTATGCACATTATAGTTGGGCCTTTAGTCTTAGACAAATGTTAAAAATTATTAGACATTTTGTTTTATTATAAAAGAAGGTCGGCAGTCGGAAATCATTGCAATCTAGAGTCAAGGCTAGTGACAAAACAGAAGATTGAGTGAAACTAAGATAGTCGTAAATTACCATACCAGAAACCGTTGTGGAACGACTGGGGCTGAGAGGAGACTGCCTCGGTATCGCACTCCTCACTACACATCACGAGAAATTGATTAAGCCACAAAGTGTGCGTATTTACAGCGACGCATTGTTTCTACAAAAGTTTAAATCAAAGAACAACTATTTTTAAATCTCAGCCATTAAAAGGGCGGTGGGGTGGAAGAGGTACCACAGGATATATAGAGATTGGTCCGTGATTGCCGGACATTTCTAGATGAGATGGCGAGACTGTTCAGCATGGAACTATTTTTGGTGCCGACACACTCGGACATTCTCTGAATCTGGAACTTAGCTGAGAGACCGAGAGATAGATGCACTGGTGGGACTCTTGTTAAACTGCTGAAGGGCTATATTTCAGCAGGAACTTTTTGGGGACACGCAGATCAGAGGGTATACCGAGGTCACCTGCTCAATTTCGAAGACATTATGGCCTCAGTATAATAGAAGAAGATCTGCAAATCTAATTAGGTTTCCCAGAGGACAGCTGGGCACAATAGTGGCTATGCTGATAGGGCACTGTGTTATCGACTCCTATGCTAATGCCAGTAGACTGAATCTTCGATACCATGACTTCTGTAGAAGTTGCCAGGATGATGAAGACACGGTGGAGCATTTGCTCTGCCATTGTCCAGCAATTTCTAGGAACAAAGCGGCTCTTCTCGGCAGTCCGAAACTGCATAGTCTTGCAGATCTATCGGTCTGTGATGTTGCTAGGCTAAAATTGTTTATCCGGTCTTCGGTGTTTTTCGGGGATGGATCTGATGATATGTAGAGCTGAATGATCCTTTCGACATCCCTTTTCAAGCAGCATAAAGGCGCCAAGTGAGTCAGTTTTATCATGCCGGAAGCCTGTGTTACCTAATCTAATTATTTTGATCATGTCAGTTATTACTTAATTAAAAACATTAAAAAAAAGTTGAGTATATGATATAAGTTCTATAGAATGTTAAACTTATAATACCGTCCACAAAAAAATTCGCAACAAAATCTTTAAGCGAATAATATTTTAGAAAGAAAAAAAGTATAAAAAACTAAGAATGAAAAAATTTCAATGAAACTGTAAAATGCACAATAATTGAATGAGTTTTTCAACTTGAAAATTTATTGTTTCTTATCTTTGTTGTACGTTTATTTGTTTATTTGTTTGTTTTATTTTAAGTTGAACTTTTAAGTGCTTTTGTATTTTTTACCCCTTATATTAAATTTATTTCTTTAGAATTTTTGAAGAAAAAGAAACAACAAACTATTGTTTTAGTGCATTAAGAAATTTTAAGAGCGCACTCACTCAAATTAGAAAGTTTTTAAATTAAACTAAAAAATAATTTTTTAAAAAAAAATTTTTAAATATTTTTTTTTTAATAAATTTTACATTTTAAATAAAATAAAATCATTTTTGTTATTGCAATTAGCAGAAATTTAAAAAATAATTAAAATCGAGCTGCTTTTAAATTTTACTGTATTTCGTTGAACATAAAAGCAAATTAAGGTTTTCAATTTTAGCGACAACCTTCCTAAAATTTAGAAGCATCTACTTCTAGTAGAGTTGCCTGTTATAATAAGAACTAAAAACACACATACACAATTTGATGTGAAGCACTTACCTTTACAAGCCTTCTCATGCATTTCCTTGTCATCTGCAATAAGTTCTTCAAATTTATGCTGTAAATTTGAAGCTGCTTCCTGTAATGAATGCGCTTCATTATCGACCTCATTTAAAGCTTTTAAATAATCTTCCATATCAGCTTGAGAAATTCGTATACGTTTATTTTCTAAATAACGTACAAATTGTACTTCACTGGGAGTTAAAAATAAAACAGCACAACCACTACGTCCTGCACGAGCAGTACGGCCAACACGATGTACAAAATCGGCAGTTTTTTGAGGAGGAGAATATTGAATAACTAAATCGATTTCTGGAACATCTATGCCGCGACCGACTACATCCTTTAATTAAATGAAATTTTATAAGTTTTTCTTAACTAAAGCAACAACTTAATTTAACATACCGTGGCCAATAAAACACCAGATTTACATTCTCGAAATCCTTTAAAGACACCTTGCCTTTCAGTTTGAGACATAGAGCCATGTAATCTGGAATAAAAGTCAGTATTAGTTTAAAATTTATTTCTTCAAGTTGAGTTTTTTTTAACCAAACTCACCTAAAGAAACGTAGTCCTTTCAGTAAAGGTTCTTCTTCTTCAACATCATTAGAATTTTCAGAGGCAATTACATCATCATCTTCATCAAGCACCTTTCGAGTTAATTGTTCGTTTAAGAGATCATGATGAAAATTAACCATTTCCATTGTACTCATAAAAATTAAAGCCTTGAATTTGAGTTTTCCTTTAAATTCACGGGCCAATAGGCCGGCCAATGTAACCAGACGCAGTTTAGGTGTTACAACTACATAACTCAATTTAAGATTTTCTGGTATGGTTAAAATACCAGTAGAATCTTCCCCATCTAACATTTCAGCTGTGGCAGCTTCTATGGTTTCTTTGTCATAACCATTAGCAGTCGTTATAGCTTTTAAAGGATCTTCATCACTATTATCAATAAATGTGGGATCATTTAGTGTTAAACCTGCCAATTTTTGTACAGCTGCTGTTAAAGTGGCTGATAATAACATTCTCTGTATTGAAGAAGACGTTGCTTTTTCATCCCTAAAACTTTCATTACGCTGTTTGTCTATGCCTTCAACGATTTGTTTAACATCACGTTCATAACCCATTTCTAAAAGGCGATCAGCTTCATCGAGTATCAGAAATTTAACTTTATTCATTTTAAATGTTTCGGTATGTAGCAAGTGATCTACCAGACGGCCTGGTGTGCCCACCAGTATATTAATACCTTTTCGTAGTCTAGCCTTTTCAGCCTTGCGCCTTTCACCACCCATTAATACACCAGGCACAATCCATGTAAATGGTTTTAATAATTTTTGGAATAATTCATAAGTTTGTATCGCCAATTCTCTTGTGGGCACTATAATAACTGCCAATATACCACAGTCACGCGTTATTTTGGGTCTTATTTCCTGAAGTTTTTCTACGATGGGTAGAGCATAAGCAAGTGTTTTACCCGAACCAGTTTGTGAACGTACTAGCAGATCTTTACCTAGAGATATGCGTTAAGTTTTTGAGAATAAGTTAATATAATTTAAGATTTAATAGAAGACTTCAAAAATTTCAAGAAAATTCGAGTTTCGAAAATTTTTGAATATTTAGACTATTCAACAAACAGCTTTTGAATAATTATGGAACAAAAACCGACTTCAAAACATATTTCATCTGTCTTTCTACAACTGTTTAAAAGTAATGTGGCCATACTTTTAAACCGTTATGTCAAATTACATTTACTATTGGTACACCCTTGTATTCCACCTCAAAACTTTATACTTGTTATAACGGACTTAGCACTACAGCTCCTTAATATCTTCAACCGTCTATCTACAACAACAACAACTGTTCAACAGTTTGCTAATATATATCGAATTACAGCAACTATAGGGACACCTTTTAATTTATAAAATCAAATTTTATACTTGCGGTTGTAGCAGACTCAGGTTCTTTGTACATTTTAACCTTCTGTCTATAACGGTTCAACAGTTTGGTCATATACAAACATACATCAAATTACATCAACTATTCTAACACCCTTTAATTTATTATATAAATTATTTATACTTCTTCTTATACCAAACAAAGTAGTGGACATTCTGTTTAATTTTCAAGGGTTTGTATATAACGATTCAAAAGATACGGCCATATAGGTCAAATTACACTACTTTTGGGAACACCCTTTAATTTCTAAATTCAAATTTTAAACTTGCTGTTATAAAGAACTTAGCAATGTAGGTCCCTTATAAGTTAAGGCTGTCTGTTTATAACGGTTTGGCCACATTCATGAAATTACATCAACTATTAGGACACTCTTTCATCTTTATATCCAAATTTTATTTGGTATAGCGGAGTTAGCAATACAGGGTCATTCTAAATTTCAAACAACTGCCTACAACTGTTCAAAAGTATGGCCGTATTCATTAAATTAAGTTAACTATTGGAACACCCTTTAATTTATTATTTTGAATATTAATACTTGTTGCTATAAAGGTCATAGCAATCGACATTCTATCCATTTTTCAAGCCCCTTTTAATTTTTAATTTTATTTTTGTCTTACTTTTTGCCATTGGGAGCTATAGTGATACGCAGCTTTTTTATTTTAATATGTTGCCCCTGTTGTTATTTTTGTGTGCACAATACTTCAACTTTAAAATTGAAAATGGAGTTGCAGCATTTAGGAACAAACGAAATTGATCGGAATCTTAATACGAAATTGAAACTGTTCCCATCGGAATGTTTGACATGACTGAACATTTCTTATTTTTGCTTAACAAAAACTTACAAAAGTTAACAAAACAAAAAAAGACAACTAGTATTTGCCGATTTTTCGGATTTTTTTTATCAAAAATCTACTAATTGCCGATTTTTGGAAAAAATATGACAATTTGTATGAAATCAACTGACTATTTCAAACCAATCTTTTAGGTTTGGGAATAATGTATTGGGTTTTAAAAATTGTTTTTGCTAAATCATTAATAAGAGTGAAAACATAAAATCATAGATATCTTAGAGCCAGGTTACATTATGTTTTTTGTGTCAGCTATATTATTCATAATACAAAAGTTTGGCGACAAAAGGTGTAGAGAGTTAGTTTACAGCAGCGCTCACCAACTATTTTTATTTGGGGTCGGTTTTTTTTTTAAATCACGACCGTCGCGGTCCGGAAGGTAATAAATTGAACTTTTTAAATATGTTTAGATATTTTATCAACGGACAAATAAAACGAATGGGTTTTAGTGCATGAAGATTTTAAGTGCGGCTCGTCGAGCAGGCTGATCTGAAAGTTTCGAATGATTTGATGAGCCTGTCCGACGAGTGTATGTGCGAGATTTTGTTGCACCTCGCTGATGACGACAATATTTCTAATGAAATTATTTGGGTTATGGCTCCTAAATCATATATATATATTTTTTGAGAGGTTTCCCTATTACTTGTTGGTTAACAGATCATCACCAGAGGCTGATGTCGAAACGAAAATATTTCATATGAATTTGTTGTTATATAATGTAAAATATTTTGTATTGTTAACACAAGGTCCGCATTAAATAGGTCTACGGTGCGCCAGTTGGTGACCCCTGGTTTACATTAAGGGCATTGTAGCTGACTTAATTATTGTTTTCCCTTTTGGAGCAGCTTCGTAAGTGTTATATT
The DNA here is from genome assembly GCA_916610165.2 of Gymnosoma rotundatum. NCBI lineage: Eukaryota > Metazoa > Arthropoda > Insecta > Diptera > Tachinidae > Gymnosoma > Gymnosoma rotundatum. Next base: position 103,614,904 of record OU744340.1, read on the forward strand.
CGTTTACATTATGACATTTTTGTTGCAAGATTGAGAGAATGTTTTAAGTTTAATCAACCAATCTTTCTACTCTTTCTTTTAAGCGACACTTATAAAGCTACATAAATTTTTTACAAAGTATGTTGAGATTGTAACTTGATATTTTTACAAAATATATACATGTTGTTGTAACTTTTTAACATAATTTTTTTATTTGAAAATTTTATAAAATTTTATTTATTTATATTTTTTTTTTTTTTTAACACCGAAGTTTATTTTTCGTACATAAACTTTTATAAGACTCTCTGCTGCGCTATTTTGTTTAAAATGAAAGTTTTAGATATCGTCCTTTTTCGCTTTATTGGTTGAACATAATTCTCATTCAATCAATTTAGTTCAAATTTGAGTATCTTCAATAAAGAAACAAAAATTTTAATAAAATCCATTGATGATCAATGTAAACAGTTTAAAAATTGCCATATTAATATGCTTCTCCCGGATTAATACATTTTACAAATAATATTCTAATAATAATGTTTAAAAAACGATAAGCGATGTCTGACCTATATTTATATACAATTAAATTGTTCAACTAAAAAATGTTAGAAATACTTGAATCTTTGGTTTAATTTTTTATGCAATTAATTTAAATTCAATATTCGGGGTTGTCATGGAATCCAATTTTATTGGAATTGGATTTAAATCCGACAAAAAAATCGCGTTGGTGTCATGAAATCCAAGTTATCGGTTTTGTGTTCGAACTTGAAATTTAATCGGTTTTAGGTGTCATAGAATCCAATATATCGTTTTTTTTTTATTGGAAGTAAAACAAGAGGTTAATAGCTGACGGAATTAATTAATAAATTGTTTTTATTTATTACAGTTAAATAATTTGCAAAAATGTAAGTAAATAAAAAAGTTAAAAGTAACATACGAGTGTTAATTTTACTTTTTACCCACTGCGGGCAAACGTAACGCTCAATAGCCACAAGCACATCGTGCAACACTGTTGATACAGTGCTTCTACCAAAACTTATACTGGATTCCTTGCCAATAGACCTCTGATAAGATCCTTCAGCTAAAAAGCGTAACTGACTGAGTTCTAGAGGCACAAATAAAAAAAAAAAAAACAACATTCAGCCGAATTGTATAAACTCCTTTTTTGGAAGTCGGTTTTTTTTTAAACAACTTTTGTGTTTTTACACAACTTTAAGCAATATTTTAGTACAATTTGGAAAATTTTGTAAAAAAAATACACTTAAAATTGTAAACAAAAGAGCAAAAACAGAAAACACCTGATTCGAATATTGGTTTTATTTCCAATCGAAAATAACAAAACCAACATGTTTTCATGACACCAAATAAATCCAATATCGGATTACAAAAGCGATAATTACCAAATCCGACTTGGATTTCATGACAACCCCGATTAATTTGTCAAATAATTTAATATTATCCATTTTTAAATTTGAACTAATTTCAAAAACAATTAAGAATGATACGAAGTAATGTAAATAGAATAAATTTCATACGTACTGTATGTAACTTACCTTCCAAAGCTTTTGGTATACATTTTTGCTGCACTGTCGTTAATTGTGAAATTCCTAACAAATCAGATAAGTTCTTAACGGTGTGAGAGTGTAAGCCTAATGAGTCCAATTTCCCCCCATCGAATATTTTCTCTGTTATTGGTCGCACTAGCCGTTGACCTAATTCAATTTTTTCTGGTTGATCCTTAAAAAGACCAATTTTTCGTACACTAGAGTCACCGGGACCTTTAACTCTAAAAGCATTCGATTTTCTAGCTTCTGGATCAACTTCACCCAATTCGAGAGCTGCTTGTGTCTTCTCAGCTTTTTTATCCTCTTTTTTGCGCATTACTTCTTTAGCTTCTCTTTCTTTTTGCTCGAATAAATCAGAAGCACGAGGTTTTTGATTTGGATTTTGTGAACGTTCCCTTAAACTCAATTTTATTTCTTTTTTTGTTAAAGTACTTTTGTTTAATGGATTATCGGCTTTGCGGTCATTATGTTTCCGTCTCATGCGTTCTTGTTTAGATTTTTGTGATTTCGGCTGAAATTTTATACTCGAAGGAGCTGTACAAACATTTAGCAATAAATCTGAACCAATAGTTTGATCTGGTTTTGCCATTTTAAGATAAATATCCACATCGGAATCATTTTCTGAATGAAAATCAGGGGCTTGTACAAAATTTTTCTTTTTCTCAATTGATTTAGGTGCTTCTGTTGCAGGCTTATTAACGACTTTTTTGCGTATGGCTATAGATTTCGGCGTTAATCTATGACTGGTGTCATCCAGTTTTTGCGACGTACCACTTTTGAAAGGTTGGCGTTTTCTAGCAACCAAAGCCTTAACTTTTTGTGAACCTCCACCAAATTCAAATGTAAAACCATTTGCGAAAGTACTTTTATTTCTCTTTGGTTTTTCTGGTAATAATTTAACTTTTTCCTGCAATAAATAATGAAATTTGTCAAATCAGAAATCCAATAAATTAGTTAAAAATGTAGTTTACCTCGGGCTTGCTGCGCATTGGCTGAGGAGCTGTTGTAATATTTAATTCTATTGTCATTATGTTTTTAATAAAAATTTATTTATTTCTATATTAATTAAATGATTAACTAAAATTAATGTATTCAACAACGTGTTGTTTTATTTTGACTTTATTCTGTTTTGTTACAATGTGCTATCTTCGTTTATGTTATGATAGTGTAGTTGACAGTTGAAATAGGCTTAGAAGTCACTGTTAAGCAGATGTTCATGTAATGGTTAGGAATCCACTGGAGTATATTTTAGTACATAAAGTTTTTGTTTTATAAAAATTCATTTTTTATTTAATTTTTCAACCAAAGGTTCATATCTACGCTGAAATAAATGCTGCCTGATTGGTTTAAATTAATTTAGCCGTTTTAGTGTCAGAAAAGACACTTCCTTCGCTTACTATTTATTAAGGATTGAAAAAATACACGTGAAAGATTATCTACAAAATAATAATTTCTTTTCTTTTTTTGTTACGGTTGTTTTTTTTTCTTTTTGCTAAGTGTGATCGCTAAATAATTGTCATGTTAATCGTCCAAAAACAAGGTGGAACTCTTATATATGCTTAAACAATTCATCCAATTAATTCTCGACATCAGCTAAGTATTAATAATAAACTGTTTCGAAAAGTAAACAGGATAGTTAAGAAATATTTAATTTATTACGGTCCTTGGAAGCAGTGTTTCTCAAAGTAGCAGAGAAAATATGTCACATTGATATAAATTAAAATCAATATTTCGAACCAGTTTAAACACCCAATAAAAATATGGAGTATTCTTTTTAACTGGCAGCATTAACTTAACGAGATCCCGAACATTTCCAAATCTCTTCTCAAATTTTTTTTAAATTATAAACATAAAAAATAAATGGCTGATATCAGTTGCTTAGATGACAGTACTGGGAATGTAAGTTGAATGTTGAATATATTAATATAAGTTTTATTTGGCCTTTTAATTAATTAAAATTTATGTGCTCTCCGCAAGTGTTTAGCCAACAAACGAAAAACAAAATAAAATAATTTTAAAAATCCCCAAGACGAACTCTGCTTCTTCTTTAACGTTCCAGTTGTGGGATACAAAAGAAATGTTATTGACGCTAGGAAGGAAATAAAAGAGTGTTTCACTTACTTTACCCGCTTGAGTAAAAACCAGTTTTTAGTGAAATTATCTGCTTCATCAGAATGCCCTTCCTCCATAACGGGAGCCAATTCGTTTTAAAAATAAATGTATAAATTTTCATCTGAAATTTTTGATTCTGAATTACTTGTTAAGTTTATTTACGAGATTATTATGAAATGTGTTTAATTTTAAAGGAATTAATCTTTCACCGCATCTCTAAAAAAATAAAACAACATTTTAATTGTCAACTGTTTAAATAAATAATTTTTCTTTTTTATTTTAATTTTTTTAAATTAATTCATTTGTTGCATTTTTAATAGTAAGAATGTGTTTGAATCTAAATTTGGTTTTAAAATAAATCTGCAAGTATTAGTTAAGTAGAATTTATATATTTTTTTATATTTTTTATATAAATATTTTTGTTATTAAAATTTACATAAAAATACGTTCAATAAAATTTTAATAATTTTATATATATTGTTAAAATATTTAATATGAAATCGTGTTTATTTTATGTTTTCTTCTTAAATATATCAATATTTTTTAGTTTAAACATGAGTAAATTTTTTTATTTTTATTAATATAAATTTTTGAAAAAAAAATTACCTCTATAATAATTTTAATTTTTATTTTAAAGTAAGTAAATATATAAAAATTGATCCATAATAGTTTATTCAATTAAACTAATTTAACACATGGGGTTTAATTTTAATTTTACTATTTTAACAATTTAACTGTGCTACAAAATAGAAATTATTATAAAATTCTTTTATTAACTGCCGATTTCACTTAAGGCGTTCGCATTAAGTATAAATGGCAAATCCCAGTCCTGGCTAATTTTCAAACATTGCACTTATATATTAAAAAAACTACAAAATCAGAAATAATGAATGTAATAGTATTCCTTGATTTTCGTTAAGGGCTTAGGCGAATTATTTATTCTACTAAAGAAGTATATCTCTTTTTGTTTTTGGCTTCTTTAAGAGTGATGCAATGTTGCTGCGACCCGGCCAAAGTCAGAGTACACTTGTGGTCAGATATATCGAATCGCTCAACCAGATCGTGTAGAGTATCACAAATGTGTAACAACAGAATATTTTACTTATTAATAAACTGCATCATTTGGCAAAATTCTTCTGGCTTCTATTTCATATTTCCTCATTTACTAACTTTTTTTGTTTGTTTAAATTGCCAATCAATCAAATTTTATCTAATAATTTTTTTATACAACTTTAACATTAAAAGTGCATTTAATAAAACAATATGACTTGGGTGTACTATTTACTATAAACAATTGCCCTATTCACAAGCCCCCTAGTACGTGCTAAGTGCTAACAAAATACAACGGTGCTAGCTGTGTTGTTGGTAATTTTCATGCAAACATGCGATACAACACTTAGAACTTTTTTTCATATGTTTTTCAAACGTTGTATTTGTTTAAATGTTTTATGTTTAAATGAATTATTATTTTTGTGTTTATGTGTGAATTATATTAAATTAAAAGTTATTTTTATTAGTTTTATTTATTTAATTTATTGATTTGACTGATTTATTAGAAAGTTGAAGTTGAAAGTTGAAAGTTGCCAATATAAAAACTTTTCTTTAAGATTTAATATTGCTTTAATGACTCGATTTCTAATATTTTGTATGGTACCGCCATCACCTATACCAAAAAGAGATGCTACCTTACGAACACAAGCACCATTTCCTGAAGATCCCAAGCAATAAAGTACAATTTTAAGCTGCAAGTCAATGAGTAGTTGGAGCCTTTTGCCAATTGTGTGAAAAACATCGTCATTTTTTTATAAGGTTGAATATGTAGGCAAATTCCTCTGGCCGTAGTCGTATCATATGAAGAAATCTGTTTTCTTCAAAATATCTTAAAACCCGATTATGCCATAATGATGATTTTGGTAGCCCTAAATGTATAATTCTGCGACTGGAGAGCAAGTACATTAGGTTCATCCTAAAAATGTCTTGAATTTCATCCTCACACAAAAAATTTATTAATTTACTTTTTTCTGTTTTCTCCCCCATTTGGCTTATAAATAACAAATGATGAATAGCACTTTTCTTCTTCTTATTTACTTTTTGACGTATAAAGTACAATGTACAATGGCACACTGATACAATGGTTGTTCACAAAGAAGTAAACAAAAGGTAGTATGCAATACTACCTACACCTTAGCAGAGCTTGTGAATACGGCAAATATTCTATAGTTGAACTATTTATTTGCTAATTTTTTAAATTCCTTTTTTTTATAAATTTGAACAATACTTTATACATTTTTATGTATGCATGTGTGTGTGTATTCGTAAATCACTATGTCTATTCATGTGTATAAATTTTACATGAGTACATATTTATATAAACTTTTACATAAATTTTTTATTGCAATCAAGTTTTTGTTGTTATATATATTTTTTTTAATATAAATATATCTTATACTCTTAAAACAATTTTTTTTTAATTTATAGTTGTGAATTTTAACTGGGTGTTTTTATTTCAAATTTATTAAATAAATTAAAATATGTATGAATAAAATATAAATAAATAATTTTAGTTTTAGAAAAGTATAACAGTATATTATTTTATCTTTACAAAATTCTTAGAATTATTAAAAAAACAGGGTTTGACTTTTCAACAAATTAGCAAAGATTTTTTATTAGTTATTAAATGAATAAAAATGTTTTATGAAAAATACGGCGAATTGAAAAATTTTTAATGTACAATTAAGGACAAACTTTTTTAAGTGAATAAAATAATTTTATAATAAAATCGATTAAAGATTTAATTAGAAAATAGATTAGAATATGTGCAAAAGACTTATCTTTTACCAATATGGTAACGTATTTCTAAAGTTTCCCTCATGTCAAATGTTTATTGCTCTATTTTGATAATTGGTTTAAAATAAGGCGAATCAATACTAGATGGTCCCAAAGCGAATCACTTACCAGGTGGCAGCGTAGGCGAATTTATTATTTTTTGCTGTTAGAAATTACTGTGAAACTTTATATATATGGGGTTTGCCAGCAGTGTTCACGGCAAAAATTAATGATTTTGCCTACGCTGCAACCTTGTAATTGATTCTCCTTGGGTGGTCCGATGGCTAATTCATTAATTTTCGCCGAAACCCTACATGTCAAACTCTATATATAAAAAATATGTTAAATTGTTTTATATGGTGTTTGACATTTAGCGTTTCGACGAAAAATTGTGAATTAGCCATCGGACGCCGTCACGACCACCAGATAATTGAGTTGCCTTGGTTTTAAACTTTATATATATCATTTCACTTTGGAAAAATTTGAAGTAAAAAAGTCACATTTGCAAGATCATTGGGATCAAGCTCCAAATTATAGGTCCAACCAAACGTATACTTGCTAACGAAGAAGGTAACAAAAGCAGATCAAAGTAGAGATGAGAGTAATAGCGCGTAAATTTTTTCGCTCCAATCATGCGATCGTACTTGAAATACGAAAAATTGCTGTATTGTTGGTGATCATTTTGAATAAAATACTAGTTGTTGTGACAATCACTCTTCCAAGCAAGTTTTTTATTTGATTAACATGAAAGTTATTACAGCTTTCCTTCTGCTTATTATACCTTATGAATAAAATATTTTGCTCGTACTGCAAACTTAAATGACAATCAGTAAACACACAGAGCAAGCAGAGCTTTATACCGACAAAATGTAATTCTTAAAAGAAAAGAAAATACATTTTATATAGGGAAAATACTCCATCATAAAAGTGCGCATGTAATGCATATTCGTAGAAATTTTTCGTTTCGTGTTTTTTTTTATAAACCATCAGTGAAAGTAGACGTTTCTAACGCATGTACTAATTTGGAAATCGGTTGAGTTGTTCTAGAGTTGTCATAGGACAACTTATTTATATATATATATATATATATATATATATATATATATATAGATAGATAGATTTGGATAAGTTTTAAAAACATACATATGTACAATGATTTCGGTAAATAAAATTTTTTCCGTAACTATTTCGTGACCCTCATGGTCACTCATGTGATCGGAGGTTAATTTTAATTACATTCACGTCAGCTCACATGCAGAAAAAAGCACGACAGTACATTAGAAATATTTTTGTCGTGAGTTTGATCGTGAGTAAAATGTTACTCACGTTCTCATCGCTAGATCAAAATAATTCAAACATTTATAAATACTGATTGCCCTTTATAATTAATTTATTTGTTTATTTCGCTAATTCCCACACATTTTAATATCAAAATAACGTATGTTATTTTTCGATCACAAAATATATAAAAATAAGTTTAAGCTTGACAGATAACAAAATTCTGCATCGTATAGTGAATTTTTAAGGCTTTTGCTGGAGATTTGTCGCTTTAAGACACTGTTAAAATTTTGTTTTTTTGTTAATTTTTTTTGTCAAAAAAAGTGAATTATGCTAGGAACACAGCATGGACGAACGACAAATTTTTGGTCGCGAATATTCGTTGTCAAAAATAAAACACATTTGTGTATATGAAAATGCACACAATCATGACGTAAGACGAAATTCGTCATTCGAGGTGAATTTTGCAATAGAATTATTTCTATTTCTTGCGCCGGCGAACGACGAACTAATGAGTACAATGTGACCATGTTTGACTTTAGATTCGAAGTAATTTAATAAATAAAGTTATTTTACTTAAAAAATTTATGTATTTTTATTTTGCAGCATTTATAATAAACGTACAGATTATAAGTTAAATATAAAAATAGTTTTATGTTGTGTTTTTCTAATGTTTAAGTTTTTCAATATTATTTTTTGATGGTCACCTTAGCAGCTTACAAAAAGTAAACAACTTCAAAAATTATAACAGCTGCGTTTTTGGTCGTTATTATGTTTCATACGACGAATTTTCACAACGAATTTTTGACGACGTATTTGTTGTGTTGGACGAAATTCGTCGTTCGTCCCAGTTATTTTCCTAGCACAAGTTCTTGAGAGTGATCTCCATACAATTAAATATAGTAAATGTTTTTTTTATTTAAAGCATTACATTTAACAATGTTATTATCATTATAATTATTATTGCCTATTGGACTGTTATCAGAAGAAGCGGCTGAGGCACGAAACAATCATTTCCGGCTTTACGGGCAGAATTTTGCTAAAAACCTTTCAAGGGTTCAGTTTAACATAAATATTATTAAAAGGCTTTTGCTAATTTCTGACCCACTAATCACTATTATAAGACCCACTCCAAAAAAGTTAATTACCTTTCTTTCATGCTTCCACCTGTAACTTAACGCTAAAGAGGATTCAGATTCGAAAGAGGTTTTTGAAGAATTAGACGAAGAAGGACCATGGCACTCATAATCATCTTAGTGCAAAGAAGAAGTTCTTTTAAATTAATTGTAACAATTTTAAATAATATTTAACGTTACAATCATAAAAAAAGTTATATTATGAATAAATAATTTTCAGATAAATAAAATACTATAAAGTAACAAATTACAAAAATATCTTTTTAACAATATCCTCAGGACGTAGGGATGGGTTAGGCATTGGAAAGAATAATTATGAATATTTGTAGGAAAGTGGCAAATTAAAAAGGACATTTTGGGGGTGGCATTGAAGGGATATCTCCCCCTGCCCATAAAAATTAATTTTTAAAGCGTATGCAATCCATTAATTTTTTCAAAACGACAATAAATAATCATAAATTTAATAATTCAAACATCCTTTAAGCCTTTGAGATATATTTTTTAACTTGTAAATCAGTTAAATAGTGCAACGCACTTAAACTTATTTTTATATTATTTTTTGTTGTTGTTTTTTTAACTATGCACGCATTAAAAATTGTTTTGGAATTTTTGCATAATGAATGTGTTTTTAATTTAATAAATTTTATATTAACCATTAAAATATAAATTTATCCTCTTATCAAAACAACAACACAAGTGAAGAATGTACAAATAATAAATCAAATGATTTTGTTTATAATTTTCATAGTTTACTAGAGTCAACATTATTTATTTAACCCCAGGATCGAGTACACCATGAACCAATGTTGAAGCCAATAGACAAAGGACTACCATTACGTTGATAAGCATATTGTTGATGATTTTGTTGTTGCTGTTGCTGCAGTTGTTGTTGATATGCCGGTTGAAGGGCACGATTATTATCATTCATTATGGGTTGTCTAACAACAAATGCATTAAGGTATTGTTGTTGTTGTGGTGGTTGTATATAAAAAGGATGCTGTAAATGGTTGTGCTGTTGAAGTGCTTGATTTAAATGTTGTGGCTCATTTGAAAATCTATAGTTAACGTTATTATTTGACACCATTCGACCATCATTAGCTGCGTTATTATTGTTATTGTAGGTGTTGTTCGATGATGTTGTAGTCGTTGTTGTTGTCGTTGCCCTCGTCGGCTGACAGGTGGTTTGTAAATTATTGTTGCCGGTAATGCTATAGACATCATAGTTTTTATTACTTTCTGTAGTCACTTTCTGTCCAGATATTATGGCTGATTTGTTGAAAGTGGCTGTTTTTGCAGCTGATGTAGTCACCGCTGACAATTCTAAATTGGATTTGAGAGATATTGAAGCCAGCTATGCAGTCACATAATATTCCCTTTGACGTTTTTGACATTTTTCACGTGCTATATAACATAGGGCTATCGTTATTAACAGGACAATTGTAATGCCCATGCCGATACTGACCCACATAATTTCTTCATTGATGCCAACATAAGAGCGACCTGTATTAAATTTTAAGCAAATAAACACAAAAAGAGAAAAAGAATAAAAATGATTAAAAATATTTTATCTTGTTTTAGTTTTTAATTTTATTTATTGAATTTTCTTTTTTACGAGGGCTGCTATATATATTTCTGGCCTGGCAACACTGAGTGCTGCCAAGTGCAATCTGACATTTCCATTGGAAAGTTTGTCATTTTTAAGCATAATCGTACTCAAAACGCTTTGACGTACGACCATTATTTGTGTTGTTTACAGTGACTTGAAAAAATTAATTAACTCGTGAACATCTTCGTGCCATCATTTTTCACAACTTGCGACGTGGATTATCACGACAAGAGTGCATTGATGAACTTAAATCTTTGTATGGCGATGAAGCACCATCCTATAGCACTGTGAAAAATTGGTGTAATGAATTTAATCGTGGCCGAAGCTCGCTCAAAGACGAATTCCGTGAAGGTCGTCCAAAAACGGCTGTTGTGCCAGAGAACATTGATGCCGTGCGTGAGCTCATAATGCAAGATCGACATGCGATATACCGAGAGATAGAGACATTCTTGGACATTTCTTCCACCAGCATACATTCGATACTGCATGAACTCCTGGCCGTAAAAAAGGTTTATTCTCGTTGGATCCCACACAATTTGAAAGTCGCTCAAAAAAAGGCTCGTGTCGATTGGTGCAAAGAAATGTTGCAAAAATACGATTCGTCACAGGTGACGAATCATGGATCTATGCGTATGAGCCCGAAACGAAACAACAATCGACCGTGTGGGTCTTCAAAGACGAGCAAAATCCATCGAAAGTTGTTCGTGAAAGAAGCACATCGAAGCAAATGGTCGCCTGTTTCTTCGGCAAAACTGGTCATGTGGCGACTGCTCCGCTTGAGCAACGTAGGACGGTCACTTCTGAGTGGTACACTACAATTTGTTTGACTGAAGTCATCGGAGAAATTCGAAAAACCAACAAGAGAAGATGAATCATTGTTCACCATGACAATGCGAGCTCTCACACATCGGTTTAAACCAGAGCGTTTTTGACCGGCCAAAACGTCGAATTAATGGGTCATCCGCCGTACAGCCTTGACTTGGCACCTAATGAGTTCTTCTTGTTTCCGCACATCAAGAAAAAATGCGTGGTCAACGATTTTCGTCGCCAGAAGAAGCTGTTGAAGTGTTCAAAAACTATGTTTTAGAGGTGTCTCAATCGGAGTGGATAAAGTGCTTCGACAACTGGTTTAAGCGCATGCAAAAGTGTATAAATCATGCTGGAGAATACTTTGAAAAACAATAAAACCATTTTTGATTACAAATATTCGCATTTTCACTATTAGGCCAGAAACATATTGAGCAGACCTTGTATTTACATTTACATGTTCTGTTCCATGGTGTGGCAAGAAAAATTCTAAACAAGTGACCAAATCATTATACACGACATAATATTTCTTATTTGTTACTTGTCGTAACAAAACATGGGGTCTACACTTAAAATAAATATGTCGAGATCTACAGTTCCTGTAACACAAGGAAGAATACTTTATATTATATGAATATAGAGATATAGAGATTTTTTTTTTAATTATACAATAATTAGTGTCTGGTTATATAAATGCGCTCGAACGTTTGTTATTTTTTGTTATCAATACAAATAGGCGAAAGATATTTTCGTTCGCATTTAAATAAACACGGCCTTAATCTTTTAACATAAAGAAAAAAATTAAGTTTGAGTCCAGTTAGATCCTTTAATTAACAATTTTATATTACAACCATTTTTCACATTCAAAATTGGTATTGTTTAAACATTATAGGAATGGAATAACAGTTAGTTGTTAGTTTCACAATTGAGATATCTGATGCCTCCTTTAAAGTTCAGGCTACTAACGGTAGATTAGAAAACAGACTTCCTTTTAGCAACGCAGTATTAGCATTGGTCTAGTGCACAGTGTAATACTTTTTATTGGAGTGCTAAAGGCAGATTGATTGTATTTGGCTCTTCTGTTTGCAGACCCGCTTTTATGTGATGGCATTAGTCCAAGGATATTCTTCGAAGGGAACGTGGCCGCTAATGAATACCTTGAAATAATTAAAAAAAAAACACGTCTTTTAATTTTGGAATCATCGAAACAGTCACACATTACTTTGCTACAGAGACCGTAGTCACTGTATTCGGCCAATTATCGTGGTGCAAGTTCTTGGCTACTAGTAGTACCTCAAAGTGCTTAAGTAAGTAAGGAGAAGGGATCTATCACTAATATACATACATGAATGGGGGAAGATTAAACAAGAGCAAATTTCGCGATGGAGTTTCGTGTATAGTCCATAAATAGGCATTCGCTGAGTTGCACTTAGTGTTGTTACATTGGAACTAGCTCCCTCCAATGACCATATCTTTTATTTCGACAAAAAAAAATTAGGTTATCGTATATCTGCATGGACCACTTATGCCGCGGTAAACTTGCCGTTAACGTTCGATTATTTCAGAAAATGCTGCTGTTACAAACACTAATTTTAATAATTAAAATTTATCTGTTGGATGTTCTACTCAATTAAAACAAATCAAGAACAGATTCGATGGACGCTGCCACAGACTTCTACACCTTTCCGATCTAACTTGGTCCTTGGCCGCTTCAGTTCATAGATAATACAGCTAAAATAAAGTCTGCTATTAAAAACTCAAATTTCAATTCACACCTTTACGAACAGCTGTCAATTTAGTTAAAACAGTAAATTATTGTTGTAATAATTAAATAAAAATTTTAATTCATACTCGTATAAATACAATGAAATCTTTGAGATATTTTTTTTTAACCTGATAAAGAAATTCAAAGTAATTTTAAATATATGGAGCAGCAGAGTCTGAAATGCTAATCTATTATTGAAAGCGGTGCTAAATTCCTCTGTTATCAGAAAATTCATAATCGATATTTGCTTAATAGTTGGTGAGAATTGGAACTAGAGAGAACATCTTGTTGCTTCAAAAAAAAAATGTTTAATATTTTTATCCTTAAACATTTAGTGCAGTATTCATAAAATATTAAAATAGATTTAAAATGTATTTTAGGACAAAATTTGTATGAAAAATTTGTCATAAAACACATTTCAAAGTTGTTTTATTTTTTATGAATTCAAAATTCAGGTTTTTCGTTTATATTTGCAAAACTTTTTGTTTAATTAATATTAGTGTAAAGGAATAGTACAGTGTAAAAATTCTATATTATAAAATGTTACAATACAAAATGTAGACACGATTTTAATGCAGTCTCAGATTAATGGGCTTTTTTAAGAAAGTTCTAAATTCATTCTGCCGTATTCATAGAAAATAAAATAACTTTGAAATGTGTTTTATGACAAATTTTTCATACAAATTTGTCCTAAAATGTATTTCAAATCTATTTTGATTTTCTATGAATACGAAAGATTGACTATAACCGCGGTCGTCATATTTTATGCCATTTTTAGTGCTATCAATATGCCAGAGATGGAAAAGACGTCGAAAACTACGAGTCAACAGTCAGAAAATTATTAATACGAAATATTGGCGACTGTGCAGGATTTAGTTATAACGCTGAAGGATACTAAAACTGTAGTGAAATACGTTGGTAATATTCTTATAATAATGAACTTTTTAAATATGTGACATTTAGTTCATTAAATTTCTTCGTTATTTATGTCACCGTGATCATACCGAAAATGTAATGTGATCAACATTAACGTCAATGCATAGCCGGGGGTCCTAACCTGACCGTGGTCTTACCACTGAGTGAAATACAAAGTGTCGACCAATGCCCTCTACTGTACGTAACTAACAGAGTTGCAATTCTATGAACGTGGCTTACAGGACCATGAACTACCCCTTGCTTGAGGGTTGGAGACTAGTCAACTCTGTCTGTTGAGAGTGCAACAGCACACTTCCATCCATTCCGCACCAGACCTGCAGATATAGACATTTTAAACAACAATTACCACGTTTACCCCGAAGGGACAAACAATAACCGGCTGCAGAGAACTGCGGCTCTCTGTTTGGCAACCGGTTCCCGTGGTGCCAGTTTATTAAGGACACTGGTGCATTCTTCGACAGTATAAAACTGTATATACCCCGAAGATACTTGTGCCAAAGCTTATTGTACCTCAGCCAGACTCTTAGTGCCTCCGGGGAGACTCTGATGTACTGGCCGGTGCGTCAAAAACTATTTTGGAATTACTCGACAGCGTGCAGGAAAAGGCCAAGAAGCTCATCGATGACTGTAGGGTATCCGCCGTGTTTTACTGTTTTATCGTTACTACAACGGAATGTTCTCTTATGAAATCAGAAGACTTGTAACTGAAAATTGTAATTTTAAACTCGCAACACCTTCTTCATCAAGAGCGCATCCCTTTGCGAGCAGTTGGCGAGTGAATGGCACTTCGAATTACAGAAAAAATTCGTTTTTTAGGCGAAGAATTCGCATGTGGAATAAATAACCTGCGGAGGTCTTTCCTCCCAATCTCCATCCTCCTTCCTTTAATATAAATTCCTATCTCTGGCTAGTGCTGGTCCCATAAAAAGAAACTTTGTAAGTTCTCACATTCAAAAAAAAAATTGTATAAAACATACATACAAATATAAAATAATAATAAAGATAAATGAAAAATAAAAAGATACTTAAATGTGTCCATAAAATTTGGCTTTTTAATTAAAAATAAATTTAAGAATTTTGAACTGCCACTGGAAACTGAAATCATTCAATCAATCTATCAATCTTGCAAAAAACGTACCATCTGAAAATAGAAAAAAAAAGATTTTGGAAAAGAAGTAGTAAAAGCGTTTGGTATTTTTGGCCAAATATAAAGTTAAACAGCCGTATTCATAGAAAATAGAATAACTTTGAAATGTGTTTTATTACAAATTTTTCATACAAATTTGTCCTAAAATATATTTCAAATCTATTTTGAAGTTCTATGAATACGGCAGTAAATGTACAACAAAAACAACATTAAATAGTGCAAAGTTTAGCTTTTGCTATAATAAATGCATATAAAAAAAATTATATTAAATATGTAGAAAAGAAATAAAGCAAACATTAATAAATTTAAAGAATTTTGAAGAGTACAAGGAAGATTAAAAGAATAAGAAATACATACACACACTAACTTACAGAAAATGAAATTAAATAAAAATTAGTATTGGTTAGTACGAGTAGTTAATTTATACAATAAATAAATTTAAATATTTCAATTATATTAAAAGACACTTTATTAGATATTAGGTCTGTTTCTTTACTCTACTTTGGGATCCCGTGGGATTGCAATTTGCACGAAAATTGTTTTCTTACTTCAAAATTGGGTAAATGAGAGCGGTTTTGAGAGAATAAAGTTCTTCTTCTTCTTGTACGAAACAGCCCAAATTTTTTCTTCGTACAAGTTATTTCAACTTGTGCAATTTTAAAGGCCCAACTATAATGTGCATAAGCTAGCTTTAGCTTATGTCAAAAATTCAACGAAAAGCCTGTCAAATGCTTAGGTAACTTATCAAAGAAATTTATGTGGCTACAATGTACTTATATATATTAAGTAACTTATATACCACAGTTGCACATTTATGTTTAATTCGTACTTTTGGCAAAAATAATTTCTATACAAATCAACAAAATTTTAAGACGAAAAAGGCTTTAAAGAAAATATTTTATATATTTAATAACATTCACATACACATTTACATAATTTGGTTTCTGTTCTAACAAAATGTAAAAAAAAATTATTACAAATTATTTTCTGTTTTGTGTTTGTGGCTAATCATACTGAAGAATGCAACGATGTTCATCGCTTATATCGTATACATATGTGTGTATAAATACAAATTTAATCTAAATATATTATATTTGTTAAAATTTGGCCATAAAGAAAAATGTTGTCTTTTCTACATTATCTATTGAATTAAAAACTAAAAATTTAACAATTTAGGTCTTAATTACAATTTTTCTTTATCAATGTATAACACAATACACAATCAGCTGTTTCCGTACGGAAAGTGCGATCAGTTTCGCACCTTGCATAAAGAAATGAAATTTAACGAAACTTGATCTTATGTACATTATAGTTTACTACATATAGTTTAATGTATTTGCACAGTTGTATAAGCTTGCTTAAGTTGTTATATGCACATTATAGTTGGGCCTTAAAGGTCCAACTATAATGTGCATAAGCTAGCTTTAGCTTATGTCAAAAATCCAACGAAAAGCCTGTCAAATGCTTAGGTAACTTATTAAAGAAATTTATGTGGCTACAATGTACTCACATAAATTTAGTAACTTATTTGCCACAGTTGCATATTTATGTTTGATTCGTACTTTTGCCAAAAATAATTTCGATATAAATGAACAGAATTTTAAAATATTTAATAACATTTACATACACATTTACATATTTTGGTTCATGTTCTAAGAAAAAGTTAAAAAAAGTTATTTTCTGTTTTGTGTTTGTGGCCAACCGTACTAAAAAATGCAACGATGTTCATCGCTTATATCGTATACATATGTGTGTATAAATACATATTTAATTTAAATATATTATATTTGTAAAAAATTAGCCATAAAGAAAAATGTTGTTTTTTCTACTTTTTCTATTGAATTAAAAATTTAACAATTTAGGTCTTAGTTAAAGTTTTTCCTTATCAATGTATAACACAAAGCACAATCAGCTGTTTCCGTACGGAAAGTTCGATCAGTTTCGTACCTTGCATAAAGAAAGGAAATTTGACGAAACTTGACGAAAAGTTATCTTATGTACATTATAGTTTAGCACATACAATTTAATGTATTTGCACAGTTGTATAAGCTTGCATAAGTTGTGTTTTGCACATTATAGTTGGGCCTTAAGGCAGTTGCACAAGTTGATGGGCAAACAAAGAAAATACAAAATAAATTATTATTTCTTTTTGTTGATTTATTGAAATTAATTTTTTTATTAAAACAGTCAAAATACTTTAAGTTTTTATTTTGTGTTTAAAATTTAGATTTTGTGTTCCCGTACTTTTAATTTTAATTTTGTCTCTTTATAAGAGAAAACAATGCTTGCGCTCATTTTCACGAACTTTACCCAAAAACACCGAGTATGCTTAGTGCCCAAAAAGTAAAGAAACAGACCTATTTAAAAAATTTTAATTTTTTATATTTTAATTTGCAATTAATTATTTATATTAATTGATTTTCGGTTTCTGAATAAAAAGTTGTAAAAACACAAAAACATATTCCAGCTAGTAAAATTGTCCGACGTTCTTAAGAAGTACAACATAAACGTCTACAAAAATTTCAGAACTTTGACAGAAAGTCTGATAGACAACGCCGTTCCTGAGACAAACATCACAGAATTCTAAAATGACAACAGTGCTTGAGCACTTTAATTTTACTATTTTTATACCCTTCACCACAAAAAGTGGAAAAAAAGGTATATCTAAGTTTGTCGTTCCGTGTGTAATTTCTACAATATCCATTTTCGACCCCAAAAAGAAAATATATTCTTACTCTTTATTCATAGCGAAGTCGATTGAGAGATGTCCGTCTGTGCGTACGTGTTAGTGTTGAAATTCACTAAAAAAAATAAATATGTCAATCAAACAGATATAGTGTCGAAAGAGGTGCTATCGGAAATCAGAATGTTCGGTCCATGTCCTTTGAGGCAGTAGGCAAAGCAGCACGCCTACCTCTAATTTTTCCATATCATTTCGAACAATTAAGTAACTCCAATCAAAAAAATAAATATATGGAGCGTTAGAAAATTCAAAAATAAGAAAAAACATCAAGGAAAAAATTGGCGCTCACCCATATTTTCCGAGATATTGTGCTCTGAAATTTTAAAATTTTTTTAATATATCAATATGGGTATCATTTTAAAGCTTTTATATACTTTATACTTTATGGGGTCGGAAATGGATATTGTAGAAATTACAAACGGAATGGAAAACTTATAAATACCCTTTTTTATTTTTTGCGGTGAAGGTTATAAAAACAACATTTGAAAATGATGAACAAAAAGGAGAGGTTGACAGATCCAGAGACGGACATTGCTAAATTAACTTATATACGTAAAAGGATCCAGAATATATGTCTATCCTTTAAGGGGTTCGAAACAAATATTCTTGAAAATAAAAAGTTTTCCACAACTAAAATATTCATAAAAATCAATTCAATATCTTTAATTACACGTATAAATTATTAAAAAAAATTCTTCGCACTTGATAAAACCACCTCGTATTTCTACTAACAAAAAAAATATTCTTTGCAGAAAAAAAAATTTCCTAAAACAATGACAAAATGACGAGTAAAGTATAAAATAATTTTTATATCTTTAGTTAATTTAATGTTACAATACAATTATATTGTAATAATGTAAACTAATTTATCGAGCGTAGTAATGAAGACCTGAACATTTCCTGATGGGAGGCAAACCCGCATCCCGCTGGTTAAACCCAGGCACGCAGATGTTACAAATTTTATACAAGATATTTCAAGTGTTTTTCTTAACAGTTACAAGAAATATTCAAATGTTTATTTTATCGATCATTATCAGGAAAATTGCAAATGTATAAATAGAATGAAATTGATGCTGCAAGTTACAGTAAGAATTCTTTCTTCATTTCGAACACTAGAAAAAAGAAACTCCTTTTTTAGTTTTAGTTCAAGACAATGAAAACTTGTAAGTGAAATTCTTTAAAATTAAAGCAGAATATAAAATATTACTATGATTTTTTTCCTTTGTTTAAAGACTTTTTTATTTTATTCGTGGCCTTGCTGGGCGCAGGAGCCATCAACGCTTTTCCGAAATCAAGTAAAATTGTACCCGATTGCAGTCAATATGAGGACGGCGAAAAACTACCGGATAGCAACAGTTGTTCTCAATATTATTTATGTGTAGGTGGCAAATCCTTACCACAACGTTGCGCTCGTGGCTTGTATTATGACGCAATGTCGGGTCTTTGCAATAGAGCTTTCTTGGTAGACTGTACTATCAATCGGTTGGGCCAGAGTGCACGTGACATTGTTAACTCAATACCAAATATTAATTTTGGCAATAAGAACGATGAGAGACCAATACCGCATGCTTCACCCTGTATTAAGGATATAACTATAACAACAACACCTTGTACAACAACAACAACAACACCTTGCAAAACTACATCAAAAGCTACTACACCTAATTGTACGACCAAAACTACAACATGTACAACAACAACAACTACAACACCTTGCAAAACTACATCAAAAGCTACTACACCCACTTGTACGACCAAAACTACAACATGTACAACAACAACCTCTTGTACAACCACTAAACCAACGACAACCAAATGTTCAACTACAAAACCAACGACAACAACTTGTACAACAACTAAATGCACGACAACAACTTGTACAACAACTAAATGCACGACAACCACTTGCTCAACTACAAAATCAACTAAAACCACCTGTACAACCACAACCTGTACAACACCCAAGTCGACTAAAGCAACGTGTTCTTCAACAAAAGCAACCTGTACTACAACAAAATCCCCATGCACAACAACAGTCTGTGTCACAACTGCCGCTCCCCAGAAACAAGTTTTTGAGGAAAACCTTCTTACATATCGTACAAGCAGCAGGGACTGTCAGTCATTACCCGAAGGAACTATTCTATTAGATTATAATCACTGTCGCCGTTACTATATTTGCATCAAACGAAAAACTGTACTTATTCCATGCCGAACTGGCTACTGGTTTGATCAGGACACTCGCACTTGTCGTCCACGTAGCTCAGTAACAAATTGTGCAGTTGGACGACCTTAAGCAAATATTGTTGTAAAATACAATGTCACGCTAAATATGCCTCTAGAAAAATAAATATGAAGAACTTTTGAAATGTAGAAAACAAGAATTTTTATTTGAAAAATATCTATAAAAAATATAATCAATTTTTAATCAGTTAATTTGGAATTAACTATTTTTGATTAACAAATAAATCGGTTAGTTTCTTGATATAACTACGTCACAATTAAAATTCCAACTAGATATAATGATTTGTCTTAACATTATGTTTATTACCGTTGCCCATCGTTACTTTCAATAGAGTTTGTACATGCACAACAAAAATATGATTGAGGTAATTATAATCTGAGAGCAACTTACGAAGCGGGCCAATATGGCTTTTTGTATGAAGTACATTTTTTTTTTCAATGTAGTCAGTCTCCTTTTATTTCTATACGCTATCCAATGTTTCATTATTCTTGTTATTCGTTCCAAAATATAATATTTTTCGAGGTCGTCAAAATAGATATTTGTTTAATAGATGATTTCATCGTTGAAGTTAAATTTCTTTTCGTCGGGTCATTTCTTTCAGTTTGCAAACAAAAACAAGGCACTTAGGGCTAAGTCCAGAAATGATGGCGAAACTTGAAAGCAATTCATAGTATAGCTCAGAGTATTTTGCCATGGAAAGTGCACATGTGTGCACCATTGCATTGTCCTGGTGTAAACAATTTTTTCTTGGCCAAATTCGGTCATTTTTTTTCAACTCCCATTAAACCGCCCCAATAAGCTGGCTTATTTGCAATTGATGATTTTACTATTTTGAAGTTAGTGAATGTGGATTATACCAAGTGCATTTAAGTGCTCCGATTCATCTCGATAACCCAATGTTTTAACTGCTGTTTCGACACTGGTGTGTCGGTTGGATCCATGTTTCGTCCGCGGTTACAAAACGAACCAAAAACTTATTCAAACAACAGATCTAACGACAGGCCCAGAAGTTCTTATTTTTCTTTAAGATTTAAAAAATGAGAACTCTTACGACAAGAACATTTAAACCGTAAGATTTCTTAAAGATTGTTAAATCTTATGATTACTTCTTCAGCATTTTGCTTAACAACAAAACCTAAATTACCGAGTAAGGCGCAATCTAATGTATAGCTTTTGCGCTGGAATGACGAACATAATTAAGAGCGTTAACTTTGTGTCGTGAACAGTAATGTTAACTCATTTTATTTTACAAATCTCTCTGTACAAGAATAAAAAAAAAAAAATAAAACCGCTTAATTACGCTAAAAATAACGTAATTGTCATTACTTTTCAACAATAATAAAACAAAAGAAACAGGCAGCCAACTTCACTTTCTAACGCACTTTCAAAATCGGATTTTCCAATTGCTAAGCTTTTATGCCGCGCTCTTATGGTTTGCTACATACTGTTACGATAATAAAATCTGGCAACCCTTGTTTTTGTAGTCCGTATGAGCGTGGTGAATAAGCTACTTCATTTAATGGCGTGTATAGAGAATAATACCACAATTAGCTAATAAACGTTGAGCATTCTCCTCAATGGCTACGTTGGTAGAGGTGCTTGCTGTAAAACAGAAGATCGTGAGTTCGAGATCACCCTCAGACATGCGAACAACGAAAATAATAATTGTTATAATGCAATTAAAAATTAAGAAGCAGCAGTACAAACCAGAGAACTGCAAGAGTGTCTGTTTTTAATACTCTAAGTATACTCATCTTAAATGCGGTTGCGGTGTGATCGCCACCGCATTTCTTAAGTGCGAGTATTTACTATACCCATTCCATTTGAGTATAAGTGTCTACCATACTCAAGTAAAATGTTTGCGATGCTGGCTTTACTTTATTCGTACTCATACTCACAACAAACACCAAGAGAGAGATTTTAACGTATGTAGTGAGAGGAAAACAGAGTTATCAGATCAGAATTATTAAATCAAACACAATATCAAAAGTCGCCAATGTCTAAATTAGCTAACATACATACTTCTTTGAAATTATGAAAGTTTATTTAATATATAACAGAAAATAAATTTAATAGAACCCGTAAAATTCGCCATATTTTCATTTATTAAAAACACAACAAAACTTGACTAATAACTCAAGAATAGTTCATTGTTTATTATATTACGTTTTTGTTAGGGTTTTTTTTTAAGAATAGAAATTTAAAAATTCTATTCGTTAAGCAAATAGATTTTTAAAATGAACAAATAGTTATAAAAGCAATAATTATATTTAACAAAATAAAATATGTAAATTAAAAACTTTATTTTATTTATTATTATTTATGAGGTCTAATGACATTCAGTCAAAGCAATATTACGTCTGCTTATATACAGTTTTGTTAAAACTAAAAAAAAAAAATTAAGTAATTTTCCTTTTATTCACGGATTTATTTTATCATTTTGTTTTCCTAAATACCGTTAGTCGCACGTTTATGACAACAAGGCGCATAAACTGAAAATAATTATTCATAAAAAACAGCAACAAAATAAGTATACCTGCTTTAAATAGTGTACAAAAGCTGTGCCTTTAAGCAGTTTTTATTGCATTTTATGTATTAAATATGTGTTGTATTTCATACCTATGAAAACGGTTGTTGTCTGTTTTTCTGCTTATAATGTTTAAGCAATAGATTTGATCAATTTTTTTTTTATTGTTTATAAATAGATCTGCATACAATGCAGTATTTCATAAAACGGCAGTAAAAAACTTTAATAGGGTAAAAATGTGGCAACGTTGCTTACAAATAAAGAGAATTAAAAAATTGTGGCGTACGAGTATAAAAAATAATTAAAATTCTGATTGCGATATTTTTGATACTCGTTTTTACAAGAATGGGTAAAATAAACACCGCAACTTTTTATTGCGGTGTTTATAATACTCGAGTATGAAAAGTATAGAGTATGTATAGAGTAAGTATGCGGTGTACTCGTGCAGTTCTCTGGTACAAACCTCCCGGAAAGCAAAAGAAAACAATTGTTTGAAGCCATGGCAAATAATTTAGTGGAGACGTTTTATTTAATATAAGAGTAACAGATAATTATAATAAAAAGTAAGAACGGTAGCGGTTAGCGCAGGGAAGTGTAACAGCAATAACAACAGTGTATGGTACACGTATGTTATGGCTATTAGATAAAGGGGATGACTGTACTGGCTTGGATAAAAGCCGTAGTCGAGTTGTCTCTTGATAGTTAAGGTTACTAAAACAGGCACCGAGTAGTTCATGTCTCGCCGGAGTAACGGAGTAGTAAAGGGTGCATGCGTTTGTAGTTATAACGCATGTTTAGTAGATACGAGACCATAGGGTTCAGAAGACCGTAGTATCAAGAAGTATAGCGAGATAAAGCCACAAAGAAATTATAACGCGCCACAGTGATATTTGCAATCAGAAAATCCATACGTTTGTGTTAAAAAGGAAAAACGTAACAATACATTTTGTATGTACGTGAGAATTTTTTGACAGATTATGCATTCCACGCTAATTTATGTTTGGCTGTAACTTTACTTAAAAATGTTGTACATTTTAAATCAAAATGCATTGTGTTTTTAGCCAGATTTCCAACATGCCGTATTTTTAATTCTCTTTTAAAATTTCAGCGAGTTGCATCGCAGCCCTTGAGGATGAAGTTTATCATGACATCGAAAATTGTACACTTTGCTTTTAATGTAATATTTGTTTGGCTGTTTGTGTTATTTCAAATATCACAAAAATATCAAAACGTAACTAATTATCGTACATAAATCATGTGGAAAAACATTTTCTTATCCTGCTTGCTGCATTATACCTCTTGCAAACAAAAATAAATTTTATAAAATTAGTTTTATAAAAAAAATTATTGTGTGAGCATCCTCTTTGTGTTAAGACTCTTTTAAATAACTTTTGTAATTTTATTTAACAAAAAAAATGTTAATGCAAAATTAATGATATTCTTTCTCTTGAATATGTAGCAATGTCTTTATATACATATATATTTTTTTGGTTCTGAATTTAAATTTTAGAAGATTTACAAGTTATTTACTGCTCCAAATTATTTGAAATTTTTCAATTATAATTAAAAATTTTGACAACGTCGAACATAAAAAAAATCAGCTGGACTGTTAAGACCACTTGCAAGGCAGATTTATTTTACTAGGTAGTGTCGCCCGCCCAGCTGGTTTGTAGTTGGAAATGTCAAAAGTTCTTGTATTTTCCTTTGTTTGTTTACGAATTTCAAAAAACACTAACAACAGGCGTTTGCGAGACAAAGCAAGCATGTGTATTGAGAGCAATTATCTTTTATTTCTCTTTGTGTTTTTGACGTTTCCAACTCACAAAACAACAATAAAAAGGCATGTTGTTTTTGTCAATGTTGTATT
Source organism: Gymnosoma rotundatum (assembly GCA_916610165.2). Classification (NCBI taxonomy): domain Eukaryota; kingdom Metazoa; phylum Arthropoda; class Insecta; order Diptera; family Tachinidae; genus Gymnosoma; species Gymnosoma rotundatum. The sequence goes on from OU744340.1 coordinate 103,639,437, forward strand.
TGTTGTATTACCGCTACTACCTAGTAAAATGAATATGCCTTGACCACTTGTAAATTAACTCGCCTTGCCTTGCATAAATAATGGGTGTTTTGGCGCAAATATGATTAAAATTTAAATTTATTTGTTTCGCTGCTAATGAAGAAAAACTTAAGGGATCGAAAAAGCTTTTATTTTTAATAAATGTTTAACATATACGTTAGGTGTACTAAACAATATATTACAGTAGTCCAAAACACACTTTACACAAATCGGTAAAAAACAAAAAATTACCTCATTGGAAATCTTTCTTATAATGGAGTTGTCTTACTTTGCGGAAAAGCGGTGTTTATCTATGAAGAGTTATATGATCTAAGTTCGACAATAAAGTTCAATTAAGTTACTAATAAAGTTATGGAGATCTTTGCTAAAATTGTAAATTCCTGTAAAAATCTTCAGATATAATTTCAATTCCGTTGTTTGTTCTGATTTTATAGTAAAAAATCTAATTTCCTGCGAAAGAAAACAAACGAATAGAGGATTTTTATAGTTTCTTTTAAAATATATATTTAATACTAATGTTGTTTATTTAATTTTTCTTGTTTAAATTTGTTAGTTATACCAAAAATGTTAGTTATTAAACTAAAAAAAAATACATTCCAACCACAGTGTTATTTATTTTATTAGTCACGATATATACATATATAAAATATGATATAAAAATTAAAAATACTCACCATTATAGTAGTTGGTGGAATAACCAGCTTTTCCGGCAACACGTCCAGCTGGCATTTTTTTGGTTGTTGCGCTTTTTGTTTAATAAATTAATTTTTTTTATAAAATCCTTTTTGCAAACAAAGAATAAAGTTAAAACTTTATCCTTTGCAAAGTATTATTTTGCTTAACAATGCAAAACAATGTAGAATATAATGCAACTCATTGGTAAAAAAAGTTTAACAATGTATTTTTTTTTCCTAAAAATGGTCCTTCCGTTGTCAAGCACAAATAAAATTATGCAGAGTTTCTTACAAAAGGTAGTTAAACAAAAGCTTTTCTCCTTTTTTTTACCAAATATTTGGAATGAATTTTAATTAAAGCAAAAAAAAATCTTGTTAGAAGTGCATTATATTTTTAACTTGTATTAAGCTGTAAAATTTTCAGATTGTTTTATTTATTTATTTTTTATTTTTTGTTGTTGGTACTACTAAAAATGTTGCTATTTTTCTTAATGTTGAAGAGAGATGTTTTGTTGTTTTTTAAGTTGAGAAAATTCGCCATAATGACATCTTTTTAATTGTCTTTGATTAAAAATCCATTCATAATTCACATCATGGTCCATTTGCTTAGTTAAAGTAATATCTGTTTGACATCTGAAATCCTAAAAAGAAACAACAACGCCATTAAAATATTTTTTTAAGATAAAGTATTATTATAACTTTTATATTAATAAAATAAGGAATTTATAAAATCATAAACTAATTTAGTAACAATAAGTGGTAAAAGCAAGGCAGATTTAAAATAAATCTGACTTGGGTAAAAGTATTATAATAACTAATTGTAGCTATAAAAATTCCATCCATTCAATATTTCCTATGTATTTTGTAATTAACGAGAAATTTTAAATAAAGTTTTAAACAACACGAGTCATCGTTTCCTTTTTACCTAAAGTCTGGCATTGCCATCCTTATTAAAAACAAAAGTGGTGTTTTTGTTTGCGAACTTGGCATTATTTTATTGTCAAAAGTCATTGCCAGCTGTTTACACACCGGTCTTTTAGTTTCTTTGTAGTAGTGTAATAAAGAGTGAGTGGCAATAACATAAAAACTGACAAACGTTGTTAGAGGACAACAAAAGAAAAAAGTTCTATAAAAAACATAAACAAAAATATTTTTAAAAAGTAGAAAACCAAAAAGTAAAACTTACAAAAAAACATAATATAGAAATATGTGTGATAATAAAGATGTTTGTTGCAGTAAGTTTAGCTTTTTTAGTGGAATAAAATTATCCATAATTTTTGCCTTTTATTAGTCAGAATCAAAGAAAAACATAGGCATGTGTTTGTTCAGTGAAGTTAAAAGTAAATTTGTTAAATATGATTTCTATCGCAAAAATTACTTTTTACCTGTTATTTTTGCCGAAAATTCCATTTTATTTTAATTTTACAATGTTTACCCCAACTCTTACTTATTTTTTTTTTGCTTAAATCTAGTTTACGGGCACCGCTCCAAAATAATAGGGTGCAAAATGCAATTCTAAGCAAAAAATGTAAAATGAAAAATTTAGCGGCAACCCTTGGTTTCGGAGTTACGGCCCTCCAAAGTTTTTATATATAATATGGCATTTATCAAGTAGTTGATGGCGGAATGGGACAATATGAGTATCATTGGAAAGGGAATATAAGAGGCTATTTATTGAAACAGGAACAAATTGAAAAAATAAATAAATAAAAAAATCTGGTGAGGAAAAACATTTTTTTACAAAATAAATTAAATTATTCGGAAACCTTTAGAAAGCGAAGCCGCTATTGGTTATACCATAGAGGAGAAAATCCTTTCGTCTGGCCGAAGACCGGCTACGCAGAAAACCTTTAGAAAGCGAAGCCAGTGTTGGTTATATCATACGCAGGAAACCTTTAGAAAGCGAAGACGGTGTTGGTTATACCACAGAGGAGAAAATCTTTGCGCCCGGCCGAAGGCCGGCTACGCAAGAAACCTTTAGAAAGCGAAGCCGCTGTTGGTTATACCATAGAGGAGAAAATTCTGTCGTCCGGCCGAAGGCCGGTTACGCAGAAAACCTTTAGAAAGCGAAGCCGGTGTTGGTTATACCATAGAGGAGAAAATCCTTTCGTCTGGCCGAAGACCGGCTACGCAGAAAACCTTTAGAAAGCGAAGCCAGTGTTGGTTATATCATAGAGGAGAAAATTTTTTGTTCGGCCCAAGGCCGGCTACGCAGGAAACCTTTAGAAAGCGAAGCCGCTGTTGGTTATACCATAGAGGAGAAAATCCTTTCGTCCGGCCGAAGGCCGGCTACGCAGGAAGCCTTTAGAAAGCGAAGCCGGTGTTGGTTATACCACAGAGGAGAAAATCTTTGCGCCCGGCCGAAGGCCGGCTACACAAGAAACCTTTAGAAAGCGAAGCCGCTGTTGGTTATACCATAGAGGAGAAAATCCTTTCGTCCGGCCGAAGGCCGGCTACGCAGGAAACCTTTAGAAAGCGAAGCCGGTGTTGGTTATACCACAGAGGAGAAAATCTTTGCGCCCGGCCGAAGGCCGGCTACACAAGAAACCTTTAGAAAGCGAAGCCGCTGTTGGTTATACCATAGAGGAGAAAATCCTTTCGTCCGGCCGAAGGCCGGCTACGCAGGAAGCCTTTAGAAAGCGAAGCCGATGTTGGTTATACCATAGAGGAGAAAATCCAGAAAATCTTTAGAAAGCAAAGCCGCTGTTGGTTATACCATAGAGGAGAAAATTCTTTCGTTTTTGAGTAAAGTTATATTTATATGGAAAAAATAGTTTTGTTGGAGCCTTACCGGATTTTTTTATTTTATTTTTCCTTTTTTCTATTTAATTGAATAGGCCCTTAAATTCCCTTTCCAATAATACCCATATTGTCCCATTCTACCATCGAATACTCGATATATGCCTTATTAGATACAAAAACTTCGGAGGTCCGTAACTCCGAAACTAAGGGTTGCCGCCAATTTTTTCACTTTATATTTTTTGCTTAAAATTGCATTTTGCACCCCGTAGGCAACTTTTTTTTTTATTTTGGTGCGGTGCCCGTAAACTAGATTTGTTCCTTTTTTTTTAATAACAAATATTTCTTGTAGATAATCAACGCATATTCATTTTATTTACTAAATCTGCCTTGTAGACAATGATAAAAACAAAATTATTAACATTTAAAATTTAGTTGACGTCTGCTTTAGATAAGAGAATCCTATAAATTTTACACCTACTTTGCTTTTAATTTTTGAGGAAATTTAATTTAGAAGGAAACTATCAAGGCAAATCTTACATATAAGTATATGTAAACGTAACTTTCTAATAAATTAATTAATTGATTTTATTATTTGCAATGGCGACATGCACGGCGCTTATAAAATGTAAAATTAGTATGTTCGAAGCAAATGTATTCCTGATGTAGAATTAACATGAATTTTATGACAACCCATCTATTACTTGTAACACCTCGATATCCAACAACTAATCGTTTCTTAATACATATTCAAGTTTCATCACGGCATTTGCAGGATCCTAAATTTTAATTAAAAAAATGTTTCAGGAAAAAGGAAAAGAATATATACCCCAACTCGGAGTAGTATAATACTTGTGTATACATCTTGATAGACACTTAACGTGAAGAAGAAACAAGGCTGACGTAAATGGTATTTAATGCAGTAAAAATAAACTTACCATTACGAGTAACTACAAAGTTTTCTTTATAGTGCGGTTTTAAAATATTTATTGAATTTACTTGCTAAAGGCCCATTCACACTGTCCCAGCAAAAATTTTTTGAAAAGGTAATCGAATTAAGCATTTTTGGCGGAAGTACTTCCTTACTAGATTGCAACTTAATGATTTTAACAAGGCATGAGACTATTATATTTAATTACTGAGAATCGATTACATTAATTATTGTAGGAAATAATGAGAACCATTAGTACGTATTTTAAGATATTCTCTTTTAACATAAAGAACTAGTTCAATTACTACTTCCTTTTTTGGGAACTAATGTTATGTGTTTTGTAAGTGAGTAACAAAATATGGTAGTCACAAAAGCAATTATTAGGTGTGTTCATTTACTTTACTAGTAAAAATTAGCAACGAGAGAGTAACAAGAAATTTTCCAAAATTACTCTCAAAAATGTGAAAAAGTAAATGAACACTTTACTAGCTAAAATTTGCAAGTTAAAATAATGTTGTAATGTATAGGTACATATGAGTACTTAATAACTACCCCTATAATTTTTGGAAAAATTATACATATATGTATATTATTATAAAAATGATGTGATTATGGTCATTTATATTTAGCATTGTCTTAACTAGCGTTTTCGAAAACGGCTTGTAATAGAATAATGAAAACTTTGCAATTTTATTTAATCGAGTACCTGATGTAGTCGAAATACGCTATATATATGATAAAGGTGATTAACTACTTTTGACTAAAATTAACAAATAAAATATCTATTTTTAATTAGTTTATACGTTATAACAGCCTGCCTACACATAGAATTTTTATTTCAAATATCGGAAATAACGACAGAATAAGGTCGCAGAAATGTTTATTTCTAACTTTGTGATTTATTTTCCAAGCGATTTTCATAAAATGGTGTTTTTAATGCGTGGTAGAATAAGCATGCGTTAGTAGATATTATTATTGAGAATTTTTGTTCGTTATTGTCTAATGTTAATGCTCCGCCTTTGCAATCTTTTCCAAACTATAATAATAATAAATAGCCTGCGAAAAACGGGTTAAATATATTCTTTAAAGAAAACAAATTTAAGCAATTTTCATTTTCATTGTAATAAAAAGCTTTATCCAAAACAAAATATCAAAAGCAGAGGAAAGTAATTTAATAAATTATGTGTTAATTTAAATTTATTTCCCAATATATATTTGAAATAATTGAATTATTTGCCTGCTTAGTGTAAATTACCGAGTAGCTACCTACTTATAATATTTACAACACTAAGATTGTTTGCCGGAACATCCTATGCCACTAATGTACTAGATACTGTGTTGCTTAGTTCAATTTCATTAGACATCTTATTTTGCTTCTGTTGTTTCTAAGTTACACAAAAATAAATTTATCCTTTTAATACTTTTTATCGTTTTAAAAGTTTACATTTAGTTACAATTCCTTAACTTTCTAAAATTTTTTTATTTTCAACTTAATTTTGAAATATTTTTTGTAAACACAAGTAGCAAGTACTTTTAAAGGTAATGCCTAATTTTTTGCTTGGATTATACAAATCTTTAGATTTGTATTAGATTTTGTAAGAAAGAAATCTAATGAATCTACATTATCACATTTCATGTAGAATAAAATTTTCCAGCAAATCACAAAAGAAACTTTACTGACTTTTTTCTTGGAGTTTTCGCTTTCTCAGAAAGCAGGGCTTTTAATACCATTCACCGCAAAAAGTGGAAAAAGGGTATAATTAAGTTTGTCATTCCGTTTGTAATTTCTACAATAACCACTCCCGACCCCATAAAGTATATACCTATGTGTATTCTAAATTCTTATGCATAGCGAAGTCGATTGAGCGATGCACGACTGTCCTTCCGTGTTAGTATTGAAATCAAGTTTGCCAAGGCATTATATCAGCTAGAGAAAAATTAAATACGCCAATCGATCAGATTGGATAGATCGGTCAATGTTCTTCGAGGCAGCGGGCAAAACACCACGCCTACCTTGAATTGTTCTATATTATTAGAACAATGAGGTAACTGCTATCAAAGAAAAAAAAAAAAACATAACAATAAATATATAGGGCGATAGAGAATTAAAAATAAGAAAAAAACATCAAGTGAAATAATTGACGCTCGCCAATATTTTCCGAATTAAGGGCCTCTGAATTTTTCAAATTCTTAAAAATATCAATATGGGTATTATTCAAAAGCTTTTGAAGAGATCTTTAAGGAAATGCTAATTTTTTAAAAAATGCTTAACTCATTACCAGCCGATGTCATTGTTAGATAAAAAATTATATAGTATGTGCAGTATCATTTATTTTTTAATTCTCTGATTCTGAAGGAATCAAGCACAATTAAAGTAAACAAATTGTGTTACTTGACTAAACTAGATTTACATATATGTTGAAGAGTATCCAAGATTCGGCACAGCCGAATATAGCAGTCTTACTTGTTTGTTTTTGTTTCATCACTTTTTTTAAAATTTTGTTGATTAATTTATATTTTCCTAAATTAAACCGAATAAATTATTTTTTATTTCTCTACAATGATAATCCATCCAGTTTTTGTTCTTATTTACACACTTTTTTGTTAATAAAAGCCTCTGGGTAAATTTTGCTTACTTTTAATACATTACACTACACAGCCTTAACATACTTGAGGTCAAATGCTCTGTTGTCCAAATACGGCATAGAAAAAAAAATAGAAAACTGCTTTGTCAGTAATAATAATAACATAAATTAAGAGCTAGTTGTCGTTGTATTAAAACCTCCTGCTATCAAATATTCAAAATAAATTTAACAAGAAATTTATTATCTTTGATATTAAAGGGCTTCGAGGTCGTTTCAGTGATTTATCAAAAATAAAGAAAAGATTGAAAATACACAACAAAATACAGCAATACTCACTCAAGAATATTAATTACAATCAATCAATCTCATTTCTAAGATTTTTCCTCTGCATTTTCATCACAAGGAAAGTGTGTTTGTTATTTCTAAAAAGGGATATAAAAACACCAAATCGTTTTAGAGATAGAAGTTAAATTTATTAAAACACCCTTTTTACTTCTCTCTAATTTTTTAGTTTAAATAAATAATATTTAAGTAGCAATGTCTAACGATATCCTTTTTATTATTTTTGTAATTTCTAAAGTAATTTGCCAGTACTTAGTTAGGTTTGAGTTATTGCTGCTTTTAAATTCAACTTAAATGCTTCTCTGCTAGAACACAATAATATTTTAAATTGCAAACAGAGTTGCCACACAAGAAATTGACTTCCTACCAATAATTTTCAAAAATCCTACCAAAATCGTTCACAGCCTACCAAAAATTTAAAAATGCATTTCTTGCACATAAACTCTGTTATACTCATTTGGTTTTTTTCCGTAATTGTTGAGATGGAAGTTTATCTTTTTAGAATGAACACCCATCCCTTTCCTGAAGCCAATCAAATTCGCTCAACCATTCGGTTCTAAATTTTCTTTTGACTGTTTCTTTACAATGATCACTAAAAGTATTATATTATTTAAAAATGTTTTAAAACAAAAATTTTAAGAGTGGTTTTACCTGGTTGATGGTATGTCGTCTTCTGAAAATAAACCTTCACTCAAAAATATTGTTAATTTCAATTTCATAATATTGTTCGGATTTCTTAAGCCATGGTTATAGCTTTAATCATCTCTATGCAAAAAGCAGAGATGTTTTTTATTTCACCTAAGATAGTTTTTGAAAACAGTGGTAGCACTATTCAAAGTTATTGTTTATTTAATTCAAAGTTACATTTTTTTTTTAATTATGTGTACTGAATTTCTAAGGAGAAAAATTTACTATTACTAAAAAATTGCTACAGGAGGAAATCCTACCAAAAATTTAAAAAAAATGCAACAAACCAACCAAACTACCAAACCGTTTTTTAAAGTCGAAAAACTACCAAGTTTGGTCCGATTGGACCAAAGCGGCAACGCTGATTGCAAAGCATTTTTATTGATTGGTTGTAAATCTTGATTACAGTTAAAATTTCATGATTTCACCAGTTGTGAGTAATAAGGACGTCATCATGCTGTCTGTATGATTGTACTCACGTAAAAAACTGCTGATGACTTTCTTAGAGCTGACTTATTTTAACAGCATTTCCGAAATGTTCATAAAAAAGTAATAGTGTTGTAGATAAAAAAAAAAAAACTGCGAAAATAAATAAAAAATAATTTTGCTGAGAAAAGGACTTCACAATAAAAACTTTATGATAGTAAAAAATTTGAAGATTTCAAAAAGCGATGGAAACTTTTGTGTTTTATTAAGGAGGTTGCTTTAGTTAAGGTGATAAGCACTTTGACTATGAAATTTGTAGTACAAATCTGGTTGGTCAGCTTCAACCCCTTCGGAAATCAATAAACACAAAAATGTTTTTTTTTTTTGTTTAATGGTATAAATACATACAAATTCAGAATTAGCATTACAACATACAGCCTCCTTCGTCGGTACTTCTTCGTAGCATATCCGCAGGCGAAGTAAAATAACTAATAAAATGGCTATATCTTATCTCTCATCTATCCCTTTCCTAAAGAAAGTAGCACGGTTACAAACTAAATTAGGTATTATGGCTCGAAGTGCTTCTTCTCTTTAAAAAAAGTTAAAACAAGTAAGAGTGCTATATTCGGCTATGCCGAATCTTATATACACTTCACCATGTATGTAAATCTAGTTTAGTGAAGTAACTCCTTTAAAAAAAAGCAAATATTAGGGTGATAGAGAATTAAAAAATAAAAAAAAAATTGGTACTGCGTATATATTTTATATAAAAATGACATTGGCTTTTAATGGGTTAAGTGTTTTTAAAAAATTTTAGTATTTCCTTAAATATCTCTTCGAAAGCTTTAAAATGATACCCATATTGATATTTCAAAAAATTTGAAAATTCCAGAGCCCCGTAACTGTTAAAATATGGGTGAGCGCCAAATTTCTTACTTGATGATTTTTCTTATTTTTTTATTCTCTATCGCCCCATATAGTTATTTTTTTGATTGAAGTTACTTTATTGTTTCAAATGATGTGAAAAAAATTTGACGTAGGCGTGGTGTTTTGCCTGCTGCTGCGAAAATATGGACCGATTATGCTGATTTCCAATAGCACCTCTTTCGACACTATATCTGATCGATTGACATAGTTTTTATTGATTTTGATTTTAACACTAACACGGACGGACAGACGGTCATCGCTCAATCGACTTCGTTATGCATAAGAAGTCAGAACATATATACTTAATGGGGTCGGAAATGGATATTGTAGAAATTAAGCACGGACTGACAAACTTATATATACCGTTTTTTTTGTGGTAAAGGGTATAACAAAAAATACTTAGGCGCCTATTAACGTATGCGGTATATTGATTTGATTTAATGTTTATACTCATGCGTAGCGATGCACGCCGGGATCCCTTATAATTTATAAAATTCTAAATCGATTCATATCAACTTTTAGTTATATTTCAATTACAAGAGGTTAAGCTTTGATTGACAGAAAAAAGTAAATTAATAAATTTGTTGTGTGAGGATGAAATTCAAGACATTTTTAGGATGAACCTAATGTACTTGCTCTCCAGTCGCAGAATTATACATTTAGGGCTACCAAAATCATCATTATGGCATAATCGGGTTTTAAGATATTTTGATGAAAACAGATTTCTTCATATGATACGACTATGGCCAGAGGAATTTGCCTATATATTCAACCTTATAAAAAATGACGATGTTTTTCACACAATTGGCGAAAGGCTCCAACTACGCATTGACTTGCACCTTAAAATTGTACTTTACTGCTTGGGATCTTCAGGAAATAATGCTTGTGTTCGTAAGGTATCATCTCTTTTTGGTATAGGTGATGGCGGTACCATACAAAATATTAGAAATCGAGTCATTAAAGCAATATTAAATCTTAAAGAACAGTTTTTATATTGGCAACTTTCAACTTCAACTTTCTAATAAATCAGTCAAATCAATAAATGAAATAAATAAAACTAATAAAAATATCTTTTAATTCAATTTAATTTAATATAATTCACACATGAACACAAAAATAATAATTCATTTAAACATAAAACATTTAAACAAATACAACGTTTAAAAAACATATGAAAAAAAGTACTAAGTGTTGTATCGCATGTTTGCATGAAAATTAGCAACAACACAGCTAGCACCGTTGTATTTTGTTAGCACTTAGCACGTACTAGGGGGCTTGTGAATAGGGCAAATGTATTTAACAGTTGTAAAGCCTTCGAAAAATTTCAAGACATTAAATTACAGATTAAGCTTGTCAGATATCAAAAGTCAAATAAGTGGACAATGCGAAAAATTCACCTGGATTAAAAAAAAAACTGGATAATTTAAAAATGCACTTATAGTTAAAAAAAGAAATATTTCATCCCATTTTTTTTACAAAATAACAAAATAATAACATAAAAGCAAGGACAAGTAACAGTTAAAATTCCATTGCAAAATATGTATACATTTTATATTCTTACTTATAAAATTAGTAACTCACGCTGGAATATTTTAAAACTTGGAAAACTTTAATTAAAATTTACTTTTATTAAAATTTAAGCCGTTATTAGGACGAAGAACATTCTACTCCTATCTTGTGAGCGTAGATTATTTAAAGCACAAATGAGATCAATTTCTATAGTTTTTAACTTTATTTTTTTCGCAATTTGGAAAAAAGATGGACCATATCTTATCAATTGGAAAAACTTTCGGCAAATTATCAAGGGCTTTCCGTATGAATCAGAAGTATTTATGCAACATGTCGTTGCCAATTACATTGGATATTACTAAAATTTTAGGAAGGTCCGATAAATTATTAATGATAAAAAATATTGTATTGATACGTTCTTTAGAAAAGAAATAGGTGAGAGATAAGTCTGGTTGTGAAAGGAGAAAAATATGGCCATTTATTATTTATTAGTTATTTTACTTCGCCGAAAAATATGCTATGAAAAAGTACTCACGAAGGAGGCTGCGTGCTGTAATGTAAATTCTGAATATGTATTTATACCATTAAACAGATTTTTTTTTTATATTTTGATTGCCGCAGGGTTTGAACCCTGGCCAACCAGATTTGTAGTCAACGTGCTTACTACCATGTCTAAACCGAACCTTAGCAGATGGTCCACATCTCTTGCTAGGTTGTTCCTACGTCTCTATTAAGAGGACCTACAATAAAATAAATTAAAAAAACGTAAAAACAAATTTCTTTGCGTTTTTTTGTGATGAAAGTTTACTCATGGAATTATGCTAAAAACACATCACTGTGTGCATCTGTGCATTGTCTTAATGAAACAGTGATCTCGGCACCCATCGCACGAATAGTTTTTCAAATCCCAACATTCATTCAAAATGGCGACCACCCGAGCGCACATATTCTCTCTCTGATCGTTTATTATCATTCCACGGATTTTTTGGCCTGACGAAAAAAAAGGCGACAAAAACAATGGAATGACACTGGACATTTGTGGTTTTGAAAAAGCTAAGTCATTATTTTCCTCAAGTTTATGCCGTTGTATTAGACAGATTTTTCTGTTTGTGACCAGAACCCTTAATAATTTCTTTTCATATTATTCACAAAAGTCTTAAAAGCATATATTTTACTACAGGGCCAATTTTAAAGACCTAAAAATACAGTTTAAAGTTTCGCAAAGTTTTTCATTTATTTATTAAAGAAATAAAAATTAAAAAGAAAATAATAATTTGTAAAACAACTAGCAAGAAAAAGAATGTTGCCCTTAGTGAACAACAATTTATAATAATTTACATTAACATGAGAAGTAATGAGAAAAAAGATTGAAAAACAAAATGAAAAAAAATAAAATGTTTAAGTACCGCAGTGGACATTTTGTTGCATCATAAAATATATCGCACTTTTTAAACGACCGTCAAGCGTAAAAGTAGAAAAAACTTTGCTTTTTTCAATTTATATGCAAAAGTAAAATTAAATTTAATTGAAAGAGTACATTTTCTAGCAACACGGATGTAAATTTTAACAGCATGTAAATGTATTTTGCAGGGAAAGGAATTTGAAATACATACATCCTTTTTAAAATGAACATATTGTGAAAATGTATTCAAATGTGTGTATTCAGTGTGTATGTATGTATGTACTACCAGTAAATTGATTGCATATTTTATAACTCAGTGCAGAAGATCTGTAAGGAAAGAAGCAATATTTTCGTTTACAAAATGTACGACTTCAAAGTAGCATTTTTCACATTGAATCACTATAATTTCATTTGCTTGTGAGGGAATACAAAGGGACTTAGTGCGTTACCTGTTTCGTTAAAATTTTAAGCTATTAAATAAAAAGTATTGGACAATAGTATTGAATATATAGGATTCGGCATAATTTTTAATTCTTTTATGAAAGGTTTTTAAGTTTTTGTTGTCTTTTCGCTTTGTTGGTTGAATATAGTACTCATTATATTTGGCTTGAAATATAAGACTTGAATTTTCTATAAAAATTTTGGGTAGAATCCACTATAGGTTATGGGAGGGGGGATACAGGGAGTCGTGTTTGTGAACATTTAATTTGAATCTTTGAACCCTGAAAGACACAGGAAAGACCTCCGCAGGGAGTTTATTCTTTATACAAACTGTTTGGCAAGAAAACAAATTTGCTCTGTTATGCGTTATGCGATTCACTACCAGGTCGACCACAAAGGGATACGCTCTTGGAGCAGAGCGCGTTACGCGTACGATATTACTGTTTTCAGAAACAAGTTCGCTGATTTTATGAGAGCACATTCCGTTGCAGTAACGATAAAACAGTGAAAGACGCTCAACATTGCGATGATGCTCCAGTAAATCAATAGAGCTGGATTTCCTGCTATCACCGTTGAGTTTCTTCGCTCTCTCCTGCACGCGGTCGAGTTACTCTAAAATAGTCTTTGAAGCACCGGTCCAGGACGTAGGAGGTCGTTAAGAAAATAAAAAATAGGCTAGGAGAAAGGACGAAACCTTGCGGTACACCTGAATTAACCTTGACTCTTTTGATACGATCCCATCTATAAAAACTCGTATAGTGCGATCCCTGAGAAAGCTCGATATAATTCGAGGGAAGCTGTCACCGACACTTTATCAAACGCCTTTTAAATATATAAAGCCACCATCTTACTTTTGCCGAAATGGTGAATGGATTAACAACATTTTTCCGAAAGGAAGGCCAGTAATTCACCTGTACATCGTTCTCTACGAAAGACGTACTGCCGTTTACTAAGTAAGCTATTGAACTCCAGATATTTCGTAAGATAAAAATTAAGCATACTTTCCATTACTCTGCAAAGTGCAGAGCAAATTGCGATTGGGCGGTTATTTTTAGGGTTGGTAGCCTCTCTCATTTTGGGAATTGGTGCTACATTAACAACATTTCAACAAGCAGAATGCGCTGCATAAGTAGGCGTCATCCCAAGATTGCTGGTCATTAGAGAAAAAAGAAGCCACTGTAGAGCTATATAGACAGTAACGAAATGGCCATATGGATATGCCTTCCCGCATTAATAGATTAAATTTTTTAATCAAAAACATTTTTTTTTTTCGAAAGACCCATAAATATATGGCATAAGCATTTAAAATAATTTTAGGCATACGGTCCCAGTGGCGCATTTGGAAGAAAACATTTTTATATGTCCAGTTTTGGACCACCAGGAAATACAAGGGGGCTAATCTCTTCGTTCTAAGAACCAAAGCTAGAATAGTTGGGACATACACCTAAAATCGTCTTAAGAACATTTACAAATGATAACGGGCTTTCTGACAGGCCGTTGTAAATTGAAGAAGTGCCTCAATAGACTAGGAACTGTATCAGTAAGTAGCTCTTCCCTAAATAATAACTTTTTTTATTGAAGTAACCTAAAAAATGGCAGCTGGACATCAAAAATTTTAAATCTAGAATTTGTTATTTCGCGTACGATTTTTTAAGCATCGGCAATTAAAGACTACAATGAATATCGATTTGCTTTATGTCACACAAGTTGTGGTGCCCTTGAAATTGAAAGTAGTTCATTGCTTTCTTAAAAATAACTATTGTAGAAGTAAATAAATATTTATCTCTTTCTGCTGTTATCAAACAATATCAAATGTTCTATTATTATTACATTCGAACCAACATACAGTGGCACTTTTAAAACTTAAAAATAACAAAAGTTTTTATTGCGCCATTTAATATGTAGTTGACCTAAAAACTGCAGTTAAATTCAGTCAAATAATAAACGGTATAAATAGAAAGAAACTTGTTCGTGTTCTTGCTCTTGTTCTGCCGCCAAGAAATGATAAATGGGGTTGAGACGTCATTATTTTGTTGGTTTTGTTTTTGCTAATATTTTGTAAAAAACATTGGTCTTGTTGTAAGAGAAACTAAATAACGATTAGAAAAATAGTAATGATGGTGTCATAATATAAAATAAAATGAAACAAAATTTTCTTTGCAAAAATGTGTAACAAAAGTAATTTTGCATTTGAAATGATAAAAACTCAATGAAATGAACGAATAAAAACACAACTAAATATGCAAAACTATTCGAAAAGTAGTTTTAATTGAAACTTGCATTAATTAACAACGCATTTTTATAATTTAAATTAATATAAATTTTATCACATTAAAGCGATAAATATTTCTTTGCATGTTACACTAAAATAAATCACATATAAAACAATGTCTCGTTTCGTTTCTTTTGAAGATCAATTAGAGGCCGAGGCAATACATACGAATCAACAGTTATTGGAATTTAATGTTCGCAGCAAAGATATTCAGTGGCATGAATATGTTATGCCCATCCAATCACGCTCCCGTCCAGTATTTTTACAAAGACAATTTAATTTAATCAGCAGTTATCGAGAACCTATCGGTGATCATAATCGAAGAAAAGTTTTACTGTGCCATGACATGATGGGTAATTATTTGGAAGACAGGTAAGTTAACGAAATGGGATTAAACTATTTTTGCAGGAATTATATTAAATTAAAAATTATAATTAAATTAGATAATAAGTTGAAAACTGGGCTAACTCTATTATTTAAGCTCATCGTGCTTTATATTTTTAAAAAAAATTTAATGTCTAACAACCAAAAATTTAGTGATTATCTCATAGAATAAAATGCATAATAAAATTAATTTTCAATATGCACTGTTTTTGTTCAAAGGTGATAATTCTCATTTAATCAATTTTGTTTTTCCCTTAAGTATCTATATATATATATTTTTTTAATTTAGTGAACATCACTGGAGAGCTATGTAATATGATGTTATTTAAATATTTATATAGAATCAAGCATGGTGAACATACATAATAAAAATAAAATTTTCCAAATAATAATTTTTCTAATAAAATTAAACCACGGGAATTTACAAGAAAATAAATATATCGTGCAATTCCTCATCAGGATAAAAAATAGCACGATGTTTTTTAAAATTTAATTAATTTAATTCTAAGTTTATTGCCGTGGTTTAATTTAAATAATTAATTTAAATCAAATAATTTGCTAGTGCCCGTACATATGTAAATTAAAAATTAATAATCGTAGTGTTTTATATTATTTTGTTTTTCATCATCTTTTAACTGTATAAAAGAGCCGAAAAAAGTAAGCCGTATGCAACGGATAAGGAAAAGAAAATAATTGCTGTTTTTTTGCTTAAACTTTGATTTTTGTCTTTGCTTTATTGTTAAGACAAAAATTTTTATTTATTAAACATGTTTGTAAGAATTTTCCTGAAGAACTAAATAAGCGGTAGCGAAATTCCCTTCGAGACGTTCTTTCACTTTAAATAATCAATAATGGTGATTAATTATTAATTATATCTGGATAATTAAAAAAAATAACACAATATTTTTTTAATTAATTAATTTAATAAAAGTTTCCCATGTTTTTAATTTAAAACATTTCATTTAAACATATTTGCTATTATTTAAATCTTTTAGAAAACTGTTTTCTAGTTAAAAAAAACTGGCTTCTGCTAAATGCAATACACACATACCCTCCCTTTAAAAATTGTGTAACTTTGTTAACTCTTTAATGACTTCATAGCGTAAGAAATGAAGTCAGACTTTAATAGCGTAAGAAAACTTTCTCGCATGTGAAAATATTCAACTTAAAAAAAATTTTCAAACTTAAAATGCATGATTAATGATCTAAAGATGCAAAAGAATAAACGTAACTTAAGGAAACAAACTTTTCCCTGTTACTAAAATTTTAATGAGTAAAATCAAAAATTTCAGCAACGATAATACATATAATATTTTTATGTATTAAAAAAAGTTCTAACCCATATTTAGATTGTCAATAAGCTTAAAGTACAAAGAAATAAAAAAGTATGCCGAATCTTATATACACTTCATCATAAATTAGTATAAGAAATTCTTTCCCAACATTAAGTTTATCTGGTCAAAAAAGATTTTTTTTCGAAAATTGTAAGTTTTGATTAGAGTTGTTGTTCCAACTTAGTAAATTTAAATGTCACCGTATCAGATCCTAGTATAAATCAGTGGCAAATAAGTAGCAAGTGGTAAAAAGCTCATCAAGTTTTCTAACCTTTTTCATTTATTTTTTATCATAAAAAAAAAGATATGGAAAAATTAGAGGCAGGTGTGATGTTTTGGCCGCTGCCATAAAGGACATGGACCGATATTGCTAATTTTCAATAGCAAAATTTTCAAAACTATAACTGATCGATTGGCATATTTGATTTTGTTGAGCTCAATTAGTTCCTTGGCAAAGTTAACTTGAATGCGAAAACGGACGGGCAGACGGACATCGCTCAATCGGCTTCGCTTTGCGTAAGAACTCAGAATATATACACTTTATGGGGTCGGAAATGGATTTTTTAGAAATGACAAGAGTATATTTTCTTTTTCAACCTGTAAATTCTTCAAAAGGAAACATAATTTTACATGATGATAACAGAGCTTTAGTTGAGAGCTTAAGCTTTCCAGACCTTTCAAGGTTGATACAGTACGAACCCTAGGTTACCTCGGATACGTAAAAAAAAGAAAGTTTCGTTTAAAAATCCTTCCTGAATCAGGAATTTTTCCCAATATTTGCTAAGAATTCTGGCTTTTCAAGGAACTTCAAATATTGGACAAACAACTAATTGTTTATTTGTAAAGATATATGTGTGTGTGTTTGCTTACTTAGCGACGGCAAGACTTAAACGAACCGAGTGCCAAAATTTCCAAATCATGCATAAAAGATTCCAATATACTTTTTTAAATCTCTGACCAGCACTCAATGGATGACCCTTACTTACACAAGTAATGCTTTGGGCCAGAAGTAGAAAAGTAGGTAATGAGAAGTAGGATAAGGGATGTAGGGCTTGCGAACATTTGATTTGAATTTCGCTACATTGATCGTAACAGGAAAGACCTCTGTAGGAAGATGACTCCACATATGAGCTTTTCGGCTAAAAAAACCAATTCTCTCTGTAATGCATACTGCGATTCACTGAGCCCTTAATTAAATGCGTGTTGTACGCAAAAACGTGCGGATATTAGCAACGTGTTCCCTAATTTACATTCCATTGTAGTATCGATAAAACAACGAAACACAACCCACATTGCGTCGACGAAAAAGAGAGTCAATAGAGTTTCTTCTTCGCCCTCTCCTGTGCGCGATCGATTAACTCCGGAACAGACTCCGGAACACCGGCTCATATATGAGAGTTGCATTCCATTTTTAACCAGATTTAGGTGGTGTAAATTAAGAAGATTAGATAGAGTGAAATAGCTTTTACACCTTTTCAAAACCCCAAGCCACTTGAAAGCGTCTTTTGATACTTGAAAAATGTATTTAGTGCATCAAACATTATACAGAATTTTCATGCCAAAAACATCAAGAGCATTTGATTTCTCAATACCTTCACCACCCATACTCTCTTAAATAATTAAAAATTATAAAATAATTATAGTTGGGGTCCAGTACTCATAATATTTATCTTTAACATTTAATCAGTAAATATTTATTTTGTTTTTAATCACTACTCATATCAGTTATAGTAAAATAATAAGATTTTAGTATAAATTATGATTTATCGACTTTATTCAAATTATTTTTAATTTACTTACAGACACTATCATTCCTCGAAAAAATATGACGACTATCGTTTTTATCATTGGCCGGGTATCGATTATTTTTGTTATTTTAGTCACAATTATATCACAATACCGCCATGTGGTTGGATAAATGCTGCCCATAAACATGGTGTTGCTGTTTTAGGTAAATATTCGTTTCATATTAAACACATATCCCAGCAAACAAGCAAGTTTAGAATGAAGTTAGGAAACAAAATTTTAATTTGTATGTAAAATTTATCAAATATGGAAAATATTCTTAAATTAATTAAAGTATTTATTGTCCAATCATTTTCAGAAATCTGCCAATTATTATTCTTATTTTGCAATTTCTCACTTAAAAAAAATTCATTTCGTTAGCGAGTAAAACAATTATGATTGGGTGAAAAATTTTCACTTAAATCAAGGCAAGGCTTGTTGAATACTGTAAAGATCATAAGGGTGAAGACTAATGCGTCTTCGTAACATTTATCTGCAGCAACACAAAAAAGTTTACTTTTTGGACCAAACGTCTAACCAAGTGTCAGTTTCCTAAGAAGCTTAACGTGTCACTAACATTAAAGTTAAAGTTAAATTATTTACGGCTAATGAAAAAACCACATCTAGAAAAGAATAAAAAAATACCCTCCCACCATGGCAAGCATAACGGGTCACACGAGTGAAATTGCCATGGCAAAAAATATAAAGAGCTACGAACCAATATGGTTACTTGCATCTGTTTTCTTTTTATAAGTCTTAAGAAATGGTTCAATTTAGGTGGATCCAACGAAGAGGTAAACACTCAAACAAATTCCTACAAAATTTGAAAAACGTACAACTAAATAAAGGGTGTTTTTGTCAAGCCCGATAGAACTTTAAATTGTAAAAAATAACACAAAAAAATAATTGTAATGAAGAATTTTTTTTATACGAAAGATCAGCACATGGCATTAATATTTCAGGCATATTGCCCCCGTGGGTGCTCATGACGAACTGCGTTCTGGACGTCCAATTTTGGGTCACTTTTTTAAGTACTGCTGGCCGTATTTCACGAATAATACAAACAATGTTGGCCTTTAAAGCGTCTTTTGTTGCTGGTTTATTAGCATAAGCCAGTGACTTCACGTGGGCCCCACAGGAAATAATCGAGAGGTGCCAAAACGCACGACCTTGGAGCCAATTGACAGGTCCGTTTCTGGAATTCACTTTATTGCCAAATTTTGATTTCAATAACTCGATGGTTGAGGTCGCCGTATGGCACCAAGCGCCATCTTGTTGAAACCATATTTCGTCCGGATCAATGTCATCCATAATAATAACAAAGTCCGATGATGCCACCAGCGTGTAAACCACACTAAACGTTACATTTTTCTAGATGCAATGGAGTCTGAAGGGTATGTTGTGGATTGGTCTCACTTCATTTGTAGCGAGGTTGCTTATTAACAAACCCAGATGGACGGCTCAGACGGACGATTATGTACGCCATAAAAATCACGAAGTCGTCTATAAGTTGCTCGAATTGAGGACTGATTTTCAAACTAACTTGGATGATTTGATAGCGTTGTTCAAGCGAGAGTCTATTCGTAAAGATTTGCCAGAGTTTACTAATAATATTAAGAAAACATTTTTCATCACAATTTAATTTTTACTGTTATTTTTTACAATTTAAAGTTCTATCGGTCTTAAAAAACACCCGATATATCGAGCTTAAGTAAAACTGTTTTTTTTCTTATTCAAAGTAAAGACATTTAGGCTGCCCTTGTTAGATATCAAGGAAAACTTTCTCCCTTGAAGAGACTGCAGAGTGCTTAGATTCGTTTAAGGGGTTTTTACAAAAAAAAAACTATAATTTGATTATCACATGAAAACAAGTTTTAAGAATAACTTCCAAATAACACACATCTAATTTTCGTTTTTTCTCAAAATTGATTTAAGGAGAGTCTTAATTTAAAATCAGTCTCAATTCCAGATTAAACACGCATATATGTTTGCTGGGTTAAAATCTACTCACATACATTCAAATATACTGCTAATACTAAACACGAGAGTATTAAAACATATAAAAACAGGAAATCGCATTTCCTAACAGCAAAACTATTGCGTTTTATGTATTCACAAAAAAAAAGAAAGAAGATAATTGACTTTTGCAAATATAAAACATACAAATAACAGTTTTGGGTTTTTGGTGTAACAAACACAAGTTTGTTATCTTTTTTTTCTTTAATACTTGCATCGTTAAATCTATTACAAGCATTTATACAGTTTGACTTCTTCTATTTATTCCCATGTTTTAGGTACCTTTATCACAGAGGGCTCAAATAATTCAAAACTTTTACATGAAGTTTTACAATCGACTGAAATGGTGAACAATATTGTCGATTCAATGGTTAAATTATGCAAACACTATCATTTCGATGGTTGGTTAGTTAATGTTGAATGTAAAGTGAATCCAGAATCTATGGAGAATTTACTGTAAGTATCTTTACAATAACCATTATTTTGTGTAGTTGTGTTAGAAATAAGTATTTGATAAGAATTTTGTACATTATGTGCGAGGGTAATTCAATATTTAATTAACAAAGTAGGTTTCTGTAAAAAGTTCTTTGTTCCATAGACAGGAGTAAAAAATGTGTATTTCTTTTTAACTCAAAATAACTTTGAAATTTAAAAATTTAATCGGGATAAAAAATAGCAGGATATTTAATAAAATATAAAATAAATTTATTTAAATATTTCCGCTGTTTAATTATTTTAATTTGCAAAGTGTGTAAAACAAAAGTAAATTATCGTAGTGTTTTGTGATATTTTATTTCTCATCATTTTTTAACTGCATAAAAGAGTCGAAAAAAAGTCAGCCGTATACAGTGGATAAAGAAAAAATAGAATCATATTTGAAAAATAGAATCATATTTGATTATTTTTGCTTTTTGTTTAAACTTTGATTTTTATCTTTACTTTATTGCTGAGAGATAAAATCTTTAGTTTATTTAAAATGTGAGAAGTTTTCTGAAGAGCTAAGTAAGCGGTAGCGAAATGGCCATCCAGATGTGCTTTCAACCTCAATAATCAATATTGGTGATTTAAAAAATTGAATCTGGATAAAAAGGAGCACGACATTTTAAAAAAATAAAAAATTTATAAATGAAATTTTTTTTTGTGTAGACACTAACGAAAATTCGTCGTACTAAATTTTCTTTTTATAGACGTTGATATAATTATCTATGTATATTCTAAGAATATTTCTTCCAAAACAACAAACAAATTTTCTGTTTTAATTTAACTGCTTCTGATGCCACTAGGAGCCGCTAAATTTTATAATTTGTTAACCCAATTAGTAAAATAAAAACTTTATTTTTGGACTATTAAAAACCATTTTTATACCCTTCACCACAAAAAGTATACATATATAAAAAAAGTATACATATATAAGTTTGTCATTCCGTATGTAGTTTCTACAATATCCATTTCCGACCCTATACAGTATATATATTTTGTCTTCTTATGCATAGCGAAGTCGATTGAGTGATGTCCGTCTGTCCGTCTACCGAGGCAAACTTGATTTCACAAAAAAAAAAAAAAAAAAATAAAAAATAAATGTGTCAATCGATCAGATATAGTGTCGAAAGAGGTGATATTGGAAATCAGCATGATCGGTCCATGTCATTCGAGGCAGCAGGCAAAACACCACGCCTACCTCTTATTTTTTCATGTCATTTAGAACAAGAAAGTAACTTCAATTAAAAATAAAATAAATAAATAAATATATAAGGCGATAGAGAATTAAAAAATAAGCATAAAACATCAAGTGAAAAAATTGGCGCTCTCCTATATTTTCCGAGTTACGGGGCTCTGAAATTTTCAAATTTTTTAAAATATCAATATGGGTATCATTTTTAAGCTTTTGAAGAGATCTTTAAGGAAATACTAACATTTTTTAAAAATGCTTAACCCATTAAGAACCGATGTCATTTTTATGTAAAATATATATGCAGTATCAAAATTTTTGACTGGAGTTACTTCACTAAACTAGATTCACATAAATGGTGAAGGGTATATAAGATTCGGCATAGCCGAATGTAGCACTCTTACTTGTTTTAGAATCATTAAAAAAAAACATTTTTAAAACTTCAATAATTTGCATTAAATTTATAAGAGTTTTTTGTAAAACCGTTCTAATGAATATAATGTAAACATGTATTAAATACAACCAAAGTGGTTGTGAGCACATTGTTGTTAAACTTCTCAAATTTAAACGTTTTAAAAATAAAAATTGTAATGTGAAATAAAATAAAAACGAAAATTTAAATAAAAATTATCAAAAAGATGAGAGTAAGCTTTTACCCAAATAACATGAATATGATTCATGATTTAAACTCAGCTAAAAATGACGGGAAGAAATATATGTATCGCTTTTCAAAATTTTCAAGTAATTTGTTTTAATAAACACATGAAAAAGAAAAGTTAAGAGATCATTAATTTATACAAGTCTTAAAATATTCACTTTTTCATCTATACTGCTGATATGATGGACTCAGTGGATATTGTAAATTGTAGTACGAAGAGAAGAATTTCATTGAATTGGAAAAGTAAAAAAAAAATCGTACCTATCCAAACGACTCTTTATGTTTGTACGTGTTGCAAGGTGTGACTATAAATTTGTTGCTATTTATATCAAAGCTTTAATGGATCTTCTGTTTTTGTTTTTTGTTTTCCTAATTCGATTTTTTTTCTTTTTCTTGTGAAATACTGTGTTTACTTTGGGTCGATAGGATTGTTGGCTGGTTTCTTTAGTTTTGAATAGATTTTTAACAAAAAAACAAAAGAAAAACTTTTAGGTCCAAAGGGTGGTTACTTAATTTGTGCTTGTTTGTATAGTACTTTTAGTTTGTATTTTTGTATGAATAAGAGTTATGGTTACATCAGTGAGTGCCAATAACCAATTTTAATTTCATGGTTTTGTTGTTGCGCTTGCAAATGTGCAAAGTGTGTTCAGAGTAAAAATTGTGTAAAACTAAAACAAAGTATTAGTTTGTTGATTCTATCTATAGACTACATACGCTAGAGCAATGAAAACTTAATAAATAGTAACACATTGTAAATTTACTACAGGAAAAAATTTTTATTTTTAAATAAATTTTAAAGCTTTAGTTAAGGGAACATTTTTTATGAAGCACATAAAATTGTTCTTTGCTAATAGAATTTTTACAAAAACATGCAAAAAACAAATAGTCTTGCCTTAAGTTGAAGTTATTCTGCAATTTTTTAAAAGCCCTTTGAAAAGAACAATATATTCAATATATTCAATATTCAAAATTTTTCTTGAGAAAAAACATTTTTCCTCCAAATATGAATTCCATGGAAACAAACTGATAAAAAAGTGGCATCAATATAATTTGAAGTTAGCTATTTGTTTACATATTTAAATTATATTTTTCCTTCATAATTCATAATTTTTACTTTTTTCCCTCGAATTAATGTACTTCCCGCAGTCAATTAAAAGGGCAATAAATTTATAATCGGAGAAAAGGGAAAAATGAAAAAAACTCACACGGATTTTGTTTTATAATTGGACTGAAAATATTGAAATATCTTGAAAATAGATTTTTGTTGCAGATTTGCTTTTTTGACTTAGATCTTGTTCTTTATATTTGGCAACAGAAAACTCGCTACAAACAAAAGGCAACGGCCCTGAACCAAAAAAGTTTAAAACGAATTGCAGGATAACACCAACTTTTTATTAAGATATTATTACAAAAATACGATATGGAAACAATTTACATTTCTTTGGGAACAAAAGCTAATGTTTGATAGCGTCTTAGTTATGGTTTTCACCACTCATAAAATGTGGTGTATTTGAGCAGAATACTTTAGCAAACACATGTTGAGCAGCTGCGTTGGCTGTAACTATTTGCTTGTTTAAAGGAATATTTATCAGTATGAGTTCAAATCCCAATAGAGCTTTGAGTATAAAGGAAAATAATTGTAATTGAGCAG
Source organism: Gymnosoma rotundatum (assembly GCA_916610165.2). Classification (NCBI taxonomy): domain Eukaryota; kingdom Metazoa; phylum Arthropoda; class Insecta; order Diptera; family Tachinidae; genus Gymnosoma; species Gymnosoma rotundatum. Next base: position 103,663,908 of record OU744340.1, read on the forward strand.
CTGCGGTGTTTTAGTTGTTCGACAGCTGGACAGTCACAGATAAAGTGTTTAACTGGCTCCTTCTCATCCCGAAAGCTTTTACAGCACTCACTACGGGAAATTTCCATACTTTCCGACTTACGTCTGATCTTATAGTGTCCACTGATGCTTACAGGAAGCGCTATCGAGTTCCGAAGGCAAGTAGAGCTCTCGTTCTATTCCTGTTCAGTGGGAGCAAAAGGATTTTTGACAATCTACAATTTATCAGTGAAGACCGCCTGAAGGAAGTTTTCCTTAGCGTCCCTTAGCTTATTCGTAAATTCGGCCGGAGGACTCTTGAAGTCTTGTGCATCTGCAACATCCAGATTTAACCAGTTTCTCGCAGACTGATTAACAATCTCGTGTCCTCGAATGGCTTCATGTTCCAGGACCCAAACCACCCAAACGAAACTTTAGAGAGGAAATTACATGACAGTGAATGACTGTTTAAAGGTTTTAGTTAGAAAAACATGACATTGTGAGTTCGAGTCACGCTGAGACCAAAGAGTAATTGTGGTCTGGATAGATGAACTGTTTAAAGGCGCACGGTTGCTAAAGGAGAAGTCGTGTTATTTCAATATCGCTAGAGTCTCAGAATATTTTGGCGTGTATGGCTACATTAGTTTATAAAAGCACCAGTTAGCCACCAATACATTGCGAGCATAGATGTATACAGATCCACAGAGTTAAACACAGAAAGTGAATACCATTTTCGAACTCGTTTAATTAGTAAAAGTCTTCAAATATAATTTATAATTCAACATTTTTATTATAAATGTATTAATTTTTTTCTGTGGTTGCTTTTAATGCAGAACATCATGATGATGATTTTGGTAATTTCGTTTTCTAAATTTAATAATTTTTGTCCTCATAAGTGGTATTTGTGGTTAAAAAAGCACTAAATTTTGCTGGCATTTTACAAAAATTTGCATATCGTTTTGCTAACATTTCCTATTTAAATAATATTTAATGTAATTGAACAGGCAAACGACTATCGTTATTGCAGATGGAATTCCACAATATTAGTTTCTAGTGTTGATCTCTAGCTTTTGGCAAAAACATTTGGTTATTATTTTGTTGATTATTATTTAGTAAATAAAATACTTTATATATAATCGAATAAACATGGTGTGAAATGCGTATGTAAGTGTTTATATTATTGTATGTATAAGAAGGGATATGCACACAGGATACTTAAATGTTCTCAAAGTTAAATTAGCAAAATAATAATATGAGTTGTTTGAATATTAAATTTTTATTTATGACACAAGAGCACTTATGAAGATTCCAAAGTACACGAGGAATAAAGAATTTGACTTCAGTTCATGAATAAAAGGTAATCTTTTGCGCCCGATAGAACCTTAGATTGTAAAAAAAGACTTAAAATAAAGTTTTATCAAAAAAATTTTTATACGAAAGAATGGTCATATGCGACCGCGGCTGTTTACACTGTTAATGAAAAAAAAACATATTTTGCTCTATTCACATAAAGAAAATAATTTTCTTTCTTTGAGAAGATTTTTCGAAAAAAGAACTAATTTTATTTTTTCATATGCAAACGGCTGTAATATTTTTATTTTTAATGGTAACACTGAAAAACACTGTTTTGTTTTTGATGAAACTTTGAGCTAACACTGCAATTTTCTTAACTTTAGTGCAAATTGATTTCACTTTTGCTTCAAAACATACGCATTATACTTTAAACATACAAAACAAAAAACTCTTATTTGAAAACTCTTAAATAGCCTGGCAAAAAGTTTTTTTTTTTATCATGATGCTTTCTTTAATATGCTCTAACACTTTAGACAATATCTGCGTGAAAGATATAAAAAAATAAAATTATTTGCTGAAGCTCAATACATCATGCTCGTAGGCGACCTTCAACACTGGACTTCTATTGACCTCTTTAATATTTATAAAGGTTTTGGCATTAAATAAAACTTGAAAGAAAGATGGATAACATTGAACGTTTGTGTTTTTTTTTATTTTTTGCTACTTTTAGAAATGAAAAATAATCTTCTTTTAAGCTGTAGAAACAAGATACTTAATACAGCTTAACACGTTTAAAAGGCAAAAATCACAATAAAAAAATTTTTAAGTATCTTGACTGCATTTTCAAATAAGTAACAAATGATAGTTTTTTTTTTGTAGATAAATATTTTTTCTTTGCTTTATAACCTTTAACACAATTTTTGCAATATTGAGGATCCTTTTATATAGAGGAGCCGATTTATTATTATGTGTCTGGTAGTAATCGCGTTGAAATCGGTCCATAAATGGTAAAGATAATATTAAACATTTTTCGAATGTTTTTTGCTTTTTTTGTATGTCATTTTTATTCTTTGCTTTTCCAGCAAAAAACAAAAAAATATGAAGGAGTTCAAAAATCATGGATGTTTTCATTGCTTGTCTTGCACTTAAATAAGTTCGCTTATTCTAGTTAAGTTATAATTTTTCAACTCATGAAAAACTCATTCATGACAATTTTGTTATTAAAAACTGGTTTTAAAAGTAAATAACATAAACAAAGATGTATTAACCGTGCCAATAAAAAGTTTAAAAATTTAATTCTATTGTTTTACAATAATAATATTTACGAATCCCTTACATTTATTTTAAGAAATCATAAAAAAATTAATGAAAAAACGTATCCTAATCATCAAATTTTCTTTTGCATGTAGTTTTTTTTGCTGGGTTATTAACCGACTTCAACAAAAGAAGGAGGTTATCAAATCGACTGAATATTGCTTTTTTTATGTTTGTGCCTGGGGTGTCCCCAGACAACATACATTTTTTTTGAGCGTTATAATGATAAGTATAAATTTTTAAAATTGTAAATAAAATGGTCTCCCAATAGTTTATTTAATTTGAAGTATATGGCCGCATTTTTGATCAGTTGTACAAAGAACCTTATTGTTAAGTCCACTATAATAACAAGTATAAAGTTTAGATTTGGAAATTAAAGGGTGTGTCAATAGTTGATATAATTTGACGAATGTGACCAAAATTTTGAACCGTTATAGATAGACAGTTGAAATTAAAGAAAAAACCTCTATGACTATATTTACTATAACAACAAGTATACAATTTGAATTTAGAAAATAAAGAGTGTTCCCGTAATTTGACCTATATTGCTATATCTTGTGAACCGTTGTATATAAACACTTGAAAATTAAAAAAGAAGTCTACTATAAAAAGTCTGGTATATTTCGAAGTATAAATATTTAAAATTATAAATTAAAGGGTGTTACATTAAATGATGTAATTTGATGTATATGGTCAAATTTTTGAAGAATTATACATAAATTTGATATATAAATCAAGATAAAATTCCTTACATCTTTTTAATATAAAGGGTGTTTTTTAAGCATCATATAACTTGAAATTATACAAAACAACACTTAAAATTAAACTCTGACAAATCATTATAAATAGATTCACGCTTAAACAACGCTATTAAATCATCCAAGTTTATTTTGAAAATCAGTCATTAATTCGAGCACCTTAAAGACGGCTTCGTGATTTTTTTGCTGCACGTAATCGTTCATCTGAGAAAGCAATCCGTCGAACTGTGGATAGATTTCGTACCACATACTCTCTAGAGGATGCAATAACATTAAAACGTCGAAGGAATGTGCGTGCTGAAAAGAATATCGCTGCTGTAAACGAAAGTTTGGAAGAATATCTAAATTTATTGTATCGCCGTCGGTCGCAGGAATTCAGGCTATTTCCGTCCACTACGTGGAAAATTTTGCGAGTCGTTATTTTGCCGATTGGGCTCTAGAGCAGTTAGTAACTGACCTGTGGTTTAATGCCAAATTGTGTTCAGCGACAAGAGCTCATTCTTGGCTTAATAGTTTTGTTAATAAGCAAAATTGCCGCATATGGAGTGAGACCAATCCACAACCCTACAGACTCCATTGCATCCAGAAAAATGTAATGTAATTTACACACTGGTGGCATCGTTGGACTTAATTTCTTAAAAAATGGGGCCCGATCTTACGTTACGGTCGAAGGAGATCGTTACCACACTATGACTAATGATTTTTTGCTTGGATGACATTGATCTGGACAAAATTGGTTTCAACAAGATGGCGCTATGTGCTATACGGCGACCGCAACCATGGATTTATTAAAAATTTGGCGATAAGTTGATTTCGAGAAATGGACCTGTCAATTGGCCTCCAAGTTCGTGCAATTTGACACCTCTCGATTATTTCGTGTGGGGCCACGTGAAGTCACTAGTTTATGCTGATAAAGCACCAACAATTGACGCTTTGAAGGCCAACACTGTTCGTGTTTTTAGTGATATACGGCCAGCAGTACTTTAAAATGTGACCTAAAACTGGACGTAGAATGCGCTTCGTCCATTCGACCATTTCTAAATATTAATGCCATGTTCTGATCTTTCGTATAAAAAAATCTGCATTACAATTTAATTTTTTAAATTATTTTTTACAATTTAGAGTTCTATCGGTCTAAAAAAACACCCGATATATAAATGGTTTCCAATGGCAACACTTGGTGGAAAAATGAAATAAAATTAGTTACTCAATGGCGACTGTGTTTTTGTATAAAAGTTTTTTAAGTTTTTGTTGTCTTTTTGCTTTGTTGGTTAAAATTAATTATGATTAAATAAATTTGACTTAAAATTTGGGAAGAATCAACTGCTCATATATGAGCAGTAGCAAAATGGAAATACTGATTTGCTCTTCCCACAGTAATACAATGTTTTTATTGCGGATTTTTTTTTAAATTAACTTAAGCTTTTTTTTAAACAAAAGGTCGAAAATTCACTAAAAAAAATCGACAGTTTCATTTGCTTTATCTGCCGAACTTTAAGCGACAATTTTACCAAATATACAAACATAATTTTTTAAAATTATAAAAAATTATTATTTAAATGTTTGCTGGGTAGGTCTGTACATAAATTGTGTATTATTTGCGAATGTATTGATGTCACTTCTTTATAGCTTTAAAAATATTGAACCGATTTAAACAAAAACAAGTTAATTTTTCTTCGTAATCGAATGTAAGATGTGAGCATAAATGGTGAAAGAACTATTACAAGAGTCACGGGAATCCAGGCAGCTTCTAGTGGTTTGAAAGCAAACCCATAAGTAGACAAATAGAAACCATATTACACCAAAAACATTTTCATTATAATAAAATAATATTGTGGCAAGAAATGTACTCGTATATTTAAAAAAAAGTAATAATACAATTCCTAAGAACAGCCGAAACTAGCACTTTTGCTTGTTTATTATTAATTTTCTTTATGCCTTTATTCTACTTGCGATTTACTAACAAACTTGTCCGTCCTCTTGTTAAAGTAATGGCTCTTAGTTGAGTCCTGGTTTTATTGATCTTTACTGTTTTTATTATTTTTATTACCAAGTGAAAGACATTATTTTAATTAAATTTGCTTTTTGTTGTGTGTGCGTGAGAGTGTGTGTTTTTGCCTGTTTAGTACTTTCGGAATGAAGGTGTTTTTTTCTCATTTTTATTTCTTTTTGTTTTCCTGTTGACAGTGTTAAAAAATTTATATTCATATCGTCGTTGTATTTTGTAGTTCATTTTTATTTTTATTTTGCAATTTATCGACAACATTTTAAATGTGCTTGAGGTTATGGTAGTGTGCAGTAAAAATATAATAAAACGATTGAAAATTGCAATTGCCAAACGTTTAAAATGAAAAAGGGTGTACTAAAGCGCCACTAAAGCATTTTTTTTAATTTGTTGCAGTTTCAAATACCTTATATTGTTAACAAATACGAGTTCAAACTAATAATGTTGGTTTTGGTTTTACTGGTTTGATGCACAAGAAATTTATTGTTTTTTTTTAAAGCAAACATTTTCAATAAATTGTTTCACAACCAGGTCATTTCCAAATTGGTATGATTTTTTCTTAACTTGAATTTAAGGCCAAACGTACTGCACACCGTTTAAGATCAGCAGTGGAATAGTTATATTCGTAATTCGTAAATAATTATATTCGTAATTTTTTATAAAAAAATTACGTGATATGTTAATCGTACGAACTAAATGGCATCATAACTTAACGATTGTAAACGGATCGTAATCTTGTGTTTGATTTACTATAGTTTTATAATTTTAAAGTTCTAGAACCAGAGCTAGAGTATTCAGGCTGGTCAGTATTTTAATTTTCGTTGTTTTTAAAGTCAAAACTGAATTATTGCTTGAAACGCTTGATTTAAGGACGATTGCTTCAATTAACAGTATTTTACTGGGCAACAGCAGTTTCTCTTCACAAGAGCCTTATCCAGCTTTTTCGAATATTTATAAAAAAATTCTTCGCTTGATATTTTTCATCAGGCTTTTAAAATAAAAATCACTAAATACCTTCTTTACCTTTACCTTTTCATCATTACTACTGCGTTCGTACGCATAAGAATTAATTTAACTTAAATTTTTTTTACCGGATTTGTAACACTTTTCAATTTTTTCAAACAAAGATTTGTTAAGGGATGACAATTCATAAAAGTCGTACATTCGGTCATACAATAACGTCTCGAATATTGTGAATTATCATCAATTACCATTAACGTATGTCATAATCCAAAAAGGTAATTTTACGTTACGTGTTGTACGCTCCAGATGCAACGATTCCATCCCAGAAACAAATAACAACACAAATTTTATATTTTGACTTAAAACAAGGGCATTTCAGCCAGTTGTTATGTATGTAATGAAACAAATGAAACAAATGAACACAAGAGTTCTAAGACGTTGTAATGTAACAATAATTTTATGTTAATTATTCTTCTCAAACATATAAATTTTTTTCTGTGAAGCCCTCATTACATCATGTTTGGTAATAAAAACTCTAACGCCTGAGACAGAACTTATAACGTGATGTAAGTTTAGCGGATTTCTTAAGTAACTTTAAGCTATTATTAAGGCAAATATATTTTAGTTAAAGGAGAATTATTTTAGTTCTAATGGCCGTATCAGAAATTACTTAAGTAAACTCTTTTGGATAACCAGCTAGGAATATGAAGATATCAATGTCTTACTTTCCAAACCTTGTATCTGAAAAAAAAAACAACTTCGAGGAGCGAAAACAACTGTTCATATTTTTATACTTTAGTGCAATGATTAAGAAGTTGATTACATCTACAATATGTATTTTAATAGTAATAATATACCAATCTTATTTAGTTTAAGGATGAAACGTATTTATTAAAATACCAGTTTAATGCATTAACAGTAATTTTCATTCATGATAATTGATGAATAAGCTACTCTTTTGTTGTACTCATAGCTTTACAACCAGATAATACTGTTATACCATAATTATCGCAATGAAAACAATGTATGATGATTGATTTATTTGCCTAAAAGTATGATAAGAAAAAAAGTATTCATATTAAATAAATAATGTCATTGGTGTGGCAAATTATCATAAAATAAGTATTAGCAAACTGGTATCATACGTTTTAAATTGGGCAAGTCACTATATTTTTAATCGACTTCAAAAAAAAGAAGGAGGTTATCAATTCGTCTGAATGTTGCTTTTTTTTAATGTTCTTCCCTGCGGAACTCACTCATATCGGAGCCGATTTTGAAAATTTTTTGTAATTTGATAGACTATGCTTAAAGATTGGTTATGTTTTAAAAACAGTTCATAATATTAAAAATTAAAGGGTGTCCCCATACAACATAGATGATTTTTAAAGGCACTTATTTAAAATTAAAATTAACGGCTTACTACTATAGTTCCCAATAACAAAAAGTAATACAAAAATAAATCTAAAAATTAAAGGGTGTCCCCATAAGTGACATAAATGGGCCTATATGTGCCTATCTTTTAAACCGTTACAGGCAACCGCTTGCAAATTAAACAGAATATCGATTGATATAACCGTTAACGTAACAAGTATTAAAATTTAAAATTATAAATTAAAGGGGACCCCAATAGTTCATTTAATTTGATGTATATGGCCATACTTTTTAACCGTTTTGGACAGACGCTTAAAATTTACTAGCTCCGTTATAACAAGAAGTATAAAAATTGGAGTTAGAAATAAAATTACGAAAAATTACTTACAGCCAGTGCTGCCAGTTTTTTTATCTTTCTCGCCAAATGGCTTGTCAAATATCTCAAATATACAAATATTTTCAGACTAATTGTTCAGGTAAATTACTTTTATTAAATAAATGGTTGCTGGTTCATGCGCATTCAAAATTCAATAAAAAGAAAATATTTCATTACTTTAATTATTTAATTAATTAAATATAAAATTTTTTAACACATTAAATATTATTTTATATTCTCTTTAAAGTGTCTTTTTAATGAATTAGGATTGCTTGATTTTTTTAATCTGCACTTAGTAAATATATAATGTCATCGAGTGACACTTGTGCATACATAAATAAACAAGTAAATATAAAGCTTTTGCAATCATATAAAAAAAGGATTTTTTGGTCATTAAGCAAATTTAAATAAAATTTAATTGGTAAAAAATCTTTTATTAAATGTACAAATGTCAATTTTTACTTACAAAGAAAAAGTTTGCAACATTTATTGATTTTTACCTTAAATAAAGAAAGTAGAAAAATTTATTAATTTATTTTATTAAATTAATAAATAGTTTTATACTCTTCACCGCAGGTGGAAAAAAGGATATCTAAGTTTGTCATTCCGTGTGTAATTTCTACAGTATCCATTTCCGACCGCATAAAGTGTATATATTCTGAGTTCTTATTCATAGCGAAGTCGATTGAGCGATGCCCTTCTAAGCGTCTATCCTTCCTTGTTTGAATTAAAATAAACTTTGCCAAGGAAATAGATGAGCTAGAGAAAATTTAAACACGCCAATCAATCAGGCATAGTTTCAAAAACTTGGCTATTGAAAATCAGCAAGATAGCAAGGCAGCTGAAAAAAAACCACGCCTGTCTCTTATTTTTCCAACCCATTTGAAACAAATCTAGTTAAGCGAACTAACACTAGCTGAAAAAAAATATATGGGGCGATGGAAAATTAAAAATATAGGCGCTAGCTCTTATTTTCTGCGCTATGGGTCTCTGAACTTCTCATATGGGTATCATTTAAAAGCTTTTGAAGAGATCTTTCAGGTAATAAAAATTTTTAGAATGCTTAACCCATAAAGAGCCGATGACATTTTTATGTAAAATTATACATAATAACTAATTTTGTTTTTCTCACTCCTTAATTCCCTGTCAACCCAATATTTGTTTTTTGATTGGAGCACAATTTTTATTTAAATTCTTAAAAACTAATTCTTCTAAGATCCAGGTTTAATATACTTTAAACTGCACAGTAGAGCTCAATAGTAAATACATGAAAAATTCTATGGAAGATGTAAGATTTCCTATATTTAAAAATTTATATTTCACGAAAACTTGAAAACACATCAAAATGAAGAAAACACCATTAAAAAAGATATTAAAAATTTGATACTTTAAAACAAAACTTATAAATCTAAAATAAAAAAAAAATAAAAAAAAAAATCCGAATTTCATTTAAGCATTAAAAAAATTCTTCAAAACAGTCGTGGAATAATTATGTTATGGGACACCCTTTAATACTAGTTTAAATTCTTAAGGCCAAATAAGTCATTCTAACATCTTTTGTAGGACAGCCTTTAATGTCTATTATTTTTTTTTTTTTTGTGGATATAGTAACACATATTCTGTATTTCAAATCTGTAACAAAAGAAATATTATTTTTTTAAGTACTGGGGGCTGGATTTACCATTTAATCAATGATATTTGTAAGTATTTTTTTCAGAAAAGAAATGTAAATTATAGTCTTTTTATTTATCTTGACTTATTAATCAGTAACTAATGGTATTTGGGAAGTTAACTAATGGCAAAAAAATACTAAGGAAAAAATCATTGGTTAAACCAGAGTCATTAGTTAAAACTAAGGACTGTAAATCTGGGCATAAGCTGTTGCAAAATATGATTTGTACTCGATTGTAGCCACCGGACAGTGTTACTTTTCACATAAACAATTAGCAACTGGTCATAAAGTTAAAAAAATGAATAAAACTAAAGTTAAATCTCCTTTGAGCCATTTCCGTCTTAGATGTTAATCTACCTACTGTACATCCATTAAGTTCAAAAGTTCTAGTCATTACAAATATTTTATTATTTCAATGAAACTTAAGTAATTATTTGTTACATTTCTCACTTGCGCACATGTATTATTTGTGTGTAAAATTTCTACGAATGCTGCAATAAAATGCCAATGTAATATAATTAGTAAAGTCTTTATATCTATAATTAACGACATAATATTGTAAATTCTTTGCCGCATTAAAAGTCGTTTATATCACAAACTTATTTTGGCACTAAATTAACTGCGAGGACAAAAAAAAAAACATTCTTAAATATTTGAAATCATTTAAATTTTTCTTTTTGGCATTTGGTATTTATTTTCTGCAAATTTGTTTACGAGCTATTTTCGTTAAGCAACTTTTTGTTTTTGTTATTTTTTTTATATTGTCTAATATTGTTAATACTTTTGTCTTTAAATAATCTTGTTCGTTGGCTTACTTACAATAGAGATTGAAATGGTTTTAGTTTTTTCTTTTCTTTATTGCTTTAATGAAATACATAAATTTTTTAAAAGTTTTTGCCAAAATAAACTGAAATAAAAAAAATAAAATTAAAAAGAAAGAAAACATTGATGTTCTTGACCCATGAGAAGCTAGAAGGAATTCATTGGAAAGTTTTTTAATCAGCACAGTGAAAAATTATGGTTGTAAAAGGAAATAATACTAAAAATAGAAAAGTTTCAAGAAAATACCGAATTAAATATTTTTTTGTGAAAACCTGAAATCCTCTTTCTAACTGATTTGCGTTTTTTCTATATTTCAAAAGTAAAAAATATGTAATTTGTGTTATTATCAATTGGAAAAATGCATGCTACGATAGCGGCAAGTGAACACATCAAACTCCGACTTCAGAAAAGAAGGAGGTTATACAATTCGGCTGAATGTTGCTTTTTTTAATATTTGTGCCTGCAGAACTCAGTCATTTCTGATCCGATTTTGAAAATTTTTGGTAATATAATAGATTATGCTTACAGATTGGTCCCGTTTTAAAAACAGTTCATAATCCTTAAAATTAGAGAGTGTCCCCATACAACATAATATTTTTTACGTGTATTATGAACTGTAAAGGTCGATTCTGTAAAATTTTAAATGACTGCGTCTTACTATAGCCCCCAATAACAAAAAGTTATATAAAAATAAATCTAAAAATTAAAGGATGCCCCCATAATTGATGTAAATTTACTTATATGGGCCTATCTTTTGAACAGTTATAGACAAACGCTTGCAAATTGGACAGAATGTCAATTGCTATGGGCGTAATAGTAACAAGTCAAGGCAGATTTATTTTACTAGGTAGTGTCTTCCGCCCAGCTGGTTTGTAGTTGGAAATGTCAAAAGTTTTTGTATTTTCCTTTGTTTGTTTACGAATTTCCAAAAAACACTAACAACAAGCGTTTGCGAGACAAAGCAAGCATGTGTATGGAGAGCAATTATCTTGCATTTCTCTTTGTGTTTTTGACGTTTCCAACGCACAAAACAACAATATAAAGGCATGTTGTTTTTGTAAATGTTGTATTTGTTGTATTACCGCTACTACCCAGTAAAATAAATCTGCCTTGGTAACAAGTATTAATATTGCAAATTCTAAATTAAAGGGTGCCCCAATAGTTCATTAAATTTGATGTATATGGCCATACTTTTGAACAGTTGTAGACACGCTAGAAATTTGCAACAACCTGTATTGCTTACTCCGCTATAACAAAAAGTATAAAACATGGATTTGGAAGTTAAAGGGTGTTCGAAAAGTTGATGTAATTTAAAGTGTGTGGCCGTCCTTTTGAACCGTTATAGACAGAACGCTGAAACTTAAAAGGGACCGGTATTTCTAAGCCCGCTATATTAACGAGTTAATAATTTGAATTTCGAAATTAAAGGTTGTCCCATAATTACTGTAGATTTATTTATAGAGGCCTATCTTTTGAACCGCTATAGACAAGCGCTTGTAAATTTGTCGCAATGTCGATTAATATGGCCGTTGTAGTAACAGCTGATAATATTTAAAATTATAAATTAAAGGATGCGCCAATAGTTTACTTAATTTTGTTGAAATTTACAAAGAACCAGTATTACGAACTCCTCTATAACAACAAGTATAAAATTTCGATTTGGAAATAAACGGGTGCCCCAATATTTGATATAATATGGTGCACGTGGCCGGATTTTTGAATCGTTATAGACAGACAGCTGAAATTTACAAGGGACATGTTTTGCTAAGTCTGCTATAACAAGAAGCTTATAATTTGAATTTAGAAATTAAATGGTGTTCCCAAAATTATTGTAATTTGCGCTATATGGCCGTATTTTTTTAACCGTTGTATACAAACACCTTAATTTTTAGACAGAATGTCTAGTAATTTATTTGGTATAATAAGAAGTATAAAAATGTTATATTATAAATTAAATAGTTGATATAATCGGATGTATATGGGCAAACTGTTGAACCGTTACAGACAGACGGTTGAAATATACACAGAACCTGATTGCTAAATCTACTACAACAGCAAGTATATAATTTGAATTTGGAAATTAAAGACCGACCCTATAGTTGCTGCACCCTAATTTATGTGGCCATACACTTGAGCTGTTATAGAAAGACAGATGAAATTTGTTTTGAAGTCGGTTTTTTTTTCGCGAGAATTATTTTTACTGTGTTAGTTAAAAAACTGTCATTTATTGGTTGATGTGAGTTAGAAAAAAATCAAAATAGTTTGATAAAAAGAAGGATGATCATAATATTTCTCTGTGAGAAATTTCTCACCTAATTTACAGAAACGAGTTTGTCATTCCGTGTGTAATTTCTACAATATCCATTCCCGACCCCATAAAGTTCATATATACTGACCTCTTTTGCATAGCGAAGTCGATTGAGCGTCCGTCTGCCCGTCTGTCCGTCCGTGTCCATGCCGAGGCAAACTTGATTTCACAAAAAAATAAATATGTCAATCGGTGAGATATTATTATTATCCATGTCCTTTGAGGCAGCAGGCAAAACACCACGCCTACCTCTAATTTTTTCATGTCATTTGGAACAATAAAGTAACTCCAATCAAAAAAACAAATACCAATATGGGGCGATAGAGAATTAAAAATTAGAAAAAAACAGCAAGTGAAAAAATTGGGGCTCACCCATATATTCCGAGTTACGGGCCTCTAAAATTTTCAAATTTTTTCAAACATTAATATGGGTATCATTTTAAAGCTTTTGAAGTGATCTCTAAGGAAATACTATAATTTTTTAAAAATACTTCACCCGTTAAAAGCCGATGACATTTTTATGTAAAATTATATGTATCTAGTACCAACATTTTTTTTAATTCTCTGTTACCCCAATATTTGATTTTTTGGATTGGAGTTACTTAACTAAACTAGATGTACATAGATTATGATGGGTATATAAGATTCGGCATAGCCGAATATAGCACTTTTGCTTGTTTTTAATTAAAGGTGGTATTCATAAATTCTTCCCATTAAAAATAAAAACTCATAATTTTTAAAAATAAAGGGTTTCACCATTCAACACAATTTTTACATGCCCCGTAAACCGTAACGGCCACCAATATAAAATTTGAATTAAAAAAATTAAAATTAAAGGGTGACTCCTGTATTGACGTAATTTCATTTAAGTGTGGGGACATTTGAACCGTTAAAGACAAACAATTAAAAGCTCATAATGTATACTTCTATGTCCGCTATAACAAGTATAAATATTAATTAATAAAAGGGTGACTCCATAGGTGACGTAATTGGAAATCTGTGGGGTAATTTTTGGTTTATATTCTATAACTCTCTATCCGTCGGTTTGAGGAAAATATTTTAATTCAGTTATAACCATCCCTTTAGTGCAAACCAAAAACTCTTTTGTGAAGAGCTTTAAAAAGTGTAGGAATATTTTGATGAAAATTACATTGTACTGTGCTGATAGAAACGCGACAAAAAATATATTTTAAAGTAAATTAAAATATATTACATTATATATTAAAATATAAAATAAATTTTAAATTAAATTAAATTTTAAAATAGATTTTTCTTTCATTTGAGTTAAGAAAAAAAAAAATTTATAAAAAATATTTGAGTTTGATTAATGCAATTAAATATGCTTGCTTCAAGAAATAATAGTAAGTCTTGCACTTATTTTATTTTCATATAGAAATTCTGCCATCACCAACAGGGCTTTTGATTTATAATCCTTAGCATTTTTTCCTGAAGAAAAAACAATTAAAATTCTAATTTTATAATTTGTCAAATTAATGTGCTGTTTCTGTATTACAGCCGATCATATCGTCTGAAAAATTTATATGAAAATAACTCAAAAAACTGAGTGCTTTTCATATAAATTTTTCAGACGAGTTGATCGCCCGCAATATAGAAACAGCACATAAATACTCATTTAGAAATGGTGTAAATACATAAACTGATTGTCTTTAAAACACCAATTAAAAAAATTTTTTTAAAACAAAAATGAATACAAATATTATTAAAAAAAATCACATCTCCTCAGCATCTTTCTGTTTAAGTTTTATTAAATGTGTTATTTCATGAACTTTACTTGTTTTTTGTTGTTATCTTTACAGTCATTTTGTAAATAGACTACGTGAAGCTGTTGAAAAAGAATTGGATGCTGGGTCAGTACTTTGGTATGACAGTGTTATCGAAGGCGGTCAATTGTCATGGCAGAATGAGATTAATGATAAAAATGTGCGTTTCTTTAAATCAGCTCATGGTGCACTTGTTAACTATTCGTGGAACGACCGAAGTCTTGAAGTGACACGTACGGTTTGTGAACAAGAACGAGAACCATTTGAAAATGTTTTCTTTGGCATTGATGTTTTTGGTCGAGGGCAAACTGCCAAATTTCATAGCAAGCAAACGTTGGCACGCATTGTTAAGCATCGTTTTTCCACAGGCATTTTTGCTCCCGGTTGGACGTATGAAACATTACAACAGTATGGTTACAATATCAAACAGCCGTTGGGCGATGATCAAGTGAATGAGTCATTTCTATTGAGAAATGAAAAATTTTGGTGGTTATTATGGGAACATTTGGCCACACATCCATATATTACAATGCCATTTTATTCGGATTTTTGTTTGGGTTCTGGCAAACAAACGTACGTGAGTGGTGTAGTAAAAACATCGACTGAAACAACTGCCACAACATCTTTAACATCGTCACCAGCAACTGCAACAGCATCTGCTGGTATGGAAACGAAAGAATTGTCAGCCATAGAAAAAAATGATGGAAGATTTTTCAATTTAACACGTCAGTCCTTGCAGCCATCCGTGCCATTGCATGAGTTTGCAATACGCTACTACGATGATGCCTTCAATGGTGGCTGTTGTCTTTGCATACAAAAATATGACACAAGCTTTCGCCTTTTCTCTACTGACTTTAAAATGTTACGCGGTGGTTTGGTATTTGCCTACGCCTATAAATTAGACCAAAGAGATGGTGAATTGGATTGTATTTTACGCTTTTGCACTGGCAACAATGCCAGGGACTGTTATCTATTCATGGGGGACTACTATGACACCGTAAGTTTGCAACGTGGTCGCTGCTACATCTCACCATTCAAGCCAAAATATAATGAATTGTTGACTGGCCCCTTGGAATGCCCTCAGATACCCAAAGATATGGCATTTCATGATTTTCAAGCAAATGGCTGGCGTGTACGTTATTATGTGGTAGAGTTTGATGGTGCTATTCAAGTTAAAGATATTGGTGTGCTGTATCGTAAAGCAGCAGATGCTAAAAATACTGCCTATTTGGGTGCCATTTATATTAATGAATTTGATGTCAACCAGCATGATTTTCCTGCCGATAGTAATATTGCATTGATACAAGTTTATGGTGGCGATTTATTAAATTAACAAAGAAGTGTATATTGAAATACATAATTACAACGAGAAGAGAAAAAGTAGTAAATTTTCAGGGTTAAATAGATAGTATTACAGAATAGTGCAAAATTCTTTGTTTTAATATTTTCTTTTACACTAACCGTAAGCGTTTCATATGATTAAGCCATGGCGAAAAAATGAAAAAGAATTTTTCTTTAATGATGTTCTCCTAAGTATACAACGTTGCTTTTACAGTTTTTTTTTGCTATTAATAATTCGAAACTTTTAATTACGCTGTTATTTGCTTTAGCTATATAGTCTTTTCTGTGTGTTTTTGTTTTACCTAAGTTTGTCATTCCGTTCGTAATATCTACAATATCCATTTCCAACCCATAAAGTATATATGTTTATTCTGACTTCTTATGCATAGCAAAGACGATTGAGCAATGTGCGTCTGTCCGTCCGTGTAAGTGTTAAAGTTATTTCACAAAAAAATAAATATGTCAATTGATCAGACATAGTGTCGAAAAAGTTGCTATTGGAAATCAGCATAATCGGTCCTTAACCTTCGAAGCAGCAGGCAAAACACCACGCCTACCTCTAATTTTTTCATGTCATTTGAAACAATAAAGTAAATTCAATCAAAGTAAGTAAATAGATGCGCTCCACCAGAGAATTAAAAAATAAGAAAAAAAGTATCAAGTGAAAAAAGTGGCGCTCGCTCATATTTTTCGAGTTACGGGGTTCTGAAATTTTCAAAGCCCCGTAACTTTCTGACAAAGTAGAAATAACAAAACTAGGCAATCGTTAAATTCTCTCCGTTTGATGCACGACTTAACTTTTAAAAACGCTGATGATTATCTGGAAAAGTTCAAATTATTCAGGCATGTTCTGACACTCGCATGTTTTTGAAATCGCATGTGATTTCAAAACGCCAACTTTTGTTTTACATGTTCTGAAACTCACGCGTTTTGCTTGCGATTTGCTCTTTTTCAAACTTATGTTCGAAAAGAAGACATATGTTTTTACGGTGCAAAACATAAATAAACAAAAGAAAATTACAACAAAATGCCTGCAGCTGCCTTGCTTAGTTTCATTTCCTAAAAAAAAACATGAAAATAAAAAAAGAACGAATTAGAAAACGGACGCTTAGAGATTGTGACAATTTAATGGATACTTTAATCCAATGTATGTTTATAAATTTAAAAAATAACGCAAGCCAAAATTTATTTTGGAGACAAAAGGATTTTCTATTATTGATATTGCATTTAGCATCTTTGCTGTAAAAGGTTACTTACGTTGTAAGTAATCAGTACTTTATAAGTATTTGTGTTTATTTAATTAATTATAACATGCACGTTCGGAACTCATATCGTCAAAAAATAATTTAACCCTTTGACACGGGAATTAATTTCGGTCGTTGAAAAATTCTATATATGGTTTTTATAGCTTAAAAAGGACAAATTTTTATTCTAAATTGGGGTTTGAAGGTGTACATGTTAACGTAAAATTTGCTTCATTCTAAAAACTTTTTCACTTTAATTTTTTATTATTGGTATTAAATTTCTTAATACACATATGTACATAAATAAAGGAAACATTTAAAAATTCATCAAAAAAATAAGCGAGAAAATCCATTTCTTGAAAATAAACTTTGGCATATAAGGAGCTGCGTCGATGATGACTAGACTATATATATATATATAAATAATCTCAAGCTGTCTTTAAATGTTACAGCCTCCTTAGAATTTAAAAAATAACATCACAACGAACCTTTAACTGAAAATTAATTGTATGTATGCTTAAATTTCAACCAGTGACGGGTTGATAAAATCGGCGTACATTATAATGTACGCGACGCATCAAAAGGTTAAATAAATTTATTAATGTTCCTTAACACTTGAATTGCACATTTAATAAGCACCGAATATTTTATAAGAATTGAAAATTAAAATAACCACATATTTTTTTGACTACCGACTATACGTTCAACCGCATATTTTCGAACATCAAAACAATTGATAGAACAAATAACATATTTTAAATTAATTATTTGCGACTATAATTGTGTAAAAATTAAAATAATTTTTGTTAAAAATTAAAGAGGATATATTAATTTTTATTTGTGTATAATTTTATTGTTGCTTTAAAGTTTATTTTAAGCAAATTTCGCAACTTCACTTCAGTATATGCTTGCGATTTGAAGTCGGCAAATTTCTGGCGATTGTGAACTATAGAACACCTTTCATGCGATTTCAACTCGCATCGGTAGTTTGAAGCGATTTGCGATTGTAAGAACATGGTCATTGTTTATTTACATTCAAAAGTAATTTCTTAAAGTAAGAGTCTCATGTTGTGACAATCACTTTTTTCATTAACAAGTATTTAAAAAAATTTAGTCAAACTTATCAAGTTCGGCGACGTTTCCCACTCTAAAAAAAAATGCATGAAAACAAGCAAAACGTACAAACGTCATGCAACAAAGTAAACTTTTTCAATTATTTTGTACATGACCAAAATGAATGAAAGAGTATAGACGAAAACGGAGCAATTAAAATTCCGTTCATCTATATGTTTTAATACAAATACGCACTGTGCAGTTTACTAACAGCCATACCTAAACAAGGGCGGAAAGCGTTTTTTTGCTGTCAAAAGTTCTTATGCCTGTACAAATTTTATAAAAAAGAAAAAAAGTTGGGTTTCTTTTTTTATAAAATTTTCAATTTACACAACACAAACACCAGAATTGTAATTTTTTTTTAAATATTTAGGGAAGTTATATATATATTTTTAGAACAATTCTAGTTCAGAAATGAAAAACATTGTGTCTGGGGTGTAAAATTTTAAGTGAAGGTTTTGGGGCTGACCTTTAGCTTCGGAGTTACTGACCTCCAACGTTTGTATGTATATATGGCAAATACCAATTATTTTATGGCGGAATGGGACAATATGGGAATCATAGGAAAGGTAATTTTTTGCTTAGATTTTTATTTACACCCCGAATACAACTTTATTCATTTTTGAGGTGCTTCCGTTTACTACACTTAAGCCTTAATGTTTTTAATAACCCTGTTTTTTTTATCATTTTGACAAACCGTTGCCGCATTTGTTTAGGTATGGCATTTCAGCGTACAAGCTTTGCGAAAAAAACGAACCGCTTTCCGCTTTTATTTAGGTATGTCTGTAAGAAATAAGTTTTTCTGTTTAATTAAATTCAATAACGAAAAAATCAATCAGCAAACATTTGCGAAATGTTATTTACTAAAAAAAAAAGAATATAAAATTTTAATGCGCGATCATTCTCACTGTTTTATTTTGTTTCAGTAATTAAAAAGAAAAAAATATCAAAAGCGAACGTTTCGTTTTGTTTATTTTCGTACCCTGTTTTAAACCATATTCTGGCCTGGCGGTGTTTTATTGATATAAACAAATGATATTTAATGTAATTCTTTCGAAAAGAGGATTAGAATGTTTCAAAACTATTTTGTAAATTTAATTGAAAACATCCGTCACAATATATTTAATTCAGTTAGTTGCAACTCTTAAAGTTAGAATATACTGTCTTGCTTACTTTCAGTAAAGAAAACACAATTGCTTTGAAATCGTAATTATGTGATAGAAATTGGTTTTAATACGTTTTCATTTCATAAAAATTTGTTTTCATACATTTTTAAAAATTTTTGTTTTTGGTTTGCCTGTTGAAAACGATCTGAATACACCATCACATTGCATTTTTAAAATGGCTTTTTAATCACTTTTAGCAAAAATATCAACACTGCAAGTTGACATCAAGTAATCGCTGCAGTTCTCTATACTCAAAAACCTTCCCTTATCGACTTTATCCTTTCTTTTTTCATGCTGAAGCCGTTTCGATAGGACAAAACTGAAAGTAAAGTTGTACATAGACCTGCTATAGCGATAATTTTTCTAGTGCCGTCTTCTATAAAAACCATTAAGCACAATAAAAACATATACTTTAATATAATTAACTTTTATTTAAATTGATCATTCCTTTTTATTTAAAAAAATTGGTTTAAGTATTATGAAAAATGAATTGTATTACTGTGGGAAAAGTATATAAAGGAATAAGGCACAATTAACGTTGTTTAAATATTACAATTATTTTATTTTTCAACTTAGCTAAAACATACTAAATCAAGCAAATTAACGCACTTTTTCAAAAACAATTATTTTAGAGAAAGTAGAATCCTTTATAACACTTGAACTTGAACAATATTTACAGCTAAAGCTTCCCTAACGGACAGCTCTCATATCTCATAAGTGGCAGCATCAAACCAACAATCGATATTTCTATTTTTTTTTACCGTCTCTAATTCATATCTGTGTCCATGCCAATAATATTAGAAATTTCTTTGTTAACATAGGGAATTATATTTGAAACCAAACATCAAATCAAAGCACTCGTGAAATCGAAATTGTTGGCGTATGTTAAAAATTTCATATAGATGCGAATAAAGTAAAGTAAAGGATATGGAATGATTTTAAAGGCTGAGAAAACTTTTATATTTTATTTAAATTTTGTTTTTTTTTTCTCATTCATTCAAAGTTTACTTTTTTTTAAACTAAAGGCTTCCGTATTTAATTGAAGAATAATAGAAATTTCATGTTTCTTAAAATTTAATTAAATTTATCCTTTCAGCTTAAACATTTTTACTTTTATTACCCACTTCTTTGTTTTTTAATTTTTTCGTTAATTTCTTTATTCTTTAAAAATTGCACAACGCAATCGCGATAACGCAAATAAGCACTATTGTGAAAGTTGAAAATGACCCAAAAAAGTATATTAAATATTTCTTAATAATAATGGAAAATTCTCATACATAAAATCTAGCTGCTCATACATAAAATCTAGCTGTTGGATTTTTTTAATTGCAAACCAAACCACGTAAATATAAATTTACTTTTGAAGGACTTTATTAAGTTAGCTCTGTATATTTATGTTGGCAATTCTATTAAACAATATTCACTTTACTACTTTGCAGCCACAAAATCTTTTCCACATTTCACTTAATAATGCCCCACGGCATGCAATTTCTGCTTGTAGGCGAGATAAAACGACTAGTTTCATAAAATACAGAAAAATCTGGCGGTTTGTTTTTTTCATATTTGCCAAAAGAGTTCTGCAACAATTAAAACGACCTAACTTCGTTATTTAAAAAATATTTTCTTGTTTGTGGATAGCACAGACAAATTAGGCTGATTTTTTATGTTGGCATTAAATATACTTTTAGAAAAATGACATTTCGCTAAGTAACACCACGCACTGGTAAAAAAGAAAAACGACGCAATTGTTGTTTTCCATTAAAAGCAACAAAAAATCAAATTTGTTATCTTCAAAGTTATTTCGTAAACCTACTCAAAAACAGTCAAATCTATACGAAACTTCACTATTATTTGAAGACAATTGTTTTAAGTGACTTTTCTGCATTCCAACAATTCCTTAAAATTTGTGTGACAAGCACTCAGTATTTTGTGATATTTCTATACAAATACTTAATTTAGACGAATCGTCCGCTTCCTTTTAAATAGTTTTTATCTCGACAATATGTGTTTAACGAAAATCATTTGTGGCAACATTAAGGATTCTGGGTTTTCATGCGTTCTAGACATACGTAGTTGTGAAACTGTAACAATATTTAATGGAAAAAGTACAAATTATTGCCATTAGCCAAATTAAAAATAAAGAAAATAAATTAAAGATAATCTAAAGTACATTAATATATATTTTGTAATATAATATAAGAATTTTTACATAAATATATTTTTTTATTAAAACTTGTAAAAATGAAATAAATATTTTTTACTGAAAAAATCTGTTTGTAAAAGTGATTTATTTTTTTTTAATTACGAGTATTCTTTCTTTATTAATTTTCATTTTCTTTTCTTTTAAAATAAAATTAAAATGAAGGATGTAATGGATTTTAAGTTCTTAATTACTGACATGATTTATACTTGAAAATTCCATTAAATGTAAGTATTTGTTGTTGTTTATGTACGAGGGCTGCTATATATATTTCTGGCCTGGCAACACTGAGTGCTGCCAAGTGCAATCTTACATTTCCATTGGAAAGTTTGTCATTTTTAAGCATAATCGTACTCAAAACCTTTTGACGTACGACCATTATTTATGTTGTTTACAGTGACTTGAAAAAATTAATATAGAAAAAAATGGAATTAACTCGTAAACATTTTCGTGCCATCATTTTTCACAACTTTCGACGTGGATTATCACGACAAGACTGCATTGATGAACTTAAATCTTTGTATCGCGATGAAGCACAATCCTATAGCACTATGAAAAATTGGTATAATGAATTTAATAGTGGCAGAAGCTCGCTCAAAGACGAATTCCGTGAAGGTCGTCCAAAAACGGCTGTTGTGCCACAGAACATTGATGCCGTGCGTGAACTTATAATGCAAGATCGACATGCGACATACCGAGAGATAGAGACATCCTTGGACATTTCTTCCATCAGCATACATTCGATACTGCATGAAGACCTGGCCGTAAAAAGGTTTGTTCTCGTTGGATCCCGCACAATTTGAAAGTCGCTCAAAAAAAGGCTCATGTCGATTGGTGCAAAGAAATGTTGCAAAAATACGATTGCGGTGCTTCAAAAGACGTTTATAAGATCGTCACAGGTGACGAATCATGGATCTATGCGTATGAGCCCGAAACGAAACAACAATCGACCGTTTGGGTCTTCAAAGACGAGCAAAATCCAACGAAGGTTGTTCGTAGAAGAAGCACTTCGAAGCAAATGGTCGCCTGTTTCTTCGGCAAAACTGGTCATGTGGCGACTGTTGCGCTTAAGCAACGTAGGACGGTCACTTCAGAGTGGTACACTACAATTTGTTTGCCTGAAGTCATCGGAGAAATTCGAAAAACCAACAAGAGAAGACGAAACATTGTTCACCATGACAATGCGAGCTCTCACACATCGGCTCAAACCAGAGCGTTTTTGACCGAAAAAGTCGAATTAATGGGTCATCCGCCGTACAGCCCTGACTTAGCACCTAATGACTTCTTCTTGTTTCTGCACATCAAGAAAAAAATGCGAGGTCAACGATTTTCGTCGCCAGAAGAAGCTGTTGAAGTGTTCAAAAACCATGTTTTAGAGGTGTCTCAATCGGAGTGGAAAAAGTGCTTCGACAACTGGTTTGAGCGCATGCAGAAGTGTATAAATCATGCTGCAGAATACTTTGAAAAACAATAAAGCCATTTTTGATTATAAATATTCGCATTTTCACTATTAGGCCAGAAATTTATAGAGCAGCCCTCGTATAATGGATTTTAAGTTCTTAATTACTGACATGATTTATACTTGAAAATTCCATTAAATGTAAGTATTTGTTGTTGTTTATGTATGAGTATAAAAATTGATGGGAATTGATTTATAGTGACTTTTATTGTGATGGTGCTGCTGGCATAAAACAAATACTTCTACAATACGAGAACACTTCAACTCTTACTGCTGATTAATTAAGCTTGAACTTTGAAAATGATTTTGATTTCAAAATAAGAATAATATTGTTCAGGTAAATGTTTTATATTTTGTTGTGACGCATATTTTACGTCCTTCACCTTAGCAAATAAGTAATGATAAAATATTTCTTTTCAAGCTTGAGAACAAGAAGCATGAATTTGAGCAGGAAAAAGCTTTTTATAACATTATTACTAAACTTTTTTTTATTTATTTTCATTTGTGGAATTTAACTATTTTAACACTACGAATTTTATTATTGTATAAATTAGTAGAAAATTAATGTTTTTTTTATTATATTGCTTTATTTAACAAGAATTAATTTAAATTTCTTGTTTAACAGAGATTGAATTTGTTTATTGGCGTTGATAGGCCTATGTGGGAAAAAGTCACCGTTTTTGCAGCGTCCCCTAAAATTTTTTCTACATGATATTTTTAATTTATTAAATAATTTTCCTCTTCATAGTTCTCTAAACAAAAATTCTGTTATTACGCTTATGACTCACAAACTTTATTTTTTAAATTATTAATAATTTGATTTTGAAGATGTAAAAATTTTACTTTAAATAATACCTCATGTTAAATTTGAACTGCTACATGTCCTGTAAAAGATTAATTATAACAAGACTTATAAATTAATTAAAATACTAGCCAACTTGCAGAGAGATCAAAGAAACAATCCAGATCTTCCAATTAAAGGTTATCTGCACCAATTTTAATAAAATTAGAAAAAAAAAAAAATAAATAAATCGTTATCCAAATATGTGGAGAGACTCAGAGTGGTAAACGAACTTTTTTGCATATAAACTGATTTGAATAATATTTTAAACATAATGTTCAAGGCATATTTATTTTACTAGGTAGTGTCGTCCGCCCAGCTGGTTTGTAGTTGGAAATGTCAAAAGTTGTTTGTATTTTATTTTGTTTGTTAACGAATTTCAAAAATCACTAACAACAAGCATATGCAAAACAAAGAAATCACTTGTATTTAGAGCAAGCAAGCATTCGTATTTAGAGCAATTATCTTTTATTTCTCTTTATGCTTTTGACATTTCCAACGCACAAAACATCAATAAAAAGCCATGTTGTTTTTGCAATTTTGTATTTGTTATAGAGCCGCTACTATCTAGTAAAATAAATCTGCCTTGATAAAGTTCTTATCTAACCAGAGGCGAACAGGCATGTTCTAAATTCCACACGAAATTTTCACTTTGCCAGTCCCACGATGTTGCAATCATTCGTTCGTTTGCTTAATTACATTTAAAACAACAACAATTTTTTAGAATTAGTTTTTGTTTTGAATGTAGTTGTGCGAACGAACGAACGAACGATTGCGACATTGCGGGACTGGCAGACACTGCCAGTCAAGGCATTGTTTTCGTAAAAAATTATTTTATTATTTTTTTTAGAACATGCCTGGAAATAACTTTAAAAACGGGAAATCCATATATAGAAAGTACAATATCTGTTTTTAAAACGTGTATGTATGTTTGTATTAAAAATAATGTACATTTTCTTTATATATGCAGATGACAGTTAATTACTAGCGAAAATAAATTGACGTCGTTACTATCACCTGGTAATTGATTTGTCTTGAATTCAAAATAAACTTTACAGTTTTATTTGCGAAATGAGTAATAATAATAATAAAAGTATTTTCGTTTTTTGTCACATACATACATACATAGGTATGCACGTAAGTTTATTAAACAATCTGTAACAAGATGAATTCCGTTTCATTAATTATCACGTGCATGTGCGTCAACAGGAAGCAGAATGACAATCACTGCAATACAACAAACTACATTTAGAGCAATCACAATTTAACCGCATGAAATGTTGTTGGCCCCGCAAATTAGTTTATGTGTTGAAATTACAAGCCATTTATCAAAGGTCATCTGAAGCATTTAGGCCAATAAACAACAACAGCTAAGACGTACGTCTGAACTTGTGGTTGCCAGTAGTAGGTGAAGAATCTCAATTGTGTTTACATGAAGAGAATAATCTGAAAAGTTGATTTAAAAACTTAGAAGATTCTTAAAAGATTTTAAATATTCTTATATATCAGGTGTTTAAGCTCAAATACGTTGTTGTTATTGCTAATCAGTTTAAAAACACTTAATACCTGCTGGTATGATAAACAATTGTATTTTGAAGATATAAAAATTTCTTTTAAAGGTACTTTTCAGTCCTTCCTTACTAGTGAATAAGAGCTTTAGATATAAGTAAATTGTAGACACGTTTCCCTATCTTCATAAACTCACGTACAGTGATTGAGAAAACATTATGAACTTAGAGGTTAAATTTAACAAACAGAACACATGAATACTTTTATCTACAACAACAAAAATCTTTATAAATATCAATACCTTAAGTTTTTAGTAACGATAGCTACGAAGGTGGCGAAAACGGTGACCTGGAGATGACGTACCACTGTCGGCGGGGTTTTATGATAAAGAACCTTCAGATGAAGATGAGCTTCCCTCTAAAACGAATATAATTGACTTTTCAAAAACAATTATGCGCGAAAAATTTTTTCATAAATGGTCCACTAAAAAAAAGAAAAACCACATCGCCGGCATATGACCTACGGGCACAAGGCTAGAGGCCCGTCACGTGAATGCAAAGGAGTGGAAGATTCTCTTGAATGCTTTAAATTATCATCACTTCTCAAATTATTGATGAGATTGTGCAGCGAACAAATGTCAATGTACACATGTCGTTCGAAATCTAATTCTCAAATGGGTCCCACTAATTTATCTGAGATATATGCGCTACTGGACTCATAGTTCTTACAGCCACTAAGAAAGATAACCCTCTTACAACAGACGAACTTTTTGATGCTACCTACTGTGGTTCGCGATACTTGTCTGCTAAAATTCGGTTCAAGTTTTTGATGTCGTGCCTTCGCTTTGACGACAAAGGTCTTAGAATGGGAATGATGAATGACAAATTTGCTCCTATAAGAATGGTTT
This sequence comes from Gymnosoma rotundatum, assembly GCA_916610165.2. NCBI lineage: Eukaryota > Metazoa > Arthropoda > Insecta > Diptera > Tachinidae > Gymnosoma > Gymnosoma rotundatum. Next base: position 103,690,348 of record OU744340.1, read on the forward strand.
GCGATCTTTTCATCGAAAAATGCCGCCCATACTTATTGCCACTTTACGGTCAAAAAGGAGATAAATACCGAAGGAAATGGGCAATGTTAAAGGCTGGAGAGCAGGACCTTATTTTCTTACAAGCCAAAACCACCAAATATTTACACCAACATCAAAATTTTCAAAAAATATTTCATGTACAGAAATGACCCCGTTACAATTTTATTGTATGGATAGGTGACATTTATTACAATGTTCGGCGCTTAATCAACAACACATTGTCATTTAAAGCACACACTCTCCATGGCGACCTTTGCTACAACTAGTTTAATGTATTTAAATAAAAATTTAAACCAAGTTGAAACTTAATAAATAAATCTTGCTATTTAAAAACCCCCACGCAAACCAAAAATTATTACAATTAAAAAAAGTATTAAATAACAAAATAAAAATTAAAACATTAATAATTGCTTGTAAGTAAAACAAAAAAAAAAAAAAAAAAAAAAATACAACACATTAAGCATGTTAAGCACTCTGAACAGGAAAGAATAAATGAAAACTGAGATGAAAATTAAGCACAAAAAAATAAACCAAAATAATAATATAAAAGTGAACCTCAACCTAAATGAGCAGGATAATTATTTCACATTTTGTTTTGTTCTAACATTTTTGAAACATTGCGTTTTTTTCCTCCATGGAAATACGAGAGATAAATGTTTATGAGTTTATATTTTTAAAGGTTGTAAAGAAAAAATAAATATTTTTTTTATGCTCTAAAATATATTTTTCTTGTAAATTTTCTATTTCATAAAGAAAAATCATTTTTTGTTTATAACAAAAAAAAAATCAAAAAATTTGCAATATAAGTTTTGCTAAGCAAAATTTGTCGTTGGTTTCAAATTCATTAGAAAAAATAAAAAAAATACAACTTTAAATTTTTTTTACAAAGTATAAGATTGAGGTTTTTAAAGTGCACAAAGTGTTTTTCTTTGTTTAATTATTTTAAAAGAAAAGGAAAGAAACACAAAAAAAATAGTTCTCTCATCTATTTCTCCTATTCTGGATGACTTAAAATGTTTACAGCCAATAATCTGAGTAAATACGAAGACGGTAGAGATCCGAAAAAACATTTTCTTTTGCTAAATAACTTAGATTGATACAGCTAAGCTACGGAGTTAATAATAATCGACTGATTTTGGCTCGGATTGTTATTGTCATTTTAATAACACTACGAATGCGAAACCAACAATTAAGATAAACGGTAGTGCGTATTGCATGTTTATGTGGCAGCACTGATTAGCATTAGTATTCGGAACACATGCAGTTGCATATTTAATATTAATGCTATGGGTGTCCTTGCTGTTGAACAAATGTTAGTAATTTCGAGAGACTATGTGAGAAGTAAGAAGATCAATAGTTACCAGTCGACAGTCTGAAATCACTATAGTCAAGACTAAAGCCAAACTAAAATTAGCGCGTAAGGCGCAATCTATCTATCAAAAATTCTTATACACATGAAAATATACATGCTGGGCGCCAACGCTGAGCAATTGGAAAATCCGGTTTTGATAGTGCTTTAAGAAGTAAAGCTGGCAGCTTCTTAGTTTGTTTTGTTTTTTTTTTGTTTTTAAAAAGTTTAGTTATTTTCAGGCCAATTTGGCTGTTTGATCATTTTTTATACCCTTCACCACAAAAACTCGAAAAGTCTAAGTTTGTCATCCCGTGTGCAATTACTAATATATCCATTGCCGACCCCATAAAGTATATATATTCTGATTGCCTATGCATAGCGAAGTTGGTTGAGCGATGTACGTCTGTCCGTTCGTGTTATTGTTGAAATTGGAAATCAGCATGATCAGTCCATGTCCTTCGGCACAGCAGGCATAACACCACGCCTACCTCTAATTTTTTCACGTTATTTGGAACAATAAAGTAACTCCAATAAAAAAAAAAAAAAAAAAAGAAAAACATCAAGTCAAAATATTGGTGCTCGCACATATTTTCCGAGTTACGGGGCTCTGAAATTTTAAAATGTTTTGAAAAGATAATATGGGTATCATTTTAAAGCTTTTGAAGAGATCCTTAAGGACATGCTAAAAAATTTTTAAAAATGCTTAACCCATTAAGAGCCGACTTCATTTTTATGTAAAATTATACCAAATTTTTTTTATTTTTTAATTCTCTGTCACCCCATAGTATATAAGATTCGGCATAGCCGAATGTAGCACTTTTACTTGTTTTATTTTTATACAGTAGGTTTTATAAAATAAAATGAGTTAACATTACTGTTAAAGTTGTTATTTATATATGGCATTTTTGCGCAAAAGCTATGGGCCAGACTGCGTTGTAGGACGCCTCTATGGCCATTTCGCTACCCCTCACTTAGTTCTTCAAGAAACCTCTCACAAACATTTTTAAATAAACTAAAGAATTTTTCCAAACAATAAACTTAAGACAAAAATCAAAGTTTAGGCAAAAACAACAATAATCAATCTTTATCCACTGTATACGGCTGACTTTTTTTCAGCTCTTTTATACAGTTAAAAGACGATGAAAAATTAAATAAAAACAAGAAACAAAATATCACAAAACACTACGATAATATTTTTTTATTTTGCATTCGAAACTTTTCAAAATTCTCACTACAAGAATGGCCCTTATTATAAGAAGTTCGATCTTCGTTGGGCATGCAACATCGAGTATCGAATACGAATTCGCATTACGAACTTTTCAAAGACAAAACGCTTTGACTAAGCGATAAAAAAGAGCTAAAAAGAGCCAATTTGCAAAAAAAAAAAAACTTCTCTTGAAAATGATGTTCTTAGATCGCAAGCGCTAGCCAAATAAACAGCCAGTGACCAAATGGTATGATAACAGAATAATAATACGAATTGCTTTGTTGTGAACCCTTATCACAACTAACTATTAAGAATATGCCAATGGCAAAAAAAGAAAACAAAATCTAAAATCATGAAAACGATTTTAGAAAGTATGAACTTTTAACTACAATTCATTTTAAACATTTTCGTTTTTAGAAAAACGATTATAATACAAAAACAGCAATAATGTATAGCAAAACAGAACAAAAGTGAAAAACAAAAAGAAAAGTAATTTAAACTTAAAGCATAATTGCAGTGACCGGAAACAAATTAGAATTTTTTGTGAACAAAGAAAGAAGTCACCATTAAATTTTAGAAATAGTTTAAAAAATGTATAAAATTTAAATTGTAGTATATGAAATAAAAACGATTCTACGAGTATGTTGCTGTTAAAACAAAAGTAAGTAAAAGTGCAATATTGGGCAGAGCCGAATGTTCACCAGAGGAATATTTTTTTTAATGATCACAAAATTCATAGGATAGAATTATGCATGCAACAGCAAATAAGAAAAATGTCCTAAATTAATTTTTTTTGGCACCTATTCACTTTTTTGTCAAACTTTTTTATATGCAAATTTATTTAATCTACGGTGATTTTTTGCTTAAATAGCCTTATTTTCGAATAAGAATGAGCCAATGATGAATGTGGTAGCATTTTAATGATACTATTTGTGTGTACAACAATTTTTATGATCAGGATAAAAATATGCTTGGAATGATTTAATCGAAAAACCGGACGTATAATAGTGTCCACTTATTAATTTGTGTTTTTAAATCTCAATGGTGAAGCGATTTTTGCTATAACAGTTTACTGCTGAAATAGCGAAAAATTCAAGCTTGTAGAGGAGAGTTGTTAAAAACAAACGCCGAGAAAATAATTTTAGAGATTTAGACATGAATTCTGTATTATTTGCCAATGTACAGGGTGTCCGCAGGGACCTACAGGGCAAACATTATTCTTGACAGTTTAAATTGGCAGTCGTGAAGCAGACACACGGTAAATTTATTATGGAAAAATAGTCGATAAACCAACGTGTTTTAATTGTTAAAACGTCAAAATCAATTATCGATTACAGTGACAATGAGAAAGTTACGTAAATTTTTGGGGAGAAAAAACGTGCCAACAATACGCATGTGAATAAACAGAATAGTTGGTTCTGGGCAATGGAAAGCCATCAAATTATTCATTAGTCACCGTTGCATCCATAAAAAGTGACAGTCTGGTGTGCAATGTGGTCTAGAGGAATCATTCGACCTTATTTCTTTGAAAATTAAAACGCCTTAACCATAACTGTGAATGGGGAGCGATATCGTGATATGATTGAAAACTTTCATGCATGCTTTGGGCTTGATTAACATGTTGTATAAAACAAGACATTGCCATATTGCATATAGCCAGGATTACAAAGGAATTGCTGCGAGACCTCTTTCCACAACAAGTTATTTCAAGAAATAGTGGTGCTCCAGAGTTGTTTGTGTGGGGAAATCTTGAGCAACTTAAACAAAATATTCATGATGAAATTAATGAAATGCCGCATGAAATGTGTGAGAATGTAATGAAAAATTTACTTAAAAGGGCTCGAATTTGTGAGGCTAACAGAGGCGGATATTTATCTGATATTGTATTCCATACATAATTACCATCATTATATTTGATCCATTCTCTTTTATTTAATCAAAAATTATTAACACAACAAAGTAGTATACCTTCCTGCCGAACACCGTGTATTAGAGTAACTATTATACCTTTTGTGACTTCAAACATAGGCAACCGATTTAAATAAAAAATATATTCAGAACATCTGTTAAAAATGTGGGGGTTGATGAGGATGGCTTCCAAACGGCTGTCTTCACCAAACACAAAAAAAATGGAACCACAAGCAATAGCACTTTATTTAAAAAAAAGAAATACAAGAATTTCAATTTCGTTTTCAAATTATAAAAAAGAGAGAAGTTACAAATCATCTTTCCTTTATTTAATTAAAATTCAAAACATGTATCACAATACGATCAAAAATTACACAATGTAAATTTTAATAAAAACCAAATTTTTAATGGCGCGAGATTTAATCGATCGACTACAATAAGGAACTCTATTTTTTTCAATAAAAATATCTTAACAAAAAAGGTAATATCGTTGATGATCACGGCGCCTCTTAGATGTCAACAAAGCCATGAGTCAGGGTTGGGAAACTTTACTGTTCAGACATCAACATCTGTAAAAAATTCTTTAAAAAGGTTAGTAATTTATCAGAAACGCTTGTTACGCTAATGTGAGCGTAAGTGGTACAACAAAAAATCGTCCTGTATATTAATTTTAGGAATTTTAAAACTATTTTTAAATTAGCGTATTCAATTATCCATACTCATCCCTGTTTTGTTTAAAGAAGGATTTTTCTCAGTTTTATCAGGAAATAGAATCGAAATAAATTTATTATGTATATTAAATATAAAATGTCTGCTTATATGATGAAAGACTAGACGATTAAATCTATTAAAAAAGTCCTATTAAAATCCATTACATACCCAAAAAAACTTTTACGGTTTTCCTAAATTTTTTTCTCTTTAACTTCATTTTTCTATTTGAGGTTTCCTAATTTATTGGTCAAACGAAACTGAAAGTTTTAACAATTTTTGTTTAAATTTTGTTTTGCTGTTCTTCTTTAGTTTTTCATATTAGTTTACAACTTTGTTTGTTATTCTAATGTCACTGAAGTTTATTATAGTTTTGTTTATCTACAACAATAACTCTAAAGTTTTAGTCCCAATTCATAAAAATAATATATATTTTTATTTGTTTTATTTGTGTTCATGTGGTTAAGTTATTTTGTATTATTTCATATTCTCTTGCCTTCATGCCACATTAACCAAAAATAAACTCTGTTAGTTCAGCCACAAAATACATAAATAAAAAATAGAAATGAAAAACAAATGTTTTAACATACGAAAATATGTTTAAAACTTGTACAATGTTTTAATGCTAATTTCAATGTATGAATGAGATGATACAAGTTTTTCGTAAAATATAAATTTATAAAACTACTTGTTTGTTGTTGTTATTTTTTATATGAAGTTAAAAATTAATTTTAATTAAAAATGATATGTTAATTAAGAGAATACAGAAGGTAATTTTAGTTTATTTTTTGTTGTTTAAGAATATAACAACCCCAAACATACAGTTGTGAGCAACAAGGAAGCAACGCTGAGCCATATGATGCCTTTGCTTCTGTTTTAGAATAATGTTAACAAATCAATCTGTCTTTTGCTTTCAACTTAGTATACAGATCAAATCAAGATTTTCGTCAGTACCTGGTGATTGGCGCCCTCCCCTGGACGTAACCAACAAAGTTGCAATTCTAAGAACATGGCTTCCAGGACCATGAACTACTCCTTGCTTGAGGGTTGGAGACTATTCAACCCCTCTATTGAAAATTCAACAGCACACTTTGTTAGCACCGCACCTTTTATGCAGACACCAACTTTAACCAACAGCCACCACGTGTACCCCGAAGGAACCTCACCAATAACCGGGTACAGAGATTGGCGGATCTCTGTATGGGCTACCGGTTCCAGTGGTGCTAATATAACTAAGGACACTGGTGAGTCCTTCGACACTACTCAACTATCTATCCAGATGTAGTGTCTACACACTGGGCGACTGGTTCCCCCTATACCCGAGAGCACTTCGTCTTAGCCTGGGTTAGATCAGTCAGACTCTTAGTACCCCCGGGGAAAACTTAGTAAACAAAAATGTTTTGGTTTCTTTTGAAAATTTTATATTTAAATAAATTATTAGATGAAAAAGAAATAAAAACAAGCTGTGCAGTATATTGAAAAAACAGCTGAGAAGTCTAAGGCGCCTTGATAGTAAAATAGGGAAATCCCGTTTCAAATCTCAAGTGAGTTTTAGTCAGAAAGCCAAGTAGTAATTTAACAGTAGTGTTTGAGAGTAGTGTCTGAGTTAGTTAAAAAAATTCCAGTGTTGAAAATAAAAGCATCCGAATATGAGACGTGTGAACATATTGCGATCTGGTTGACTGCCCTATTTAAAGCAGCATGTTTTCTAAATAAGACATCTATTAATTAATTTTTTTCAGTGTCACGGTATATTTCAAATGGATTGTTGCATAAGATGATTAAGGCTCCTGTTTAGTTGTCAAAAGATAGTGGGAATAAATCTAGCTTGAGCCACTGGAATAACTATACTGGCGAAGGATGCATGACGACGCCCAAGAAGACATCGACTAGTAGGAGTTTTGCCAGAGTAGCAGACTATTGCAAAATGCCTGTTCGTTGGAATACAAATATAATCAGAGGTATAGAATTAAAAATCTAAATTGTCGTGTCGAAAAATATAACAATTTATTTAAAAGAAAGTTGATTTTTTTTTAAAAATTGCATGTTTATTTACATTGAGCAAAAATTAAAAAAATAAAATTTGTAAATGTATTATATCATTTTTTTTTCATTACCATTGAAATTTTACTCGCATGAAAAAATTAAAATAAAAAAAATTAATTACCATTTAATCCCAGCAAAAAATTAGACATTACCTTAAAAAGTACTTGCCATATAATGGCTTTCTTTTGTGATTACCATTTTTTGTTACTCGATTACATTACATTTCATTACTTCGCAAAAGAAGCAAGTAGTAATTGAACTAGTTCTTTAAGTTAAAAGATAAGATAATTTCCAGCAATAATCAATGTAATCGATTCTAAGGAATTGATTGTAAAAGTCTCATGCCTTGTTAAAATCATTAGGTTAGTAATCTAGTTTGGAAGTACTTCTGCCAAAAATGCTTAATTCCACACTCTATTACCTTTTTTTAAATTTCTGGGATGCTAATGATTTTATTTTAATTATAATTATTTTTACTAATGGCAATGGAATTTTTAACTAACTAAAATTAGAAAAAAAATGTTTTTATACAAAACAAGACATTAAGAAGAGCTACATTTTTGTAGATGGATCTATATTTGATAATTGTAATAAAATATCAATTTTAAGTGAGACATGTGAAACCCTGATCTGCAGATCTTTATACTTTAATTTTTCTAGAAAATTTTACAATATATTTTTCCCAAAATTTTAGTGATAAAAATGGCATTTTTAAATAGTGCTCTACTACAATTTAAGGTGTTCATTTAGTGTACAAAGACATTAGCATTAGTCAATGTTAAGACTTTGGTTTTTGAACTAATTATCAATGAAACCTTTTCATGAAAAAGCATTACCATTAGTGAAAATAATAAATAAATAATTCAATGCTAATGAAATTATCAAATAATTAGTCTATCTAAATAATTACTTTAATGCAGAAAATCTTTAGTGAGCAAAGCCAGTATTACTTATACCGTAGAGGACAAAATGCTGGCGCCCAAAAATTAGAAAATCTTTGGAAAGGGAAGTTGGTTTTGCCCCTGCCCGAAATCTGGTTATGCAGAAAATCTTTAGTATGCGAAGCCGTTGTTGTTTCAAGTGCGGATATATTGATATTTTATAAGTGACACTATGTCCATACCAACAACAACACAATGTCTATGAACATTATAACGTTTTTCAATGCGACATAATGTCCATGATGTTCCACCTGAAATATATAAATAAAATAATTACTAAAACTTTAATATTATCATGCTATTTTCCTAGATAAATTACTTAGTTCCACAATATTGATTACTAAAGGTAAAAGCTCGTCTCGATGGACATTTCGCTACCGCTCACTCAGCTCCTCAGGAAACTTCTCTCTTTTAATTTTAAGAAAATATTTACATTTTATTAAATACTAAAAAAAATCTTATTTGTTTAGTCTTAGTCCAGATTTACAGTATGCAATTTTTGTGGCATTTTTTTTCTCAATTTTCTATTTAAGTTACAGCATTGTTCGTTATCTAAAAGTAAACATTAGCAAAAGTAACATTCGCTCAAAACTGAAGCAATACCATATTTCTTACTCTTCCTGCTTCACAAACAAACAAAAATTGCATGCTATTTTCATGCAAAATTGCATAGTGTAAATGCCGTATAAGTAATTTCAACAAGCTCACCAAAAATAAAAAAACAAAATAGAGGGGAATTTTTTATCTTCCATACACTTAAAATATCCATATAGATATGAAATATAAACCAGCCTTGAATTAGTTTTATAGTGTATTTACATTATACCAAAATCTAGTTTATTTGATTTGAAATCTTTTTTTAAAATCTATATCGTTTACACTGGGTTTTTGTAGAGATTAGCAAGATTTTATTTTAACAACGGCTCGAAAAAATGTACATTTAAAAAATTTTATTACGTTATAATTATATTTTACACATTTACATCGTCATATTAATAATATTTTATGGAAACTTGTTAGTTTTTTTTATAAATTTTCTTTTTTATTTTAATCAAACTGTCATTTTTTCTCTTGCTGCTTTGTATTTTTTGGTACAACATGAATAAAACCATAGTTGCATTATTAAGTACTACTAGATTTTGTCAAAATCTAGTAGCGAAGTAGATTTTGTTTTGTATAAGAAATCTATTTAAAATCAACTAGATTTTGCTCGAAATCTCATAAGTACTAGATTTCGGTATAATGTAAATGCACTATTACTCGCAACGTTATGGAGGCGTATGATTGTTATAAATATAAAATAACATTTTTCTATCAAAAATGTAAAAAATGTAAATCATGTTGTGGTGTCATATTGTACATTTTTTCTCCGTGATAAAAAAATATTTGATTGCTTTAATAATAGAATGCAATAAAATATGTAAATTATTTGAATATATTTTAAATTGTAAACCTTGATAAAGTTGTTCGATATACATTAATATTAAATAAAAATTTACAAAAAAATTAAAAATCACAATACAAATAACAGTTTTAAATCGAACAGCTGTAATGATAAACGTTTTTACAAAGTACAATATATTCCTGGTTTAATAGATAAAAAAAAAACATCAAAACGACTGTAGAAAACAACAACATAAACTTTGCACACAAATAGAACACAATAGTAAGGACAGTTTTCCCTAAAGTAAAAACTACTGTAGACGAACAACGACAACAAAATAATATTGTTTATGAAATAAAATGTAAAGGCAATGTTAAAAACAATAGCAATTTAGTTTACATTGGTACAAAAAAAAAAAAAAAAAAAAACAAGAATGAAAGAACATCAGTACCACGTAGAAGAAGAAAAACCAACAGTTTTGGCACCACACATACTTAAAACAGGTCACAATATAAACTCTTGTTATATTGTTGCCATTTAATAAGCTGTGATCTTTATTTAAGGTATATTTATGTGCTAAAATTTCAAACTATTTTACTGTTACTTTATGTTAAACACCTGATGTTTAAATGTAACTTTATAACAATGAATTTTCGGCAAGTTTTGTTATATTTAGTGTTAAAAGTGTTTTTTTTTATATTCTGTTCGGGTAAAATGTAATTGAAATATTGTTTAATTTGCATTCAAGAATATAGCCACAATTTGCTTAGGAAAAAAAGAAAAAAGGCATTTTGAATTAAATAACAGGAATTTTTTATTTTATAAAAAAAAAATTTTTTTTCTTCGTGCTATTTTCTATTTTTAATTAATTGTTTAAATCACCGATATTGATTATTGAGGATGAAAGCACGTCCCGATGGCACGTCTCTCAGTAATTCAAATAATAAATCGGAATACTAGAAAAAAGCACAAAAAAAAAAAGATTTTTGTTGTAAATTATTTAATACAATAAAAAACTCCCGTTGTTTAATTTAATTTAATATTTCCAGCGTCCGTACATAGAAAAAAATTATCGTAGTGTTTTTGGATATTTTATTTCTTATCAGCTTTTAACTGTATAAAAGAGCCGAAAGAAGTCAGCCGTATACAGTGGATAAAAGAAAAATTAAACCTAACCTTTTCCGGAAAGAAGGTTTATCTGAAGACATCAACAATGAAGATGCAACAATCTGAAGACATCAACAGAAACAACCGATAAATTTAGCACCAGCGGAGTATACAGACTTACTTGCACCTGCAACCATACATACATCGGACAAACTAGACGAACATTAAAAACAAGGTTTACAGCAATACACCTTAACAGACATGGACACGAACCAAGAGAAATAGATGAATGTATGACAGTATTACACCCAAGTAAAAAAGGACGAAGACTAGATGTTCTTGAAAACTTGGAAATTTACAAAACACGAACATTTAACGGAGACATTATTAACGAACAGGTAAACACAACATCTGACACGATTTTTACACCACTAAAATTACTAAAACAAATATTATTATATTAAACTATTTACCCCAATAAACAGGACAGATATCAGGCATTCTACCTGCATAATAACATTTAAACAGACAAAAATTACCTAAACCCACCACCTTTTAGTCTTAACACTATCTCTTCAGTTTTAACAAAGACGTAGCTTGAAAATGATGTTATCACATCGAAAGCGCTAGCAAAAAGCACAAAGTACACAGCCAGAGACGACGGTCATTACCGAAAATTATTACAACAGTTTAATATATACTGGCGGAATCAACCCAATTAATTTAATTAAATCATCGTTGTTTTTGCTTAAACTTTGATTTTTGTCTTAACTTTATTGTTTAAAAAAAATCTTTAGTTTGTTTAAATTGTTTCTGAGAAGTTTTCTGAAGAGCTGAATAAGCGATAGCTAAAGGCCATCGAGATGTGCTTTCCCCCTCAATGATCTACATCGGAGATTTAAATAATTAATCGGCATAATATAAAATAGCACGAAAAAAAGATTTGATAATAAATTAAAAGGCATTTTGATTAGTTATAATGCAATCTAATTTTAAAGACAAAAATTGAAATGTTTTGCTTTATGTGTGTGTGTATACATACATATTGCAGACCGTGTAAGTAAATAGTTCATTTATTTAATTTGTAATCAGTGGATTAGGAGAAGTGGGTTTATTATATTACTAATATTCAGCCTTATTACGGTTGTCGTTCTCGTGTCGAAAATCCTACGTTTTTTTAAATGGTACTACGCACGTCGTTATTGTTAAAAATGTTACTCGAAAAAAAAAATCTATTACAAAAGTCTCATTCGAATTATAATTTGTTCAAATATTGTCGTTGAAATTTATGTACACGACACACAATTTTTTTTCGTAAATTTTTAAAACGAACGCTAACAGAAGATAAGTTTACTTTTGATTTTTACATTATGCTTATTTTAATTTATTTTTTGCATGCTGTTTTTGTACCATCACAAAAAGTGGAAAAAGGGCAAGTTTGTCATTCTGGGTGTAATTTCTACAATATCCATTTTTGATCCCATAAAGTATATATGTATATTCTGACTTCTTATGCATAGCGAAGTCAATTGAGCGATGTCCGTCTGTCCGTCCGTGTTGATGTTGAAATCAACTTTGCAAAAAAAAAAAAAAATATGTCAATCGATCAGATATAGAGTCGAAAGAGCTACTATTAGAAATCAGCATGATGGGTCCACGTTCTTCGAGGCAGCAGGCAAAACACCACGCCTACATCTAATTTTTTCATGTCATTTTGAATAATAAAGTAATTCAAATCAAAAAAATAAATATATAATGAGATAGCGAATTAAAAAATAAGAAAAAAAACATCAATTAAAAAATTGGCGCTCTCCCATATTTTCTCTAAAATTCAAAATTTCTTTTAAATATCAATATGGGCATCCTTTAAAAGCTTTTGAAGAGGTCTTTACGGAAATACAAAAATTTTTTTAGAAGAACTGATAGGCAGAGTACGTTTTATTCTACACTAACTTCAAGTTTTTTCCTAATTTTACAAATTTTTTGTGTCTGTGTTCACATCATGTAAAAACTGCCGTATGGATTTGCACAAAATTTTGTAAGTAGGTCCCTCAGAACCTTGAGTCCAATATAGAATACATTTTTTTCATAAAAATAAGATATTTTGTATAGAAAAAAGAGATACAAGTGTAAGAGCACCCAATTTTACCTGTATAATCGTACTAAAACTGTTGTCTGCACATTTTATTTTTGTATGTGGAAAATTTTTTTATTTAAAAACACATCTTTCTAACTTTGAATTTTATGAAAATTGCAAATGAAATACAAAAGTTTTCAAATTGAATTAAGAGCTAGTCGTTTTGTTTTTTATTGTTACTTTTAAGTGTTAATTTATCGCCTAAAATGCTACTGCAAAAATTTTTTAATAAAATTTTATGTTTTGATCTATTACAAAATATTTTATTGTCGAAAATTTTACATAATACCAAAAAGACTAAAGGTACGGTCAGATTAGTCAAACATTTAACCAAAAAAGCGTAACCACTATTTTCACAAATGTTTATTCAATCTTTCCTGATACGTATCATTACAAATAACTATTTATAATATAATAAATGTAATATCTTACCCTTTATTATTGAGTTGCATATTATAATTCTTAATAAGTATTTGAGAAACACAATTTTTTTTCGCCATAATTTAGTGGTTACGTCTTTTTGATCAAATATTTGACTAATCTGACCGTACCTTAACTATCGACAGCGACTACGACTATTCTCGAATGTCGTTTTCGACAACCGTAATAAGGCCGATTATAATTAATATTGGTTGGCTTTGAACTAGTGACAGAAACCACGTTTATCTGCGCGGGTGACTAGAAAGAAAGACACAACAGAAAATTTAAATTTAGCTGGCAGCCTTTGACAACCAAGAATCGCACTGAATAAATAAAGTGAAAGGCTACTCCGCGGTAAACTGAAAGAAGTGTTTGAAAATAATTTGCCTTAAGATTTCATAATACTAATTCGCTTTTCTTGAATCCTCAAGCTTTTAAATGCTAAATATACACAAAGCAACATTGAAAGAAGCATGAGGATCTTCAACTTAATATTGCCTCGTTGGGGGCAATGCTTCTTGTTATATATTAAATTTTCTTTTATTTTTTCTGTTATTTCTTTAAATAACAATGTTCTCTTCACTGTTTCCATGTTTATAGTTTTTCTTGCGTTATTTCGTTGAAAGTAGCCGCTTTGGTCGTTTTAAGATTAGCGGATAATTGTACCTTTTTTCAATATTTTGTGTTTTGTTATACCTAAGAATATTCCAACTATTTTTCCACCTTTCATCATACAAGTTCTATAGCCTTTCCTTTCATTTTCCTTTTATATTAACATAACTGTGTATTGCTCTGTTTTCATATGATTTAGTTGCATGCGTTTACTGTTCATTCAAATTAAAATTTTTTTTAGTTCATTTGAAGACACAAGACTTTAAGACCCAGTAATCCTCAAAGGATTTCCCCAAAAAGGAAAAGTTGTATAAAATATTTTAATTATGAAATGTCAAACATTCCTGCTTAAATATTTGCTGCTATCTTATAATAAGCTGATGGATGTCAAGGTTCACAAATTATGTGTTTATGAAGTTCTCTGCAAACTTTTAATAAGTACGAATATTAAACAAGAACATATTGTTTGAATAGAAACTTAATGAACTCATGTGTAAATACGGGTACACACAATTAAATTGAGACAGAAAGAAGAACTCAAACATAATACGCTTTCAAAGAGTGTTTTATTTGTAATATCCTTGGAAGACGTTTTAAGATTTTTTTTTTTGGAAAAAATAGTCAGCTTTATGAAAAGTCACGCAAATTTTTGAAATTTTTTATTAAACAGGATTTCGGATTTTTTAAATAAAAAAACAAAGACAATTTGTTAAAGCGAAAGCAGATTCTGTAGTTTCTTAGAGCCTTGTTTAATTTAATGTATATATAGGCTGTTTTCTTAAGCTCGCTAAACTTAAAAATGTACAAAATAACAAATAAAATCGAATATTAATCAAAAAACTTTAATTTTATTTAAAAGGCAAATATGGGCTGTTTCTTACAAATTCAATGTCACGATTCAATTTTTGGAGCATTTCTGTCCTTATGTAGAACAATGTTGGCCTCCAAGGCATCAATTACGTGACCCAGCGGGGAATAATCGAGAGATGCCAAATCGAACGACTTTGGAGGCTACTTGACATATCAATTTATTGAAATCAATTTATATCCTAATTTTGACTTTAATAAGTCGAAGGTTGGGGTCGCAAAGCACGCAACGCACAATTTTTAAAACTTTTTAAAAATACTCTGTGAATACTGAATCTGTTAATGCGCAATTTTTGCATAATTTTTTATTTCAGTAATCAATATCTTACCAAAAAACTCTAGAAAATTTATTTAAATGCCCTTATTTTGAGATAAAATTTTCTTTTATTCACTTTTAGTAATTTAAGCAATACGTTGCAAGAAGAGATAGGAATAATTAACATAAAGAAATAAAATACATAATAATAATTAAAACAAAGACTAAAAGAAATTTTAACAAAAAACTTGCTTGAGTTGTATAATGAAATGTCAACTTATTTAATTTGTGTATATGTGTATGTACATGACAAAGTCAATATTGAATGAATGTGGGTTTGTTTCTGAGTTAATGCGTGTGTGCACATATGCATACATACATATGTATGTGGGAGTACAAAATAAATGAAATACGATGACAAAAGTGGTTTTAACTTTCGTTTCGGTTGTGCGGTACAACCAAACAGGACAATTTAATGAACTATTAATTAGATACAGCAGACGTTAAAATAAGTTTAATTTTACGCTGATTTAATAAACTGATTATATTAAAATAATTTTACTCAGCAAGCCACTTTTGCCAGTGTGAGAAAAACGTTAATAAACTCTGCATTGTGAACAATGAGTGACAATATTACTAAAGGAATTAAAATTAGTATGAGTTAGTATGTTTAATAAAGAGTTTTCACATATTTTAAAATTACAATGTAAATAAATTTTGCTAACCCTGAGTATTAGGTATTTGGTAGTCTGGCAAAACGGTATTCTACGCTTTCTAATAGATGACTAGAATTACGAGTACATTAATTTACAAATTTCTTTTTTTCGTGCTATTTTCCCGATTTATTATTTAAATCACCGATATTGATTATTGAGGGTCAAAGCACGTCTCGATGGCCATTTCGTTATCGCTTACTTAAATCTTCAGGAAACTTCTGACAAACATTTTAAATAAACTAAAGATTTTTGTCCAAACAATAAAGCAAAAACAAAAAATCAAAGTTTAAGCAAAAACAACAATAACCAATAGTAATTCTATTTTTCTTTCTCTGCTGTATAAGGCAGAATTTTTTTCGGCTCATTTACACAGTTGAAAGAGGATGAAAAATAAAAAATCACAAAACACAACGATAATTTATTTTATGCACATTCACTTTGCAAATATTAAATAATTTTAAACAACAAGATTTTTTTAAATTATATTAATTTTCAAAAATTCTTTTTTCGTGATTTAAATAATAAATCGGGAAAATAGCACGAAAAAAACATTTTTTGAAAATTAATATAATTAAAAAAAAATCCCGTTGTTTAAAATTATTTAAGGGAGGATATTTTCTTAAGACTGAAATAATAACAAAAACAATAAAATAAATTTTTTTCAATAAGTTTTTTAAGTCCCTTCTTTAAAAAATAAACAAAAAATTTATAATTTTTACACACTTCACTACAGATAGAAAACGGTATGTCAAATTTGTTTTCATTCCGTGTGTACTTTTCATTTTCGATCCCATAAAGTGTATAAATTCTGAGCAATTATGCATAGTGAAGTCTGTTCTTCTGTCGGTTCATGTTTGTGCTGATTTTTGAAATTTCAGATCCCCGTAACTCGGAAAATATTGGCGAACACCAATTTTTTTTGATGTGTTTATTTTCTTATTTTTAAATTCTCTATCGCCCCATATATATATTTTTTTGTTTGTTTAGTTTAAATTTTAAAATAAGTAAAAACAAGTAAGATTGTTATAATCGGATATGCCCTTTACTTTCTATGTAAATATAGATTAGTGAAGTAACTCCATTCAAAGGAGAAAATATTTCGGTGACGGAAAATTAAAATATAAAAAAAATTTGGTACTGCATATATAAAATTTTACATAAAAATAACACCGGCTCTTAGTGTGTTCAGCATTTAAAAAAATAGTATTTCCTTTAAGATCTCTTCAAAGCTTTTAAATGATACCCATATTGATATTTTAAAAATTTGGAAAATTTTAGAGCTCCGTAACTCGTAAAATATGGGCGAGCGCCAATTTTTTCAGTTGATGTTTTTATTTTCTTATTTTTAATTCTCCATCGCCCCATGTTGGTATTTGTTTTTTTGATTGGAGTTACCTTATTGTTCCAAGTGACATGAAAATTTTAAGGCGTGGTGTTTTGCCTGCTGCCTCGAAGGACATGGACCGATTATGCTGATTTCCAGCAGCACCGCCTTCGACACTACAGATGATCGATTGAAATATTTTTTATTGTAATTTCAATACTAAAACAGACGGACAGATGGTTAGACGGACATCGCTCAATCGACCTTGATATTGTAGAAATTACACACGGAATGATAAACTTAGATATACCTTTTTTGCACTTTTTGTGGTGAAGGAATTAAAAAATATCTCTTTAATTATGCTTCGGCTTTTTTAAATTAGTACATTAATTGGTACAATTTATAAAATTTTCCAGGTTTACCTTGAAAATGTTTATGTATGTCGGTTAAGCCGGTAGAAGGTAGCAGAAAATTCTTGACAGTATATTGCGTGTTATTAAATAAATTAATATAAATGAAAATTAATATACTTTAAATTCTTGTCAACAAAATGGGACTAAAGAGAATTTCACCTACTACGCTTATGCTGCGATTAAATTAAAAAAAAAAATAATTATTTTAATTTTTTCTTTTAATTATTTTTTTTTGCTATAAACTTTTTATTATAAAATTGGGGAAGCTTAATAATAATAAAAGCATGCATAATAATGCAAGATGGTAAAGAGAATTGTCGTATATTGTAAATAATGCCTTTGACGTTTCATAAATAATAAACAGTAAATTTTTAAATCGAAAATTTATGTACCATTTTTTTTTGTTACTCAAGAGTAATTTATCATTATAAATATTTTCTTTTTTAATTTCAAAGCAAGTAATTTAGAAAATCAAGGCTATGTACTTTGTTGTCAGCGTTTCGCTACATGAGTTTTTAATTAGCTGCCTTCCAAAAACTTTGCGATAAGGGAACTTGATTTTTTAAACAAAAATCTGCAGCAGCTAACACTCACTGGCATAAGTGACATGACAAATAATAAGAATATAATTGAATTAAAATCTGCTGTTTGAATCTCTGAGTCAGAAATTTATTATTTTAAATTAAATTAATAAAACATTTTATTTATATTTAAATGTAGGACTCATTCATAAATTCCAATAGGTTTCTAGCACCTTTTATTTATGTATTACCAACAATAATAAAACGTTTATTTATGGTTCTTGTCATGGCAAAGTTCTATATAATTTTATTTTCTTTTTAGTTGTGAAGTCATGGCAAAATCAACAGCGATAAGTTTGCTAGAGCAAACTTCTTTATAAAGTTTCTTTTCATCAAGTTTTTTTTTCTGTGTTTTGACTGGAATAAAAAAGTCCGTGGAGAAAAACCAGACGGAACAAAAACATTAGTGAGTGAATAAATCCTAAGGATTTTGTAACATAAAACAATCAAACTTCAACATACTTTGGATTATTTTATTTTATACTTCTATTGTTTATTCAATAAAAAAAGAGAAGGAAAAAAAACACAGAGAGATTCAAAAAGTTTTACGCACAATATTTTTTCTTGTTGAAATTTAATTTTTTTTAGATGTGATTGGGTATAGAAAAAATTGAGGTTAAACAGAAAATAAACTCCAAAGAAGTAAGAGTGCTTATATACCCTTCACCACATATGTAAATCTAGTTTAGTAAAGTAATTCCAATCAAAAGAGCTAATATTGGGGTGACAAAGAATTAAAAAATACGAAGAAATATAATTTAAACAAAAACTTAAGAATCAAATTGCGAGATAATATTCGTGGATAATATACATATAGAAAAACATGTGGAAAAACTTCTTTCACAAATTGTCGACGTTGGTGATACACTTAAAATAGCATTGAAAACATAAGTATCAAGTTTTCTTGTTCTTTTGTTATACCCGGTTATATCGGTCCATGGCCTTCGAGAGAGCAGGCAAAACACCACGCCTACCTCTAAGTTCTTCATGTCATTTGGAACAATGAAGTGATTCCAATCATAAAAAATAAATATATACGGCGATAGAGAATTAAAAAATACGAAACAAACATCCAGTGAAAAAATTGGTGCTCGCCCATATTTTCCGAGTTACGGGGCTCTAAAATTTTCAAATTTTTCAAAATATCAATATAGGTATCATTTAGGAGCTTTTGAAGAGATCTTTAAGAAAATACTAAAATTCTTTAAAATGCTTAACCAATTAAGAGCCGATGCCATCTTTATGTAAACTTATTTTTTTTTTTATTTTTTAATTCTCTGTCACCCCAATATTTGCTTTTTTGATTGGAGTTACTTCACTAAACTAGATTTACAATAATATTGAAGTGTACATAAGACTTGTACATAAGATTTATTATCACTCTAACATTTTGATACCTTCAAATAATTCAAGTGGTCTTAAATGCTATTAAAATTTTTCGTACTTCTGGTGTTTAGAAATATTTTTCGAATATTCTAAATTGATAAAAAAATTTTTATTCGAACAAAAACAAAAATAATAGTTCGAATATACGAATTATTCTTATTCGAATGACTACACTAATACTTACAAATGTAACATTAACTAATCTTTAAATAGATGACTTTAATTAACAAAAAACAACATTAACAGACATTAATAGGTATTAAATCTTATATCGTAACATTTACATATTTTAAAAATGCTTTTAACAAATTCAAATTTTTTGAAAGCATTTGATAAAAAATTAAAAAAAAAATTATTCTGTCTGTTAAAAACAAATGCATAATGAAGATTGGTTTTCTGTTGGGTCACGTGAGGCTCGTGGAATCCATTTTAATTGTCTTTAGTTTCTGGTGGAATATTCATCATATTAGGTTTAACTGCTTTAATTAGCGCATCAACCCAACACTCGTTTGTTAACAATAAGCGAGCACTGTATAAAACAAAGCTGCTATATTGGGAGTCAACTTTGCACTCGTACAACAATTCAAACTTTTCATACTCTAAGTCATCAAAATTTACACATTCAGCTGAAACCGCAATATTTATGTTTAAATCCACTCGTGTTTAGCAAACAACCATTTCCCAAAAATTCTCTTTTTTAAAATTTCAAGATTTTGTTCAGTTCAATGATTGACAGCTTTAGGGCAGGTGAGGATAAATTTTATGGTTTGTTTTGTTTTGTTTTGTTTTGTTTTTGTAAAGCAGATACTCGTATGAAAACATATTTTTCTACTTAGAAGTATGCAGTGCGAGTGGAAGCCAATTTAAAGAAAAAAAACCATGTTGAAAGGAAATTTGAAAACAAATTTAATTTTCTTTTGCTGCTTTTATGAATAGATTTGTTTTAAAATTTTTAAGCGACCCAAGAGCAACTTTATTTTAATTTAATTTAGGATTAAAATATTAAATACAAAATTTGCGATTAGAAAAAAAATATTGTAAAATAAGACAGTATGTCTCATGTTTCATAAGATAAGTTAAGCTTTGAAGGGAAATTATTTAATATTTTTTAATTGTTATCAGTAATAAAATCTGTAACTCTTAATTTATCAAGGTTTCACATTGTTTTTATTTCCTTTTAATAACACTCGCAGAACGGAATGCAATTTTCGTTCCCGTACACAGCGACCTATGCCATGATGACTAAAAGCCGTAAGGTGACCCGCTGGTAATTTCTAATATGCGCTAGAAGTGCATCAGAGTGTATAAACTTATTATTACTTTTCACTTGAGTGAACAATTTTTCTTTTTCTTTAAAAAAATAATTGTTTAAATATTTTTTCCAATTAATTCTAGCTTTGTGCCCAAAGTGGCTGTATTTTGCTTTCTATTTAATAGTAAAAAATCTTAACAAATTAACTTTTAAAAGTTAATTTTCCTTTACCTGGCTAATAGTCAAAATAAAGTAGCCGCCTCAGATTATTCTATCGCGAGCCGCCGTCGACTACAAAATTAGACGGTGCAAATGTTTTTCACTCGCTAACATAGTCATTTATTAAATATGAAAAATGGAATTTTCATTTCGCGCCTCTGCAACCAAAACTACTATTATTATGTGTAAATTGGCATCTAAGATATAAGCACATGCATGTGCCTCAACTAAATTCACACGTTTTTGCTCTCGTCTGTTATGTTTTTCGTTTAATTGTTGACGGAGATGCCACTCAATTTCAACTTCTGTAGTTTTGTTTAAAGTTACAGAGGTGGCGTGGAAAATACTACTGAACTTAAAGTTTAAGGTAAAATAAATCATAAGCTTTTCAGGTTCCTGTGGTGCGATTTATTACTCTGGTTTAACAATTATAGATCGTTTAAATTGAGTTGATAACAAAAGATTTTCTTTTTTTACAATTGTCGTTTTGATAAATTGACTTAACAACAAAATTGTCGATTTCACTATTACATAACACTTTTAACGATATTCGCTGTTGCTAAAAACGACTATAATTTTTAAGTTGTTAAATCTGTCGACAAAATAAACGATATTCATATGTCTTGAACGTATTGTTACGAAAGTAAGATCTGTCAACCCCTGTTGTTGTTAACAGTGTGAGAGTGAAGAATAAAAGTTACTTCCACTAATGGTGTGTGTATAGAATAATACCACAATTAGCCAATAAAAGCTGAGCAACCACGATGGTTGCGTTGGTAGAGGTGCGTGCTGCAAAACAGGAGGTCCTGAGTTCGATCCCGCATTCAGACATGCGTACAACAGAAAATAATAATTGTTGTAAAGCAATTTAAAATTAATAAAACAGCAGTACAAACCTCCCGAGAGGCAAAAGACAATAATTGTGTAAAGCCATGGCAGATATTTAGTGGAGACGTCCAATTTAATATAAGAGTAACAGATAATTGTCAAGAAGCCCTTTAAAATAAAAACTAAGAGCAATAGCGGTTAGCGCAGGAAAGTGTAACAGCATAACAACAGTGTATGGCAGACGTGTGTTGTGGCTACTGGATTAAAGGAGAAGACTGGCTTGGAAAAAAGGAGTAGTGGAGATGTCTGTGGATGGTAAAGGTTACTGAACAAGGCATCGAGTAGTTCATGTCTCGCCGGAGTAACACAGTAGTGTAGCGTGGATGGCTGCGTTTGTAGTAATAACGCATGTTTAGTAAATACGAGACCAAGGGTTCACAAGACCGGTAGGATCAAGAAGTATAGCCAGAGAAAGCCATAAAGCAAGAATACAGAATTTCGCCACAGTGGTAAATGCAATCAAAACAATCCCTACGTTTGTCCTAAAAGGGAAAGACTTAACACTGGTGTCAGAAGTGGGATTGAAAAAAAATAAACCACAAAATGAAAAGCTGTACACCAGTTGTGAACAATTGAAAAGAATAAGAATTAAATAGTGCCTATTCGGGACGAACAGGCTTGAGTGAGGGATGATGTTACGAAAGTAAGATCTGGCAACCCCTGTTGTTGTTAACAGTGTGAGAGTGGTGAATAAAAGTTACTTCCACTAATGGTAATAGATTTCTACTTGAAATAAATAAATTGAAATATAAGAAATAAACACATGAATCTCGCCTGCATTCACTATTTTTACTCTTCTCTTTTTTGTTTTTCGTCTACTTGTTGACGGAGAAGCTCCTCAATTTTAATTTGTGTAAATAGAAAATAAATATGTCTATTATCGTTAAGCTCAGTAAGTGAATCACTTAATCGTTACTACAAACAACAGAAAATAACGACATATATGACGATTGTTGTATTGTTAATCGCACTATTGGCGTAAAAATGTTAAAAGATATTTATTTCAATATCTTTAAGATTTTTTAAAATTTATTATTAAATAATATATTGTTACTAATTATTTTTGCATATAATATTAATATTAAATAAAGTTTCTCCAGTCATTTTTTTAGACATTTTTACATTTTTGTCTTAGCTTGCCTCTTGAGAGTTCCACAATCATTTGCTACAACTGAATTAAAACTTTTGCTTAACTAATCCCTTAAAACCATATTTTATAAATTTTTAATCCTATTTTAATTCGTCCTTTAAACAAACATAAAACCTTAATGCTTATTAGTATGTATTTTAGAAACTCATGTTTACGAAGTTCGTTTACATTTAATTCAATTGTAAAACTAAAATTAAAATCTACTAAATCCTGTACTTAAATATGTAAAATATTCTTTCAACATTATTTTTAACAAGCTGCGTAATTGTTATTGTGCTCATTTTGCAAGTTTATTCAAACAATTTTCAAATGTTGCTGTAATGATGTTGAAGCCAGCAAGGAAAATAAAAGGCGGAGTTTTAGTGTGGGAGGATGTTTAGATTCCAACATGTTTTTCATTTAATAGTGTGTTTTTTTTTTCTTTATTATAAGATGTTAATTTAAGTATGTTAATGATGCTGCTACTTGCTGTTTTACTTTCTGTTTCCTTTAATATTATAGCGGAGTGTGTTTTTTCCCAACATAGATTATAATGATTAAAGAAGACTTGTGACAAATCTTGCAGAAAAAAATATTTATTCAAGGATTAGTGAACAAAGAAATGATGTTTGAAGAGATATTTAAGAAAATAGAATTTAACTATGACCTGGAAGAAAATAGAAGAAAAAAAAAGGAAAATGTGCTTTAACTTTAAATAATTTTTTCTAGCGATTTTTTAAATTTTTTAACCGATTGACTAATGTTGTTTTTTTTCTTTAATTAAAATTAAAAAAACTGCGTATCACTATAGTTTCCAATAACAAAAAATAATACAAAACTAAATCAAAAAAATAAATAATAGGTGATAAATTGGCCTATCTTTTGAATCTTCATAGATAAACGCTTGAAAATGCAAATTTAAAGTTATAAATTAAAGGGTGCCCCAACAGTTATTTAATTTGACGCACATGGCCATTTTTTGTTAAGTCTGCTATTGAAATAAATATAAAATATGGACTTGGAATTTTTTTCTAATATATCTTAATTTATATAACTTTTCTTACAAATTGTCCCCCATATTGGATCCGCCATTTAAAATTTTTAAAAGTTAACATCAGATTTGTAACAGTGCTATATTAGGCTATGCCGAATCTTATATACCCTTCACCATCTATGTAAATCTAGTTAAGTGCAGTAAGTCCAATCAAAAAAGCAAATATTTGGGTGACAGAGAATTAAAAAATAAAAAAATTTAGCACTACATATGAGTATATATAATTTTATATAAAAATGTTATTGGGTCTCAATGGGTGTAGCATTTTAAAAAATGTTTAGTATTTCCTTAAAGATCTCTTCAAAAGCTTTAAAATGATACCCATGTTGATATTTTAAAAAATTTGAAAATTTTAAACCCCCGTAACTCGGAAAATATAGGCGATCGCCAATTTTTCCATTTGATGTTTTTTTCTTATTTTTTAATTCTCTATCGCCCCATATATTTATTTCTTTGATTAAAGTTCTTTATAGTTCCAAATTATATGTTAAAATTAGAGGCGTGGTGTTTTGCCTGCTGCTTCGAAGGACATGAACCGATCATGCTGATTTCCAATAGCACCTTTTTCGACACTATACTGATCGATTGGCATATTTATTTTTTTGTGAAATCAAGTTTGCCTCCATTTCAACACTAACACGGACAGACAGACGGATATCGCTCATTCGAATTCGCTTTGTATAAAAAGTCGGAATATATATATATATTTTATTTGTTCAGAAATGGATATTGTAGAAATAACACACGGAATGACAAACTTATATATAGCCTTTTTTCACTTTTTGTGGTGAAGGGTATAATAACAAGAAACAGTTTGATGAAACAAAATATTGCATGCGTACCGTAACTTGCGACAGTAAATTATATTAAAAAAATACACTACAGTCGAGCCTCGATTATCCGTAATTCGATTAACCGGTAACGCTTATTAATAATGTTAATTGAAAATAAAAGGTCAAATTTGTAAAAGAAAGAGTTTTAACGATGGCTAAAAAATATAGCTAAAAAATACGCGAGGACAAAAATTAAATTGTGTACCTAATTTTTGCTGCTACCGCTCAACTTGGAAAGTACTTGTGCCATCGTCTTTTAAAAAATCAAATAAGCTTCAGCTTTTTTGCATATTAATAATGAAAATATTTTCTTTGTTCATATGCCCTCAAAATATTATGCGTCAATACAAAAAACTATTTGTGTCACTCTTAAAGTTTACGTGTCTTATTCAGATTTTTACTTCTAAACTAAAATACTGTGAAAAATATAAACGAATCTTTTCAAAATTATTTATCTTACATAAAAAGCCATTCAAGGTTCTTTTTTTACTATTCTTAATTTCTTTTTAGTTTTTTTTTCAATCGAAATTTAACAAGTTGCACTTAAAAGTAAAAATGCCATACTGTGTAACGTGCTGACAAGAAAAAGAAAATAAGAAAGTAAAAATATTAGACAAGAAAGAGAAACAATTTAAAGAAATATTTTAGTAATGGAATATATAAGTGAAATAAAACAGATATAAAACTTAAGTCAAAAGTGAATTCAGTATAATGAAAAGCAAACCAGAAAGTTGTTGAAATTAAATTTAAAAGAAATCATACGCAGACACCTGCAAACTAAAGGACGGTAAATATGTCAAACAGGAGGGCAGTAACACATACTTCCGCACCAGGCATATATTTTGTGGATCATCAAGTAGTGCTACAAACTAATCGATAGTGCTATCGATAATATCGATAACTTTGTTTTTGGCTCACTATCGATAGTTTTTTCCGATAGTGATAGTACTGAAACTATCGAACGTGCCGACTATCGACAGTTTCGCTGCTCAATCATCAAGTTTGAAGTTAAATAAAGGATGCGCACACAATTTTAATCAAAGCATGCATGGTTGTGGAAAACATGGTATAGTTGTGTTGGAATATTTTAACCAATCTTTTAGTCACGACAAAAAAATTATTTTTAAATGTTATCATGCTAAAAATTATATGTTCAAGTTGTATAACTAGAATTTATTAGTGTAATATTTATAATAAAAATATAATTTTAACAAAAAGAAAAATAAATGTAAGATTTAAAACTGTTACATACATATATCTGTTACAACAAAAGCTAGATTCCTAATGCTGTTTGATAAATATGTTGAATTATATCTTATACCTTTAAAAAAGAGCGGAACAAATTATTACTTTCACCACTAACAAAGTGTGGTGTTTATTAGCTGTGTTAGTAAGGATCTCTTAATTGTTAACCAGATGCAAGAATGCCGTTCAAATCGCGTTAAAACTGATTCGAGAAGGAAACCAATTGTTTTGTAGGCGAGGATAAAATTGCTAAAGTTCCTGTTAATTAAGACAGAGAAAGTGAAGTTGTCGTCTACCGCTTAACGAAGGCTGAGTTAGAGAGGAAAGTTAAAATATTGCGTCGGTGTACAGCAGTTGTGGTTTAGTTGATTAAAAGGAAGACTTGACTGAATGATGAAACAAAAGATCATGAGTTTTGGGCTTACAAGAGCCACAGCGTATTTGGTTTGGATGGCTGCGCTGGCTTAAGCCACTTATTTGCAAAACACGACATCGAGTGTTTCGAGTCTTGTCGGAAACAAATGTTAAGTCAAAAATTTGAGTCTGCTGCTTAGTTTCGGACTTACGGACCTCCAAAGTCTTTTTGTATAATATGGTATATATTGAGTATATTATGACGGAATGGGTCAATATGGTTATTATTGGAAAGGTAATTTTAATATCCATTTAACTGAAAAAAAAAGAAATGAAAAAAATCCGCTAACAACCAAAAAAGCTTTTTTTTCATATAAACATAACTAGATAAAATAAAACAATTTGAGCGGTAATATATAACAAAAAAAAAGTTGTTCAGAGTATGTAAAATGTAATTTTAAGAAAAAAAAAAATTAAATGATAATTTTCCTGGGCCGGGTGCAAGGATTTTCTCCTCTGTAGTATAACAAACACCGGCTTCGCTTACTAAAGATTCTCTGCATAAATGGAACAGTTTATACTTCATGTGAAGTAAAAAGTTAATAGGGGAAAGTAAAATAGTACTTGCTGAAGAGAAAAAAAATGTCGTAATAGTGATGGAGAAAATGTAGAACCAAAAAAATGAAGAAGCCTTCTCTACTAATGCACGTAATTTTTAGGTCGCCCTCGCACACATATTTAAAGTCAGAAGGATATATGAATGAATAAGTCTATTTTAGAGCAATTGTAAAAGTCCGAATGAATACATGCAAGCTTCAATCAACACACACACACACACACACTTAAACATTAAAAAGCCTCAAGCACAAATACTCACACGTACACATTCACTAAGAAAGCTATTATTTCTGTAATAGGATTTTTGGTTTATAGTTGATGCAACTTTTAAATCATTTTTCTTTTACTTTTTTTTATATATTTGTCATAGTATTTGTGAATGCAATTGTTATAATAATTTTGGTTAGAAAAGATATTTTAAGGATATTTTTTGATTATGGTAAATAAATTTTATTCAAGAAAAAAATAAACTTTGTAATATGTTTGAGAGCTTTAAATGATTCTTTTTTTATTTAATGCAATTTGATGGCAAAATTGTTTAAGAGTGATATAAATGTCTTTTGTGAAACTGAAAACAATGGAGTAAATAAAAAATTATATGTATAGCTTAACATGCTGTCTTTATTCATTACTCATCTAAAAAAAATATTGGGGTTTAGTTGCTTCTGATAGGAGAAGTCATTTGGTAAAAAAATCAAAAAGAAAAAAGCAAATAAAATATTTGAAATAAGTTTTTTTCAATATTTGCATGTAATCAGTCTGCTAAAATATATTTGTTTGTGAACTGTGGGTTAGTATAAGTTAAAAATTAAGTAAATATTTTTGATATTATCATTTTCTGAATTCTTATAATTTTCGTCAGTATTCTTCTTCTTTTATATTTTTTTAAGTACATATTTTAATTTCTAAATTTATTAAGAAAAGAAATTTATTTACAAATTTTTATGTTAATTTTTGAAAAATCTATACACAGCCTCTTTCGTTGTTTTCTTTATAAATAGTCACAAACGCATGTTTTTATACTTGCTTTCTGCTAACTGTAGATTTAGGTCGGTTTAGCATAATGCCAAATTAATAACAATAAGCCAAATTAAGATTAAATATTTAATTCAATAGTAAAATATGTTCTCCAAAAATTAAAAAAAATAAAAATTATAACTTTTTTAAGCTTTAAACTTATACGTTGCAGTTTAGATTAAATTTGTTATTTAAACGTTCCCTGTCAATTTGTATATGAGAATGTGTCATTTCTAGGCTACGTGTACCATTTTCGACGCACGGTTTTTGAAAGAACTAATATTATTTTCATAATTATAAAATGCGCTAAATAACAATAAAAAAATAAATTTATTTCGCATTGGATAGTTAAAATATATTAAATTTTCGATGAAAACATTTTAAATTCAATTGGTATACGTGGCAAGGAACTTGTTAATAAATCCAGTTCGCCAAAGTTCGTAGCAAAATTTTAAGAAAATAATTTAAATTAAAGCAAAATCATGAAAATACTTAATTTATATTAATTACATTGCAGCGTTCTTAATTCTCGGTTAAATAATTAAAATTTAACGATATTGGTAACGGTAGTTGAAGCGATTTTTCATAGAATGAACAGGATCTTCCTTAAGAAAATTGGCTTACAGGGGTCTTGTAAGGTTCTTTCACCGAAGAGCCATGTTAAAGACTCTACAGCTTTTTTAAATCAGTGCTCAGTTGAGTTCTATCTAAGCCATCCAAAATAAATAACTTCATTCATCCAGTGCCACAATCTAAAAAGTTCTAAATACTAGGAATCTAAAGCCATCAACAATAGGGATTTAATGGAGAAATTTTGTAAAAACATTAAATTGATATTAACAAGTGTTAATATCTGTTAAATTAAAAAAAAAAAAAAAATAAATAAATAAAACATTAGCAACACGACGTAAGAAATTTACATCTATTCAAGGAATTTAATTTGAATAAATCTTCCGTTTTTTTTGGTTTTTAACTGACTTCAAAAAAAGAAATAGGTTATCAATTCGTCTGAATATTGCTTTTTTTATGTTTTAAGTTGCAGAACTCAGTTTAAAAACTTTTCTTTATTTAGAAGGTTATGCGTACAGATATTTTGAAAACAATTCATAATCTTTAAAATTGATGAATGTCCCCAAACATCACATATGTTTTTTTAAATGTGTTATGAACCGTAAAGGGCGCCACTTTAAAATTTAGAAAAAAACTGCGTATGACTATAGCTTCCAATAGAACAAAGTCATAAAAAATAAATCTAAAAATTAAAGGGTGCCCAGATAGGTGATGTAAATTGCATTATAGAAGCGTACCTTTTGAAACTTTGTAGACAAACGCTTCAAAATTGGACAGAATATCGATTACTACGATCGTTATAATTACAAAAAAGAATATTTTAAAATTATGAATTAAAGGGTGCCCCACTAGTTCATTAAATTATATGTATGTATATGGCCATATTATTAAATAGTTGTATGGACGGTTAACATTAACAAAGAACATGTATTGCTTACTACGCTATAACAACAAATACATAATTCTGATTTAGAAATTAAAGAGTGTGCCAATAGTTGATGTAATTTGATGTATGTGGCCAAAGTTTTGAACCGTTATAGAGACACAGCTGAAATTTACAAGGAACCTGTATTGCTATGTCCGTTATAACACCAAGTATAAAATTGAATTTGGAAAGTAAAGGGTGTCCCTATATTTCATGTAATTTGCTGTATATGGCCAAACTATTCAGCACCTGTAAACAGACGGTTAAAATTAACAAAGAACATGTATCGCTTACTACGTTATAACAACAAGTATAAAATTTGGATTTGGAAATTAAAGAGTGTCTCAGTTGAAAATATATTATGATGTATTTTGCCAAAATTTTTAACCATTATAGACCGATAGCTAAAATCTATTTTCAGTCGATTTTTTTGCAAGAATTATTTAAAATAAGTAAGGGCAGGTCGAGTTAAAAATATTTAATTTCATTACTAAAAAATATTCTGAAATTATAAGAGATGTTGAAGAGAAAGAATTAAAAAATTTTTTTTAAATTTTTTCTTTGTGAAAATTAAAATAAAAATTTAAGGTCTTTAATATTGAGCAATAATGTTACTATTTTTCTAAGTTGTAGTGACACAAATACATTGTTGCAATACTTCAATTGTAAGCCTTTAGAAGCAGGATTTTTTTTTTAAACAAAGCCTGCATGTACAATTGAATGATAAGAAAATATATTGTTTTTAGATTTCGCTGAACCTTTTTAATAAAGTTATTTTTCATTACAATATCTCGGATAATGTAATAAAAACCTAAATTAATAGCTCATTTGACTACTTACTTCATCCAATTTAACTAAATTCTCATTATATTTACAGTCTATTCAGTAACGGAGGAAAAAAGTTTTACCGAGAAATTATCTATACACGCAGAAAACAACATGGTTGTTATATGGTCACAATAACCATATTATGTTCTTTGTAACAATGTATAGTTGCGGAGAACCAAACACCATTTTTTGTTAACTTATAACGATAATATGGTTACTGCATAAAAAAATGCAGCATGGTTGGTTTTAACTTAAAAAAATATCAACCACAACCAACGTTATATAACTTATCAAAAATAATATAAAATATTTAACCATAATATATAATTATTAATCAAAGTATGGTTAAAAGCAACAGAATAATGTTTACGCTTGATAATATTTTGTTCTAGTACTTGACAGTTTAGTAATTTTTCTGGTAGCTAAAATTTAAAATTGTTCTTTATTGTTAAAGAAATTGAAAAAAAAATAATAAAAGTTTATGTACAAAATAAATAATTATAAATTATATGCAAAATATGAAAATAAATAAAAATGGAACCAAAACATTTAAAAAAAGGTGAAGTAAATATGAATGTATTGTAAGCATATAAATCTTTATTTTTGTGTTTGAAGCATAATTGTGAAATTTTTTATTTATTATTTTAAGCAAATAATTGATTTTTTACGAATTTATGTTTTTTAATAATTTTTGTGACAAATCGTTAATAAATTAAACATCCTGATATAAATATCAGGAAAATGTCGCATTTACGAGACTATATTATAATTCAATTATATAATATGACATTTTCAGCCATATTATTATATTTTAATTTAACCATTTAATGTTTGTATTTGAACATAATTATGTTTATACTTTGGACAACAATATGGTTGCAAATGTAACAATACTATGTTTTATTAGCAACCATTTAATGAAACCATATTATGTTGCTCTTACATTATGGTTGCCTCAACCATATTTTTTCTTTGCGTGTACTAGAGTTTTCCTTCGACCAAGTTTATTATTGAACACTTTTTTCCTTGTTTATTCTATGTACTCACTCATGTGTCCAATACACGTTAATTTTTTTGCATGTGTGGTGGTAGCAAATTAAAAGCTTATTTATTTCTTAAATAATGAAATGATTTAAATGAGTTAAGGATGGTGCACTAAAGCTCGACAATATCTACAAATAGATAAAATAACAAAAAAATCGGTCGACAAACAGAGGAGAAAAAGTTTCCCAAAATTTCATTGAATTAGTCTTTGTTCGCATCGCCGTGTAGATGGTTAATCTAAAATTTGCACGAAATCTCGTTCTTGAGTTCGCGTTATATTGTCCACATAAAAACAATAACAAATACGTAGGCGCCTATGAGCGTATGCGGTATATGGATTTGATCCAATATTTGATAAGATTCATGCGTAGTGAAGCACGCCGGTACCCGCTAGTTTTTTAATATAATGAATTTTCAAAATTATTTTTTTT
Source organism: Gymnosoma rotundatum (assembly GCA_916610165.2). NCBI lineage: Eukaryota > Metazoa > Arthropoda > Insecta > Diptera > Tachinidae > Gymnosoma > Gymnosoma rotundatum. The sequence goes on from OU744340.1 coordinate 103,722,158, forward strand.
TAACGAAAAAAAATCCACAGAATAAATCAAAAAGTTTCGTAATTGCCGAATAATATATTTTTTTTAATACTATATTCCATATTAGCGTATTTAAGTATAAACTTTGCCGCCTCTACTGTCACAGTTTTCCAAAAAAAAAAAAAAAATTATTGACTTCTCAGTTAAAATATGCAGTTTTTCTTAAAGCTTCCTGCAAGAGTTAAAATTTTCATGCAATCTAACTGGGTTCAAGGATGCTTTTTTTTATTTCACGATTTTACTATTAAGAAAGTGAGTGATAAATTGTGTGGCACTTAATAACGAAATGATGATCAGTTACTTAATTTGATTACTAAATACTTTAAGTGAATAATTTATCACAATGTACTGGTGTGCATATGTTTTTGACATACACCTAACTGTGATTCTGACATCTAAGATTTTATGAATGTACTTCTTTGTACGTGTGTATATATGTATATAGTTGATTTATAGTTGAGTGTTTTATAGTTGATTTTGTAAATTTGCAAAATATTTTTGTTAGAAGAAATGTCAGAGAGTGTAAAATGAATAAACATCGAATGTTAATGTTTTTTTTTTTGTGATTTTAGTTTTCGTTTGTAATGTTATCACTTGTGATTATAACGTTTATGATTCTGTTGTTGATTCTTAATTGTGTTTGCATTTAGAGCAGATAACAAAGGCAAATACCCTTTAGCAAGTAGCACACATACATATATACATACATTGATGCATACGGATGTGTATATAAATTATGTTATATAAATATTTGGTTTGAATCATGAAACAATAATAAATCCTTCGCCGGTTGAAATTCTATGTTTTTTCAGTGCAGCATTAAAATGAGAATAAATCCAAATGTTTTGAGGCATTAGCGTATTAAAGATTATTTGTGGGAGCTAAAGAAGCCTTAATAAACCTTAAATAGGTCTAATTTTTAATTAACTTTAATAAAGTTATTATTGGATTGATTTTATAATTTCACTTGAAAAAAAATACTCTTGGGTTTCTTGTTTTGTTGGAAGAAATTCTTTATGTTTTCTTAAACTTAAATTTTTCTTGACCTTTTTTTAAATTTTTGCATTATCTAGTTTAGCTTAAAATAACAGTTTATATATTTTTATGTTTTTTACTATTTTCTGGTTGATAAAAAAAAACAATACATTAAAAAAAAAAAAAAAGAAAATTAAAATATTTTTAATAATAATGAAAAACTGATAATTAAAATTAAAATTTAAAATGTAACTTGACAAGGGATTAAATCTTTTTCCAAATTGTTTTAAGTTTTTTTTTATGAAAAGTTATTTGCTGCCATTTGTAGAAAATTAAATCGTTCGAAAGTATTTTATAATTTTAATATTTGTTGATATTCAGTTGATTAATTTAAAACTGTAGCTCTTTATTGTAATTGTACTACTAACAACTTATAAAATTATTATTATAATTTTTTTTTGTGCTTTTCAATTTTCAATATAAATATTTATGCTTGCAAATAATAATTGAAATTTTGTCATTGAATTTATTTGCAAAGAGCATATGTTGCCTAAAGTAAATATTTGGTTTTTGTAATTTACATAAATTCATTGGAGTTGAATGTAACATTTAAATTGGAATATTAATAATTTAAATGAAATTTAATTTAAGGTTTATTGTAGAGTTTAAAATTATTACCTTTAAATAATAGTATTTATTATAATTTTAATAATTAGAAATATTTCTAATTAATATAAATAATAATGAAAAAGATTAGAGAGGATAATTAATAACAATTAATAGACAATTAATCAAACAAAGAACTCTATAGTGGAATCTGTTTTTTACATTTTTATTATTTTAATATTTTAAACTCTACTTTAATCGCTGAAATATTTATTTTAGCTGATTAATTTAAAGGACTCTATCTTTTTAATTCATCTTATTCATATTATTCTTGTGATCATGAAGCAATAACCAAATACGAAATAAAAAACAGGATGTTTCTGATTGGTATACAAATTGCAAATAGCACAGGTGTTTTAAATTATGTAATGGAACATTATCGGTCATTTTACGTTGTTGACTGAAATACAGTTCACTGCCTAGAACACAATTTCTATCACATACTTAAGGGCGAAACGAAAAATCTGGAATCGCCTACCCTTGACTTTACCATACCTCATGGAAACAGAAATTTTTCTATATAAATAACATAAAGAATAAAAGTTCGCATTATATTTGAATCAAAAAAAAGTTTAGATCTTTGAATATAAACATTTTTATTAATATTTGTATTATAATATTAAATGTAAAATACTGAATTTCATTTTAATATATTAAACAGTGGTAGCATGCATACTCCAAAATGAATACTACCAAAATTAGTTAGAACTCAGTTACTTTTTTGGAAAAATTTTATAAAAATTTAGAAATTCAAAAAAATATGGACATATCACACAATAAAGAAAGGACCGGAAAAACGAATGTTCCAAAAAAATGTTAATATCACTAAAACGCGATTTCAACACGAACACGGAGTGACAGACGGACAACGTTCAATAGACTTCTTTATGCATACGAACTCAGAACATATACACTTTATTAGGTCGGAAATTTCAAACGGAATGACCAAATTAGATATACCCTTTTCCACCTGTGGCGAAGAGCATAAAAATAAGGGCAAAAATGACTTAATAACCTATATTTTTTGTAAAATTTCTTTAAAAATTAAAAGTTAAAATTAAAAATATACTCAACCAAAAAAAAAAGCCAAAACCAGACAAATATTCCGTGTTTTATTAGCAGTGGTTTGTTTAAAATTATTTTTAATTTTGGGTATAATATATATTTATTGTAGACTTTATGATTTTGGGTGAGCTTTTAAATTATCGGTAGTTTTATTTATTTTTTCGTGTATTTTCAGTTTTATTGAAATTAAAATCTTTTAGCAAAATTTAAATTTTTGTATGAAGTTTTGGTAAAACAGTGAAATTATTGTGATTTTTGATTGTAGTAGCCCACACTTATCTCTGATTTTTCGGTTTCCGATACTACAAAGAAAAGTAATTACCAAAAATAACAACAACATGGAAAAATCTAAAGAAAAAAAAGGCACTCGCCTTTTAGAAACAATATCTCCACTAATAATAGATCTATTTCAATGATTGTCAATGGCAAGATTCTCGATGCAACAACTGATAAATAGGCAGGCTTAAACTCTCTGTATCTCTTCTTCTTCTTCTTTGGCAAAAATATTTTCAACACGAACGAGGTGGGATCGGAAATGACTATTGAAGAAAGTACAAAAACTACATATAGAATGACAAACTTTGTAATTATGGTCAACGGAGCAAAATTCGTATTTTCAAAAAAAAAAAAAAAAAAAATTCGAAATTACATGAAAAAATTTTAAAGTAATAAAAAGAAAACAAAATTTGGCAAAAATATTTAATTGTATTACAATATTAAGTTTAAAAAATATATGTCTACAAATGCTTCATTAAATGAATGTTCTCATTGGTAAATGTAAAAACATGATGCACTTATCTAGTTTCCTTACTTTTTTGTTTATAAACAAGATGGCGCTACGCACCATACGCAATTGTAACCCACAAGTTATTGAAATCAAAATTTTCTTAGTTAATTTCGAGAAATAGACCTGTTAATTGGCCTACAAGAACGTGCAATTTGACACCGATCGATATTTTCCAGTGGGCCCAGTGGCGTCACTGGTTTATGCTGATAAATTAGCAACAATTCACGCCTTGGAGGCCAACATTGTTCGCCAGCGGTACTTGAAAAAGTGACCTAAAATTGGACAACCAGAGTGCGCCTCGTCATGAGCAGCTACGCTGGCCACATAGCCGAAACAATTTTTAAATACTAATGCCATATTTTAAACTTTCGTCTAAAAAAAAAATTCATTACAATTTAATTTTTTGTGTTATTTTTTAAAATTTTAAGTTCTATCGCGCTTAAACAAACGCCTGATATAATTCTTTTTAACAAAGACTTTATCTTCATTCAATTAATGCAATTTTTATTTCCAGATATTTGTTTTAAATACTTTCTTCTTTTACTTACCTTTAGTGTATTATTATTATTATTAAATAATTAGTGCAAAATCTGAAAAGAAAAATATTAAAATCCATAATTAATTAAAAACACATTGTCACAACAAATTAATTTAAAAGCATTTTATAACTCTTATAATTTCTTTCCTCAAACCACTTAATTGTACTTAAATACATATCGCTAAATGAGTATTAAGTTTCTGTTTTTTTCTTCTGTTAAAATTTTTATAATTATAGAGGAGAATTAATTGTTTAAATTGAAATGGAAAATCTGTATCGTAATTTGTATAATAATTTAATTATTTCCTGTTAAATATATGTAGCCGTGCAAATAGACTGGAAGTTTGATTTATCTTGATATTATTTGTTTAATCTGTTAAGTTACAAAATAACATTATTAATTTAACAATTTAAAGTTGTTGACTTAATTTAAATTAAGTACAATTTTAAATTTTTACCGTTTTCATCACTAAACAAATCTGAGTTTCATTTTAATTTATTTTAAATGCTCTGTAATAAATTATAAACTTTTATAAATACGATTAATTTAATTTGTTTTACCTTGTTATTTTAACAACACACATGGACACACTGCATGAAATTTTATCCGCATTAAAAATTGCAGTACCAGTAAATTTTCATTGATTTTTGCTGATCCTATAGTATATGGTATAGAATCAGCTTAACGGACTTTTAGAACTAAAATTCTTGATTTTAAGCATAAAATCTTGATTTTAGCATGTTCTCTCACTTAGTGCAAAATTGGATTTGCTCATGTTGACCGCAGCTGATAGTATGTTGAAACATGCACTTTTATTGAGTCGATATTTTGTTAATTGACAAAATTAGTTTGGTTTCGACGCAAATGACTTGTGTCTGAGAATTAATTTCAAAATTTAACTTAGCTTAGACGCAATTAGTTTGTGTCTGAGGCAGTGATGGGAAATGATATTTGCATTTCGGTATCAAAAAATTTTTTGAGAGTACTACTAAAGTAGACAACAAGGCTTATGTAAATAAGGACACATTTAAAAGTAAATTTCAAAGAAACTAAATTCGACTTTGAAATTTAAAAGTGGTTTGATTCCGAAGAAATTTTTCGTTTTTCGTTTTCTGAAGAACCAATTTACGGAACTGAAACCACTTTCGATCCGAATTGAGTTCTGTGACATACCTGATAATATTCACAGTTCAAATAATAATTTAATATAAATTAAATTATAACCACACGTAAACAAGTATGAGTGGCTAAGAACAAAAAATTTTCATTTGTGTTCAATCGATGATTGAAACAAAAGCAAAAACAAATGTACAAGACGAAATACAGAAAGAACAGTAAAGAAATACGTTGCTTTGTGTGTAAATTTCGTCTAACCAAATTAATGTTGATATGAGTATTCTCGTATTCATATTTACAAAGTTAGTTGGTTAAATAGATGTTGTTTATAAAAATTATAAAAATACACAACTAAGGTAGATAGATGCGAACAATGCTGATGAAGGTCGTAGCAGTCCAGAAAATACAGCATTTAATTCAGCTAGCGTCTAATTTTTCTTGTTTTCTTTCGATACATTTGTAAAATAAATTTTCTTTCTAAAAACGATTTTTAAAAATTAAAAATAAATAAACTTAAGCCAAAATAATTTCAATTCATTTAAAAGAATTTCTCTAAATAATACCTTTTTTTTAAATCTCATTGTACCTCTTCCTTAAGAAGTAATAGAATCGGCTTTTAAAAAATAATTTATTTGAACGGCATTCCCTTATTCAGTAAAAGTATCTATATGTAAATGTTTCTTTGACCTTTTTAAATAATTTTTCTTTTCTAATTTATTAAGCACTAGGTCAGTTTTATAAATAATAAAAATTTTTTATTTATATTTTCAATATTTCGCCACACCTTTGGGTGGCATCATCAGGAAACAGGAAAAAAAAAATTAAATTTTCTTTTTTCAAAAATAACAAAAATTAAAATGAAATTATTTTTTCAAACAAAAACAGAAAAATTAAAAATCAAACGACAAAAAACTCAAATATTTTAACATTTACATTTTTATAAATTTAAAACTCAAGTAAAATAACTCAATAATTTTAAACATTTACATTCTTATAAAAATTTTAAAAAAACAGAAAACTTTCAAATTACTTTAAAATTTTTAAAAAACTTAATACAAATACATTAACATAAACTTTCACGATAGAAATGTTACAAGCAATCATATACTCTCAAACGTTAATTAATTTTTATGCACTAAATGTCTATAACATTGCGCAACATTATCAGTATCAGCCTTAAAGTTTATTCTTTTTGTTGTTGGTATTTTAATTATTTGTAACATCTCTAAGAGTATATGATTGCTTGTAACATTTCTATCGTGAAAGTTTATGTTAATGTATTTGTATTAAGTTTTTTAAAAATTTTAAAGTAATTTGAATGTTTTCTGTTTTTTAAAATTTTTATAAGAATGTAAATGTTTAAAATTATTGAGTTATTTTACTTGAATGTTTTTTGATTTTTAAATTTATAAAAATGTAAATGTTAAAATATTTGAGTTTTTTGTCGTTTGATTTTTAATTTTTCTGTTTTTGTGTGAAAAAATAATTTCATTTTAATTTTTGTTATTTTTGAAAAAAGAAAATTTAATTTTTTTTCCTGTTTCCTGATGATGCCACCCAAAGGTGTGGCGAAATATTGAAAATATAAATAAAAAATTTTTATTATTTATAAAACTGACCTAGTGCTTAATAAATTAGAAAAGAAAAAAGTAAAAGTATCTAGATAAAATTTATCCAGTTTTTGGGACCAGTAATCCGCGTTTGACAGATCCCCTATTCGTTTAACTAATCGTAACTAAAATTTTGCCTCATTTCTTAAGCTGTTAAGGATTTCCATATATTCAATACAAAAATAGTACTACATTAAAAAATATAAAATAAAAATTGTATTTTTAAAATTGATTATTAATCGATTAATTAAATTTTAATTGATTTAATTATTTGTTTAATCGAACATTATTTTTTTGTGCTATTAATTAATAATTTAATGCAATTAATTAGAAAATTTCGTGCATATTTTTCAATCAAATATTATGAAATATTTAAATATATAAAGGAATCAAGCACAATTTGAGTAAATTAACTTGCTCACTATACCAAAAAGGTGGTGTTTGTTTCTTTTATTAAATCTAAATTGGTATATACATCTTGAAATCCACCCACTGCTATACACTGTAAGCGAATCAAAAGATTTCAAATTAAATTTATCAAGTATGCTGTCTTCTTTTTGAGTGGAGTTTCTCCACTTTACTTTAGTCAGTTAGACATTACTTTTACCAAGACAGAGTTTCAGAAAATCTTTCAGCTATTGTTAAAATAATATTATTTTTAAAAATAAACTGTTATTATAATAAATATAAAATAAAATTAGATGCTAGTCTGTGAGGATAATATTGTAATCAAAAACTTAAATAAGTAAATAAATAACGTATTTATATTCTCAGACAATAAAAACAAATCACAATGGAAAATTCATCTAAGAAAAACACGTGGAATGTTGAAGATTTGATTGTAGAAAGCGTAAGCCTATTAACGTTTAGTTTCCTTATTTATGTTAACTGCTTCAGCTACGAAGCAGTCAGCATCAGCACATTTACAAAATACAAAATCTGTCCAAAACATTGCCGCTGTCCACGAAACTATGCAGGAGAATCTAAAGAAATTCATGAAAGAAAATTTTTCTATTTGCGTCAAGGTTTAAGGAAATGAATGTAAAAGACATGTGCCAACAACAGGACAACTGTGCGTGTCATGCAGTTGGTGTAACAATGGATATACTTTACGTATAATCGTTTCTATTAGAAAAGGTTTTTATAATGGGTTATTCATGTGAATAGTTTGTGTGAATATTTGAAATTTCTTTAATTTCATATTGTTGACTTAAAAAATAATGTTCGCTTGGAGCAAAAAACAAAAAAAAAAAAACTGATTTTTTCACAAGAAAAATATAAAGACAAAAAATATAAAAGCAGGAGATATAAGAAATATGTCAAGTTCTAAGTATTGATAAAATATTGAAGTGACTAAAAATAGAAAATTTAAGGCCAGACAACAAATTATATTATTAAAAAAATTAAAACAAATGAATTGATTTTGGCTTTAGCTTTTTTATTTTAATATTCAAGAAATTTAAGACAGAAAAATTAAATGTATGCGTACGTTGTTTTAAGAAAATACGCACAATTAGACATCAAGAGAATGTAATGCTGCATTTTAAAACAATTCAACTAATAATTTCATAAAAAATATAAATATTTCATGATATTCTCATGAAATACATATTTTTTTTATTTAAAACTACAAATTGAAATGTCAATGAGAATATCATGAAATATTTATATTTGTAGGAATCAAGCACAAAAAAAGTAAATTAAATAAAAGATTCCGAATAATAAATTTTCATACTAATTTCATAAAAATTAAAATAAAAATTTTTTGTAAGTTTAATGTTGCTTAAATCGGTATACGAAAAAAAGTTATGACATAAAATATTTTCCTAAATAATAAAAATTGTAACCTAACAAGAAAAAAATGTTTATCATGCAAAATTGCATGCCTTTTATATCTTTTTTATAACAAGGTTAATGCAATGGAATTTAGTGGATTAAAGATGAAAATATTTAGAGAAATGTTTGAGAGTATTCTATGCGTTTCCTCTTAATAAAAGAAAAAAAAAAAAATGCTTGTGCAGTAACATATAAAAAAGAAAAACAATGTTTAGAGTTTTATTATTCCATAAAGAAAAAGTTCAGTTGTTATGTTTTTTTTATTTTTTGTTTTTGCTTAGTGTTGCACTAACCAACTGATCTAATTTGACCAAAATATCACATGTGTAATGTTTTAAAAATGAATGCTTGTATAAAGCATTAAACTTTTATGAAAATTATCTTAAACAAAATCTTATAATTATAGCCATCAATAAAAGCCAAAATTCACTATCATACACAATCATACGATTTTATTACACAAAAATCTGACAAAATTCTTTCCTTCTTTAAAAATCGTTTCAAAAAGCCATCGTAGATGCCACACTATTTTACAAAAAAGATGCAAAAAAATTATGGTTTAAATATTTGGTTGCATATTGTGAATTTTTTTTAGATGATTATAAAATTGTATAGATTTGTCAAAACAGTTTGTCAAACTCATACAATTTTTGACAGACCGTACGACTGAGTATGACAGTAAATCATGGCCTTTAAAATGCTTTAAGACTTATTAAAAATTGTTGATTAAAAAGTAAAAGTATGTTTCAAAACCAGCTAAAATTTTGTTTTAATCAACTTAATTTAAAGCAATTATACGTCATATCTTCTGGAGGGCAATAAATATTTTAACTCGCTGTCATCCACAAAATTTGTGTCCTCTTTTTGTCATTCGTTTTATAATCAGCCATTGTCATTTTTAATTTTAAAAGCATGATCAATATTAATTTTAAAGAGGTAACTATGCTTGCGTTGTTAAAAAAATGGTAGCACTTATTTTCGTATGCTTTATGATTGCGAAGTTGGGATATTGCAAACATTTTTGTGTAGATTAATTCGTGTTTTTATTTTTTTTATCTCTGCGATTCAGTTTTTCATTTTTACTGGAAATTATTATTAATAAACTACCCTGCAATTATTTTACCTGTAAAGATTTTGTTAATTTAAAAGAATTTTTTCTTAACTGCTATATTTTAGAAAAAAATTTTACACAAAAATTTTGTTAATATAAATAAAGTTTTTTAATGTAAATTAATTATTTTTGTACCCTTCTATATAAGTTTGTCATTCCGTTTGTAATCCGTTTATGACCCCACAAAGTATATATTCTGAGTTCTAATACATACCGAAGTCGATTGATCGATGTCTGTCTACTTGCCCGTGTCAGCGTTAAAATCAAGTTTGCCAAGGCACTAGACGAGCCAGCGAAAATTTAAATACGCCAATCGATCAGACATCGATCAGCTATTGAAAAATAGGTCAATATCCTTCGAGGCAGCGGGCTGAATACCACGCCTGCCTCTAATTTTTCGATAATATTTGGAACAATGAAATAACCCCAATAAAAAAAAACAAATATATGAGGCAATAAAGAATTAAAAAATAAGAAAAAAATATCAGTGAAAAGATTGGTGCTCGCCCATATTTTTCGAATTATGGATCTCTGAAATTTCATAGGAAAGTATGAATGTGCAAAATATTATTCAAGATATCAATATGGGTATCATTAAAAGCTTTTGAAGACATCTTTCAGGATGTGCTAAAATTTTTGAAAATAGTATTAACCCATTAAAACATTTTCTGTAAAAGTATATATAGTACTTATTTTTATTTATTTTTTAATTCTCTTTCACTTCAATATTAGTCTTTTTGATTGGAGTTATTTCACTGAAATAGATTTGTATGAAGCATTCGTCGTATTCTTACAGGGTTCCAACAAGATGCAAAGGTCACAGTAGACTATGCTGGATAATTGAGTTCAGAGTAGGATCAGGAAGCTGCTTATAGAGAGGATCGTTTAAGATGATCCTAAAAACAGTAAGTAGAGAATCTTTTAATATTTTTGAATGTGGATACTATAAGCGACCTCAATAAAAAAAGTATAATTTTGCAAGTGCATTAGAAATGAAGTCATATATACTAATCGAGCAGGCTCTGCTCATTACCGAATTAACAATGTTACCTTTGTAAATTAATTTTACAGGTGATTGATTCATATTATAAGCAAAATTTCTGGAACACTTTCAATCTAAATTTCAATGGTGAAGTATATGTATTTAGTTATACAACTATCGTATAATTTATACTGTTCATCTATTATGGTTTCGGAAATAGAAATGTGTAACAGACGGACAGTCATTGTAGCGATATCAATTACATTACATTGTTCCCTTTTTGTTACGGAACCCTAAAAAGAATAATCTAAATAATATATCCCTCTCATTCCTTTTTATTAAATTTTAAAATTAAATAATTGAAATTTAGAATCTCTTGTGTATAAATTAAAATAAATTTTATTTAACATTTGTTTGTCTAGTTATTTAACAACACAACGGGTTTTAAGTCTTAACGTTGTTCTGTAAAGGACACAACAAGAAAGGGAGGAATATTATTATTAGTAAAAATTATTTATAAAACAAGTTTATCTGTTTAAAATGTATTTCTATGTTTAAGTGAATTACAAAATAAACATAAACCTGCAGCAAACGTAGAGTAGAAACTGATTAAAACAATATATTTTCATTAAACAAACGTGAAGCACTTTAAAGTTTACACACTCATAAATTATACAAGATTACATAGAAACAAAACATGATAACAAAAAAAAAAAGATGTAAAGCTGTACCGAAAATAATTTCTACAGTTTAAAATTAAGGAATGAAAAACATAACTAAATGTTACATAAGAGCCGTGTTATAAGTATATAAGGGTTAATGAAATTTAAAAGTTAAGAGAGAAACACGCACTAAGTTGCAAAAGTTGATTAATGCAAGTAAATCTCTTGGGCTCAAAAACTTTGTATGAGAAATAACGTTGTTGGTTTTTGAGCCATTCGTTTTTTTTAATATTATTAGGACTCAAGGAAAATTTCTATGCCACTTTTACTTAGGGCAGAGTCTACTTAACATAACAGCTGAGCCAGTCTTTTCTTTAGTTTTTAATAATAAAGTATTGTGTAAACGCAATAAAAGCTAAAATGCTCAACAAATAATCAAGTGATTAAATGTGCAGAAGAAAAAAAAAATTATTTAAAAAATTAGATTTTTATGACGATTTTTTATCATTTAATAATTGATAGACAAATGAAAAAAAAATACTTTGAAAAAAATCATGCTCAGAGGATGCTTTAGCATAGATGGTAACACCCCTACCAGAACAGTGGTAGACAATGTTGACCGAAGTACCGATCTTTGTTATGTCAAAGAACAAAGTTTACATTATATTCTTAAAAGTGTGATACTTGTACCAAGCAGCGTTGCCACTGATTTTTTTTTTTTTTTGAGAAATTTGGTCTGATCTTCGCAACAGATTTAAATACAAGTTGCACTTTAAACTTTACTTTGAAATATTTTTTAATACAAGCCAAAAATCAAATTCATTCTACGCATAAAACTGCATTCCAATTTTGTACGAAAGGTGCCCAACAATGGCAACGCTGTTCAAAATATAATTGTGTTAGTGCAAAATAGCATTTTATATTTAATTTTTTCTTTCTAAATTTCTTGCTGGAATATCGACTGCAGATCATAACTTTGAACTAATGGCCTGAGTTCGTATCCCAGTGGCTGGCAATTTTACTGCATATATTCTTTTGATATGAATTACATTTAAATATTCTAGCTTATATTATAGCGCCATCCTTCGTCGGTCTAGAAGTAAAAGATAAATACCAGTTGTTCTTAAAATAAATATAATGTGCAATTAAAGCTCTACAATGGCAGCGCCATTCAAAATAAAATTTTTGCAATTAAGTCTACTAACAAAACTGCATTCCAACTTAGTACTAAAAGCGCCATAATGGCAATGCCGTTCAAAATGAAATTGTTGTATGTGTGTTAGTTAAAATTTAATATGAGTTGGTTTCTCTTTTGATTGTAAATCGAAAGTTATTTAAGAATAATTTACGTGCTTAAAATGGATTATCACTAAACACTCTTAACTCTATTCTCGTGCTTCGAGTGGGCGGAAGAATAATTTTGATTTTGGCCTGCACATGGTCGACTTTTTTTCATCTCTTTAAGCAATTAAAATGCACGGACACTTTTCATATCTTAATTAAAGTTTAATTTATGTTGGTTAAATTTAAGCATGATAAATTCTTGTTTAATATAAATTAATTGATATTGATTCTTGAAGTGAAAACATATTTCTTGTTGTCTCATATAACTTTATTTAAGCATTTTAAAACACAGTGAATCTCAGGAATGACTATTTCAAGAAAAAAAATGTTGAGTAAATAATTTAGCGGCAACGCATATTTTTCGAGTTATTTATTTTCTTGCGGCTCAACTTTTAACCAATACTTAACTAAAAATCTTCTTTGACACAAAATTTTTAAACTTTGCATCTTTCTGAAGCGAAAATGTCGAAATATACCAAATTATGTAGAAAATACTTTGATGATATATAACTCGAAAAACATGTGTCCCGACAACTTTTCTTACAAAAAATTTGTTATAACGAATATTTATTTGCCTAAAAATTAGTCAAATATTTGCCGTCGAGTGATCACACTATGTTCACATTAGAAGTATTTGTGTTTGCTGGCAAATAATTTTATTTGCCCGAAATCAGCTGTGGTGTAGTTTGCTGCTAATAAATATAAAAAAAAATAAATATTTTGTTGTCAGACTACTGCAAAGAAATATTTGCCTATTTTAAGCAAATGTTTGACAAATGTGACCGTACCTTAACAAATATTTGTTTGTTATCAATGAAATTTCGTTTAGTGTAGGGCACATGTTGCTACATTTAGCCGTTGCTAAAAAGTCTTTTTCTGTGGCAAATTTCTGGGTGTGTTGTCTTTTTAAATATAACACTATGAAACACATTGTCCTGACTTATCTGCATATGAATAGTTTGTAGATGTTGTTATTGGTTCTTCTGTTTTCTTTTTCACAAACATGTTTGCTTAGCACGTTTTAATAGTTTGTAGTTCGTAGAAATACATGCATTATTATGGAAGCTTTTGTTATTGTGCAAGTGCAACATGGCTTTGTGTTGTTTGCAAAAATTTTAACGAAAAAAAAAGAAAAAGTGTTTGTAAGTTAGATTGTAAAAATAAGGAGCAGAAAAAAATTAAAAATATTAAATAAATAAATTTAACATTAACACACATTTAGTTGAGTGTCTTAAAATTTATGTGAATTAAACATCTCTTATTTTTATATCCTATCAGTGTTGGGCAATAGGAAAACCTTTAAAAATATATTAATTATTTAAATAAATATCAATTATTCTAAGTCCTTCGTAAATCTGCTCAGTTTAAAAGAGCTATTGACAAAATAACTAGCGGATCAATGATTTTCAAATGTTGTTGAAAATATTAACATTGGCTTCATTGCTTTCAAGAAGGAAACTAAGTAGATTTTTATTACTATTGAGGCAATTGAGTGAAAATTTAGAAACAAACGACCCCCATATTCGAAAAGTGTGTGACCAAATGCTCACTGATGCAGTTTGAACCGATAAAATATATTTTGATGTCAATTTAGTCTTATTTCTCAAATTAAAAAAATATATTTAATACTGAAAATAAGCAGGCGGAAATCATTTAAGTCAAATTTTGTTATTTAAAATATTAATTTGCTTAGTGGTAAGAATTTTTATTAAATTAATCTTAATTTTTATTAAATTAGGATTTGAACTGTGGATATTATAAATGAATCGAAGTTTTATTTTGGCAATCGTCCGCATATAATTTTTCTTTGTAAAGAAGGTTTTTTGAAATTAAAGTGAACGAACTAAAGCCAAAATAATTTCGACTGATTGGTAGGAATTGTAGTAAAAAATCCATAGTTGAACTTGTGGATTGTAAAATTATTATTATTATTATTAAAATTTATGCTTAAGCTGTTTTGGTTTTTGTGATAATATAGTTAAACTTCGATTAAGCGGGTCTCTATTAATCGGTAACATCTATTAACCGGCATTTGGTTCTTTTTAGTTTTTCCCTCTATTATCCATGCTTTAGTTTTATACCTCTATTACCATGGTCAATCAAGCTGATGAAAACGATAACAGCACCAGTTCAGAGGATGGAGAGACTGAAATAGAAACTTTAACGTTGGCACAGGCGATAGCTGTTATATTCTATTTAAGTTGTAGAAAATTCTCCAGCTATATCAGAAGCAGATAAAATGCAGATGCATCGCCTTCAAAACCAATTATGGAGAGAAAAATTTAAAAGCAAAGAGGCAAAGTACTATAAAAGAATATTTGCAAAAACAAATATCACTTTGTAAGTTTACAGGAAAAGCAAAAAACGTTGTAAAATATACAAATTTTGTGCAGATGTCTGTAGTTTGATTAACCAAAGCGTAATCAGTGAAAATTCCGATTTCAATGTTTTTGATGATACATACATATTTGATATTGCACTCTCTATGACTATTTGTATGTTTTGTATAAAAAAAAACACACAAATTTCTGTATATTTTGATATAACCTCTATTAACCATGAATTTCGATTATCCGTGCTGATGCCGGTCCCACAAAAACCGGATAATCGAGGTTTTCTTGTAAATAAACGTGGCACAGTATTTGTACCCATAACAGGATCATATTTCTTAGCGTATGTTTAACATGCATTATTAAAAACAAAATAAATTTATTACTTCTAGTTTTAATTAAAAAAAAAAAAAAAAAAATTGCGAAGTTGACAAAAGAAGAGCAGTTCGTTATTAGCATCGTGGTTTAAATCTCATTTTCTAAAGAAGTGCTCTAAAAATCGAATGGTTTTTAAACTTAAGCTTTTTGTTTGAAAACAATAATTTAATTAAATATTTTAGTATTAAATTAAAAATAATATTACTCATAAAAATAATAAATTTAAGTAGTGATGGGGTTGTCAATTTGCTCCTGTACTCTCGCAAAATTGTAAAACTTAGCAGGCACTACATTCACAATTAAGTTTGAATAGGAAATAGACTCATATTAATACTGACCGTTTCGGTAACGATATTGTTTAGACCAAAGTTCTCGTAAGTATTTTTCTTGGTACTACATAAACGAAAAGCTCAGTAGTATACAGACTGTGAAAGCCTTATTAGGGAGTGATGCACATTGTTTAACAAAAAAAAAAAAAAAAAAAAAAAAAAAAAAAAAAAAATTAAAAAGAGAAAAAATAATAAATAAAAGATGAATTCTGGTTTACATACTAATTAACTTCTAAATGTATTTAAACAAAAGATTTAAAAGTTTTTCTTTTAGTTTTTAAACAAACAGGAAACACTAGACTTTTATGTAAGAATGTAATTCAGCATTTTCAGAATCTCGACACCCGTTATTAGTATTATATGCATCGATACACTTAAGATTGTCTACATATTGTGAATATATCTATTTAACCAACTCTTTTTAAGAAATCAGAAGTCAAGGAAGACTCATAATCCATCACTATTAATTTGGTTAGAGGAAGTATACACAGAAATCGACTATTTTCGTTGCTTTCTTTATTAATCCGAACATATTTTGGCTTTCTACTAACCATCGGTTTAGTAGAGATTTTATTTAAAATTTTTTGTTCTTATACCGAAAAACAAAAAAAAAAAAAAAAAAAACAAAAACAAAAAAAAAAAAAATAAAAAAATAAACTAAATAAATAAATGAAAAGATTAAATAATAATAAAATTTAATCATGTAATACCTAAGATATAAATTTATTTTCATTTAACTTCGCTATTCATTTTCATGCTATTGATTTCGAATAATCGAGCTTGACAAATTTCATAAAACGTTCATGTGTCCAACGGGTATTATTATTAACTGACTGACAGTGATTTATTACGACAATTTAGCTAATGATTCTCTTTTCCTAACAACCAACCCCATGATTCTCTAATAATTTGAGATTAAAGTATTAAAAAAGATAAAAGTTTTGTTTTATTCAAACGTTCTGAAGAAGAGAAAAGCTCTTGTAATTTATTACCACATTTATCAAGAAACAAAAACATTAATTTATTTTTAACTTCCTTAATATGGTGTCCCGCCTCTTCGAATTTCAAAATAAAAAAATAAAAAAAAAAGACAGATTAGATCAAGTGTAAGATTAAATGTATGTGGTGGTTCAAGTGCTTCTGCTTGCTTAATGTATTGTCAAGTTATATTTATAATTTGTTTTTTATACTTTCACACAATTATATTGGCATATGTATGAGCCTAAAGCCAGAACCAGTGAAAGTTTTCTAGTGTTCATTTCTGCTCAAACAAGTTTGTATAATGAAAGAAATTATGGCATATTTCAGTTACGAGTAAATAAATAACTTTGTTCCTTGTTGTTGTGGTAAACAAAAATATTGACTCAATCAAATTTCTACTTTTTGTCCGTTGCTATAAAACTCTTGATAATTGAATTGTCACGTATTGAGGTTAAAAAATAACATGATTACATGGTGTTACTTAAAGTTTGTATGAGAGTTAAAAATTTCAATCACAAATTCGATTAAGAAGAGATATTATAGAGATGTTATAAACACACTTGTAAAGGGGATTGTGACGATATTGAGGTGAATTGATTTAAAAACTAATCATTGCCTGATAGATATTTGTAAACAGAAACAGAAACTGACGTATATCTGACTAGTCAGGCATTAAAAAAATACTTTCAAATATAGAAAATATATATTGAACCAAGAAGAGGTTGTGAATTTTAAATTTTGAAGAGTACCACAAAAAATTTAATTTTAATTAAGAAGAAACATGGCATTAGCATTTCAAAATGATTTCTAGCATATGGCGAAATTAAGCTGCCCATACACGACATTTTTTTACATCTGACATGTCACATTTCCCACTGTTACATGTCGTGTAGGGCTGTTGAAACATTGCTTCTGTAAAATACATGTGAAAAGTCATCTGACAAAATTTCGTTTAGAACGTGTTCTATTTTGATTTGACAAACCATCTGACAACAGCTATTTTATAATTCTAAAACGTATTGCCAAAAACCTATGCCGTGTGAAAACAATCAACGGCGGTTGACCATTGGCGGTAGCATTATCCGGCTGAATACTTGATAACAATTATGTTAATTCTATATCATTATTCAATGCATGCTGGTCTTGTTTATATTAAGAGTAAAAAGAAAAAAATTAAAATTTACTAGTCTTTAGTAATTCCGTAACGCACGCAAAAATATTTTAAGACGACTACAAGCCATTTTGAAACCGGACGGCTTGGATACCTGTACAGTGAAAAAAGCGATCAGCTGTTGTAAACAAATAATAATTATGTCATACGTAATTATACATGAACGTTTGTGACCAGATATTAAAAGTCTTTTGTAAAATACCAAATAAAAAAACACAGTTAAAAAGTCAGATGTAAAAAACATGTCGTTTTAGCTGTTCTTGACGAAGCGTATTCTAAATTTCAACCTTGGTCCACTTTTTCAAGCAGTGCTGGCCACGAGTCGTGAATAACAGGAGGCGTAAATTATTGTTGGTTAGTCAACACATCCCATTAACTTCATTTGGCCCGACAGCAGTAATAGAAAAGTCTTAACTACTATGACTTGAACGGCTAATTGACAGTTCAATGTCTGGTAATTTAAATTAATTAACTGGAATTTTCTATAAAATTATTTACGTAAAAAAATCTTTTTTTCGTGCTAGTTTCTATTATCACTATGTAATAATTAAATCACCAATATTGATTATTAAGGATGAAAGCACGTCTCGATGGCCATACACTATCGCTTACTTAGCTCTTCAGTAAACTTCTCACAAACATTTTAAATAAACTAAAAATTTTTGTCCAAATAATAAAGTAAAGATAAAAATCAAAGTTGAAGCAAAAACAGCAATAACCAATAGTAATTCTATTTTTCTTTCTCCACTGTATACGGCTGACCTTATTTTGGCTCTTTTATGCAGTTAAAAGATGATGAAAGGAAAATATCAAAAACACTGCGATAATTTATTTTTATGCAAGGCCAATCGCCAAATTTTTCGTTCGCCTCCATCCTGTTGATAACACATCTCGTTCGGTTAAATGTCAACGATTTTGAAGCAACAAATCATTGATAAAGGTTTGCGAACGATATTTAGACATAAACCCCTACATGGAACGAAACACTTCGTGTGTGAGACAAATTGACACTTCTTGGATTTATTAAATTAAATTAGTTAATTTTGTTCAACTTTATGCGACTTTTTTAAGTCTGTGAGACTCTAAATTAATTTGAAAAATAACAGTAAATTTTATTAAAGCAATTTTTTTAGGTTCCACAAAATTTCTAATGCTGTCAGTAATCAAAACATTTTTAAAATAAATAAGAACTAAGTCAAATCAACGGATAAATTACTCGCTTTAATTACTTTTTGGAATATAAATTTAAGTTATTTCGTATTTTGTTATTCTTACTCTGAGTCACTAGTGTTTTAATTTAAATTTTTGTATTTTTTTTAAATCTCTTATCTATTTATAAAACCATATTTATTTAACAAAAAATCTGTTATTTTAAGTATAAGTCGTTCGTCTAGGTTCAAAATCATCTAATAACTAAAACTAAGGATACAATCGAAATAACGGTATAAGAATTATTTTACGCAAGCGTACATAAGTTAGGAGTTTTAAAAATAAAATTTTAGTTGCCAAGGTATATTTCCTCGCGTATGGTATCACTTGGCTTAGGTGAAAATTCTTCGTTGTAGAAAACTTTAAAATAAATATTACAAACAGTATACTTAATCCTATTTTCGAAAATCTTAGATAAAGCAGTATTAAGTGTTAGATTCGAATTTTTTTCAAAAGAATTCTTTTCTTATAAAAAAATTTATTATTTAAATCTGTCTCTTAGTGTTGTTCCATATTAATTTTTTTTAACAGTCGTTGCTCTTTTTGGAATTTTTGTTAAAAAAAAAAAAACTGACAATCCATGCTGGTTCTCTCTCTCACTCTCTTTACTCCCAATGCATAAGCTAAGAATCAAGAGGTAATCAGAACTTTGTTAAATTGCAATGTTTTGCAAAAAAAGAAAATAAACTAAATATTTACCTTGCAACACCATATCAAAAGAATTTTAGTAATAAAAAAATTATGCTGGTAATAAAAAAACCTCACTAGACGTATGAGTGATTTTTATGAATTCTTTCACAAACATTAAGTATACGTCCCGTTGCACCGTGAATATATTTATATATTTTATATATTTTACAAAAAAAAAAAACTTTAAAATTAAAGTGCAGAAATCTTAAACACATGTCATACATTTATACATAATAACATGACGAAATATAAAATTAAATGAAACCATTCGTTGAAAAAAATCTTTAACGCACCTTTACCAACTGGTTGAAATAATTTTAAAACAAAATTCTTTCTAACAACAAACATTCATTAGGAACAAAACTTTCTCTAATAGTAATACTACCAAATGCTT
Source organism: Gymnosoma rotundatum (assembly GCA_916610165.2). Classification (NCBI taxonomy): domain Eukaryota; kingdom Metazoa; phylum Arthropoda; class Insecta; order Diptera; family Tachinidae; genus Gymnosoma; species Gymnosoma rotundatum. The sequence continues at coordinate 103,742,351 of OU744340.1, forward strand.
TTCTTACTCCTTTGATTGCAATATGTTACTGGTTTTATTTTTTGCCATTAAAATTCCATTATTTTTTTTTTGTCTACCTACACACAACGATGTATTGCTGGAATAATAACGTAACGTTCGCGTTATAATTGCTCTTTAATAGTTGCCTCGAGGTACGTTTGATTGAAATATTTGTACAACAGTTTTATTACTTAGGTGACGTAAAACAAAACTAATTCATGTTTAGTAGATTTTGAAGGAAATTTCTTATCAAATTTGCTTTTGATTTAAAAACTTTAAAATTATTTAAAGAAATCTGTAAATATCTTAGATAAATTTAATTAAAATGAATAAGTTTAAAACAATCTTTTTAAGAAGAAAGAAAGAGTGAAAAGGGATTTTTTATGAGCAAATAACAAATTAAGATTGATAAATTATTTAAAGAACAAACTGAAAGCTGCAGTAAAGGTGCAAGAAATAAAAGTACTTCTATTGCAAAGAGTATGACGAATTTTTTCCGGCGTTGTTATTATTTTTATATTCATATACACAAATGTGTTTAAATTTTGAGGACGAATATTCGCGATAAAAAATTGTGTTCCCAGCATAAGACCATGTATATGTGTGACAATAAATAAAGAGAAAAACGAAAAATCTATAGTCTATATGTAGACTTCCTCTGACTTGATTAATGTTCTTGGTTTAAAAATTTTAAATTTGTTCGTTTAATAGATGATGTTCACAATGTACACAACTGAAGGTAAGTACATGCAAGGAATACGTGTAACGCATGTAGCGCTCCAAAAAATGCTGCATTGTTTTCTAAGAGTGTCTACTTTTTCCTGTTTTCTTTAAAACTTAACACTAAAGTTTGTAAAAATAATATTTCTTTCCAAATAAATTTCGAAACTTAGAACTAAAGCCGGATTAAAAATTATTTAAAGATTATTTTAATTATAATAGGATTACTTTACCATAAAAAACTTTAACGTAAAGTTTTTGTACTTTTTTTCATGTAATTTCGTGAACTCAACAGGTTAAAATCACAAGTTTCATTTGTTGCTGCTCCAATGCCAACAAGAAATCAGTGTTTTATTAAATTAAATGCTGTCGTAGTTTCTTTTTTTTCTTCTTATATTTTAGTTTCTCCAAATGTTTTTTGTTTTCTGTCATCGTCAAAATCCATTGAAAGTTCAATATATTGCATCATCAGTACGTATGCAGAACAAGTACGAATAATATTGCGCACAAGTACCTAATGAATTGGAAAGTGCTAAATTAATTGATGAACACAAAGATAACAAAATCGCAATACAAGTTGTTTGCATTTTGAAATGAAATTTTTATTGCAAAAGTAATTGATGTTCTGATTTGTATGACATCACTTTAGGCGTAAAAGGAAATTTATTTGCAGCAAACATGTCTAAGTCTAATACCGTGAATCTGGTATTAGAGTGAAGTATTTTTAAAGGTAACAACCGTTTGTTTAGGAAATTAAATACCCGCTTAAGGTCCTCGGGAGAAAGTTTTTGATGCCCTTTAGTTGGTGATAAAAAAATTTAAATTCAAATTTTGCTTATTTTAAAAATATAAATAAATTCAGTTATTGAATGCAATTATTTGGTAAGAGAATATTAAATTTAGATGCAACTAAATAGATACGAGGAATATTGAAGAAGATTTTGGCAATTCAGAAAATATATTCATTCTGCTGCTTTATAGCGAACTTACGACTAACTAAAAGTTAAAAATCATATTTAAAAATTAATGCGAAAGAAATACAATTAAAAAAATTAAACAAATAATTATGACTACAAGGGTGATCACAAAGTTTGTAAGGGTGCTGTCAGGGATGGAAATTTTTTTTCCAAAATTGAAATTTTTTTCTAAAATGGAAATTTTTACATTAGACCAAATAACCGCTGGCATTTGACATACTTAAAAAAATGAAAATAGTACAACAGAAAAAAATTTGTCATCTCTGATATTTACCCTTTTATAAAATGTAAGTGATTAAAAATAAAAGAATATCACATTAACATTTAACTAGAACACATTATTTTTTTTTTAATTAAAACTTTGCTTTTACAAAATACAAGCTACAAAGGATAATAAAAGTCTATTTTTTTAAAAACTTAAAAAAATCTATAATTTTTTATCATGTGTCACTTTTTATATTTTCGAATAATTTTCAATAGCGTTGCAAAATAATTCAATAAAAAAGACCATAAACTTTTAAACTTTGAACTATTGTTTGCTCGTAAACAATTCATGTTTTCACTTCAATAAACATTTTTGATTAAAAAAATAAAAAATAGTAAATAAATAAAAATGGACAATGGTTATTGTGTGTTGTTGTAAAAAATACAATGTTTCAATCAATCGATTTTTTTTTCTCAAAATTTACAAAGCTTAATACGTTATGTAGGAGCAAAAAATACATGGTGTTAATTTTAGGTTATTTATTGTTGTTTTTTCATGTATAAATTAAAAATAACAAGCTTAAGTATTGACTACAAATCTGGTTGTCCAGGGTTCAAACACTAAGGGATAAAAAAAAACGTTTTTTTTTTCTATTTAATGGTATAAATACATATTCAGAATTAACATTGCAACATGCAGCCTACTTCGGCGGTACTTCTGCATAGTTTATTTGCGGGCGAAGTAAAAAAATTAATAAAATGGCTTTATCTATCTTTCAGCTTTCACCACCTGTCTTATCTCTCATCTACCCTTTCCTCAAGAGAGTAGCACGGTTACAAACTAAACAGTTATTATTGCCTAAAGTGCTACTAAAAGATAATTAAAAAAATTAATTAAGTTAAATTAAAAAATTTAATGAAAATAATCCTTGAAAGATTTATTAATATATAATGTTAACTATTTTTAAATTTTTAAATCAAGAAAAAGAAAAATTTTTTTATTTGTGCGATATCAAGGCTTTGTTACAATTCTTGTGTTCATCTTATAATGTGGCGATTTTTTGAATATCTTTGATTAGATAATTAAATTTGTTATTATTACGAGTATTATTAAAAAATCTAACAAAAGTTTGAATATGCAGAGTGTGCGCCGGAAAGGTATACTACTCTCAGCAATTCCATTGTAACCCTGGCTGTATTCAATATAGCACCGTCTTGTTCATACCACAAGTTAAACAAGCCCAAAGCAGGCAGTTAAGGCATTTAAATTTTTTTAATTATATTACGATATTGCTCCTTATTCACAGTTACCCTTACGCCATTTTCATTTACAAAGAAGTAACATCTAATGATTTCTCCTGACGAAATTGCATACCAGACTGTCATTTTTAATGGACGCAAAGGCGACTGATGAAAAACTGAACTTATTTAAATATCCAGCCAAATGAAAATATGCCTTGTCACTTATTATGATTATGTCATGAAAATCGGGCTTGTCATGGCAGAGCTGTAACATCCTATTAAAATATATACGACGGCGTAAATGGTCTCGTGGCAGAAGCTCTTATATCAACTAATTCTTAAATGAAAGCAAATGTAAATTCTTGTGCAAAATTGGGGCGAAAGTTGAAGTTTTTGAAGACCAAGCTCCTGAGCACGGCGTCGAATAGAGGTCAATCTATTGTTTCAAACACTTTCTGGAGCAGCAGTAACGTTTTCAGCCGATCTTGGAGTACGTTGCGAATAATGCTTGGGTTTATCATCTTCAGACTTACTTCGGAGTCATTTACTATATGCGTTTTGTTGGCACATTGTTTCTCCCAAATATTTCACGTAACGATGAGAAACATCGTCACAGTAATCGATGATTGATTTTGATAAAATGTTTTAACAATTAAAACACGTTGCTTTACCGGTATCGGGTCTAATATATGTCATAAAATATATATTTTGAAACAGAAAAATTAAAATTACGGACAAGGTCGCACACAAGTCAGAAGACAAAAAACGAAAAGGTACAACTACGCAAAAACTGTGCAATAAGTGGATGCTCTTCAAATATCAGTAGTTTAATAATACTTCAACAAGAAATCAAGAGAAGTAACTCCAATCACAAAAACGAATACTGGGGTGACCGGAAATCAATAAACAAGAAAAAAATTTAAAACTTTATAATTTTGCATAAAAATTTCATCTTAGTACTCGAAAAATAGGAGCCAATGCGCCAATTTTTACAATTGATGTTTTTTTTTCTAATTTTTTAATTCCCTATCGTCCCATATATTTATATATGTAATGGAGTTGCTTACTTCCAAATGATATGGAAAAATTAGAGGTAGGCCTGGTGCTTTTCCCGCTGCCTTGAAGGACATGGGCCAATCGTGTTAATTTTTAGTAGCGAAATTTCCAAAACTATGTCTGACAGATTGGCATATTTCAATTTTCTCTAGCTCATCTAGTTCTTTGGCAACTAACACGGACGGACAGACGGAAATCGCTCAATCGACTTTGCTGTGCATAGGAACTCAGAGTATATATACTTTATGGGGTCGGAAATGGATATTGTAGAAATTATCAACGGATATACTTTTTTCAACTTTTTGTAATAAGGGGTAAAATAGTGGAGAAAAATATGACATAAAATATTACGTAATGAGTTCACTACGAAAATGATTCGCACCAGAAATTTGCCTAATTTTTGTTAAAATTTTATTTTTTATGAAAATTATTTAGTTAATTTAAATTAATTTTTTTAGCTTTTAAAATAAAAATTAATATTTTAATAGAATATACGGAACACAACAATAATATTTACATAAACGTTGTGTTATACTAAAAATCATTAAAAAATGACACAATTTGCATAAATAATTAAATAAGCGGATTAAAAATTTACTAAAATATCAATTGAAATGGATATTTAATATAAATTTTTTATCGAAGGTAAAATTTCTTTTTTTTTAGCGCTTGCTGTCGTTGAAGTTAATTAAGTGGCATAAATTCAGTAAATTAATAAAAGATGTAAACATAAACATTAAAAAAGACATTGAATAACTAATTAACATAAAATTACAAATTGTTTTATGAAATTGTAAAAACATTTCCCATTTGGGATTTTAAACGACAAAAGTAAAAATAAAAAATTATTTACATACAAGATTATTAAACCAAGAAACATTATTTTCTTTTTATAAAAATACTTTAAATAAGTTTTCTTATAAGCTGTAATTATGTAAGTGAGCGGCCTTTGGACTTCTAAAAATACTGATTAACATGCCAAAAGATTGTTACTACTTTAAAATAATGATAAGAGCAAAGCAAATAAAACATTATTTTTTTGCTTTTTGTGCGATCACTGGATAGCTATTTTAATTTATAGAGCACTTTAAATCATAAAAGATAAAAAATACAAACTGCAGTACGGATGTTGATACGATATTAAAGTTCAAACAGAAAATGAAGTAGGTCAACTATGAATCGTTATTAAAAATCCAGCTGAACATGAAGTAAGGATTTTATTTTTTGTATAAATATAAGTCGTTATAGTGGGTTACGTTGAGTAAGCAATAAATTAAAAAAATAAGCCAAACGATCATCCATAAAACTCACTTCAAGCAACGATGAAAAATTAATAGATGGTATTTACAGTGAACAGTGGGCCAGAATAAAAATATCTTAGAAATAACTAAGCCGTTTCTAAAGGGCTACGTTGATTGAGATGAGCGGAGTATTTGGGCTTAAGTTTTAAAGCTGGGTACCATCCACTTTTCATTTGTGCCGCTATGTGGTTTCAAACTTGGGTACGAGGGCTGCTATATATATTTCTGGCCTGGCAACACTGAGTGCTGCCAAGTGCAATCTGACATTTCCATTGGAAAGTTTGTAATTTTTAAGCATAATCGTACTCAAAAGGTTTTGACGTACGACCATTATTTGTGTTGCTTACAGTGACTTGAAAAAATTAATATAGAAAAAAATGGAATTAACTCGTGAACATTTTCGTGCCATCATTTTTCACAACTTTCGACGTGGATTATCATGACAAGAATGCATTGATGAACTTAAATCTTTGTATGGCGATGAAGCACCATCCTATAGCACTGTGAAAAATTGGTGTAATGAATTTAATCATGGCCGAAGCTCGCTCAAAGACGAATTCCGTGAAGGTCGTCCAAAAACGCCTGTTGTGCCAGAGAACATCGATGCCGTGCGTGAACTCATAATGCAAGATCGACATCCGACATACCGAGAGATAGAGACATCCTTGGACATTTCTTCCACCAGCATACATTCGATACTGCATGAACACCTGGCCGTAAAAAAGGTTTGTTCTCGTCGGATCCCGCACAATTTGAAAGTCACTCAAAAAAAGACTCGTGTCGATTGGTGCAAAAAAATGTTGCAAAAATACGATTGCGGTGCTTCAAAAGACGTTTATAAGATCGTCATAGGTGACGAATCATGGATCTATGCGTATGAGCCCGAAACGAAACAAGAATCGACCGTATGGGTCTTCAAAGACGAGCAAAATCCAACGAAAGTTGTTCGTGGAAGAAGCACTTCGAAGCAAATGGTCGCCTGTTTCTTCGGCAAAACTGGTCATGTGGCGACTGTTCCGCTTGGGCAACAATAAAAACATTTTTGATTATAAATATTCGCATTTTCACTATTAGGCCAGAAATATATAGAGCAGCCCTCTTGCCTCATACTTTAACATTTTTCAAACGCTTGGAATTTCTTAAATTTTTATCTGATTTTTTAAATTATACATGGTTATAAAGGTCTTGCATTTTAAAATTAAAACTTTTGATTTTTCGATACCCTGCTTCAGTTTTGTTCAAAACATTGGGTACAATCTTCAACGAATTTGTTTCAGTTTTTTAACGCAGTTAGCGACCCAAATTTAAAACGTTTGAAAAAAAAAGTAAAGATAATATCTTCTCCGGCTCAAAAATTATACGAATTTCAATGTAAAAATCCCAAAATTATTGGATTTTTGTATATATTAGCCTAAAAAGAGCCAATCTAATTTATTAGATAAAGAAATGTTCTTGAGGAATTTATACAAAATTATTACTTTTGATTAAGCTAATATTTAAACCAAATTATGAATAAATTTGGTGATTCTTAAAAAAAAAAAATTGAGGTTCTTCAACTTAACCTATTTTACATCGAAATTTTGCATTTATCCGTTATTTTCTAAAATCACAAAGCTGGAATGTTGTAAAAAACCGCCAACGAAACGTCGGATAAATAGTCTTTTTATTAAAGCTTGACCTTGAAAGCCAAACTATAGGAAACTATAGTGGTGTATAATAAACAAAACTTCGAATTTGTGGACTGTAATGATAAGACCTTTCTTCTTGACAAATAAGTGAATACTGATTTATTATTAAAGTGTTACAGCTACCGAAAGTATACAAAATAAAGAACAGAAAATATACATATACGTTGTTATATTAAAAACATTGCATTAGAATACTTAATAAAATTGTCACTATGTACAAGAACAAAACCAATTATACACAACTAAGTATGCATAGTTTAGCAGGTAGAAAATCGAACGATGTTGATCTTTTCGTTTTTTTGTTTCTTTGGAATGTTGAAACAGTTAAGGTAATTGCTAGTTATTCAATATTTTTAATTTAATCCAATTGAACAGAGGCGTAACACAAAGTTGTTAACTTATCGAATAATTTTTTGAATATGTTTTAAACCATATAGAGAACAAACATTAAATAAATAAACAAAAGGTCGATAAAGAATTAAAATCGTCTAATTTTTTCTTTTTTCTTTTGAAAATGACCGCAAATAATTTTAAATTATTTTCATATGATCGTAAGCCGAAATAATTAAGGCATGTGTAGAAAATAAATAATTTGCCTATTTGAATTTTTGTAAAAATTCGAGTTTCGTAAAAAATACTGATTTCTTCACCATAAACAAATGTCTTACAAAATATATAAAATATATATTAGTTTTTTCAAAGTCACCATTACTGATTAAAAAATATAACCAACTTCCTAAGTGTATTAGTCCTAAGCCTCTACGCAACTGTAATTTTTTTCGAAAGCTGAAAAAAATTTAAACTTATTTTAAAAACCCTTAAATGCGCGCAGTTGTTGCCAAAAGTATATTAATATCCTGCGTCCTTTTGAATTATAGTTAAATAGTCTAAAAATTTCAATTTGGTAATTTTTCATGAATGATGATGTGGGAATTTCGGTATTCGCTTTGTCTAAATCGTCATTTCCTTCTCTTGTTTGCTCTAAATAATTAAATGCACAGAAGCACAGGTTTTCAATTGAATGCCTTTTGTAATAAATAAGTGAATGAATTTATCTGGTATAAAGTAGACGCATTATTTGCTTTGAAGTCCGTGCAGAAACTTTATTTACTTTGGTTTTTCGTCTTTAATCTAGAACTACAAAATTATTCCGACAAAAAAAAAAGGGCTGTGCACTAATGTGAAAAGCCTTGTTACAAGTCAGAGATATAAATGTTGTTTATTTGGCAGCAACTAGGATACGAAATAAGGCCACTAAATTAGTCACATGCTAAACAGTCAATATGTTAACCGTTTAAGCAATGATACTCTTAATGCTAAAGCCCTTTCGAAAATAAGAATTTTTAGTAAAATTTGGCATAAATTCCTTAAATCTGAAATATAAAGAAAAATAGTTTTACAAAATGCCATAAAATTTAAAGATAATGCAATTTAATTTTAGAAAAAAAGTTTATAGATTTTTTTAGTCAGATTTATAACTAATGCGCCGCTCTTTAACTTTCACAATATTACACTGAATAATTGATGTTTTTTTAAGCATTTCTCTTCTATTTTATTCTACTCTACTCACATTACACTTTAAATTATTGTGATAATAATAATTTTGGTCGTTAAAATTATTTCAATTCCTTATAGTTTTCCTCTTTTGTTTTCTCTACAAACGGTGTCATAAAATGCATTTGAATAATTGTTTATTTTTGTAATTCATATGTATGTGTGTTGTGTATATTTAAATTTATAAAATTGAAATTCCCCCAACAATTAAAAATTGTTATGTTTTGTGTCAGCGAATATTATTTCCCATTACTATTAATGGTTGTACCTTCGTTCGTTACGTTTATATATGGGTGCATATGTTTGTGTGTGATTCTCATTAAAAATTGAAAATAATGCTGGTAGTGTTAAAATAAAATCCCATCAAATTTATCCGTTCTTGTTTATTTGTTTTTTGTTGTTGCCAACCATAGAAATTCTGTAAATAAGGGATATAAATTTGTGTGAATAAAGATAATGTTTTTTTTTTAACAAAAAAAAGAGCGGGATTCTCTGAGCCAATTAAATTTGTTTAAACTAATATTATGTAAATAGGCCAGAGAAAAGTTTTTAACTCTATCGCAAATATTTTTTCCTTTCCTTTAAGTTCGAATATAACGAAAATTTCTCAAAACATTTTTACGACAAAAAAAATTTCAAAAAATCAATTAAATTAAACTGTATTATTTTTTTAATATATTAATTATTTTTCAAAACTAAAACTTGTGTTCGTGCTACTTTCTATTGTCCCGATTAATTATTTGAATCACCGATATTGATTATTGAGGGTCAAAGCACGTCTCGATGGCCATTTCTTTACCGCTTACTTAACTCTTCAGGAAACTTCTGACAAACATTTTAAATAAACTAAGACTTTTTGTTCAAAAAATAAAGCAACTACAAAAATCAAAGTTTAAGCAAAAACAACAATAACCAACAGTTATTCTATTTTTCTTTCTCCACTTCATACGGCTGACTTTTTTTCGGCTCTTTTATACAGTTGAAAGGGATAATAGAATGTAGCACGAAAAAAAGTTTTTGTTTTGTTTTGAAAAAAAAAAAAATTCTTTTCATGAATGCGTTTTTCCCTCGACATTTATTTACTTTTCCCTTTAAACTGTTCACTTTAATGTTGCAGGGGAAATGCAGATTGACAATCTGCTACACAAGAAGTAAACCGAAAGAGATCTATTGCTTTTAAGTTTGTAAAGTTTGTTGCAAATTTTATGGCTGAGTGCAGGAAAAAAGCTACACTGTGTGACTTTTTACTAAAAATGTCATCAAATGGAATAAGAATTGTTTTCAGAACTTTTAAAATAACTTCAAACCAAAACTTAATTTTAATTTTCGTTAAACTGAGTCGTTAGAAATATCTCGTGTAACTGTAAGAGATGAGTTTGTTAGACCCTAAGAACAGTCCGAAGTGTCCTAGTTTTTTCTAATTGTAATAAAATTATTAATTCGTTCTAAAACTTTTGTTTATTTAGTTTTAAAAATTGTTACAAAGTTTATGCTTCCTATTTACATTCAGAGTATATTGATAACTTATTTCAATTTGAACAGTTATTTAAGAAAAGGAACAAATATTTCGGGGAAAATTTATAATACTACTTTTTAATCACGAAGCTGTGAGTCCTTTTACTAATACGCCATCAAGATATTAACAGTTCATCATATGATTATATATATATGATTTCAAATCTATATAATAAAATATTTTTTTAAAATATAAATTTATATTTTATTTATTACTGACTAAAAATTGTATCTTTATTTTAATATCATTATATGTATATTTGCTTGATCACTAGCACTGTCAATTAGAAGATTTATTAATCTTGTTGTGCTAGATAAGAATGTAATAATAAATAAATAAAAAAAATAAATAAAAGTTTTGATTCAAATTTTTGTATTTTCCATTTAAATATAAATTGTTGAAATACTGAATTTTTATAATGTGTGCTCTTATCCGATGCCATATTTTTTTAAATTATTTCACTCTTTATATTTCCATTAACTTACACTAACCAAAAGGTTCTGTGGCTGCCTTTTTTTATTGTTTTATTTTGTTTGACATGATATTTTATGAGAGTCATTTAAATAGATTATTTGCCCATGGCATTTGGTTGTGGTGGTTTGGTTTTAGCTGGTGTAAAACTGTGCTTTGAAACCATAATTTATTACTTTGATATTTTGTTCCTTTTTTATTTTGTTGTTGTAGGACATTTAATAAAAACGTCTAAATCACTGAAGCATATTTAAATTTAAATAAATTACAAACATTTTACTGAACCAAATTTTATTGCCAATAATAACGAAAAAGAATTTTGTAAAACCTTAACGTTTTAAAACAAATTAATTTTTAATCTTATATAAAATAAGCATGGCTTATTCAAAATTATTAAAAATATTGTTTGTAAAAAAATTTAACTAAAACGGAGTTAAGAAATTAAAAGAAATTCGGGTAAATTAAGAAAACTTTCGTAAAAATTATTTAAATTTAAGTCCTAAGATGAAGTTAAAGTAAAAAATAATAATTTGAGAAGTTTTGTAGCAAACATAAAATGTTTAATGTTTTCTTTTATTTTTGTCACAATTTTACACGTTTTATAATTCAGGCCTTTTAAAGTTAAGGTATGATCATATTAGTCAAATATTTTATAAAAAAGAGGAAACCACTAAATTATAGAAAAAAATTGATGTACTTCTTAAATTATTATTAAGAAATATAAAATACTGCTCAAAATAAAAGGTAAGATATCCCATTTATTATGTTATAGTGTTTTCTAAACGCTATAAATGCCGACTGATATTTGCATTAAATTGTTAAATTTCAAAATATTCTTTGTTTAAATCTGCATGTATATTGTTTTCTGCGACACTTATACAATCAAGCTGCACCCTTTATCGAATTTAATATAATCAATGTATAATTACCGTCTTAAAAAAACATTATTTTAAGTTTGTCTGTTTTAAAGTCGGTTATTTTAATGCAAGTATTGTTGTATGTTTGTAACCGAGAAACACAGTAATTCTGAATAAAAAAAAATAAAATTATCTACAAGATAATCAAATTGGTCCCATTAAAAAATATAATTTAAAAAAATTAAAGGGTGTCCCGTACAACACACATTGTTTTTATATGTCTATTAAACTATAATAGGCAATCATATAAAAAAAAAAAAAATTAAATTACGGAAATGTTAAATTAAATTAATTAATCTTTAAAAATATTGTGCTAATTATCACGAACAAATTACTAAAATCACCGGTTATTGATTTTTAAGGGTGAAAGCACCTCTCGAAGGCCATTTCGCTACTGTTACTTAGCTCTTAAGGAAAATTCTTACAAACATTTTGAATAAACTAAAGATTTTTGTCCAAACAATAAAGTAAAGTAAAGTCTAAGCAAAAGCAATAATAATCAACACCGGTTTTATTTTTCTTTATTCATTCAAGATTTTAATAATTTGTTCGGAACTTTTAGCACAATATTTTTTAACATTATTCAACAAAAAAAATTAACTTAAAAATTAAAGTATGGTTGAATAAGTGACGTAACTTGATTCATATGGCTATAATGCTAAAACCAAAATTATACTTATATATCTGCTACAGCAACAAGTCCTTCTGTCTGTTTTAAAGTTTGTGTTTTAATTTATCTTGAATATTGAAGAATATGTTTCTTTACCTTAATTAAATAAAAAGCATTTCAACAGAAAAACCCAAAGCTAACACTGTTTAATCTCATGAGAATAAAAATAAAAGTACAAAAAATATTTCTTTCCCAATTGGAAACTAGATCTGAATGTGGAAAAGTTCTACTTATTTTCGACACAAAAATTTTTTGATTCTATATAGTTGCTTGTCTTCTTTCAATTTAAACGCCAACAAATAGAAACATGTTAAACAACCAAAAAAAAATTCTAAATCTATTTTTTGTGGTGTGTAGGTAAACAACTCAATATCACTTAGAAGTAAAGGGAAGGAACCAATCTTTTAAAAAAAAGTAAAGCTAAAAAAAAATAAAAGTTGAATTAAATGTTTAAATCAAGACATCAAGTAAATTGTTTTAATAAAATACCATGAGTTACTTGTAATTGACAGAGACTACTAGTAATAGCATTTATAAAGAACAACAAATATAACAATTTATTTTACAAGAAAAAAATGTTTTATTATCAGGGACAAATAAAAAAAGACCGGTTACAACACACAATTGACTTACTTCTTGAACTAAATCAACTGATTATAGTTCAGTGCAACTTCTTTTAAGACATTAAAAGTCTTACAATATCTTTTTTTTTGCAATTTTTATCGTTTAAATAGGGTTTTTTATAAACACTTTTATAAGTTAAACAAATCTACTTCAATGCTGAGTGCAAGAATGTAATCAATTATGAAAGATTTGGGTTGATTTTAGATAACACATTAGGTGCAATATAATAATATTCCTTCGTATGATGAATGTGAGAGATTTATTCAAATTTTATCTTCAGCTGCTTTGAAAAGTACGAAAAGTTTATCGAGATCATGTAATATACGGTTTAAAGTGGCTCCTTGGATTAACGAAAGTTTATACAGTATGATATTTTATAAAAATAAACTATTGAAAGAAAAAAGAAATAATAGGCACAAGTCCATAGTTAAAGAACAATTAAAAAGAATCCGTAAAGTGATTAAAATTTGTAATTAAAAACTTAGGGATGATTATTATACACATAATATGAGATTGATTGGCAGTAATGTTAGATAAACATGGCATTTTTTTTAACAAAGAGCTTGGTCGAGGTGGGAAACTTCAAAATGATATAATTGGGAAATATGGTAGAAGATTATTTGAAGACATTGCTAAAGCAAATGCTTTAAATTAATATTATTCTGAATGTAGTCATAAATTAAAAAGCAGTATTCCAAGTTATCCAAATGATAATATTAATATTTTTAGAACTTCAATACTTGAGCAACATTCCTAGAACTTAAACCGAATTTGTCAAGCAGATATTGTAAATTTAATTGACTCGTTGAAGATTACTAAGAGCACTGGGTATGATAAATTATAACGTAACTGTAAAGATGTTGAATGGCAGAAAAATTGTTATTTCTGATATTCTTGCGAGAATTTTTAATAACATTCTTGAAAATAGAAAATATCCGAATACCTATTTCAAAGTTGTTTTCTGAATTTAGACCTGTGTCATTATTATCTAACATTGATAAAATTAAAAAAAAAAAAAAATAATACCTGAACAACTGACAAGCTATCTTCATTCAGTAAATATTTTATATGATGGTCAATACGGCTTTACAAAAGGCTCAGAAAGAGAAGAAGAATTAGTAAATGTTATAGAATATATCTGTGGTATTTTCTTCGACTTCTCAAAAGCTTTTAATTTAGTTTAGCATGATATTCTTCTAAAGAAAATGGAAAATATTGGTGTTGGTGATGAAACGGTACTCCTTTTTAGAGACTATTTAAAAAACAGATTTCAGTTTGTCCAAATTGGAAATGCTAAAAGATTTTGTTACCACAGGGTGGTGTCCTAGGTCCATTACTTTTCGAAATTTACATAAATGATTTAAAAAACATATTGCTTCCTTTATAGATATAAACATGAAAAGGTAAATAAATTAGGAACAATCTTAGCACCAAAGTTAAGTTAATGATTTATCAATCCCTTATACACTCTCACTTAACATATTTACTATAAACTTATGGATGTCGTATGACAAGCTCTCTAAAAAGTTTGCAATCAGCACAGAATAAGGCCATTAAAACAGTCTAAAACCTACCAATTCGATTTTTTGTAAATCTTTACAAATATAAAGCAAAAAATAGTTTGCCAATTCGTGGGTTATACAAGCGGCAAATACTACTATATCAAGCCTGTACAGGGATATAGTCCAAAAATAATTATAAATTTTATATACAATTTAATTAAAATATACGAGGGCTGCTATATATATTTCTGGCCTGGCAACACTGAGTGCTGCCAAGTGCAATCTGACATTTCCATTGGAAAGTTTGTCATTTTTAAGCATAATCGTACTCAAAACGTTTTGACGTACGACCATTATTTGTGTTGTTTACAGTGACTTGAAAAAAATAATATAGAAAAAAATAGAATTAACTCGTGAGCATTTTCGTGCCATCATTTTTCACAACTTTCGACGTGGATTATCACGACAAGAGTGCATTGATGAACTTAAATCTTTGTATGGCGATGAAGCACCATCCTATAGCACTGTGAAAAATTGGTGTAATGAATTTAATCGTGGCCGAAGCTCGCTTAAAGACGAATTCCGTGAAGGTCGTCCGAAAACGGCTGTTGTGCCAGAGAACATTGATGCCGTGCGTGAACTCATAATGCAAGATCGCCATGCGACATACCGAGAGATAGAGACATTCTTGGACATTTCTTCCATCAGCATACATTCGATACTGCATGATCACCTGGCCGTAAAAAAGGTTTGTTCTCGTTGGATCCCGCACAATTTGAAAGTCGCTCAAAAAAAGGCTCGTGTCGATTGGTGCAAAGAAAGGTTGCAAAAATACGATTGCGGTGCTTCAAAAGACGTTTATAAGATCGTCACAGGTGACGAATCATGGATCTATGCGTATGAGCCCGAAACGAAACAACAAGTGACCGTGTGGGTCTTCAAAGACGAGCAAAATCCAACGAAAGTTGTTCGTGGAAGAAGCACTTCGAAGCAAATGGTCGCCTGTTTCTTCGGCAAAACTGGTCATGTGGCGACTGTTCCGCTTGAGCAAGGTAGGACGGTCACTTCTGAGTGGTACACTACAATTTGTTTGCCTGAAGTCATCGGAGAAATTCGAAAAACCAACAACAGAAGACGAATCATTGTTCACCATGACAATGCGAGCTCTCACACATCGGCTCAAACCAGAGCGTTTTTGACCGGCCAAAACGTCGAATTAATGGGTCATCCGCCGTACAGCCCTGACTTGGCACCTAGTGACTTCTTCTTGTTTCCGCACATGAAGAAAAAAATGCGTGGTCAACGATTTTCGTCGATAGAAGAAGCTGTTGAAGTGTTCAAAAACCATGTTTTAGAGGTGTCTCAATCGGAGTGGAAAAAGTGCTTTGACAACTAGTTTGAGCACATGCAAAAGTGTATAAATCATGCTGGAGAATACTTTGAAAAACAATAAAACCATTTTTGATTATAAATATTCGCATTTTCACTATTAGGCCAGAAATATATAGAGCAGCCCTCGTAACAAAAACAGGTAAAAGTAAAAGACAAGCGTATGATTTACTTACTAAACCAACTAAACTTCAACCAAACAACGTATTGCAATTGCTGGGCCAAGAGAATACAATAAATTGCCAGACAGAATAAAGAATATTGCCATTTTATCATTGTTCAAAAATAATCTTAAATTATAATTGTTAAATAGTTTAGAAACACTTCTAATATAAAATTTTGTGTACATAAACTGAATTTTTTGCGTAAAGTAAAATCTTGTTTAGATTATAAATATTGTCAATACTAGTAATGTATATTGTCATGCTGCAGCCTCTATAAAGCCTATAAGGCGCTGAGGCTTCAATGAGATATATAGAATGCAATATTTATTGTTAATAACAAAAAGAAAATATTAATAATCAAAAAAATTTAAACCCAATGCCAGGCAACGTCAGCTTCCCTAAATAATAAAATAAGGAACTATTTAAAAACTATCAAATTATATGTTCTTTTGCCGTTTATATTGAAAGAAATTTAAATCATAGCCTTCCTGATTAATATTAAAAGAATTCCTTATTCAAATGATACACGAAATAGTACCACAGAAATATATGTCTTTTAATAAATCCATAATTTTACTAAAATAAAAATATATATACTTTTTATTTTTTCAGGAAATTAAAGCCAACTCCTTGGAATTTACTTGTTCAAACGATTATTTTTTTAAATTTAGGAGATATACTTAATTAAAGTTAAAAAAATGTGATTCCTTATTCAAGTGGCAGGCAGTGTATATCTACAAACATACGTATGTGTTTTTCAATGACTGATAATTTGTTAAAAAATTCAAATTTGTTTGTTTGTTGTTAGAAAATAAATATTTTGAATTATTCAAATAACGATTAACATAAATAATCCTATACAAGTGTATTGACATGACGTCATGTTCTCGTTCAAGCAACGTTATCAGAGCATTTAGAAGCACAACGGTATCTGCCATCAAATGTAACTTTTGGTTAGATAGTTTTATTTTCAAATATTGCCTTCAGTTGCTTAACCGTACTTGTATGGTTTATGGTCATTTAAAGCTTCGAACAGACATGAACATACAGAACATGAATATTGAATAAATTCTCTAGTAGAAAAAATATAAAAAAGTACATGTTTGTTTGTTCGGGATTGACGCGTTAAGAATAAAATAATTTATTATTAAACAAAAAAAATTGTTTAAAATTATAAAAGGATTAGAGGAAAATTCACATTTTTTTACTTTTTCCCATTTAAAATATCAATAAAGACTTCAAGAAAATTTGGTTTTAAAAAAATCAAAATCTATCAAAACGTTCTAATTCATATTGGCGGTAATTTTTACCAAAGATTTAATTTTAGCTTGAAAATTATTTTTAATGCAAATAAAGCTTTTATACTTAAATACATAATTGTAACTACGATTTAAATTAAAAAATATAAAATATCTCTATTGAACTAAAAAAATGTTCCATAAAATTTAATGGTTCAAACTTAATCGTTAAAAAGTATTTTAAATTCAGTATTATTTATCTGTACAAAAGTTTTTTAAACATAAAAAACTTATTTACATACATATGAAAGTATTTTGCAATAAAAAGAAATTATTATTTAATAAAAATATTAAAACATTATTTTTATTAAAAAACACAAAAAAAAAAACAAGTTGTGATTATAAACGGCAACAGTCATCAAATTTGTCGTATAATAATAATTTAAAAAATAATTTATACAAAAGTTTTAATTTATGCATAGACACACAAAAGTCAATAATTTTATTTATATCGTTTGCTAGATATAAAACTGTTCAAGTAAAACTTTATTTGTATCAGTTTAAAAAACTTTCAACAATACAATTTGAGCTTAATGTAGCATTTATTTACATGTGTGCTGTTTTATATATTCTTTGTTAGATTTTAATAAATGTGATGCAAATGACCTGTTATTTAGGCAACATTAATTTTTACATTGAGCAACTGAAAGTTTATTTCTATCAGGATCAAAAATGTATTGGGACACAAGGAGCTTTAAATAAAAACGATTAAACTCGATAATAATGCATTAATTATATCGTCCGAGTGAAATTCTTCTATAAGTCATTTAAGAATATTAATTGATTTAAAGTCAACGATGTTGGTGAAAGCTATTTCGTTACCGCTTAGTCTTCAGAAAGTTCATCATAATGTTTTAATAAGTTTAAGATTTTTGCCCAAATAAATTGCATAAATTAAAAAATAAATACAAAAAGAAATCAAAGACAATAATAACCAACGAATTATTAAATTTTTCTTTTTTTTTAACCATTAATATTTTTTTTTTCGGAATACTGATCCAGCTCAATTTTAATTTAGATATTAAATAATTTTAAGAATACGAGTAAGATAAGATAAGGAATAAGGAAAAAGTATGAAAAAATTTTGTGTCACCAAATTATAGTGATTGATTAAGATATTCTTCGATGCAAATAATTCCAACGACAATTGTAGTGATCCCAAAAATGTTGCGCTTCTTCTTGTTTTCTTTTAAAATGAATATAAAAATATTAAAATAATTTTGCCTTCTGAAAAAATTTAAAAAATTAAAATATACGCGGATTAATAATAAAACAGGTCTGCGAAAATATTTCTTACAAAATGAAGTCGAGCTTAAGAAAAACAAAAAAAAAAAATACACCGCTATTAGGAAACTACCAAGAAAAGAGGTTTTCTTTCGTAACCTTCATTGCCTTAATTCTTCCACTAAAACTTTTGTACCGCGTACGACGCTTGAGTTGCTAATTTAATTTTAAGATCGATATAGTCCAACTTTTTCACAAGATCCTTTTTATAATATATTTACAAGAGATGTAGGAGAAAGAGTCTGGAAAAATATCAGATCCTCTGGAAAATATTTTTATTACAGTACACAAAACTTAATTAAAAATTTAACCTCAACGAAATGAATAGAAATCAGAGTCAAATGCACCGTGCACGGTGGGGTAAAAACAAAATATTTTAGCAATAACTTAGCCATTTCTAAACAGCTAGGCCGATTGAATCGAAATTTCTCATGAGTATAGCAGGGGAGTATTTGAAAATAAATTTCAAAGCTGGTCACCATGGACGCCCCAGTGATGGCGCTATGTAGTGTCTATGCTGGGTACATCGCACTTAAAATTATTTTTAATGTTTGGTTTTTCGATACACTGGTCCTATTTTTTCAAAACATTGGGTAAAATTTTTACTTAATTTTTTTTAAATCTTTTACTGTATTTATCAAGCAAAACTTAAAATATTTTGGGAAAAATTTAATGATCATATCTTTGCTGACTTAGAAATTGTACGATTTTCAAGTTAAAAATACCAAAACTATTGCATTTTTGTGTAATTTATAGATTTTATAGATTATGCATCTTATTATTATTAAAGCATAAAAGCTATCAGTCTTGTTTTTTTTATAGATTATGCATCTTATTATTATTAAAGCATAAAAGTTAAATATCTTATTCGCAACTAATCATCAGTGGTGGAATTTTTTTTTCTTTTTTGTTATTTCCATGATCAGTAAAAAATCCCTGCCACAATTTCCCATCGCAGACCTCTGTTTTTGACTTTAAAATAATTTTGAAAATTAAAAATTTCATTATCATTTGTATTAAGAATACTTTGTCCTAATGCAAATTTAAAGGCCAAAGGTATCAAAGGTTAACAATTTTCACATCTTGTTTTTTTTTTCATGAAACAAACATTTTTGGTTTTTTTTTGGCATTCAACCAATATTAAAGGTCGAAATAAATTATAAATTATTATATGTAAAAGACAAAATGAAAATAATATATGCAGTTTTAATCTTAATAATAATAAGATTTCTGAAATTTTTTGAAAATATTATAAATATACACTCTTGATCAGAAGATTAGAACCAATTAAAATTATTTGGTCTATAATATTTTTTAAAATTTTTTGCAAATTTATTGTACGCAAGAATAATTCTAAAGGAACATTGGGCTCTACAGTAAACGATCTCGCAAATAGGTGCCCAGATATTTAAAAGATACTAAAATGTATAAAACGAATTATATAGGTTTAACATTTACCAAAAAATCACATTTTGAAAATTGCGTTTAAGTCTTCTTTTTCTACTTTAAAAATCAAGTCTCAAGCTAATATCCAGGTAAGAATCTCAACAGGCAAAATAACTATTAAAGCCTCTGAATAGGTAAAATTAAAAAGTATTATGACATAATCGCCGCCAAATTATACACAAAGAGAAAATTGATTGCAATTTGCTTTAGAGCATGTGGCAAGAATATTCAAGTAAGAGGTCACGTTAAATGTTGGCATTTTATGGCTTAAATTGACAAAAAGAAATTCAATCTGGAGGGTCTAGATGAATAGAAAAAAATAGTTATTTTTATATATCGCGATAATAATACAGAAGGTGTATTGTATGCGGTGCTATAACGCATTTAGAATTTATTTATTTGCCATCATACGAGGGCTGCTATATATATTTCTGGCCTGGCAACACTGAGTGCTGCTAAGTGCAATCTGACATTTCCATTGGAAAGTTTGTCATTTTTAAGCATAATCGTACTCAAAACGTTTTGACGTACGACCATTATTTGTGTTGTTAACAGTGACTTGAAAACATTAATATAGAAAAAAATTGAATTAACTCGTGAACATTTTTGTGCCATCATTTTTCACAACTTTCGACGTGGATTATAGCGACAAGAGTGCATTGATGAACTTAAATCTTTGTATCGCGATGAAGCACCATCCTATAGCACTGTGAAAAATTGGTATAATGAATTTAATCGTGGCCGAAGCTCGCTTAAACACGAATTCCGTGAAGGTCGTCCAAAAACGGCTGTTGTGCCAGAGAATATTGATGCCGTGCGTGAACTTATAATGCAAGATCGACATGCGACATACCGAGAGATAGAGACATCCTTGGACATTTCTTCCACCAGCATACATTCGATACTGCATGAACACCTGGCCGCAAAAAAGGTTTGTTCTCGTTGGATCCCGCACAATTTGAAAGTCGCTCAAAAAAAGGCTCGTGTCGATTGGTGCAAAGAAAAGTTGCAAAAATACGATGGCGGTGATTCAAAAGACGTTTATAAGATCGTCACAGGTGGCGAATCATGGATCTATGCGTATGAGCCCGAAACGAAACAACAATCGACCGTGTGGGTCTTCAAAAACGAGCAAAATCCAACGAAAGTTGTTCGTGGAAGAAGCACTTCGAAGCAAAAGGTTGCCTGTTTCTTCGGCAAAACCTGTCATGTGGCGACTGTTCCGCTTGAGCAACGTAGGACGGGCACTTCTGAGTGGTACACTACAATTTGTTTGCCTGAAGTCGGAGAATTTCGAAAAACCAACAAGAGAAGACGAATCATTGTTCACCATGACAATGCGAGCTCTCACACATCGGCTCAAACCAGAGCGTTTTTGACCGGCCAAAACGTCGAATTAATGGGTCATCCGCCGAACAGCCCTGACTTGGCACCTAATGACTTCTTCTTGTTTCCGCACATCAAGAAAAAAAATGAATGGTCAATGATTTTCGTCGCCAGAAGAAGCTGTTGAAGTGTTCAAAAACCATGTTTTAGAGGTGTCTCAATCGGAGTGGAAAAGAAAAGGAAGAAGATTATAAATCTTAATAAACGACTCTTTATTAATGGCAGTAAAATCTTCGCTAGTGACAAAATAAGTAAAAAGATACGGCCGGTCTACGAAAAAAATCATACGGTTCTACCTATTTGATCGAGAGTGTATATAAAGTAAATATAAAGCCTTAATTTAGAAACATTATGTAATTGAAACAATAATTTAAAGACAATGAAATTGCAGAGTACTTTTTCTGATTTGAACTTTTATTCAACCCATCCATTTTGTTTTTTTTTTTGTTGTTGTGAAGATTAAAATTGTACAAGAATTTTTATTGAACAAATACTTGAATTGTAATGCTAAAGGAGAAATACTCACATCACACTAGAGTTTTTATATCGATTGTATTAACTATATTTAAGTACACTAGTATAAATTTATTTTCAGTTGAGTTTGATTAAAATTCTGATACGCTTAAAGTTTTAATTTTATATTTTTATTGCTGTTGTAACAAATGTTATGTGATCAATTTGGTGAATGTCCTTTTTTTGAGAAGTACCAAAATAAACAAATGGCTGAAATAGTCGCCATAAACATTTTATAGAATGGTAAAAAATGTGAAAAGCATACAAATAAAAATGTTTTTAAGCAGACTTTGTTGGCCTTTATCCTTTTTTCTTTGTTTTTTTTTTTATTTGATATTTCACAATAACACTTTACGAACGAAATTAGGAAATTTAAATAAACAGAGGATGGTTGTAAATTTGAATAGTTGTGCCAATACAAGAAAATATATAGACATAACGGTATATATGGCAAAAATTATCGTTTCTAAACTAAACAGCGACGTAATGAGCATTAAAATACAACAATTGGATCGTGTAAAAATTTTGGAACTGCTAAACAATTATGAATTTCTCGTTAGAGTGATGCCAATTTAAAAATTAAGTCGTAAAATTTTCCCATGCTGTTTTGAAGTTCTTACTAAGTGTTGGAATATTCTGGGTAACCTATTTGCTTTCGGCTGCTGTATTTCTTTCAGTTTTTTTTTGTGTTAAAATAAAATAAGTTTTTTATTTTCTTATTTAATCGAAGTTGGTAAAAAGGCTGATATTTCAGCCGTTTATTTTATTCATTGGTAGAAAGTTATTTTATTGAAAAAAGAAAATTGAATCTGAACTTCTGTTCCCCAAGGTAATATTTTCGGACTCCCTTTATATCTGTTGTATACTTCGGAATGTAATCAAGTCAATACTTCAGTATTTTCTGACTATAAAGCGTTTCTAATCATTCACGAAAATCCCACAAGTAGCTTCACAGAATTTACGGGATTTTATATTTAATTAAGAAAAATGGTTTAAAAGTTAAAAAATAAAGTGTAATGAACGAAGATTTCTGACATAATACGCTCATGTCCTCCAATTCGTATTAAGTGCTAAATAATAAAATATATCCTTAATCGGCGCCTCACTTGGAAGCGTCACATATAATTAAATTTATTTATTTATTTATTTATTTTATTTCATTTATTTATAATCAAAAAGCCTACGTGGGCCAAAATGATTACATGATATTACGAGTAAGTACAAAAATGATTTCCTTAAATGTAATTGTATAAATTCTAGTCTTAATAGAAAAAAAAAATTAATCTAACTTAACATCTTAAATGCACGACTCTAAAGATTTCATTTAAAGCATGTAGCCGAGTAACAAATCTATCAAAAATAATATCTCTTACGAGTATCAACTCAATTTCCATTTATATATACATTAAATTTTAAACAATTTTAAATAGAGTGTTTTTAAATTTTCCCAAACTTACAGAAAAATTTCTGTCATTATACGGAATTTTCGAGTTCCACAACCTACATATTTTCACTATATATGATCTATGCATAAAGAGAGTATTTATTCTGGGAGATATTAAGGCGGAAGTTCTGGTAGATTGAGCAAATGTAAAGAGTGTTGTAAAATACGTTGGCACGCCAAATTTTATAATCTTAAAAAAAAAACATAAGGCAACGTAATTCAACAAAACTATCAAAACTTATGCCCAAAAAGTCGAAAACATATGGGCTCATTGGGATTCTAATACCCAAACCATAAACAAATCTAACTATTCGATGGAAACATTTCCTAATCTTTTCAACATTTGTAAGACTTGCACATGAATAAATTTCTAACCCGTATAGAATAATTGGCATTAGTAATGATTTTGCTATTAGTTTTCTTATTCTAAAAGGAAAACAAAAGGCAACATTGTATACACGCCTTAGCGAAAAGCAGACTTTAGATACAAGTTTATTAATGTGAAATTCAAAAGTCAACCTATCATCTAAGTAAATTCCCAACACCTTATAGTGTGATACATATTCAATAGCTACAGTATTTATGATAAGAGCATTTTTATTTATTGGAATGTTGCCGAAGTTCATCGCACAAGTTTTTAAAGGATTTAAATTCATTCTATTCTCCATTGACCATACAGAAATTTTTTGAATATCAATGTTAATTAAGCTGACATATTCTGTTAGTGAAATATTACTTTCCAAGAAAGCAATTATTTGTATATCATCGGCATAAATGTTCGCCCGACAGAATGACAAAACACTCACTAAGTCATTAATGTACATTGTAAAAAATAAAGGACCCAAAACTGAGCCCTGGGGTACACCCCTATTTAATACCATTGTTCGCGACACTCTACCATCAACTTGTATAAATTGTTGTCTTTTAAGCAAAAATGAATAAATGAGCTTACATGCTGAAGTTGTGAAACCAAATATATTATACATTTTCTTAATAAGCATTTCATGACAAATAGAATTAAATGCCTTAGTATAATCAAGAAAAATTGCAATAGCTCCACGGCCATCATCCAAATATCTTCTAATATTTTCAACTATATTCATGACCAACGAAGAGGTGCTATGACGTGCTCTAAAGCCTGACTGAAAAGGCGAGATTAGTCCCTCAGCATTTAATTTATTTGATATTCGATTATACAAAATATTCTCAAAAATTTTTGCATAAATAGGCAAAATACTAATTGGCCTAAAATCATTATAATTAGTAGGATGCCTTACCTTCGGCAATGGTATTACTTTGGCTATTTTCCACTCGTCTGGAAACTTAGAAACCATCAAAACCGTGTTATAAATGTGGGTTATATGACATAAAATATATGGAAAAATTATGCGGATAAAACGAACAGACAATTCATCATGACCTACTGCTTTAGACTTTATTTTTCCTAAAGCATTTAAAACTTCATCTTCCTCAATTCTGTGAAACGAAAATGTTCCTTGGGTCCCTAAGTTACCATCAAAATTATAATCTACCGTATAATCCGGTTCCAGTATAAAACTCTTGTTTAATTTATCAAGGTCTATATCTACACTAGCTCGCTCATTGCCAATGATGCCTGTATCTCTTAATTTATTCCAAATCGACTGGGAATCACACTCCCTAAATATACCGTAACAGATTCTTTTCCTAACTTTCCTTATTACGCACTTTAGCTTATTTCTGTATTTGCAGAAAGTGGTCCATCTCATAGCCGAAGGAGATTCTCTGTAAGCTCTATATGACATATCCCTTAACTCCCTCGCACACTTTATTTTAGGATGATCTATCCAGTTCATTCTTCCTTTCGATCTGTATATTTTTATAGGAACATATTTATTAAATAGATTCAAAATCAAGTCGTTAAAAAATTTAAGTTGCTCAAATATAAATAAAAGCAAAAACTCTACGCATAGCTTAGATTGCAAACTTTTGTTAAACAATTCTAACTTCAAAACAACATTGTGTATAGAATTTTGTCTTGTGGCGCTGCCTCAGCTTCAAGAATTTAAAAAAATCAAAGATAACAATACATGATTCTGATAATGAATACATCAGCTATTTAGTATAGTAAAATCTGGTCTATCCATAAGCATCTAAATATGCCATTGGTGGAAGCTAAATTCGCAAAACAGGCATCAACGCATTTAATAATAAATTAGGAGTAATCAGTATTAGTGGGGTTGAACGAAGTTCACAATCAACCCAAAGCTGCATTCACCCAGTGTTTATTTTTTAGGAATTTCTTTATAAATGAAACTGAAAATTTGTAAATAGTTTCTGTTAATAAATTTAGAAATTAAAATATACATAAACTTAAGCCGAAATAAAATTATTTGTTTGCTGCAGAAAAAATTTTATTTTATAAAATACGGTTAGTCCAAAACTGTAAGGAAAGCTAAATTCACTAAATGAAATATTTTCATTTAAAAACTCCAGATTTTCAATAAACTTCTATTCTAAACCAAAATAATAATAAAATATTTAAAAGCTTTTTGGTTTTATTTTGTTGTTGTTACAATATACGGTCAATGGTTACACTCGACTATACAACAATTCAATAAAAAAAATTTTAAGTTTTTTATTTTTAAAACGTGGTGATGGTTTCTATCCTCTTTCTCCTAATTTTTACCCAAACAATAAATTTCTAAACTACGTATTCCGTTGCTATTCCTTTTTTTATCATTTTTTTATTAACAATGGGATTATTTGAGTTTTGGGTGTATTGTTATTTTGTTATTATTATTATTTTTTTTTTTACAAGAATAAAATGACATGAAAACGAGAAAAAAAACTCTTTGATAAATTGAATCGTTCGAATAACTGTGTTCATGTGCACCTTTGGCAAGCACAGTGTGATTTACACAGTTATTCAAAGAAATCAAAGCGAAGCAGTGATGAATTTGATTTGTTTCTGGGACACAATAGAATCATGCGTTGTTTCTGTAAAATGAATTTGTTGCTCTTATAAACTTGTAATTGAACTAAGTAGTTTTTAATTATTGTGGAAATCCAAAAAAAAAAAAAAAATAAATAAATAAAAAAAAATAAAAAAATAAAAAAAAAACAAGAAATGAAACAAAAAAATATGAATAAAAAATTAAGATATATAAGATAAAAAAGAGAGGTAATTAAAAGAGTCCAAGCAATTTAATAAAGCCTCGCAAAGTGAATCATAACTAGTTAACGTTAGGATAGGAAGGATTATACACATCCACTTAGACCCCTGTAGGGTCCATTGTGATCCCCTCACGAACTTGATAATCAGTGAAAAAAGAGATAAGTAGAAACGAAATCGATAAATTCATCATCAAATAGAAACGCAGAAGCATCAAGAGACGACATTATAAATAAAAAAACTTTTAAGCAAATTCTCCAAAAAGCATTAAAGCAGCAAGTCAGCTGCTGCAACTTAGAGTAACAGTATGATAGCAGCTAAGATCTTGTAGAGCTTAGCCCTTTAAGCATTAAGATGCACACAGATAAAAGATTGGTAACAATTCGCTTGATACGTTAAAAATTCAATTACTAATATAATAATTTGATTTTTATTATTAATAATTTGTAGTCTTGATTTATTTTTTATATTAAAAGCTAACAAATGATTTTTGCTTCTAAATGTTAGTTGTAACACCTCTTAGAAAAGTCAACATGACCGATTTGTGTCTTTACTAAAATCTATTCTATTAAATGGAAGATGCCACTTAACTTATTCAGTACACAACTACTGAAAACCAAATTTTGGAAGTAAGAATCATAAAAATCGATTGAATATTCTGAAATCGAAAAATGTTTGACACAATATAAATAAAATTTGTATACATTACAAAAATCAAAAATATTTTAGTTCAAAAATAAAAAGATTTATTAAAAGTGGTGAAAAGTTCTCCAATATTGGTAAATGGTAGTAAGTTCAAAATTATCTCAGAAAGACATTTATATATAAAAATATCTAATTTATTTCGCAGCGCAAAACGTGGAAAAGAAGATATCATGATGCAAAGGAAGAAGAAAGCTGCATTCAATGGTTCGAATCATGAAATTTATAATGTATTATCTTATTCCTATAATTTATTATTAAAATAAAAGTAAATATTAAAAAATTATTTTGTTTTGTTTAATTCACAATAATAGTTTATAATCACCCAAGAATCGTTTTTTTTTTAAATAGTTGTGACTGCCATATTTATTCAGTTACTACAACCGAATTTAAAATAATACACACAACCGACAAAATTTGATTGGCAACAAATTCGGTTCTTATAACGAATTTCTTATCTCTGTGTGTAACACGAAGCAGTGATAAAACAGCTATAAATATCTTGACATGTTATCGACATGAATTTTGTTTTCATTTGTTTGGTAATTTATTAAAATTATTAAAAAAATTTATGCTGTTCCCAATTTTAACACACAACATGATGGTGAATTTCTGCCACAGATCATAATTTCTGCATTAAATAATTATTTTTTTTGGATAAAACTTTTTGTGCTCTTGACGAAAATCGTCGTCGTCCTTCTTCATAATAAAGAAGCACTATATTTCTCTGTTTCTTGAGAAGCTGCAGAAAACCTGATTATATTGTTTTTTTTTTTGCCAAGTTTTTCAGCTCTGTATACTTTTTGTTGTCAAGCTCAAACCGTGGACAAGAATTTGTCTAATTTCTAGGCACGAACAATTTACAAATTGGTATTCTGCAGGGTCGGATAAAAATGTTTAAATTTAAAAAAACTTGGATAATTAATCATGTGAAAAAGAAAAAACTCATACTTGCAGTAAATATATGAAAAAACTTAAAAAACTCCTTTTATGTCCTTTTTAAAACATATTAGAAATTTCGTCACATTTCTTTAAACATTATTTGCAAAACGACACTCAATTTTTACTAAACAACGGGAATTTTTTCATTAGATTAATAAATTTTCAAAAAAATCTTCTTTTCGTGCTATTTTATATTATACCGATTAATTAATATAATCACCAATATTATTTATTGAGGGTGAAAAAACATCTCAATGGCCATTTCGCTACCGCTTGCTAGCTCTTCAGGAAACTTCTCACAAACATTTTAAATAAACTAAAGATTATTGTCCAAACAATAAAGTAAAGACTAAAATCAAAGTTTAAAAAAAAAAACAACAATAACCAACTATGATTTTGTGTTTCTTTTATCCTCTGTATACGGCTGACTTTTTTTCGGCTCTTTTATACTGTTAAAATATGATGGTAAATAAAATATAACAAATTACGATAATTTATGACTATAAGAATTTAATAACTGGTTTTGCCCATACCAGGTTTTTTTAAGAGCGGTAGCACTTCAGGCAACAATACCTGTTTAGTTATTCCTCGTAACCGTGATAAATGAGAGATAAAACAGGTGGTGAAAGGAAAAAGTTATAACAATTTTATTAGTCATTTTACACCGAATATGCTGCGAAGAAGTACTGACTGGGAAGGCTGCATGTTGTAATGTTAATTTTGAATATGCATTTAAACGATTAAATAGAAAAAAAAGCTTTATTATTTTTTTGATTACGCAGGGTTCGAACGCTGGACTACGAGATTTGTAGTCAACGTGCTTACCACGTTGAGTACAGCAGCAGTGCTTAAATCAGAAATTTATTTCACGAAAGTTAAACCTAAGTGGCACGACATCTTCAGTAATTATCGGTGGCAGCTCGGACGTCCCGGCAGATATATTTGGAGTGGATATATTTGGACATTTTTGAATTTCTAACAAAAAAATTACCGTTTTGGTATCATTTCTTGAATAAGGTTTTCAAACTGAATAAACTTGCAGAAATTTCTTTAACAAAATTTGCAAAAAAAAAAAACAAAAAATAATAATTTGAAGAGACACGTAGTGAAGGTGGAAGGAAAATAGTTTAAATATTTAAGCAGTTATTTGTGGTGTGTTTTTCTAAATTTAAACACGCAAATAAATATTTTTCAATACTTCAGCTAAAAGCTATTAAAAGCAAGAATAAGTTTTAAATTAACGGCGAAAAATCATTTAATCGAAATCTCTTGAAAATCTCTCCAACGCGAGCGAAATTAAGAAAAAATAAATTTTTTTTTAATTTTTATTAAATAAAGATATGTTTTATTTTAATATGTTCGATAATTTAAATAAAAACTCACTAAAATTGTTAGCTTATTTAACTTTTCATTTTATTCAATTTAATTAAATTTACATCATACTTGCCGCCTATTCTGTAATAAAGCTAAAGAAATTTCTTTAATATAGTTAATTTGCTAAAATTATTTTTGTTAAGAAAAATATCCATAAATTTAAACCTACTAGGTTTTTTACATTTGATTTTTCCATATTAAGGTAAATTTTTGGTTCAGTGTAGATGTTATCATATAATTGTTTGTTAAAAAAAAACTAAATATGTCAAGTACTTAACTTTGCCATTTACATACTAAAATGTTTCTGAAGATTTAAACATGACCGACCCCTAAACAAACAAAATTTAATGTCACAAATACAAAAGGACACAAATATTTATTTCTCACACTTAAGAAATATGTTGAAAGTAAGAAAAACCTTTGAATTGTTGAAATTATTCTTATAATGTTTTTTCGTTATTATTGCCAGCAAATATTTTTGGCATATAATTTAACAATAAAGTGAAAAGAAGAAAAAGAAGAAGAAAAAAAAAAAACAAATTTTAATATTTCAAGGGTAGTTTCTTTTTGTTTCTGCTTAATATTATTAACACTTAACTGGCATTAAAGCAGACAAACAAATAGAAAAAATAATAGAATAGACAGACGATAGACAGATAATTACAATGTTTTTAAAAGTGAATTTATATTGTTGGATATCATTCAAATTATTTTAAAGTTTAAAGGCAAACATGTCTTTTTTGTTACTTGAAATTTATTACTTGGTGTGTAAAACCGCGACAAAGGACCAATCAGATCGTTTGTAAGTTCAAAAATAATATTGAATTTAAATGTCAGTGTTAATGTTATTATAAAATACTTTAATGTCTAAAGGCTAAACTTTTATTTTGTATTTTGTTAAAATAAAGTTTTACTGTTTTTTTATTACTTATCGAAAGAAGAAAATAAAATGTTGTATTAAAGGGTTTGTACAAAATAATAATTACCAGCGAAGAAGAAAGATCTTCAGAGTTTATTTGCATTTCTTACAACAAAAGAATGCAACTGCTTTTACGACGTGGGAGATAAACGATAAACAAGTATCGGACTGTGAAAATATCTTGAATTATGAATTTTCTAAATAAACAGGCATTAATTAATTAAAAAAAAGTTATATGTTTCCAACTTTTTGATGTATTAATAAATTGTATTCCATTTATTTGGTTTCAATAAAGAAAAAGTGAGCAATGAAAATTAAAATATTGTCGTTCCACAAAATCCTTAATAAAAACTTTATTTTTGATCCGTTTTTTTTTCAAATTAAGCTTAAAATATTGGTAATAAAATAAACTATTTGCTCAAAGAATAAAACATTCCAGATCTTTACTATAACGTCGAAAAAAACCAAATGAATATAAAAAATTTTGAAAAAAACGTAAAAAAAATGCAAATTTTGAATTTTAAAGTGCCATAACTCAGCCATTTCTTGCAGCATATCGACGGAAAAGGCATTCAATTACTTTACCAACGGTGTGCCTCTTATCTAGATCGGACTTTTCGGTTGAGTTCCACAAGGGTTTGAGTGGGACCATACACCGAAAAACACAATAGTACCGTTATGTAAAAACGGTAATTAGAAAAAAATAAATACAGCGTTTTTCGTGTTCAGGACGTCTTTGTTAACTTATCTAGCCATGTGGTGTTCTTGGAATTTTTTGGCTGTAAACCAATATAATAAATTACGCATTTGATTTCTGTGCTTGGTACGAGGGCTGCTATATATATTTCTGGCCTGGCAACACTGAGTGCTGCCAAGTGCAATCTGACATTTCCATTGGAAAGTTTGTCATTTTTAAGCATAATCGTACTCAAAACGTTTTGACGTACGACCATTATTTGTGTTGTTTACAGTGACTTGAAAAAATTAATATAGAAAAAAATGGAATTAACTCGTAAACATTTTCGTGCCATCATTTTTCACAACTTTCGACGTGGATTATCACGACCAGAGTGCATTGATGAACTTAAATCTTTGTATGGCGATGAAGCACCATCCTATAGCACTGTGAAAAATTGGTATAATGAATTTAATCGTGGCCGAAGCTCGCTCAAAGACGAATTCCGTGAAGGTCGTCCAAAAACGGCTGTTGTGCCAGAGAACAGTGACGGCGTGCGTGAACTCATAATGCAAGATCGACATGCGACATACCGAGAGATAGAGACATCCTTGGAAATTTCTTCCACCAGCATACATTCGATACTGCAT
Source organism: Gymnosoma rotundatum (assembly GCA_916610165.2). Classification (NCBI taxonomy): domain Eukaryota; kingdom Metazoa; phylum Arthropoda; class Insecta; order Diptera; family Tachinidae; genus Gymnosoma; species Gymnosoma rotundatum. Next base: position 103,774,134 of record OU744340.1, read on the forward strand.
GAACACCTGGCCGTAAAAAAGGTTTGTTCTCGTTGGATCCCGCACAATTTGAAAGTCGCTCAAAAAAAGGCTCGTGTCGATTGGTGCAAAGAAATGTTGCAAAAATACGATGGCGGTGCTTCAAAAGACGCTTATAAGATCGTCACAGGTGACGAATCATAGATCTATGCGTATGAGCCCGAAACGAAACAACAATCGATCGTGTGGGTCTTCAAAGACGAGCAAAATCCAACGAAAGTTGTTCGTGGAAGAAGCACTTCGAAGCAAATGGTCGCCTGTTTCTTAGGCAAAACTGGTCATGTGGCGACTGTTCCGCTTGGGCAACGTAGGACGGTCACTTTTGAGTGGTACACTACAACTTGTTTGCCTGAAGTCATCGAGAAATTCGAAAAACCAACAAGAGAAGACGAATCATTGCTCACCATGACAATGCGAGCTTTCACACATCGGCTCAAACCAGAGCGTTTTTGACCGGCCAAAATGTCGAATTAATAGGTCATCCGCCGTATAGCCCTGACTTGGCACCTAATGACTTCTTCTTGTTTCCGCATATCAAGAAAAAAATGCGTGGTCAACGATTTTCGTCGCCAGAAGAAGCTGTTGAAGTGTTCAAAAACCATGTTTTAGAGGTGTCTCAATAGGAGTGGAAAAAGTACTTCGACAACTGGTTTGAGCGCATGCAAAAGTGTATAAATCATGCTGGAGAATACTTTGAAAAAAAATAAAACCATTTTTGATTATAAATATTCGCATTTTCACTATAAAGCCAGAAATATATAGAGCAGCCCTCGTATAAAATCTCTCAATAAATTTTTAGATTAATTTTTGTAGTAAAAAACGAGTTTTATTTCACTTTTATTCACATTCATGTATCACGACTGCAGTATACCATTTTCAAAACTATAACAGCCTTTGGGCGGATATGCCAAGAGTCTAAAATTGAATTAAAAAAGTAACTAAAGGCCCACAATATTTTACAAATTAATAGTGAAATTCCTTCGCAAAAGTTTAAAAAAGTAGAATGTACATTATAAATTAATTGATAACATATGTTTCCATGTTTTTGCCTTTTTATATGTAGGGATCTTTTTGACTGGAATGGTAGCATGCGTTTTTACAATCCATCCAAGCTATAATATTGTGTTAGTCTAACAAAAGTCGAATTACTAAACGTCTTGTTTAAGCTATAAACGGAGTAGCCATCCAGACTACAATACGTTGTAACTCTGTCGAGACTCAAACTCAGTAGCGACCAGTCTTAGTCACGACTGTCACAAACTTGTGACGCTTTCCTTTTTTTTAACTATTTGCCTTTACCATCTTAGTTGTTGCTCTAATATGCAGCGCCTTCACCGGATCATTTATTGTGCTATACAAGCGCTATTTTCTATCCCAGCTACTATTCTATAACTACGATTTTTCTAATATGCTGTCGGCTTTATTAATTTATTTATCGCAGGCACCTCTACTAATGCAGATAATGCAATTATTTACACTTGTAGGTGGTTAAAAGCATAAATTATCCATCTTCATTAATCATTGACGATTTAGCGTCGATTTCAGTCATTCATAAAATGGGAGAATTCGGGAATTTAGTATCTAGACAAAGGAACATTCAAGTAAATTATAAGCAAATAACAACTATTTTCTATTAAGCATAAATTAAAAAAAACATTGCTGATTTTTCGCATTGAAACTATGATACTGTCGCCCTAAATGGGCATATATTATGAAAAAAAAGAACGAGACCAAAAAAATCTTCCAACCTTGTAAATTATACGCCGAAATGTTTCTGAGTATAGTGGGCTCATCCCATTATAAAGCGTTGCTGATTTTCCCATGATACTCTCGCCCAAGTTTGCCAAGAAATCAATATCAAATAATAATTGTTACGGTCATTGTGTTGATCATGAAACCTTTATGCTGTAAACACATTTAGAAAGAATATTTGTCGAAAAAAATAAAATATATTTTTTTATACGAAAAAGCGCACAATTCGTCACTCGTAACGAACTCTACCATAGGTTTATTTCGACGAACGACGAATATTTTTGTGTACAGAGAACGTTCTTATGTATGTATATTTTTTAAAATGATTATTTTTTTTATTAAAAGCTTATTTTCCTTGTTATTATAGTGCATATATGAAAAATATACCATTTTCATTAATATTTTTAATTTTAAAACTATTTTTGTTATGTTCAATTATTAGTTTTTAAATGTAATATTACTTCTATTTTTTTAATTTTGGGTAAAATTAGTTAGTGTGATAAATTTTAAAGATAACTGCAAAATTTAACACAGAAAACAGAACAGCATAATCAAGTGCACTTTCTGGTTCTTTACAACCTTTATCAGCATTCTCCGTGTAAATCTACAGAATAGTTATTAATTGTAACTAATATTTACAAGAAATAAGATATAAAAAATTTCTATACTTTTTTATTGTAATTTTTGAATATTTTTGTCTCTACAGAGGTGTTATTTATTAATACTACCATAATTAAAAATATTTTTGTTAGTTATGCCAAGTGGGAAATAAAAACAAAAATATATTTTTTAATTAATTTCAAAATAATTTTGAGTTTCAGTCGACGAATTTATACAAAAATGGTTTTATTACGAATTCGTTTTGCTCTGCGAAATTTATCGTTCGTCCCAGTAGTATTTAAATCATTGGTCACATATTTAGAGAAAGAACTTTACAAATATAAAAAACTAAGTTAAAATAAATAAGGAAAATTCTTTAATTATATTATTTAATTGGCAAAACAAATCTTTTTTTCGTGCTTTTTCTATTATTCCGACTAATTACACAATTCTGCAAAAAAAACTTCTCTCCCCTCCCTTAAATAATTTTGCCTGTTTCTTATGTTTTCAGGTGTGCTGAGTCCGAATCTGAACTCAGAAAAATTCCATCACCCTCTCATTCGGAGAGAAAAGAGGAGAAACATGGAGCGAAAGCCTCGAGAGTACTGATAAAATCTTAGAAGAAAATAGTGACAAGAGAGCGGCTGAGTGCGAGAGGAAAAGTTGGGGTATTGATGGTGAAAGGGGGGCAAGTAGGGATTTGAATGAAAAGGCTACCACCATAAAAAATTCGTCAAATTTACAAAAAACTCACATTTTTGTATAAAAAACTAGAATTTCTGAAGAAACTGTGCGTGATAGACAGAATCTGACTTCGAAATTGAAGTTCAGCACATTTGAAAACAGTAAGAAAGCATGTTTTGGTTTAAGGGAGGATTTTCGTGCAGAACAGTGTTATTTAAATCACCGATATTGATTGTTGAGGATGAAATCACGTTTCGGCTTTTTTGTTCTCTTTTATTTTATTTCTAAACATTTTTAGAAAGAAAAATTATTTACAAATGTATGCGGAAGTTTTCCAAAGAAAACAAGAAAAATTGGACACCAGCAGAATGAAATGCAGCATTTTCTGGACCGCCACATTCTTCATCAGAACCAAAAAGCCGAAAATAAGTAAATTTTAAGGATTATTGTTCAAACAATAAAGTAACGACAAAAATCAAAGTTTAAGCAAAAATAACAATAATCAAATATGATTTTATATATTTTTTTTATAGAAAATAGCACGAAAAAAATTTATTTCGAAAATTAATTAATATAATGATTTTTGTTTATATTTGTTATCATTTCTCAGTATCAAATTAAAATTCTCAATTTCATTTGGAATTTTTATAATTTTATTTTCACTAAAAATAACGCTACACAAAATGCATTTTAAAAGAATGAGAATTCGGAAATTATTTTGCTTATTAGTTATTAGAAAAGTATCTTAAAAAAATTATTCTTTCTGAGGGCTATTTTACAGTAATTTTTTCTTCCTAAAGTACTTTTTCCTTTTTCTAAGTATAATGACGTTGTTGGCAAAGTTATCTTTTGTGGTTCTTCGTAAATAATAAGTCGATAAAATTTTGCTTTTTTGACGTCAACAAGCAAATATGGGACGTTTTTTCACAACTGAGATATTAATGGCTTCAAAAAAGTAGAAAATACTTTCCTCCATCTAATTTTTATGACAAAAAAAGTTATAAAAATAAAATGAAAAAGATATGCAATTGATTAGGAATTGCTTTTCATAAAGAATTGAGGTTTTCTTCAGCTGTATAAATTATATTCACATATGTAATTTATGAGCAATCACTCAATACAAAAGCGTTAGAAATTTAGAATATTAAAACAATTGAAGAAATTACATTAACAAACCAATTAAATGATTTGAGTCTTTGTTTTTTTACGACTTTCTATATATTCGGTCTATCTGCAATTGAAAAAGATATTAGATTTCAAGTAATCATCAGTCTGTACATTTCATTTCTCATAAAAACTTTTATGGTTTTGATTTTATGTCGACAAAATACATTATTATTTAGGCAACATCATTGTTAGAAAATTTTCTTTTTATTTGCAAAACCCACAATATAACACATATCATATTCTGTTAAAAAGAAGTTCCTTGTCAATTTGACGAGTATTTTTTGTTGAAATAATAAAAATCCTAATAAAATTCAAATTTAATACATATATTTTTTAAGATCTCAAAAATGTTTTTTAAATATAAAAATTTTATTTTGAAAGCAAAAGCATTATTTAAGATTTATTTGTATTCAAGAAAAACAAGCGTCAAATATTGTTTAAAAAAAAACTAAACTGTTTTTTATGAATGCTTAAAAAACAATCTTAAATTTATACGACACAAGTGACAGTATCACGTTTATGTTTATATCTATCTGCGTTAGTTTTATCTTCACGTCTTTTCCTTATTTTTCTATTTGTACGCTTTGTGCTTGAAAATTTTATTTAAAGATTTTAATATTTTTAGTTAACATTTTTATTAGCTGATTTTTATTTCGACATTTAAAATTAATTTATGTATTTAAGTAAATGTTTTAACATTTATACATACAAACAATTTGAGAGTTCAGCGAAGAGTCGCTTGCTTGTAATGCAGAGACTTCAATTTAATAACCATTCGCTTAAGAGTTGAAATTTTTTTAAGTTTATAATCAGCAAAAGTGCCAATCATATCCACTTATGTCGGATCGTATTCACCCTTCCTTTAAGTGATTTAAAATATATTCGTATGTTTTTATACCCTTTACCACAATAAGTGTAAAAAGGGTATAACTAAGTTTGTCATTCCGCTTGTAATTTCTACAATATCATTTTCCGACCCCATAAAATATTCTTTATATTCTGACTTCGTATGCATAGCGAAGTCGATTGATTGATCTCTCTCTGTCCGTCCGTGTTAGTGTTGAAATCAAGTTTGCAATGGCGCTAGATCAGCTAGACAAAATTTGAATACGCCAATCGATAAGACATAGTGTCGAAAGAGGTGAAATTGGAAATCATCATGATCGGTCAATGTCCTTCGAAGCAGCGGGCACAACACCACGTCTACCTCTAATTTTTTTATATCATTTGGAACAATGAAGTGACTCCAAACAAAAAAACAAATAAAAAGAAAAGATCAAGCGAAAAAATTGGCGCTCGCCCATATTTTCCCAGTTACGGGGCTCTAAAATTTTCAAATATTTTTAATTATCAATAAGGGCATCATTTTAGAGATTTTGAAGAGATCTTTAAGGAAATACAAAAATTTTTAAATAAACTTATCACATTAAGAGCCAATATCATACAATTTTACAACGTGGCAACACCGCAGCAAGTCGTTAAAAAAATAGTGCTTTCTTGGTGTGAAATTCTATATTTTTTATTATTTTGCTTATTAAAACATGGATAATAAAAAAATGCTTTTATCAATGGCTGTTGAAATACGAAAAGCTCTTTTACTTGCAAAATATATTTTTTAAAAGAAAATGCTGAAGATAATTGCAGTAAAAGAGATATTAAATTTATTTTAGTGGCAACTCAGTTAAAGTTTCTTCGGACAAAAATTAATATTAAACCAAATCAAGCTGAGAATTATCTGAACAAAATAAAAAAGTTTGTCCGGACAAAATGGGTGAATCCACTTTTACTTGTTCAATTTTACAGTTATTGATTGTTTGTAGGGAAATATTTATTTATTTTAGTTGACTTTCATACTTTTTTATGTTATGTTTGATTTTAATGTTTTTAGCAAAAGAAAAAAATATTGGCGTATTTATTTATGATGTAATCGGTGCTTCCTTATGAATTTCGATCTCTTTTAAAAATTAAGATTTTTTTTCGAAAATTTTTTCTTTTTTAAAAATCTGAATTTTTTGGCTAATTTAAATCGGTTTAGTTGAAGGCTTTTGTTCACAGTATTAATATCAATCATATCTGGATAGAGTTTTAAAAATAGATATATTTTTTTAATCCCTAGACTTTTAATTGTTGAAGAAATCAAATTAAACCTTTCCACAAAAACTGAGAGTCTATTTGTTGCCACAGAAAATATTGGCGTAAAAATAAAAACGATAAAAATTAAGCTTCAGCTTATTTAATAAAAAAATGATAAACATAAATGTGTAGAAATGAGATAAACCTGAAATTTCTACGTAAAAGGTTCAAGCACTTGGTTCGTCCTGTTAAATTCTAGCATATCAATTGAAACCTTAGACTTGATTTGTCTTAAATGTTTTGGTCTGGTATTTATGTATATAAGATTAACCGTATCGCTTTTTAATTAATATATAAGTTTCCTTTTCATTTAATTTATTTGCAGATGATCATGCTGACGATAAGAAAGGAATCAATTAAAAAACTCGATTTCTCACAGAACGATGTGTTGCCTGCTGCATTCGTATATTGAGAAACTTCTCTCCAAATTTTCTACAATATGAGAATATTTCATTTAATATAAATTGTTACTTGGAATACGATTATTTATAACTTGTAGAACTTTGGTTGTGGCTCGAAGAGAAGTAGCACTTCAGGTATTAATACCTACTTAGTTTGTAACCATGCTACATTCTCTAGGAAAGGTATAGATGAGAGATAAGATATAGCCATTTTATTAGTTATTTTACTTCGCCTGCGGATATGCTACGAAGAAGTACCGACGAAGGAGGCTATATATAGTAATGCTAATTCTGAATTTGTATGTATTTATATCATTAAAAATAAAAAATTTGTGTTTATTGATTTCCGAAGGGGTTGAACCTGACCAACCAGATTTGTACTGCAAATTTCATAGTCAAAGTGCTTATCACCTTAACTAAAGCAACCCCCATCATATAACACGAAAGTTTCTACCGCTTTTTAAAATCATCACATTTTTTACTATCATGAGTTTTTATTGTAAAGTCCTTTCCTTTTTTATTTATTTTTGCAGTTTTTTAATATACAATACTATTACTTTTGTATGAACATTTCGGAAATGCTGTTAAAATAAGTCAGCTCTACGAAAGTCATCAGCAGTTTTTTTTAGGTGAGTACAATCTTACAGACATGATGACGTCCTTATTACTCACAACTGGTGAAATCATGAAATTTTAACTGTAATCAAGATTTACAACCAATCACTAAAAATGCTTTGCAATTTAAAATATTATTGTGTTCTAGCAGAGAAGCATTTAAGCTAAATTTAAAAGCAGCAATAACTCAAACCTAACTAAGTACTGGCAAATTACTTTAGAAATTACAAAAATAATAAAAAGGATATCTTTAGACATTGCTACTTAAATATTATTTATTTGTACTAAAAAAATAGAGAGAGATAAAAAGGGTGTATAAATAAATTTAACTTTCATCTCTAAAACGATTTGGTGCTTTTATATCCTTTTTTAGAAATAACAAACACACTTTCCTTGTGAAGAAAATGCAGAGGAAAAAATCTTAGAAATGAGATTGATTGATTGTAATTAATATTCTTGAGTGAGTATTGCTGTATTTTGTTGTTTATTTTCAATATTTTCTCTATTTTTGATAAATCATTTAAATGACCTCAAAGCCCTTCAATTTCAAAGATAATAAATTTCTTGTTAAATTTATTTTGAATATTTGATTGCAGGAGGTTTTAATACAACGACAACAAGCTCTTAATTTATGTGATTATTATTACTGACAAAGCAGTTTACTATTTTTTTTTCTATGCCTTATTTGGACAACAGAGCATTTGACCTCAAATATGTTAAGGCTGTGTAGTGAAATGAATTAAAAGTAACCAAAATTTACCCAGAGGCTTTTATTAACAAAAAAGTGTGTAAATAAGAACAAAAACATAGAAGACAGGTAGTGAAAGGAGAGATAGATAATGCCATTTTACAATTTATTTTACTTCGCCGGCAAATATGCCATGAAGAAGTACCGACGAAGAAGGCTGCATGTTTTATTGTTGTTTTGAATATGTATTTATACCATTAAACAGAAAAAAACATTTTTATTTGTTGACTGCCGGGAGGGTTGAACTCAGGGCAGACAGTTTTGTAGTCAACGTAGTTTCCACCTTGACAACAGCAGCCTCAATTTTTTTAGCTAAAACTAAACATTTTTTGAAGAGAAGTAGCATTTGAGGCAACAACACCTATTTTACAGTGTTGCGTTCTTAAGGAAAGAGATTGATCGGTGATAAGACAGGTGGTGAAAGAGAAAGACAAAGCCATTTTATTAATTATTTAGCTTCGTCGGTGAATATGCTATGAAGAATTGCCGACGAAGGAGGTTGCATGCAATTCTAAATATGTATTTGTACCATTAAATAGAAAAAAAATTTTTTGTTTTTTGATTGCCGCAGGGGTTGAACCCTGGCCAACCAAATTTATAGTCAAAGTGCTTACTACTAAGCCCCTGCGTGTTTTGTGCTTATAACGATTAAATGTTAACAAAAACATGTCCATTGAGCTTGAAGTATCGGTTAAAATAATGTTGACTTATTCCACTATACATTTTTACAGAGAACATAATATGGTTATGGTGACCATATTACAACCATGTTTTTTTCTGTGCACGTAAAATTTAAATTTAAGTAAACAAATTCAATTTCAATACAAATTATCAGTAATATTCAGTAATCAAGTGAAGTGAAGTGTAGTAGCGCATTTCTACATACAATTAACCAACTACATTTATACAACTAATTTGAAATTCGAGGACTTAAAACATTTACAATAAGTTGAGAATTAAGCATATTTGTTTTATTCTATTACATTTATACATGTGTCCTTATTTAGATTAGCTGTGTTGTTTTCTTTGGTGTGGGCAATATTGCCACATCAAAATTAAAGACAGAAGAAAATCTATCGGAATGATTAATGGAACTAAAACCATTCCAATGGGAATGTGTGACATACCTGAATATTTTGTAAATAAAAAATAAATAATAGAACACAAAAAATAAATATTAACACAATATGAAAGCTTTATTTATGAATAATTTTAGAAAAGTTTTGAATATTGGATGTATTTAATTTGCAACAAAATACAAACTAACATTTAAAGTTAAAAAAACATCTCTTGTGGTTATAACATCCACAGGATTATGGCAATTTACTATGAACTTGAAATGTTATATCTAAAAAAAAAAATTTTAGAAAATAAATCATGTTTGTAGAAAACGTCTCCCTCGAAATGAAATTGCTGTGAAGTAATGTCATCTCACATGTATTGCATCCTTATGGGATTGAAAGTTAAAGCAAAATATAATTTTTTACTAACACGTTTAGTGTCTGCTTGTGTACTTACTCAGCGAAGAATTGTTTCTTTATGCAGACAGTCATCATAGAGTCATACGTATTGAGGACAACTAACTGTCTGTTTCAATCGTTTGTGAAATCACTAAAAACTGTTGTGCAAATATTGATTTAAACAAGCTCTTGACTCAGTTAAAATGCTTGAATTTAAAATAAAATTAAGCTAAAATCGTTAAGAGGGAAGTGCATGTAACATCATCAAATCATTAAAGCTGATATAATTTACATTTTGTTTAAGCTTTGTAGAAATATTCTTTACGAAAACCTCTATTGGTTTTGGATATCGTGGGGATTTTTTACTTATTTTAGATGTTTTACAATTTCGTAATATATTTCATAATGAAACTGACAACATTCTTATCTGTTATTTTTAATAATAATGTAAAATTAAATAATAGTTGCCCTCAAAAAAATTTCAAAAGATTTTTGGCTGATCATTAATGCGTAAGAGAGAAACTAAGTAAGGACAAAAAAAGGAATAGCTTTTCAAAACATCGGTAGATGCATTTTCTATGTGCACTTTTTACATATCTTAAATATTTTTATGAATGTGTATGGGAATTAAAATTTTTAATATTTTATTTTAACATTTCATTTCAAAACCCCTGCTTGTGAACCGTGTTTTTTTCTGGTTAGATGTTTGGTTTTAGTTGCTGTGCTTTAGAAAACTTATTGCTATTTTTTAATGAATATATATTATAACTAACCCTAATTAAATTTATACATTGAAAGAAAATCATTTTTTTAACATTAATCATATTTGGGTTCTTTGAAAAGTATATATTTTTTAAAACAAACATTATATGATGGCATATTAAAACATTTATTATCAATAATATTTGCACACAAAACCGACTTCAGAACAGAAACACCGGAAGAGACATCTTTTAATTTATGATTTTGTATTTTATACTTGTTTTTTTTAACCGTATATAGCAATACTCATGCTGTGAAAAGTCAGGTTCAAAATACGATACTACAGAGTCAACGGGAGTCACGTATTGAGACAGCCTTATTTTGATCTGTTATTTTCATGTTAAATAATATTTTTATTTTAGACATAGAAGTAAACATTCTATGTTAATATTGAGTATCTACTTATAAGGGCTTAAACTATAAAGCAATATACTTCTAGAAAGATCATCTATGAGTTCACCCTTTAATTTTCAATTTCAAATTTTGTACTTGTTTTATCGAACTCAACTACACATCACACTACATCTCAAATAGGGACATCCTTTAATTTTTTATTTTTTATGTTTATAGTTTTTATTATTGCGGAGATAGTAACATTCCTTATGGGTAAAATTTAGATCGAAATGGTTCGAAAGATAAGGCCTTATACGTAAAGTTGCGTCAGCTATTCTTTTTTACCTTCTTATATCCTCCACCACAGGTGGAAAAAGGGCAAGTAATTTCTACAATATCCATTTCCGACCTCCTAAAGTACATATATTCTGAGTTCTTATCCGTGTTCGAGTTGAAATCAACTTTGCCAAAGCACTAGATGAGCTAGAAAACTTTGAAATAAATAAGATATAAATTAAAAAATGTCGCTACTGTAAATCAGAAAGATCGGTCCTTGTCCTTCGAGGAGGCGGGCAAAACACCACACCTACCTCTAATTTTTTTTACCATTTGGTGCAAATCTAGCTTAGTAAAGTAACTCTAATCAAAAAACAAATATATGGGGCGATAGGGTATTTAAAAATAAGATAATACATCACGTTGCAAATTTGTCCCTGGCTCATATTTTCCAAGTTATGGGTCTCTGAACTTTAAAAATTTGTTAAAATATCAATGTGGGCATCATTTTAAAACTTTTGAAGATATGTTTAATAACTTTTTTTGAAAATGCGAAACGAAAACACATTGGATGGTCAATTGGCTTCAACTCTTGAACCAATTCGTCTCAATCATGTCTCCGAAATGTTAAATTGTTGGGGACGACAGTGAATTGATGTTGATGGCGCTTTGCGCACATTTTCTGCCAAAGCAGCAATATTTTCGGGTGTACGCACTGTTTTTGGCTTTTCACGCTTTGGTTTATCGATGGGGATACCGGTTTCTTTTACTTTTTTAAAAAGATAACGAACATACAGCTTCTATTCTTCCAAAATCCGTACGCAATTTTCGCACACATTTTCAAAGTAATGTCGCGATATTTCCCAGCGATGTTCAATAGTATACGCAACCATATTCGTTTAGCGAAAGGATAAAACTAATTATCTGTCAAATCAGACATGAGCTTAATGTTATCAATCACGAAATAACTTAAAAAAAACTTTAGATAGCGGACCCTACACAGAGAAAAGAGATTCGTGATGAGAACCGAATTTGTTGCCAATCGAATTTGGTCGGTTGTAGTTATTATCTGAAATTCGGTTAAAAGGACTGAATAAATGCGGTGCTTCCAACTATTTAAAAATTGAATCGATAGTCGCTAAAAACATATTATTGTGAATTAAATAAAACAACTTTGCATTTTCATATTTATCTTTATTTAGGAAAAAAGAAAAAGAAAACAAATAATACAATTCATGACTGTTACATGAACTTTTGCCTCAGCGCTAAACATTCCCATTTTCTCACGCTTTCATGCTTTTCACTTAAGATGCCATTGTCTTACGTTTTACATTCCACTTCTTCACAGCGAAGTAAATAAAACTTTTGAAAGTCAAGTTTATTTACACATGTCTCTTACTAACCTTTAACAATATTGCAGAAATTTTCCAAACTTTCAATAAATCTTATTACACTGTTATATATAAATTTATATATTTTTCAAGTTGTGATATTTTTTATAAAATATTTATTTTTATTATGTCAAAAAATTCAAAAGGAATAACATAATCGATATTTGTGGTTCCGACTACCAATATTAGGATTTCGGTACTAAAGTGCCGAATAAGTTTCGTTGCATCTTCCAATAACCAGAATAGGTTTTAGTAAAGACACAAATTGGTTAGGTAAACTTTGTTAACTGTTATTGTGACCAACCTTTAAGATCTAATATAAATTGTTAGTTCATAATACCATAAATATGTCAAGATTATATTTTATTTATTATAAAAATTAAATTATGATGTTAGTAGTTGAATTTTGAATATTTTAACTGATTTTTTACCAATCTTTTTTCTGTGTGTATATAAAATTATTTTTCTTATATCTTAATTCTACGCCACTAAATTAAATATGCATAAATGCTGAAGGGTAAATAAGATTAGGCATAGCCCGTAGTTAAACTATAAGTCATCAGAAACTTGAATGTTATCCAAATAAATGGCCGCAAATAAAATAAAAAAAAATAATAATATTATCTTAATTATTTTTTTTTAATTTCTTGATTTCAAAAATACTTTGCATTGAAAGAATTTAGATAATTTCATTTAAAATTTATGTTTACTTTTACACTTTATTTAGGTAAATTTTTGGTTCAGTGTAAAATAGTGGAAAAACGAAATAACTTCAAATTTCTTTTCTTGCATTTTTTCCTTATTTTTTTCTACTAATATTTTATTTGTGCTTATAAGCAAAAACTTATACTGCAATGAAATGCATGTTAAAGATGTATAATTTTGCTGTAGTATCACTATGACTAATGACTGACAACACAAAAAACTCATCTCTTACTGCAACTGAATAATAACTCTTGTGATATAAAGTTGGAAAAATAAGGTGAAAATAACTTCAACTAAAGTTTATTTTATTTAAAAGAAAAAAAAAATGTAGGAAATACTTACTCAAAGAATTTCTTCTTCTTTGCAACATTGTTTGTTTTTAAGACTTTTATTTAAACAATTTTATTTTTCAACACAGACTTTCTTCTTAGAAAAAGCTATTTAATATAAAGTCGCTTCACATGAATTACAAGTATCTAGGGGAAACTTATTGTATGAAACGATAACAATGAAAGAAAAGAAGAAGAAGAAGAAGAAAAAAAAACACCAACTATGTCAACTTTAAAAGACACAATTCAAGTACGCATACAAAACTGTAACTTTTCTTAATCCATTTCATTTTTCTTTTTGGTTTTTCTCTAAGAATTGTTGTCGAATTATTTAAAAATATAAAAATAATTTCCGAATCGTTCTTATTACTTTAAATAGAGTATGTGCTTTCTCGTATTTGTGCTGCTTAAAAAAATTCATTTTCAGATTTATTTTCTTATTTCTGTGTTTTTTTTAAGAACTTATATGACTTTAATATAATAGAAACAATTTAGAAAATAATATTCGTTCTTGCACTGATTCAAAATACATTGTATTAAGTTAAATAGAATTTTTCGGAGGGAATTTGAAAAGTTTTTTAATTAAAAATTTTTTTCAAGGAAACTAACAGAAACTGTAGCAATAATCAAATGTGAAAGTTTGTCTGTTTCCAATAATTCAATAAACCGTTAAATCCAGTTTGTGGATTTGTTTTTAACTGTGAACAGGCTCCTTAATACTTCACTCTTTGAGTGCTAGGTTTTATCCTTATAAGATGGAAGTATTTTCTTTCGTTCTTCAATGCAGGAATTGTGACATTCATTCGCATCGTGGCGTGTTCAAATTAAAAAAAAAAATTCCCCTCAAAACTTTTGTGCTTTTTTATTTAATTTTTAAACCTTTTTTTACAAAAAGTGGAAAAAGGGTTTAACTAAGTTTGTCATTCCATTTGTAATTTCTACAATATCCATTTCCGACCCTATAATGTATGTAATATATATATTCTGATTTCTTATGCATAGCGAAGTCGATTGAGCGATTCCCGTCAGTCTGTCTGTCCGTGTTAATATTTAAATCAACTTTGCCAAGGCACTATATGAGTTAAAGAAAATTTAAATTAGCCAATCGAACAGACATAATTTCAAAAATTTTCCTACTGAAAATCAACAAGATCAGACCATGTCCTTAGAGGTAGCGGGAAAAACACAGCGCCTGCCTCTAATTTTTCCATATCATTTAGAACAATGAAGTAACTTCAATAAAAAAATATACGAAGCAAGAGAGAATTAAAAAAAAAATAAAGTGAGAAAATGGCTCCATAGTACTTTTCATAGAAAAGTACTATTGTTCCGAGTAAAGCAGTCTTATTTTTTCTTCTATAGCTTTGTTAAGGAACTGTAGAGTCACATTATGGTTAAGAAGATGCAGAACGAAGGAGATTTACTTCCCGTAAATTTGTGAAGATTTCTGCAGACAGTTATTACTCAACTCATTTAATGGAAAAATAGATGTTTCAAAATTACTTCAGAATTTTTAATAAAAAATATAATTTGAAATATCATGAATGAGTCGTACCAACTCCAACAGTTAGATGTTGAATAGTTTGTTCTTATTGTAAGAAAATGATTGGCCAGTTTCTCAAATTTTATTTATTTTTTAACTTATTTTACAATTTTTGCCGAGCTTTTATTCTTTTTATTCATATTCAATATGCTGTTCAAAGAAGGAAAGAAATATTTTCACAGAAAAATTATGATACCAATTTTTACTTCGAACTAAACTATAATCACAAATTTCAAAAAAATTCTTTTTTTCATGCTAATTTCCCGATTTATTATTTAAATCACCGATATTGATTATTGAAGGTCAAAGCACGTCTCGATGGCCATTTTGATTTTTGTCTTTGCTTTATTGTTTTGACAAAAATCTTTAGTTTATTTAAAATATTTGTCAGAAGTCTCCTGACGAGTTAAGTAAGCGAAACGAAATGGCCATCGAGACGTGCTTTGACCTTCAATAATATATATCGGTGATTTAAATAATAAATCGGGAGAATAGCATGAAAAAAAGAATTTTTTTGAAATTTGAGAATTAATTAATATTATTAAAAAAATCCCGTTGTTTAAAATGTTTAAACTATAATCATTTAGAGGAGCTTTTAATTATCATCTGATTACCTGTTGGTTAGTTTTGGAGAATCTTTATTTATTCTTTAAATACAATTTCGCTACAACTTCAGTGCTGTACGTTTCAATTTAAATCAAAATTATTATATTTTACGGAAATTTATCGTAAAATACTAAACCCTTAGACGAATGTATTTTTTATTTATCACAAAATTGGTGCTCAATTTGATAACTTATTTTAGTTCACATAAAAATATAAAAGTTTAATTAAACTCACTTTAAAGATGTATTTCGTATGTTTCAATATTTTACTTTGTTTGCAAGTGTATTTTAAGGAAACGGAAGTTATGAAATAAAATGATCAAGTATTTATCTGACATATAATTACAGAAAAGGAAATGAGGGATTTTGTGAAAAATTACTTCAAGGAAGTTATAATAATTAGTTTAGCTCTGCTGTCATACACAAGAAATTATAATAATGATTTTGATAATAAGAACTAATATAAACACTTATTAAAAATTATGCGCATTTAACTGTAGACGGAGTTGAAAATAATATATGACATCAAAGAATATATTGATTATAATATTAAAATGAATTAAATATGTTTTATGGGAAACAGAATTAGTATTACACATATCGCTTTAAAAAAATTATATGGTTTAACTTTAATAACTAAAATTTTTTGTTAACGTCGACACATACTCAATGCATTCATATTTTCACCAATGGTAATGCCTTTTAATGAAAAGCTCTAATTGATGATTATAAATAGTAATTATAATGACTTTGGCCATTGTAATTGCTAGTTATACATGTCACTCTGTGTCTTCGTACACTACATAAACACTTATATAGTAAAGCCTAATCACGAAATAACGAAAATTTTGTGAAGTATGTTTTAACTCTTGCAGGAAAAATGTGACAATATAACAACATGTTTCTCTTTTAGTGTAACTAGTCTCAGACATCAAGTATTACGGCTATCTCACCTAAAATTGATGAATTATTAAAATTTCCCAAAAAAAAAAAGAGATCCATCTACTAAAAGGTGAAGGCTTATTTGTTTTATGTAGTGTAGCCAGATTAGGGGATTTTCCCTCAATCTGGGACTTAAACATAAGTTTAGCGAAGAAAATTCTTGGAGAGGGATTTGGGGATTTTTCATTCTTAGCTTTTTTATTATTAGCACCTTGAGTTATTGACATTGAATTTTATATTTTGAACTGTCTAGTCAAATTAACATATTAAAAGCATGATATAAATTTGTATGTGTAGACACCAGATAGTGGTTTAAATAGTTTTGTACGTCATACGGGTTTAAGTCTTAATAATTGGTCTTAATAATGGTAGTTAACCATTGGAACAGGCAGTGCAAGCAGTATTTGTGATGCAAAAAAGTCTCTTTATGTTTTGCTTAAAAAGAAAAATAGTTCTATTTAATTTCGTTAAATACGTTTGTCAATCACTAAACATATGTAGCTCGGAAGTGGCAAGATAAATCCCTAACTATATCGGGTTTCTTGTGAAGGAACTGTATAACTACTTCTCGCACTCTCCACTGCGAACAGTAAAATATAAACAAGTATTCGATTTAATAAATTTAGGTGTAGATTCAAATAAACTTTTAAAACTTGTTTAAATATCAAATACCAGATGACTGTAGAAGTAGTCTTGAAGCAATGGATTGAGTTACAACATTATTTTCTAATAATACCTACAAATACCAACCATAAAATGATACATTTTTCGGCTGAGCTTAATATCAATTCTAATAAATTGTATTATTTTTTTTAAGTCTAATTATCAATGAAGTTAATGCGTTCAACTTATCATTTCAAGGCGATAATATTGATCTACGAATATTCTGGAAATAAGCATTTAATTTTACTTTTTATGTCAATTTGTTCAAAATTTTTAAAGCCACAATATATTTAATTCAAAATTGATAAAACAAACATTTTAATTAGTCATAAAGACGAATAATTTGGATATCATCGACATAGATGTTGGCATATTATGTTCTGAGAACTTGCGCTTGTTACCACTTTCGGACTAAATGGACTTTAGTCTAGCTAGTACTTAATTGTACTAGCAAAAGAAATGCTCAAAAGATTCCCCGAAAATATGAAAAACTGCGAACTCTTCAAAAATTTACAGTTTAAGAATATTAAAAAGAAGAAAAAATGTGTTTCAGTGTATAAAATTTTAAAAACATCCATGGGCTCAAAAGGTACATTAAGCACAAAAATTTCCACTCCCGAAGGCATTTTTGGCTTTTGGGCAATAGCTTACGAATACGAAGATAATGCTCGAAATTATTTCTTTCGTAAAATCGCTGCTTCTGTTTTCAATCTGTTAATTATGCAAACAAGGAATGCATTTCTAGGAAGAATATTTTCCTGCATGAACACTAGAAGAACCAAACTGGGGAGTATGAAATGTTGGAATCACTGATAAAAATAAAATCCCGTTTAAATAATTATAAAATCTACTGTTATAAGTTTGAAGTTCCTGAAGCAATGATAAAAGGTTTTAAATCGGAAAATATGTACAAAAGAATTGAAGATGATCACGACCAAACTTTTTTTTTAATAAAGATGCGTATTTAAAATTGTTTCTCTTAGGGACTAAATTAGAGGTTTTCGTTGGGTAAGAGTTACATTTTTTCTGGCAACACTGGTTTTATGCACAGTTCATAAGTTTATTTTTTCCAATTGTAATTAGTACCTAAAAAGTTTCTTTAATATGTCATTATGATTAGTAAAAATAAGTTATCAAAATTCCTTAATTTATTAATATAAACTCTACTGTCATAATGTAAGTAAACATATTTTGTACATTCTCGCGGTAATTGTTTTTAATTGTAACTGTGTTAAATTTTCTTCTTTTTAATTAAATAGACGACCCATTGAGAAAGTGAACAAAAAACTCACGAAACGTTGGGGAAAAATGTAATAAAAAATTGTTTTTTATTTACATGGATTAATTCAGGCCTGATTAGCTTAAAATATAAGATTATACATAAAAAATAAAAAAAATAAGTTACATTAAAATAAAATCATTAGCACTAAATGATAGTTAAATTTTTTCCAAGGTCATAATTGCAAATAATGCCAATGAAATTTCAATTGTAATGAAAAATTCCTAAGTTTAAGTTATTGTTATTCTGTATACATTTTGATTTTAGTTTTTAGTTTTAGATTTTGTTATTCTAATTTAGTCAGTTTTCTTGAACAAAAATCTTTACCCTAAAAATATGCCAGAAGTTTCCTGAAGAGACGTGCTTTCACCTTCAATAATTATTATCAACGACTTTAGATAACTTTACCGGTAATTTATCATGCTTAAATTTAACAGACGTAAATCAAACATTTCCTTGAAAATCGTCTGGTTGTTTTTGGGAAATAAAGTAACAATCTGGAGGACAAGCAGATATTTAAAATATTTTTATTAAAATTTTTGTACAAAAATTTCTTGAAATCAGGCACAAATAACGCTTGTAATATTTTTAGATTTTTATTAAGTTGAATTTAAAATTTCACTATCTAAAAAGTAGTTCAATTTGGATAAAAGGCTTAAATGTATTAAAAAAATAAAATGAATAAGTAAAACAATTTCAGTAAATACTATTAGAAATTGATGATTATATATTTTACTCATTTCTTTTATTAAACTTTATGTAATTAAATAAATACAAAGTAAATTTAACCTTAAATATCTTTTAGCATTTATTTAGAAGATATCCGATTTATATCTTAAAAATAGATTACTTTCATTGAAACGATAAAAGCATTTGATGTAAAGAAATAATTCACAACAGGATACAAGCAACCATTTAATCACGCACACATATACTATTCGTCATAAACAATCTTAATCAACGCTGGAATCATGCATATATGTATGTACTAAAAACATATTCTGCTTTATTCATTATTCATATACCGTTTTATTACAGATTTATGCTTTAATAGTGAACATAAATAAATAAGATTTTACGTACATATTAATCATTTTGTTAGAATTTTTTTGGTATTTGTGTTTTTACGTTTCATATTGTTAAGATTCCTAAGGGTTTTATAAATTGATATAAACTTCGTCACGAATTTAGTTCTTCGTCAATATAAATTAATGTATGCTTTAACACTTTATGTTTGTTTATAAATAAAACTGGAATATTCTTTTAAGGAAATATTTAAGAACGTAAAAAGCTTTCTACTTAACCATAATTTAATAATTTAATAAACCCTCTTAAAGTTCAAGAATTAAAAACCGCAGGGCATAGCTTGCAATGTTTATTTCATTAGATTCGCTTTGCTTTAGGAAAAAAATAAAAACAAACCCAGAAGAAAAGAAAAGAAAAAAATTCTTAAGTTTATTTCTTTATTGCTAAAAGCCACTCAGCTGAAACAAAAACAAGAAACATGTGTTGTTATACAAAAGAATACAAAACAATGTTCGTTGTTAAAATTCCCTTATTCGACAAAAATTTAAGTCAGACTAAATGCGAGGGAAAATCAAAAATTAATTGCAAAAATTTTTAGCTGCTTTTTTCTGGGGTACCATCATAAAGAAATGATAAAAGCATGAAACTTATTAATAAGTGGTCGACTATAGCCAGCAGAAAACCTTTCGTGTGTGAGTCCATCTAGTACTTTGTGGATTTATTTATTATGGGAGTTTTAAGCCCATTAGAAACTACAACAAAAGAGTTAACTGTCAAACAAGCTGTCTCACTTTTTGACTTTTATGATCAAATAATAATAATGTTTAAGTATCCAAATTTATTTTAAAAATCAGTTGTCAAGTCATGCAATTTATAAAAGCAACGTTGAGTTCAGCTACAATCCACGACAGGCTCTACTATGTAAATCGGAATTCGTCTAGCGGTTGACGGAGATAGCTACTGCACCATGAGCAATGTTTTTTATACCCTCACCACAAAAAGTGGAAATGGTATATATAAGTTTTTCATTCCGTTTCTAAATTCTACAGTATCCATTTCCGACCAAATAAAATATATATTCTGAGTTTTTATGTATAGCGAGTCGATTAAGCGATGTCCGTCTGTACGTCCGTGTAAGTGTTAAAATTAAGTATGCCATGGCACTGGATCGGCTAGAGAAAATTCAAATACTCCAATCGACCAGACATAGTGTCGAAAAAGTTGCTATTAAAAAATCGGCAAGGTCGGTCCATGTCAGCATGGCAACACACCACGCCTGCCTCTAATTAATCATATCATTTGGAACAATGAAGTAATTCCAATCAAAAAACAAATATATGGGGCGATTGAGAATTGAAAAGTATGAAAAAAAACATCAATTGAAAAAATTGACGCTCGGCAATATTTTGTGAGTTATGAGCCTCTGAAGTTTTCATAGAAAAGTACGAATGGGCACTATATTTTTGAAGATATCAATATGGGTATCATTTAAAAGCTTTTGAAGAGATCTTTCAGGATATAATAAAATTTTTTAAAAATGTTTAACTCATTATGTGCCGATGATATATTTATGCAAAATTATATGAAATACTTAATTTTTTTATTTATTAATTCTCTGTCACCCCAGTAGTTGTATTTTTGATTGGAGTTATTTCACTAAACTAGATTCACATATATGATGAAGGTTATATAAGATTTGGCATAGCCTAATATAGCACTCTTAGTTTTAATAATGAATGACATTACCGGGGCAGTTTTATCAAAATGGCGGTGCATGCTAAAATCAACAATTAATAATAAGTTGATTTCGCCAACTGGACGTATCAATTGGCTTCCAAAGTCATGTGATTTGACAGCTCTCGGTGATTTCGTACCGAGCCTTAATAATTAACCTATTTCTGCTAAAAAAAACCAGCAATAAATAAGGTCTTAGATGCTATTACTGTTCGCGTTATTGGCCTAAATGTGGCCCAAAATTAGATGTCCAGGATGCGCTTTAAGAATATGTCATTTGCCCGCAATCATTTTAGGATATTAATTACATGTTTTGATCTTTCGTTTAAAAACATTTTTTAATTTAACTTTATTTTTTTTCTATTTTTTTTACAAACTAAAATTATACTGGGCATAGAAAAACACACTTTATTTAAAATATTGTTTTTAAAAAAATGCTTAAAATGCTTTATTTAAAAGTTTTTCTAAACCTTTGCCTTCGCAAAGTAGAAATCTAAATGTCCTCAGAAAAGGATACCTTTTTATATGAACGAAAAGAAAAGTGAATCAAAAGGTATACGAGGGCTGCTCTATATATTTCTGGCCTAATAGTGAAAATGCGAATATTTATAATCAAAAATGGTTTTATTGTTTTTCAAAATATTCTCCACCATGATTTATACACTTTTGCATGCGCTCAAACCAGTTGTCGAAGCACTTTTTCCACTCCGATTGAGACACCTCTAAAACATGGTTTTTGAACACTTCAACAGCTTCCGCTAGCGACGAAAATCGTTGACCACGCATTTGTTTCTTGATGTGCGGAAACAAGAAGAAGTCATTAGGTGCCAAGTTAGGGCTGTACGGCGGTCAAAAACGCTCTGGTTTGAGCCGATGTGTGAGAGCTCGCATTGTCATGGTGAACAATGATTCGTCTTCTCTTGTTGATTTTTCGAATTTCTCCGATGACTTCAGGCAAACAAATTGTAGTGTACCACTCAGAAGTGACCGTCCTACGTTGCTCAAGCGGAACAGTCGCCACATGATAAGTTTTGCCGAAGAAACAGGCGACCATTTGCTTCGAAGTGCTTCTTCCACGAACAACTTTCGTTGGATTCTGCTCGTCTTTGAAGACCAACACGGTCGATTGTTGTTTCGTTTCGGGCTCATACGCATAGATCCATGATTCGTCACCTGTGACGATCTTATAAACGTTCTTTGAAGCACCGTAATCGTATTTTTGCAACATTTCTTTGCACTAATCGACACGAGCCTTTTTTTGAGCGACTTTCAAATTGTGCGGGATCCAACGAGAACAAACCTCTCTATATTAATTTTTTCAAGTCACTGTAAACAACACAAATAATGGTCGTACGTCAAAACGTTTTGAGTACGATTATGCTTAAAAATGACAAACTTTCCAATGGAAATGTCAGATTGTGCCAGGCCAGAAATATATATAGCAGCCCTCGTAAAAGTTTACATTTTCTGATAAATGGAAAATACGTTTGATTAAAAAATCTTGATTAAAGTAAAAAATACCTGAATTTTACAAAAAAAAAAAAAAACACGATTCTCATAAGAAAACATCAGTGATTTGTTTATGTTTTTTTTTTTGTAGGGGTTTCTGGCCATTGAGCCGGATAATGACATATTGGTGGGCCTTTAACCCACTGCACTTATACACTGACCACGGAATAATTAATTCACAAGTTAAAAATTGTTTTATTAGAATTATTTTTAAGATTTTAGAAAATAAATAAATAATCATGGATTTATCACGTGAAATCTCCATTTTTTTCTGTTATATGTAATTTGTTTAAAGGAATAAGTATAAATATGACATTGTTATCTTAAAACTTTTTTATATTTTATTATACTCTTCTTATTTTACATTTTGTTATTCTTTTCCAAATGACAGTAGCATTAACTCTTGCTTAAATATGCTTCAGTCATTCTGCTGGATGGATATTCTCATTCAAAAAACTTATATTTTTGTGATATAAATACTCATCACAAAAAAAATCTTATGTAAAAATAAAAATATTAAATAACATTTAGAAAATAATTAAATTCCATTCTACTTGATTGCTTCTTCATTCTAGGCCTTGTCATGAGGCAGCTCTTGAACATTGCTGAAGAAATCGATTTTGTTTCAATAAACAATTTTCTTTTATGTGTTCAGAATGAATGAAACATTTCTAAAAAACCAAAAAACATTTTGATGGATATTTGTACGAAACTTCAATCTACTGATCCAAGAGGATTAAGAATCTGAAATAATGTTGATAAACTTTAAGCAATAATTAAAGCCATTGTATTAAAATTATATGAAGTTGAAAAATGAATATCATGACTGGGTGTTGGAAGAGACATATGCATTTATTAATTTTTTGCCATTTCATGAGAAAACAACAATTTTCCTAACAGGCGTCCTTATAGCAGCACAAGCGCCTTCATATAAGGGTTTTTAACATTGGGTCATATTCACTTAAATCATAGTCTCTATGACACACCCTTTAATTTTCAAATTTATTGTTCACATGTATTTTTATATCGGACATATTTTTACATACTCTGTGTAAAGGTACATTTAGCCAACCGTAAATATAGATGTATCAGCTGATCATTTTTGTTATACGAAAAGCTATGCAAATGCTTAGCCGACTGAAATGTCACTTAGTCCTAACGATTCAACCTGCTGAAAATAGAATTTCAATGCGAGGTTACGTGACAAATGTAGCCAGTGATGGTAAATATTATCAAAAATTGAAGTAAAGTACAAACGCCTTTTGAAGTACTTATTTGTCCTTTTTTACATAAACTTTTAAGTTTTTAAATTTTTTCATACACAATATAATTTTAAAAAAATTATGAAGTTTTCTTTTCAAAATTAAATATGTTATAACCGTAATGTTTTGTAAAATTATTAGGCTAAGCATAACTTATGCCAATATTATATTTTTCATTATAACAAAACAAAATCATTTTTAGTACCATGGAAATATTTAAGTACTTTTTGCACAAAATCGCAAAGTGGCCATCATTGATTTGAACAGCTGTGCCTTGTTATTTATTGATAAACAGAAATATATTAAAAACACATGACACGTTTTTACACATTCTATAACTACATTAACATTTACTGTACAGCTACATATATTTACTTTACATTTACGATTTCTACGGTCGGCTAAATGTACCTTAAGTTCTAAATGCCTGCCTACTGCAATTAAAAAACTAAACTAACAAAAAACCCCTTTATATTTTAGTTTTATTTAAAAATGTCGTATCAATACCAGGTGGTCGCGGTGGCGTGTTCATTTATTTTTGCCGATATTTAATAATTATTAATTTGATTGCATTGATATTTAATAATTATTTTTAAAATTTGTTTTGTTCTTAATTAATTTGCCTGGCATATTTATAATAAAACACAAAATAAAAGAAAATAATTTTAAAAAATTGTGTCATGGATCTCAACGAATGAATCCCTTGCCTTGAAGCTTATTTCAGAAATGAAAAAGCCGGGTAGAGAATGCTTGTATGACTTTTTACCTCAATTTTTTTTACTTCATTTTTTAATTTAATTATGAAAGTTTTTTTAATTTAGAATTTATTTATAACAAAACGGCATTCAGTGATTTTAATTTTATGTCACAGTGCTACCTGCTTGTAAAGTAACACATCTCGCTTACACATATGTTTCATATGGTAGCTTTGTTTTTCCAGAAAAATTGTTCGAAGTGAGTGAATCGTTTCAGAACAAACTCTCAAAAAAATTTGTTCCGAAACAATGGGTGAACCAGCCTTAAATGTCAAACTCCATGTATAAAAAAATATATATACAATTTGTTTATATTTGGTTTGACATTTAGCGTTTATGGTGTTGATTCGCCTTGATTTAAAAGTTTTTTTATACCTGTTCTTAAAGCGCATATAAAAATACTTAAACTTATTGCGTCTGTCTATGGCGGTTCAAGAACGTAGGCGAAAATCGCACAATGACTGGAATACCCTTTAATTTAAAGTCTTATTTTTTCTACTTATTGCTACAGTGCACTTAGATTTACTGACATTGCACAAATTTGACGTGTCTGTCTATTACAGTTTTTTATGAATACGTCATTTTCAGAACATCCTGTTGTAGCGGCTTTAAAAACACACATTTTGTAAAAATTTCATTGTTCTACTTTCTACGATAATAATGGTTAAGGTCTGTAACAGACGGACATACATTGTAGCAAAAACAATATTGTTACGTTCTTATATTTTGTGTACGGAACCCTTAAAATTTCTTTTATTATTATTTATTTCTAATTAATTGGATATAAAAGCGTAATGCGTCTACGAATATTTATGAAGCATAATCATGATATTTTCATTAAAGTTTAAGCGTTATGTTTATAAGAGAAAGAATTACCAACATATAGACAATATTATATTGATGCCACCAGGCAAAGGGCAGACTAAAAGAGTCTGAAAAAAAAAATTGTTTACAAATATCGTAAACGAAAAATTTGCAAAAAGCAATTTCTTGAAAAGGTTTAAAATGAAGTATGGTTTTATTGTTTATGCTTAATGGATTACAAAGATTAAGTGTTTGTTGAAAATAATAAGAAAAAACATATTTCTGTGTTAGTTGCTGCTAAATATAATGACAATGCTGAAAAATGATGATGAAGAAAACATACAAATCCAAGAATTATCGCCTAAATTTATTTTTTTTTTGTATTATTTGTGATGTTTAAGGTTTAACAGTTTGGAAAAATGTGGATGTGATCCCGTAAAGTATTCAAAAAGTTGAGAAAAGACTGATAAATGTTTGGGTATTTCAGTATTTTATTACTCGCACAGGTGGAAAAGGGAAGATATACCATTGTAATTTCTACAATAAACATTAAATTAATTATTATATAACTATAATCATTATATAATTATAAAGTATATATATATATATATATATATATATATATATATATATATATATATATATATATATATCTGTCCGTCTGTGTTCGGGTTGAAATTAACTTTGCCGAGGCACTAAATGAGCTCGAAATAATTTAATTTAAATACGACAATTGATCAGCCGAAGCTTAGAAAATTTTGCTATTGAATATCAGCCAGATCGGACCATGTCCTTGGAGGCAACGTGCAAAACACCATGCCTGCCTCTAATTTTTTCATATTAATTGGAATAACGGAATTATGAAGTAAATCCAATCAAAAAAAAAACGATTATTGATAGATTAAAATTAAAATTATTGATGGATAGAGAATTAAAAAATAAGAAAAAAATTGGTGCTCGCCCATATTTTCCAAGTTACGGGCCTCTGAAATAATTTTTTTTAATATATCAATATGGATATCATATTAAAGCTTTCGAAGAGACGTGTAAGGATATACTAAAATTTAAAAAAAAATGCTTGACCTATTAAGAGCCGATGGCATTTTTTATAAATTTTTGTATACATGTTTTACTTACTTTCTTTCTTATTTTTTAGTTCTCTGAAACCCCAATATTTGCGTTTTTGATTGGAGTTACTTCACTAAACTAGATCTACATAGATGATAAAGGTATATAGGGTATATAAGATTCGGCATTGCGGAATATATCAATCACTCTTACTTGTTTTTTACTTAATTGTGTTGAAAAACGAAATTCCGGGAAAAAGGCTCTGTCTCTTCGCTGTCTCTTCTCTCTTCTCCTCTGTCCCCCACTATTTATGTTTTTGATTGAAGTTGCTTCACATTAATAATAAATATAAGATTCGGCATAGCCGAATACAGCACTCTTACTTGTTTAACTTTCGTTCGTATTCCTGCAGGTGGTTGTGTTTGTGATAAAAAATTAATAAAAAGGGTAAGAAAAATTGGTGAGCTTTCTACTTTTGACCACTTACTACTTATTTACCACTGAATTATACTAGGATCTGATACAATAACCTTCCCATTTACTAAGCTGGAACAACAATTCTAAACAAAACTTTAAAAAAGAGCTTTTTTGAACAGAAAAACTTCATGGTATCAAAGAACTTCTTATGCCAATTTATGGCGATACAGCACTCTTACTTGTTTTTTTATACTTTTAACTTATTGACAATCTTAATGTGGGTTAGAACTTTTTTTAATACATTAAAATGTTAAATGTATTATCGTTGTTGAAATTTTTGATTTTACTGATTAAAAATTTAAGTAACGGCGAAAAGTTTGTTTTTAAGTTTTATTGCATAAATTCGTTTATTCCTTTGCATCTTTAGATCATTAATCCTGCATTTTAAGTTTAAGAACCTTTTTTTTTAATTAAACATTTTCACATGCGAGAAAATTTTCTTACACTATTAAACTTGTATATGAAATCATTAAAGAGTTAAGAAAGTGACACAATGTTCAAAGGGAGTGTATGTGTGTATATTGCATTTAGCAAGAACAAAGTTTTTGTAAAGTAGAAAAATGTTGAAAAATTTTTCTTAAAGATTTAAAGAATAGGAAATATGTTCAACTATAATGTTTTGAATTTGGGCCTTGTATACATATAGAAGAGTTCTTGTTTCCATTTATAGTTCGATTGGTTTTTAGAATAAGCTTTAAATAATTTTTTAGTTGATTGAATTATATGATTAATTGAAAAATTTTTGTAACATTTTCCTATTAAATAATTGATTGAATCTATTTTAATTAAATAAATAATTGTATCTATTAAAGATTAAATAAAATTTCAATCTGAATTAAAGTAAAATCTTTAAAATATGCTGCAAGTTTTTTCTGTATATAACGGAATACTAAATATAAATAAATGAATAACAAATGACTTTAGCGGCTGCTAGCGGAAAACTTATTCTTTCGGTATTTAAGTAAAGATATTGAGCCTTTCGATGATTTGATTTTAATTTTGTTTATGGAATTGAATTTTACAGGTAAAACTAAAGAAATAATTTAGTAAAATTTTTACGCTGAAAAAAGTTACATCAATTTAACATTTATTCAAATTACATTTACAAAGTTTTTTTAAATAAAATATTATAAATGAATTGAAATTAATTTTTGGCTTAAGTTAATTTTTTTAATATCTAATTAACTTTTTTAGACAGAATGTATGCGTACATTTTCCAAAAAAAAAAAACACGAAAAATTAGACACCAGCAGATTGTTATGCTGTATTTTCTGGATCGCTGCGCGTTTCATCAGCATTCTTCGCATCTATTTACCTTAGCTTGTTTACATTATAAACATCATCTATTTAAAAACTAACTTTGGAAATAAGAATACAAGTAGTATTTATATCAATAATAATTTAGTTAGACGAACTCCACATACAAACCCAAGTATTTCTTTAGTGTTCTCTCTGTAACTCGTCTTGTAAATTTGTTATTGCTTTATACCAACCTTCGTTCGGTTTGGTTCGAATTGACCTAAGGTCAAAGTAACGACGGATGAGCTTGGCACCATAAGTACTTTACTGACGGATATTAAATCAGCTTAAGCTAAAATCAATGTCAATTCATTTATAATTTCCACAGTCCAACTCTTAATTTAATAAAAAATTAAATAAGTAAAATATAATTTAATAAAAACTTTTGACTTCATTACAAATTAATAAAGAAAAATTATGTCAAATTAAACAGTAGCAATACGTCGAAAGAAAAGCAAGACATGAAATTAGATAAACTTTCACTTTAAAATAATTTAAAAGGAATAAATTAAACGTCGATTTGACTAAAGTTTCCTTTATTTTGCTAAATGTTTTTGTTTATTTTACTACAGGCATTAAGACTTAAAGAAATTTTGTAAAACTTAACTAATTCATTTGACTAAAATTTAACACGTTCTTAAAAAGGAATAAAGTTAAATTGTTTCGAAAAGTGTCCTGTAAATTAGATCAAATTCCATTAAATTTTTTCTTATTTACTTAAAAAACAGTTCGAGGAAACATGTCCAACAGCAAAATATGAATTTTTTTAAATTATACATTTTCTAATTTAAAACCTTTAAATTTGGAAAAGATTTTTTATAATTTTTCTTACTTTAACTATAAGCCTTAAGAGACATGAATAGTCTCCTTTTAGTCTTCTTTTTGTAATATTTCGTTTATAAAATAATGTTTGCTTTTTACATGGTAAGTAATTTAAATAAAAACGAAATTAAGTTAATATTTTTTTTTTTAATCATTTTGACTAAATTGTCAATATATTTACAGCCTAATCAGCATTACAGTATCAATAGTCTCATACTAAAAAAATGTCTTCAATATAACTAATTAAAAAAATATTTTTTATAAAAAATAAACATTTATAGACTTAAATAAAATTTTGCTAGTTGTATAACAAGCTGCTGATCTTTTATTCTACACACCATTTTGCCGTATGTAGGTAAATTTTTGGTTCATTATATATTTTTTTTACATTAAATTTATTAAGAAGAGCTGAATTTTAATTTTCCATTTACTTTTTTTTTCTTCTGCACTCTAATGTCAATCAGAAGAATATAATTTAAATTGAACAATGTAAAATATTCCACAATTCTCTTTTGTTAAAAAAAAATATACACTTCACTTGTACAAATTTATCACTTCAGTCAAAATTGCTGCCTTGAAATTGGAGAATAGAGCCTGAAAAAGAAATAGCAATCATATGTAAAAAAGGCAAAAGGAAAAAGGAATGATAAAAACTACAAATATATTTTACTGAAAAAAGCAAAAAGGTTTTCTTTTTTTTAAGAAATTTATTTTCAAATTGGGTGGAATGGGCTATATTTTTGTCACTCTCCATAATTTGCATAAGCAGTTTTACATTTTTGTTTATTTTTATATTTTAGAAAAAATGACAGTTTCCAATGGCAGACACATAAATATTACAATTACCAAACCCATTAATCTATTAAAAATTAGTTGAAAACAAGCAAGAGGGCTATGACGAATCTTATATACCCTTTATCATCTATGTAAATCTAGTTTAGAGAAGCAACTACAATCAAAAAAGCAAATATTGGGGTAAATGGAATCAAAAAATAAGAAAAAAAATAAGTACTTCATTTTTATAATTTTACATAAAAATGTCAGCGGCTCTTAATAGATTAAGCATTTTTTAAAAATTTTTGCATTTCCCTAGAGTTCTTTTCAAAAGCTTTTGAATGTTTTTTTTTTAAATCTAAGATTTCAGGGTTCCCTAGTTCGGAAAATATGGACGGGCACCAAATTCTTCAATTGATATTTTTATTTTTTTTTAATTCTTTATCGCCCCATAAATTTGTTATTTTGATTGGAGTTACTTCATTGTTCCAAATGATATGGAAAATTAGAGTTAAGCGTGGTGTTTTGCCCGCTTCCTTAGAGGGCGTGAACCGATCTTGCTGATTTCCAACAGCATCTCTTTCGACACTATATCAGATCGATTGGCGTATTTAAATTTTCTCTAGCTGTCATAGTGCCTTGGCCAACTTGATTTCAACACTAACATGGACGGACTGACCGACAGCGCTCAATCGACTCCGCCATGCATAAAAACTCGGAATATGGATTTTGAAGAAATTACAAACGGAATGACAAACTGAGATATACCTTCTTTCTATTTTTTTGGTCTACTCCTTATTATTTAGTATATTCGAAATTATTTTAACAAGAAAATTTATTATTTGGAATCTTTTTTATATTAATTTACTTGTGCTGGATGATATTCTTATTATTATAAGTAAAAAATGAAATACATTACTGCGGGGAAAGCATATCCATATGACCATTTCGCTACTGCTTCTATATAAGTCATCAGTGGATTCTACCCAAATTTCGTAAAGAAAACCTTAGAGTCTTATACCGAAAGGCAAATTGAATAAATGTGAATTCCATTGGATCAATAATGCAAAAAGCCATAAAAACTCAAAGAAATGTAATACAAAAACATAGTAACCATTGAGATAACTTTTATTTTTTCCTTCGAAACCATTCATATGTATTTGAAAGATTTACTGAATAATAATTTCACATTCGTCCAGAGGTTAAGGCCGCATACTATTTATATGAGTTTCTGTGAAATCTCCTACGCCAGTGGTATATGACACTGAGTGGCGAATGTGTTAATTGCGATAGACTACTGCTTGTATTTCAATTAAGTGTGCTATCGCTAGTGTGAGATTAAATAAATAATTTAGTTTTTATTTTACTAATTAATTTTGTTTTTGTGTTGCACATGCAATTTATTGCAGGAGAACTTAAAGCGTTGATGTTGGAAAATCACTAAAATCTTAGTAACAGGATATTATACTGTAGTAATGTTGATAAAATCGAACAAAATACATCCCAGCAAAAAATAAGACTTTACCTTAAAAAGTACCTGCCATATAATGACTTATTTTTGTGGTTGACATTTTTTGTTACTCGCTTACAACTAACTTTACATTAGTTCGCAAAAGAAGGAAGTAGTAATTGAACTAGTTCTTTAAGTTAAAAGAGAATACCTTAAAATATAATTTATTTGGGAAGTCCTTGCGACAAAAATGCTTAATTCCACGCTCGATTACCTTTTCTAATTTTTTTTTGCTGGGATATTGTGTCGATATTTTAACTAATTAAGCTCTTCGCCCTTCTTCTTCTTGCAGACAATCAAGAAGCTATAAAATAGACTTTGGATCACCATTCAATTGAAAAAAAATTCCTTGCGCAGATTGCACCAATTTAATGGCACCAGCTTAAGTAAAGTATATCTAACATATTCCCAAAGACCAAAAAAAGAAGAGAAATAAAGAGATAGAGATACTTTAAAAGTACTTTCGACACTATAAAATGTATATAGTCAAATATCGGATTAGATAACGTTTCACAAGCACATCGGAAGCTTTCAGTTCTTCGGCTCTTATATCACAACCATATTATGTTGCTTGTAAATCCCAGAAAGGCATATGATATTCTGTCCTTTAAAAACGATATCTTTCACTTGCCTTATGGCTAATCTCTAGAAGACTCGATTGAAAGTAAATTGAAAATGCTGGAGCATTTTTCTGGAAGTTTAACAAAAAAGGTCTTTGGTTAATGAGCTTGGAAAACAAAACGAGCCTTCTTAATATTGGTGCTCTTTATTATAATTAGTATTTTTCCGACTTAAGCAAATATTTAGGTCAAATGGATGAGTTAAAATACTTAAACTGATTTTATGAAATCTCTTGAGGCTGCTACTTAAAATTCCCATAATTTGGATTTGATACTGAGTTTCTCTAAATTGTTTGTAACAAAAGTATAGCTTCATCAACTTATCTATCTGTCAGTGTATCTATCTATCAACAAACGCAGATAATTTTCAAGTTCTATAGCCTTTTTATTGAAGAGGAGTTTAAAAACTTATTAACTCATTAAAATGTATCTATGTAATTTAATACATCATTTATATAAAAGCTTTTGTCATATCAAATGAATCACTCTATTAAACTCTGAATAACTTTCCCCACAAGACATTTATTTCTAACTTTTCTTATCAATTTTGTTTAGTGGCAATAATTTGATAGATAAGGGAGTTTTTTGCATAATTAATGTCTTTAATATGTCCTTGACATCTCATGATCTCGACACAATAGTGAGGCTACAAGAACAAACACCGGGCTATTAGTCACTCATACACTTACACTATTTATTCATAATATTTTTTATTAGATTTTTCTTTATGTTAATGCCTGGCTCATTTTTCCTCTAAATTTCTTTGTAATAAATTTACAGGAAAAAACAAAGGCAATGGCGGGCGAATCGATAAACTAATGCAAGCATAAAATTATGAAAAATGTGAGTGTAAAAAACTGCCTAATAAGCAACTACACATTTCTTTACTTAACATTAAATTTATTAATGCCCAAAATCAATAATTTTTTGTTTTACAAAAATAGTTGAAAAATAAAAAAAGGAATTAATATTGATAGCAAAACTGCGTTTAAAATCTGACTTAAATTAACAAAATTTTGCTTTATTGTAGTTTTTCTTGAAATTTTGACAGAAAATAGTAATAAAAAATTATTTTACTTGTTAAAAAAATAAATGTTATTTTATTTTATTTAAAAGAATAAAATCTCAATGTTTCACTATTTATCTTGATGTTAAATATTTAATTTTTACTTAATTTTGTATATTGGAATACACAAACGAGTCCATTCCTTATTCTTCATCAACTTTAAAGTATTACAATCCAATAAATAATTATAAAATCTGCTTCGTATGTTTATTTTAATCTCTTAACTGCAAGAATATTATTTTTACAAATTTTTGTGTAAAATTAAAAAGAACGGAGTAAAGAATGCTAGATTGCCTTGGTATCCAAGGACATAATGACGATGGACTTTATGTCACACTCAAAAGTGACATAATGTCCATGGACATTACTTCGTTTTAAAAAATTTCATAATGTTAATGATACCAAAGATTTCCTGCAAAGGACGGTTACTTTAGCCAGGCACAAGGATTTTCTCCTCTATGTTAAAACAACAAAACATTGCATCTATCTTACATACAATACTATAAAAACTACCCATGACATTCACGGACCTTGTGCCACTTTCTGATGCGACTTAGACGTTATCACATGCCATCGAAAAAATTGGTGAATTTAGTTCAGCATTTTCTAGATCCCTACATCAAAATCTGCATTCTTTGCGTTTATCTAAAGGGTAAAATTTAATCGGCTATGTCGAATTTTATATACCCTTCACCATCTATGTAAATGTAGTTTAGTGAAGTAACTGCAATAAAAAAAGCAAATATTGGGGTGACAGAAAATTAAAAAATAAAAAAGTTTTGATACTGCATATATGTAGTTTTACATAAACATAACACCGGCTCTTAATGGGTTAACCATTAAAAAATCTTTTAAATGATACCTATATTGATATTTTAAATTTTTTTTAAATTTTCAGAGGCCCGTAACTCGGAAAATATGGGGAAGCGCCAATGTTTTCACTTAATGTTTTTTTCTTATTTTTTAATTCTTAATCGTACCAAATGTTTATTTTTTTGATTGGAATTACTTTATTGTTTCAAATGACATGAAAAAATAAGAGGTAGGCGTGGTGTTTTGCCAGCTGCGTCGAAGGACATGGACCGATCATGCTGATTTCCAATAGCACCTCTTTCGATACTATATCTGATCGATTGACATATTTATTTTGTTTGTGAAATCAAGTTTGCCGAGGACGGAGAGACGAACATCGCTCAATCGACTTCGTTAAGTCAAAATATATATTCTTTATGGAGTCGGAAATGGACATTGTAGAAATAACAAACGATATACCCTTATCGACTTTTTTGCTGAGAAGTATAAAATCAGAAAATTTTTGTTGCTAAATCGACGATGAACAGAAAGCAGGAAAAAATATATGTGTCGACTAATAAGCAGAACGACGGAAAAAGCTTTGTGTAGTTTGCGGTCTTCGCGTTACCTAATATTAACTGATTGTGATTATTTCTCGTATTTTTATTTATTAAATTTGTTTGTTAAATCTATAATGTTTTCAACGTACATAACTTAAGGTAGACAAATGAGAAGAATGTTTATTTTTACTCACACTGAAAAATTTTTGCAGCCCTAAAAGTTTTTTATCGCTCTTAAACTCATTAAGATTTAATTGATACACAAATCTCGAAAAAACTTAAAGTAAATCATTCGGATTTCAAAAACTACCCTTCCTAACAGCCATACCTAAACAAAAGCGGAAAGCGTTGTTTTGCTATCTAAAGTTCTCATGCCCATACATTTTGTATGTAGCATACCGAAATAACGCGGCGGCAACGCTTTGCAATTGGAAAATCCAATTTCGACAAGGCGTTTTATAATAATAATAATAAAAAATTTATTTTTGGGGTTTTTTATACATAAAATTTTAATTTGTAAAACACAAACTCCAGAATTGTTATTCTTGTTAAAATTATCAGATTTATTATTATTCATGTAAAAGCTATTGAAGAGCTGTAAAATTCCACTAAAGAAGTAATATGAATGTGATTATTCTGGATTGCGCAATAAATTTTGAATCTACCCCACCAAATTATATGACTTGTTCACTTTTTAAAGTGAATTTCAAGGTAACGGGTTAATGGTATTCGATATTGATCAAAATTTACATTTAAATTCTATTGAAATTTCGATCGATATCGAGTGTCGTAATTTGCCCCCAAATGATTTCAATGTTTATATTTCTGTTTTACCTTGTGAATGCTGATAAAGATGAGCCATAAACAATGTTCAAATTGCTTTTGATTGCATAAAGCTTTTATCTTTAGAATAGAAATACTGGACGGCAATGTAATGTTGGCTTTTTGTTTTTCATTTTTCAGTGCCCAAAATATCTGACTGAATCAAAATATATTGTAACGAAAATTAGGTCTCGCGACCCTTAAATACCTGAAAACAACGGTTTTGTTATTGTTGTTGTTGTCGTCGATGAGTGCATAGTGGGCCAGACACCAGGTATTTTGGAAATAACTAATTTTTTAAAGGCTAGGCCTATTGATCCAAAATTGGACAAGAGCATAGCGGAAGAGCAGCTGACCTTAAGTTTTGAAGCTGGATACCATGTACTATTCAGGTGTGTTGAAAATTGTATCCAATGATAAAAAAAACTGAATAAAGTTATCGAAAAGCCAAAAATGTTAATTTAAAATGCTTATAACTTGATTATTCTGAAATATAGACATAAACTTTAAAGCATTATTTTGTGGGTATTGACTAGACAATATAAGACCATTTCCAATGAATAATTCACTTAGGTATAACATGTTAAGCAATCTCAATGGCTGCTTAATTTGTGCTTGCTTACAGCAGATTGTAAGTTTATGACTTCGAGCCCACCATTGGAGATACATGCAAATAAAAAAAAAATATTTGCAGTATTAAGGCAATTACATGGGAAACAGTGTTACGAATTTAGTATATTCAGAAAAAAATTGAGTATAAATAAAGTATTCTTTTATTTTAAAAGCCATAATTGGTGTTAAAACTTTTGCCTATTAAAATTTAGTGGTTGCAATTCTATTTATCAAACATATTTTACTACGTAAACTCTTTTGCATAAAGCTGCAATTTAATACACATTTTTACCGATCTCAGATCATGGCTGATGTAATTGTTGAGTGATAAAGTGCTTTTTATTTGGAGTTTCTTAAGATTAGAAAAAGCAAAGTTTTCTATTATTACACAAAGTATTATTAAAATTATAAAAAGTTTCTTAAAATTAATAAATGAAATAATTTAGTGTTTAAAACCCCAAAAGTGGTATTAAATTAAAACCGGTGAATCAGAAACATAAAGTAAGAGCTCTAAGAATTTTTTTTGTGCGTACACTTAATGACCTTTTTTCCCTAAGAATTTAATTATCCATGTGGCGATGTATGGTCATTATCCCCTTCGAACATTGTTCAATGGGGTGACACAAAAGCCACCGTTAAAAAAAGATAAAAGCGACAATCCATAAAGCAGGCCATATAATACACAAATTATCAAAAACTTAATGTACTAAAAACTTTGTTGTCCTAATTGTGTCTCAGTGGCCAAACTTACGCCAAGATTTTTTGATAATTATTCCGTTTTTTTGTACGAAATTTGTCGTACGTTCCAGTCGTTTTTAAACCATAACATACATAACTTGGATGAAATTTCAGTAATAAAACTGCATAGGTTAACCACTACTTTTGTTTCTAGAGCTACAGACTTTGTGCTTTTATACCCTTCACCATAAAAAGTGATAAAAAGGACATATGTTAGTTTATCAATCCGTTTGTAATTTCTACAATATCAATTTGTGATCCCATAAAGAATATATATTCGAAGTTCTTGTGCATACTAAAATCGATTGAGCGATGTCCATCTGACCTTCCATCCTTCCGTGTTAATGGTGAAATTAAGTTTACCAAGGCACTAGATCCGCTTACTACGCCAATCTACCACATATACTGTTGAAAGATGTGCTATTGGAAATCAGAAAGATCTGTAGCTCTAATGTTTCCATTTTATTTGGAACAATGAAGTAATTCCAATGGAAAAAACAAATATATGGAGCGATAGAGAACTAAAAATAAGAAGAAAACAATCAAGTAGCGCTCGCCATATTTTCCGAGTTACGGGCCTCTGAACTTTTAAAATTTTTAAATATTAATACGGGTATCATTTAAAAGCTTTTGAAAAGTTCTTTAAGGAAATACTTAAACTTACAAAAAAATGCTTAACCCATTAATAGCCGATGACATTTTTATGGAAAATTATAAAAAGTATTAATTTTCTTCTATTTTTTTAATTCTCTGTCACCCCAATATTTGCTTTTTTGATTGAAGTTACTTCTTTAAACTAGATTTACATAGATGATGAAGGGTATATAAGATTCGGCATAGCTGAAAATATTACTATTACTTGTTTTTGCTTTTCATGGAGAATATACAACTAACGAAAGAACTATTGACATACTAGTATTTTTGCACCACATGGAGATTAGAACACCAAAGATTCTCGAGTACATTTTAGTAATTCTTGTATCTATTTTTGTAACTTAGGCTTGCTTGTAGGCTATTTTACTAGAAATGTATAGATAAATGTTTTCAATTGAATTTAATATTTTCTAAGAAAACCCGTGTTTAACAAAATAAAATAAAATAGAAATTATTGAAAAGGTAAAGTTCTAAAAATTATTCTCTACTCATCAAACACAATAAGCGTGCATGTGCTTCCCTTAAGATGCTATCTAAACGTTATAAAAAAGAGTGATTTGAAGTCATTGTGCCCCCGGTTATTTATTCAGGTTATATTTAAATAAAAATACATAAAAAATGCCAAGCTGTTTTTATTTCTTATTTACAGCATTCGTTTGCAAAAGAGTCACACCTCAAAATATTTGAGAAATATATTTTATGCAAAAATATTTTTTAGTGAATAATAATAATAAAAAAATATTATGATTTTTATTGAAAAAATATTATGCTAATAATCGGTAACAGCTTGTGATAAAAATATAATTTATTTGCGGTGGAAAAAGCTAGCATCTATACACTCAACCAAACATATACCCAAACACAATAAAATGGAATGCAGCATTGAAAAAACGTGGCTTATTTTACAAGTAAAAAACGTTTTTAGAAAATTCATTATATTGAGTTAAAATTGCTTAGTGTTACTATTCTTACTTCGTTACGAATAGACTATAAATAAAATAAAAATTTTGTTAAGTTTAACAAAATTATTTGTTAAATTAGCTGTTAATATAAGTTACTTTAGTTATTTACCCTATCTTAATAACAGGGTCCGCATTTAACGTTTTTTTTTCAACTAGAGCTTATTTCATGTCTGATTTGGCAGATAATTAGTTTAAGCCTCCCGCTGAACGAATATGGTTGTGTGTATACCCTTGAACAACGCTTGGAAATATTGCGACTTTATTTGAA
Source organism: Gymnosoma rotundatum (assembly GCA_916610165.2). Taxonomy (NCBI): domain Eukaryota; kingdom Metazoa; phylum Arthropoda; class Insecta; order Diptera; family Tachinidae; genus Gymnosoma; species Gymnosoma rotundatum. The sequence goes on from OU744340.1 coordinate 103,812,674, forward strand.
AATGTGTACCATCAGCTCCGTATGTTCATTATCTAGTGAAAAAAGTGAAAGAAACTGGCATCCTTCATCAATAAACCAAAACGTGAAAAGCTAAAAACAGTGCGTACACCCGGAAATATTGCTGCTGTGGCAGAAAGTGTGCGTGGAGCGTCATAAACATCAATTTACCGTCGTTCTCAACAATTGAACATTTCGGACACATCATTGAGACGAAATTTGCATAAAGACCTTGGTGCTATTTATGATTGGTCCATTGATAACGCATTAGCATTGAATCCCCAGAAAACGTATGCTATAAAATTTAGTGGACATGTTGAAAATTTTCCTTGTTTAATATTGCTAAATTATTAGGTATGCACTTAGATGATAAATTATCGTTTGAAAAACATATTAATAAAATTATTGCTAGAGTTTCCTTTAGTTTACGCAAAATAAATAACTTGGGATATTATTTCCCTCTGCATATAAGAAAACTTATTGCGAAAACAGTAATAATGCCAATATTTAATTATGGAATTGCAATTTATTCATCAGCGTCAGCAGTTTATTTAAGTAGGCTGATAAAGTCTTTCAACAGAGTCATACGCTACCTATACAACTTGGGATTTAGGAAACATGTTTCTTCTGAAACCATTGTCTTCCTGGGAGTAAACTTCGTCGACTTTATTAAACTAAAAGCAATAACGTTATTCTACAAAACAAGTAAATTAGGTAAACCGCAACACATGCTTGAGTTATTCCAATTTTCACATTTTACTCGAACATCTTATATAATTTGCCCAAGAATTAACAGCATGTACATGTACCGTTCATTTGCTGCCAGGATATCCATATTATGGAATGGCGTACTACCGTACAGCCTTCGTAATTTTTCATTGAATTTAAAAGATTTTAAAAATATTTTTGCAGAATACTTGTAAGAATTTCGTTGTCTGGTGTCTTATTACTATTTTTGAATAAAATTTTAATAGAATTGATTTACACGATCGCGCAGGTTTACAAATAAATTTATAATTTTAAATAATAGTCAATTAAATAATAAATTTGTGTTTATAAGTAGTTAATTATAAGAGTTAATTATACTGTATTAAACCTACTCAAGTTAACTACTTAATCAATTAGGCCAATAGGCTTTTCGATTATGTTAAAGAAATAAAATAAAATAAAAACTAACTAAAAACTAAGTTATTTAGCGGACCCTTTAAATAGATACATTCAACGAAGTTGAAAAAAAAACTAATATTATTCTCTTTAATTTAACATGCGGTCATTATAAAAATACTTTAAGGAAATAAAAATATTTCTGTTTCTATTGGTTTATAGTTGAAGTAATTAAAAAAGTTTATGTTTGCCTATAAAATTTAGAAAACATGCTTAAAGTACCGCAAAGTGTTTTAATTAAAAAACATGTAAAATAGTTGCAAAGAAAATATTGTAAGAAAAAATTAAAATTTTTAATTAATTATTTTCTCCTGAAATTATTTTTTAAGTAAATAAGTTAAATTTAACGAAATATCTTAAGATTTACAGGATTGTTTTTTAAATTCAATTATACTTATATTTTACTAAAATGCCTTTAGTTAAATAAAAACATTTTATTCATATTACCTTATTCTTAGAATGTAAATTTAACGAATTTCTTGTATTCCTTCTCTTACAATATGCGTGTAGAGTTTTAACTAATATTTTATTAATTTAAGAAAATTTAACTTAACTTCTCCACTTATTTTCGTTAAGGTTTTACTTAATTTTTCGAATAAATACGTAGGAAATTTGGTACAGTGAATGTATTATGATTTTATGCTCAACCTGAAAATTTCGACATCTAAAAATACTTCGAAGATTTTCATAAATTTAAATTTTACACGCATTTTTCTACATGTCAAGTATTATATGGTTTTAGGTAAAACGTAGTATTGTTACATTTAGCAATAATATAGTTGGTCTCTAAACTATATGGTTGTCTAGCATAACAATAACATATAAACATAATTATGTTATGTGCAAATATAAAAATAAAATGATTAAAATTTAATCATGGAAATATTAAATTTATTAAATTATCTTTAATCATTATCTTTAAGGTATCATAACGAACAAATTTCTAAAATCACCGATATATCTTCCAACTGTAGAAAAATCCGAATACGGTGGATAAACCAGGATAAAATCAATGTTGATTATTGTTGATTTTACTTAAACTTTGACTTTTGTTTTTATTTCATCGTTTGGACATAAATCCTTAGTTTATTTTAGTTTTAGTTTATAAAAAATCAAACTTACTTAAACTAAAAAAAATTATTTTGTCATTAAAAAAAAAATTCAACAAATTCAAAGTACAAAATAATTTTATATTTACTATTGCGTTTTTAAATCTGAACTACATTGTCAGTGTCTGTCTTGAAATTAATTATATGTGTTGTTGGTAAAATTATTTTTTCTAACATTTCTAACATATTCAGTCGTTTATTATTGTTTTCTGTGTTTATTACTGCGATAGTGATTTAATCTAGCACAATAAGATAATAATGCAGTTTTTTGCCATTCGTGAAGTAGACACGTGCTAAAATTATAATGGAAAAATATTCGATGAATAGTTAAAATATTTTATCAAAATCAATAATCGATTACTGTGACAATGAAGCAGTTACGTGAAATTTCGGGGAGAAACAACGTGCCAACAAAACGCACTATTTATCATGTAGCAATTGATTTAGAAAACCAGGGTCCGCAGGCGATAGGCCCAAGCATGGACCAGAGCGTACTGCAAGATCAGCTGAAAACATTACTGATGCTTAAGAAAGCGGTCGCCTAATTTGACTGCTCCCGAGTTATTTTTGTGGGAATATTTAAAAGCAAGGTTCATGCAAAGATACCAGAAACGCTTGAGCAATTTAAACCAAATATTCGTAATGAAATTAATGAAACAACTCATGAAATGTATGAGAAAGTATGAAAAATGGGATCAAAAGAGCTCTGATTTGTGAGGCTAATAGAGGCGAATATTTTTCTGATATTGTATTCCATACATAATTGCCAACATTAACTAAAAAATTTATCGATATAAGATCCATTCTCTTTCATTACGTTAAAATTTTTAAACAAACAATGTGGCAGACTTTTCCTTCGGACACCCTGAATTTTTGTCATTGATTTGACAATAACTTAAGTTATTATTGTATTTGTCATCGTTCCTATAAATACTTTTTTTTACAAATCTCATTATCGTTTCCGTTATAAGGAATTTTATACACAATTCTAGACTCTGTATTTTATCTTTAGTTTTGGTAAATAACCTTTTTAACGTATAGGGTGTTTTGTATGCCATTCTTTATTTATGATAATCAAAAATTTTTGATTTCTTTGAACGTTCTGATATTTTAGGTACATACATTAAAAACTTATAGACCTTTCGTTTAATCTGATCTCTTTTAATTACATTTTATCTATTAATAAATTGTCCTATTTATCTGTTTGTAAGTTGAATAGGAAAATAACTATCACTCAATATAATTATAATTTTCTCCTTATTCTCTTTGTGGAAGATAATATAACTATTCGTAAGAATCCTCTCTCTCATACTTCCAGCTGCATTTATTATAATATAAATGTTTAATTAGTTTAATAATGATTATTTGACCCTTTTTTTTATTAAATTATTTTCTATTATTTTTTTTATTATTTTTTTTTTCTTAGTATTGAAAAAAATTATAAGAGACGGTATATTTTGGAAATGTTACATATTGTAAATACTCCATTGACTAAAAGAATTAATTTTAAAGCAGATACAGATAATGTCGCTCATATATACAGACACTTAATTCACAAAATAACATAAATGTTTTGTTCTTAATAAATGTATGTAACACAAAACACTTTTTTATATTTTTGTTTTTTGAAAAATTTTTTAAACATTGTTTTTTAATTTCATTATGACAAAAAAATTTTATTTTTTTCAATTGTTAATTAATTTTGTTATTTTGATTCAATATCAATATTAATTTTGTTTCCTAAAGAAGGTACGCAGAAAGTACCGAAATATTGAAATAAAATATTAATAAAAAAATAGAAGGACCCAAAGCTTAATAAAATAGAAAATAATTTAATAAATGTTTAATATAACTTAAATGTGTTTAAAATAGTAGTAAATGATTCCTCCAAAAGCCATAGGATTTTTATACCAATTTATTAAAAAATAAGTTCCACTCCAAATAAGTGAAGTATCTAAATTTGAAAGGTCTCTTTTTTACCCTTCACCACAAAAAATGAAAATGGGTATAACTAAGTTTGTCGTTCTGTTTGTAATTTTTACAATATCCATTTGCGACCCGGATAAGTATATATATTCTGACTTCTTATGAATAGCGAAGTCGATTGAGCGATGTTCGTCTGCCTGTCCGTGTTAGTGTTATCAACTTTGCCAAGTTACTAGACGAGCTAGAGAAAATTTAAATGAGACAATCGATAAGTCACAGTTTCGGAAATTTTCTATTAAAAATCAGCAAGATCGGTCCATGTCATTCGAGGCAGCGGGCAAATTACCACATCTGCCTCTAACTTTTCCATATCATTTAGAGCTACAATCAAATAATAAATATATGGGGCGATAGATAATTAAAAAGTAAAAAAAAATATAAAGTAAAAAAATTGGGGCTCGGCAATATTTTCCGAGTTATGGGCCTATGAACTTTTTATAGAAAAGTACGATTGGGCACCATTTTTTTTTTTTTAAGATAACAATACGGCTATCATTTAAAAGTTTTTGAAGAGATCTTTCCCTGTTACCCCAATATTTGTATTTTTGGTTAAAGTTGCTTCATATTAATGGTGAAGGGTATATTATATTCGGCGCATAAAGCATTTATATAAATTTTTTAAATTTGAATAAATCGTGTATAGATTAAAATAAAAGTTTTACTTGATTTAATTATTTTTATCCTTAACATTTCACTTTATTTTATCGTTAATATTACCTACGAAATTTGGTTCCAAGTATTTGAGTTATCTGTAAATATAATAAAACTCTAACGGGGTCATTACTGTACATGAAATAGTTTTTGAAAATTTTAATGTTGGTGTAGATTGCATTCGATATGGAATACAAAACACCTATTTTAGGAAGTTTTGTTTGTCTGTCCGTCTGTCTGTCTTTGTTCACAACACTGTGTTCAAAAACTACTGGCTGGATTCGAACAAAATTTTGTGAGGAGGTCCCTTAGAACCTTGATTCCAATAGAGAATACTTTTTTTTTCGTAAAAATAGGTCATTCCGTAGAGCAAATAGAGATACAAGTGTAAAAGCACCCAATTTTAACGGTAAATTGATACTAAAACAGTTATTGCACATGTTATTTTTGTAAATGGAAATGTTTAACATTATCTACAGAACTCTGGAACAAATATTTAAAAACATATTTTTCTAAATTTGAATTTTAAGAAAATTGATACGCAGTCGAAGTCGCGGGCACTGTTAGTATTTAAATATGAGCATATTTGTTGATATGGTATGAATGTAATGCTCTTTATAACTGATATAAACTGGTTTTTTATATAAATATTTAATTGTTGAAGTTTGAATAAGAACCAGATGGCTAAATTTCATAAAGATCAATTCATGACAAATTCGAAAACATTCTACTCTCTATTTATACAAATATTAGTGTGCTGTTTTTGTATTAAAAGCGATCTATTCAATTTTCTATAAACGTTTATCAGGCAAGTTGATCGCTTGAAATATAGAAACAGCATATGGAAAACTTATAATCATTTTTGAGTAATACTTTTTCTCATATGTGTGATGTTCTTTAAAATGTTCGCCTTTTTTTACAAGAGTCGTTTCATTTATTTCCCAAAGAAAAATTACTTGGTGAAGTAATTTTTTTTTTTGACGTGACTTTATTTGACTTCCGATAAACGAGCTCCGATTTTTATTGCTTGCATTTTTCTAAATTAAGAAAGGCTTATTTTTGTCTCTTCATATTATTGCACATTTTCGGCATAGTTCTTTATATTGCACAAAATATGTGCAAAAAATTGTAAGTATAATGAATTCAAGACGAAAGTTCTTAAAAAAGAAAATTGAAAAAAATCTAAAAGAAGTGCCTTCATGTTTGGCAAACACATTATTGTTTTAGAAATTTTAAAACATTTAAAAGTGCCAGCATTGACAGACAATATGTCTGTCTACATACTCTTAAGCATGGTAATTCTATATCCAAACAACAATAACAATACACGCACACAGAAACTTTTTTATTAACACACAATCTAACACAAATTCTTAGCGTTACGCCTTGATTCGACCATCAAAAGATTTTCACAAAACAAACAAAATAGAAACTCACCATAAACTTTTTACTTTCTTGTGGCGGAAGTGCGTGTTGTCGTAAAGTATGCAACACAAATACTTTGTTTTATCTATTTGTTGTCTTTATGTTTGAATGGTTTTTTATATATATTTTCTAGTTGTTTTTTTATTGCGGTTGCCTTTTTATTGTTTTTACACTGTTGTTTGTTACCGTTTTATTTATTGTTTATATCTTTCTTTGTTTTTATTTTTATTCAAACTAGTCGCAAATCATTTCTCTTGTTTAGTTAAATGACCAAGATTTCAAACTTGCTTCCAATATAATTTCAAGCACAAACAAAATTACGAATATTTTTTATGACAACATGATTATGAGGTTAAATAAAAAACGAAAAACAAGAATAATTGTTTTTATTTTGATATTATTTTTATTTCCTTTTTAAATTTAAACAAATGATTTTTATTAACCGAAAAGCATTTTAGGTTTAATTTAAAATTTTAAAATTTTATAAATGAATTCTTTCTTTTATTTGTTTTATTCATAATTTTAATTTGTAACAATTCTGCCTGACTCAATTATTTTTATTCTGAAAATTGTTTTGTACACTTTTACCCAGAAAATCTTAAATAGAACTGAATTTTTACGTTTGTGTACAAATACTTTCTACTGATGCTTCTGTGATGCTGTGTGTCCTATTTTTCTCTTTGTTAAAATAAATTGAGCATTAAGTTTGCATTGTTAAGAGAACTGGTATTTAAATTAGAGTGGTAGGCTTCAAAATTCACCCAAAATGTTTCTTCAAAATAAGTCATCTATAATACACCTTAATTGATTTCAGTTTCATTATGGTATCATAATTTATCTTTGTATTTCGTATATTTTTTTAAAGAAAAAAAAACGAATAAGGAAATCAGGAAATAATTATTAATAATCTCTCTTCTATAAATATAAAAAACTCTCACAAGACAGTGTTTTTACCTGAAATAATTTTTTAGAATTTAAAAGGTAGAGCAGTTACTCTTTAATTAAAAAATAAAACTAATTTTTGGTTATCCTGTGATAGCTTTAATAAATTTCTATAACTCACAATAAAATTATCCCATTATTGCAATGAAATGTAAAGTATTACACTGGCTATTTTATTTTCGATTATAGGGCCTTCTACAGATATACTGATGTCAAAATAAAAATAATTTTTATTGTCAGTCACAATGTTTCATCTACAACAGCTTTTAATATTTCACCGAATTTTACTGGTTTTCAAGTAGACCCCAAGCAATTACAATGATTTTAAAACACTTAACCTGCAGTAAAATTCACTAACTTTAAGCACTACGACAATAGTTATATTTGTCGACAATTTCCGTTTGCGATAACGGTTAAGTGATTTACAAGTGATTCAGCTTAATGATAATAGACACAAGTTAAAATTGAGCGGCATCTTTGTCAGCAGTTAAACGAAAAAAACAAAAGTGAAGATCAATAACATGTGAGTTTAAGCGAGTCATTTATTCATTTTTTACATGTGCATTTACATACATGAATACGTATTTGCCAATCGTATGACAATAATGAAAGCATAATAATAGTTTTGTATGAATGTACATAAACACAAGTTCTATGTCGTTTATTTTGTCGACAGATTTAACAAGGCAAAAATTATAGTCACTTTTTTAACGATGAGCAACTTGCTAACTATATCAGCTTATTTTAATTTATGGAAAATATCGTTAAAAGTGTCGACAATTTTGTTGCTTAGTTAATTTAACAAACCGATAATTGTTAAAAAAAAAGAGTAGTGAATCGCACTACTGGTCTTCATAGAAAACCGACGGTTTAAATAAACAATTTTTAGCGGTTTGGGTTTCTGCTGCTAAGGCCACTATTTTTAAAGCGATGTTTTCAGTTTCTACAAGTGGTTGTGACGAGAGAATGTTGGTCATGAAAAAAAGCAAAAAGAAATTTATATAAATTATTTTGTTTCAAATTATGATTATTATTTTAATTTATTTTATTCGTGCTTGATTCCTTCAAATATAAATATTTCATGATATTCTCATAAAATATTGTTTATGTAAAACTTCAAATTGTGGGTATTACTGCGGGGAAAGCATATCCATATGGCCATTTCACTACTGCTCAAATAGCTCATCACTGGATTTTACCCAAACTTGAAAGTCTTATATCAAAAGCCAAATTTATTAAATGAGACCTCCATTGAATCAATAAGACAAAAAGACAATAATAACTCAAAAATGTTTTATACAAAAACACAGCAAACATTCAGTAACTATTTTTATTTTTTTCTTTCAATTTTCTACAAAAGGGATCCTATCGGTAACCATTTATAAGTATTTGAAAATTTCAATAAAAAATAAAAATTGAAAACAATTTTTATTAATAAGCAATGTGGACATGCAAATATATCAATATGAAAATTTATTATTTGTATTAAATATTTTTCAGTTGTTATTGTCTTTTTGTCTTATTGATTCAATGGAGTTCTCATTTAATAAATTTGGCTTTTGATATAAGATTTTCTAGTTTTCTATACAAAATTTGGTTTAAAAGCTTCCCCTTTTTTTATCCCTTTTTTGGGGAATTAAATGCAAATTTTGTTATACCTTATGCGAGTGATGCTCAATGCAAATGTACAATTTTTATGTAAATGTGAAAGTCTTTGAAAAATACTTATGTATGTGAAGAATAATTTTTTTAGATTTACTAGAGTTTAAGCTTCTTCCTTGTAAAATTTGTTGGAAAATAAATAAAAACTGAAATTGAATATATACAAAATTTGGGTAAAATCCACTGATGAGCTATTTGAGCAGTAGTGAAATGGCCATATGGATATGCTTTCCCCGCAGTAATACATTCAATTTTAAATTTTAAATAAAAAATATTTCATTAAACAGATCATGAAATATTTATATTTGAAGGAATCAAGCACGAATAAAGTAAATTAAAATAAAAAAGATTCCGAATAATAAATTTTAATATTGATATTATTATTATTTTTTGTTGTAGGAAAAGTTTTTGCAGCAACACCTATAAGAGCTTGTGCCAATGAGTTACAACTCATACGTAAAGGACACTCCAGTAAACTTGTTATAGTTTTTAGAATTTAATTTTTATGAAATTATTATTTCAACTGTTTGATATTACAACAAATAAATTAAAATAGATTTTGTCTTCAGTTTATTCCTATTTAAATTTCCAAAAATTTTAAAATAGAAATATTATCCGCAAATGTATGTGGACGGAAAAAATATACACCATACATATATTTAGTTTGACAAAGTTGACACACAAGCGAGAATATTTCATCGCTATTCTATCTGTAAGTCGTCTGGTGTATTTATGTTTGCTTTGTATTAACCTTCGGTATGGCCACAAAATGTATTTTCTTTTAATTTTCAAAGACAAAGCAAAAACAAATATACCACAAAAATTACAGAGGGAACAGCGAAGAAATGCTTTTGGTTGTGTGTGGACTTCGCCTAACTTATAGGTGATGTTTACAGTGTATACAACGTAAGCTAGATAGATCCGAGTAATGACGATGACGGCTGTTCCGATCAAGTAAATCCTGGATTACACTATTTTGGTGTCTCAATTTTCTCGTTTTATTTGGAAAACGTCCGCATATATTTGTAGATTATTTTTCTATTTTAAATTTTTTAGAAGTTTAAATTAAAATTAAACTTAAGCCAAAATCAATTTTAATTTATTTGTTAGTTTTTAGAATATGTACGTACAATAAGACTAAAAAATCTACTTTTTTAAGCATTCTCGAAAAAAATATATTACAAAAGAAAGCAATATTTTGTTAAAATACGCCTCTGTTTATTCTCTTAAGAAATCATTGCGTAATGCGCATGTTTTCTCTTCGATACAAAAATTATTTCTCAAAATTTTTTGAGAATTTAAAAATCCGGTTTTCAGTTTCTGATTGTTGGCCTAAAAATGCGTAAGAACACTTTCTTTTTGTTTGATGTTTTGTTATTGTGTTTTATATTTTTTTATCAACAAAGATTACAGCCCATCAGCTGATGGTAATGCAAACAAGTTACATTATTCATGTTTAAACTGGCTGGAAGAGTGAAAGTTAAAGCTGATGGGTGCATGACACAAATTCAATTTGAGCTCTGAATAAAAACCGTATAAAAACATTTGAATTGTGTTTATCAAATGATAAAATACTTTAAAAAAGGAAAAGTAATAAATAAATATGGATTTAATTTTTCGATATGGTTTAGACGTGACGGTATTAAAAGTGTTTATACGTTTTTTTTTTCTACTTTAAATTTGCATAAAGTTTTAAGCCTTTTATTTATGAACGTACGTAGTATATGAGCATTTTTTAAAAACGACCGAATAATTATTTTACCTTAAACTAAGAGTATGAACACACGCAAAAGTACATACTTGGTAGTATTTTAAAATGCACCTGTCTGTATTTATGTCCTTAAAACAAAACATACAAACAAATATACTCATATTACATTTTATATCTGTTGCTTTTCTTTTTCTAGTGATTACTTCTGCAGACTTAAATCACAAGCTTTTATGCGCCACTTAATTTAATGGAGAAAAGTTGTAGTTCTTTTTTTTTTTTTGTTGTTGATTTAATTGTACATTGTAAATCATTTTTTAGGACTAAACCAACGCCACGGTAATAAACAAAATTCTCTGCAGATGATTGAAATGCACACAACATGAGTTCGCTTATTTGGCTATTAATATTGTATTTTATACCCTTGACTTTCAGATGGAAAAGGATTCGTATCTAAGTTTGTCATTCCATTTGTTATTTCCACAATATCCATTTTCGACCGTATAAAGAATAAGTATTCTGAGTTCTTATGCGTAGCAAAGTCGAGCGATGTCCGTCTGTCTGTCTGTTCGTCCTTTGTCTTGTTGAAGCCAACATGACCAAGGCCCTAGATGAACTAGAGAAAATTTGAAAACGCCAATCGTTCAGACATAGTCTCGAAAATTTTGCTATTGAAAACCAGCAAGATCGGTCAATGTTTTTCGAGGCAACAAGCTGAAACAACTCCTGCCGCTAATTTTCCATAACTTTTTTTCAACATTTGTTGGTATTCCTGCAGGTGGCTATTTTTAGGATAAAAGAAAAGAAAACTTGGTAGCACTTACTAAGCTAGTTGTTCTTAATGAAATTAAGTTGGGAAAACAACCAAAAGCAAAACAATTTTCCGAAAAAAATTTTATTTTTTGTTGTCTGCAGTATGGTAAATGTGGTTGTAGATATTTTTTGTGAAGGGTATATAAGATTCGGCAGAGCCGAATACAGCACATTTACTTTTTTCTTATTCTTATTTGAACTAATTTGTTTAGTTGTCCGTATGAATTTTTATTAATAATTTTTTAAAAAGACAAATGAAGCAAATCTTAACCAATAAATGAAAAATAAAGTATTTTGTTTTTCAATTTGAACTGTCGCGACATGACGGAACGTTACAGCAAGAAATAGAGACGAAAAAGAATGAGCCGTTGCAAACCCTAAACTTTCGCAGAATTATCAAACCGACTCGATAGATTACTAATAGACCGAAGTTGGAGACACAGTGAAATATTTTATTATTATTAAACCCAAATGACTTGAAATTAACAAATTAGATGTGAATGCCAGTGACCAAAATCTAAACAAATTTTGGCGCTAGAGTGGGACTCTCAGATGAAAAGGATGATTGACAGTTATCATCCAATTACTAAAATATACTAGAATAAATGCCTGATGTTGCGAATGAAAAGCGAATTAAGATATGAATGAATACGATTTGCCCACTATAAAGGGTAAAGTTTTTTGACCAACTTAATTTGTCATTTATTTTTTTCAGTGTTTGACAAACCCAACCGTGTGGACAGTTACACAGTTGAGCAGCACATTAAGATTGTTTGAATCTTCAATTCAAAAACTTCGCAATGTTTTTAATCAACGTAATCGACCAAAGGTGTTTACAATCGGGAAAATCGTCTACAAATTACAGTAAACCGGATATGTAACAAATGTGAAAACATCTGTGAATGCTTTCCCAGTTCTTTCTGCGGAAAACATTGCTGTTGTTCACGATAGTGTGATAGAAAAGCCGCCATCATCAACAAGCAAATAACAGTACTGACGCGAATTTATAAAAAGTAATTAATTTTACACGCTTACAAAGTTTAATTGCAGTCGGCCAAGCCGTCACCGTTAATTATAATGGAGATGATGGATTTCTTGTTTTCAGAAATTTAAGATGTGGATCTACAAGATGGCGCCACTTGCCACACAGCCAACGAAGCCAACGAAGCAATGGCTCTTTTTCTCTTTGGCGAGTAAATTAGAGGCGAGTAATTCAACAGCCGTGTTACCAAACGTCATGGTGATGTTATTTGTCCTCCACGATCATGTGATTTGACATTGGTGAACTTCTTTCGTTAGGGATATTTAAAAGAAAGAGCGTAATAACAATTTAAGAGCTAAAGGATGAGATAATTCAGCATATCAACGACACTGAACCTTAATTCTGATTTAAAGAAAAGTACCTGTTAATGCGCTCTGAAGCTTTTGCGATTTGTCTCCTAGCGATTATTTCGTGTTTGTGACATACGGCCATTTATGCTCGAAAAATTGGCCTAAAATTGGACGACCTTTCGAAATTATTTAGAAATGTCAATGCCACGTATTTATCTTTTAAAAAATTTTGTTTGTACGAGGGCTGCTCTATATATTTCTGGCCTAATAGTGAAAATGCGAATATTTATAATTAAAAATGGTTTTATTGTTTTTCAAAGTATTCTCCAGCATGATTTATACACTTTTGCATGCGCTCAAACCAGTTGTCGAAGCACTTTTTCCACTCCGATTGAGACACCTCTAACATATGGTTTTTGAACACTTCAATAGCTTTTTCTGGCGACGAAAATTCTTGACCATGCATTTTTTTCTTGCCAGGTGCCAAGTCAGGGCTGTACGGGGGATGACCCATTAATTCGACGTTTTGGGCGGTCAAAAACGCTCTGGTTTGAGCCGATGTGTGAGAGCTCGCATTGTCATGGTGAACAATGATTCGTCTTCTCTTGTTGGTTTTTCGAATTTCTCCGATGACTTCAGGCAAACAAATTGTAGTGTACTACTCAGAAGTGACCGTCCTACATTGCTCAAGCGGAACAGTCGCCACATGACCAGTTTTGCCGAAGAAACAGGCGACCATTTGCTTCGAAGTGCTTCTTCCACGAACAACTTTCGTTGGATTTTACTCGTCTTTGAAGATCCACACGGTCGATTGTAGTTTCGTTTCGGGCCCATACGCATAGATCCATGATTCGCCACCTTTGACGATCTTATAAACGTCTTTTGAAGCACCGCAATCGTATTTTTGTAACATTTCTTTGCACCAATTGACACGAGCCTTTTCTTGAGCGACTTTCAAACTGTGCGCGTCCAACGAGAACAAGCCTTTTTTACGGCCAGGTGTTCATGCAGTATCGAATGTATGCTGGTGGAAGAAATGTCCAAGGATGTCTCTATCTCTCGGTATGTCGCATGTCGATCTTGCATTATGAGTTCACGCACGGCATCAATGTTCTCTGGCACAACAGCCGTTTTTGGACGACCTTCACGGAATTCGTCTTTGAGCGAGCTTCGGCCACGATTAAATTCATTTTACCAATTTTTCACAGTGCTATAGGACGGTGCTTCATTGCCATACAAAGATTTAAGTTCATCAATGCGCTCTTGTCGTGATAATCCACGTCGAAAGTTATGAAAAATAATGACACGAAAATGTTCACGAGTTAATTCCATTTTTTTCTATATTAATTTTTTCAAGTCACTGTTAACGACACAAATAATAGTCGTACGTCAAAACGTTTTGAGTACGATTATGCTTAAAAATGACAAACTTTCCAATGGAAATGTCAGATTGCACTTGGCAGCACTCAGTGTTGCCAGGCCAGAAATATATATAGCAGCCCTCGTATGTTATTTTCTACAATTTAAAATTCTAACGGCCTTGAAAAAATAATATTTATTTACCAATGAAGTGAATAGTCTGTTCAAACGAGTAAAAGTGTAGACAACAAGTCTAAAAAAGTGATACTAATATTATTTTGCGTTTGATACAGAAACATGTACACAAAGAAACGTATTATTTCTTTAACCAGCTTTGAGGAGTTTGTTTGTTGCACATCACTGACAATTCTTAAGCATAATTTTATATATGAACACAGAAAAGTTTGAAAAGAATAAGAAATATTGGAATAATGGAAACCTTATGCTGACAGATACAAGAGAAATTTTACAAAAGCCATATGCGATTATACTAATTTAGTTTATTTACACATTGACATATAAATACACTTGAATTATTCAGGCATGTCACAGAACTCAATTCCCATCGAAAGTGGTCCCAATTCCGCAAATTAATTCTTTAGAAAAGGAAAATCGAAAAATTTTTTCGTAATGAAACCACTTTTGAATTTCAAAGTGGAATTTAATTTCTTTGAAATTTTGTTATTTGCGGTTTTCAAATTTACTTTTATTATGTGTCCTTATTTAGATTAGCTTTGTTATTTACTGTTATTTAGGGTGCGCAATATTGCCACATTTAAATAAAAAGGTGAAGACTAAATACTTTCTGGAAATAAGCTAAATCGATCGGAATCTGAAGAAGATGAAACATAATCGATCGAAATTATTAATACGGAATTCAAACCATTCCGATTGGAATTTGTGACATGCCTGATTGTTTAGAAATGTTAAAGAATTTTATTACATTTAAGTTTTTATTTTTTATTTCATAATATGTAACACCTCACGTCATTAAATCTTCCTAGAATTTTTTAAGAATAATTTTCGTTATTATTGAATATTTTTCTAAAATTTTTGTTTGGTAAATGCTGATTAATCTAGTAATTTTATTCAAATTGCTTTTCTCGTACTAATTATATTATTTTTCTTTAACTTTTACACTCTTTGGAATATTTTCTAGAAATTATTTTATGTTTTCTGTAAAAATCCTAAATTTATTCACTTTTTTTACTCGAAAATCATACAGATATTTTGCATCATTTCAGATTATTGACAATTAAAAAAAAAAACCATTAAATTAGATATTATTTAAGTACTTTATTTTTTATTTTTTTATTTCTAATAATTTATTATTATTTTTATTTTACAAATTCTTTTATTTATATCGCAATTTTATCTCATATTTTGAAACAGTTGCAGGGAATTATAATAAACCAAACTTAGAAGCAGATGTTTTGTTGTAAATAACCATGCATTTTTTATGCATGTTTGGTTGTTAGTATAGAGACAAAAAAAAAGTATCTCCTATACAAAAACTTGCATATTGAAACTAAAAAAAAATTACTAACAACAACATGCATAAATATAATTTTTTATTTTTTACATTTTAGACACGAGCTTGAGTGAGCATTTTTCTTCTTCCGTCCGTTTTATTTATTTGCATTTCTATTTATTTGGCAGCATGCAAAGTAGATTTGAAATTTCTGTGTGTAACTGTAGTGGTTACAACAAAATTTATTGCAACGAAAACTACATCACTTTCTTCTTTGAATTATTTAAAGACATTTTCCATAGTCGAGTTTTGCTGCATTTATTGCTGGAAAAATTTTTATTCGCTTAAGGGCTCATGTAAAAGAGTTCAGACAAAAGATTTTAATTGATAATAATAATGAATTTCAGAATTTACAAACTATAATAGTCAGCATTTAATAAAGTTAAAATACAAATTAAGATGGTTTGAAATTCGTAGAGTGGTTTTTACTAAATAAAAAAAACACATACAAACCAAAATGGATACGAGGGCTGCTATATATATTTCTGGCCTGGTAACACTGAGTGCAGCCAAGTGCAATCTGACATTTCCATTGGAAAGTTTGTCATTTTTAAGCATAATCGTACTCAAAACGTTTTGACGTACGACCATTATTTGTGTTGTTTACAGTGACTTGAAAAAATTAATATAGAAAAAAATGGAATTAACTCGTGAGCATTTTCGTGCCATCATTTTTCACAACTTTCGACGTGGATTATCACGACAAGAGTGCATTGATGAACTTAAATCTTTGTATGGCGATGAAAAATTGGTATAATGAATTTAATCGTGGCCGAAGCTCACTCAAAGACGAATTCCGTGAAGGTCGTCCAAAAACGGCTGTTGTGCCAGAGAACATTGATGCCGTGCGTGAACTCAAAATGCAAGATCGACATGCGACATACCGAGAGATAGAGACATCCTTTGACATTTCTTTCACCAGCATACATTCGATACTGCATGAACACCTGGCCGTAAAAAAGGTTTGTTTTCGTTGGATCCCGCACAATTTGAAAGTCACTCAAAAAAAGGCTCGTGTCGATTGGTGCAAAAAAATGTTGCAAAAATACGATTGCGGTGCTTCAAAAGACGTTTATAAGATCGTCACAGGTGACGAATCATGGATCTATGCGTATGAGCCCGAAACGAAACAAGAATCGACCGTATGGGTCTTCAAAGACGAGCAAAATCCAACGAAAGTTGTTCGTGGGAGAAGCACTTCGAAGCAAATGGTCGCCTGTTTCTTCGGCAAAACTGGTCATGGAGCAACGTAGGACGGTCACTTCTGAGTGGTACACTACAATTTGTTTGCCTGAAGTCATCGGAGAAATTCGAAAAACCAAGAAGAGAAGACGAATCATTGTTCACCATGACAATGCGAGCACTCACACATCGGCTCAAACCACAGCGTTTTTGACCGGCCAAAACGTCGAATTGGCACCTTGGCACCTAATGACTTCTTCTTGTTTCCGCACATCAAGAAAAAAAATGCGTGGTCAACGATTTTCGTCGCCAGAAGAAGCTGTTGAAGTGTTCAAAAACCATGTTTTAGAGGTGTCTCAAACGGAGTGGAAAAAGTGCTTCGACAACTGGTTTGAGCGCATGCAAAAGTGTATAAATCATGCTGGAGAATACTTTGAAAAACAATAAAACCATTTTTGATTATAAATATTCGCATTTTCACTATTAGGCCGGAAATATATAGAGCAGCCCTCGTAGAAAGGATTATTTTAATAGAAATAGTAGATCAATATTATAATAGTGATATTTGCGTTACTATATATATAAATTATTTTATAATATTTGCGAGATAATTATCTCTTGTATAAAAGGCAAATAATTTAAAATTTGCTAAGATTATTTTTTGTCATTTCTTCTCTTAACGGTAGAAAACTGTAGGTAGACAATCTGGCTCTTATAGCTATCTGCAGTTGGCCGGTCAGTTCTAAAATACAGGATGTCTGCCGGGAAGTTATACTACACTGTTTTGCCGCCATTTTGGTAATCGTTAATCTTGGCAGTTCATATCTGCAGTCGTGAAGTAGGCATGTGGCAAATTTATTGTGGAAAAATATTCGATAAACCAACGTGTTTTAATCGTTAAAACAATTCATCAAGATCAATCATCGATTACTGGGACGGTGAGAAAGTTACCTGAAATTTTTGGGAGAAAAAAGTACCAACAGAACGCATTATTAATTGTGTAAAGAACGATTTCGAAGAAAGATGGTCTGTAAATGATAGGCCGAGGTCATGGCCCGCAAGATGGCTGAAAACAATACTACAGCTCAAGAAAGTCTTTTAAAGAATCCATCAACCTCAGTTTGACTTCGTGCTGAAGAGCCAACAGGCACATGACAACTTCAATTTTCATCAAAAAATCATAATGAGTGACGAGGCACAATTTTATTTGGATAGATATGTTAATAAACAGAATAGTCGGTTGTGGGGAATTAAATACCCTCAAATTATTCATCAGCCATCTTTGTATCCATTAAAAGTAATAGTAGTGTAATTTGGTCATGTGATATCATTGGGCTTAAATTTTTTGAAAATGAAAACACCGTTACATAATTGTGAATGGGAAACGATATTGTGATATGATTGAAAATTTTTAACGCCACAACTGCATGCTTTGGTCTTGATTAACATGTGTCATCAACAAGATGGTGCAATGTCGCATACAGTCAGTATTACGTTTTTAACAAAGCAAAATTAACTGGGTGTCATAAAAATACATTAATTTATGTTTCATTCAAAAGTTTTAATGATGCAAATATATGATGAATTTTGGAGCGATTAAATATCAGGATTCAAGACGCGCTAATTACTTAAATAATTGATAGTTGAATTTAAGAATATTTATATGAAGCGCCAAAGACATGAATACTCTTAACCTCACAGTATAAAAACTACTAGAGTTATACTATAATATTTTGTTGGCGTATTCAAGCCACCTTCAAGATAGATGATCTTCAAATAGTTTGCAGAATTGTGTAGCGTTCGATGTGTTTTGTGCCTTCGTGATAAAATACACGTCATTAACACCAAATGTCTGCGATTAAGGCAAAAAGTATTCTTTCATTTATATCAACCTGCAAACAATGTAAATCATGTACTTCATTCTAGTGGTCAGTAGAAAATCCAGCTGCTCATTAGTGTATAAACTATTTGCTAAAAAAATAACGGACGTATTCATAAAAATTTAAAACAGATTAGTAAGCCTAAAATAGACAAATGTTAGCAAAACTTTTTTGGGTAATGTCAAAAATCCTAACTAATTATTTTTTGTCATTAAATTTACACAAAGAATTTTTGATAACAAGTTCCAACTACTGGCCGAAATTTATTTAAGTTGTTTCCAATGAAATGTCATCTTTTCCGCACGAGCGTATGCATGTTTGTGCTACAACGTGTTTTTATCGTGTGTATGAAGACACCTCAAAGTATACATACCGCACTCGCTCATAGACGCCTACATATTTTTGTTTTGTTTTGTTTTATTTTTATATGGACAAAATAATATGTTGTCGTGAAAAGCCATAATTCACGAACGGCACCGATTTTCATACGAACAATCCTTAAAAAATTAATCAAATTCGGTTGACCGTTCGTGAGTTATAAAATCACAACACACTTGCAACAATGCTTTCTTCGCAGTAAACCACAATACGAGTATACAAATATTTTCACTTAAAAGTTTCCTATTTTTTGCATAAAATAAATTAACAAAGAGCAAACTACATTCGATTTCCGGGTTAACCGTAAATTGGTTTTTGAAAGCAATAAGTATTAAATTATAATGTGAGTTTCGAGATAAAACGTTTATTAACTGTAATACAATACTTCCATATACATCAACAAAATTAGTAACGATTTTATGAGAATTTTGTCTTAAAATGCATTTTAAAAGCAAATATGTTTTTTGTAAATATACAAACTGGTAACTGTAACCACAAATAAAGAACCTTTTATAAATATGGCCATAAATACAAAAGATAATTTTTTTTAATTTTACGTTTATTAAAGAGATTTCTGTATCAATTTTACATAAATTGATTTTGATTTTCCATATTTGTTTTCATAATATCAAAATCAGTAAATTCTGCTTAAATTTAAAATATCTTTAAAGCAAAACTGAAAACGGTTTGATATCGCTAGGCATTCTTTTCGATTTATCTTCCATAAAATAAATGAGTTATTTAAATACATGTATCTGAGACATTTTCTTGCATTTTCTCTAATTTCGAGAATTTTATAGTATTCCTCTCAACCTAACCTACGACCTCTACAAGCGTCTTCTATTTTTTGTAACTCTTTTACTTTGAAAATAAATTTAAGTCTTTTAAAAAACAAACGCAGCATAAATTTTAGTTTTATGATGTAAACTGTGTTTCTTACAGTAACAAATAAATACATAAAAAAGATAATAAAAAAAACAAACATTATTAACTCAACACTTAAAAAAACACTTCAAGCAACTTGGCCTGAATAAAACGAAAAAAGAAAATAATAATAATAACAAAATCAACTCATCATTTGACCATCAAAACCTTGAAAGATGAGATATAAAAAAATAATAAGGAAATATGAATAAAAAATTATCATAAAAGTGTAATAAATAAAAAGTTACGCAATTTCATTACCGCCTGTTCAGTGTGCTCAAACGGTACAACAATTTCATTGTTCATCATGATGATTGAAAAACTCCCAACAGTAAAAGAGAATCATAATTTCTTTTTATGTGTTCATCTTCATGTCTCGAACTTAGTTTTTATGAATAATTAAAAGAAAATTTTTGAATTGTACGTTGTTAAGTATTACACCTTCAGACACGTTCAGTTATATTATGAATTATTACTTTTCTGTAGATAGTTGTAAAGTTACAGGAAAAACACATTAAAAAAGGGATAAAAACATATTTGGGATTTTTCATTATGATTAAAATTCAATTATCATCACCTGACAATGACAAATAATATCAAGACGCAAGACAAATTGTCTCTTGAAAATTAAGAAACACACGCTAAAAATAACAGCAAAACGATTTAAATTACACGTTCCCCAAGTTCAAAGACTTTAAAATTAAAAGAAAAGAAAAATTTTTTTTTCTGTTCTCCGAAATTTTTTAACTACAGGATTTTATTCACGTTCACTAAAATTAATTAGTCTACTTGCTTTTAGAAAAATACAAGGCTTAGTAAAATAAAGCAAATTTAGTCATATTGATGAACAAATTAATCACTTTAGCTTCATTTTTCGATGTAGGTTTAGTTATACATGAAGTGTCTGTTTTTTTAGGATATTGCTACGTTTTTCCCTTTTTGAATAAAAGTACGGATTCTTTTGATTGCAAATACCAATGTGACTCATTATAATTTCTGTATTGCTACTTTGTGCATTTATCTGTCTATACTTCTTGATCCTACGGTCTTGTGGATCCTATGGTCTCGTATTTACTAAACATGCTTTACTATTACGAACGCTGCCATCCACGCTACACAACTGTGTTACTCTGCCGAGACATAAACTACTTGTTTAGTAATCTCAACCATCCATAGACAACTCTACTACGCATTTTATCCAAACCAGTCATCCTTTTCATCTAATAGCCAAAACACACGTCTGCAAACACTGTTGTCATGCAGTTTCATCTCCCTGCGCTAACCTCTACTGTTCTTTTTACTTTTTATTGTAAAGGGCGTCTTGACAATTATCTCTTACTCTTATACTAAATTAGATGCCTCCACTAAATTATCTGCCACGGCTTCACACACAACAATTGTCATTTCCTTTCCGGGAGGTTTGTACAAGAGAACTGCAAGAGTGTCTGTTTTTAATACTCTAAGTATACTCATCTTAAATGCGGTTGCGGTGTGATCGCCACCGCATTTCTTAAGTGCGAGTATTTACTATACCCATTCCATCTGAGTATAAGTGTCTATCATACTCAAGTAAAATGTTTGCGATGCTGGCTTTACTTTATTCGTATTCATACTCACAACAAACACCAAGAGAGAGATTTTAACGTGTGTAGTGAGAGGAAAACAGAGTTATCAGATCAGAATTATTAAATCAAACACAATATCAAAAGTCGCCAAAGTCTAAATCAGCTATGAAATCATGAAAGTTTATTTAATATACAACAAAAGTTTACTAATAGCTCAAGAATAGTTCATTGTTTATTATATTACGTTTTTGTTAGGGTTTTTATAAGTCAGACAGGAGAGAAATTTAAAAATTCTATTCGTTAAGCAAATAGATTTTTAAAATTAATAAATAGGTATAAAAGCAATAATTATATTTAACAAAATAAAATATATAAACTAAAAACTTTATTTTATTTATTATTATTTATGAGGAATTAATATATTACATCAGCGTATATACAGTTTTGTTAAAACTAAAATTTAAGTAATTTTCCTTTTATTCAGGGATTCATTTTATCAGTTTGTTTTCCTAAATACCGTTAGTACGAGTAGCACGTTTATGACAACAAGGCGCATAAACTGAAAATAATGAGTCATAAAAATAGCAACAAAATAAGTATACCTGCTTTAAATAATGTATAAAAGCTGTTCCTTTAAGCGGTTTTTATTGCATTTTATTCATTAAATATGTGTTGTATTTGATACGTATGAAAACGGTTGTTGTCTGTTTTTCTGCTTATAATTTTTAAGCAATAGATTTGATCAAATTTGGTTTTTTTTATTGTTTATAAGTAGATCAGCATACAAAGCAGAATTTCATAAAACGGCAATAAAAAACTTTAATAGGGTAAAAATGTGGCAACGTTGCTTACAAATAAAGAGAATTAAAAAATTCACGCGTACGAGTATAAAAAATACGTAAAATTCTGATTACGATATTTTTGATACTCGTTTTTACAGGAATGGGTAAAATAAACACCGCAACTTTTTATTGCGGTGTTTAAAATACTCGAGTATGAAAAGTATAGAGTAAGTATGCGGTGTACTCATGAGTTGCGGTGTACTCGTGCAGTTCTCTGGTTTGTACTGCTCTTCCCTTATTTTTAAGTGCATTATAACAATTGTTACTTTCCTATGTACGCATGTCCCAAGGTGAGCTCGAACTCATGATCTTCTGTTTTACAGCCATTGAGGTTGCTCAGCTTTTGTTAGGTAATTGTGGTATTAGTCTACATATACACACACCGTACTACGCTCATACGGTCACTATTAGTGGCAGTAACTTATTCATAACGCTTTAGGTCAGTATATGTGGTGCTTTTGGCCTTCTAAAGTGTTTATTTTCTTACAACTAATGGAACAATATATGTGTGTGATGATTTTTTGTCATCACGTAATCATTAAGTTTTATTTCAAAAATATATGTCTTCTATATAATTTTTGAAGTCCTCAAGAGTAGGCATTACACTTAATTTGAATTAAAACCTCCCCCAAAGGATGCGTAATAGCAAGAAAATCCTACCAGCCTTTTGAGCTGTATGGTGTATGGTTCCAGTGACATTTCATACCCTTCACCACAAAAAATGGAAAAAGGGTATACATAAGTTTGTCATTGCATTTGTAATTTCTAAAATATTCATTAACGACCACATAAATATATATATTGTTACGAAAGTACGATCCGGCAGCCTCTATTGTTGTAAACAGTATGAGATTGGTGAATAAAGTTACTTGCACTAATGGTGTGTATATAGAATAAAACCACAATTAGCTAACAAAAGCTGAGCAACATCGATGGTTGCGTTGTAGAGGTGCGTGCTGTAAAACAGAAGTTCGTGAGTTCGATTCCGCCTTCGGAACTGCGTAAAACGGAAAATAATAAGTATTGTAATGCAATTAAAAATTAAGAAGCAGCAGTACAAACCTTCCGAGAGGCGAAAGACAATTATTGTGTAAAGCCATGGCAGATAATTTAGTGGAGACGTCCAATTTAATATAAGAGTAACAGATAATTGTCAAGAAGACCTTTATAATAAAAAGAAGTATGAATGGTAGCGCTTAGCGCACTGGATTAAAGGAGATGACTGGCTTGGATAAAAGGAGTAGTGGAGATGTCTGTGAATGGTTAAGGCTACTAAACAAAGCATCGAGTAGTTCAGGTCTCGCCGGAGTAACACAGTAGTGTTGCGTGGATGGCTGCGTTTGTAATAATAACGCATGTTTAGCAAATACAAGACCATTGGATTCACAAGACCGGTAGAATCAAGAAAAAAAGTCTTCTCAAAGCCATTAAGTAAGAATACAGATTTATAATGAGCCACGGTGGTATTTGCAATCAAAAGAATCCGTACGCTTGTTAAAAAGGAAAAAACGTAACAACGTAACAACGTAACGTATATATTCCTATGCATAGCGAAGTCAAATGAGCGATGTCCGTCTATCCATCTGTCCATTGGTCCGTCCGTGTTCGGGTTGAAATCAATTTTGCTAAGGCGCTAGATGAGCTAGAGATCAGACATAGTTTAGAAAATAGTGGTATTAAAAATCAGCAAAATCGATCGTGGTCCTTTGAGGCAGCGGTCAAAATACCATGCCAGCCTCTTATTTTTCCATTTGGAATAAATCCAATAAAAAAAAACAAGTATATGAGGAGATAGAGAATTAAGAAATAAGAAAAAAAAACCAACAAGTTAAAAATTTGGCGCTCATCTATATTTTTCGAGTTATTGGCCTCTGAACTTTTCATAGAAAATTATGATTGTATGATTGACCATATTTTTTAAGATATCAATATGGGTATCGTTGAAAAGCATTTGAAGAGATCTTTAAGAAAATAATAAATATTTAAAACTGCTTAGCCCATTAAGAGCCGATTCCCATTTTTATAGAAAATTATTATAGTACCTTTTTTATTTTCTTATCTTTTAATTCTGTGTCACCCCAATATTTGTGTTTTTAATTAAAGTTACTTCACTTTACTAGATTTACATATGGAATCTAGCACTCTTACTTATTTTTCATACCCAATTAAACCAATTACAATCTAATTTAAGTTCTATCGAAAAACAAATAAAACTTTAATATGTGCAAAATCTATTTCTTTGTATGTGTTTTTTGAAAATTTAGTTTTATTCATATCATTGTGTTAATATAAAGATGTGGACCATGGATGGCCATCTGTGTGAGATCCAAAAATTATTCTTACAATATTTTGTGTGAATAATGAAAATAGAAAGTTTTATCTAATTGAAACTTGCCTATGGCACTATGGCAATGTATAATATGCTCTCTTATCCAGACGAGCCCTAAGATGAAGGGCCGAGCTAATTTGCCAGTGATTGTATCCATCTGAAACACTGATTGCGTTCTCGCATATTGGCAGCAATCTAATTTAAATTAATAAGTCTTAATATCCTGCCCCAGAGCAGACATAAGTCATATTTTGAGTATAAGCAAAGGAATTTGTCATATCATTACAAACTTTGTGGCATCGTTATATAACAAAAAAAAAATATAAATTAATTTGCTACTACCCTTCAAGAATCATTTTTTGTTGTGAAATTCCTTACATAACAGCAAACTTAATGTTCAGGTAGTTTAACATTTTCTTACCTCTGTTTATTTATTATTTTTCTACTTCCGATCTTAAATATTTGCCTTCTTGTGTCATATCTTTTAAGTGGCTCATTAGCACACCGACTTTGTAAAGAGAAAAAATAAATGGATACATAAAAAACTTAAAAAAAAGAACTAAATTTAAAATAAACTCTATCTTCCTCCCAGTTAATTACTTGATGTCTTCATAAACTGCTACAACAACCTCTTAGAATTTAAATTGAATAAGAATTTTATAAGATGAGTAGACATCATCCATCTTCTCATAAAATACAACACTTCTTTAACAAAAGCCAAGGAAAGACTAACAACAATAGCAACAATATATTTATTTTTGAGAAGCTTAACCAAAGGACTATTATGACTTAAAGAAGAAGAAAAAAAATAAAGAAAATCGTAAAATTACAAGTTAAGTTAAAAGATACACTTGTCTGTTAGCAAGTGCGTAATATTTGTTTATTTATTTGTTGATGTAATTTTTTATTATGACTTGGATTTATAGTTGAGTCTTCTTAATATATAAGTAAATAAAGTTTTGCAAATAGTTTTTTAAAAGGAACAGATAATCTGCAAAAAATCTAAAAAATTTAACAAAAAGCTGTTGCTTAAGAATTGTATATTTAGTCCATATTTACACTATGCAATTTTTTGAGGTATTTTTTCTCAAGTTTCTATTTAAGTTACAGCGTTATGCGTTATCTAAAAAGAAACATTAGCAACAGTAACATCACCTCAAAACTTAAGCAATATCATATTGCTTACTCCTCCTGCTTCACTAACAAATAAAAAATTTCATGCTAGTTTCATATAAAATTGCATAGTGTAAATGCCGTATTAGTCGTTGTTAAGAAACTACTTACTTGAAATCGGTGTACCCAAGGTATTGGCTTTTATTTTAGTTTTCTGCTGGCCCTTAATTTTATTAATTTATCGACTAAATTTAATAATATTTAGATAATGTAAATATCAATAGTCATTCTTATACCAGTATATAGTTATATTTGGTAGGTGCATTTTACATGAAACGGATAAATTTACATCAAATTGTTTAAAAGCAAGTAAAAAACAATCTTAGAATAATTTAAGTTTAAATAATATTTGATAGAAAATGCAAATTTTTGTTTAAAAAACTTAAATATTAAACAGATTTTAATTCAATAAAAAAAATATTAATTGTTTAAAAAATCGATATGAAAAAATAATAATTGAATCTTCACTAATAACTTCACTAAAGAAAACTGTAGTTTCATCTTAAAATTCAAATTTAACTTAAATCTGAAATTTAACTAAAAGAACTAGAAACTCTATACAAGACTATGCCAAATTTTATATGTCCTTCACTATATATGTATAATAACATGTACATATAATAGGAAATTCTTTCTTACCAATAACTTTATCTGTTCAAAACGAGCGGTGAAAATTGTAAGTTTTGCTTAAGGTTGTTGTTGTGAATAAGAAGTAAAAACAACCACCTGCAAGCGAAAGTTGAAAAAAAGATATGGAAAATTTAGAGGACCGACTTTGTTTATTTCCAATAGCAAAATATTAAAAATTATGTCTGATCGATAGGCATACATATTTAAACTTTCTAAAGCTTATATAGTGCTTTGGCAAAGTTGATTTCAACACAAACACGGACGTACAAACGAGAATCGCTCAATCGAGTTCCTAATGCAATACTTATTATATATATAGCTTATGGGGTCGACAATAAGTAAAGCGGCTATTAGACTATCAAACTTCGCCTGTGAGAACGGCCTGATGAGAGAGAGTATTTTGCTATTACACGATCAGGCGAAGTTTGTCATACATCAGTATGCAAGCAGATTTTGAGCAGTGAAGTTCGTATGTGTGATAGGGCATGAATTAGTTGCAATATGTTTATTTTATTTTATAACTTTAATTGTGGCATTTGGTTGTACTTTTTTCAATTTTTCTAAAAACTTTTTCAAGACTTTCGTTTTAAATTTCTATTATTATAAACATTACTTTTTATTTGTATAATTGCGGTAAACTTTTATATACTTTAATAAATTCTTTAAAAATTCGAATTAAATAATGTTTTTTATTTATATCAAAAAGAAATTTACTATTTTATTGTTTATTTGTTTTATTTAAGATTTTATTATGACATTAACAGAAAAAGATAAAACTTAAAGCTAAACTTACAAATTAAGTTATATTTACCTATATTCAAACTTGCATTATTATAAAAAATTCACTAACTTATTGTATTGCATTTTAAAAATATAAATACAATATTATTTATTTAAAATAAAGCAAGTTTTAAATTGGTAATATTTTATTTTTATCCTAGCAATTAATAAGAATTTCAGTGTAATATAATTTACCTATTACTTCTAATAATTTTTCAATACATATTATCTTTATTTAACTCATGCGATCTAGCCAAACCGTCTTTACTGTTCGCCGACAAAAACACAAATGAAATTTACACTGTGTTTGACAAACACGCTATTAAACGAGTTGGATGGCCTGATGGCAAACACAAAATATCAAAAATTTTTGATTTTCATCCAGTGTGGCTGACAAACACGAAATTTTCCCTATTACACGGGTTTGATGGCTTGTCACAGGCTGTGTTCACAGGCGAAGTTTGATCGTCTAATAGCCGCTTATTATGCAAGCGGAGAGACAAACCTAGTTTTGCCTTTTTCCACCTGAAGTAAAGGGCATAAAAACGGGATTTCAGAAAAATAGCAAAAATTTAGTAACTATTTTTATTTTTTCTTTCATTTTTCTACATAAGGAATCCCATTGGGAACCATTCATATGTATTTGAAAGATTCAATGAAAAAATAAAAATTTAAAAACAATTTTTATTAATAAGCAAGGTGCACATGCTGTGTTTTTGTGTAGAACTTTTTTGAGTTGTTATTGTCTTCTGTCTTATTGATTCAATGGAGTTCATATTTAATCAATTTGACTTTTGATATGAGACTTTCTGTTTTTCTATACAAAATTTGGGTAAAATCCACTGATGAGCTATTTGAGCAGTAGTGAAATGGCCATATGGATATGCTTTCCCCGCAGTAATACATTTCATTTTGTAGTTTATTTTAATTATTTTTTTTTAGTTCTAAATGCCGCTCAGAATTTAATTTTTTTTTATAGATGTACATTTTGGATAACCCTTTTTTATTTAAATTTTATTTTTACCTCACCAAGAATATAATCTTGTAACGCTTCTTTCCTCGTCATTTAGACATATCAAACTAAAGTTATTCACTCCTCAATAGAAACACTCAAAATTAATAAAACTTCAATATGAAAATCTATTAGACCTGTAAGAATGCTTTAAATAACATACACATACAAACAAGAGAAAAAACAAACAAACTGTATATAATTGACCAAGTGTAAGCTATTAAAATGCATAATATTACCTCAATAATATACAACAACAAAAAACAGTAGAAATTTACTGAACAGAATAATTTCAACGCGAAAAATATTCATTCTCTGTTAAAAACACTTTAAATATGGGTTGAATGAAATTGAAAGTAAACAGCGAACAATAAACTGAACTGGGTAACAATTTCACCAGAGATGGAAATTATTATGGAATTCAATTTAAGCCAATTTAAAGATGACTTCTCTTTTATTCTTCAGTTGGTAGTAATTAAAATTTTTTTTAAATCAATATGAAAGTTTACTATTTAGAATCTTTTTAATGTCAATTTACTTTAATCGTGCTTGATTCTTAAAAAAAAGTGTTTCGCGATATTCTCATGAAATATGTATTTATTATTTAAAACTACAAAATGAAATGTATTTCTGCGGATAAAGCCTATCCATAGATTTCAACCAAATTTTGTTTAGAAGACCTAAGAACTCCATTGAGTTAATAAAGCCAAAAGTTACAGAATATTTGCTGTGTTTATGTGTAAAAAATTTTTAAGTTTTTATTGTCTTTTTGCTTTGACCCATAGAACTTTAAATTGTAAAGAAGAACAGAAAAAATTAAATTGTAACGAAGAATTTGGCATTAGTATATAAATATGATTTCGGGCATTTGGGCATCACAGCTGCTCATGACGAAGCGCATTCTAGACGTCCAATTTTGGGTCACTTTTTCAAGTACTGCTGGCCGTGTGTCACGAATAATAGGAACAAGGTTGGCCTCCACAGCGTCAATCGTTGCTGGTTTATCGGCATAAACCCGTGAGGTCACGTGGCCCCACAGGAAATAATCAAGAAGTGGTAAATCGCCCGACCTTGGAGGTCAATTGACAGGTCTATCGAAATGAACTTATTGCCATGTTGTTGAAATCGCTTATCCTCCGGATCAATGGCATCCATTTTTTCAAACAAAAAAATTATTAATCACGGTGCGGTAACGATCTAAATTGATCGTAACGTGAAATCCTGGCTGATTTTAGAAATAAGGTCCGATGATGCCACCAGCGTGTAAACCAAACCAATCGCTGCATTTGTATGGGTGCAAATCAGTCTGTAGGGATTGCACTCACTCCACATGTGGCAATTTTGCTTATTTACAAACCCTTTAAGCTAAAAATGAGCCTCATCGCTGAACAAAATTTTGGGATAAAACTTTCCTCTATAAGTTGCTCGAATTGATGACTGATTTTCAAGTTAAATTTGGATGATTTTATAGCGTTATTCAAGCGTGAGTCTATTCATTATGATTTGCCAGAGTTAACGTAAACTAATCAGAAAAAATTTTCCCGATATATTTCATTAACGTGATTACACAAAATGGCTTTTACTGCAGTGAAGGTAAAAAATATCTTTTGTATTAATGCCCTTTTGCTCATGTATTTCTCAAAATATGCTAAACTAATTTGGTTATTGTTTTATGAATATTTTTTTTAGGTCATGTGATAATTTCACATTAATTGGAAGTACTTAACTGTCACGCCTGTTGCAGAAGCTGTTGGTTTTTGTCAAAGTATATTCGCGAGCACTTTAATGAAGCCTTCACATGTTTTAAAATATTTACATAAAAAATAATATAAAAAGTCGAAAAACTTTATGCTTATAACAATTTTCCATCTCTGAAAAAAAGTTAAACAACGCAAAAAAGAAAGGTTGTATAAATGGAAGAACAATTGTTATAAATGCATATTTTTATGTAAATAAATGTACATTAGTGTTGTTCATATATTGTTCAGACATTAATGCTCCCACCAACTGTTTTATGCATGTTTTTGTATGAATTTACATGTTGTTCTTTGAGATCCCACGCTTTATCAACAACATAAAAACGACAAAACTATAAAATCACAACTATTAATTGAATAACAATGAACAACTGTGAAAATAAATCCATGCACAGTGGGTTTTTCAAAATAGAGATTGGTGGTATTTACCAGCATTTTTTTGCAATTTTTAATATTGTGAATAAATAATTTGTAAATCTTTTGAACAAAGAAAAGTCAAGCACTCTAAAAAAATAAGTATAACAAAAATTAATATTTACACAAAATAAAAAGGTAAAAATATTTGCAACTTTAGCAAACTAAAAAGAAAATATCAAAATTTTTCATTTCAAAATTTTGCTATTCTATTTGTTGATGCCAAGCAACGAAACTGTGCATTTCCTTGATAACACAGTCAGTAGATCAAATAAGATAACAAGCACTATTTTCGATAACTTATATATTTTATATAAAAAATTACAATTGCGATTACAACAACTGTTTCTTCTGCGTTTGGGTTATAGCCATGAATCAAGAAAATAAGATTGCGTATTCAGCCGTTAAAAAATTTTTTCTTCTGCGCATCTACGCCACAATAGAATGAAAATAAGTGTAAGTTGTAAAAAGTGTAGGATATTTTTGGCACAAAATTGGAAATAATTGGAAAGGGTGGATCGATTAAAACAAAATTTTAAATAGACAGAAAAAAGATATAGTCAAGTAAAAATTTTGTGTTTGGGCTTGAAGCCCTAGAAGAAGAAGAGCAATTTCGGGCTACCAAAGATAAAATTCTTATAAAAAAATTTTTAATTTCTGAAGTTATTTCAATAGTTGTTCTAAATTAATCTTTTTATGAAGGAAATACATATGTATATAATAATTATTAATGACCTTAACGCCAAATAACTGAAAGTAAAATAAATTTGTTTTTAAAATAAAATTAAAACCAAAATGTTAACAAAATAAGTTAATTTTTTATTTAATTCCCTTTTTTTGGTCATGCTGTAGTCTTTTCGTATTTTGAAATACATTTTTGATCTAAAAAATAGGTTTTTTTACTTTTTCATTACATTTAATATGATGAGCCTGTTTAGTTAAATCTTTTAGAAAATCTTGTTTAATGAGAAGACCGTCTTTATTATTTTTTTGAAATATTAGGTTCAGTTCTTCAATGTGTTTCATAGTTTCAGGTGTTGACTTTATTAGTCCGCCCACAGATACATTATCAACCCACGAATACGTTGGATCTTCCTCGTTTTGTGCCACTGCAATACTCGTATCTGGGATATAATTTTTAAGTTTGTGATAAATATAGCATTCGAGGTTTTCGAGACCATCATACTCTTATTCGGTTAACTATTTTTTTATTATTATTATTATTTTTTTTTTTAATAAATTTTCACCGTTTTTAATTTAATTTGGTTGCACTTTTCATATACAAATGAAGTTTGTTTACAAAAAATATTCTATGCCTACGTCACACATAAGAGAGAGAACGCTATATAACAAACTAACGGACCTTCGCAATCTTGTTTTCTTGATTCATGGGTTATACAGGGTGTTTTTTATAGACGTATAGAATTTCGAATTGAAATAAAACACAAGAAAATCGTTTTAATGTCCATCAATTTGGCTTTATTGGAAGGATAATTTTATGCCATTAATGTTTAAATATGATTTCGGGCATGTGGCCGCCGCGGCTGGCTCGAATAAAGTCAATTCTACAGGTCCAATTTTCAACCACTTTTTTGAGCATGTGGGGCCGTATGTTGGCAATAACGCCACGAATGTTGGCTTCCAAGTCCCCTAACGTTTCTGGTTTGTTGGCGTAGACGAGCGACTTCACATATCCCCAAAGAAAATAATCCAATGGTGTCAAATCGCACGATCTTGGTGGCCAATTGACAGGTCCATTCCGCGAAATTATGCGCTCATCGAATGTTTCCTTCAATAAATCGATTGTAACGTTTGCTGTGTGGCATGTAGCGCCGTCTTGTTGGAACCACAACTCATGCACATTCATGCCATCCAATTGGGGAACAAAATAGTCGGTTATCATGGCTCTATACCGGTCTCCATTAACGGTAACTGACTCTCCAGCATTATTTCGGAAGAAGTATGGCCCAATGACTCCACCAGCCCATAGAGCACACCAAACAGTCAGTTTTTGTGCATGTAATGGCGTTTCAAGGGTCTCATGTGGATTCCCTTCACTCCAAATGCGGCAATTTTGCTTGTTGACGTAGCCATTCAACCAAAAATGAGCCTCATCACTGAACAAAATTTTGCTATGAAAATCAGCATCGAGATCAATCTCATTTTCGGCCCATACACCAAAATCACGACGCATTGCATGGTCTCGCGGCTTTAATTCTTGCACAAGCTGGATCTTGTAAGGTCGCAAGCCAAGATCTTTGCGCAAAATCTTCCATAAAGTTGATGGACAAAGCTGTAATTGCTGTGCACGGTGGCGAATCGATTCATTCGGGTCCTCTTCAACACTTTGCTCTACAGCGGCAATTGTTTCTTCGGTGCGCACTGTTCGACGTCTCTGCGGATGCGTATTATCACATAGAGTAAACGTAGTGCGAAAACGATCCATGGTTAACCGAATTAATTGCTCTGATGGCCGATTATGTCGACCATAAAATGGACGGAGCTTGCGGTAAACTTCGCGAACTGAACCATTATTTTCGAAATAAATTTGCACGATTTGCAAGCGTTGTTCTTTTGTCAACCTATTCATGATGAAATGGCAAACCAAACTAAATATTAATCACTTGACAGCTGACAAAATGGCCGCCAGTTAAAAAAGTGATGCCAACTTAAAGTTCTATACGTCTATAAAAAACACCCTTTAGCTACAGGCTGGACAGAAAAAGCTTGTTTAATTAAAAATTTTAATTTAATACTAAACTTTTAGTATAGCTGAGACGCTGCTTAGTTTCGTCACTTATGCTAACCCCATGCTAAGTTTTCGTTATGCATACGGCCATTAGTGATCTTTTTTGATGCTTTAAACAGTGTTGTCAACTATTCACTTCTTTATTATTATTTATTTTAAAATTTGCTATAATATAAAATTGCACTTAGACACTTGGCTGTGTTCGTTAAAAGTACATGCCACAAGCTCAAAACTGCATGTTCAATTCGTATGAAGTACCTGTTTTACGGACCTAAAATTAAGGTACTCTGCACATTTGAAAAATTTCCATTGAAAAAAAAATGGTTGATTTTTACCGCCTTTTTTTAAACCCTAGCACCCTGGAAAAATTTACACTCTTGAAAAACTAATTATTTCACAAAAAATCATCTTTCTGCTATTTGTTATTGGAACTGTCACTTATTATTTTTTTCTAAGTCATACATTTCTTGTTTCGAGATATTAAATGCATTGAATTTGAATAAATAAAAAATATTTTTACATTATGCGACAATGGTTCATTTTTGACAATTTCGTAAATATTACATTGAATGAATTTAGTTTAAAATAATGTGGTATGAAAATGCTTAAAACAGTGATAAATTCATTTTTTTTTTTAATTTTGACTTAGACTACTTTCATAATTATGGGCACATATACACATGATATAAAAATAGAAGGTAGTTCCACTCCAAAAATTTGTGACGTTTGCGGGAATTTTTTGAAATATATTTTTTGTAAACAACACAATTTGCGTTGCCACAGATATAAATAAGAGAAAAATATTTTGGAACTATTTAACAAAATATGTGTAATTTGTATAATAAAGAAAACTCAAATCTATTTACTATAAATATAAATTATACAGAAACAAATCCTTTGACTCTAAAAGACAATTTATACAAATTTGCTTATTATCATAATTTATTAAAAATACAATTGTAGAGTAAGATTTTTACCGAATTAACCAATTTAATTAATAAAAGTTTCAAAGATTGATATTTATTTTCACTCAATTAATAATTAAATATACAGGCATGTCACAAATTCCGATCTGAATGGTTTTAATTCCGTATTCACAATTTCAATTTTGTTTTACCTTCTTCAGATTTCATTCGATTTTCATTATTTTTAAAAAATGCTTAATCTCCACCATTTTATTTAAATGTATTTAAGTGTAATTTTTTTCTTGCCCGAGAAACACAAATCAAAATAAAATTGAAGTCGATAGGATGTCAAGAAAGATATGCCCATAAATAAAAGAGATGACTATATTCTCGTGTCACCTCTGTATGCTTAGTGTTCTGTGACATGCCTGACAAGTTCATTAAGCAAACTGTGTTTCAGAGCGTTTTATAATGATATCAATATTGTTAATATAAGTTTTTAAGTCCTTAGCATTAGCTAAGTACAAGTTTTTTAAATTAATAAAAAACGACAACAGATAAGTTTTATTAACAAACAGTTTTTTATCTTTTTACACAATGTTACATTTTTCTGCTCGAAAAGCGAATACGAAAAAATTTTTTTCCCAAAAAAAAAAAAAAATATTTTTGTAATATTAGTATCTAACATTAAATTTTTGTATATGGGGGCCAGTAAGTTAGTCAGTGGCATTAATTTTAAGAAAAGCTAAATATAGATATAAAGGCCACCCTCAGATAAAACGTTCACGTTTATATAATTTTTATCGCTTTCCTCAAAGGATTGAGAATCCAATTCCTTTAACCGCATTTGAAATAATATATCCCGAAAAGTTTTCAAGTCCATCCCATCCTATTTATTTAAAAGATTTATATGCTCGTTTTCTCCTTGTTGCTTTAGCTAGTGATAAAATGTAAATTTTGCCGAAAAACAAAATAGAGTAACTTACCTCCATTTGTTTTTTTTGTTTTCAGAAACCAGTATTTTGCTAATTATATTATATATTTCGAGGCTTAATGTTTCGTCTACATGTGAAAACTCGATTAGTTATCTTGAAAATCTATCACTTTTGTTTCATTACCTAATTGATTAAGACGTTACTTTGAAAAAAAAGTATTATTTTACCTTTACAAATAAGACCGAAACTTGTACCTGTTTAAGCCAAAACTGAAATTAAAAATTTTATTCCATATTTTAACTCTTGTAGTCTGGAAAAACACTTTTTCCAATAGTACATTTTTTTTGTCCAAAACAATGCCATTTTTTCCAAAATGCAACGACCACACTAAAGATGCATTTGGCAAATCAAATTGTTCGAAGTTTAAAAAATCTTACAGAATTCTTGCAGAAACGTCTTTTACTAATGCAGTCCGAAATAAGGCAACATTTTTGCTAAATTTTGTTTATTTTGTTTTTTTTTATTTAATAAAACCAAGATCTTACAAATTTATATGGTAGCACAAATTTTTATAATTCCCGCAAACGTCAGAACGTTAATATGGCGACGAAAAGAGAGAGTGGAACTACCTTCTATTTTTATATCATGCATATACATATACATACGAATACGAGGGCTGCTATATATATTTCTGGCCTGGCAACACTGAGTGCTGCCAAGTGCAATCTGTTATTTCCATTGGAAAGTTTGTCATTTTTAAGCATAATCGTACTCAAAACCTTTTGACGTATGACCATTATTTATGTTGTTTACAGTGACTTGAAATAATTAACATAGAAAAAAATTGAATTAACTCGTGAACATTTTCGTGCCATCATTTTTCACAACTTTCGACGTGGATTATCACGACAAGAGTGCATTGATGAACTTAAATCTTTGTATGGCGATGAAGCACCATCCTATAGCACTGTGAAAAATTGGTATAATGAATTTAATCGTGGCCGAAGCTCGCTCAAAGACGAATTCCGTGAAGGTCGTCCAAAAACGGCTGTTGTGCCAAAAAACATTGATGCCGTGCGTGATCTCATAATGCAAGATCGACATGCGACATACCGAGAGATAGAGACATCCTTGGACATTTCTTCCACCAGCATACATTCGATACTGCATGAATATCTGGCCGTAAAAAAGGTTTGTTCTCGTTGGATCCCGCACAATTTTCAAGTCACTCAAAAAAAGGCTCGTGTCGATTGGTGCAAAGAAATGTTGCAAAAATACAATTGCGGTGCTTCAAAAGACGTTTATAAGATCGTCACTGGTGACGGATCATGGATCTATGCGGAAGAGCCCGAAACGAAACAACAATCGACCGTGTGGGTCTTCAAAGACGAGCAAAATCCAACAAAAGTTGTTCGTGGAAGAAGCACTCCGAAGCAAATGGTCGCCTGTTTCTTTGGCAAAACTGGTCATGTGGCGACTGTTCCGCTTGAGCAACGTAGGACGGCCACTTCTGAGTGGTACACTAGAATTTGTTTGCCTGAAGTCATCGGAGAAATTCGAAAAACCAACAAGAGAAGACGAATCATTGTTCACCATAACAATGCGAGCTCTCACACATCGGCTCAAACCAGAGCGTTTTTGACCGGCCAAAACGTCGAATTAATGGGTCATCCGCCGTACAGCCCTGACTTGGCACCTAATGAATTCTTCTTGTTTCCGCACATCAAGAAAAAAAATGCGTGGTCAACGATTTTCGTCGCCAGAAGAAGCTGTTGAAGTGTTCAAAAACCATGTTTTAGAGGTGTCTCAATCGAAGTGGAAAAAGTGCTTCGACAACTGGTTTGAGCGCATGCAAAAGTGTATAAATCATGCTGGAGAATACTTTGAAAAACAATAAAACCATTTTTGATTAAAAATATTCGCATTTTCACTATTAGGCCAGAAATATATAGAGCAGCCCTCGTAGTTAAAATAATTTTTAAATACTTGTACCAAAAATAGTGGACATAATTTTTGGTGTACACTTCCACTAAGAAAAAAAATATAAAAACTATAAATAATTATAAGATGGTAATAGGGATAATAATTCAAATTTGAATTCATTTTCTACCATAAAATAATTTGGCGCCGAGTTTTAATCGTAATAAGCGGAAAATGCGGTAACAATCTTAATACAAAATAATAAATTTTAATATTTCCTTTTGTATCATATTAAAAAAAAAAAAGATTTCAAGGGTTTCTTTTTCCTGTCGTGGTTGACATGTTTATGGAAATGCCTACCATTAATTGATGTAACCTACAAAACTTCAAAAAATATTCTTTTTTTATTATCAGAATTTTAACTTTTACCGTAAAAATGTTTTGAGCACAAATTTTAAAAGTGCAAGTTAGCATCACTGAAAACATCTGCTGTCATATAGTTTTACATATCAAAATAGAGCGTGCTATAAATAAAAAACTAACACACGTTATAACACATAGAAAAATAACTTATCGTATATTTTAATTTTTAGTTTAATTTGTATTGATTTACATGCGGAAAATCTGACATTCCATATGATTTGTGCACGTCGTCTAAATACACCTTTAACATGTTAAGCTTTTAAGATGGAATAAAATAATATCAAAGTATATAACGTAAAATGATGAACAGGGTCTTGTGAATTTAACAAATATGGTATTTTTTTAAATATATTAAAAGCAAAATGACAACGAAATCATTTTCTTTTTAGAACAACCAACCAAATATAAAATATATTTTTATTGTCTTTTATTTGGTAGCTCAACACTCTGCTACAATTGTTTAAATTAAAACAAATTTTTCCAATAAATATACAAACAAGGGTTTCAATAAATAATTAAATAATAGTTTATTTAAACTTTTTAAATATTTATAAGATTTCAAATTAATTACTTATTGTACTTCTCAAAAAAAATCAAGTTTTAGCTCAACTATGGTAAAACATTTTAATAATAAATAATTAAATAAATAAATTATATTTAACCTAGATTTTTATTTAAATGAAAGCAAATTATACAAACCTATTAACAACATTATTAATATCAATAAATTAAATACAAAATTGCATATGGAAAGAAAATAAATAAAAACAAAATTAATTGAAATTATTTCTGTAAATAATTGTGTCGTATGTAAATACTTGCACATTTATCAAGGCTTTTATAGAAATGATTAAGTGAAATAGAAAGTAAACGGAATGCAGTGCTAATGAGGCAACAAGACTGCATTGAAATTGAAGCAAAAATTGTATGGAAAGAAAGTAAATTTTGTTAAATTAAATTATATTTTTTTTAAAAAGATTTTGTATCAAAAAGTATTTTGGAAGAATATCAAGATGTAAATTACAAAGTTGATTAAATAATTTTTCTTTATTTATTTGTGGACTGAAGAGAAGCTTCGAAATCTTACGGTAACTCTTGAAGTGTGCTTTTATTTTAATTATTTTGATATGCTTTTCCCTTGTTAAAACTTTTAATAATTATAATACGTAGAACACTATATAATCTTCACCTCTTTAACAACAGATTATTTCAAATATCTACATATTTTTTTTTAATTTGTATGTTGCCTTCACTTAGTGTTTAATGAAGTGTTGACGACATCTATAATCTTGACAAATGTTTTACATAAATATACACACACTCTGCACAGACAATTCAGTCTTAAGCTTTAATGATGTTGACGTGTAGCATAATGATGTCGTTGTTGCTTTATTGGATGATGAAGTGCAAATAGTTTACGCGCTAACGATAGAGGCATGGCATTGCTATTGGTACTGTCATTAGATATAGCAGTTGTGGCTGCTGTTGACGCTGCAATAACTTGCGTTGCTTTATAAGTAGTTGGTTCAATGTTTAATATGTTATTTTTGACTTTGTTGTTGCCAGTCATGTTGTTACTATTGCTAAGCAATTCTATATTATTACTTAATGCTTTGTCAACTTGTGGTTTATGTGCTTCATAATTATTGTCATTAAGCTGTAGAGTTTTAATGATCTGTGAGTTATTTAAGGCAGGTGCTATTGTAGATTTATAACATGTGCTGTTATCAGTGTAAATTTTATTCTCGCCAATTGCTTCCGTCGTCGTTACAGTAGTTTTATAATCCTCAAAATCCTTTTCGTCACCAGCATTTTCTACAACCACCTCATTTTCTGTTACAAACACATCATTAGTTTTATCGTTGGATAAAAATTCATTGCTAACAGCTTCATTCGCTTGATTGTGTTTAGTTGCAGACGCCTTATGGCTGATGCAATTTGCACTTGAGGTATTATTTAATTGAATTTCATTTTTTGTTATTTCATCTTCCATCTCCTCACTTTCTTCGTCTTCATAATCACTGACATTTTCATAACTATTATCACCTGCACCATCATCAACATCATCATCATCATCACCATCGCTATTTTCTTGGCTTTCGTCTTGGTCATCATCCTCATTAACAATTTCATCAGCATTTTTAATTAATGTAGTGGCCATAGCTGAGTTTTTATTGTTTATTGTTGGCATATTTGTCGTAGTAGTTTTTGTTGTTGTTGTTGTTGTGGCCATAATTGCTGCAGTTGTTAGAGAATTATTTATGTTATTTATATTACGAATTTCACTTGTAGTTGCTACATTTTGTGACGCTGTTGGTTTTAAATTATTTGACTTGACATTTTCAGTACTAGATTCTGGTAACTTTTGGAGTGTTTCCAATGAGTTGTTAAATTTCATATCATTATTGCTAATTTCAGTAATTTCCTCTACATCATCAGTGGTATTTATTAACGTGTCAAGTTGTGCTGTTGTAGAAGAGCCTAAATAATTAGAAATTTGTTCAGCAGCAGTTTCATGATAAGGTGCGATTCCCAGCTCTGAATACGTATTATTTTTTGCATTTTCTTGATTGCCTGAGGCTGGCTCTTGGTTATCATAAACATTGTTCTCTATTTGGTTTTCTTTTTCCCCAGCTACACCCTCATTGTTGACATTGGCTTCCGAGTGATCTACTGCACCTTCTGCAATAAACTCATCCAAGTTTTCTTCTGCATTAAATTCAACCGAATCTCCATAATTTTTTACAAAAACGGAAGAGCCTTGAGTGCTTTTCAATCCACTATTGCTATTTTCTGCTGCTGCATTACCTTTATTGATACTCTCCATAATATTTGTAACAATTTCTTCCACATTTTTATTGTCGTGCACCATTTGTCCATTCTTAACAATTTCAGAAGTTTTAAGTGAGGATTCCTTTTCATTTTCTTTTACTAAATTCATTATTTTCTCCGTCATATCATTATAGTCCATTTCCTCTTCTTCCTTCTCAAGATTTGCTTCCTGCATATTTGTGGCACTATTTTCCTCATCCTTTTCTTCTGACAATATTTTATTTTCTTGGTCTTCGTCACTCTCATCATAATAATCTTCAGATTCGTTTGTACTTTTATCTTTAATTTTAGCTTCGTTGGCTGGTATAACTGGCTGACCATCTGATCCAACCCAACTGGCTCCCTGAAGGCCGACTTTCATGCATTGAAAATGCATTTCAAATATTTCTGTTGATGCTAAACGTACAAGAAAATCCATGCACATATTTAAATTATCACCCTGAATAGCAATATTGGACATTTGTATGCACATTGACATGGGTATGCCCATCATAATCGGTATACACAGGGGTGAGGGATTACGTGCCGCAATACCATACTTTGCTGTTGCGGTGTCATTTAGAAAAACTTCTAATTCTATTTCATCTTTAGGCCGAGCGTAAGTTACATTCGCGCACACTGAAATATATAAAATATAAAAGATATTATATCTGGATTTTGTTATTCAAATTGTTTTAAGTAGTCATGCTACCCTTTAATTTTGTTTATTTTCTTTACATATTTAATATAATTTTAATTAAACCAGTTTAAAAATAACAATATTTCTATGAATATCATATCACTTTCCGCACACCCTTTAATTTTTATAATTTTTGTTCTAACCCAAAAAACCATAGACAGCCATAATTATACTTATGGTGATAATTTGCCTAAAACCGTTCCCACAATTCGTTTAATCTTTCGTTTGATAATTTCAAAACATATTTTTTTAATTCAAAATGACTAAATATGTTTTCCCTCTTTAGTTTTGAAAACACATGTTTAAACTAAAAACTTTATTTCATATTCTATTATTCGAATTATGATGCACAACTGAAACAACTTTAATTATGTCCGCTGACATGAGTTTTCTGCGGCTTATTTAATTGCAAATTTCATCGGTAATTATTCTGTCAAAATGGACTTTTAAAATCGTTCGTCAAGGACATTAAGCTGATTTAAATCTCCAACAGATACTCAATTTGAATAAATTCCTTCAACAAATACCATGAATAATTATTCCGTCATTGTTATGCATGGAAAATGCACAACAATAAAGGTGCAGGAATTTATAAAAACTATTTGTGACCAATTCACATTATTCATTTAATCACGAAGAGATACAATCAAAATTGTCATCAGCATTAACATGTGTGTTTGTGTGTGTGTGTGTTGTATGTACAATATAAACAAATTTTACATTTATTCAAATGTGGTTACTAGCTGTTATCAATTAAAATAAATACTTTTATTGAATTAAATTGCATGTGTATGAAAGTATGTATTTAACTTTATCGTGTGACATCTTTTTTTTAATGAAAAAATATAATATAATAATGTTTAATCGTGTTTGTTTGTATTACATGTGAACAAATTTTAAATGTTGCAAGTGAAAACAATGAAACTGTTATTTTCATTTACATGATCATTTCATTTACTTTCGTGTAAAATAAATGAGTTGAAAGAAAATTTTTGCAAGCAGTTCAGTTGCATGTGTAAACTTCAGCAGCATTTATGTTAATTTTTATAATTGGATGTTATAAAAATTTATTTATATGCTAATGAGCTGTTAATATTGTGTGATTAAAGATAAAAAAAATTAATTTTATGAATGGAATAAGTGCACAGGAGGAGTGAGTTTTAAAATGCAGTTAATTTAAATAGGCATTTATTTTCAAAGCTTTTTGTAGCGAACTGACTATATGGACATGCTTTCTGTAATTTTTTGTGCCGTTTAATTTTTGATGTCTTTTATTTTAAGAGAATATCACAAGATTGTTTGTTTGTTAAAAATAGATATCTTTAAAGAATCCATGACGATTAACATTAATATTGTTGTATGATTAAAAAAATGTCCAATTTATTTTTGAATTATTTTATATTTTTATAAATTATTATTTTTAATTTTTAAGCTTCTGCTAACACAAAATTTTTTTCGATAAAACGTTTTTTCCAGTCGCAATTAGTAATTAAACAGTTTCATTAAATATCAGTACCATTAGTAAAGGAAATTATATTTTATAAAAAATCATAAGAATTAAATTAAAGATAAATTAACATTGTCATTATTTCAAACAATGCCAGTGTAATTTTAATGGTAATGACAAAATCCCAATCATGATCTTAAACGCCACAAAAGAAAT
Source organism: Gymnosoma rotundatum (assembly GCA_916610165.2). Lineage (NCBI taxonomy): Eukaryota > Metazoa > Arthropoda > Insecta > Diptera > Tachinidae > Gymnosoma > Gymnosoma rotundatum. The sequence goes on from OU744340.1 coordinate 103,855,325, forward strand.
ATATTCTTATTTCAAAGTTTTATGGTATTAATAGTGAATTTAATATTCTTTAAGCCCGTTTCACACTATAATACTAAGTATAAAGATTTGTCAAATACCGCAGTATTATGAAAAAGAGTGATAGTGTGAAAGCAAATATAATGTATATGTCAAGTAAGTTTAGAAACACAACACACAATTTGACAATAGTTATCGATCAAGGACAATGCCACTGTAATAAAATTTATTTTATTTTCTTGTCGGTTTCCATTATTCTCTCACATTATTCTTTCACTCTCCTAACAATATTGCTACATATTTCCAGAAATATTTGTATTTTATAAGCATTTCAATTAAAAAATATGAAAATAAAATTGATTGAAAAAATAACTGAAAAGGTATCATCTTAAATCATGATCATCTTAAATCAGTGTCATCTTTAATAAGTCATCATTTATTATATGTCCTTCTCTTCAATCTGTATGAAGGTTTTGAAGTCCCACTTAATTCCTTGCAAGATTAACCAGTCCAATAGACTCTAATGCCATGTACATGTTAAATGTACTTAATATTCTTTACATTTCATCGATTTTTTTTTTTTTTTTTGGAATTCATTTGATTCATAAAAATGTAATACAATATTAAAAACAAAATATTTTTGAAAACAAACACAAGACTTAAATGAAAATAAATATTATTAATTCCATCAGAGAATCGTTGTTGTTCTGTTTACAAACTCTCAGTAACGATAAATCATTCCGTTACCGTCGTCTGTTGTGTTCCTACACTAATACGGAAAGGAATTCGACATTCCATTATATCAACTCATTTTTAGAAATTTTTATAGACACTATAATTTTTTATTTAATTAGGATTGTTTTGCTGTTCGTTACCCAGCCCATCATTTAGTGAGCACTCTGAAAAACTACTTAAAAGAAGCCAGCTAAGGAGCTTTGTCTAAACATGGCTTAACAAAGAAGCTATCAAAAATGAGTCTTTTCCGAAATAAATTAAGCTAAACCAATTTAATAGAAAACGCCCTCATTTTGAAACGTTTTCGGATGTTAAATGGTTTTTTTTTGTAATCTCTATGAGCGTAAAAGGTCCGAGAAACGAGTAAAGTTTCCTTTCTTACTCATATGGTTTGCTGGGAATTTTCATTCTACTTGAAGTGTGATAGTATAGAAACAAAATGTATTGTAGAAAGCTGTTTTACTAAAACATAAAATATTTAAAAAAAATGTTTAGTCATTGTTAAATTTTTTAAAAAGAATAAATGCCTTCTTGAAAACTATAAAAATACTTTCCGGGTGAAAAGGTATATTCTTGTTTTGCCTATAAATAGACTATGGAGAACATATGTATAATTTTTTGATTTCTTAAAGCAGAAATTAAAAAAAAAACGAATTTATATCTACTTTTCCATCAGTGGCGTAACCGCGATTTTTACAAATTGTATAAGAAAGTAAACGTTTTTTTTTTATTTTTTTTTTTAATCGTGAAATAATTAGTTATGTAAATATTTAATAAATAGCTATTTTTATTTCACTTGTTTTATAAAAATATCCCTTAAAGGTAATCAAATAAGTCAATCGAAATATTCAGTAAATTATAAAACGAAAAAAAAAAAATAATTTAAAATGATTGTGGTACCTTATTTATTTTACGAGTATATTTTACAACTGTTCTTAAGCAGAACTAAAACAAAGAAATTATTCCAAAACATAAGCCCCAGTAAAATTCAAAATTTCACTTCTAAAACTGCTAAGTTTAAATTATTTATGTTGTGCAAAAGTCTATTTAGTACATTTTTAAATTATATTTAAACGAAAAATTTTTTATACAATACATTGTTAATCTTTAGTTAGGCTTAGTTCTTTTATAAACTGTAATTTACTGCAAAGAGAATGGTAAATGGAAAGCGCTATCAAAATGAAATGCTGACGAAAATTGTAGTCATCTAAAAATAAATTTCCTACGGTGATTTAATAATTTAATTGAGATAAAAAATTGCACGAAATTTAAAAAAGAAATTAATTAATTTAATCAATTATTCTCGTGGTTTAATTTAATTTAATAATTTGAAAAGTGCCCGTGCTTAAAGTAAAAATTAATTATCGTTGTGTTTTGTGATATTTTATTTTTCATTATTTTTTAACTTTATAAAAGAGCCAAAAAAAAGTCAGCCGTATACAGTGGATAAAAAAAATTAAATCATTGTTGATTATTGTTGTTTCTTGCTTAAACTTTGATTTTCGTCTTTAGTTTATTAAAAAATTTTAGTTTATTTAAAATGTTTGTGAGAAGTTTCCTGAAGAGGTAAGTGAACGGCAGCGAAATGGCCTTTGAGACGTGCTCTTACCTACAATAATCAATATCGGTGATTTAATAATTCAATGGGGATAAAAAATAGCACCATATTTTTAAAAAAATTAATAAAAAATTGATAAATTTAAGACAACTAAGCTTTTTTTAGAGAAATATAAGTTCATAAACAATTCACTGCTGCCGCTCTTTGGAATATAGAAATATTATGGTTGATTTGGTTTTATTTTTACTGAGGAAGTCTAGCCTTGTCGTTAGTCTGACTGGTGGAAAATTTTAATTTGCGACAATTCGACTTTTAATGGTTAGTTCTACTTTTATAAAGTACGATTTAATAAATTTGCGATATATTTAATTCTGTCCTTTTTTTTAATAATAATTTAGAGGTCTTTCGGCTATTGGTAGCAAAAGCTACAATAACAACGTTAGTATTAAACAAAATAATTTTTTTTTTTTGTTTTTTAATAATTTCAACAAAAAGAAACCCCAACAGAAAACTTAATTAATTACACCTCCCAAACATTTGTTTACAGAGTTCATTCACACAAAAAAATGATGAAATGTTTTTAACTAAATTGACACGTACTTTTTTGATCAAAATTGTATTGTTTTACTTGAATGCCAACACAACAGCCACACAGGGGACCCTTACAGTCGCAGGGTTTTCCAAACGTTGACCAAATAGAGCCGCGGGAGGAGTATTTGAATTTCGCTAGAGAACGACCGCGCGATACCGATATAGTGGGTGGTAAGTAGGATATATGATTTTCTAAATTGTAAAATATTAAGCCGTTATTAAAACTGCGACACTGGGTATTTGAAATGTAAGTGAGTGTCACCAGCAGGATGCTACATAATGTTTTGATCAAAATCATCATAATTTATTTTTTCTTTAAATTTTGCAATTTTTTTTTTATTGATTTAAATAAATTATTTAAAAAAATCCTTTTTTCTTATTTAAAATATTATTATAAATGAAAAGTTAATTTTCTTTCATTTAATTATAATTTTTATAATTCACCGCTCTAACGATCGTTTTTTTTTGTTTGTTTGTTTTTACCGCAGCACCGGTTGCTTTGAAAGTGTTTTGCGTATTAAACTCTGTTCAGTGGCAAACATTTGTTTAAAAATGAAATTGAAACTGATTTTGGTTTCTTCTCTGCTTTATGTGCTGCTACTCCTTTCTTCGGCGACATTATTGCCGTACATTTAGTTTGTTTGTTTGTTTTTGTTAATTTAACCATTGTTTTTGCCATCATTATTTTTTTCTTTTGTTATTGTAAAAGCGCCAGATCAATTATGGGAGCTATTAACGTTGTTATTGGCAGAAACATTTTTCTGCTGATGATCATCATTATCAGCAACAATAATAAAAAACAATATTAACCAGCAACAAATAGCAGAAGAAAAAATATTAAAACTGCCATTTAAAATCAGAGAAATAAAGGAATAAATTATTTAAATGAGTTTCTAAATGAATGATTTAATTTTTAAACGAGTGATGAAGTGTTGTATATGTATTTACCCATTCAACACGAGTTGTTTTTAAGCAATAAGAAATAAATTTAGCTAAAACAGAGCTTAAATTAAAACATGTATCAGTGCGATATTCGGCTGTGCTGAATCTTCCATGCCCTTCACCAAAATAACTGTGTATTCATTTTTCATGCCTTAACTTTTTTAATTGCGAAAGTGAGGACTTCTTAGAAAAGTTTTAAATTGTTGATAGTTTTCAGCTACATTTTGTGTCTTTTTGGTTTTAAATGAGATTTCTAAATTTTTATTGTAAATGCAATTTTTAGTAAAGTTTAATATTTTTGGTGAAATGTTGGTGAAACTGCAATATTATAGTAAAATTTAAAATCTTTAATTATATTCCAATACTTGGTTATTTATATCTTTTTTTCCTGAAATTTTATTTTTTCAATACAATTAAGTAAAAAACCAGTAAGAGAACTATACTCGGCTATGCCGTTTTTTATATACCCTTCACCATAATAGTAAATCTGATCCAATCAAATAAGCAAATATTGGGTGAGTGAGAATTAAAAAAATAAAATAAAAATCAGTACTGTATACAATTTTACATAAAAATGACATCGGCTCCTAATGGGTTAAGCTTTTTTTGTAAATTTTAATATTTCCTTAAAGACCTCTTCAAAAGCTTTAAAATGATGCCCATATTAATATATTGAAAAATCTAATAACTTCAGAGCCCCGTTACTCGGAAAATATGGGCGAGCGCCAATTTTCTCATTGCGTGTTTTTTCTTATTTTTTAATTCTCTATCGCCCCATATATTTTTTTTATTTTTTATTGGAGTTACTTCATTGTTCCAAAAGATATGGAAAAATTAGAAGAAGGCGTGGTGTTGTATCCGCTGCGTAAGGACATATACCGATCTTACTGATTTTCAATAGCAACTCATACGAAACTATGTCTGATCGATTGGCATATTTAAATTTAATCCAGCTGATGTAGTGCCTTCGCAATCTTTTTTTCAAGACTAACACGGACCGACATATCTCAATCGACTTCGCTAAGCATAAGAACTCAGAATATACATACTCTATGGGGTCGGAAAAGGATATTCTAGAAATAACAGACGGACTGACAAACTTAGATAAACCCGTTTTTCACTCTTTGGTGTAAAAGGTATAAAAACAATAGAGCCGCACGCCTTTATCTCTATCATTACGATGCTAAATTTCAATAGCACCTCTTTTAAAACTATAGCTGAGGAAATGGTGGTCGTTAATTTTCTATAGATAACTGTGGAAGTACCAAAACTGGTTTCGTACCGATAACGTACAGACAGACTTCGTTAAATCGACTCACCAGAATAATTTAAAAATTAAAATCCAAAAACTAAACTTTTAAATGCTTAAGAACTTTTAGTTTATAACATAGTGAATATTTTTATGTAGGCTTAAGTTCATTTTCTGAATTTATTAAGAAAGAAAAAATATTAACAACTTTTTGCATTAATTTTTAAAGAGAACGGGAACAGTTAGACACTAGCGAATTGTAATGCATCATTTTCTGGATTGAAACATTCCTTATCAACATTTAGTTAAAGAAGTTTCAAAAATCACAGAATTTTTTCCTTTAGAAGTTTGCAATTGAATTCCCTATTCGTCAATGACTTCATATTAAACTTTATAGCTTTAGGTACTTTACACTAAAACTATTAGAAGTTCTTTAAATTTAAAATCAATTCATACCTTTCCATTCTTGTTTATTGTTGTGGTTATTTTGCATGCATGGCTTAGCTGTGAATTTTTCTTTTAGCCATAATCGTGCCTTGAATTGAATGAAAGTGTAAGTATGTTTGTGGTTTTAAGTTAATCTTTTGTTGTTGTTGTTTTTGCTAAATGAATTTAGCTGTTTGGAATTGTATAATTTTATTTGCTGCTATCAAGCACATGCCGTTGATTACTGAGGGGCTAAAAGTTTTGTTTCACCTTTTGGCAATTTTTTAGTTTTTGATTTTATTAACGTGAGAGTGTTAAATTGTTTGACCAAAATTGATTTTAATAGCACTGAGTTACGTGTATTTGAGAATTTATTTTCGTTTTCATTTTATTGCGGAGAGCCATTGAAAATTTGTTAACTAACGAAATATAAATTGTTGTAATTTATTTTAAAGAAATAAATAGAGACTTAAAACTTTGTTGGAGTTAAGATTCAAGTAGAAATTAATTATAATACTTTCGATTGAAAACGAAACCCCTTACTATAGTTATATTATTGTAAAGAAGTATTACCAGTATGTTCGAAGAAAAAAACAAAAGATTATAGAAATAACTTCTTATAAAGTTTTTAAAGTTTTGGTCTTATTGAAATTAGCAAAAATCATCGAGTGTAAGCTTGTAATTGTGAATAAAAGCGAAACGCATCCATCGATTTTCATGATCTATGCCTCATTTTATTCAAAGGTTATGTGACTTTATTTGAAAGTAATAGGAATTAACACTTTTTTTCCGTTTTAGATTTTATGAATTTAAAAAATAAAAAATTTTATTTTTTTGGGCAAAAAATATTTTTGTCTTTATACATTATTTTTACCGGCAAAACTAGAATTGTAATTTTTAAATTTTTAAAATTTGTTTAAGCAAAATCGGACTAATGGTTCTCGAGTTGTCAAAAAAAAGACCAACAATGGTAACAATTTCCCCTATATGATAGTTACTAACTTCAAATCGATATATCTCGATTCCTAGACCTGATCCAGCGAAACGCCAGGACACGTGTAACTTCTTTTTTGCCGATAAACCTTTCTCCGATAGTTTGAACCCTTTCCGATCACTGACCCCTACCATTGGTCTCACAGTGTTATAATACTTTCGATTGAAAAATATTACTAGTATAATCCAGAAGCAAAGAGCAAAAGATTGTAGAAATAAGTTCTTATAAAGTTTTTAAAGTTTTGGTCTTATTGAAATGATTAATAATCATGGGGTGTACGTTTTTAAAGAATTAATATCTTTGTAGGCAGCACCTAAAAAATCCAGTTGGGATCTTTGGCATATAAGGGTTAAATTAACAGAACAAAAAATCCTATTTTTAATTTGCTCTTTGGTTTATTATATCCCTATCCACAATTGGAAGACCTACATTTAAGTTTATCATTCCTTTTGTAGTTCCGTTTGTAATTTTACAAAAATAATTTCCGATTCCATAGACTAAACATTTTCTGGATGATTTCTATATGGAAAAAGTTTAAGAGATGTCCGTCTGTACGTAATCAGATTTGCCAAGGTCTCATAACGGAAAGTTAAGTCCACCACTCTGTTAGGCCTAGTATAAAAAAGAAATTGTTGTAATTTAGCGACATCAGTCTATTTATGGCAGGAAAATGCCGAAATCCAAAATTTGGGAAAAAAAACTTTAGATTACCAAAATATGGGAATTTCACTAAAGGGTCGACTTTTCACTGAAAAATAAAAATGTCTCCAAATATTCAATAAAAAATTTCAATTAAAAAAAAAAAAACAAAAACCGCGAAAATTCAGAAAATGAACTAAAAAAGTTAAAAATAAATCTCAATTAAAATCTCACTAAAATTTTAAATTCAATAAAATTCATCAAAAAAAAACATTTTTCCGCAATAATTATACTTGCAATCTAAAAATTTAAATTTTATTGAAAACCGAAAATCCACAAAAACACCAAATAAATATTACATTTTCACCGGAATTTTCAAAAAAAAGATTGAACCTCAAGCCAAAAATTTAAATTTTACTAAGAGCTAAAAATTAAGAAAATGATCTTTAAACAAAACATAATTTTGAAAATGAATTCTCAATCTATATTTCACTAATATTTTACATTTTAATATAATTTCACAAGACAAAATATACTTTTAAGTGCCATCAGGAGCAGTTAGTGTTTGGGAACGATTTCTTATATTTTACTCACTTGCGAATCTGCAAATCTGCTTCCAATTTAAAAAAAAAACAATCCAATATTTTAGAAAAAAAATTATTTAATGCACCCACCAATTTGTTATGCTGTCCAATATATTACAAGCTTAGTGATGATCTGGTGAACTTCTTGAAAATAAGTCGGTCGTCTTTTTTGTTTGAAATTTATTAAATAATCTCCATGGTGTGTAAGACTTATTCTGGTCAGTTCGCAACTGTACCGTAAAGTGTGATATATTTCTATATCAGACTTAATTTGAATATAAAATTTACACTCATGTAAAACTCTTAAATAAATATTGTTTTAGAAAGTTTTAATATGGCCATGATTTCATTGCGTTACTCTTGACTAAAAATCTAAGACGATTATGAATTTTTTTACAATTATTATTATTTATTAATAATTTAAAGTTTTTATTTAATAATATTTAAGTAATAAAATGAAGGTCTACATTTCACTTAATTCAAGCTACGTGTTACTCACACCAAAATCATTGCCCTAAGGTCACATATTTTATGAATATGCATATTATTAAGAGGTAGTATTTCAGCATAAATTATCTTGCTAAATATCTTCATTAAGCTGTAATCATATACTTTTTTGTGCTGAGTTTTCACATTAAAGAAAATGAAAATAAATTAATTTTTTTTCGTAAAGACACTAAAAGTTCAGTGTTTTTTCCATACAAAACTGATAAACAACTACAATGGGCCTTAAGGCTTCTTTTCGCAGCAACTACAAAAAAATAAAAAATAAAAACAATTTTGCATATTGAAAATGTGAATTTTTTTAAATATGTGGCATTAAAATTTAAATTTAATATACATTTATGCTGCCTTTGCACGAAAGTACTCCTAGAGCGACAAACACTTTAACAGTGAAGAGAAACACCTTGAGATAAATAATTTTATTTTTTTTAACAACCGACAAAAGGAAAATGTAGAGAAATAAAACATGTATTTTAATACTCGTAAATATTTCTCTTACATTTAAAGAACACGAGACAGCAAATGTTGAACTTATAAGAATTATTTTCACCCTTTCATGATGTTTTCTATTGTGTGGCCTTTGCAGAAATTTTTATACCCTTCACCAGAATATTTATTATTACGTTAATTTAATTTATTTAATTTAATTTTGATTACACGATTAAAATTTCAACAAAGTATTTTTTTTTCTTACGAAAATTTTTTTAGTTTCCACAAAATTATTGTGATTGCAATAAACATTTAACTTAAAGTTAATTCAAATGCGAAAATGCTGCACAATAACTTTTGGTGAAGGTTATGTAAGATTTGGCACTAATGAATATTGAACTCTTACCTGTTTGCTTTCAAATCATATCTTTATTTTTTATTTATTTATTTTTTTTTTTAAGCGCAGAAGAGTTTCTGAAATTGAAAACTCCTATTCAGACGTCACATGACGTCAGCAGCGTTGATTTGGTGCTTGTTAGAGGCAATCTTGTGTACGATTGATTACACTGCCTCAATTGTAGTTATGGGGCTAATAACACTGTACAACACACCAAAAAATTACAAGGTCCGGGCTATAAATTCTGATAGAGGAGACAAAAAAAAAGAGATACGTGTATCGGCGTTTTGAAAGTTTTTTTTTTACAAGTAACATACAAGCTATTTACTACAGTAAAATTCTTCAAGAGGTTAATTTTACAACTGTAGAAATAACGGGCAGAGTTACTTATTGACAATGCAACGGCGAAATAGTCGAAACAAATCTTTTAAACAGTGAGTTATTTACTAAAAATTATTAATTTATTGTGTTCTACATATTTATGAATTACTTACAGCCGTATGCATAACAAAAACTTAGAATGAGTTTGGTATAAGTTGAAAAATTAATAAGGTTCCCAGTGTGTATTGCCTTACGGCCTGGCAATTAAAATCATTGTAGATTATTGCCGTGACCCATCACTATATTTTGTAACAATTTTTGGTGTCAAATTGTGTGGAGAGCCTTGCAGAGACTCTGCTTAGTTTCTTAACTTATGCTAACCTCATGCTAAGTTTTTGTTATGCTGTTAATAATTACAAAATACACAACTGGTATATCGTATTTTCCGAAAAAAAATTCTTCCAGTTGTACCAATAACTTATTTGGCTTCAAGCAAAATTGTTGTTAGAAAAATTTTTGTTAAAAAAATTATTATATATAAATGTTTTTTTGACCTTTTTAAATAATTTTTCTTTTCTAATTTATTAAGCACTAGGTCAGTTTTGTAAATAATAAAAATTTTTATTTATATTTTCAATATTTCGCCACACCTTTGGGTGGCATCATCATGAAACAGGAAACAAAAATTAAATTTTCTTTTTTTTAAAATAACAAAATTAAAATGAAATTATTTTTTCAAACAAAAACAGATTTTTCTGTTTCCTGATGATGCCACCCAAAGCTGTGGCGAAATATTGAAAATATAAATAAAAATTTTTATTATTTATAAAACTGACCTAGTGCTTAATAAATTAGAAAAGTAAAAAAATTATTTTTAGAAAATTTATTTTTAGAAAAACACATTCCAATAATTTTTTTTTTTTAAATGTAAGGTGCTTTGAGCAACGAATATAATGTCATTTTCAATATATAAACTAAATCTTTATAATTACTGTGTGTTTTTTCAATTTCAGAGCTTTTTATTCTTTAAACATCTGTATTGTTTTCTCCTTAAATTGATAATTATTATTGTATAGGGTATCCGCCGGAGAGGTATACTACTTTATTTTGCAGCCATTTTGGTAAACATTAGAAATGAAAAAAAGAAAAAATATTATAGAAAAATATTCGATAAACCAATGTATTTTAAAAAGCATTGTTAAAACATTTTATCAAAATCTATCATCGATTCCTGTGACAATGAAAAAATTTCTTAAAATTTGTGGGAGAAAGGCCCAAGCATGGACCACAATACACTATAAGATCAGCTGAGAAAATATTAATGCTGCTCAAGAAAGTATTCAAAACAATCCATCAACCCAAATTGAAATGAGTGAGAATGTAATGAAAAATGTGATCAAAAGAGCATTTGTGAGGCAAAAAGAGACGGATATTTATCTGATATTGTATTCCATACATTATTGCAACAGTAAATTATACATTTATAAATATAAGATCCATTCTCTTTTGTTTAATCAAAAATTATAAACAAAGTAGTATACTTTCTCTGCGGACACCCTGTTTTAAGAAATTTAAATATAAAAAGGTTCAAAAAAAAAACAAATATTGAAATGACAGAAAATTAAGAAATAAGAAAAAAATTGTTTTATTATAAGTTTACATAAGAATATTTTCGGTTCTTAATGGGTAAATCCTTTCTAAAAATTTTTAGTATTTCCTAAAAGATCTTAAAAAATATGGTGCACAATCTTACTTTTCTATGAAGAGTTCAGAGGACCATAACTGGGAAAATATGGGCAAGCACTAATTTTTTCACTTGATGTTTTTTCTTATTCTTTAGTTCTCTATCCCCACACATATTGCTTGTTTGATTGGAGTTACTTCACTAAGTTAAATTTGTTCCAAATGATATGGAAAATTAGATGCAGGCGTGGTGTTTGCCGCTGCCTCAAAAGGCATGGACCTATCTTGCTGATTTTAAATCGTTTTCTATGTCTAATCGATTGGTGTATTTAAATTTTCTCCAGCTTACATAGAATCTTGTCAAAGTTGATTTCAATTCGAACAAGAACGGACAGACGGACATCACTCAATCGCCTTCGCTGTGCATAGAAACTTAGACTGTGTATAATTTATGGGATCAGAAATAGATATTGTAGAATTTAGGGTATATCTACCCTTTCTCCACTTTTTGTGGTAAAGGGTTTAAAAATTAATGAAAAAAAATTCAAAGTTAGGAAATATTAAAAAAATATATAAAAATAAGGATAAAAAGGCTGCTGGATATAAATGTTAGTATACAAGGGCTCCTAAAGTTACATGTTCCAGAGACTTTTAAGATATTGTTACGAATATAAGATCTGGCAACCCCTTTTGTTGTTATCCGCAGTGCTGCCACAACCAAAAAATTTTTACAACCAAAACTTGCTTTGAAAGTTACCAAATGAGAAAAAAAAAATAACCAAATTTCAATATGTAGTATTTTTATTAAATAACATTTAAAATGGATACATTATTATAATGTAACTTATTTGATTTAAATTCAGTTAATAAAAATAATAACAAAAATAAAATTCTTTTACCTACATATGTATGTATGTAATAAGTAACGATTGTACACGTATGTTCAAAATAATAGTTTGTTTAAAACAAAGTAAACAAAACTTGCAGTTCACAGTATAATAGTTTGAGACCATAGATTTACTTATTAAAAGTTCATTGCATTTTGAAGTGAAATTTCACATTTAGCAAAATTAAAAGCTGTTAACAGTGTTGTAAAAGAAAAGTATTATAAGCAAGTGAGTAGAAATAAAGGCGAATTCATAAAAGGTGGCTGCACTAGCGATTTAAGTCACAGCTGTTTTATTTTCACTTGTCTTCATAGCAATTCGAAAAAAGAAGAATAAAAAGCTTAAAAAGTATAACATAAAAAATATGTACATGTGTATTATTATTTTGGAGAAAAAATAACCAAAATGAGAAAAATATTCACATCTCCACATTAAAGAAAAAAATAACCACTTTTGGTTAGAAATAACCAAAAACGGCAGCCCTGGTTATCCGTATGATAGTGGTGAATAAATTAATTCAACTAATGGTGTGTGTATAGAATAAAAACCACAATTAGCTAACAAAAGCTGAGCAGCCTCAATGGCTGCGTTCGTGGAGGTACGTGCTGCAAAACAGGAGGTCCTGAATTCGATTCATGCGTACAACAGAATATAATAATTGTTGTAAAGTAATTTAAAATGAATAAAACAGCAGTACAAAGCTCCCGAGAGGCAAAAGACAATTATTGTGTAAAGCCATGGCAGATATTTAGTGGAGACGTCAAATTTAATATAAGAGCAACAGATAATTGTCAAGAAGCCCTTTATAAAAAAAAAGTAAGAGCAATAGCGGTTAGCGCGGGGAAGTGTAACAGCATAACAACAGCGTATGGCATCCGTGTATTGTGGCTACTGGATTAAAGGAGATGACTGGCTTGGATAAAAGGAGTAGTGGAGATGTCTGTAGATGGTTAAGATTACTAAACAAGGTATCGAGTAGTTCATGTCTCGCCGGAGTAAAACAGTAGTGTAGCGTGGATGGCTGCGTTTGTAGTAATAACGCATGTTAAGTAAATACGAGACCAAGGGTTCAAAAGACCGGTAGGATCAAGCAGTATAGCCAGAGAAAGCCATAAAGTTTGAATATAGAATTTATAATGAGCCACAGTGGTATTTGCAATCAAAAGAATTCGTACGTTTTTCTAAAAAAGGGAAAAACGTAACAATATGTATTAATTATATTTTTGATTTATTTGAATTAATTTTCTTTTATAATGAAGAATCTAAGGCAGTTTGAATTAAACAAATCTTAGGTTAAAATAGAACGCAAGATTATTTGTACGATAAGTTATCGGAATCTTTTCGCTTCACATGTATTCGTGTCTGTATGTCCAATAAAACCCCACCTTTAACTACAAGGTTTTTGTGACTGCATCCACCAACCTATTTAAATTTGGTTATCGAAACACCTGATATATACTTTTTTCAAACTGTGAAATCAATAATTTTGCAGTTTCTTTCTACTTATATTTTTATCTACCAACCCACTGCTGAGCAACTCAAGCAGAAGGTAAACAAAAACTCAATTCTATCAGTAAACAAAAGAATGCACTTCATTCTAAGATAAGATTCATGCTTAATTACTTAAATAGAAGTCAAGACATTTTTCAATTTGAGAAATTAATGCGCTTTTCTGCTCTAAAATTCCAGATACTCATATCCGTTTCATGATTTAAAGTCGTCTATCACGGCGAAGATGTTGTCGAGACCTTTTCTGATTTCAGCCGCATAATAAATGATGTTTCTTTTTTTCTTTTCTTTTCTTTTCTTTTTTTTTTTTTATTTTGCAGAAGACAATGTTTTCTGGATTTTTTTTTATAATTTTTTTCTTGCTGTTATTTTCACTTTCATTTTGGTCATGTAATGAATGAAATTGAATAAAAAATATTAAAAAAAAAAAAATTCAATTATTTAAGAAAGACAACGAAAAGATTTTTTTTCTATTCCTGGCTAAAGACTGAACTTTGTTAATTTTTCTTTTTGCAAACTTTTTCTGTGCAATAGTTGTTGTTGTTTGTTTGGTTTCGTTTACTTGTAAATTGACAAGAAGTTGTTTGCTGTTGTATTGTATTTTGTTATATTCTATTTGTTGTTGGTTGACTTCCATTTATTTTATTGTTAAACTGCTGCTGCCATAAATTGTTAACATTATCATTTGTGCGCTTTTTGTCATCATCATCATTCTTGTTGTTGTTGTTGCTGTTTCAGTTGTAACTGTTAGTTGCTTAAAGCAATTGTTTTCTGTTTGCTTTTGCTTAGTATCTGTGTTTTTCTGTTGCTATTTTATATTCAAGCTGGTTATTTGTTATAAATGTCTTGTTGTTGTTTAATGTATAATTTTTTTTTTTAATTCCTCTGTAATTTGTTGTTATTGTGTATTTGTCAATCTTTCATGAATCAGGTGAACATTTCTTTTTTTATTGGTTTGCCGAAATATCACTACTGTTAAGTGATTAAGTGTGACGTTTAAAATCGTGGTCATTAAAAATGATAAAACAAAATATACCTTTGGTTTGTTAAAGATAATGTCATTAGGAGATTAGGCTTGTAGTATACAATGTAGCCTCACAATTCGTTAATTTTAAACAAAATAAATTAAATTTTTTTTCTTTTTAGTCTTAATAAATTTTTAAAAATTAAAATATACGAGAATTTAAGCAGAGTTAAGATTTGTCATTTGGTATAATACTAAAACAGATCGCCTATTATTAAAAAAAATTATATAATGGATATATTTGTGAACAGATAATATTTTTTGATTTTAATTTTAAATAAATCCGCTATCTCGCAATTAAAACTAGAATTCATGACACTATGGGAAGATATAAGTTATTTGAGCTGAATAGTTATGTGGTCACGGCTACCTGCTAAATTCTATTGCTTATACGTTTAAAATATATGTTTAAATAATAGTTAGTTATTTATTCGAATAATTTAAATTTATTCGAATATTCGACAAAAAATTTTTTAACAATTTTTTATTTATTATTTTTTTAATCCACTTTTCGAATATTCGAATAATTTTTATTTTAATAACTATAATTTATTCGAATATTCGGTTATTCGACAAACATACGTTGAATAATTTGTTTTAAAAATTCGAGATTTTATTTATAGATGACTATTGTTATTAACTTTTTTTTAGGTCAATGTTTAAATATTGGAATAAATTTCGATCGAACACTAACTGGCGTATTTTGTCAACGATTTATGTCAAAATATCACGTAAAGTTGTACGTCTTTATAATATTATGTTATCAAAATTTGTATTTGCTGGCGAAAAGCATTTAGACCGAATAACAGTATCTAGCGGGTGGGTGAAATATTTAATTAACGGCGAAAAAAAAATGAATTTGCATACAAATGTACATGTATAATCCGCCTGTCGCTTACCACAGCTCTAAAAGATAATTACTTGGTGACGCCTATTCCTCTACGAAAACGGCCGGATGATAGCAAATCATTTCAAAACTTGTTTTTGAAATGATTTGCTGATTAGATGATGATTAGAATCTTAGTTGCAGACAATATCATAGAGAAAGGAGTTTAACACAATTAAAAAGGAAGACTCCAAATGATAAAACACTTTACTGTAAAATAAAATATCATTAATATTATTTGTGGCATTTAATAAATAAACGACATAAATTTTTAACTTAAAGTATCAAAGTTTATAATTTTAACTTCCTTAATTTTTCGTTTAACTTGCATATAAGAAATTGGCTGTGTTATCACGGAAATCTTACCCAGATAATAGTTGGCAAAATAAAATTTATATTGTGTCGCCATGTAATTCATTAATATAAAGTTATAACACAATCCAAAAAAAAAAAAAACAAAAAAATGAAAATTATGTCACAAAGTAAAAAATTAATCTATTTTTAAATATAACATTTGGTTTCTTTTTATAAATAAACCAAATAACAAAAAAAAATCAAAAATATTTAGGAACACCAAGTTAATAACTTAAGTGCAACATACATTTTTATATGAGCTCATATAAACAGAAAAATACCCAGCAGTCTGTGTTCTGCGTTTGTTACAAAAATATATTTGTTTTGCTTTCTTTGATATCTTAAGAAGTAAGCTGGCGAATTTAGAAAAAGGTTACATTTGGAAAATAAGTAAATTACATGTCAATTCTATTTTCTTTTCCACCTTTCGCTAGCAGTGTTATTTACAAAACAAAAGAATATTTTTATATATATAAAACGTTTAACTCGCCTGAAAATTTTTATAAAAATGATACAAAAACACTGTGCTTTTCATAATAATTTTTACATCGTTGAGAACAATGAAACTTTAGGCTATTTTGGTTTTTTATTATAATTATCGTTTTTTAATAATTCGCCTGGATATCTTTATTTTATACTTTTTATGAGTGTTTGTTTGAAATGCTTTCATTGAATAAAAACGTCTTCTCTTCGTCTTTTATTTGCAGATATTATCAGCCCAACCCAAATAAGGGCGTAAAACGCTGTCTGTCAAAAATTCTCATGTACATGAAAAATGTATAAAGCAAACCATAACCAAACCGGCGTAGACGCTTAGAAATTAGAAAATCCGATTTTGATAGTGCGTTAAGAAGTGAAGTTAAATGCTTTTTGTTTGTTTGTTTTTTTTTTTTTTTTTATTGTTACAAAGTAATGACAGTTTAATTATTTACAGTGAGTTTTATAAAATAAAATAAGTTAACATTACTGTTTACGATACAAAGTTGACGCTCTTATTTAGATATAACATATCAGCGCTAAAACTTTGGGCCAGATTGCGTTCCGATTTACGTGCTAATTTAGGTTTGTCTTAAACACTTCAATATTTAAAAATGCCATGATTAACTGTAAACTAAGTCGTATGATCCATCAAACATTATATGTGTGCTCAGAAAGTATGACAGTATGGATTTAAAGTGTGTGTGTGTGTGTGCTCTCCAACCAACTCAGCAAAATACATAACAATTTTGTGTCTTTTCTGTCTAACTGAGGCTTTCTGAAGTTTGGGCCATATTTTGAGATTTGCTGTTTTTTTATATTTCTTAGCAACCAACACCATAATTGTTTTCTTTTTCTAACTGATGTTTTCCAAAAACAATTTATGAACTGCAGCTACTTAACAAGAACTAACCTGCTTTATAATCGAAGCTCTGTTAGGAAATGAACTCATGATATATAAATTTAGTGCTAGAAGCAAAACTTAAAATAAATAATAATAATAAAATATCAAGTAGACTATATACCAAGTAAACTGAATTCCATTTGAGATTGTCGTTTTTAAACAATACGTTAATAATAACAAAGTTATTCACTAGTTTTACTAGTTGATAATGCAAAATAATAGACGCTTTTAACACATCTATCAAATAAAAAATACGGTCAAAAATATTTATTTAATTGTAAAAAGAATACAAAATCAAACTGATAAATTTTTTTTATACTTTTCTGCTCTTTAAATATTTTACAAAACAAATAAAAATCGCTGTTTAATTTTGTATTGTATAGAAAAAAAATCTTTTTAGGTTGAATATTATCAGGCCTGTTCTGAAGTCCACACAAAATTTTCACTTCAAATTTTTCAAAGCATTGTTTTTGTAAAAAATAATTTTATAGCAACAATGCTTTGAAAAGTGTGAATTGAAAATTTCGTGTGGAATTTAGAACATGCCTGTATATGATTAAAAAATGTATATGTATTTGTGTAAGATTTGATAAAACAATTGATCTGACGTTAAACATATGTTCTGTATGAAACTCTGCACAAATTTCATGCACTTTGTTAAAAACAGTGCAATATTCAAAAGTTATTGCGATATTATTCTACGTTGTTGTCTTGTTTGAGAAAATATTTCAATTACGAAATTTCGCAAGAGTAAAACTTGTGCTAAATCGGTGGAAAAAACACGAAACTCAATCAATTCTGTTTTATTTAGAAGTAAAAATCTTGTTCTCAAAACTTAAGTATTTAATGGTTTAAATAGCAATTGTTTCTCTTCTAACTGCAGGGTATTTACATGCAACAACTATAAATATAATTAGACAATTACATTTCCTAATTTAACGCTACAATACCTCGTAACTTCATGCCTGCGTTCATGTCAAAAAATTTCACATTAAATTAATCACAATCTGTTTAAATATTCGAGTGACGGTTGATGGAATTAATATGTGAATTAAACAAATACCTTTTAAGTCATGTCGATTATTTATTACATAATTTAACATGTTTTCTTTTTTCTATTTATATCAACACATATTTGTTTACCACTAAACAATTGTAACGCGTATGAAGAGTTGTTAAATATTAATGTGCGTAGCATTGTGTTTCTAGTGTTGCAACATTAAATTTATGTGCGTAGTGCTGAGATTTATTTTTGTGTTATTCTTAAGTATCATTTTGTAATTTCATTATGGCCATAAAGTGTCATTGTTTTTGGCTTTGTTGCGATTTTCTTTACTATACCTTGAAGATATGTTTGTTCTGTCCAGTGTTGCCAGTAGATTTCGCGAAAGAATACCTACACGTTAGAAAAATTTCCCCTACAAAAATCCCTACGCATTTTTGTCATTAAAATAGAAGAAAACCATTAGTTGTAAAAAAATATATATGTTTATTGAAGCTTTGTCAACAAAAGAAGTAAAAAACTAAAAAAATAATACATTCATATGTACTTTTAAATAATTCAATTAAAACAACAAAGTTTTTTAAAAATTTTCTTTTCTGATTTTTTAAGCACTAGGTCAGTTTATAAATAAAAATAATATTTATTATTATTATTAATTTTTTCAAGATTTCGCCACACCATTGGGCGGCATCTTTAGGAAATAGGAAACAAAAAATATTACTAGTTCGATTTTTTTTTTCAAAAACAAAATTAATTTGAAAATATTTTTTCAAACCAAAAAAAAAAAAAAATATTATTTTTATTTTCCGAAAAATCTGTTGACATCCTAGAAAACAAAGCGATTACGATTCTGTGTACTATAAAAATATTCATATTTATATTTCCTTTTTTTAGGAAAACATTATTTCGAAGACTCAAATGCAAATTTTCACGATTTCCAATACAACTTATTCGATTTTGCGACTTACTGATTGCAAAAGATTTTTGTTTCAATGCGATAAAATTTGTAAACAAATAATACTGATGCTTCTTCTTAATTGTAAATTTTTAACATATAATATTACCAAAAAAAAAAAACAAAAACGTTATGTTTGCATTTATTTCATAAATAATGCGACATGAAGGAAAAGTCCCTACATTTTGGAGAATATAAAAAATCTGTCCGATTTTCCTTACTCTGCTATTTTAGTATCAAAAATACCCACATGTAGGGATTTCCCCTACTTCTGGCAACACTGGTTCTGTCAAAATTATCACAAGTGAAAAGCACAGTTTTTCCTTAAGATTTTTTGTTTTTTTAAGCGCAATGAAAGAAACGGTTATGTATGGACAAAGTATTAAGTAAAAGGATTATGGATTAATTTCGTTGATGCATAGTTAAATTTCCACTTTAAAAGCACGGTTAAGGTACGTTTAGACTATGCTAATATTTGTCCAAACACAACAAATAATGGTTTGGGCTAATAGTAGGTATTGTGACTAATATTTGGGCATGCGTTTAGATTGCACTAATATTTGTTTGAATTTTATTTGCACAAACAACAGAAGATTTTGTGTCAGCCATGTTTGGTACAAATATTTGTATACCCTTTTACACTGCACAAATAATTTTATTTGTCCGGTGTGTATGAACAAACATCTGTTAAATAATGTTGTTGTTATGTTTATGAAATCCATCTGCTAAATAGTATCAAATTGTGTTTGTGAAGCAAGGTGAAAAGTTAAAATGTTTAGTGACAGTGATATTGAAGATTTATTATTAATAACTGCTGGAGCTATGGCACTTTCAAAAACCCAGCAAAAAGAAAAAAAATACAGAAGAATGTGGGTTCGAGCGTGGGTGCAGCGTCGTAAAATGGAAGGATGTTGCAAAAAACTTCTGAAGGAACTAAGTTTTGAAGAACCTTCGCTGCATAAAAACTTCGTGCGCATGGGTTTAAATGACTTCTATTACTTGATACCTTCGCTTTCAGATAAAATATCTAAATTTGTTGTTATTGGTTGCTGCTGGCTAACCTCCGCATGTCCAACAAAAGCCATGGAGTCGAAATATTTACACTTTGATGCATTGTTTGCACCTTGTCCAGATTTGTTTTTTTTTTTTTTTTTTGTGAGGTAGCCCCGGCACTGAATCTTCAAATTCGACCATTTTGTGAAAACTTCCTCCGCTGTAACATTAAGCATATCGCCAATTTCAGTCCATGCGCTATCCCGCATGGGTTTTTAATGGTAGTCAACACTTGATGCATTCCAAATGCAAGAATGGCATTCCACTTCGCCGATCAATTTAAATATATTTTCTTCACTCCAATCGTGCGTCGTCCTCTTCCTTTTGGTTTTTTGGCAGATGGTGGCGATTCAATAATTGATGTTGTCCATTTTCTTTCAGAAAAATGTGCTTTATCATAAAGAATTACAAAAAAGCGGTTTTTAACTACCCAACCTGTCAAACGAATTGACCAGTATTGCCATTTCAATTAATTTCATTTTTTATATGTTAAGCTCTGTCAAAAATAACTATTGGCAGCCCACGTTTCTACAATTATTTGTCGCTATTTGTTTCGCCAAAAATATTGCGAGAACAAACAAAATATCGAGCCAAATATTTGTAACGACGTGCTGACAAAGTGTTTACATTATGCAAAGCTTTATACACAAACAAAGGTTTTTTTAGCCAACAAACAGTCGAAAAATATTTGGTGGCTAACAAATTCGAGTGTTTACACTAGGACAAACAAAATTTTTATGATTTTGCACAAATATTAGCACAGTCTAAACGCACCTTTAGTTACAAATTTGTTGGCATAGTTCATTGAGTAATGATAACATTATAAAAAATAAACTGTTATAAAGTTTCGCCTTCGAGCAACCAGATATTTACAGCTGAAATAAAAAAAATGCAGGCTTAGTAAGTGTTTCGACAAGAAAGAGCTGTTTTCTTGTGGCGATACTGGTCATAGGCACGAATTGATCAGCCTCATTTTGAAGGGAGTCTATACATATAATAAAACTGTAACAGGATCATTTTTGTATTCGAAATATATTTTGAAAATTTTGTTGTTGGTGTAGATAGTAATCGATATGTGATACTAAAGACCTATTTTTGGAATTTTTGTCTGTCTATCTTTCCGTCTGTCTGTCTGTATTTGCATCATGTAAAAACTGCCAGCTGGTTTGGAATAAAATTTTGCGTGGAGGTCTCTTAGAACCTCGATTTCACTATAGAATACTTTTTTTTCATCAAAATAACTCATTTAGTATATAAAATAGAGATACAGATGTGAAAGCACGCAATTTTACTGGTATAAGGCTACACACAGAAAAAAGATTGGTAACAATTCGCTTGATACGTTAAAAATTCAATTACTAATATAGTAATTTGATTTTTATTATTAATAATTTGTAGTCTTGATTTATTTTTTATATTAAAAGCTAACAAATGATATTTGCTTCTAAATGTTAGTTGTAAAACCTCTTAAAAAAGTTAACCTGACCGATTTGTGTCTTTACTAAAATCTGTTCTATTAAATGGAAGATGCAACCAAATTTATTCAGCATATTACTACTGAAAACCAAATTTTGGGAGTAAGAATCATAAAACTCGATTGTATATTCTGAAATCGAAAAATGTTTGACACAATAAAAATAAAATGTGTGCACAATACAAAAATCAAAAATATTTTAGTTCAAAAATAAAAAGATTTATTAAAAGTGGTGAAAAGTGGTGAAAAGTTCTCCAATATTGGTAAATGGTAAGATCAAAATTATCTCAGAAAGACATTTATATAAAAAAAAAATAATTTTATAATATTTTATTTATTTCGCAGCGCAAAACGTGCGGTATGGGATAGCAAGTTGAAGAAACTATGTGGAAAAGAAGAAATAATGAGGTAAAGGAAGAAGAAAGCTGCATTCAACGGTTCGAATCATGAAATTTATAATGTATAAACTTTTTCCTATAATTTACTATTAAAATAAAAGTAAATATTAAAAAATTATTTTGCTTTTTTAATTCACAATAATATTTTACAATCACCCAAGAATGATTTTTTAAAATGGTTGTGACTGCTAAATTTATTCATTTACTACAACCGAATTCAAGATAATACACACAACCGACAAAATTCGATTGGCAACAAATTCGGTTCTTATAACGAATTTCTTTTCTCTGTGTACTAAAACAGTTGTCAAACATTTTATTTTTGAAGATGGAAAACATTGTTTACAGAACTTTTCGATGTTGGGATATAAACGACAGGTTTTTTAAACATTAGTTTGTTAACCGAAAAAAAATGATTCCTAAACCTACATTTAAATTTTTTTTTTATTATTTGATCATTACCTTATTACTCTTTTACCTAGTAATTCCTTAAACTTTTGTACATCGTCTTAACTGATAAAATTCCGATTAATTTACATCTTGCATGCATTTAGACATGCTCTTTCGAATATCTTTATTTAAAAAATATTTATTAAATTTCCAATTTTTTTTTTTTTATTATTTTCCCAAAATCAGTGTAGTTTAATTGTTTTAGATTCAGTAAAAATTTACAATTTGACGAAATATATCGCCTGGGCTAATTTTTAATTTTAATGTAAATAAGACCTTTCGTCATTTTTATGTCTTTCCTTTAAGAATGTAACCGATATCTCAGTCAACAACGACGACAAATTACCGCTTAAATGACTGTTTCTATTCTGATAGTAAGATTCCTACACAATATTTTTGGGAATTAAATGTGACTATACAAACCTCTTTAAGATTATAATGCATTGAAAATATATGATTCAAAGTAGAGATGAGCGATATTTCAGTACCTGTAATTAAATCACTGTGATTAAAAAATCACTGGTCTTTACAGTGAATGAGTTTATCAAGTAACAGTTCCGTGTAAGAATGTTCTTTTATATTTGCACACGTACAAACATAAATTTGATTTTACTTCGTGCAGAGATATATTAGTTATTATTACCCTGTCATTCTTCATAAGCCAAAGCGGCTTTATTGCTCTGTAGTTTTTTCTTGCGTCTACTCGTTAACAGCAGCTATTCTTTTTTCCAAACTTCACACATACATATGTAACAAAAAAACAAAAAATGTGGTTTTTTATTTGAACTGCGGCGTTGGAAAGAAAAATTTATATATTTGCTAAGCAAAGTTGAAAATGTAGTTTATAAAATGTTTTGTAATGAAATTCGTTCCCAAGATCATGCTAAATTTGTATTAATTTTTTTTTTGGTAAAAAAAAAAAACAGTGAAAACGCTGTTTCCTTAGCCATTTCAATATTAATAAGTGTTTTGGTCAGTTTTTATCTTTCCTTTAAGAATGTAACCGATATCTCAGTCAAGAACGACGGACAGATTACCGGTCAAATGACTGTCTCTGTTCTATAGGGATCTTAACACAGTGTTATTGGGAACTAAATATGACTACAAACACTAAAGATTTTAATGCATTGATGATATATGATATAAACTGTAGTCTATTAAAATTCATAGATTGATAAGTATTATTTATATTTATATCTTTTTTCCATGTTCTAAACATACATCCATATGCCATTATAAATTCATTTTGCATTTAAATATTTCAATAAAAATAAATTAATACTTTCGTTCATTGGATTTTGAAAAGAAAATTCGTTATACAATAATTTTAATTGGAGGTTGTAGAAACTAACATTTTAATATTATTCTCCAGCACGTAGTCATACACTCGTTAACATCTTTATTTTTAGCTTCACAACACAAAAAAAACATTAAGAAAAATATTTATGCAAAAGTTAGTTTTTTTTTCGATTTATACAATAATTCACAATTGTATGTCAATCTCATCACCACAAGGTTTTAGCCACCACTAAAGCTTTAAATGTCGTTTTTATTATGGCATTGATAGCAACTTTATATCTAAACTTACAACCAAACAATCTGCGAACAACTTACTGCTAAACACTTGTTAGTGAGTTGTCAAACACTTGCCATCTTCTGTGCAACAGCTGTTTAGTGTCAATTTGTGAATAAAGAATATGGTGAATAAAAAATATGGAGGGAAAATAAATGTATGTTCAAACGTCAAAATCAGGGATGATATAAGGAAAAAAAAAGTAATTTAGTAGGGACACAATCCATTTTCAGAGTTGATTTTCTTAAATTTAGCAGTCAGTTACAAATCGTTTAAGAATAAACATTGTGCCAAGAAGCTGCTAAGGCAAATCGATTTGCTAGTTGGCAGCTATTTGACTACAGTTTATAAACAGTCGCTAACTATTCTCCAGCACGTAGTCATACATTCTTTAACATCTTTCAGCGTTATGTATAACTAAAAATTAGCATGAAGTTAGCATAGAGTTTAACTATAACTAGCAAACAATCTGCGAACAACTTACTGCTAAACACTTGTTAGTGAGTTGTCAAACACTTGCCATCTTCTGTGCAACAGCTGTTTAGTGTCAATTTGTGAATAAAGAATATGGCGAATAAAAAATATGGATGGAAAATAAATGTATGTTCAAACGTCAAAATCAGGGGTGATATAAGGAAAAAAAAGTAATTTAGTAGGGACACAATCCATTTTCAGAGTTGATTTTCTTAAAGTTAGCAGTCAATTACAAATCGTTTAAGAATAAACATTGTGCCAAGAAGCTGCTAAGGCAAATCGATTTGCTAGTTGGCAGCTATTTGACTACAGTTTATAAACAGTCGCTAACTTTTGGTTATACATAACGCTGTTTATTTTTAGCTTCACAGCAAAAAAAAAAAAACATTAAGAAAAATATTTATGCAAAAGTTAATTTTTATCGATTTATACGATAATTCACAATTGTATGTCAATCTCATCACCACAAGGTTTTAGCCATCACTAAAGCTTTAAATGTCGTATTTATTATGGCATTGATAGCAACTTTTTATCCAAACTTACAACCAGCAAAATATGAAAGCCCTAAAATATCGTTTTAATATCGTAAAACCTAAAAGAGTGCTTTATCAGAACTTCTAACTTGTTGCCAGTAATAATTTGTTACGAAATTTTATGTTGCCTAATCAAAACAAAGAAAATTATGATAACATTTGCTTGTAATACAAAAGTTAGGAAATTTATTTAAATAAAAGACAAAAAGCACAGAAAAAAACTAACTTGTATTGATGTTGTTGCCGTTTGTTCAATTGAACAGTTTAGTTTTAAAACGTATCAAACAACAACAACAACAAAAAATAAAAAATCGAGCTTTTATTCAATTAATGCTTTATTAAAGCAAATACACAATTTAGTGAAAAAAAATTAGACCCAACCTAAAAAGCAGTTAGAATTAGCTTTACCCTCGCTTATCGCTTTTTCAAACTGGCACAGTTTAATTAAAAAGAACATCAAATTTGAATTTTTTTACTTGCTACGCCCTTTTGCATGTTAAGTGACGATATATCTTTAAAAATACAGTCGAACTTCCTTAGAGTGATCTTCTATGCAATGAAGTTCTACTTGTTATGAACTAAAGTCAAGAACACAGCTTTTTCGTTCCACTTTCAATGTATTTTGATCTCCGTATAATGAATTTTCACACAGTGAATTTTTCTTTACAATGAAAAAAATATTGGAAATAAAATCACATTTTACGTGTTTTTTTGTCTCCATATAGTGAACAATTCGGCTGAATGTTCCTTTTTGATATTTGTGAATCCAGACCTCAGTCAATTCTGATCCGATTTCGAAAATTTTTGGTAATATGATTGATTATGCTTACAGCTCACAAATTTAAAAATTAAAGGGTGCCCCCATACAACATACATATTTTTTACGTGTATTATGTTTTGTAAAGAGCACTTCTGTAAAGTTATACAAAAATAACCTCTAAAATTAAAGGGTGCCCCCATAATTGATGTAAATTTACTTATATTGGCCTATCTTTATAGACAAACGTTATAGACAAACGCTTGCAAATTGGACAGAATGTAGATTGCTATGGCCGTTATAGTAACAAGTATTAATATTACAAATTATAAATTAAAGGGTGCGCCAATAGTTCATTAACTTTTTTACTTTTGAACAGTTGTGGACAGACGCTTGTTATTTACAACGAACCTGTATTGCTTAGTCCGCTATAACAACAAGTATAAAATATGGATTTGGAAGTTAAAGGGTGTTCCAATAGTTAATGTGATTTCAAGTGTGTGGCCGTACTTTTGAACCGTTATAGACAGAACGCTGAAACTTAAAAGGGACCTGTATTTCTAAGTCCGCTATATCAATGAGTTTATAATTTGAATTTAGAAATTAAAGGGTGTCCCATAATTACTGCAGATTTATTATGGCCATACTTTTAAACAGTTGTAGACAGACGACAGACTAACTCCTCTATATATAGTTGCTGTAACTTGACGTATATTGCCAAACTATTGAACGGTTGTACTAGTAAAAAGTTTGGATATATAAGGGTGTCCTAATAGTTAATGTAACATAAATTATGTGGCCATACACTTTAACTGTTATAGGCAGACAGATGAAATCTCGTTTGAAGTCGGTTTTTTTTCGCAAGAATTATTAGCAGCAACACTATTTATAAGCAAAATAAGTAATATTTTTGGGGTTCCTAAAATATGGATCTTAGGGTTGGACTAGAAGTTTTCTTCGCAAAGGAGGAAGGCTCTGCTTTTTGTTGACAACTGCACTGCTCATCCGAAGCACGTAAAAGATAAACTACAAAATATTGAACTTGTCTGCTTTTTTTCTCCCAATATGACTTCTCTTCAACCAATGTACCAAGGCATAATCCAAAGTATATCTATATTAAGTATTAGCAAGCCTACAACAAATACAACATTAGAACAACATCAGGCATTTTGTTTGTGTAAAATCATGTATTATGTCAAAAAACAGTTCAGAGACGGTAAAGTGGGTAACAATTTATCATTTTTCTAACTTAAAAATTAATATGAATTTTTCTTAATTATTATCAAAAAATTAAGAGAATGACTATATCAACGTAAATTTAAACAAGAATTCAATAAAAGGATGTTCAATGCAACTTGAGTTGGAAAAGTGTAATTTGAATATTTCGTTTACCATCCCTGATACAATATAATAAAAATGAAAAGAAACACGTAAAAAACAAGAGCAAAATAAAACTTGAAAAAAATGTAAACAAATTTTGACACAATACATGATAAACACGCACACCAATAAAACTATCAGCTGAACACCTGCATGTACTTAATATAGATATACTTTGGCATAATCTATAATATAAAACAACTTAAATGAACATATTGTTACAAATGGAAGAAAACAAACCTATAATACCCATAGATTTGCTTCAAGCTATTCGAAACTTAAGCACAGTGTGCTATATCTACGTTAAACCAGAGACAATTGTAAACTGCTTCCAAAAGACAGGATATTCAGAAGAAAACTTGGAGATTCAAATTAGTAATTGTGATAAAGAAGACTTTCTTCCACTATCAGATTTAGCAGTTCTACAGGCTTCGTTTAGAAAAGTAGCTAACATCGTTGCATCATCTGAAGAATATGTCGGTGTAGATATTGATGTTCAAACTATGGGCATTTCGTCCGATGAAGATATTCTAAGCAGTGTTTTAGAGTCGTGGATTACAGCGAAGTATATCAGATGGCGATGAAAACGAACTGGGCGGTTAAGTAATGACAAGTATTGATAAAACGTCACCTACATTAAAACATGTTTCCTCTTCACTTGATGTACTACGTACTTTTTTTGGAAATGAAGAGCAACGTTCCGACAAATGTATTTAAGTGTCTTAATGTAATTGGAAGTATGTAGTTCAAACAAAAATACCTATTTATTTTAAATAATACGAGGGCTGCTCTATATATTTCTGGCTTAATAGTGAAAATGCGAATATTTATAATCAAAAATGGTTTTATTGTTTTTCAATGTATTCTCCAGCATGATTTATACACTTTTGAATGCGCTCAAACCAGTTGTCGAAGCACTTTTTCCACTCCGATTGAGACACCTCTAAAACATGGTTTTTGAACACTTAAACAGCTTCTTCTGGCGACGAAAATCGTTGACCACGCATTTTTTTTCTTGATGTGCGGAAACAAGAAGAATTCATTAGGTGCCAAGTCAGGGCTGTACGGCGGATGACCCATTAATTCGACGTTTTGGCCGGTCAAAAACGCTCTGGTTTGAGCCGTTGTGTGAGAGTTCGCATTGTCATGGTGAACAATGATTCGTCTTCTCTTGTTGGTTTCTCGAATTTCTCCGATGACTTCAGGCAAACAAATTGTAGTGTACCACTCAAAAAGGACCGTCCTACGTTGCTCAAGCGGAACAGTCACCACACGACCAGTTTTGCCGAAGAAACAGGCGACCATTTGCTTCGAAGTGCTTCTTGCACAAACAACTTTCGTTGGATTTTGCTCGTCTTTGAAGACCCACACGGTCGATTGTTGTTTCTTTTCGGGCTCATACGCATAGATCCATGATTCGTCACCTATGACGATCTTATAAACGTCTTTTGAAGCACCGCCATCGTATTTTTGCAACATTTCTTTGCACCAATCGACACGAGCCTTTTCTTGAGCGACTTTCAAATTGTGCGGGATCCAACGAGAACAAACCTTTTTTACGGCCAGGTGTTCATGCAGTATCGAATGTTTGCTGGTGGAAGAAATGTTCAAGGATGTCTCTATCTCTCGGTATGTCGCATGTCGATCTTGCATTATGACTTCACGCACGGCATCAATGTTCTCTGGCACAACAGCCGTTTTTGGACGACCTTCACGGAATTCGTCTTTGAGCGAGCTTCGGCCACGATTAAATTCATTATACCAATTTTTAACAGTGCTATAGGATGGTGCTTCATTGCCATACAAAGATTTAAGTTCATCAATGCACTCTTGTCGTGATAATCCACGTCGAAAGTTGTGAAAAATGATGGCACGAAAATGTTCACGAGTTAATTCCATTTTTTTCTATATTAATTTTTTCAAGTCACTGTAAACAACACAAATAATGGTCGTACGTCAAAACGTTTTGAGTACGATTATGCTTAAAAATGACAAACTTTCCAATGGAAATGTCAGATTGCACTTGGCAGCACTCAGTGTTGCCAGGCCAGAAATATATATAACAGCCCTCGTAATAAAAACTTAATTAATTTATTTTATTCCTACTTGATTCCTTCAAATATAAATATTTCACGATATTCTCTTGAAATATTTATTATTTTAAACTAAACTACAAAATGAAATGTATTACTGCGGGGAAAGCATATCCATATGGCCATTTCACTACTGCTCAAATAGCTCATCAGTGGATTTTACCTAAATTTTGTACAGAAAACTAGAAAGTCTTATATCAAAAGGCAAATTGATTAAATGAGAACTCCATTGAATCAATAAGACAAAAGACAATACAACTCAAAAATATTCTATACAAAAACACAGCAAACATTCAGTAACTATTTCTATTTCTAGTGAAATAATTCTTTTTTTCCCCGTGGAGATTCACTATAGGGAAGTTTGACTGCACTATCATACTCATTATAAGTTTAGTTTTCATAATTCTTTTCAAGATCCAAATAAAAATATAATATTTTACACAAAATTTACAATGGTGATGGTAGTTTAGATTTAAAAATATTTAACGTACGAGTACACCAAAAAATTAAAAATATCAATAATTTTCACGGAAAATATTAGATTTTTAAAATTAATATTGAGCTAGCAACCTTCAAATTTCTTTGATTTACTCAAAGCTATGGAAATATCAAATATCAAACAAGTAAGAGTGCATAGCTGAATCTTACATTACCTTTACCATTTGATAAATTTAATTTAGTGATATATTGGGGTGACAGAAAATTAAAAAATAAAAACAAGTTTTGGTACTGCATATAAATAGTTTTACATAAAAATAACATCGGCTCTTAATGGGTTAAGCATTTTAATTTAGTATTTCCTTAAAAATCTCTTCAAAAGCTTCAAAATGATATTGATATTTTAAAAAAATTTTAAATTTCAGAGCCCCGTAACTCGGAAAATATGGGCGAGCTCCAATTTTTTCACTTAATGTTTTTTTCTTATTTCTTAATTCTCTATCGCCTCATTTATTTATTTTTTTGATTGGAGTTACTTTATTGTTCCAAATGGCATGAAAAAATCAGAGGTGGGCGTGGTGTTTTGCCTGCTGCCTCGAAGGACATGCACCGATCATGCTGATTTCCAAAACCACCTCTTTCGACACTATACCTGACCGATTGAAAACTTGATTTCAACACTAACACGGACATCGCTATATCGGACACTGACATTGCTTTGCATAAGGAGTCAGAATATATGTACATACTTTATGGAGTCGGAAATGGATATTGTAGAAACTACACACGGAATGACTAACTTAGTTATACCCTTTTTCCACCTTTTGTGGTGAAGGGTATAATAAAGCATTCAATTGAAAGCGATTAATAATTGCAAAAACTTCGAGCAATTAAAATTTGCAAAGCAATGTTTTCGGTTTTTTTTACTCTTCATTTATTTGTTTTATTTATTATTTTAATTTTATATATTCTTGCTTTGTGTTTTTAATTTAAAATGTTGTAAGGGAAATAGCAGATATAAGTTAGGGTGTCCCAAAATGTTTTTTTCAATAATTTGCTAATAAGCATATTTTTTTAATATATTGTTACGTTTTTCTGCTATTGAAATACGATCGGGTTTTTCTTATACAGCATCTTCTTCTTTACTAAACATGCACTATTCTTAACTCAACCATCTACGCTACGCTAATGTAATGGTTGGCTGGGTTATAAGCAGCAAAATAACCTTGATAAAATAAAAAATCAAAGTGATTAGAAAATTTTCTGAAAATGTCTTTGTATTATGAGATGTCAAGTTCCTCCGTATTATTTGACTTAAACATTCTATTTGCTTTTACACCATCAAATTTTTTATGATACACAGGTTTTTGACAAATCTTAATACTCAGTTTTACAGTCTGAAACATAATAATCTAATATTAAATACACCCCTTTACTAACTTAAAATCCAAATTTAGAAAAATGTGTTTTTAAATATTTATTAAAGAGTTCTGTAAATCCGCTGATAGCTGTTTTAGAACCATTATACCGAAAAAATTGGGTGCTTTAACATTTGTATCTCTATTTTCTCTACGAAATTATTTATTTAAAAAAAGTATTTTGTATTTGAACTAAGGCAGTTATAAAATTATGCAAACGTAAACATATAAATAAGACCAAAGGTCAATTAGATGAGCTGAAGACTTATTTAAATTCTAATAATTTAACAATCTGAAATAACGAAATAAATTTTTCAAGCATAATATTCAACAGGTAAGAGTGCTATATTTGGCTATGCCTATTCCTAATATACCCTTCGCCACATTGCGAAACAGTACAGGTGGCGAATTTATTAATTTCGCCGTAAACGCTAAATGTCAAACTGCATTTATAAAAAATATATTTAATTTATTTTATATGGTGTTTGACATTTAACGTTTACGGCGAAAATTAATGAAAATTTTGATATTTGCACTTTTCTTCTTGTTCGCAATCCTCTCTTCCATTTTATACCTTTTTATAATATATTGCACTGTTGATCGGCTTCTATAAACTATCTCAGATATTTCTCGCAGCGATTTATTATTATTATAATATTGAATTATTAATTTTTTTTACTTCAACAGAAGTTTGTCCTCTCTTTCTGCCCATTTTGTTCTCTTTTGTAACTCTTTCAAACAAAAACTCAAATAAATGACAATAAAAAAGGTGATAATGGCGAAAGTCCACATTTTTTAAAATTATTTTTAGGAAATATTCCGAAGTTAGATGCAAATTAAAAGAGTTTTGCCAAATTAAATAAGACTGTACGAGTTTGGCTTTGCCGTCAAAATATGCCACTTTTTAAAATATTTATCTGTATTTTAATAAATAAAGATATATTCAAAATTTCGTTTCTGATATTTAATTAAGTACATAGTTTTGTACTAAAATTAAGTAAATTTATTTTATAAGCCTATTTAGTTTTAGACATATAACATAAAGCAATTTGTTTTCATAGGTGTACGAGTTTTGCTTGGAGCTACTGCCGTAGTCTAAGTGGTAAACACGTTGACTACAAACCAGCTGCCCTGGGTTCAATCCTTGCGGTAAGTCAAAAAAATAAAAATGTTTTTTTCTGTTTAATGGTATATATACATATTCAGATCTAAAAATTAAAAACATGCAGCCTCCTTCGTTGGTACTTCTCTATAGCATATTCGCCGGCGAAGTAAAATAATTAATATATCTCCTAATTAATATATCTTACTTGCTAAGGTTTTCCTATGGAATCAGAAAAATTTGACGAGAATGCAGCATTTTCAATAAATTTTATAGTCACTATCATGCTTTTGAGGTACTACAAAAACCTGTTTCACATACTTTGACATTCTACGTTTCAAGATCTTTATTAAGAGCCTATCGTCCTCTGATCTATTGGCCTGTAAATTATTTAACATAAAAAGATTTCGTTTCTAAGCCATGAAGGTCGGTTGTAGGGTTAACTCCTTACAGTGCTTTTATCCAATACTTTCAATTAGGCAAAGATCACAATAACTGCACTGTCCGTTCTCCTGCATGTAACCAATATTGCATGAACATTTATACAATCGGAATCTTGTTCACTTAAACAGACGTGTCAGCGATATTTATCCCAATGAATAGTAAACAGTTATGAAATTTTAGGAAAAATTGCTCATGTAAAAACAAGGTGATACAGACAACTTTGTGCTTCAATATATAAATAACTCTGTACTATATATTTAATGATTTAATAAAACTCTTAAAATTTAAATTAAAAACCCATACCACCTGGTAAAGTTAATTATGAACTATCGGATCCCCTTAATAAATTAATGATGCTCGTAACAAATATCAATGCTTTCAAATAAACATAACAATCATCTGTTTTTTTTTTTTTTTTTTTTTGAGTAAACCAATTTGCAAAAAAACAACAATAACAACTAATTCGGTGTAAACATAGAGAAAAAAAAACTTAATAAACAACGTGCATAGTTTTACAATAACAACAACAACAAAAAAAACACAAAAATATTGTACAATTTAAAATCTAATTTATTTTTATTTCATGCGCTTTTATTTCGTTTCAACCATTCCAAGATTGCAAGGATAAATAGTTGTTTGCAGGTACAGTGTGACAAATAAAATTTAATAAAAAATTAATCATGTATTTTTTTCTTTACTTAAAGTGGGCTTGGCCATCACATAGAAAGTTAATATTTTGCGACCTGTAATTACAAATTATATAAGTAACTCCTGTTTTTAATAAACATAATTAAACTGAAAACTGACTTGATTAGAAGGGTCTGTGTGGTACCATCTTTTAAATGTTAAAACTGAAGCTAGATACTGGGAAGAATATAAAAATAATAGTTACGAATATTCCTCATGGGATAGCGAAGCGCTCCGGATACAGGGGCACCTTAAGAATTATAGTTACTCTTAAGAATCGTTTTCCGTTTTGAATTATTTTATATAATTTTTAATTAATAAAATATATTGCGAAAATTTTGACTTTATTTTTAATGAAAAAGGTCCGAATGAAATTCTAGCACTGGTCTGAAAAAAGTGCACCTCAACAGAAGCACGTCCATTAGCAAAACTTTTTAGCATTTTGTACCATGTTGGTGAATTCCTATCATGTTTGTAGGTTTCTAATGTAACGACAGTCCTTAGAAAGGCAGAGGCTAGCAGCCCTGAAAATTACCGTCCAATCGCAATTTGCTCTGCACTTTCCAAAGTAATGGAAAGTATGCCTAATTTTCATCTTGTGAAATATCTGGAGTTCAACAGCTTGCTTAGTGACCGGCAGTTCGGCTTCCGTAGGGGTGGCTTGCTATCCTTCCTTTCGGAAAAATGGTATCAATCCATTCAACATTTCGGCGAAAGTAAGATGGTGGCTTTAGATATTTGCAAGGCGTTTGATAAGGTGCGGCTTCTCTCAATTTATATAGGCTTTCTCAGGGATCGCACTATACGAGTTGTTTAAGATGGGATCTAATCAAACGAGTTCATGGTTAACTCAGGGATACCGCAAGGTTCCGTCCTTTCTCCCAACAAAATCTTTTTTTTTCTTAACGACTTTCTACGTCGCACTTCCAACCCTATCTATTTTTTCGCAAATGACAGTAGCATATGCCATTCATATTCATTTCGCAATAGGCCTAGCCCACCGGAAATTTGAGCTATGCGAAAGCACAAGGACGATACACTGAATTGAGATCTTTTGGCAATCTCTGAGTGGAGCCTTGCGAACAATTTGATGATCGTAAAACCCATTATAGTGTGCTTTCGCACAGGCGTACGGTTGAATCTGCAAAGTCATCTATAATTATGGGTGATATATATATTAAGGACACAGAAACTCTCGATGGTCTTGACATAAAGATTCAATGTGATGTAAAAAGCATGTGAAGCTTAGAGTTTTTGAAATGATGTAAGAAATATTTTACTCCATCTGATCTCCTCTTCATCTATGTCACCTTAATCAGACCGAAAATCGAATACAAATCTCATGTATGGGCCGGTGCTTCAAGGACTATTTTGGAAAGCGAAGAAGCTCATCAGTGACAGTATGGTATCCAGCTCTATTGATTCACTGGAGCATCAACGCAATGTGGGGTGTGTTTCACTGTTTTATCGTTACTACAACGGAATGTGCTCTTATGAAATCAGGGAACTTGTTACCGAATACCGTAATTTCGTACGTGCAACACATTCTTTATCAAGACCGCACCCCTTTGTGGTTAATTGGCCAGCGAATCGCACTACGCATTACAGAAAAAATTCGTTTTTTAGTCGAACGGTTCGTATGTGGAATAAACTCCCTGCGGAGGTCTTTCCTGTTCCTTTTAGTGTGCAATAATTCAAATCAAATATCCACAAGCACTGCTCCCTCTTTCGCCCCTATCATAACCTAAAATCCCAGTTCTGGCACAATGCGTTGCATAAGTAGGAGTGATCCCCTGACTGCTAATCCTTATTAAAAAAAATATAGAAGAAGGAAAAAATAAATACTAGCAAATGTAAGGTTGCTTGGGTTGTAAATATTAAATATAATACGAAAAGTAATAAATAGAATACGAATAATAAATAGTCAAGGTAGTAGTTAAGGTGGTAAGCACGTTGACTACAAATCTGGTGGCTTTGGGTTCAATCCTTGCGGCGGTCAAAAATAATAATATTTTTTTCTATTTAATGGTTCAGATTTACCTTTAAAACATGCAGCCCCCTTCGTCGGTACTTCTTCTTAATAGCATATTCCTTTCCTTAAGAATGTAGTACGTTTACTAGTAACTTAATGGGTTATGCCTAAAAAAAAAAAACAAAGTCCACACACAACTCAAAGCAATAGAGAAAACGCGCTACATTGCATTCTCCTGCTGCCAACTTTTTTTGTTTTCTTTACAAAACCACACTCCAATTTGCTTATAATTTTTCATTCGTAACAAATTTAGAATTTTTAATATACGTGAACTTAAGCCGTATTAAATTTATTTATTTGGTTAAAATTAAAAATATTAAAATTTATTGAAAACTTAAGGACAGTTGAAAAATATTTACAGATAAAATTATAAAGTTTAGCATCAAATATGTTACTGCTTTTTTAAACATATGATAAC
Source organism: Gymnosoma rotundatum (assembly GCA_916610165.2). Taxonomy (NCBI): domain Eukaryota; kingdom Metazoa; phylum Arthropoda; class Insecta; order Diptera; family Tachinidae; genus Gymnosoma; species Gymnosoma rotundatum. The sequence goes on from OU744340.1 coordinate 103,891,097, forward strand.
AGAATGAAACAATTAATTCAGTAATGTAATGTAATCAAAGGAATTATTCCCAATCGAAAGCTATGTAATCAATTTTACCTAAATAGGCTTTTCGATTATTGAAAAATCAAATAACTCAGAACGTACGAAAAAAAATAAATTATAGAATACTGTAAACTTCAGTTTAGTAAATAAGAAAGACTGACTATCCTACGTAACACACTTTGCAACTTATACGACAATCAATATATCAACGAAATAATGGATATTGCAAAAACGATATTAAAACAAATCTACTTTAGATTCAATAATAACTTCTATAAACTATCGATGGACTCGGCATGGGAAACCCAACATTCGCAATCTTCACAGAGATTTTCATGCAACATTTAGAACAACTACACATCAAAAAACTGATGGAAAAACATAAAATAACCCATTACTCGTACTACAGATATGTAGACGACATAATATGCATCCTAGAAAGAGACAACGCAGAACAAATTCTTGCAGACTTAAACAATATACATAGCAAAATCACATACACAATGGAAACAGAACTTTATATTATCTTGACATATCGATAACACGAGGAATACGTTAAACTTTGACATTTACAGGAAACCAACCATGACAGACACAACTATGCACAGCGACTTAAACCATCCTACTTAACATAAACTTGCAGCATTTAGACATATGATTCACAGACTCAAAATAGTCCCACTCGCTCCAGATAAATATAACAAAGAACTCGATACAATTTACACTACAGCTAAAAATAACGGTTACAACCACACAACCATCGACAAACTACTCAGACAATACAACAACAAAAACAAGAAGAAAGAAGACAAGGAAACAAACGATACAACACGACGACACATCGTTACTTACACAGGACCAGAAATATATAGATTAACTAACCTTTTCCGGAAAGAAGGTTTACACACAACACTAAAAACGACCAACACTCTGCGCAACAATCTCAAGACATCAATAGAAACAACCGATAAAATTTAGCACCAGCGGAGTATACAGACTTAGTTGCACCTGCAACCATACATACATCGGACAAAAATGAACGAACATTAAAAACAAGGTTTACAGAACACATACGATCATACAAAAGGAAAAGGGAAGACTCCAATTTCGCAATACACCTTAACACACATGGAAACGAACCAAGAGAAGTAGATGAATTTATGGCAGTATTACATCCAAGTAAAAAAGGATGAAGACTAAATGTTCTTGAAAATATTAAAATTTACAAAACACGAACATTTAACGGAGACATTATTAACGAACAGGTAAACACAACCTCTGACACAATTCTTACACCACTAAAATTACTAAAACACTCTTACAAACGAAAAACCAATCTTACAAACGAAAACTAATCCAATAATAAAAGACCCAAATATTAACAATTTACCCCAATAAACAGGACAGATATCAGGCAATCTACCTGCATAATAACATTTAAACGAACAAAAATTACCTAGACCCACCACCTTTTATTCTTAACACTATCTCTTCAGTTTTAACAAATACGTGGCTTGAAAATGATATTATCACATCGAAAGCGCTCGCCAAAAGCACAAAGTATACAGCCAGAGACGACGGTTATTACCGAAAATTATAACAACAAATAAGAAAGAGATTGTGGATACGAATCAAGCAAGAGCCATTAAATTCCTGCTGTGATAAAAGGAGCTTATTTGCTAAGCAAACAGTTGTGTGTTCGATTCTCACTTAACTTACAAAGTATTGGTGTGGTAATGCCTTACACACCATCTTAACCTGCTTTCTATGCTTTTCTTCTGGTTATTATTATTTCTTGCTATGTATCAATCAGTTATTATACTCATTGTGAAATATATATGTTTTTTTCGTGAATGCTCAGTAGTGCTGTACTCTTGTGCATATTTGTATTTGCTTGTATGTGACACTACTACACGTTCTGGTAAATTCATATAAAGTTTTTGTTATTATTGAGTTTTTAAATGAAACAACATGGGAAATTTTCAATAAAACGCACAACAACGTATTTTTTTTTTAGTTGGATGAAGTACATTTTAGCTGTATTAGTGCTGTGCTGTGAGGTTTATTACGTTCATTTAAACTAATATTATTTTTAAACACGTCCGAATGTTTTTTTTTTCTAATGGCAAATAACAAAACACTAAACTAAACATTAAAGCTGTAATAAAAAAAAATTCAACAGGAGAATGTGCATTTAACAACTACAAATACTAAAGTATTCAAGAATATTTACATGGAAAACTAAATTGAAAATTAAAAACTACGACTCTTATTGTTTAGTATCCAACACACTTGGGATTATTTCATTGCCATTGAAATTTTATTAGCATTATTTCTTATTTAATGTAGTAATTACTAATTACTATTGAATAAAAAACATAAATTTTAGATCGCTGAAACTTAAAAAAACTATGCATAAAATAAATAAATCTTTACAACCTTGTAGACAGATCTATATTTAAAAGTTTTAATAATATAGCATTTTTAAATTAGATACGTATAAAACTTGATGTCTGAGATCTAAAGTCAGCGAATACCTCAGATAGCAGATCTTATATCTTACGCGAAAACAAATTTATGTTTCCATAGTGTCTCATTTTTTCTGAGAAAGCTATAACATATATATTTCACCAAATTTTTCTGATCTTAATGCAATTTTAAAATAATGCTGTACTAAAGTTTATTTAGTGTAAAAAGACAAGGAATAAAATCATTGATAATAATGATTTTAAACCATTAAATCATTAGTCAATGGTAATAATTTTTTTTTATACCCTTCACCAAAATAGCGGAAAAATGGTATAACTAAATTTGTCATTCCGTGCGTAATTTGTACAATATCCATTTTCGACACCATGAAGTATGTTCATATTGTTACGTTTTTCCCTTTTTAGAACAAACGTACGGATTCTTTTGATTGCAAATACCACTGTGCCTCATTACAAATTCTGTATTCTTTACTTTGTGGCTTTCTCTGGCTATACTGCTTGATCCTACCAGTCTTGTGAACCCATGGTCTCATATTTACTAAACATGCGTTATTTCTACACTAACACTACTGTATTACTTCGGCGAGACATGAACTACTCGATGCCTTGTATAGTAACCTTAACCATCCACAGACATCTCCACTACTCCTTTTATCCAAGCCAGTCATCCCCTTTAATCCAATAGCCACAACACACTTCTGCCGCACACTGTTGTTATGCTGTTAGACTTCCCCGCGCTAACCGCTATTGCTCTTACATTTTTTTTATTATAAAGGGCTTCTTGATAATTATCTGTAGCTCTTATACTAAATTGGACGTCTCCACTAAAGTATCTGCCATGGCTTCACGCAATAATTGTCTTTTGCCTCTCGGGAGTTTTGTACTGCTGTTTATTATTTTAATTGCATTATGACTCAGAACTCAGGACCCACTGTTTTGCAGCACGCACCTCTACCAACGCAGCTATTAAGGCTGCTCAGCTTTTGTTAGCTAATTGTGGTTTTTATTCTATTCACACACCATTAGTTGAATTAACTTATTCACCACGCTCATAAGGATAAAAACAACAGGGGTTACCACATCTTATATTCGTAACAATATATTCTGACTCCTAATGTAAAGCGAAGTCGATTGAGCGATGTCCGATGTCTCTCCGTCCGTGTTAGCGTTGAAATCAAGTTTTTCAATCGATCAGATATAGTGTCGAAAGAGGTGGTATTGGAAATCAGCATGATCTGTCCATGTCCTCGGGTGCAGCAGGCAAAACACCATGCCGACCTCTAATTTTTCCATACCATTTGGAAGAATAAAGTAACTTAAAATATATATATATATATATATATATATATATATATATATGGAGCGATAGAAAATTAAAAAACAGGAAAAAAAAATTAAGTGAAAATATTGGCGCTCACCCATATTCTCCAATTTACGAGATTCTAACATTTTCAAACTTTTTAAAACATGAATATGGGTATCATTTTAAAGCTTTTGAAGAGATTTTTAAGGAAATGCTATAATTTTTTATGTAAAATTATATACACACAGAAAACAGATTGGTAAAAAAAAGTTGGAGATAATTAAAATTTAACCACTAATACGAGGGCTGGTATATATATTTCTGGCCTGGCAACACTGAGTGCTGCCAAGTGCAATCTGACATTTCCATTGGAAAATTTGTCATTTTTAAGCATAATCGTACTCAAAACGTTTTGACGTACGACCATTATTTGTGTTGTTTACAGTGACTTGAAAAAATTAATATAGAAAAAAATGGAATTAACTCGCGAACATTTTCGTGCCATCATTTTTCACAACTTTCGACGTGGATTATCACGACAAGAGTGAATTGATGAACTTAAATCTTTGTATGGCGATGAAGCACCATCCTATAACACTGTGAAAAATTGGTATAATGAATTTAATCGTGGCCGAGGCTCGCTCAAAGACGAATTCCGTGAAGGTCGTCCAAAAACGGCTGTTGTGCCAGAGAACATTGATGCCGTGCGTGAACTCATAATTCAAGATCGACATGCGACATACTGAGAGACAGAGACATCCTTGCACATTTCTTCCACCAGCATACATTCGATACTGCATTAACACCTGGCCATAAAAAAGGTTTGTCTCGTTGGATCCCGCACAATTTGAAAGTCGCTCAAAAAAAGGCTCGAGTCGATTGGTGCAAAGAAATGTTGCAAAAATACGATTGCGGTGCTTCAAAAGACATTTATAAGATCGTCACAGGTGACGAATCATGGATCTATGCGTATGAGCCCGAAACGAAACAACAATCGACCGTGTGGGTCTTCAAAGACGAGCAAAATCCAACGAAAGTTGTTCGTGGAAGAAGCACTTCGAAGCAAATGGTCGCCTGTTTCTTTGGCAAAACTGGTCATGTGGCGACTGTTCCGCTTGAGCAACGTAGGACGGTCACTTCTGAGTGGTACACTACAATTTGTTTGCCTGAAGTCATCGGAGAAATTCGAGAAACCAACAAGAGAAGACGAATCATTGTTCACGATGACAATGCGAGCTCTCACACATCGGCTCAAACCAGAGCGTTTTTGACCGGCCAAAACGTCGAATTATTGGGTCATCCGCCATACAGCCCTGACTTGGCACCTAATGACTTCTTCTTGTTTCCGCACATCAAGAAAAAAATGCGTTGTCAACGATTTTCGTCGCCAGAAGTATCTGTTGAAGTGTTCAAAAACCATGTTTTAGAGGTGTCTCAATCGGAGTGGAAAAAGTGCTTCGACAACTGGTTTGAGCGCATGCAAAAGTGTATAAATCATGCTGGAGAATACTTTGAAAAACAATAAAACCATTTTTGATTATAAATATTCGCATTTTCACTATTAGGCCAGAAATATATAGAGCAGCCCTCGTATCATACGAGTAAATTAATTTTTATTCTTAATAAAATGTAATCTTGACATATTTTCGAAGTATATATTTTGAATATGTAGAATAAAAAAATTAGATTTGTGAATAATTATCGATCGAAATAACCGTTAAGAAAGTTGACTAGACCGATTTATGTCTTTACTATAATCTTTCCTGTTAATTGGGGAATGAAACAAAATTAAATCAGCACATTAATAAGGGCACTCAAAAGTTTGTAGCTATAATGGGAAAATCGATTATGTTACTTTTAAAAACAAAAGCTATTTTGATATTATAGAAAGAAAAAAAAAGAAATTAATACACAAAGTAAAAACCTAAAACAATATTTTAGTTTACAAAAACAAACAATGAGCTGTGAAGTGGCAAAAAATTAACCAATTCTGTAGAAAGACATTTGCAAATAAAACTAATTTTTAAATATTTTATTTAGAACTTTGGCGAAATTCAATGTGAATTTTCGGATGGTAAGGAAAATGAAAGATATTTGGCAATAGCAAGAAATCAGAAGGAAATAGCAAGATGTAATGCTGAGGTATTCATCATTCATTATGTTCTCATTTGTTGAAATTATTTCTTAAATAAAGTTTTGTAAAAAATTATGAAGTTGTTTTATTTCATTCACAATAATACTATCTATTGACTGCTCTCTTTCTCGAATCATTTTATAAAATAGTTAGGAGTACCATATTTATTCAGTCATTTCAACTGAACTTCAATAATACTCGATTGGCAACAAATGCGGTTGTCACAATGAATCTCTTTTCTCTGTGTATGCAGTACCAATTTTTTTTTAATTCTCTGTCACTCCTATATTTGCTTTTTTGATAGGAATTACTTCATTAAACCAGATTTACATAGATGGTAAAGGGTATATAAGATTTGGCAACGCCTAAAATAGCACTTTTACTTGTTTATCTTATTTTTAATGAAACCTTTTCAAAATCATTACCATTGTTTACAAATCAATGCTAACGAAATCGCTAATTATGGTATACACATATTATAATAAAAATATTTTAATATAAATATCTGCCTGTTTACATTATTACGAGCATAATTGTGTTATTTTAACACTTAAGGTTGTGTTCATTTTTTCCATGGTTTTTTTTGGTTTAGGGGTAAAATATAAACTCATACAAAGTTCAAGTTGGTACCAAGTTGTCTGTTAACAGTTGTTTTCATTTTTTATAAGGACTGCAGTTATACAGCATTTCTGCAAGTAAAAATGTAAAATTAATATAAAGAACTTATAAAAAATGTATAAAGACCATTCAAGTTTGTCTTTAAGGGCTCTTAAGAACACTATAATTAAAGCAAATAAATGCTTAAGGTTGATAAAATAAGGAAAAGAAATACGTACTACAGTGGCTGGCCAATACATTATGGCCATACGATATTTTCAACACACTATCACCGTCATTAAAATGGACTTAGGATGGCGTTATATAACATAAGGCGACCGCTTATATTAATGCATTAAATTAAAAACTTGGCGATATATTTATTTTATGAAATTGATCTATAAATTGCTCTCCAAATTCATGCGATTATTCGTGCATGTTCTCGAGACGTCACAGGTTTATGCTAATTAACCATCACCTCTGTGGCCAAAATTGTTCATGATATTCGTGACATATAGTCAGAAATGCTTGAAAAAATTGTCTAAAATTGAACGTGCAGAATGAAGTTCGTCTAGAACAGCCGCGGCAGCCCGAAAACATTTTAAATGTTAATGAAAATTTTTTTTAATTTAAAGTTTTATCGGTCTTAAAAACGCCCTTTAGAATATATGGTTTTGATGTCTACTGTTTTATCTTTGAAAAAGTAATCGATAACTGAAGGGTGAGCTATACATCATACAAAACCCACCGTGTGTACGTTTTTCTTGCTGAGAAGTTGGTGGCATCTAAATTTTATATCGCCCATGACGGCATTGGTTGCTGTGAGGAGAATTAGAAGTAAGTAGCCCTCATTAACCATAATTTTAGTTAAGACAACCAACATAAAATTTGTATTAGGATAACAAAGCTGGGATATTTTACATCTGCTAAAGGGTGACTATGAATATCCAGAAGGTTCTGAAATTGTAATATAGATAATAAATAAATAATAACTCGAGTTTATTTTGTGGACAGTTCTCATCGATGCCCACCATTGCGTCGATTGTTGCCTTACCTAAGTTTCGTACACTTTCCTTTAGCAATAAAATAAAAAAAAGATTCTCTTAACAGAAATTCGGACCAGTTTACATGAGTAAAGAGAAACTAAGTCTTCTCTGTCTGCTAATCTTTAACCCTAGAATTTCAAATTCGGTGTCAAATTTCTCTTGTAACAAATCAGCAATATAAAAATTATTATGTTGCCATATAAAAATTAAAAATTTTGTGTAAACACGTGACGATGGTGAAATAATACTAGGTAGTCTCAAAGGCGAATTCATTAATTTTTGCCGCAATCGTTAACTGTCAACACCATAAAAAATTTAAAATAATTTTTTATATGGAGTTTCACATTTAGCGTTTGCGGCAAAAGTAATGAATTCGCCATCGTGACCATCTGTATTATATCGCCATGCACGTGACTTTATGCAAGGCGAATTAATTTACAGATGTTCTTAACTGCCCATTTGATTTTTGTTTATGTTCACCGTTTTGTCAAAATTTTAAAATAAATTTACAAATAACAATTTTTTAAATAATTTGAATGACTAAAAATTATATATTTTATAAAAATAAATTTAAAATCCGTTCCGTCACCATATATTTAATTCGCCTTGATAAATATCATTGAACTCGATAAATAAAGATCACTCAGTTAGCGATTGCTTTTATGCACACAAACATTTTTTAAAATTTGTTATTTCACCTAAAAATTATATAAATAATTCAAAATGTGCTGCATTATTTCAAATTTTGATAATTTAAACAAGTCCTGTAGTTGTGATATAAACAATAACCACATGTACATAAAAATCGGCATAAGAAATTCTTTCCTTTTCCATTTAGGTTTTTTATTAAAACAAAAAAAAATTGTTGAAAATTGTACGTTTTGCTTAGGGTTGTTGTCTCAGCTAGTACAATTGTGGTGAAGAGGCGAATAAGTAGAAAACACAACTAGCTGTAGGAATACAAACCAAAGTTAAAAGACAGGTATGGAAAAATTAGAGGCATGCGTGGTGTTTTATCCGCTGCATGGACAGATCTTGGAAAATTTTTAAAAACTATGTCTATGTTAAATTTTCTTGAGGTTATTTAATTAGTCTTAATTTCTTATTTTTCTTGTTTTCTTTGAAAAACGTCCGCATACATTTGTAAATAATTTTTCTTTCTAAAAATGTTTAGAAATTAAATTAAATATGCACCAAAAAGACGAAAATAAGACAATTTTCATAGTTCAATCTCGATTGGGAAAAAATTAAAATTTTATTTTACTTTATTTATTACTTTTTGATGATTACACTGAAAAAAAAATAAAACAAATTAATTTATTAATTAATATTTTGAGTTTTAGGATAATATTGATTACTGAAGGTAAATTACCTGTCGATGGCCATTTCGCTACAGCTTTCGTAGTTTTCCAGGAAACTTCTCACAAATTTTTAAATAAACTAAAGGTTTTTTTTTTAAGAAATTGACAAAATTGGAATAATAAAAACAAAAAGCAAAAACAAAAATAACCAACGAATGATTTTTTTTTTTTGGACAATTTCATTAAAATGGAATAATTAACAACAATAATAATAATAGTAATAACAATTTTTAATCACTTAATCTAACTTTGACAGATTTTTCTATCACTGTATGAATGAAAATGCATTTGGTTAAAGAGGCAACAACAAAAAATAATATTAAATAATACTGACAGGTGATATCAATATAATAGCGAGAGATCTCGTAAAAGTAAAAAAATATTATACATCTTCATAAAGCAAACTCTAACATTATATGGTAACTACTGACTTCAAGGTCTTTAATATTATTAGTCGTTACACAAAAGTTAAATGAGGAGATCAAAACAAACTTTAGATATTTTTTTAACTTTTATTTTTTAGGTAACACATTTTTCCTACAAAGAGGTTGGATCATTTTCTACTACTCTCATGCTCTAGTTATTTTAGGCACATTTTGTCAAAAGTTAAATGAAAGTTTCTGTTTTTCTTAGTTATGTTTGCAAAAACAAATGCAATATCAAAGAAAAATAATTAACTTTTATATGACTCATTTTCATGTTTTAACTGCAGGCTGAATACCATCGACAACTGCAACAGAAACTTCTTTGCAAAAAACTTGAAAGAAACAATTAAAGAAGCCAGCAACTCTGTCTGCTGGTTGCAGCATGGGACGAATAAATGTGGTTACCATGAATAGTAGAAAATTTCTTCTTAAACAGGATGGTACTCAAGGAGCTGTTTCAATATGCCTTTTATAAATATTTCCGCATTCATTGTTTTTTGTTAATAATTAAATTATTAAATACATAAATGTTTAAAATAATTCTGGTTTGAATTTCTTCTAAATTTTAATTGAATTTATTTTACTACGTTACAAATGATTGGCGGCTCAAATAAATTTCATTGTTTTAAACATTTAAATAGAAACAAGAAAACTAACAAAAGTATTTTTAAATAAGTTTTTATTTATGTGTGAGTATTAAGTATTAAATTAAGCCCCCAAGTGCCAGTTGGACGTAACCAAAAGCTTCCGCACCATGCATGGGCCAGCCCTTACTTCTTCATTATATTTTTTTAAGCTTGTTATAGCGGACATATTAAATAATTGTTTAAGTAGTTTTTAAAAAAGGCCCGGTAATAATAACTTAACTATTGGGACACCTTCTAATATTCAAATTTTATACTTAATTTTGTAGCTAATTAGCAATACATACTCTGCGAAAAATTTATAGTCTCAGCCAATTAAGGTTCAAAAACAAAAAACATTTATGTAAAAATCACATTACTATGGGGACACCCTTCCTTAAATTTTACTTTAAATTTTTGTATTCATTCTAACAGCAAATATTGCAGTAAATACTCTGTGAAACTTTGAAGCGTCTGCCCATATTGCTTTAAGATATGAGATTATAATCGCCAAAATCACTGCCACAATGGAAGCACCCTTTAACTTTTAAATTTATTCGTAATTATTTTTATAGCGAACACATATTTACATACTCTATGTCTGCATACTGCGATTAAAAAAGTAAGGCCATATTCGTTAGAACCATTTCGTTAAAGGAAAACCCTCTATTTTGTTACAAAAACAAGATCTGGCAACCCTTGTAGTTGTTGTCCGTATGAGTGTGGCAAAAAACAGTGGTGAATAAGTTACTTCCACTAAGGATGGCTAACATGGTTAAAGAGGCCTTACGACATGATAAATTCTTGTGCAGAATAGTACCTGTGGGATCGCCTAAACAAAATATGTAATGAATATGCACAAATTGAGAGCAAGTTCGGATAAAAATTTGAAAATTTTCTCTTCGATTTTGCGTGCGGTAAGACGTACCGTCTAAACCACCCTTAATGGTGTGTGTGTGTATAGAGTACTTCGACAATTAGCTAACAGCTGTGGAGAGATCTAAATGGCTGCTTTTATAGAGGTTCATGCTGTAATACAGAAGACCATGAGTTGGAGCCTACCAACGGACATGCGTGCGTGCACATGAGAAGCAGCAGTGTATAAACCTCCCAGAATAGAAGAAGACAATTACTGTCTGCAAAGCCATGGCAGTCTTAAATAGCTGCAATTATCAAGACACCGTCTGAAATAAAAAGATAAAAAACTGTAGCTGTTGGCGCAATGAAGTAACAAAATAACAACAGTTTTTGGCAGACTAATATTGTGTCTATTGGATTAAAGGTGGCTGGCTTGGTTGTAAGACGTAGTGGAGTGGTTTGTAAATGGTTTAGGTTACTAAACAAGGCATCGAATTGTTCATGTCTCGCGGGAGTAAAACAGTATGTTTAGCATGGATGGCTGCATTTGTAATAACGCATGTTTAGTAAATAGGAGATCATAGGATCAATATAGAGCAAAAATGTAAGAAATAGAGAATTTATAACGTGCCACAGTGATATTTTCAATCAAAAGATTTTGTACGTTTGTCTAAAAAGGGAAAAGTATAACAATATTTAAGTTTTACTTTCTGTTTTTTGCACTTGTTTTTATAGCAGACAAAAATTACTTAAACATTAAGTTTCTGCTTGTTGCGGTTCAAAATCAAAGGCACTAGAGCGAAAATCATCGCATTATTGGGACACCCTTTAATATAAAGTTATTCTACTTGTTGCTATAGCGTACATAAGTTTACTGACACTGTCAAAATCTAAGTTGCCTTCCTATTGTAGTTCAAACGTTAAATGTTAACATCACGTCACTTTTGGAAGACCCTTTCAAATTAAATAATTTTTTTAGTTTTTTGGTATAAGTACAGGAATACTCTTTCTGTAAAAATTTCAACATTCTACCTATTACGCTTCAAACAGATATTTTAGCGAACTTTTTTACATTTTGTGTACGGAGCCCTAAAAACGCTAACCGGCCACTATGCAGTTCTGCCTGAATTTCAAGTTGAATTTAAATCCAACTGGATTACAAATTTAAATAATTTGCAGGCAACTTTATGTTTGATAGTTAGAGCTGTAACACGCATTTTCTTTCAATTGAAGCAAAAGCTATTGTTATCGAAACTGTCAAGTCACAGAATTTTTGACATTTTAAAGTTTTTGATCCTGTGTCATTAAAATAAATTTTTATTTATTAATTAAAATTAAATTACAGTTGTTTGAAATTAAATTAATTCATCTTTTAAACTATTCTGCTTATAACCCAAACAAATTATTAAAATCACCGTTTGATTATTAAGGGTGAAAGCACGTCACGATATCCATTTCGCAACCGCTTACATAGCTTTTCAGGAAACTTCACACAAACATTTTAAATAAACTAAATATTTTTGTCCAAACAATAAAGTAAAGACAAAAATCAAGGTTTAAGCAAAAACAACAATAATCAACCATGATTTTAGTTTTCTTTATCCACTGTATACAGATGACTTTTTTCCGGCTCTTCTATACAGTCAAAAGATGATGAAAAATAAAAGCTTTTATTAACTTTTTCACGTCTCATTAATTAACTTTGAATTTGTTAGCACATTTCTATAAAATTAGTTTTACGTGTTAAAATCATTAAAAACTTTGAAGCATAAAATTTAAGCAAACTGCATATTGGTCTTTATCAGTTTGTTTACTGTGGGGAAATAGTGTTTCATAGCTTCTCTTACATAAAGTTAAATAATTTAATTTTTTTATTCTATTGCCCTTCATTTAAATTTTAAAACTTGGCCTTTTAACAAACTGGGTAATTTTACGGGAAAACTGCTGCATTAATTTACGTATATTTGATGTCATTGACATTCACCCTACAAAATAAAAAAAAAAAAGGTGATCAGCTTACTGAACTTGGTATTTTCATCTTTAGCATTGTCGTCATAATAAGAGATTTAAACCAATTTAAATAAATTTTCAAAACATCATCAGTTTGTCATATAAAATCAAATTATTAAAACAAATACCTGCCACTAGCGGTATGAGAAAAAAAATCCTGTTACAAACTGCTGCAGTAAAAAAGTTTTTTTTTTCACAAAGTAAGTCTGACAGCAACAGCAGCAACAATTGTATCATTATTTCTCTTTATATCCTTAACTGTTTATTTCTTTCTATTTTGTTGTTTCTATTAATTTTTTTTTTCATTTTTTAACAACAACAAATGTGTAGAATACAGTATAAATATAATTTTAAAAAAGGGAAAAGATAAAAGCAAAATATAAAAACAATAATAAAAATGTTTTTTTATTACTGCTTTTATCGTTTTATCCTTGTGTAACAACAATGGTTGCTTTTGTGTTTTTTTTTTGTGACATTAATGTAAATATAAAACGTCCCAGTGGACAGTTTAAGTGGAGTTAAGAATTATGTATTCTGATAACGTTCAAATTACATGACAAAATTTTTATAGACAGTTCACAAAATGCTCTAAAATATGTTTTTTCCTCTGAATAATTTGTTATCTGATGAAGGAACTATAGACAATTTTCTTTAAATATTCAATTAAAACAAGTCATTTAAAAAGTAGCACCTATTTTCTGATGTCGTAAAAATGTACAACATGAAGGTAAAGTGAGAAATTTCTTATTTGAAAATATAAGCCTTCTTACAGTCTTCTTGTTTTACACGGGGCGTATAAAAGTTAGTCAAAAGTTTTATAATATAAATTTATGTGAAAATTGACTTATTTTCGGGTTTTTCTTTCTTTTTAATTTAAAATAATTAAAAATAAAAAAAAGTTGCATTTCGTGGCTATCCAATGGCTAGCAATGGTTAAATTCTGGTTGGGGAAAAAATTAAAAATTAAAACATACTTAACTCATAACAGTCAATATGATACTGAAACAGCGTCTATAATGTTGTGAGCAAACAAGTATGAATAATTAAAAATAAAAGTTGCATTTCATGGCTATCCAATGGCTAGCATAAAAGCAACAACAAATGTACAAGACGAGTTAAAGAGAACGACAAAGAAATGCTCTAAGTTGTGTGTGAACTTCGTCTCACCAAATTAACATTAAGATTAGTTGGTTAAATAGATGATGTTTACGTCGTGCATGACATAAGGTAGATAGATGCAAAGAATGCTGATGAAGGATGTGGTGGCCTAGAAAATGCTGCATTTCATTCTGCTAGCGTCTAATTTTTTTTGTTTTCTTTGGAAAACGTCCGCATACGTTTGTAAATAATTTTTCTTTCTAAAAATGTTTAGAAATTAAATTAAAAAGAACAGAAAATGCGAAAATAAGTCAATTTTCACTCATTTATTAGATTGATGGTTCAAATCCTGGTTGGGGAAAAAATTAAGTTATAGAAACAAGACACATGGTTGACTAAGGGCATACAGTATTGAAAGATAATCAAGTAGAACATTATCTACCTGGTAATGTGTAATTATTTAGGAAAATTATTTGTGTAATTTATTAAAAAAAATGTTTTTTTATTTCAGTTGTCGATACCTTTTATGTAGAACGAAGGTATCTCAAGACAGAAGAAAATCTCTACCCAAGTTCAGATCAACATTTTAAAGATAATTCTTTGTTACAACTTTGTGGCCTGTTTATACTCCCATCTAATTCTTGCCAATTTACGGAAGCACTTACAGAACTCTAATTTGTTTTGTTTGCATTACTAGCATCTGGACCTGGATTAAAAAAAAAAATAACAAAAAAATCTTTACTTTTGAATTGTAACTTTTTACCCACATTTGGGAGCTTACCTATAAGGCCTTATTTCTATTAGAGGACTCTGGGCTTGTAAATCAAACGAGAATTCGTTCAGCTATGCCTGTGTAAAACATCGTTAATATATCTATAGTGCTTGAGGAGTTACAAAGATTCTTCCCAATATAAAAATTTCCTAGACACTCACTACTGACAAACTATTGTTCGAATTAATTGTACAGAATAGAATTCTTGAAAACGATACTAAAGGCTTATACTATTTTAGTAAGAAAATTTTGTTAGTTCATTTTAATTGTCTTATATTACATAATGTTTCTTTTGTTTTTGAACGTTTTTCTGGCTATCGGTAAAAATCACCATGATGATTATAGTTCGTTTCTCGTAGCGATACTTACGCTTCATTCATTTACCATGACCTCCATATTCAAGAGGGTTTGTTAATTAAAAAATTAAACAACTATTACACATAGAAAAATAGCTGCTGGCCTGAGAATGATTATTAAAGCTCCAGGCAATCAATATCGAAGAAAGTACAACGGTTCAATTTTTCTCTAGTAGAATATCAATGCGAAACTTGTGCCGCTAGCAAGAAGCAGCAGCGCGCCGCGCATTTTACAATATATTAGAGACTTTGAAAGAGCGTTTCGAGTGAATGATTGTTTTAGGCAGCGGTAACATAAACCGGTCACTTAGATAGTGGGATTTCATAACTTTTAGTGAGGTTGCCTTAAGCCGCAGGTCTGCGGTAATCAGTCACAAACGAGTTAAAATATGCGCTGAACTAATCGCTTTCAACTTTGAATGTTGTGTGAAACTTCCAGTTAAGCGAAGCTTCCAAGTAGATTTTGTCATACAAAACTAAATTTTGAATTTTAGTATTCAAAGCTCTTGTAGGCAAAACTTTATGTTATTAAACTTAATTATTAATTTCAATATAAAAAAGGTAACAAAGTTTTGGGTTCTATTGACGAAACTTATTCTGTATGACTTTCGTTTCTGTATGGTCTGTAACAGAATAAAATTTTGTCATATTTAGTAAAATAAATAGTTATCTATAAATATAATAAAACAGAAATGGGGTTATTTCTATACATGAAATATTTGTTGAAAATTTTGATGTTGGTGTAGATAGTAATCGATATGGAATACAAAACGCCTACTTCTGGTATTTTTATCTGCCTGTGTTCGCATCACGTAAAAACTACTGGATGAAATGGAACAAAAATTTGTGAGGAGGCCCCTTAAAACCTTGATTCCATTAATAAATACTTATTTTTTTGTAAAAACAAGCAATTTCGTAGAGAAAATAGAGATAGAGGTGTGAATTTTACCAGTGCGCTGGTAGTAAAATAGTTGTCTGGACATTTAATTTTTGTAAAAGAAAAATTTTTAACACTGTTTACAGAACTCTGGAAAAAATATTAAAAAACACATTTTTCTCAATTTGATTTTAAGAAAATTGTAAATGCCACGCAGGCAAAGTCATAGGCATTGCTAGTATTTACTAAAATAAATTGTGTTAAAGGAAATGTAAAGAAAAATTTTAAAAATATTTTCTGTTTTACATGTCTCCTCAAATAGTGTATTTAATGTGAGAAAATAAATTTTAACGAAATTTTTTCAGCTTTACTTAGTATACCCTTCACTACAAAAACTGGTTTGTCGTTCCGTTTGTAATTTCTACAATATTTATTTCCGACCCCATATATTCTGACTTCTTATAATTGTCTTAATAATATATTCAACTAGTTATATCCGAGGCGCTTCGCCACCCCCATGAGAATTATCATACCACGACCACTCTTCCAAGAAAGTTTTTTATGAACGTCTTCATCGCGGCATTGTTGAATATTTTTTTTTTTTTTTTATGCAAAAGATTTTAATTTAAATTTAATTTCAATAATTAAAAAAATTTTAATGGTCGCACTCTTAACTTAAATGACAATAAATAAACACACAGAAGTTAAATAAGTCAAATATCGCAAGCAAGCAGAGCTTTATACCGACAAAATGTAGTTCTCATAAGAAAAAAAATACAATTTATATAGGGAAAACACACCCACCATCATAAAAGTGCAGGTATAACGCATATTAGTAGTAATTTTTCGATGTTGTTTTTTTTATAAACAATCAGTAAAATCGTTTGAAAGTCGGTTGTGTGGTTCTCGAGTTATAATATCACGAACAAAAGACAACTTATTTTTATATATGTATATAGATATAGACTTAAAAATACTTTATTTTCTTAATAAGTAATTAAATGAAAAAATATTATTTTTAATTAAAATTGAAGACAATAGAAATTGGTAATCAAATTAATAATTAAATCAATTAAAAATTTAACTAAATCATAATCTAAAAATAATAGAAAAAACTATTTTTTTTTTATATATAATTACTTTACCACTAAACAAATTAAATTAACGCTGATATAAAATTAAAAAATTTCTCATGGGTTAGACTTGCCATTTGAAGAAAAGTGTTGTGGTGAACAAATTCCTTTCGTATGTTTAAGGACCGTCTTTAAAGGTGAATTACATATAGCAGTCAACCAAAACTTTTAAAATACAAATAGAAGCCTTTAAACGCTTCCACTTATAAAAAAACCATTCCCATCAATTAGGCTGACTGACCATGATAACTTAATCATAATTAAAGCTGACACCGAACGAAAATGAATATTGGGTTATAAAACAACAACAACAAAAAATATATAAACAACAACACCAGAATCAGTGACTCGTACTCGCACCACTAGCATAATCAGATAAAGAAAGACTACAATGCAAAAACTGAATAAAAATGCAGTCAACAATAATGACTTTATATCACTGCTGCTGGTGCTACTACTGCTTCTGTGACTACAAGTTACCAGTTGAATGACTGCTATTGTTTTATTATAAAAACCCATTGTCGTTTTCCTTCTCGTCAACACCATTAATACGTATAACAGCATTATTGTCGTTATAACTGTTGCTGTCATTTAAAAAAAAGAAAACCATGATTGTTATTTCTTCTTGACTTATTTATTTATTCTTTTTTTTTTCTTTTTTTTTTTTTTTCTTTTTTGTGGCACTCAACATTTGTCCTGGAAGTTAGCCATATTGTTGCTCTGTTACCACCTTCGAGCATTATAAGAATATAAATTATATTTATATTTATTTTTGCTCTTTCCGCAATACAATTTGATTTAGTAAAATTGACTTTGTGGTCGTTATTGTGAGGGATAGAGTAACTTTTATTTATTTTCAGTTAGAAACCAATTTCCAATAATGGCAATAATTTTTGAAAAGTTAAGTCCTTGTACGCTTTATATTAATAATTGTTCATTTTACTTAATAATTTGTTTTCCAAATTAAGAATCTTTCACAATGGGGAACTGAAGAAGATAAATATTTTGTGATTTAGCATTAAACTAAAATTTGATACGCAGTCTGGTTTTGGAATGAAGCAAGCCGACAATAAAAAAAAAATTTTATCAGGGATGTAACAGAACTAAATTCCGATCCTTTCGCAAAGTGGTTCTTCAGAAAATTAAACATTTCTTCGCGATGAAACCACTACTAAACGCGAAAGTAGAATTAGATTTAAATTTTATATTTTACGGTTTTTGAATTTACTTTTATTTTGCATTCTTATTTATTAAGGGTGTTTTTTAAGCATGATAGAACTTGAAATTAAAAAAAAATATCGCTAAAACTTAAATTTTGATGAAAATTTTTTTCTTCTTATTATCAGTAAACTCTGGCAAATTCTTATGAATAGAGTCGTTATGCGTCGTTCTGACCCATATGGAGTAAGACCAATCCACAATACAACAGACTCCATTGCATTCAGAAAAATGCACCGTTTGGTGTGGTTTGCACGCTGGTGGCATCATCGGGCTTTATTTCTACATAAATGAGGCCGGATCTTACGATACGGTCAATGTAGTTCGTTAATGATTTTTTGCTTGAAAATATGGATGACATTGATCCGAACGAAACGTGGTTCATACACAATGGCGCTACGTGCGATACTGGTTTATGCTGATAAACCAGCAACAATTGACGCCAACATTGTTCGTGTTATTTATGACATACGGCCAGCAGTACTAGAAAAAGTGACTCAAAATTGGACGCTTCGTCATAAGCAGCCGCTGTGGCCATATGCCCGAAATCACTTTTAAATATTAATGCCATGTTCTGATCTTTGTATAAAAAAATTCTACATTACGAGGGCTGCTTTATATATTTCTGGCCTAATAGTGAAAATGCGTATATTTATAATCAAAAATGGTTTTATTGTTTTTCAAAGTATTCTCAAGCATAATTTATACACTTTTGCATGCGCTCAAGCCAGTTGTCGAAGCACTTTTTCCACTCCGATTGAGACACCTCTAAAACATGGTTTTTGAACACTTCAACAGCTTCTTCTGGCGACGAAAATCGTTGACCACGCATTTTTTTCTTGATGTGCAGAAACAAGTAGAAGTCATTAGGTGCCAAGTCAGGGCTGTACGGCGGATGACCCATTAATTCGACGTTTTGGCTGGTCAAAAACGCTCTGGTTTGATCCGATGTGTGAGAGCTCGCATTGTCATGGTGAACAATGATTCGTCTCCTCTTGTTGGTTTTTCGAATTTCTCCGATGACTTCAGGCAAACAAATTGTAGTGTACCACTCAGAAGTGACCGCCCTACGTTGCTCAAGCGGAACAGTCGCCACATGACCAGTTTTGCCGAAGAAACAGGCGACCATTTGCTTCTAAGTTCTTCTTCCACGAACAACTTTCGTTGGATTTTGATGGTCTTTGAAGACCCACACGGTCGATTGTTGTTTCGTTTCGGGCTCATACGCATAGATCCATGATTCGTCACCTGTTACGATCTTATAAACGTCTTTTGAAGCACCGCAATCATATTTTTGCAACATTTCTTTGCACCAATCGACACGAGCCTTTTTTTGAGCGACTTTCAAATTGTGCGGGATCCAACGAGAACAAACCTTTTTTACGGCCAGGTGTTCATGCAGTATCGAATGTATGCTGGTGGAAGAAATGTCCAAGGATCTCTCGGTATGTCGCATGTCGATCTTGCATTATGAGTTCACGCACGGCAACAATGTTCTCTGGCAAAACAGCCGTTTTTGGACGACCTTCACGGAATTCGTCTTTGAGCGAGCTTCGGCCACGATTAAATTCATTATAACAATTTTTCATAGTGCTATAGGATGGTGCTTCATCGCCATACAAAGATTTAAGTTCATCAATGCACTCTTGTCGTGATAATCCACGTCGAAAGTTGTGAAAAATGATGGCACGAAAATGTTCACGAGTAAATTCCATTTTTTTTCTATATTAATTTTTACAAGTCACTGTAAACAACACAAATAATGGTCATACGTCAAAACGTTTTGAGTACGATTATGCTTAAAAATGACAAACTTTCCAACGGAAATGTCAGATTGCACTTGGCAGCACTCAGTGTTGCCAGGCCAGAAATATATATAGCAGCCCTCGTACAATTTAATTTTTTATATTATTTTTTACAATCTAAAATTCTATCGGCCTCAACGATATTAATTTTTTTTGTTACTTAAGTATCGCCAACGTTTTAAAATTAAAAAGTTGAAATTTAATATTTTGTACGAATGTACAAATTTGATTGAATCTGAAGAAGATAACACAAACTCGATCGGAATGGTTAATGGGGAGTTAAAACCTTTCCGATCGGACATGCCTATGTATTTCCAAATCATGCTTTATTTTCGAAAGAAAATGTTGGCACTGACCTCAATTTAAGTTGATAGTGGGTGGTTTTCAGCCCAAATTAAGTTTGAACTAATTGGCAAGCGAACTGTCATATTGTGCTCACATTTTATTTTTTTATGATCAGTATACTCTGACAAATAATTGTGCGACTATTAACGCTGAAATTATATTCAGATTTTTTAAAAACCAGTCGAAGTCACGCAATTTACTAACGACTGTTTCATAGCAAAATTATGTTCAGCGATGGACGACTTAATTTTGACTTAACGGACTTGTTAATAAAAAAAAAAAAAAACAAGCAGCATTTAGCGTGAATACTAAAAACCCACAACAGACCCTGCAGACTCCATTGCAACCGTTTGTAGCGGTTTTTATGCTGGCTTCATCGCAGCACGTTATTTCTTTAAAAACGAAGCCGGAAAAATATTCCGTAATCGTAACTTTGTAGTGCTGACTGTTGACTGAACTGTTGTTTCCAACAGGATTTTCGAAAATAAAGGGAGCCAATAGCTCTGCCACTTTAAAAAACACACAAAACTTTCACTCTCTGTAGCTGCATGGGATTTTACAATTTACATATACCGTAATTTTGTTTCTTCACATGTCAGCTTTTTTGTATCACCTTCATAATATTCAGTTATAAGAATATAAAAAATTCATAACAAAGTATTATGCAGAATTAATATTGTATTTTACTTCGATGGGTAATTCAACATTGTATCTTGAAACAAATTGATATTGATGCGAATTCTACGACGACGCGGAACTCCGAGTAATAGCTTTACTTTATTCTAAAATGTGGAATATAACAGAGGCAGTCTCTTGTAAATGTCTATAAAATAATGGAGTTTTGTTTTCTACAATTTTAGTAAATAACAAGTTTTTGTATAAAATTAAATATCGCTGGTCTCATGTAGAAAGACCCCAACTCGAATTTTTCGGAATAAAGTTTTTTCGGTATTTCAATACATTTCACACAGATACCCCTCGTCAGAGAATTTGAATGGAATAGTATCGGACTTAAAAGCACTTATATTTCAGATTCCTGTTTGATAAATACAGTTACAGTAACAATTATGCGAGTTAGGGCGTTTCTACATGAGACCAGCGATATAATGTATTAATTACATGAATATATCGCAAACCTAATCGCAAAGAGCCACAACTGAGTCGAATTATTGTACCCAAACGCCTCTACTAGCAACCAAATTCTTATGAACATCATGTCACACATGAATTCGGATAATGTAGAGTCTCAATGTTCATGTGCAACCATCGTCGTCCAAACATGTGTCGGAGTAATAATGTTCACCATCAAATATGACTTTTAATAAGATTTTTCTATTTCAAATTAACGCCACTACTCAATATCAACACTGCGAACGCTCTTTTTCTTGCTTAAAACTTTGAAACAACCCTGACGACAATCACTGTCTTCTTTTTCTGATATACAATTTTATTATAAAATTACAGTCATGTTTTAATAAACAGTTTTTTATCTCTGCCGATTATATTCGAATTTCGAGTTGTAACTCTTTTTATTTTAGCGTGCGATATCTACTTGTGCATTTATCAAATGTAAAATATAATTCTTGTGGTTTATTGTGACTATCAACCGTTTAAATAGGTTTCTTTAAGAGTAATTGTGTCAATTTTTTGTTTTTAAATTCTTAAACATTGTAAAGTTAAATACAAAAATTAATGCCTTAAAATCTAAAACGATAATAGGTTTTGTGTTTGGAAGCAAATGCCTGACTTGCATTGTCCAAAAATTCTCACATATTAAATATGCACAAACACTCACGTATAAGTACACACACACACACACAGAGAGCGATAGATAAAAATGTAGTAAATTTTGTAGAAGCATCCCAAGTGCATGTCATTTTAATGCATTTATTTATACTGACATTTTGGGCCATTGTCATTTGCTGCTAACTACTGTGTGTCTTTGCATGTGTATTAGCTGTGTAAGGATATGTGAGCAGCAATTATAAGTTAGTTATGTCGAGAGCCAATGTGAATTTACTTGGATGGTTGAGTGCAATTTAAACATACTTTTACATTGCAAACGTTTATACGTTTCACATTTAACAGTGGTAACAGCATATTTATTCTGAATCTTTCTTTTTTTTATTATATTTGTTTTGGTTCTGGCATTCATTTGCATGAGAAAAGACATTTGCTGCATAATATTTATGTTTACATATACTTATACTCCCAAATCATTGATATTGCTGTTGTTATTGCTTTTAACCATGTTGTCGTAGCAAAAGTTGAGAGTGAACACACTAGCGGACCTCAGGTGATGTTGAAGGTAAAATATCATCTAACCAACCAACTAACCAACAGTTTATACAACCAACTGGAATAACAAACCAAACAACCAAACAGAGTTAAAAACGGCAATCATAACAAATAAACAAACAAAAATGTCATTTCTAAAATGAAAATTAAATTTTGTTTGTATTTCTCGTATTTTTTAAATTTTATTTTTCAATTTAAAGTATTGAACTTAACTCGATTTAAGTTCTACTGTTAACGGTTCTTATTAATTACATAATATTTATTAACTTTAATGAAATTAAGCAATTTAATATTAAGTATAGTCAGAAATTCAAAGAGCAAAATCTAGGCTAATCGTCTAAATCAACATTTAAATAAGCAATTAATTAATGGAATTGTAAAAATAGGATTGTGTAGTAATTAAAAAACAATTTCTTTGAGTTTTTTTTAATAACACTTTTTCAACTGATTACTGAATATCGTAGGAGAAAAAATTATTTATTTATATAAAAGACTAGATGAACCCGGTGTGCTCCGCTACCCCCCCCCCCCTTGTCCACGCCCCTTTGTCTACTCCCAACGTTATATAGTCAAGAATATCCTATTGCGAAAATTTAATGACGATTGGTCCAGTAGTTAAGACTATATTACGATTTTAAATTTTTCTAAAAAGGGGCGGGCTTCCACCCACTTTTCTCCTGGTACGTATTCCTAATTATGCCAATACCATATGTACCAAATATCGTCGACGTAGGTCAAAAAATGGCCAAAATATGGGGATATAAATTTTTGGGTTATAAAGGCGGTGCCACGCCCCGTTGTCCAATTAAAACTTCATATAGCCTATTATTCCTTCCAGAGTCACAGTAACATGCTGTGAAAATTTCAGAAAGATCGGTCCAAGAGTTTGGCCTCCTATAAAGCACAAACATACAGACAGACATTCATTTTTATATATATAGATAGATATTGCAATTTTTTTATATAAATTTATTCTCATTTTCTTGGTTTTTGACATTTTTGGAATAGAAACTAAAAGAGCATGTTCACAAATACAAGAGTTAGTGAAGTAAACAATAATAATTTAAGATAATAATAGTTAGTAACCATTTAAATTAAAAACAAGCAAGGGCGCTACATTCGGCTATGCAGAATCTTATATACCCTTCACCATACATGTAAAGCCACATGTACATACAAAGTGGCATAAGAAATTCTTTCCTGCCATAAAGTTTTCTTGTTCCAAAAAAGCTTCGAAATTAGTAAGTTCTGCTTAGGGTTATTGTCTCAACTTAGTAAATTAAATGGTTTCTGTATCAGATACTAGTATATTTCAGTGGTGAATAAGCAGTAAGTAATTCACTAATTTTTCTCACCTTTTTTTTAAATTTTTTATCATAAAAACAACGCTTGTATTCCGGCAGGTGAAAAACGAAGGTTAAAAATTTATTAAATATTAGGAAAATAATATTAGTAAAAAATAAGTAAGAGTTCTGTATTCTGCTATATCTTATATATCCTTCACCATATATTTTAATCTAGTTTAGTAAATTAACTCCAATCAAGAAAAATATACTGGGGCGAATTAAAAGATAAGAAAAAAATTCATTACTACACACAATTTTACATAAAAATGTAAATGGCTTTTCTTGAATATCTCTTCAAAAGCCTTAAAATGAAATCCATATTGGTACCTTAAAAAATATGGTGCACAAACGTACTTTTCTTTGAAAAGTTTAGAGGCCCGTCGTAACTCGGAAAATATGGGTGATCGCCCATCTTCCTTAAACGCCTCTCTAACTTATCGATCAGTAAAAAAAGCCCAATTTATTACAGAAAATTTTTTTCCACTATGCGTTTTAAGAACCATTTTCACAATATGGCCCGTTTTCTTTTAGATATTAATAATCTTTGAGAATCCAAATTCTTCAATTTCTCTTTCAATGACATGATAATATATCGATGTTTAGAACAAATGTTCATAATCACCCCAGCCCAACTATGTACAACAAGCAATACAATTTTCACCTTAACACAAAGTAATATTAATGATGAAGTTTTCAAACTGGTATTTAAGTAATTTTTTTCTAACACAATTCAATTACGTTGGCATTGAAGATTACAAATATTTCCCTAACAGTCGTGGAATTTACAATGAAATTCTTCTTTTATTGGGGGGAAAAATATTTGTCGATATTATTTTGTGGATAGAACTTTAAATATCAAGTGTTAGCAGCAGTCAAGTACATATTCCATTTTTATTTTCCATTGTTGTCGTCTTATTTTCTTTTTGTTGTTGTTGCTTTTGTTGTTCTATTATTTTAATATTTTCATCAAATATGCCTGACAGCATATAAACAAAGGAATTTAATTTTCTTCTTTATTTCTATTTTCTATTCTGTTGTCTATTCGTGCTTCGCTTCTACTTCCTACACAGCATTCCAATAAAATATTTTTATTACATTTTAAATAAACTCACACAATAAACTCACACAACGTTATTGCTTAATGATATGAACAACCTCAAAGAAAGAAGTAGTTTTTCAAATTTTATTCGAGTAAGAAATGTTTTGATAATTAGAAGCGTAGTGTATAAGAACTCTTTGCTTTATTGTCAGCTTTTAATATATTTATTAGTAGCATGTCTTATTAGTATTGACATTGACACACGTACACACGTACACGTATTTTCAACAAAACTCCACAATTTTACATTTAATGTAATGAAAAGCTTATCCTCCTTTCAATTATAAACAAAGAGGTGGTGAGTAATTATGAATTCTTATGCATAATTATATTTCAAAACTATTGTAGTTACTTTATTCGGCAATGTTTTAATTTGTTTTAAAAAATTCAAGAAATAAGAAAATAGATTTATAAATAATAATATATTTTTTATTTTTGAAATTTTCAGATCACATTGTTTCTTCTAAGCCTAAAAGCTTATAGAAATGAGTAACTCTTTGGTTCAAATAGTTTGTTTAAATATTTTTTCTATTAGTTTTTGGCGAGTTTTTCACAATTTCAAGGGACAGAAAAAGCTTTATAGGCAGTACTGTACAAGTATATCCAATCAAGGTTCAGTTAATAAAACAGCTGCTCCAACCAACCTTATTGGGAACACTGTATTTAATTATTGGTGACATGACATAACGCATAACATAAAAATTAAATTTTGATTTTTTACTTTACAAATTTTTTAAGCCCTTAAATATTCTTTATTGTTTTGTTGTTGTTGTTGGGTGGCATTTTCATAAAACAGGAAAAAAAAGTTTTTTTTTCAAATAAAATAATGAATTGAACAAGGCACGTTAGTTTTGCAGATAATAGTACAACAATAAGCAAACAACATGTATTTTGTTTTTGCAAAATATATTTTCAGGTGTCAAATCAACTGACGCACAGTGGTTTGAAAACGATTTTTTTTTGACACAATTCGGTATCTTATGAACCATTCTATATATCTTAACAAAATTTTACAGATGCAGGGCGTAGGTGTTTCTCAGTGAATATACGGACGCTCAGACCCATTGGGTGAAGGGGGCTTCTGGGGAGAGCACCAAATTTGGGTACATCGGACATATAATTTTTTGAAAATATCATAAAAAGTTTATTTTTAACTCAAATGTTAAGATTTGTTTAATTTAATCAGACCTTGAACACATTTTTACGAACATAAGATCTGGCAACCCCCCTTGTTGCTGTTGTCTGTATGAGCGTGGTGAATAAGTTACTTCCACTTATGGTGTGTGTATAAAATAATACCGTAAGTAGCTAACAAAAGCTGAGCAACATCAATGGCTGCGTTGGTAGAGGTGCGTACTGTAAAACAGATGATCATGAGTTAGAGCCCACCTTTGGACATGTGTAAAAAAAAAGTAACTTTAGTATAATGCAACTAAAGGTAAAGGAAGAGCAGTGCAAGCCTCCCGAGAAGCTAAAGGCAATTACTGTGTGAAGCCAAGGCAGATAATAAACTGGAGACATATAATTTAATATAAGAGTAACAGATAATTGTCAAGAGTCCTTTTATAATAAAAAGGAAGAACAATAGCGGTTTGCGCAGGGAAGTGTAACAGCATAACAATAGTGTATGGCAGACATGTGTTGCGCTATTAGATAAAGGAGATGATGGCTGGCTTGGATAAAAGGAGTAGTGGAGATGTTTCTGGATGGTTACGGTCACTAAACAAGGCATCGAGTAGTTCATGTCTCGCCGGAGTAACAGAGTAGTGTAGCGTGGATGGCTGAATTTGTAATAATAACGAATATTTAGTAAATACGAGACCATAGGATTCACAAGGCCGTACACACAGAAAATTTAATTACTCATATAATAATTTGATTTTTAATATTAATAATTAATAATTTTGATTAATTTTTTATATTAAAAGCTAACAAATGATATTTGGGTCCAAATGTTTGTTATAACACCTCTTAAAAAAGTTCACCTGACCGATTTGTGTCTTTACTAAAATCTATTCTATTAAATGGAAGATGCAACTAAACTTATTCAGCACATTACTACTGACAACCCAATTTTGGTAGTTAGAATCATAAAAATCGATTGAGTCTTTTAAAATCGAAAAATGTTTGACAAAAAAAATTTGTATACATTACAAAAAAAAAAATCCTCAATATTTCATGTTAAAAATTCAAGGATATATTGTTAGTGGTAAAAAGTTCTCCAATATTGTTGAAAGGTAAGTCCAAAAACAATCTCACAAAGATATTTGTAAACTAAAAAACTCTTAAATGTTTAATACACTTTGCTACAGCAAGGCGTGCGGTATGGGACGGAAATTTAAAGAAACTATGTGGAAAAGAAGAATCATAATGTAAAGGAAGGAGTACGCTGAAATCGATGGCTCGAGACAGGAACTGTACTGTGTAGTCTTATTCTTATAATTTACTTTTAAAATAAAAATTAATATTAAAATATTTTATTGTTGTTTTTAATTCACAATAATAGTTTATAGTCACCCAAGAATAATTTTTTTAAATAGTTGTGAGTGCTATATTCATTCAGTTATTACAACCGAATTCAAGATAATACACACAACCGACAAAATTCGATTGGAAACAAATTCGGTTCTCATAACGAATTTCTTTTCTCTGTGTAGGATCAAGAAGTATAGCCAGATAAAACCACAAAATAAGAATGCAGAATTTATAATGATCCACAGTGGTATTTTCAATCAAAAGAATCCGTACGTTTGTTCTAAAAGGGAAAAACGTAACAATATCTAAAAATGTGTTTAAATTTTCAGGGAGAATTTTGATGATTTTGTGGCAATTCTAAGTCCATATTTAATTTCTTAAAAAACCACCTTAACATGATTTTTTCAGTTTTTGAAAATGTAGCGTGAAAAAAATAATTATATATTTAAGCTAGAGGAGCTTCGTAAATCTCGCCTCCTCGTGATTTTGTTTGCTTATTTTATATGTAAAAACCAAAAATGTGCATAAACACATTTGTACCAAACTGAAAAACACAAACAGCTAACAAAATGTGTTTATACACATTTTTGGTTTTTACATACAAAATGAGCAAACAAATCAACAGGCGAGGCCTACAATTTTTAACTGAAAATCCAGTTTCAAAAAGTGTGTGAAACTTTTTTGTTTTATGAAAACTTTAAATATATCTTCCCAACACAGACTGTAAAAAAGAAATTTGTAGTATGTAGATAAATGTGCCTTGGATTGAAAAAATTATATTCTAACATATGCATTCTCATAAATTTTCAATATTTAAAAAACACTTAAGTCTTTTTTACAAAAATTTCAAAAAACTAAATTATACAAAAAAACTTTATACAAATACATTCCTGTTTTATGAAGATGCCACCCAACGGTGTCACAATAAAACTTTATGACAAATAAATTATGGTTTTTAGACACACCTTTATTTGGAATCATATATGGTTAAACTGGATTGTACTTTAACTGTATCATCACTAAAAAAAACTTGCTGATTAGTGCAATTTTACTGATACTGCAAAGTGTCCATCTATTGTCATGATTAAACAATTTAACGGTAACTCTTAATAATTAAATTATAGTCAGGCATAAAAATTGCTATATATTTGAGTAACGCAATTTAATTTTTTGACAAGATCCTAATCGCAACAATTTTATATTACTAAAAAACGTATTAAATTATTTGTAAACGTAAAAGGTTTTTAAAAATGTAAAACTTTATTGTTACGAAAATAAGATCTGGCAACCCTTACATATTCGAAAACAAAAGTGTTGTTGTTGTCCATGGTAAAGAACAGATGTATAGAATAATACGCCAATTAACTAGCACAAGTTGAGCAACACCAATGGATGCGTTGGTAGAATTGTGTTTGTTGTCATGCAGAAGATCACCAAGTTCTTCATGAGTTTGAGCCCACCATCCGGACATGCGTGGGTGGAAAGTAAATGTAATAAATTCTGGTAGCTTAAGGCAATTAAGAAAAATTGAAAAATAAGAATAATATAATTATTATGTGAAGCCGTCTACCCTTGTTAAAAGATTAAGTGAAGACACGTAGTCTTTTTAATATTAGATTAGCAAATTGTAACAACTACATAACAACAGTTTATGTACTCGTAACTCCCTTTGATTATAAATATTTATACTTCTTATTATACCCGACAGAGTAGTTGGACATTCTGTCTAATTTTTAAGAGTTTGTGTATTACGGCTCAAAAAATATGACCATATAGGTCAAGTTACATTAACTATTTGGACACCCTTTAATTTCCAAATCCAAATTATATCCTTGTTATCAAAGCGGACTTAGCAACACAGGTTTCTTGTACATATCAGCTGGCTGTTTATAAAGTTTGCCTACATCAAATTACATTAACTATTGGACCACCTTTTAATTTATAATTTTAAATGTTTATACTTGTTACTATAATGGTCATAGTAATCGACATTCTGTCCAATTTTCAATCGTTTATCTATAACATTTCTAAAGACAGGCCCAACAATAGGTAAATTCACGCCACTTATGGGAACACCCTTTAACTTTTTGTATAATTTCATATTACTTTGTTTTATTGTTTTAATTAAAAAGTGGCATCCTTTGCGGTTCATAATACACATGAAAATATGTGTGTACGATGTAAAGGGACACCATTTAATTGTTAAAATTATGAATTGTTTTTAAAACTGGACCAAACAACTAAAAGAATTTTCAAAAAAGGTCTGAAAATGACGCACAAACATCAAAAAAAGCAACATTCAGACGAATTTATAAACTCTTTCTTTTTTTGAAGTCGTTTTAAAATAGTCTGTTTTGGTTGCAACAATTATAGTTACCTTAACCATGTTTCTTCTTTTCGTTCTTTTTCGTATTTATTTCCTAATAGTTGCCAATTTTAAAAACTTAAAAAAACCAAAATATGCAAATCAAAATAAAAGATTTGGAAAAAGGAATGCTGAAAAATTGCTTTCAATATCGCAATTTTAGAAAAACCTTAAAAATACCTCAAATTGGCCATAATGCAATACAATGCACTTTTTTACTCCTAGTTACTCGTTTTTTTTTTGCTTTTATCCTTTTTCAAATTTCTTTCAAGGCTTGGAGATTTTTTTTTATTGACTATTGGATTTTTTTATGTTTTTTTACAACTGGATATATCTGTGCAATATTTAAGAGTAAACAAAACAATAAACTGAAAACAAACGCTGAAATTTTAAACTATACATACAAGTTCTCTTGCCTGGTTTTACCTTACAGTTCGTTTACATAAAATTACAGAAACAGATATTTTTAAATCTTACCTTTAAAAAACCGCATTAAAAGCGTGACAATGATTTGATTACTTCTAGAATGATATATTACATGTTACAGCAGAGTTTTCAAATTATACTGCCTGCTGTACTTTTACTCAACTAAAAATTAAACGAAAAATTCAAATAGAGAAACATGGATTGAATATGCTGCACTGATTCAAAAAGAAACTAATATAATATTAACAACTCTTCTTTCTACATGTCTTAAAGAAGGTGTAAATGTCCTGCTTCATTTAATTTTCATAAAAGAAAAAAAGCAGCAAAACCTTTACTTTTGTCTGCAAAAATCAGCGGGTAAAATATTTTAAAATGATGCATTGATAAAACGTAGAAATATATGTATTTTTTTTACAACTGCGTGTATGTTCTGGGTGTATATATTTTTTTTTGTTATTGTTTTATGTAGTTGTTTACATTCATTCAACTACATTCAATATAAAATCGTTGAATTTCTTATGCAAACAGTACCCATAAGAAAAAATTTTTGTTTTTAAATAAATGTACAAAGAAATAAACAACTCAAAGTTACAAATGTCGAGATAGGTATAGAAAAAGAATATGAAATTACTGCCACATCCAAACTGGATAAATATTCCAATATATATGAATGAGTCGCTTAGATGCCAAAGCAGTTAAGTCCAAAACACAAAAATATAGAAAATTAATATTTTTTTATAAATTTGTTTTTAAAATTCTTGGTTTGTTAATTTAATTAAAAACGAGTATAAAGTATTTTTGTAAGCTCCTCAAAAAAAAAAAGATATGTACATATAGGAAGTGTAAATAAAAACGTAAGTATTTATTGAAATAATAACAGAATCTTAAAAATTTTAGGCAGCTTAAAAAATTAGAAATTTATGTAGAAAATAATAAAACAACATTCATTATCATAAGGTTTATGTTTATTGATTATAACAAACATAATCTTCTTCTACTTCTTTCTTGTTTTTCCATGTTACCAACAATTATCGAAAAAAGAAGAATAATTTTATATTTCATTCAAAGTTTATGTAAGAAAATATTGATAAAATGTGGACTTATTCACAATGGCTTCTGAAATTATTATACAATATATTCAGAAGCTATTAACAAAAGGGCTGTCTGTCTAACCGAAAAAATGTAACAAACGAGTAGATCCTTTAATAACTAACAGTCTTATTCACAAAAATTTTAAACTGCTTAATAAGAGGTTAATAAGAAAAAATCGGTAAAAAAGTATTTACAAACGCTTAATAGCACTATTACGCTGTTATTGATCATTAATAAATTTCAAATATTTAATGTAGCAGATACCCTTCTTTAAAACTTTAATAAGTTTTGAAAAGCATTTTTCCCGTAAAATTTTTTACTGTAAAAGTTTGGAAAAACTATTAATAAAAAATATAACGAATGTAATAAATTTAATTTCTACAATAGGTAAATGTTTAAAACATACATACTTAAATATAAATTACAACTATATGTATTTATGTACACCATTTAAGACCACAAAATGCAAATGAAATCAAACACAATAACGCCCAAATTATTTGGGGGTTTTGAAGCAGCGTTTTCGTAGTTTATTAGATGGATTTACAATTGGTTTTTTAAATGCAAAAAATTTAGTTATCACTTTATCTGTTCTGCAATTAAAGAAAACGATACGTTTCCAGGTAATAAATACCAAATTAACAATTAATATTTGTTAAAAATGTGTTTAGAATAGAGAAAATATAATAATTTAATTTAGTGTTCTTTCATAATTAAAGCATTGTATTTTATTGACTTTAAACGAAAAATAATAAATAAAAAATTCACAAATTTGTATCATAAATAAACAAAATAATATAGTGATGTACAAACAGTTATGCCGAGCTCGGTATTTGGATACTTCTTTGTACTCGTTCAGTGAATCATTTTATAAAAAAAGGTTAAACACCATTTTTTTATTACTTTAAAATTTTTTCTGATATAAGACAATAAATAATAATAAAATAATGATAATTTAAGTTATGACAAATAATATTATTGCTGATTTAATTATTCTTTTTTAAATTTAAAAACATTATTCAGGTATTTGGTTCATTGTTGTATGCATCACTAAACGTAAATTTACATATAATATGACATGATATTGCCAACATAAAACTACAATACTATTAAAATCGTTTAATAGTTAATTTTGCGTTATTAAACGTTTGTGAATAAAAATTGTTATTAATGGTTAATAAAATAAAAAGTGTTTAATAACTAAAGTATACATTAAGCTTACAATAGGAAATTTTTGTGAATAAGACTGTAAGAAGTTAATTATTTATTTCAAATGGACTTAACTGCATTGACTTCTGAGTGACTCATATATATATGTATATATATATATATATATATATATACATACATAATTTTTATTCTTAATATTATCCAACCTAAGCTTAAAATATTTTTTAGTAAATGCTCTAAAGAGAAAGAATTTAATTGTAATAGTTTAGTAATCAAAAAACAAATACTGGGGTCTAATTGACATGGAAAAGGCTTTTGACAGCGTGTGGATCGCCGGTCTTATATACAAATTAATTAAACTTGAACTTCCAATAAATCAAATTATATTGATATACCATATGATAAGTGAGAAAAAATTTATAATACACTACAAAAATAATAAAAGTAGCAGAGAGTTCAAAATCATGAACGGCCTTCAACAAGGTACTGTTAACTCTCCCACTCTATTTAATATATACATACAGGATTTGCTAAATCATATTGACAACATAATTTCATTTACGGATGATATCATAATATATCACCCAGATAACAAGATAGAAAAAATCAATAAAAATCTTCAAAACAAATACAATATAGTCGAACGCTACGCAATTAATTGGAATCTAAAAATAAATACTCAAAAATGCGAAACAATTCTGTTTAGACCGCCTGTAAATAGATGCAATCACAATATAAGAACAAATTGGAAATCGTTTGGAATTAAATCTCTCCTGACAAATTCCAAAATTAATAACAAGAATGTGGTTAAATATTTAGGTTTACACCTAGACAAATTTTTATACTTTAATCATCACATAAAAGAAACAATTGCAAAGGCAAGGAAAGCCTTCTATATGTATGCACTTTTATTTCGTTCCAAATATATAAAACCTAGAGTTAAAATAATTATGTACCAAGCCTTAATTAGACCGATTTTGACTTACGGCTGTACTATTTGGTTTAATATATCCCCGTCGGTTATGGAGAAAATAAGAAATAAGATCTCCTCAAACTGAATACTTAAAATACATACCAAACAAAAAATTATATACTGAGGCAAATAAAATAAGAATAGATAACTTTATAATTAAATTAATAAGAAATAATATTCTAAGATGTTCACAATGCATTGAAAACAATCTAATATTGGCACCATACTATACGGATTACAAATATCTATCAAAGTCCATAGAAACAGGATTTGTTTCCCCCGAAGCATTTGTATATATTGATTATAAAAATATTCTACAGAATGAGAATGGAATTCCAATATTTTATCATAACTATAGACGGGCTAATGACAAAAAAAATTAATTGTAATTTACAGCAATTGAGTATGAGATACAGTACAAGTATATCAAGCAAAGATTTAAAATTAGTCAAAAGTACAAGAGCCAAGAAATTCTGGTGGTTATTTACATAATGTATATTCTATTTTCTTTTTACTCCCTTGACAAAACCTTACAAACAACTTAGATAATAAAGCAGTGTTTTTTTATTTCCCTAATGGTAGAAATATTTTCATTGCATTATAATGAGTATATATATGTATATATTGATGCTTAGTATACATGAAATGTGAACTAATATTATTTTGATCAAAACATATTTTAATATATAAATAATACTAGAGTGCCCTGTAAGGGACATTGTATATCCAAAAAATTTGTAAATATAATATATTCTGAATAAATAAACAAACAAACAAAAAAAAAACAAATACTGGGGTGACAGAAAATTGAAAAAAAAAAATTAAGTACAATATATAATTTTACATAAAAATTACATCTGCTCTTAATAGGTTAAGCATTTTTTTTCATTTTAATATTTCCTTAAAGATCTTTTGAAAAGCTTTTAAATGATGTCTATATTGATATCTTGAAAAATATCGTGCACAATCGTACTTTTCTATGACAAGTTTAGAGGCCCATAACTCGGAAAATATGGGTGAGCGCCAATTTTTTCACTTAAGTTTTTTTCTTATTTTTTTTTTTTATTCTCTGTCGCCTTATATTGAGGCCTCTGTAGTCAAGGTAGTAAGCACGTTGACTACAAATATATATGGCCAGGGTTCAACCCCTGCGGCAAACAAAAAATTAAAATATTTTGTATGTTTAATGGTATACGTACATATTCAGAATTAACACTTCAACACGCAGCCTCCTTCGTCGATGCTTCTTCATACCATATTCGCTCAATCGACTTCACTATACATAAGAAAAAAAAAAATATATATATATATATATATACATAATGGGACTGGAAATGGATATTGTATCCTTTTTCGACCTATAGTGAAGGGTATAAAAAATAGTCTATTTATACAAAAAAAAATTAAAATTAAATGTAAAAGGAGTTCGAATACAGAGTAATTTTTCTCAAGCCAGGAGGATTTAAAGGTTTGTGTAAAAAAGATTTAAAAAATATATATATAAAAACTTGAAACGCCAGAAGTTAGAAGGACGCGTATTAAATTTAAATATTGTTAAAATTCTCGCTTTACTTTTATCAAATGCTTGATTTCCGTGCTTCGGTAAGAGTGCAATCTTTTACAAGTAAATTTGAAAATATTGTAATTCCGTTTTTTTTTTCTTTTTGCATTTCAGATTTTCTCTTCAAAATTAATTTAATTTAATTTTGAAAACGAGTGTATTAGATTTGTTATTAATTTTTGTTCCTTTTTCAATTTATTTACTACAAGCATTAAAAGCTTATGAGCTTTAGAACCTGTTTAGTTTAGTATATCTTTTCATAAAGTCTAAATATGATTTTTAATATTTTTATATTTAATTTGATTTGATTTTAGAAATGTCTTTGATGAACTGTATTCTTTCAAATTTACTTTAAAATTTTTTTTCTTTTTTATTTGTCTACTTTTTAAGAGCTTTAATATTAACTCCAAAAAAAACTTTTTTAATAATTTGTTTGATTTCTGTTTTAATTGCTAGAGAATGAAAGTGAAATACAACAATGAAAAATAAATAAGTTTATAATCCTACAAAAATATTTATGCACGTGCTGTATCATACCACTTGTCTTAAGTTACAATCCAACATGGTGTTTTACATAAAGAAAATCAAGTTTGAAGGAGGAAGGACACCCTTAGGAAAATTCCAAGATATATGGCTTTTTATATTCAGCCTAAGAACTGTTGCGGGAATAAGACAAAATGTAAGAGTTTCGCTAAATTGAGATACTGGTTCTTGATTCAAACACAAAATTTATATAAAGAGTGGAAAAGTTTGTAAAAATAATAAGCTAAACACTTTACTTTGCCTTATGGAAACCGCGTAAAATTTATTTATTAACAGAACTAAAATTAAACTTGGTAATGGTACACTGAACCAAATTTCATTGGTAACATCATTAAAAAAATTTAGTAAAATCTTAATGGTAAAAATATTGAAATCAAGTTACTTTTTATTCAAATCTTTACACATGCATGGTTTTATGGTCACAATAACCACATGCTGTTCTCTGTTACAATATTGTGGTTATGGCAAACAAGTTATAGCCGTTTTCAAGAAATACTCAGTCAGTAATAATATATTCAACCACCCTTTATTATTATTAACCATATAAATTTTATTTTTAGTTATTCTTACAGCTCAACAATAAATTAATAAATATTAAATTATTAACACGCACGGCACAGCGTACGTACATTCATGTTTAACTTATAATAATCAACATGATACTGAAACAGCATCTATAATATTGTGAGTAAATAAGTCAGAATGACGAAAAGTAAAATATGCATTCGTTTCCAATCGGTGATTGGAACAAAAGCATAAACAAAAAAAAAACAAATACAGAGAGAACAGTGATGAAATACTTTGGCTTGTGTGAAAATTTCGGCTTACCAAATTAATATTGATATGAATTTCACTCACATTCTTATTTACAAAGTTAGTTGGTTAAAAGATGATGTTTACAGTGTAAACAACAGAAGGTAGATAGATGCAAAGAATGCTTATGAAGGACGTAGCGGTCCAAAAAGTGCAGCACTACATTCTGCAAACATCTAACCTTTCTTGTTTTCTTTGGAAAACGTCCGCATACATCTGTAAAATAGTTTTTCTTCCTAAAATAAATGAACTAAAGCCAAAAGAACTTTTTTAACATTCGTTTAATAAATTTAATAAAGTTTTCATCGTATTTTCGTACTTTTCAGTAAGAAGAAATACTGAAGAAATTTTTAATTTTCTAAAGTTATATTTTTTTAAAACCAACATTTTCAGAATCATCCAAAAAATTTATAAGCTCTATAAAATCTAATTTTCTTCAACATATCCTTCTTATTTACCCATTTTAAAGTGTTTAGGTAAATTTTTAGTAGGCGACACAACTCTATTGTTTCACTACGTAGAATGGTGTAACTGTTCCCTTCGACAACACCAGTTTGAAAGCATATTCCAAACTATTTTTTTTTCCTATAAAAGACCTGATTTTAGCGTATATTATCGTATCTTTTAAAATTGTAGCTAGCAGTAACAATACGAGTATATAATAAAATATTAAATATGAGCGTGACCCATACAGCTCTTTGTAGGTGAGTGCAGTTCTCACTTGCCTGATGTATTTTTAAAGGATTTTTTTTTATTTTATTAATACTTATCACAAAAGCCCATTTAGTAAAAAATCTCAAATAACACCACTGTATCTCCAACATCAAATCAAAATAAAATAAGGATATCGAACATAACACAACCTCAAACAAGTTGCACAAAGTTGGGCAGTGAACGTATACCAGACAAGTATAAAAACAAAACACAACATCATTTGAAAGACAGTTTGAATAAGAACTTAAAAGCTGTAAAAACGTGCGGGAAAATATAAAATTTAACTAAAAAGAATATAATTATAATAAAAATAATAAATTAAAATCAAAAATAATAAAATAAGAATAGATTGTTCTTGTGCTCAATAGCGAAACTCTGAAAAAAGAAGCAAAAATAAAATGATTTTCCGTTTTAAATATTGACGGCATAAAAAAATACAATACAAATTACAATATAAATTTTCGAAGAACTAAAAGCATTAAATAAAGTAAAGTTTACCAATCAAAAAAAAAAAATTTATAAAGTAAAAGTTGTGTAAGAAAGAGTTTTTTTATTATTGTAGGCAGATTGCCTTTAACTGGTGTTACGTAGTGCCACAACGGAATACATATGGAGCCAACAAATTGTCTGAAAAATTAAAAAAGGATATAAACGCAGGAAAGATAAAAATGCACATCAACATTTCGACAAAATATAAAAACATACTCATACCAATTATCTGATCTTAAAGCCAAGCAATTGTTTTGTTGAAAGTTTTGTTTTTGTTCTAAGTGTGTGTGAATCTATATCTCTTGGTATTTACAACTGTTTTGTTATTGTTGCTATAGATTATTTTTATTATTGTTGATGCCTCAATGTGTATGAAAAAAATCAAGAAAATAATGGAAAATAGAAGCATTTGCAGCAATTAAATGCCGGCATTCTTGTTCTTTCAAAGAATATTGGTATTGTTGATATTGTTGTTGTATTATCAATAATCAGACTAGGTTGGCTCTTTACTTCCTTTATGCAAGTTATTATTTCTTGTGTGTTTTTTTTTAATACAACTAAGACAACAAAGGCAAGGCAGCTTGTATCCGATTAAATTCGTTTTTCGCTGTATTTTTGTAACAAGAGGCAAAACAAAAAGATAAATAAAATACAATAATGTTTAAAGTAGAAAACTTTATCAATATTTTTATTTTACTTCTTTATTATTTATTGCATGTCCTAATGTAATTGTCAGAAATGCAAAAAAGATAAAGTTTGTTTTTCAATCGCAATATTGCAACCGAGACTGCTTGCAGCCGTTTCAGGTTGTTAATGAATCAAGGACGAAGACAAGGCAATGTATCACATTCTTTATGAATGCATTGCTGTGAAGGTATGTTGGGACGCACTTAGATCTTAATAATATTTGGCGGCCTCTTTTCCTCATCTGTTGTTGCATACATTAAAATTGCTTTCTACTCGACGATATAGGGGCATTAATCTCGCAAAAATCTTAAGGCTATCTGTCTGTTTAATAAATCGATTTTGTTTAGATCGATTCAAAGTTCACAAAAACAAAACTTCAAAATAATATGAGTACAAAATTTTGGAATAATGTTCTATAAGAAATTTTATTGGCTCCTTGAAAAACAGCCGCCATGTGAAGCATTAAAAATGTTTTTTGTAAAAATACGAATAAATAGCTGCTTTCAATCAGGTTGTTTGTCATTTTATTGTACAACTAGGAACACCGTCAAATCCATGAAGGCGAGACATAAAATATCATAGCTACTGAAGGTATGAAAAAAAATTACTTGGTTTGTTACCGCAGCAGCATAAGGTCAGAGAAACCACAACACTCTTGTGTTAAGGTATGAAGATCAGCCTGTAGCAGTAGGATATCACAAAAACTTACAAACCTGGCTCAAGAAATCTCATGAACATCAGCAAATATGCAGCTGCTGAGGAATTTATGTTTCGATACAGATAAAGCAGCGAATAATGAGAAAGACTGACTTCTCCCTTTCACTGTCCTCACAGCTGTGGCAATTGGCATTAAAAAGAAGTTCCAGTCAATATTCATGTTCATTAAGAATCCATTGATCACGGTTTCTAAGTTGAGTTTGGCATATATTTTTTTTAAATGGGCGCGTCAAGCTGTCTTTTTATAGACATCGTCTAAAAATACTGCTTTATATAGTCCCTAGTGAAATTGCTACTCACACCACGTTAGAGACCTACAAGGCAGGACTCGTTTTAACTTACATTTCCAGCCTTTCATTAATATAGTTTAGCCTCAAAATATTTTTAGGTCCTCTTATCAAATATGGTTCTTATAATCGGTTCTAAAATTGTTAAGTTAAGGAATAGATAAATATCAAACAGAGCAAGTAATTGTAAATAAATTGTTAAAGAAAAAACAGTCGGTTCGTTTAAACCAAAAACTATATCTGCTTTACTAGGTCTCAGTGTAACTTCTGATAGAAAAATTGAAATTCATGCAAAATCATAGAACATCCGCGGTTCACTCGGATCTGACCTGAATGTATCCTAAATTTAATTCATCATTGAGCTGCGCATAGATGTGCCCCATAAAAAAATTACAAATGAGAATTGCTATCAGGTAACAAATCAGCTTATTGGGGACCTATAAAAGTACCTTGTTACGTCACCTGTTTAATTTTGTTTTCATTTTTTATTCGGATCAGCAGTCGAGTGATGATACCTTCTTATGAAGTACCAAAACTATGAAAATGGGTTATTGAAGGAAGGACAAAGGGAATAGTGAATATTTAATAACAACAAAAAATTGCTCCTCTGAAAAAAACTAATTGTGTCTATAATACGTTGTGCCTTAATGTTTCATGCGAAAAATACTCTTTTCGGGAACGAGTTCCCTGATTCCATAAGAGCATATTATAGTCACGGGACAACATGGAAAGATCTCGAACAAATATGCTCTAGAGTGTAAATAAAGTTGTATGCTTTACAGTCACTGAGAAGCTTCTTCCCAATCATCAGCACTCAATCGTGTGGCGTCAGTTGTATTGCATTTTCTTGCTGATGCTGGAGATCACAGAAGTATTTCTTAAACCGTTTGAAAAACCGAAGTCACTTGAGTTCTTCTCTTGTTGATTGAAAACGTGTTTATTCCAACCAAAATCACACTGGGAATTGCAGGAGTTTCTGCTTCCCTAATAATTGTCTCTCCTACGACTACAAACAAAGTAGCATGATCGGTTGTACATCTGTGTGAAAGCGTACAATACAATGAGTCTTACGAGCAGTGTTGCCAATTTTATTCAAGCTTTCTCGCCAAATGGCTTGTCGAATATCGCAAAATATGGTCAGTATAAAAAATAATTGAAGATTAGTTACAAAAACTGTTTCGTAAAAACCAAATGCGTAATATAGGCCAAAAAATCTTTCAAAAACTTTTTGAACTGAAAATTTGAAAATTGACTAAAATTTTTAAAACAGACATGTTCTCTGAAAGCCGAACAAGCATTTCTTTTAGCAACTTTTTAAATATAGAAAACAAATTTTTTGTAAAATCAATGTATCAGTACATTTAAAATAGTCTTCTTTAATTGAGTTATAAATTTTGAATTTTGTAAATATATTTCTTCTTTAAGTTGTTTAATAACTGATCGCTATTTTCTTTATTACTATTTTTTTTTTGTCGATGACATTTTTCATTTCCTTTTAATAATTTTGATTTTTAACTCACTACCTTTTTCTTTATGTGTCGAATGGTAAATTCGATATTTAATTCAAAAATTAATATATATTTGACAAGGCATATAAAAAGGTACATACTTACATAGGTTTCAAAGCAAATTAGATTAATTCGCCAATATGCACACATTTTCAGACAATAATAAACATAAAACTGCCTGGTTTTTATCCTTTTTTAAAGCAGTGTTAGAGTAGAGAAAATCATAAAAAAATAGCTAAAATACCGCCATGTTTCTCTTTCTCGTCATTTTATAATTTTTATCGCAAAAAACGATTTTTTATCGCAACGTTTGGCGAGAAATCGCCTTAACTGAAAACACTGCTTAAAAGCGTTCAACTCAACCCTGTTCAGACAAATCTACTCAGAGATTGTTGCAACATGATCACAAAAAGTAACATTAGTTAAAGATGCCGCAAAAATATTTTGTATAGAAGAGGCTATGCTAACACGAAGCTCATTTTCTAAAAAAAAGTTCTAGGGCTAGGGGAAGATGTAAACAAAAAAACATTTACGATGCAACTCTACTATCTTTAACTTATGGATACTTTGCGTTTGCAGTTTTTTCCGACATGTTCAATAGTTAAGTAAGAAGAATAAGTTTATGTTTTTTTTTGCTTTGATGTGGTATGAAACAAAGACTAAGGTAGATTTTTAGAGTCAGAGTCAGTGTGTTATTTCTACAATATCCATTTCCGACCCCATAAAGTATATAGTCGATTGAGCGATGTTCTGCCGTCCGTCTGTCCATCCGTGTTAGTGTTTAGCCACGGCAAACTTGATTTTCCAAAAAAACAAGTATGTCAATTGATCAGATATAGTGTCACAAGAGGTGCTATTGGAAGTCACCATGATCGGTCCTTGTCCTTCGAGGCAGCATGCAAAACACCACGACTATCCTTAATTTTTTCATGTCATTTGGAACAATAAAGTAAATATAAACAAAGAAATAAAAATATGGAACGACACAGAATTAAAAAATAAGAAAAAACATGAACTAGAAAAATGGAGCTCGCCCATATTTTCCGAGTTACGGGGCTCTTAAATTATTAGTTAATTAAATTATTATATTATATATACGCAGTACCAACATCTTTTGTTTTACGTTTTAATTCTCTATCACCCCAATAAATGCTTTTTGATTGGAGTTACTTCATTAATCAAGATTTACATAGATGGTGAAGGGTATGTAAAATTCGGCATAGGCAAATAAAGCACTCTTACTTGTTTTATTTATAAACACAACACACAAAAATCATTATAAAAGTTAAAAAAATTCTTAAACTGTTTCCTTTTGAAAACGAAATAAGTGGCCGAAAATCGATTAAATTTTTTTTACATTTTAGTGTTAAAATCTAGCCTTAGTTAAACTTTGTCATAAAATACTTAAAAAAATGTATCTTTAACATATCAAAAATTTTTATGTATGCTGGCTAGGCTACTTCCCCATTTACAAGCGTGACTGCAGCAGTAAATTAAAAATTTTCATGTGTCAAAAAATATATTTAACAAAATGAAAACTTAAGAAAAGGAAAAATAATAAACGAAAACTAAACACTCAACTAAAGTCAACAAAAAAAAATAATAATGAGGAAATAAAGTCATTAACAATTTGATGATGAAAAAATAAACAAAAGAAAAAATACTGAATTTATTTTTCGTGATTTAAAAAAGAGACAACATAAAAAAAAATTTGAAGACATTTTTGTTGGCTTCCATAATGTGGCCGAACATTTTTAAAATAATAAGAAAAGAAAAAATTTATTTAGATTAAAAAAAAGCAGCTGCTTAAATTGATAACGATATTTTTCGGACAGAAAAATAAACAAAAAATCGACATAATTTAAGTAAAAAGTGGCGATTTAGTTGAAATAATTTTCAAGTGAAATTTTTTTACAGCAGGAGCAAAAACACCATCAAAATCAGCTGAAGGACACTATTTAATATTTAATTAAAATACAGACAACAACAAATTTTGAAATTTTGAAAAAAAACAACCTTTTAAAGTGGATGAAAAACAAAATAAGGGTCATTAATTTATCCTTATTTAGGCAATTTTATTATAAAGTGTTGTGTTGTTTATTATCTTAAGACTTGCTGCTACTTGTGCAGCAGGTTATGTTACTTTAACATTTTCGTGTTTATGTGTGTGCGTGTTAAAAATGGCTTTATTCACGGAAAAATTAATCACATCTCGCAGAAGTACAAGACAATCAATATGGCCACAGTTAAATCGATATTCACTAAATCAGCTTTCAAAACAACAAAGCAACAACAAGAATAAACTTCAAATGTCTAAAAAGCTTATTGTCAGTAGCAGCAGTAAGAAAACAAACTGTTTGTATACTAACCCAGTTATTATGAAGTCAACCTGGCTTACTGTTGTCTATTTGCTGACAGTAGTTGCGTTATTGCCTCTAACCTCAATGGCGAATAGTAAGTACAAAATTCTGTTTTTTTTATTTTAAAATTTTTGTTTAAATTCTGCTAAAAATCTTAGGTTTTCAGTTTTTTTTTCATAGCAAATACATACTAATCTAATTAGAATTACAGGACGTTTTTCGTTGCTGTAATAAATAATTGTTGAAGAAGTAGACATATTTTGCCTTTTGAGTACGAGTTTTCGTTTATGCGCCCATAATTATGAAAGTGGTCTAAGTCTAAATTAAAAAAAAAAAAAAAAAATGAATTTACCAAATAATTTCATACCACATTATTTTAAACAAAATTTATTTAATGTAATTTTTACCACGTTGTCAAAAATGAACCATTAGATAGTGGTTGTCGCATAATGTAAAAATATTTTTTAATTTATTCAAATGCAATTCATTAAAAATCTAGAAACAAGAAATATATGACTTAGACCACTTTCATAATTATGGGCACATATTGTTTTACAAAGATTTACAAACAACCTGAAAAAATTGAATATTTAACTTGTTCCAACTTAAGTTATAGAACAGGTAGAAAAATCTTTTTCTGTTCTACATGTTTCCTTAAATTATCCTTTTGATTTATATATTTTTTTAAATAAGTT
This sequence comes from Gymnosoma rotundatum, assembly GCA_916610165.2. Classification (NCBI taxonomy): domain Eukaryota; kingdom Metazoa; phylum Arthropoda; class Insecta; order Diptera; family Tachinidae; genus Gymnosoma; species Gymnosoma rotundatum. Next base: position 103,935,189 of record OU744340.1, read on the forward strand.
AAATTAAATGAAATTTCTTTAATTTTATAGGATTCTTTCTTAAATGTACTTACCTTTATTCGCCTAGAAAAAAAACATATTTTGTTAAAAGTTTTACATTTTTATATAGACTTTGAAAAAAGTTTTCATTCTGTTATTATTTATAAACTGACCTAGTGCTTAAAAAATTAGAAAACAAAAATTTGCATAAAGTTTTACTCATGAGCTGGCTTAAGCTACTAGGAAATACGTATCGATATCTGCTTTACCAGCCAAATAGAAAAATTGAATTTTTACTATTAGATGTCGTAAATTATTAGCCTAATATATAATTCTTTAATTAGTTAAGTTCTACAAAATTTCTGTAAGTCTACATGCCTTCAGTAATATAAAAACATTTAATAAATCAAAGGATAAATTATTCACCTTAAATTCTTATTTTTTTATAGTTTGTTAACCATTTTTTAGTCAATTTAACAGATTTTATTTAACAATATTTTTTTATAAAAAATAAAAGTTCATTAGCTTGAACAACTCGTGTCAAAATTTGAATAAGAGTTATTGTGATTTACCTTATCTTATCATTAAGGTTTAAATAAAATTTTTTGTTAAAATATTTAGTTCGGTGCACGCGTTGACAAAAGTATTTAATCGGATATATTATCCGCCTAATCATTATTATTTTCACGGAATTTCTTTAGCACGGAAAAAATTTTTCTCAACACAAGATTCTGCCAATTATGGATTCCGTAGGAAGAAAATAAAAAAAGGGAGTTATTTTATTTATTTACATATAATATTTCTTTTATAGCTTATAATACCTACTTATTTCCACAAATGTTTTTCACTTTCCGTAGTTAGTCAAAAGGGGAAAAAATTTATAATGGGGAAAAGGAAAAAGTGAAAAAAACACGCACGGAATTTTTGTTTATTATTGGGCTGAATAACTGTTAGCAGTGTGACCTACATTTTTCAATTGGGTAAAGGTCGTAAGGGAGAGTTACATGCCTCTGGACGAAATTAATTTTTGTGAGCTTCTAATAAGTTTTTTTTTTTAGTTTTTGAAGATGTGATAAACCCAGCAATATTTCCGCATTTAAGAAAAATTATTATAAGGAGCGTTTTTTTACAATTAAGGATTTTTTGTGTTGCTGATAAAGAAATTGAGATCTGTGTTTTTTTTACTTTATTTATAACGTTTATCTATCAGATTTAACGGTAAATAAATTAACATAAATATATTGCACTATATTTGATAATATAAGAGTTCATTAAAATATTAAAAATAATAGAACAATTCGTTACAAAAATATGAAGCTATTACTACAGATGGGTTCTATTCAAACAAGTTTAAAATATACTACGAGGTATGTAAAGCTCATTTCCATTTCCCAAAATATTCAAAATTATCCAAAAACTGGTAAAGATCATTTAATTTTATTTGCGCTAACGACCCGGAATTAAAGGCTTTTAAAAATTCTGCTAGACGAATCGCACGCATATCACAATTTTCCACTTTAACATTTTGTTGATTGTTTAATAATTAAATACCAGTTTGAAGCCTAAAAATAATCTTAAAATCTTAATTACCCTTTCTAAAAAAATAATTTATTAACATCGTCATATTGCGTCATAAAATTATTTTTTATGTAAATATTTCTCTTAATGAACTTAATTGTTAAATACAGATAAGTATGCATTTATTTGAGTTTTCGAGTATTCGTCAATAAAATTTTACTGTTGTATTCATAACAATTATATGGTTTTTAAAAAAACGTCTGTTAAAAAATCTGTTTTTATTTAAAACAAGATTTTAAATTCAAAATTGTTTTTATAAATCCGACAGACAGTTAGTCTAAAAGGAAAAAATTATCTATAGAAAAATCGTGTTATGCGATAAGTCAAACAATTTAATTGCAAGTATTAATTATCATCATATTATAATAAATTTTTTATTTTTAAGATAAAGGTACAAATAAAAAAATCTACATCCTTAAAGTTCAAATAAAATATTAGAAAAAAAAAATATTCTAATATTATATTTTATTTAATTTTTAAGCAATAGGTCTTTTTTATTATTCAATTATATTTTCTGTATTTCGCTACTCCATTGTGTTCATCATCAGGAAAACAAATATTTATTTAACAAAAAAAACAACAACAACAAAATGTATTAAAAATTTTTTCAAACTAACATATTTCAAAAAAAAATAAAATAATATTTTGTCATACAAAAAATTTTTTATAACAAATACAAAGTACAAAATTATTTCTTATTTACTAAATGTCTATAAATCTGAGCTACATTATTTGAGCTACTGCCATCTGCCCTCAAGATCGAATTTGTTTTTTTTTTTCATTTTACTTAAAAAACGCTGGAATTTTTAAACAATTTTAAAGGCTTGCTGTTCACTTCTCTATAGAAAAAATTAAACTGGTAACTCCTAAAAGTATGCTATAAATTAGTTTTTATCTCTTCTAGTTACCACAAAGGTTATATGTGTACGAGTATGCTAATGTTAAGCCGCTTAAAGATCTGTCTGTGGACAAAATTTCGTTAGAATCACTTTATTGGTTTAGGCATGGTTGGGTAACAAACATTAAAACTCCTAAAAAACGGACTCACGCATTTATAATATTTTAAATATTATTTATTTAATGCTTTATTTGAAAAAACAAAAAATATATACAATAAGTAAAAGTGCTATATTCGGCTATGCCAAATATATATATGAGCGCCAATTTTTGCACTTGGTGTTTTTTTTATTTATTAATTGTCTATCGCCCCATATATTTACTTTTTTGATTCGAGTAACTTTATTGTTCCAAATGACATGGAAAAATTACAGGTAATCGTGGTGATTTGCCTGCTGCCTCAAAGGACATGGATCGATCATGCTGATTTTTAATAGCACTTTTTTGGACACTATATCTAATCGATTGACATATTTATTCTCTTTTTGTGAAATCAAGTTTGCCTCGACAAACTTAATTTCAACACTAACACGGACGGACAGACGGACATCCCTCAATCGACTTCGCTATGCATAAGAAGTCAGAATACTTATTGGGGTCGGAAATGGGTATTATAGAAATTACACAAAAAATGACAAACTTGTATATACCATTTTTCCACTTTTTGTGGAGAAGAGTATACAAATTAATGTTTTTTTTTTTTAATAACAACTACAAACTTTATTAATTAATCGAATAATTTTTCATTCGAATAAAGCCCCTAGATTTATGCTGTACAACGTTTTACGACTACCGCTGGTTTAAGTTAGCTGTATTTTAATTGACGTTTTTTATAACATCTTAATGTAAATTTCTTAGTTTAAAGCACCCCCTTCGTGTATTTTTATAAATTAGTAAAGGATATTTTAAAATTAACGCCAGATTTTAAATAAATAGCAAACACGCTTCTTTATTGATTAATAAAGTTTACAAAAGAATTTTTTATATATCAAAGGTCTTATGACTGCAACGGCTTTTTTGGAATATTTGCAGTCCAATGAGAAAACTATTAAGATCGATTTGTTTAAAAGTCGGTGAATTGGATTTGTGTGACGTTAAATATGTTACTCCATTATTCCAATATTTAGCGGATTCTGGTTTTTTTGCTTTAAGAAAATCCTAAAAAAGAAAACATATTGCGAACTCGAGCGCCAGTAACTAATAATCACTGTATGACAAACTACTTTTACGTTAAGTATTACACCTCCAGCTCAAATTTTGAACCAAACAGAAACGCATATATTTTTATAATTTCAAATATACTCAAAAGCTGCCACTTTAATAATAATAAACTAAGCCAGGGGTGGGCAACCTGCGGCCCGAAAAAGGGATACTAAAATGAAATTTATGGAATTACAAAAAATTTAATTTTACAAAAATTTAGATATTTCCGCAATGAATTAATCAGCCCAATCTTGAATATTCTCTCTTTCCCACGGAAAAAATGTTTCTTGAAAAAAGATTCCACAAAGTATGAATTCGGTGGGAACACTATAATAAAAAACTGGCATCATCGTAATCTGAAGGGTAATATTGCTGACGGAGAAAAGAGAAAAGTGAAAAAAAACTCGATCGAAATTTTTGTTTATAATTGAGCTTAATAACGCAAAAAAATTATTTCATTATTCAGGAGCACACATAAATGCGACCAATTTCTTTTAAAAAATGACTTTTTTTTTTTTTAATCAATATATAGATCTTAAATTGCAAACAAGAATTTACAAAATAGCTTAACCCTTATCGGTCGTAAGTCACCTCTGACGTGACAACAGTACTTTTCTGCAACGGTCGTATGGCACGTGTGAAGTGACAAGGCGAATTATGTCGAAACCTACTGTCTACAAGTATATAAATAAGTATATAAATAATTATCAGAAACTCAGACATGTAGTAGTTGTACAAAAAATAAATAATTTGTAACAAAACTGAAAAGAAATGAATATAAATGTATAATAACATACTATTGTTTTTTTTCCATATTTGTTAAAAATAACTACAACCTGGTGAGAATCAAATGTGTGAAAAGTCGCGTCCGATAAGGGCTAATAGTTGCTACTACTAAAATTGAACCAGACACAAGTACCCTATCCACAAATAAGCAGTGGCAGGTATCTCATTAACATAATTATACAACTTCTTATAAATTTTTTTAAGGTTATAGAGCAGTAATAAAAAGTATTATAAATATATTTTCAGGAATATTTTACTTTTGTTCAACTTTTAAAAATCTTGTTCGCCGTTTTCTGGAAACATAATTTTCATTTACTTACAAAACCATTGTTAATGGCCCGCTTAAGTTTGTTTGTTTTCAATTTTAATCCGCATTACAAAACGTTGCCCATCCCTGAACTAAGCCATCAATACACTTAATTGCTTAGAAACATTTCGCTTAAAATAGTAGCTTTCGAACTTTCTTTTTTATTTTAAATATTATTCAACAAAGATAACGAGTTATTCCCTCGTAAAATGCTTCCTTTTTAATTTACCTAACCTGTCAGCTGCCTTTCTTCAAATTCAAAACTTATTACACCACCCTCTGTAAATTCATAGTCTGCTTTCATTTCCAAAGTTCAACGAACGAACGAACGTCTTTGAGAACTTGTACGTTAAGTTGTTTTTTATGACTTGATTTTAATGAGTTTGTTTCATTTTGTTAAAATAAAAAACAGCTTAAAAATTAACTGGAAATTCCTTTTGAGTGTTGTTTATTTAGTTTAACTTATTTATATTTTGTTGTGGTTAATATCGTATGAGTTTGCTTATACTCAATATAAATTGTGTGGCCCTCTGTTAAATATACGTTCGTATAGCATGTCGAGGCTTCCTCCTTAATTAACATAAAGTCTATTAATAGTATGTGGAACGTGTTTTATATGTATGTGTTATCTGCGTTGAACAAACATACATTTTTAAATACACCAATACCCCGATATGCGTCGCTACAGTTTTCGTCTTTTTTAAAGTTTCTGGAATTTCAATGCTGCGTTGTTTTTGTTTTAGTTTGCGTCGCATGGCTTCGAAGTTGCGTCGTAAATTCTTCGATTTGCGTCGTTGATATGAAAATGTTTTTACAAAGCTAAAGCAGAAAGAGGGGATTTCTCGTTTAGTAGAAAGCAAATTTGCAGGTGGGCGTTGTTTACATATTAAGCGTAGTTATTAGTTTCGAAATACATATATGTCGTGGAGTGAAGTTCAGTCTGAAAGCTAAAAAAATGAGCCAAAAAAGAAAGCAAATAACTTTAGCCCTTCTAAAATTAAATCCATTGTTATATTTTTATTTTAATAAAATCTGTTATTCAAAAAATAATAAGAAAATATTTTGATTTAAAAACCCTTTTTCTAAGCTATTGACTAAACGAAAATCAAATACATACGTAAACAATTGAAAATTGTGCTTCAGTTTGCGTCGTTTCGGTTTGCGTCGAATTTTTTCAGTCCCAATTAACGACGCAAACCGGGGTATTGGTGTACTTATTTTTCAAAAGGAAAATTTAACTAGAGCAGTTAACAAATTTGCTTTACCTTTTTTAAAAACATGCATGATTTTCTGTTTTATTATTTTTTTTTTTTTGAAACCCCTTTTACTTTCTGTTACTAACTAATTACCCCAAAAATAAATTGTTATTTTTGGGAAAAATAAATTTATCAATATTAATGTGGGTCTTGTTTGAGAGTAATGAACATAATTTCGTACAACTTCGTTTTGCTTGTAAAATGATTTTGCAAAAGTATTTTTCCAAACAGAATTTTTTAAAAACACTCTTTAACTACTATCGATTTGAAAATGCCCATCACAGCCTTTTGATGTTGGTGAACCGTACCGTGGTCATAGTTCAATATGTAGAGATGAAAAAAAAATTATTAAACGATTATATTTTTATTAGCAACTAGAGCAATAAACAAAGAACTCTGCTTAGTTTGGTACATTTATATGATCTAATTTGAGCACTCATTACCTCGAAACATCTAAATAATCCTAAAAAACTAAAATGTTAAATTTGATGAAAAAATAAACTTAATTTTATTTTCTAAATTATTTCGAGAACAAATTAATATTTTACAAGTGATTGATTTATACTTTAGTTAATCTTAAGAGACTTTTCCAAACAATTAAATCATTTTCTTACTAAACAGGCGATCATCACTAGCCGTATCACGAGGGGGTACTTTGACAATCCAGCCAAACACTACTTTTGTCTTTTGTTTATATTGGCTCTGAAAATTTATTTAAATCACCAAAGTCAACAAAAATTGGCAAAAATATGTCTTATGATCACGTGTTGATAAATCTTGTAAATAAAAAAAATCAGACCATGTAGAAAAAAGTTCCTCTCTGAAGTTGCCTGTACTTTGGTTTAGCAAATGCAACTTTAAAGGTCAGAGGAAGTTTCAAAACCTATACTTGGACCAAGGAGACCCTAGAATTTCTCTTCTAAAAATATATATAATCTATACCTACAATAAATTGAAACGGGGTCATTTTTGGAATATTTCATGAATTATTTTTGAAAATTTAGATGTTGGTGTAGGTAGTAACCGATATGAAATATTGTATGGCTGTCTATGTTCGCATTACGTAAAGACTACTATATCGATTTGTACAAAATATTATGTGGAGGCCTCTTACAACCTTATTTCAAATATAGAAATCGTTAGCACTACTAGTATACGCTATGCCGAATCTTACATATCCTTCATTATCTATGTTAGTCTAGTTTAGTAAGTAACTCCCATCAAAAAAGCAAATGTTGGAGCGACAGAGAATTAAAAAATAAGAAAAAAATTAAGTACTTTATAAAATTTTACAAAATTTTAGTATTTTCTTAAAGATCTCTTTAAAAGCTTTTAAATGATACCCATAAAAATATATTTAAAAAAAATATGGTGCACAATCGTACTTTTCTATTAAAAGTTCAGAGGCCTTTAACTCGGAAAATAAGGGCGTGTGTCAATTTTTTACCTGGTTTGTTTTTCTTATTTTATTTATTTGTTATAGTTTAAATTTGTTTTTTTTTTTTTTTGGATTGGAGATATGGCAAAATTAAAGGCAGGTGTTTTGTCCGCTGCCTCAAAGGACATGGACCGATCTTCCTGATCTTCAATGTCTGATTATTGGCGAATTTAAATTTTCTTTAGCGCGTCTTGGCAAAGTGGATTTCAACCCGAACACGGACGGACAAATGGACATCGCTCCAACAACTTTGCTATGCATAAGAATTACACGAAGTGGCAAACTCAGATGTACCCTTTTTGCACCTGTGTGTAAGGATTTAATATTTAATTATAAAAATTTATACATTTTAAACAACGGGATTTTTTTTTAATAATATTAATTAATTCTCAAATTTCAAAAAAAATCTTTTTTTTTCATGCTATTCTCCCGATTTAAAATGTTTAATATTTGCAAAGTGCCTGTGCATAAAATAAATTATCGTAGTGTTTTGTGATATTATTTTTCATCCTCTTTCAACTGTATAAAAGAGCAGAAAAAAACTCTGCCTTATACAGCAGAGAAAGAAAAATAGAATTACATTTGGTTATTGTTGTTTTTGCTTAAACTTTGATTTTTGTCTTTGCTTTATTGTTTTGACAAAAATCTTTAGTTTATTTAAAATATTTGTCAGAAGTCTCCTGACGAGTTAAGTAAGCGATAACGAAATGGCCATCGAGACGTGCTTTGACCTTCAATAATCAATATCGGTGATTTAAATAATAAATCGGGAGAATAGCATGAAAAAAAGAATTTTTTTTGAAATTTGAGAATTAATTAATATTATTATAAAAATTTATCTATATTAGATATATAAAAAAAAGTTGTCCTATATTCGTAATTTTTTAACTCGAGAAACACTCAACCGATTTTCAAACGAGTACATGAGTTGGAAAGGTCTACTTTCTACGAATACTCGTTATACGCGCACTTTTATGGTGGTGTATTTTCCTTTTATAAAATGTATTTTTCTTTCTTATGAGAATTACATTTTGTCGGTATAAAACTCTGCTTGTTCGCGAAATTTAACTTATTTAATTTATGTGTGCTTATTGACTGAAATTTAAGCTTGCAGCGCGAGCATTGACATTTTTTAATTATTGATGTTTAATCTTTTAGTTATAATTAAAATCTTTTGCATAAAAAAAAAATTAAAAAAAATTATTCAGCAATGCCGAGACGAAGACGTTCATAAAAAACTTCTGTGGAAGAGTGGTAGGGATAGAAAGGCGCCCCGAGAACAACTAGTAAATCTATATAAATTGATCTCATTTGTGTTTTCCATGCCAATTAGCAATGCTTTTTGGTGAAAGGACCACTAGCATTTTAATTTATCTAAGCTCACAAGAAAGGAGTAGAATGTCCTAAGACTTAGTAAAAGATGAATTTTTAATAAGAGTCGTTAAATTTTCAAAAAATTTTAGTACAACTAAAACAAAAGATTTACAAGATTCTTCAAATAAAAATATGAAATATATGTGGCAACAAAAATAAATATGAGATTGAAATTAATATGTGTGTGTATATGCACCTATGAAATATGTCACAAGACTGAATTTTTATTGTTACGTTTACCTGCTTTTAGCTTATAATCAGGTTTTAAATCCAGGTGAATATTTTTCATTGTACAGTTGTTTAACTTTTTGCATCTGGCAACCCTATTTGTAAATAACTCCTGGTATATAAATTTTACTTTAATTATTAATGAACCCTAGGGTACATATTAAAAATGATTCTATGATTTTGAATTTAGTTATAATTATTTAAGCTCTTGGATTTTCTTTCAAAATAACAGTTGCGTTATAAATTTTCTATGAGTAAAATTATTCTGTTTAAAAGTCCTTAGATTAATTTCTAATAAATGTACTTTATTCTAACTTAATAAATAATCTTAATATTTTAACAACAACTTTGTTAATTATTGTTATTAATAAATGAATATAATAAAGAGGATATGACAAGAAATTTTATAAATGATGGTTACTACCCTTTACTTTTGTTATTGTAGTTGTTGACTGAATGTTATAATAATGATAATTCATTGCAACATAAATAATGACGAATGTGTTAAAATTATTATGGACAATGTCAAAGACATTTATAACTTAATAAAGAAATTAACATTGTAGTGAGGAGGAATGCTGCTTATTCTACTTTCACCTTTTTTATATACATTTGCTTCTGCGATTTAGTTTGTGTGTTTTGCTACTCATACATAACCAGAATTAATTATATTTGTGAGATTCTCGAAATTGACTAATTGCATTAAGGCACACATGTATGTAAATTTTAGTGGTGCTTAAGAAACACCTCGGTAGAGAAAGATACTCCGGAAAAATTTGCTTTAATAAGAGCTCATGGAAACTTTAAATATTATTGGTCCTAAATCAAGACCGTTGAAAGACACTTGCTGACTATGAAGTGAAAATGGCAAAGGACGTAGGGGACACTTTGAGTGCCTGCTTAGCACTAGACTACATTGGAACCTTTGCATTAGAGAACTGTTAGCAGTTAGTTACCAGGTCTGAAATCTTGACAGTCTAAAGTAGTGGCCGTAATTAAAACTTATAGGGTGAAAATTAACAATCAGGTGTAATGAGCTCTAGGTCCATAGATCTTGTGAACTTTAAAGATCTTAAATTTTACACTTATACACATTTATACGGAAAAGATATAAAAACGTTGCCTTCTTTAAATAAAAAAAAAACAGGAAACTTCCGCAATGCTAAAATATAAATTTTAATGCTTAAATAATTCTGCTTAAAAACCTACTTCAATACAAATTTTATCTGCGTGACAATAGAGTTTCAAAAGTACGGCGACAAACTTAAAATCACATTTACCATTGGGACACCCTTATATTCCATCTCCAAACTATATGCTTATGCGGACTTAGCTCTACAGCTCCTTGTTAATTTTTAATGTCTGTCTGCAACTATTAAATAGTTTGGCAATAAACATCAAATTACATCAAGTAACGGGGCACCCTATATTTTATTATTTTGAATTATAACATTTGTTACTTTACCATTTCAATTTACCATTTCAATTTCCAAGCATTTCCAAACGGTTCAAAAGATAGGCATATTTTACATCAATTATGGGAACACACTTTAATTTCTAAATTCAATTTATAAACTTAGTGATATAGAAGATGTTGCAATACAGGTCGCTTGTAAGTTGCAGCTATCTGTCTATAACGGTTCAAAATTTTGGCACCATAAATCAAATTACGTCAGCTATGGGAACACCCTTTAATTCTGAAATCCAAAAGTTATACTAGTTGTTATAGCGGAAATAGCAATACAGCTTCGCTGTAAATCTTAAGCGTCTGCCTACAATTTTTCATAAAAATGGCCATATATATCAAATTGTGTAAACTATTGGGGCACCTTGTAATTTATAATTTTAAAATTTAATGCTTAATAGGCCCATATAGATCAATTTACGTCACCCTTTAATTTTTAGATTTATTTTTGTATTACTTTTTACCAATGCGAGCAAAAGTGGTAAAAAGTTTTTTTTGTTTAATTTTAATGTCGTGCTCTTTACATGCTAAATACCCGTAAAAAACATGTTATATGGGGAAACTCTTTAATTTTTAAGATTATGAACTGTACTTAAAACAAGACCAATCTGTAAGCATCACCTTTGGAATAAAAAGAACATTTAAATCGATGCAGTCATTGAGTTATTGAGGCACGAATATAAAAAAATCAACATTCAGTCGAATTAATACTCGGTTAAAAAATAAGGTTTAACCGGAAGCACTGCTGGACTTTGAAAATGGAGCAAACAAACTAGTTAAGGACTACACCAGCCAATATTTGAGACTATAGCGTCTAAATATTCATTAACATACCTTTAAATTAATAATTGCATTTAGGACAATTTGGCCAACTGGTATATGATACTAAGTGTTTTAGTATATGTGCGCCTGTGTGTGATGAGTTGTCACAAGCAATAGCAAAAAAGTAAAGGTTTGGAGTTGTCATAGTTCTTGAGGATAAAATATGTATATATAAATAAAAAAAAAAAACACATCCATTAATACCATAAACAAGCGATGAGTTAAGATGACATGAAACAAATTCTTATCATTATTTTTTCATTCCTGTTTCTACGTTCATGGAATTTGTTATTTTACTTTATTATCTTTTAAGTGTGTATAAATAAAAATATGCTCCCAGAAGCAGATATAAAAATATAAGCACACACACACAAACACACATACGCACTTGCATTTGAATGGCTACTTGAACATTGAATGGAGATATAATTAAGAAATAAAATGGAAAAAAATACTTATGAAAAAAAAATAAAACATTTTACCAGTACTTCCACTCTTAGTTTTAGTACTTAAACTTTTAATTCAACTTCGACTGTTACAATAATTTATATAAATAGGGTTGAATCTAGATCATAAATATAGCAGTGTGTAGTTAAAATAAAGCTTAGACTCTTGAAAATTTATGGAATTAAAATTTAGAAATTTAAAATAATAAAAATGTCATCGGCTCTTAATGAGTTAAGCATTTTTAAGAAAAGTTAAAATTTCCTTAAAGATCTCTTCAAAAGCTTTCAAATGATACCCATATTGTTATTTAAAAAAATTTTTAAAGTTCAGAACACCCTAACTCGGAAAATATGGGCGAGCACCAATTTGTTCATTTGAAGTTTTTTTTTCTTATTTTTTAATTCTCTAACGCCCCATGTGTTTGTTTTTTTAATTGGAGTTACTTTATAGTTTCAAATGATGTGGAAAAATTAGAGGCAGGCGTGGTGTCTTGCCCACTACCTCGTGTGATAGATTGGCGTATTTTAATTTTCTCTAGCTGATCTAGTGCCTTGGCAAACTAAATTACATTACTAACACGGAAAAGTAGATGGCCAGACGCACTTCGCTATGCATGAGAACTCATAAAATGCACGCAGAGAAATAACATGGTTGTGATATGGTCACAATAAACATAATATGTTTTTTGTAACATTGTAAAGTTGTAAAGTAAAATTATAGTTGTTTTGAACAATACTTCAGTCACGATAAACACGCTTTTATTAATATTTAACCATTATTTGATTACTGTTGATAAAGAATATATGGTTGCTTTAACGTAAAAAAATTTATACCACAACCAAAGTTTTATAACTTATTAAAAATAATATAATATATTTTACCATAAAATATTTTGATTAATCAGAGTATGATTAAAAGCAAAAATAATAATGTTTGCGCTTAAAAATATTTTGTTCTAGGTCTTGATAGTTGAAATTGTTAAAGTTGAAATTGTTGTTGTTGTTAGAGAAAATAAAAAACAGGTGAAATATATGTAGGTATATGTGTGTATGTATGTAAGCATATACATAAATCTTTATTTTTGTGATTTTAGCACAATTTGGAAACCATTTTAATAAGGAAATAATTGACATTTTTGTGAATTTATGTTTTTCAATAACTTTAGTGACAAATCAGTAATAAATTAAACAACAAATAACTTAGTCTTTACACGCAGAAAAAAAAACATTGTTGTGATATGGTCACAATAACCATATTATGTTCTTTGTAACAATGTATAGTTGCGAAGAACCAATTATAGTTATTTTCACCAAAACTTTAGTCACGATAAACATTTTTTGTTAAACTTCAACGATTATATGGTTACTGTGCACAAAAAATGCTACATGGTTGGTTCTAACTTAAAAAAATTTTAACCACAACCAAAGTTTTATAACTTTTTAAAAACAATACAAAATATTTAACCATAATATATTATTATTAATCAAAGTATGGTTTAAAGCAACAAAATAATGTTTGCGCTAAATAATATTTTGTTCTAGTTCTGGACAGTTCAGTAATTTTTCTGGTAGCTAAAATTTGAAATTGTTTTTTATTGATAGAGAAAGTGAAAAAAATAAAAATTTATGTACAAAATAAATAATTAAAAAAAAATGCAAAATATGAAAAGAAATAAAAAGGGAACCAAAATATTAAAAAAAAGTTGAAATAAATATATATGTATGTATGTATTGTAAGCATATACATTTTTATCTTTGTGTTTGAAACACAATTGTGAAATCATTTATTTGGGCTTATAATCTATATTTTTATATAACTGTTTCTTATGGCCTATGACCTAAGCGTTATTATAAGCAAATAATTAATTTTTTTGTGAATTTATGCTTTTAAATAATATTTATGACAAATCGTAAATGAATAAAACAATAAAAACTAAGAATTTTATATCTGGAAAATTTTAACCACTTAATGTTTATATTTGAACATAATTATGTTTATACTTTAGAATGTTATTATTTTGCTAGACAACAATATGGTTGCAAATGTAACAATACTATGTTCTGTTTGTAACCATATAATGCAACCATAATATGTTGCTCTTAGATTATGGTTACCTCAACCATATTTTTTCTTTACGTGTAGGAAATATTTGCACTTACGAGACTATATTATAATTCAATTATATATCATGACATTTTCAATTATATTATGTTATATATATTATATTATGATATATACATTATATTATAATTATATTTATAATTATATTATTATTATAATTATATTATAATTATTTTTAGATTTTACCATGTTATTGTTATGCTAGACAACGATATCGTTGCAATACTAGCTTTATTATTATTAAATGTAACAATATTATGATTTTTTAACAACCATATAATACAACTATAATATGTTGCTCTTAGATTATGATTACCTCAACCATGTTTTTTCTGTACGTGTGGATATTGTAGAAATTACATACGGATTAACAAACTTTGATATACCCTTTTATCAACTAAATTTCTGATCCAAGTTGTCTGTAAAGAAATTACTGTTGGGATAACTTTTTTTGAATAGAAGAAGAAGTATAACAACATTGTTTCCAAAACTTAATTACACTAACGTGGTACTTAAGTATCAAACAAGAAAAACGAAAGTATTTCTGCCAATGTATATATTTTAGCATGTGTATTTCAAGTAGATGTACTTTAAGAATATTTTCAATTCAAATTGCTCATCCACGCACACAGCAACATAAAGCTGCTAATGATATTTAACCTTAGGACTGACATTTCATTTTTTATTTATTTTATTTTTTTTTTTCACATTTATATATTTTATCTTATTATTTTGTTATTCATTTAAGTTCTAAAGTTTAACAAATTTTATGCAGGTTTATCTACATTTTGTTTTATCTTTTAATATATACTTTTTTATTGCTTCCTTGTAATTAGGCCATGTTTAAATATGTAAATGCCAGTATATTTAGAAATAAGCGTATGTGTTGATGGCCTGTGTTCTGACATGCTGATGGCCTGTTTTGTAATTTTCTTGTCTTTGTAGCAATTTATCTTAAAACAATTTGAACTTAATTTTTGGCTTTTGGTCAAGAAAATTTTTTCTTCTTCTTTATTGTGGGTTCCTTGTCAGGCTTATTGCAAATGACATTTCAAGGATATTTTATGGAACTCAATTCAAGCAATTCTAGTGAAATTAAAAAAGAAATCAAAACAAACAATAAATAAATGAAAATTTATCTAAGATTTATAAAGGCTTTCTTTCTTCTATACAAATCATAATTTTAGTCAAGTTTTTTTTCTTGGAATAATTCTGTTTTTGTTTCATGAGATTTGATGTGATTTATTCTTTCTAGTTGACATAATTCAATAAAAAAAGAAAATCATTTTTTTTATTATTATTTGTATCCTTCTTTGGTTCAATTATTTGGAAGATTTAATTTTTATATTCCTGAATTATCGAGCTATTCCTCATTGAGTTTTTTTTATTGTTGTTTATTATTATTCGTAAATGATTTGCAGGAAACAATAAGTAAGAAAATTATGTTTAGTCATACAGAATATTATGCTATGATGATCATAATAATTTATAATAATTCGACTGTTTGCTGAGTAAATAATTTTGACATTTTAAAGTCCTGGACAGCTTATCTTTGATTTAAATCATCATGAAATTATGCAATCAGAAAGATAATTTTCATTTTTGGCTGTATTTACATAAATACAGACAAGACCCCACAATGTAAATACAAATTAAATTTTGTGTCCCTTTAGATTTAAAGTTTGCATTTTTCAGAAGAAAGGCAAGCCACAAATATTAGTGCTAAGGAATAGAAGCGACCCAGAATTATTGCCCAACGTGTTAGGACACATAAATTCGGACTATTATTTATTTTCACTTATGGGAACACTCTTCAATTTGTAATTTAAAATATTAATGCTTGATGCTATAACGAACGTAGGAGTACATATTTTGTGTAAGTTTTAATTGTTTATTTAAGTCAAATTACTTCAACTAAGGAGACACCTTTTTGTATTTAAGTTTATATTCTATCACTTTCTGTTATTGTATGCTGAACTGCTAACAACGTTATTTAAATTTTATTTTACATTTTTGTAAAGGCAAACATAATGTGCGTTTGTATTATGGCCACTTCTATTTTGAATATTATGAACTTTTTAAAAATGGGACCTATAGATGGGTGACTTTTCAAATAAATAAAAATTTTTAAAATAAGTTACAAATGACGAAGTTCTGAGGACCCAAATATATAAAATTTATGACAATTTGTTAAACTTTTTTTATCTTAAAGTCAGTTAAAAATATTTAAATAGAACTTAATTTTTTCCTGAATTTCTCTTAGTTTTTGAACGCTATAAAATGCCGTCATCTCTAAACAGAAATACTCAAATTAAATTAAGGGGTAACCTATATATATATTGCGGAACACTTCGCGCATTGTTCCAACTGACACTTGCAGCCGTATGCATATCAAAAATTTCGAATGTCTTTGGCATGAGTGAAATTATTAATAAGGATCTTAACGTGTTTTACCATACGGGCCGGCACTTTACATCATTGTAGATTGTTGCCATGATTCATAACTATATTTTGTGACTATTTTCGGTGCTAAATTGTATGAGAGCTTTGCAGAGACACTGCTTAGTTTCGTCACTTATGCTAACCTCATGCTTAGTTTTGTTATGCCGTTGGTATTTGATTCACACCTAAATACTTGATTAACCCAAAAAAAACATACGAAATTTGATTTAATGGTCACCCCAGAATATATACAAATACCTCGATTTCGCCGAAATTTGTTGCAGCAAAAATGCGATATTATCTTTTGGCAAACTTGGTGAAAGATTTTAAAAAATTACACAAAAACTTCTGAAAAATAAATGGTTAAAAAAAGAAATGGGGTGGTTCACACTTCTTCCGGCAATAAATTACTCGTTATATTAGTAACTTTACCTCTGCATTTCATTTAAACAAAACCGTCTCCTGTGAGTTGGACTCACACGAAAATGGTTCCATATTATCGGCCCTATGTTCCTTGTCGGAACTACAAGACATAATATAAGTATATACAGCAGACATAGTAATACCAAAGACAATAAATTTATAAAGATGTTGCACTTTGAACATTTAAAAAATCAAAAATTATGAGCAGTTTCATGGTAGCGGGGGTAAGAGATAAGAGGGAAAAAATTTCTGTGAGAGCAACCAAAACTCAAGAGAGCACAATATTAGTTTGTAAACAAGACAGATTCATACACACATGCGTTTAAAAATGTGTGTGGATGTTCATAAGAAATGTTTTGTTAAGGGAAAGTATTGAGAGACAAAAACACACATTTAACATATAGAAACGTACATACATAATTTCATATCTACATATAAAGAAGAATCTGCTTCATAAAATTTTATTTCTGAATTCTATTTTTCCTACTTATTTAAAAATTGTTTGAAAATAAGATTGAAAACGAAACTATGTGACTGCTCTTGTTATTGTAGGGTAACTATATATTTTTATTTGTGTATTTTTAAAAATATGCATAATCGCACCGAACTAATCATACCCTAAATTACGTAGTAATTTTTTTTAGCATTTATTCTTGTGGATACATAATATGTTTTTTAAGAAATTTCAAACAATGGTAATAAAATAAGGCACTTATTTATGTATATTTATTATTAAATTTTTTGTTAAGTTTATTTAACCTGCATATAGGTATAATATATATATAAACCTCACTATATAAACCTCAATATGAATTTAATAGCTAAATTTTTAAATTAAAATTGCCAAACAAAATAAATTACTGGCGCTTTAAAATTTAGACTTTCCCAGTACTTGTTACTTTACACTCATGTGTTTCCCATGAGCAATGCTTTTTTAGCAACATAAGTATAAGCAAATGCGGAACTTCCAACCTGTTTACGTGACAACAGTTATTCTCCTCAAACCAGACATAATAATTTTAGTACATTATGCACATTGCTTCGTAATATATTTTTTATGTTTTTAGCTGCTGTTTTTACAAAATAGTATTTATAAGACCTTTATGCGTATTTTTATAGTTCTTAGAACGGATATACATTTCAGATGTATATGTCAGAATTTGTCAAGGTTTAATTATATCTATTATTCTGCATTAATAGCAAGAAAATCGTTGAAATATCGCATTTTTTGCAATTTTCCATGTTTTACACCAAGAACTTTCTATTTTTCATTTGGAAAGCCATTAAGAAATAATTTCACCCAAAATTTACATTTAAATTCTATTGAAATTTCGATCGATATCGAGTGTCGTAATTTGCCAGCTGATTTTATTTTTCTTTACAAACTCTATAAGGCTGACTTTTTTTCGGCTCTTCTATCCATTTAAAAGATGACGAAAAAGAAAATTAAGACAACAAATGAAATATCACAACACACCACGATAATTTATTTATGCCTTTTTAATGGGCACTTGCAAGTTAATAATTAAAATTAAATTACGGGAATTTTAAATTAAATTTATTATCTTTAAAAAATATTGTGCTAATTATCCCGAACAAATTATTAAAATCACCAACTTTTTGATTTTTGAAATTTTCCGACTTTTCTGGAGAGATTTTCAAAAATTTTTTTGCGTAAAAACCTTCTACTTGGAAATACGAACAACTGACAAAAAAGGTTACAGAAATCGGCATTACTATACATTTTATGAATTACTATATAAAGTATATTCATATGGCCATTTCACTACTGCTATTTTAGCTCATTAGTGGATTTTACCCAAATTTTGTATAGAAAACTTAAAAGACTTATATCAAAAGCCAAATTGATTAAATAAGAACTCTATTGAATCAATAAAAGAAAAAGACAGGAACAAAAAGACAGTATACAAAAACACAGCAAACATTCAGTAACTAAAAAAGTACATTAAAATCGAAAAGGTTCCGAATAATAAATTTTCATATTGATAATAAATGAATTTAATATTCGGTGTAAATCTATGTTATTTCTTTTATACAACAACAAAACACATATTGTTACCATACAAATACACAATCGGTAACATTAGTTTACGTTGGATATTTTATAATGTAAAAATATACACATTCGTATGCACGTATATACAAATGAATTAATGTGAGATGAGAGTGACAAGTTTGCTGAGAGTAATAATTTCTCTTTGAGATTTTGCTCTTAAAGTGGCAGTAGCAGTACGTCCATCGACAAAATATGCACTGGATGTAGAATGTACGGCAGTGAAACATCTTAGTATATTTATAGTCTTTGGTAATACATACTTCGGGGAAAGGGTATTCCGAAAAGAATGAAATTTTCATAAAAATATTTTTATTTTTAAAACTGTGATAGGCAGACACATCAAATTTTCACAGTGTCAGTAAAACTACGCAACCAGTCGATAAAATAACAATTTATATTATAGGGTATCCTTATATAGGTATAGGGTCTTGTTAATATACAATATTTAATTAATATTTTTTATTTAATATTTTTATATCTGCTAGAAAAACAAGCATAAATAATTCTAAAATAACACTAAAAAATAAAGGTTGTTTCTATTGTTACGTGATTTTAATGTATATGGCTTTTGTTTTCCAATACAGAGTGGGTATAAATAATTCCGCTGTAAAAATAAATTTTATCAATAACATTAAATATAACGGTTGTTGCCATAGAGGCCGTAATTTACACGAATATGGTCTTACTTTTTATACTGTTATTGTCAAACGCTTTGTGCAGAGATTGTCCTGGTATATTTGCTACAAGGACAAGTGAAAATAATAAATATTAACGATATTAACGTAATTTTTATTGTTCTTATTTTTTAACAGAAATAAGCTGAGACTAAAAAATTTACATAAAGTACGTATCACTTGTTGCGCGAGTCCAACTTACGCTTGTCGTATTTATTTTATTAACAGTTATTTAATATCTTAAAATAAATTCAAATGAACTTCTAAAATATATGAGGTATTCAAAATCATAAATGTATGATATATAGACTTGGCATGACTTTTACGAATTTAAAACTTTTGCATTTCATTAGTTCTCTGGGATTCAAATATTTATCGTCTTGCGTGTATTTTAATTTGCACAGCTGCCAGCAATATTTGCTTCAAATAACTTGTATGAAGATACATGTTTTGCCATTATAAACCTTGTTTCTAGAGTAGATTTCATTCATTAAAATAATGTTAAGAGAATGTATTTTTAGAATAAGTAATAGTGCTATATCCGGCTATGCCGAATCTTATATACCCTTCATCATCTATATAAATCTATTTTAGTGAAGTAACTCCAGTCAAAAAGCAAATATTGGGGTGACAGAGAATTAAAAATAAGAAAAAAATTAATCAAATGCTCTTAAATGATACCCATATTTATATTTTAAAAAAACTTTAAAATTTCAGAGGCACTTAACACGGAAAATATGGGCGACCGCCAATTTTTTCACATAATGGTTTTTCTTTTTTTTTAATTCTCCATCACCCCACACATTTATTTTTTTTTTTTTATTGGAGTTTCTTTACTAAACTATATTTGTTCTAAATAACATGAAGAAATTAGAGGCAGGCGTGGTGTTTTTCCCTCTAAGTCTAAGCACATGGGACGATTTTGCTAATTTTCAGTCGCAACCCTTCTCACACAATTTCTGTTCAATTGGTAGATTTAAATTGTTGTTGTAATCAAGTTTGGTTTTGCAAACTCGATTTCAACACTAACACAGACAGACAGACAGACAGACATCGGTTAATTGACTTCGCTACACATTAGAACTCAAAATATATACTTTATGGGGTCAGAAATGGATATTGTAGAAATTACAAACGAAATGACAAACTCAGTTATACTTTTTTCCACTGTTTGTGGTGTAGGATATAAAAAAAAGATGTTAAAGAGCAAAAATGTATCAAATATGTCTTTACTTTTATATTCCAGCTCATTACCCGTTGTTTCATTTTAAATAGACTACGACAAAATTACTTCACAGTAAATGTATACAAAAGGATATTTAATAATTTACTTTAATTGTGCATGATTCCTTCGAATATAAATACTTAATTATATTCTCATGAAAAATTTAATTTTTTAAATTAAAATCAAAAATTAAATGTATTACTAAAAAATGAAATGTATTTTAAAGAATCAAGCACAATTAAAGTAAATTATTATAAAAAAGATTCCAATTAATAAATTTTCTTACAAAAGGATATTTAGTTATAATTTCTTAAAATTTGATATTGAAATGAATAAAATGTTTGAACATAATTGTGCACAAATTTTAATTATTTAAATGTTTGCCTGGTAATATGAATATTTCATCAAGTTTGAACTTGTAAAACACACATTCATATACATATTTTTAGTCACAAGTGTGTGTGAAACACAATGCTTTCGACTTGTTATGGGTACGTATGAGTAACATTAAAAATTAATATTTAATTCATTGCTAACACGCTTCAATGATTAAAAAGTCTTTAAAAATGACAATTGAAATCATGCGCATCTATCTAATCATTTGAAATTGAAAAACAAAAAAATTGGGTATTTGAAAATAAGTTCCTCTTTACACGTATTTACAAAGAGAAAAAAAGTGAAAGAATAAACAATTTTACAATTTACAATTTAAACATAATTATCAACAGGATATTGTTCATTTTTTATGCAGTCATGTTGTGTTCTGTAGTCATTTGCATATTTATACCGTTGCTTTTTTCAATTTGTTGTTATTTTTTTTTTTTAACAAGAATAGTAAAAATGTTATCATCGCAGGTATAAAATTAAACAAACAGTGTAACATGTATATTAAGCTACAATATTTTATCTTGTTACAAAGTTAATGAGAAAATTTTATTTTTACATGCTAATATGCAATTTCATTTGTATTTGCACTTTAAATATATATTTTAAGTTCTAAATTTATTAGAAAAGAAAAAGGATTTATAAATATTTTAATGTTAATTTTCTACTGTCATCACCAGCATTTTCGTTGATGCCAAACACTCTAAAATCTGCCAAATTTAATTATTTTTATAGAGTTTTGAAATAAATAATATACATGCGTAAACAAACTTAAACTCGATTGATAATATTAGACATTTGCAAAAATAGTTCAAATTAAAATTATAAAAAATAAACAAAAGGTTCATCTTCTTTTAAAAATCAACAGCCGTTTTTTGTTCTGATAGATTACGTATTTTATTTTTCTAGCTTAATCTAATAAGAAAAATCTCGCTTGTAGTTGGTAAATTAAGTTTTGATTGACAGGTTTGATAAAGTAATTAATTTAAAAAATACATTTTAATTGAAAATCATAATTTACCTCGTAGCCAGAGATTATTTTTAAATATTTCGCAAAATGTTTTCGAACCATTATTCTTTAATTAGAATAAGTTCTTAGAATATTCATCCATATTTTGTTTGACGTCATCAATACAAGACGACGTCGTTTTGCTTCGTTTGTTGCAAATCGGTATTCCCGTTGTCAATATTGTCATTAATTGATGACTGTTGACATATGTTTGGTAATTTCTAAGGACGAGTAATTATGTTGTAGTCGTTTAACAAAATAAGAAATACACAAAATAACAAATGGAAGAGTTAGTTAGATAGAATCCATCCCAATGAAAAAAATTGCCCTTGGGGCTATATTAGGATTTCACCAGGCAAAGCTGTTTATCAGGCAGACAAAATCCTACCTTTAACTACCAGAAAATTGTAATAATGGCCCTTAGACTATTTATTTAAATTGTTTGTAATAGTTTTGCTTATATTGTTGTTGTTCATATTTTATTATTTTTTTTTACAAAATTTTAATTTTCACTTTAACACAAAAGAAATGAAATTGAATCAACTGACTTAAATATTAGATATGTGTGCTTTCTTTTATTTATATTATCTACCAACAGTCAACGTCGTCTTTAGACTTTTAGGGAATAACAATTTAGTATTGATGTTGTGTTAAATTTGTGTTGCCCCAAAATTTACGACGATGTAGATAACGCCAAACAGAATAAGGGTAATTAACTGAATTTTATCATATTTACCTCAATAGTTTGATAAAAAAACAAATTATTAATAAACTTAACATTAATCTTTAATTTTTCTTCGTTAATAATCGACAGCTTGAAACCTCTTTAACTTTTCGGTAAATTTTTGATTTATTGTAGATAATCTGCTAAAGTTTTCGTGATCTAAATATAAAAAAAAATAGTCTTATTTAGAGAAAATTTACATCATCATGAATTAATACAAATACAATATCAGATAAGATATTTGTTGTGCCAACCGAATTTGTTACCAAAAGAAATTTGGTTGAAATGACTGAATAAAAATGGCATTACTTTAAAAAATTATTCTAGAAGCAGATTATCAAAACTAAAATATTTTTATGAATTATCTAAAACGCCTTGATATTTAAAACCTTTATATAAAAAATAATTTTAAACGATTAGAGTATAATAAATTTTTATCGTTATGCTTTTGCTTTACTCGTTTGAATATTTCGCGTGCAGATACAGTATTTAGTCAAATTTTCGATTATGCTAAAAATCCTCTCCCTCGTTCTTCGCATCCTTTAAAAATCCGTTAGCTTGCACAGCTGCAAATAAAATTTTTATTATTTTTTTTTTTTATATGAAAATATTTTTAATTTCTTTTATTTAAATAATTAAGTGACTTAATGAATTATTTAATTAAAATTTGTTTCATAAATTTTTCAATTAAAGCTATAATTAAAACAATTTAAAATTTAATTGAATTGCGGTCTGGAAGCTAATAATATATTTTCTATAGTACGTAAAAATTTTTTAAATTTTTAAAATTGGAAAATCGTTTTCATCGAATATATTTTTAATTTTATGCTTATGGTTTTTTTCGTAATTTTTTTGTTTAGCTTTTAAGTTTTTTTTTGCCGATTTTTTATTTAGAATAAGCCTTACGTCTGCATAAGGAACGGAATACTATCAATCTGAAAGGAATGGTGGACAATATTAAAAGCTTAGTTTTTTGTTAGTAAATTTTGTAAAAGGTTTAATATTTTCGCTTTAAAAACAATTCTTATAATGTTGATATGGTTTAGGTTATTAAAACAAATAATTTTTTTATGTTTCTAGCAAATTTGGATATGGGTTTCCTGATGACAGGAGCTTTTTTAACCAACAAATAAATTGGATTTATCATGTGAAATGCTAGAGATATTCGCAACAAAACTTTAGAATTATTCAATTTCTTGAACAACCGTGGCGTTGATGTCTGCTTAGTATCGGAAACATGGCTAAACTCAAATATTTCTATAAAGCATAAAAACTTTTTTGTGTACAGAAACGATAGAGTTTCTGCAAGAGGAGGTGGAGTTGCTGTTATAATTAAAAAAAACGTGAAGCATTATTTATTATCT
The DNA here is from genome assembly GCA_916610165.2 of Gymnosoma rotundatum. Lineage (NCBI taxonomy): Eukaryota > Metazoa > Arthropoda > Insecta > Diptera > Tachinidae > Gymnosoma > Gymnosoma rotundatum. The sequence continues at coordinate 103,959,412 of OU744340.1, forward strand.
ACTGTTAAAACTCATTTTATTGAAAATATTGGAGTCAAAGTCTATACTGATTTTGGTAGTATAGACATTTTTTCGTGCTATTTTCCCGGTGGTTCAGCTGGTGCTTATGGTAGTAGAAAGCAGCTTTTTGCTTCGGATATACGTAGGCTCTGCAGTGTTAGCAATAGATTTATTCTCGGGGGTGATTTTAACAGTAGGCATCAAAACTGGGGCTGTTTAAGAGCAAATTGCTGGGGAAACACCCTAAATGAAAAGCTTATATCATACAGTATTGATATGGTTTCCCCATTTGATAATTCATATGTACCCAGTTGTTTAAACAGACAGGGCTCCACTCTTGAATTTTTCTTAATTAACATACCTGACATAATTTCTCCTGCAGCTGTTCTAAATGACCTCAATTCTGATCACCTACCGGTCCAGGTAAAAGTCTCTGAACATTTATCAAGGACGAAACTCGTTAAGCTTGACTTCGATAAAGCGAATTGGCTAGCCTTTCGTTTCCATCTTAGTACAAATACAAAATTACCTAATTTAAGGAACATTGCTTCCGAAGAACAAATAGACACAGCGGTTACGCATTTTAAGAATTTAATATATTCTGCAATTGATTTGAGCGTTCCGAGAAAAACCCAATCTTCGTTCACAAAACCCCTTCCAACTTATTTAAAAGTATTAATTCATGAAAGAAATACTTATCAAAGGAATTGGCAAAGATTCCGGAATTTAACTGACTTAAATGTAATGAAGGCTCTTAGTAGAGTGATAGGCAAGAAATTAATAACACTGCGAAATAAATATTGGAGTAACTTACTAGCTAAGCTTGATAAAGGCTCTGCTCCATTTTGGAATCTAACTAAAATAGTTAGGAAGAAGAGAAATTCTATTCCTATTTTAATGGATAATAACAATCGATTTACCAGTAACATCGAAAAATGTAATTTAATGGCCCAAACATTTCAAAACAATCATTCAAATTCTTCTTATATGGGCGATCAAGAGACCGCCTTACAAGTAATGGAAACATTTCGTTCTTTTAGACAGCGTACCATTAACGTTACTGATGATATGCTCATAACTAATTCCAAAATAAAAGATATTATTAAAAATCTTAAATCTTAAAAAGCCTCGGGTGTTGACGGGATTAGTAACAAAAGCCTAAAATTTCTTCTTAAAATTAAAACAATATTTAACTGGCATTTTCAACGCTTGCCTTAAAATAGGATATTTTCCACGCGATTTCAAAACAGCTAATGTTATTCCAATACGGAAGCCAAACAAACCTTCAGAAAGCCCATCATCATATCGCCCAATAAGTTTATTGTCCTCGATAGGCAAAGTTTTCGAAAAAAAAATCATCAATGAAAAACGAATGCTCTACATTGAATCAAACGAAATATATCCTCACCAGCAGTTTGGGTTTCGCAGAGAACATAATACATCTCAATCTCTAGTTAGAATTAAGAACATTATACGAGTATCTGATAATTTTGCCCTTCAAAAATCGACGGGGACGGTGCTGCTGGATGTCAAGGCAGCCTTTGATTCTGTTTGGCACGATGGACTAATTTATAAAATGATAGATTATAATATACCTGGTTTTTTAATTAGGATAATTGAAAGTTTTCTAAATGAGCATTCATTTAAAGTTCACATCTCTTCATCGTCTTCTGAAAAATGCCATATAGTAGCGGGATGTCCCCAAGGCTCCTGCCTATCCCCTACTTTATACAATCTTTATACATCAGATTTAACTCAACTAGAAAGTTGTACCTTGCGAGTATCAGTTTTTGCTGATGATACTGCTGTACTTAGCTCAGACCTGCTATCATCAACTATTATCTCTAATTTGCAAAGAGGCCTGGACAAGTTGACACAATATTTTAACAAATGGAAAATCTGCTTAAATGCTAACAAAACGCAGGCTATCTATTTTAAACGAAAAAGAAAATCTTGCTATATTCCTCAGCAAAACATAACGGTTTTAAATAGGGAAGTCCAATGGGAGCTTAAAGTTAAATATTTGGGGGTACTGCTCGACCCAAAAATTAAATTCAATGAACACATACAATATGTCATAAGCAAAGTGAATATTTGTACACGCATACTCTCTGCTTTCATTAACAGAAATTCAAGACTTAGTATATGCAATAAAATGTTAATTTTTAAATTGATTTTCCAGGAAGTAATATTTTATGCAGCTCCTGTGTGAGCAAAGAGTGCAGTTTGTCACATTAAGAAACTTCAGATTGCACAAAACAAACTCTTAAAACTGATATTTAACCTTCGTTGGGTTTTTTCGATGTCTAGGCTTCACTCTATTTTAAATATAGAACTTGTTGGGGTTAAGTTAAACAGACTAAGCAACAATTTTTACTCCAGATGCTCTGCATCCGATCATCCCCATATTAATGAATTGTATTCAGCTTAGGTAGATTGTAAGCAGTAACGTAAGTAGTTTTATAAAAAATATCTCAAATAGGTTTTTTCAAATTTTGCCTTCAATATTATTATACTCGTAAGTACATATATGTAGATTATATAAAATGTCATAATTTACTATTATTTTTAAGAAGAAAAAGTAAAAAAAAAACCTTGAACTATTTATAAATAATATTAAGTGAAATTGTAAACCATCATTTTATTGGAATAAATTTAATTGAATTGAATCATCAAAACTTATGATTTATTAGCATAATATTTTATTAGATATATTTTTCTTTTCGAACCTTCTTGCAGATATTTGAGGTTTCAGGCAATTTTTTTTTTGTGATTAAAATTTTATTTCAGTTAAGTATTCGATTATTACGTAATTTTCTTTGTTTTTTTTTTTTTTTTTAATTGCGTTTTTCCCTTGTTCAGTTTTAGTTTCACAAAATTTTCTTCCCTCGAAATTTAATTTTTAGATGAATTTTAGATTTCATTATAAAAATTTATTTTATTTCATATTAAATAAAGATTTACAAGAAATCTTTTAAGCAATCATACAACGATACATTAAAATCAAGTATTTGCAAAAAAAAATTTTTTTTTAATTTCATTCATATTTTTCCTTAAAAGTTTGACTTTATATCCATCACACTGTTATAACTAAAGAAAAATAATGGATTCGCATATAAATCATTGTCAGCTGAACCTTTGCCATGCTCGTTATACAATTTTCTATTTTTTCTTTAATACAACAATATCTTTATTTTTAAATTATTAGAATAGTGTACAGGAATGAATGTCTTTAAAGTGAATGCAAAGTGTGAGTTTGAACATAAATTATAGAACAACAGCGGTGGTATTAAACATAACAACATCTGCTCTCACACCTTTCTTTCAACAATACAGATACCAAAACAAAAACATGTTAATTTACACTACTACAACAACAACAAATATATTACAAAGAGATAAATGAGCTAAAATTGTTTTCTTTCCTTTGGCTTAACAAATTCTGTAAAAAGCTTTTTCCATACATTCTTTGTGTTCCTATTCATTGGTGGTAAAATAAGAACTAGAAATATTTTAATAATAAAAAAGAATAATTGGAGTTTGTTGGTTGGCTTCTTTGTTATAATCCGTACAGAAGTTGTGGCGTAAATGAACGGTTGGTTGGCTGATTGCCTGCATGGGTTATAAAAAATGTTCTTAACATGTAAGATTCCTTTTTGAAATATTTCTTTTCTAGATAGAAATTCCATTGTTTTAGCTTTATGCCGTTGCACATCTTGTTATTTTTATTGTGCTCTTTTTTCATCACGGGGTCATAAATGAAGTCATAAAAAGAAAGAATTTTTTAAATGATTCGTTTTTGTGGCATAAATGTGTATTTTTTCTAGTCTCGCTTTATAATTCAAACAAGATTTAATTTTTGGAATGTCTATTAAACCAACGAACTTTTATAAGTATTTTGCATTCATGAGTGTGTGTATTTATGTGTATGAAAGTTAATGAGTCTGCATATAAACGAATGACCATAATTTTAGCAATAAAATTTTAATTTAATTTTTTCTTATATTTTATTATTGATAATAAGCAATCTTGCTTAAGTTTGTGAAAAAATATTTTACTTTCAAAGTTAGAATTTTTTTTTATTAATTTCGTGACTTGTGACCTTCAACAGCATGACAATACTTATTATTTATTTTATTTTATTTCCTTAATAAAATATGAGTGTGATAAACTTATTTGATCTCATGTCAATAACGATTCGCAATAAGAGATTTAAACACGTAAAAATTATTAAAAATAAGAATTCCATTTTGTGGTCATATTGAACGTTGGTACAAAGCAAAAACAAATGTACAAGACGAATTACGACGATAACAGTGAAGAAATACTTTTTTTGGTTTGTATGTGGACTTCGTCTAACTAAATTATATTGATATGAATACTCCTCGTATTCCTATTTACAAAGTAAGTTGATTAAATAGATGATGTTTACAGTGTAAACAACAAAAGGTACATAGATGCAAAGAATGCTGATGAAGGATGTAGCGATCCAGAAAATGCAGCATTACATTCTGCTGGTGTCTAACTTTTCCTATTTTCTTTAGAAATCGTCCACATTCGTTTGTAAATAAATTCTCTTTTTTAAAATTTTTAGAAATTAAATTGAAAAGCAACCTAAGCCAAAATCAACATTAATTCTTTTGTTGTAATATGAAATATAATTTCATAAAAATTAAATTTGCAATTAATATTAGTTGATCAACAAAAAAATATTTTATTATTTACAGTTAATAGATTTTCCTTTGATAATGGCCATACCTTATGCAAAGGATTAGGCAATTTGGCAGCATTCTATTTTCAATATTTTGTTATAAAGATTTAAAAAGAAAATATAAATATGCATATTTTAAAGAAAATACCAAAGGCATAATACATATAATTTATAAACATTATTATCCTAAATTATGCGGTCAAAGTAAAGAAGCATTAATCTGTAAGATAACATTTGCATGTTATTTCTTAAATATCTTAACCATGTTCCCGACATTTCACAATTTATTGTGAGTTTTGCTTTGATTGTGTCATATTTCTTGTTTCTACTACCCAACGCATAAACAATACTTTTTTATGATTTTTGGTCTAGTCTCGGCCATTCATCTGTGTATTGTAATAACAATACGGCGCCATGAGAGTAGCAAGTTGACTTAAGTATATTAAATACATATTTGTTTACTTGTATGTAAAATAATAAAATTTATTTATACAGACCACAAGTTTTATAAAGACTTGTAGAAAAACACATCTCTGTTTGGATTTTAAATACATGCCGCAAATATTTAGGAACCTTAAGATAAAAATGTATGACAAATTTACTAACATTTCAATAAAATTGTACCGATCAAAATTAACTCATTTGGGTTTTCGAGTAATTTAAATCTCGAGAGAAAATGCTAATTAAATTTTTATTTTAAATGTTCATTGAACTTTTAGTCTTTTGAAAAAATTTGGTGCAGCAAATAAAAATAAAACTAGGAGACACAAATATAGTTGTTGCATGGTAACAAGGACCACATATTGTGTTATCAACCAATGCATGGTTGTTGGAAAAAAAATAAAATTGTTTCAGAGATTACTATGAATACTACAAAAATATATTTGTTAACATTTGATCACTTATGGGTGCAACATGATTGGTTTAAAAAAATAATGTTTAATTTTAAAAATTTATTAGCTTTGCTCTTGACTGAATTTACTTTTATTATTTAATTTATTTTCTTATTGGAAAATACTCAATAGAAAAATATTAGAAAAAACATAATTTTTTCTCACAAAAACAAATATATTTCTCTAAAATATTACATTTTTACCAACGGTTTACAAAAAATATATAAACCTTTGTTTACGATTAAAATTTCAACAAAAATTTACTTCTTAATAAATCTGTTTTTTCTAACAAAATAATTATAATAATAATAATAATAATAACTTTAAAGTAGGTTTGAGTTTGAGTTGTTTTTACACTCTCCACTACAGGTGGAAATGGTAAATGTAAGTTGGCTTTACTTTTATAATTTCTAAAATATTAATTACCGACCAATATAATTTTGTAAAAAAATATTTTTGATAAAAAAAATAAATGAAAATTGTGGAAAATTACCAAACAGAATAAAAAGGAGACAAAAACAAATAAGAGCGCTATATACGGCTAGGACGAATCTTATATTCCCTTCATTATATATATCAAAAAGCAAATATTGGGGTGACAATCATACTTTTCTATGAAAAGTTCAGAGGCCCATTACCCGGAAAATATGAGAGAGAACGAATCTTTTTCCTTGATTTTTTTTTTTATTTTTTGAATATCTTTCGCTCCATACATATTTGTTTTTTTTTATTGGAGTTACTTCATTGTGCCTCGAAGGACGTGGACCGATTTTTCTGATTTTCAAAAGCTACTTTTTCAAAACTATGTCTGGTCGATTGGCGTATTAAAATGTTCTCTAGCTGATTTAGTGCCTTGGCAAACTTGATTTAAACACTTACACGGGTGGACAGACGGACATCGCTCAATCGACTTCGACTGACAATATATAAGTACTCGTTTATACTTCCAAACTCAGAATATATTTACTTAATGGGGTCGGAAATGGATATTGTAAAAATTACAAACGAAATGACAAACATAGATAACCCCTATTTTCACTGTAATAAATCTTAATAATGTTAATTGTTTTTTAATTAAATATACAGAACCAAACTTTAAGATTATTATTGATTAATTTTACAAATGTTTTCTTTAAAAAAAAAATTTAATAAATTAAATAGACAGTTAAATTAAATTAAAATATATAAATGAAACATATCTATTATTCAATAACAAGCTTCTACGTAATATTATCATTATGATTTTTCAATTCCTAATGAATAATAAAATAATGACGAAAACATTTTTCTTTTATAACTTTTCCATAATTTTTTATAAATAAAAAAGAAACCTGATATGAAAATAAAGTTGTATAAAATTAACGTTTTATAACTTTGAAACAAATAAATTTTTTATGCGTATTTAAATGATATAGAGGCCTGATGTTATTGTCTTAACAAATTTTTAAATGCTGAACGAAACATTGGCCAAAAAATTTATTACGATTTGTAGCATTTTCGTAGTATTTTACAATTACGTTCGTAAAGCATTAAAAAAAATGCAAACATCAAACTTGTTTACAAGTTTTCCACATCCCTTTATATTTATTTAGGTGGCATGTCATAAGGTCATAGAACATATGGTCCATGAACAACGTTATTATAAATTGACTTGCAGAAAATCTTTGGTCAGCTAAGCCATTAAAAGCTTTACAATGTCCATGGACATTGTGATGTTTTTCAAAGACACATAATGTTCAATTTTTACATTTTGCCTTTGGATACTATAACATGCCACATCTATTTAATTAAAAAAAAAAACCAAATGTAATAAATATTTATTTAACAAAACAAAGAGATCAATTCTTGCTTTTCGTCACGTATGACATATTACGTGCGTAAAAACCTTCATTAAACGGATTAATATTTTTCTCTTAATTTTTGTTTGTTCAATTATCTGTTGTTTTATTACTGGTCATCTAAATGTCATTTTAATAAAATTTGGGGTTAAAAAGAAAATAAAGAAAAATATTCGAATTATTTGATCCATTTGTGGAGGGTTTGAAGTATCTTGGTGATGATTTGATAAGGCTATGCCGAATCTTATATACCCTTTACCATCTATGTAAGTCTAGTTTAGGGAAGTAACTTCAATAAAAAAAAAGCAAATATTGGGGTGACAGAGAATTAAAAAAAAAATTATTACTGCCTAATTACGAGGGCTGCTATATATATTTCTGGCCTGGCAACACTGAGTGCTGCCAAGTGCAATCTTACATTTCCATTGGAAAGTTTGTCATTTTTAGGCATAATCGTACTCAAAACGTTTTGACGTACGACCATTATTTGTGTTGTTTACAGTGACTTGAAAAAATTAATATAGAAAAAAATGGAAATAACTCGTGAACATTTTCGTGCCATCATTTTTCACAACTTTCGACGTGGATTATCACGACAAGATTGCATTGATGAACTTAAATCTTTGTATGGCAATGAAGCACCATCCTATAGCACTGTGAAAATTGGTATAATGAATTTAATCGTGGCCAAAGCTCGCTCAAAGACGAATTCCGTGAAGGTCGTCCAAACACGGCTGTTGTGCCAGAGAACATTGATGCCGTGCGTGAACTCATAATGCAAGATCGACATGCGACATACCGAGAGATAGAGACATCCTTGGACATTTCTTCCACCAGCATACATTCGATACTGCATGAACACCTGGCCGTAAAAAAGGTTTGTTCTCGTTGGATCCCGCACAATTTTAAAGTCGCTCAAAAAACGGCTCGTGTCGATTGGTGCAAAGAAATGTTGCAAAAATACGATTGCGGTGCTTCAAAAGACGTTTATAAGACCGTCACAGGTGACGAATTATGGATCTATGCGTATGAGCCCGATACGAAACAACAATCGACCGTGTGGGTCTTCAAAGACGAGCAAAACCCAACGAAAGCTGTTCGTGGAAGAAGCACTTCGAAGCAAATGGTCGCCTGATTCTTCGGCAAAGCTGGTCATGTGGCGACTGTTCCGCTTGAGCAACGTAGGACGGTCACTTCTGAGTGGTACACTAAAATTTGTTTGCCTGAAGTCATCGGAGAAATTCGAAAAACCAACAAGAGAAGACGAATCATTGTTCACCATGACAATGCGAGCTCTCACACATCGGCTCAAACCAGAGCGTTTTTGACCGGCCAAAACGTCGAATTAATGGGTCATCCGCCGTACAGCCCTGACTTGGCATCTAATGACTTCTTCTTGTTTCCGCACATCAAGAAAAAAATGCGTGGTCAACCACTTTCGTCGCCAGAAGAAGCTGTTGAAGTGTTCAAGAACCATGTTTTAGAGGTGTCTCAATCGGAGTAGAAAAAGTGCTTCGACAACTGGTTTGAGCGCATGTAAAAGTGTATAAATCATGCTGGAGAATACTTTGAAAAAACAATAAAACCATTTTTGATTATAAATATTCGCATTTTCACTATTAGGCCAGAAATATATAGAGCAGCCCTCGTATGTAGGCCCATATTCATAGTTAAAATATACTCTAAAATAAAAGGCTCTTATTAACTTTTTTGCTTTCATAGTCGAGAATAAAGTATACTTTAAGTTTAGCCGCCTTCCACTGGGTGTCAACTGTAATTTGATAAATGTTTTCATACAATTTCTAAACAAATATTAGAAAAAAGTAACATTGTTTTTATTTTGTTCACTTTGCTAGGAAAATCAGATATTAAGTATTGTGTTCTTAAACCAAATAAAATAATTATGGAAAAATTAGTTAAAAACAGCTATAGGTAGTTTTAAATTTAGAGTTGACTTTAACGCGAAAAGTATATTTTAAATTGTCTATGAATGAGTTAGAGTCGACTCTAAAGTAAAACCGACTTTAGTTCCCTTAAAGTATACTTTATTTTAACTATGAATATGGGCCAATATTATTTAACATAAAAATTCAATTGACTCTTAATAGGTTAAGCATTTAAAAAAATTAGTATTTCCTTAAATATCTCTTCAAAAGCTTTAAAATGATACCCAAATTGATATTTCAAAATATTTGAAAATTTCAGAGCCCCGTACTTCGGAAAATATGGGCAAGCAAAATTTTTTCATTTGATGCTTTTTCTTATTTTTTAATTTTCTATGGCTCTATATATATTTATTTTTTTTTTGATTTGAGTTACTCTATTGTTCCAAATGACTTGAAAAAATTAGAGGTAGGCGTATTGTTTTCCTGCTGCCTCGAAGGACATATACCGATCATGCTGATTTCAACAGCACATCCTTCGACGCTATATTTGATCGATTGACATATTTATTATTTTTTTTTTTTTTTTTTTGTGAAATCAAGTTTGCCTCAGCAATAAAGTAAATCAATATTAAAAAGATTCGGAAATAAACTTTCATATTGATAAATTTTACTTGTCCTAAATTCTCAGACACGCCTCTGCGTGATCTGTTTTCTACAGATCCTACATCTTACTCGGTAGTGTATTAAAGCTAATTGATCGCTAAATTGCTTATCGTAAAAACTAGCATCAATATTATGAGGAAACCCTTCTTGCATGTATTATTTGATTTAATAACTTTTTACTGTAATTTGATTTGAATAACTGAGAGATACAAAATCCAAAGCTGTCAAAATCTAGCCAATATTTATCTTGGTCTAATATGTAGTCATTTAAAAATTAAATTCATAAATTATGTAATTATTTCTTAAGCGTAAAAGGTACGTTTGGTAAACAGTTGCATAATTTTCGAAACCAGCTACAGCCGCAATCCATTCACTTTTAATTTTGCTTAACAGCCTTTCATAAATTATTTTCAAACAATTTTATTGTTGTTTGTTCTTAAATTTAGTATTTTTTTTTAATTAATTGATATGTAATTAATATTTATTTATTTGTCTCAAAAAAAGTTATTGAATCACTTTAACAACAATATGGTAATTTATTTCGTTTCATTGGACTGACACAACTATTAGTAATTAAGTTCGCTGCACAGAATTCAATTGACATTAATTTCATTTATAAAAAAATGCATGGTAAAAAACAACAAACATTTGAGTGGCGTGCAAATAAAATGCTTATCCATATTTGCTTCTGCTTTTTATTAATATGAATAAAATATTGAATACAATATTCAATAAAATATCATAAAAAGTTGAGTTTTTATGACTCTTTTACAAATTAATTCAGTTTATTAAATAAATCTTTAAGACTATTTTTTATGAAATAAATAAAATAACTCTGTTCAAACTCTCACAATGTATATCTATACAAACTCCCTAAGTAAAAAGGAAAAAAATTAACGCCTTCCACACCCAAACTTTTTCTTGAAATATTTCTATAAAATTATATGTTTTTACTTCTGTTACTGCTGTTACTTCTAAATAAAAAACTGAAATTTATTAATAAGTCTATTGATTTGTAGTTAATTCATAACAAAGTGAAAAGTGATAGAAAAAAAAATAAATAGAATCGGTGTGTACCAATAAGTCCCCTCGCGATGCTTTGAGTCTGGCTGAGATAACATAGGCTTTGACACAGGTATCTTCGGGGTATAGGGGAAACCAATCCCCCGATGTGCAGGCACTGAAGCTGGATAGACAGTGGGGTAACTGTCGAAGAATGTACCAGTGTCCTTTAATGATAATGACGTATGAATAATAATAGCAATAAATAAACTGGCATCACGGGAACCGGCAGCCCATACAGAGAGCCGCCCCTTTCTGTAGCCGGTTATTGGTGAGGTCTCTTCGGGGTACACGTGGTGGCTGTGGTTAAATAAAAGTCTATTTCTGCGAGTCTGGCGTGAAATTGCGGAAGTGTGCTGTTGAACTCCCAACAGAGGAGATTAAGGATAGGCTCCGACCCTTTAGCAAGGGGTAGATTCATGGTCCTGCAAGCCATGGTCTTAAAATTGCACAGAATAGTGATTTGACCACCGTCTGGTAAAAGCTTCGCTCCAGGTACAGACGTTAATGTAATCACTTATCCTGTACCGATAAGCTTAGAAGGAATGTTGAAACAGCCATGATAATACATAATTTTTGAAAATTTCAGAATCTTTCAAAATTTCGTCCTTTAGATAGGCGAACAAAATATCTTGTCTTTAGAGGAATATCCTTTAATTGCTAATTTTATATCTGTGCTTAATGTTATAGTGAATACAGTAGTTGTATATATTCTATGTAAATTTCAAGATTCTGCCTGTTATGGCTTAAGAGGTATAACAGAAGCACATTTTGTAGGGAGCACACATCAAATTTAAGTTTTAAAGCTTTTTTATTGTAACTATAGTGGCTACTGTAACACACTTTGTGTTTAAATTTGTTTGTCAATCATTTCCGGTTTAAAATGTATGCCAAGACACGTTTATCATAGCGGATATTGCAATATTTACGCAGATGAAGTGGGCTGAATGGAAAAGAACAACATTTCCTTCTACCTTCTACTACACCTAAATTGATATAGGCTTAGGCTATCTGACAGGGCGAAATACCTAGGCGTCCTCCTGGACTCCGAACTGTCATGGAACCCTAATGTCCAATTTAGGGTATACAAGGCTTTCGTAGCCCTTGATATGTGTAGAAAGGCTATGGGCAAAAAATAGAAAATCAATACTGGCTTTTCAACACGGTAATCAATAGAAAGCGCTTTTAACTATGTTCTACTGTCTACCGGTTGATCTTATGGTTTAACAACTGGCTATGAACCCTGCAGCTAGACTAAATCCAACTCTGGTATAGGGGCCACTGAACTTAAGCCATGCGACCATCTTGGGGTGTGCCTTGGCTATTCCCAATTATATCGATAACTGCTCGCCCACCCCCATGCCTAACATTGGATTCGCAGTATCAGTGTTAGATATGTCAAGCTCATTTCAAAAGTCTGTCTCTTGTAATTCAAAGAATAACAAAATACGTCTAATTTGCAACTGTATAGGCATACCCTTTATTTATATTATTTTTTTATTACATTTTTTTCGTTGTCGTTTATATAAATTAGGATTATCTGCCAATTACAATTTTAGATATAGTTAAAGAATACATGTCTTTTATAGAGACACCCTTTAGCTTTAGCGCTTGTAATATATATTTTTGTATAATGTAAGCAATCTGCAACCGTAACCTTTGCAAGATAGAAATCAAAAATCGGTCAAGAAGTGATGGAGCTCTAAAGTAACGAACACACGAAAAAATATAAAAAATTGATAATATTTTTATTTTTTTTTTTATAATATTTTCTCTACAGAGTACGTCTTAGTCTTGCTTCATTTAAAGTTAGTTCGAAAAAGAAAAGAAAATTTCCATGCTGCTTGCTAATGGCAAGCTTTATTGAAATTTGTTCTTCCCCTTTAAATTATATTGTCTGGCAAAATTCTTAATTGAAACCCTTGAAAAATGCTCTCGACAATAATTGAAAAACTTTTGTATTTAATTGTTATCAGGTAAATCCACAAATTGGAATAAGAGCGGCATTTCTATATCTTGTCATCATAAATTCTTCCTATCAAAATGTAACTCGAACCCTTTTAATTTTTAATTTACTTAATTTTTTAAGCTGTCACACTTTTTTTATTTGCTTTTAACCCCAATCGTACGTGCAGCATTTGAAGTAAACATTCCGTGATATTTTTTGACCATAGGTTTTCGTGCACACTTAGTGGCAATTTCGTTTAAGTTTTGAAATAAATAATTGATAAATTTTACCTTATTTTAAACACAAACAACTAAAACATAAAACAGAGGGATAAGCACAAGCACAAGTTCAAGCATAGCGACACATTACCAGAACATTTGTAGCAAAAATAGCAACATCATTAATATTTAATTCATTAAAAGCAGTACAAAACTGATGCAGTGTAGTCTCATATTTGAAAATAACAAGTTCTTCCTATATTCCCTTTATATTTTCTTCTTCTGCTGTTTTTAAAACATAAACAAAAACAGTTACAAAACTAAAGTTTTTCTGCCATTAGCTGACAGAGAATAAAAGAAAAAAATAAAAACAATACAAGAAAAATGTATTTTAACTGAAAGTTTTCTGGGGTACTTTTAAATTCAGTTTGCAGTTAAGTACAGAGAAAAGCAAGTAAGAGTGCTGTAATCGGCTATGACGCATCTTATGTACCCTTCACTGTATATATTTAAATCTAGTTTACTTCAATCAAAAAAGTAAATAATGGTATGTATGAGAATTCAAAAATGAGAAAAGAAAATTAAGTATTATATATGATTTTATATAAAAATGTCATCGGCTCTTAATGGGCTAAGCATTTTTTTTATATTTTAGTATTGCTTTAAAGGTCTCTTCAAAAGCTTTTAAACAATACCCATATTGATATTTTAAAAAAATTTGAAAATTATTTTTTTTACTTTTTTAATTCACTATCGCCTCATATATTTGTTTTTTTTTTTTTTTTTTTGATTGGAGTTACTGCATTGTTCCAAATGACAAAAAAATTAGAGGTGTTTTCGTGTTTTCAACAGCGTCTCTTTATACACTATGTCTGATCGATTGGCACGTTTAAATTTTCTCTTGCTAATCTATTGCCTTATCAAATTTGCTTTCAAAACTAACACGGACACCGTTCAATCGATTTCGCTACGCATAAGAGCTCAGAATAAATATACTTTATGGGATTGGAAATGGATATTGCAGAATTTACAAACGTATGACAAACTTAAATATTCCCTTTTCCACCTGTGGTAAAGTATATAATAATTCTTATTTTTACTCTGTTTATTATTATGATAATGACAGAGATGTAAAACTTTATGTTCAAATCTCATATTTATAGGGTAAAAAATTTAATTCAATAACTTAACATTGGCTTAATCCAGATACTTTAAACTAAATTTTTCGTAATGTTCGAACTCTTAATTAATAAAATAAGTAACATATGCTTTCGTCATCGTCTGAAGTATACTGTAAAAATGTTAAAAAGTTAGTTACATAATAAAAGGCACTGTCAAGCATTCAGTGTCATTTTAATACGAAAAATTAAGTACTTTCATGGTTCTACCTTTATTTTTCCTAGGATATAAGATATTTCCTCCCTCCAAAAATGTTTTTATATTGTTACGGTTTTCCCTTTTTTAGACAAGTGCACGGTTTCTTTTGATTGCAAATACCCCAGTGGCTCATTAAAAATTCTGTATTTTTACTTTGTGGCTTTATCCTGTGTTTACTTCTTGATCCTATGGTCTTGTAAATCCTATGGTCTCGTATGCATTAAATATGCGCTATTATTACACACGCTGCCATTCACGCTACACTATTGTGTTAACCTTAACCATCAACAGACAACTCCACTAGGCCTTTTATCCAAGCCAGTCATCCACTTTATCTAATAGCCACAACACACGTCTGCCATACACTGTTATTATGTCATTATACTTTCCTGCGCTAAACGCAACCGTTCTTACTTTTTATTGTACGTCTCTTATTAGACGTCTCCACAAATTATCTGTCATGCCTTCACACAATGATTGTATTTTGCTTCTCGGGAGGTTTACTGCTGCATCTTAGTTTTTAATTGCATTATAACAATTATTATTTTCTATTGAACTCATCATTAAAGGTGTGCTGGAACTCACGAATTTCTGTTATTATTCTACACAGACACCATTGGTGGAAGTAACTTATTCACCACGCTCATACGGACAACAAAAATATGGGTTGCCAGATTATATTTTCATAACAACATTCATTCAAAGACAGATAGTCTAATAAAATTTACAAAAAAATGTTCATAAACTATTTTATTATATATATGTTAAGGTATAGATATATACATAGATATAGCCACAGCGAAAGACATAGATATAGCCAAAAAGATGAATATAGATTTAGGCATAAATACAGACATAGACATAGATATAGCTATTGCTATAGATATTTCTATAGACACAGACGTAGAAAAAGATATAAATATAGATAAAGACAAAGACAAAAACATAGATATAGATTTAGACATAGATGTTGATATTGACATAGCCATTAATATATATATAGAAATAGATACACATGTGTATACATATGTAGGTATAGAAGTAGATTAAGCAAATTTAAATTAAGCTGATATTCTTAAAAAAAATAATTTGATATTTTATTACTGTATTTTTTGTCGAAGATTTTTCAGGGTTTTCCCATCACTTCATTAAATATTCGGTTGACACACCATATTTTATTATACACTTGGTAAACTTTAAAACAAAGTATTAACAAAGTCTTTAACTTTAATATGTATATGGCTTCTAAAAAATATAAACTTAAATAAAATATAATTTCAAATGAAGGAGTTTCTGCAAATTTTCTGAAAAACTTCTTTTTGCCATCAGCCTTATCAGAAAAACGAAAATTTTATAGCATCTTTAAAAATCAATAAATAATGAATAAACAATGCGTGACTCCAACATAAATTAAATGTGGAAGGAACTTTGATATTGAATTTCATGCTTGTTCTTTTGTGAATGCTTTGTTAATATAATTTATTATACTTAAAAATTTGATGGAGTGGCTTCAAATCCTTAGAGGTATCCACTCTGTTACAGCTGAACAAAATTATTTATTGGCTTTCTGTCAATGCTAAAGAACTTCTCAAGTAGTTTATCCTTTGAAACTGAATACTTCTATAATTAATATATTTTTGATAATGAAATGAAAAAGTTTTTTGTAGATTAAAAAACTGTATATCATAGATTCTATTGAAAATTTCCCCAATTCGTTAACTCTTAATAAAACATTAATTAAACTGGCACTTGATTAAGTTATTTTCAAAATTAACCGAGTGATATAAGGCCTTCTAGCGTTAAGTTTGATGTGACAAAAAATATTTTTTTAACATTTTTAAAGACTAACGCCCACATTCATAGTTATAGACTAAAGACAACTCTTGTTAAAGTGCTTTCATAGTCAATAATAAAGTATACTTTAAGTTTAGCTGACTTTCACTGGGTTCCAACTGTAATTGAATAATTGTTTTCATACAATTTCTAAACAAACATTGGAAAAAAGAAACCTTGTTTTTATTTTGTTCACTTTGGTATAAAAATCAGATATGAAGTATTGTGTTCTTAAACAAAATAAAATAATTGTGGAAAAATTAAATAAAAACAGCTTTATATTTTAATTTATTTTTCAAGCACTAGGTCTCCTTTGTGTAGCATCATCAGGAAAAACAAAGGAGTAGCGAAATATTGAAAAAATAAAAAATTAAATTAAAAACACCTTGTGCTTGAAAAATAAATTAATATATAATTAATTAAAAAGGTCAAATAAAAAACTATATTAACCTTTAGCAGCTTTAGCTGCTTTTAAATTTAGAGTTGACTTTAACGCGAAAAGTATATTTTAAATTGTCTATGAATGAGTTAGAGTCGACTCTAAAGTAAAACCGACTTTAGTTCCCTTAAAGTATACTTTATTTTAACTTTGAATATCGGCCTAAGTTTTTTGAAGAGTACTTTGGTGAAAATTTAAAAAATCTAATTAAAATAAAAAAAAATAAAATTCTCCTTCACTATTTTGTGCATTTGCATGCAAAATATCTTCAAGCATCAGTTATTGCTTTTCACTAAAGTCGAGTCTTTTATCTTTGTTTCACTTATTCAGCGTATTTTTAGCTACAAAGAAATCTATGGAATCTAATCTCAACACTATTTTCAAGGTAATCGATGTTGAGCTACAGTCCAGACCCACTTCAGCCTTCTGTTCTTTCGGTTAAAAAGTCTACATTTCCAGGCATGTCAAGAAGTTTCATTTCTTTTATTTTGTTGAAATTCACGAGAATTCAATCGCTGTCAAAACAAACCTGTTAAGCATTTTTCATATTTTATGATCACTTGTATCCGTCAATCGTACCTAGAAGTGAAAGGTTGAATTTCTATTCACAGTAGTTGAGCCATTAGTCGAACTTCGACGGTTCTTGCCTCCCACTTTCAGACCCCAGCAAGCTTTTTAAGTTCACCATAACTACTATGACCGAGGAGAAGGGCATTGTGCAATCTAGCGGGCAGCACAAAGGTTGTGACAGATTTTTTCTTCGCTGCCATTTTTGTATTGCATGATGACTCGCTGGATTGCGTTACTGCTTCTCTTATAAAAGAATATCGAACATAAGTAAAATGCAAGAATTTTATAAATTTTAAAGTTTTAAAAATTTTCAAAATGCATTACATGTCTTTGTAGTAAGTGTTTGCATACATTTAGTAAACTGGCTCAAAGTATCAAATAAGTGCTTAATAATTGTTTATTTTTCTTTGTGTATTTTGTATCCTGGTCCATTATGATACATTTAATATGTAACACACATAATAACAAACATTAGCATTTATAGATGCAAATAAATATGACAAAACAGAAACTTATATAATAAATATAAATTTAACTTTTTGAAAAAGTTCAACGTTTTTCAAAAGTTTCTGACAATAGAAAAGAAATCACTGCCAAAAAAAAAATTATTTTTAATTTTTAACCATGGCTTTTAGTTTAATTATGCCTCGATGTGTAGTTTTTATATATATTTGTACAAACTGAAATTTTATAAAGTTAAAAATTTATATTAAATTAAAATAAACCACAAACAAAAACTTAAAAAAAAAATATATTAAAATCTATTTTTCTACTGAATGTATGACTTTTTTGTTTTTGTGCTAGTGTTGTGCATGGTCTTCTCTGTCACCCCTTTGCATGGTATTTTTATTTATGTTGGTTTTGTTCTTAAGTAAAGGACCCAAGAGCACCACCAACTAGCATTTTAAAAGCACAATGACTTCGTTTTGTTGTTCTGCATTCAAAGCTCATTTATACAATTATTCAAGTCACTTCATGTGCACATGAACTTTTGCTCATAAATTAAGCGGGTTGTAAAAAAACACATAATAAAATTATAATTCATTTATATAAGTTAAGCTCTTTGTTTTTTGTCAGTCAGAATTTGGTTTCAACAACTAGAGACAAATAATTAAATTTTGAAAAAATTAGGTTATAGTTGTAATGGTACTTTCATAAATGGTACTTTCTTAAAAAGTACTTTATTAAAAAGTACTTTCTTAAAAAGTACTATCCTAAAAAGTACATTTCTAAAGTACTTTATTCAAAAATAATTTTTTGATAACTGATTTATTTAAGGACTAATGATACAGAATTATAACAGGCCAAATAAGACTCTACATCAATTACTCTGAGGTTTGGAAGAGATTATGTATGAGATTATGTGTGTGTTTGTGTACTAAGCCTAAGGTTTAGTTCTCTTATTTAAAAATACCTTAATTATACACTATTCTACATTGTAGTAGAAGTTATTTTCTATTTTATTAAGCTTTGGTTCCTTATATTTTTGTATTAATATTTTATTTCAATATTTCGGTACTTTCTGCGTACCTTCTTCAGAAGGACCCAAAGCTTAATTTAATAGAAAATAATTTAATAATAAAGGGTCAAATAATCATTATTAAACTAATTGTAGTAGAAATATTAAATTGAAAAAATCTCGTTCCCACAATCTATTAAAAGTTCTTTAAACATACGATTCTTTACTAAAAGGTTGAGTATTAAAGTAAAAGTGATTTCAAATCACCATCAAAAATTATGGTTTTAAGCCGGTTGGCTACAAAAACTTTATTTTGCTTGTATTCAATGACTTAAATGAGTTGGAGCCAATTTACACCGAAATTTTTCGTGAAACCTGCATGAATTTTTTGCTTGGTGGTTAAGCAAAAGGGGATGTTATTGTCGCTTATGTTTTGTATAAAATAAATACTTAATATAAAAAAAATATTTCTGCAACTTAAAAAGAAGATTGAGAGAAAGCTTTTCTTGTAAAAAAAAAAAAAATGTTTAAGAAATAAGAGTAAAAATTTAGTTTCTTAAAAGGCATTATTTTTTTATAAAACCGCTTTTTAATTTGCTTATTTAAGTTTTTGGTAGTTTCAATTAGCAAAACAAATTAATTAATTTTTATTCTATGATTTTGGAAAATTTTAAAAGACACCGACTCTTGTGATTTTTCAAACAGGAACAAATCATACTAACGTTATTTTAAATCGCATTATTTTCAACACAGGCCTGATGGAAGACATTTACATACGGGGGTGTTAGATGTGACGATTTTACGTTATTTTGACGTTTTTTTCATATGTATCACATATTGAAATATTACGATTTTTAAAGCGATATTTTTAGTCTGCAGAAAGAGTAAAAGTATTCATCAATCTTCTAAAATTTTATTTAGGAAAAACAGATTTACTTATTTACTTTAGCTGCTAAAATCAGTGGCTTCGGTACGGCAATAGAAAATCAAGAAACATAAATGATACCACTGGACTTTAGTTTAAGGTTAGAATTATACCACCAGGCTTTGCTTTAGGGTTTGAAATATAAACATAAAATTTATCAAAGTGAAGAATTTTGTTCCGACTTATAATTTATATAATAATATGTTACTACTTTATAAGACTTTTTTAGCTAACACAAGCTTTAAATACTTTATTTATTTTACACGTGATAGTTACATTTATTTCCATTTCCATTTTTTTTATTTTATTTACAAACATCACTCAACGTTTAGATTTTATAGGTCAAAATAAAAACTCAAAGCTTTACATAACAACTGGACATTCAAACATGATGCTTATGACATGACACTATGGTTGATCAGTTCCAATTAAATTGAATCATCTAACCTGCAAAAATTCATTATAATTAAAAATAAAAATCATTTTTTTTTTCATTTTGTTTTTTATTCACAATAAAATGTTTAATTTCTCAGACGACATTGACTACAACACTTATCTTTATTTTAATAACGAGGTGCTTTCCTTTTCTAAGGTTCATTAAGGTATTTTAAACATTTTCTTTCTAATACAAAATTATAATAAAAATCAGAAATTTGTGTTAATAGAACTCTTGCAATTTTTAATAAAAGTTCTAATTTATGAAAAACTACTATTTTTAGTTTAAGAACTCTAGAAGGCTTTAAAACGAATTTAAAGTTTTTTGAAGTTTTTTAAGAATATTCAAAAGTTTAGTTTAATTTAATCCAGTTACCTTATGATGATTGCAGCTGACGACTAAATTGGCATGAGATAAATGATTCAGTTAGCTAGAGATCAGAATCTATACGTAGAGAAAAACATCGCTATGATGTGGGGAAATTAAACATATTATTTTCTCTTTTACAATGTATAGTTGTGACAAAAAAAATTTAAATCGTAGTTAATAATACTTCAGTCCTGATAAGAGTTTTTTGTTACCATTTAATCATTATGGTAAATATGCACGAAGAAAGCAACTATAAAAATGGAACCGCAACCAATAACTTATTCAAAATGATATAATATATTTTACCATAATATGTTGTTACTAAAAAATGTATGTTTAAAAGCAAACAAATAGAGTTTGTTCTTGCTGTTAAAAATATTTTGTTCTAGAACTTGACAGAATGCTTTTTATTAATTTATTGATTTGTTTATTTGCTGTCGGTTTATGTGAAGACGCTTTAAATGGAGAAAATGTAAATTGAAACAAATAAATATATATAATAATAAATGTGACTTTATATTTTTAAATAATTTTTAAAATAAATCATTAATAAATAAAACAAAAATATCTAAGTATATTATTTCAAGAAAAATTCACATTTACGAGACCATATTACGAATTAATTAGAAGACATGATATTTTTAACCATATTATGATATCATAATTTCACGTTTTAATGTTTGTATTTGAACATAATATTTGAACATTTAATTATAGAATGTTTGCATTTTAAAAGAATTATGTTTTCTAGGCATCAACATAGTACAATCATATAAAACAACCATAATATGTTCACCTTTGATCATGGTTACCTCAACAATATTTATCACTTTTGTTTACTTTTACCTTCTAAAGCTACAATTAAACTTACCTGAGAGACAGACTCCTACTAGTACTTCTTCCGCCAACTACTCTGTTCTGGAAAAACAAATTTATTTGCCTGCTTGGATTAATTTTTCTTTATCATGTAAATTCTTAAGGGGCCTGGCAACTAATTATCAAGCCACAAGATGTGGAATTAAATCCTTTCAAAAAATGGCTTAATATTGCTTTTTCAAATGGTCTGTTATCGTGCTGATAATATGGGATTTCTAAGTTACCTTGATATTTCTTTGTTCAAGCATCCCTTCATCATTATTGTTACCTGCATTGTCTATTCTGGCGTTGAACTCTGATGGGGCATATATTCAATGTATTAAGTGAAACTAAAATGCTTTCCAAAATGCTTTCAATTTAAAGTATTTGCACTCTTTAGACGTTTTATTTAGTTACAAATTAAAATTTAATAAAGTTAATAATTGATTCGATTACATATTAACTAAAATAGAAATCAATTATATATTTTAATTAAATTAATAATTAAAATAATTGAATTAAATAAACAATTTAATCAATTAAATTTTTAACTAAATATTATTTTTAAACTTATTAAAACCTTAATAGGTGCAAATACTTTTATCAGTGCTGCAATTAAAACGAGAATTTAAAAGAAAAGTAGCATAAAAAAAGAATGTTGTGTAGTTTTTTTAATCACTTTAACGACCTGACATTGCCTTCTATGGTTCTATTGAATTTTATTGTATGTCTATGTATCTGCAAAGAGTATGTGTTTTTGTTTGTCTACGTGACTCTCACAGTGTAATTATGTTAACCTTCATAAGGTCCTCAAATTTTACTTACGTTAACGTTCTTTGGGTTAAATTTGACCCAGTTAGAAAATTCGATATGAAGAAACTTGTTTTCTTTAATTAAGTTTGTTTTTAAAGTTAGTACTTTTTTTTTAGCTTTGTTTTGAATATTAAAGCTGCACGTTTTGTTTATATATTACGAATTCATATATATATATATTTATTTTAAATAAAGAAAGTTGTGTTCTTGGCAAGGAATTTTGCTGTTTTATATAGAGCGTGGCAAACTACAATCCTAAATATTCCAAAAAATGACGACGTTTGGCAAAACAGGTTTCTTTTCAACCATTACTAGCCGATGTAAATAATATAAAAGCATTGAAAGCTGATATATCTAAAATGTTGCAAAATACAACTTGAGGCCATCCATTGGTTTTCCTTTTGCAAGTGCAACATGAACAACTTTATCCAGAGTATCAACTTCTCCTTTACATTTATTACAGTCTAGTATCATTTGCAGCTTATGTCCTCACGATTGCTTATTTCTGGACTATGATGCAAAGTGCTAAGAAGATTCATAGACTAGATTCATATCTTATTCCACGTACTTTTGTTGTCCTTGCTGCAGTTGTTGCTACATCAATTTCATTTCCACTAAAACTGTCAGTTGTCTCCGCGATTCTAAGTTATCTTCATATTCTGAACAAATCTCCTCTTCGTCCGATAGTGCATTTAGCAAATTTTCTATTTCACTAGTATTCATTTTCCGACAAGAAATACAGACTCGACACTTTATAACGTTGATACGTTAGATTAGTTCCGTGTTTATTGTATGACTGAAAACAGTTTTGCATAAGAAAATAAGCTTTGCTTTTTACATGGGGACCCATTTTTCATACCAGTAATGTTCACCAAAAATGGAGAAAATAAAGGAGACAGATATATTGACTTTTAATTTTGGTGCAAAAAACATTTGCCATTTTTCTTTACAAATAAATTATTTTAACAAAACTGTGTAAAAACATAAAGATTTTGTTACGGGTCAAATTTGACCCGAAGGTCTTAAGTGCTAAAAACTGCATAATTTTTTTTGGTACAATATTTTCTTATAAAAACCAAAAATAGTTATTAGTATTCAAAAATAAATAAAATTCATAAAATATCTAAAATCTAAGCCCCCTACTTTCGGAAAAAAATACAATTTTCTTGCAAAATGGGTCAAATTTGACCCGAAGACCTAATGAAGGTTAAAGTGTATAAGTTTAGTTCCTGTATTTAAATTTTAAAATTGGAATAATTTGACTGAACATTTATACGAACACACACGACCGTTTTAAATGCTTGACGAAATATTCTGCTGGAAGGAAAAATTGAAAGAAGGAAGTGAGGCAGATTTTTAGCTTAGTGTTGTTCTATGTGAGGAAGAAAGTACCACAGGAATATTGTAATTAAATTAACATATAAAAGGATAATTTTATCCATTTAATTTTTTGAATATGGTGACGGTCATAATCTTGCATTATTTTATTTATAAACCAAGAGTCATTATAACAAGAAGAAAATATTTGTTTACATTAATACTCGTACCTTTTTTATTCTGGCTAAAGAGAGTACGTATAATTTAAAATTACATTTTATTTATTTTTTTTTTCATTTTGATGTCTGAGAATTTAACTGCTAAATGAATATTTGCATGATGATAATGGACCTAAAACAAACAACTTTTAATTAAATCATGAACTTTACTCTCTATTTAAAAACATGTGGTGGCGGTTATTAATAATCCTCCTGTTATTAGGCTAAAAACATGGAAGAGTGAGTTTAATCTAAGGGCTCCATTCAGTCATTAGCACTTTTTGTTTTAATGTGTCCCTGTGTACTTTAAATAAATATTTTTAATTAAAACTTTGTACATATGGAACTGTATTTGTTAAGTGCAACATTATTTAAAACAGTGGCGAACAAAGTTATTAATTTGGTTTAATGCACACCAAAAAAAAAAAAAAAAAACAAGAGTGCAATACTCGGCTATGTCGAATCTTATATACCCTTCACCATCTATATAAATCTAGCTTACTGAAGTAACTCCAATCAAAAGAGCAAATATTTGGGTGTCAGAGAATTAAGAAATAAAAAATATTTTGGTACTGCATACATATAATCTTATATAAAAATGACATCGGCTCTTAATGGGCTAAGCATTTTTAAAAAAATTTATTATTTCCTGAAAGATCTTATTAGAAGCTTTAAAATGATACCCATATTGATATTTTAAAAATTTTGAAAATTTCAGAGCCCCCTAACTCGGAAAATATGGGCGAGCGCCAATTTTTTCACTTAATGTTTTTTTCTTATTTTTTAATTCTCTATCGCCTCATTTATTTATTTTTTTGATTGGACTTACTTTATTGTTTCAAAAAATTAGAGGTAGGCGTGGTGTTTCGCCTGCTGCATCGAAGGACATGGAACGATTATGCTGATTGCCAATAGCACCATATCTGATCGATTGAAGTATTTATTTTTTATTTTTTTTTTTTTTGTGAAATCAAGTTTTCCTCAGTCGGAACGGACAGACGAAGATCGCTATGTATAATAAGTCAGAATATATACACTTTATGGGGTCGGAAATGGATATTTTAGAAATTACATCCGGAATGACAAACATAGATATACCCTTTTTTCAATTTGCATAACCTAGAAACTAATTCCATTCTTTAAACAAGAGCTTTCTTAAATTTTTTTTTTTTTCATTAATTATTTTTCATTTAATATTGTTAACAAGACCTTCTTAACAATACTTTTGTTTTAAAATAAATAGAAAACTCCAAAATAAGACGAACAAAAATTTACTTAAATTTTGCGTCTTAAACGCTCAAAGGATTTGTCACAATCACGTAAAGCACCTGTATTTGCTTTATTTTTTAAAATGACAACATCGCTTCCTTCTCTTATAAATTTTATTAAACATCTGCTATTGACTCTGTATAAATTAAATCTCCCACCACTTTTTTGTTGTTTGTTTATAAAAAACGAAAAAAAAAAATATCCTTAATATACTTAATATAGAAAATAAAAACTTTAAATTTTATATTTTTTTTATCGATGGTTCCTATGCGCTTACATATTTCCGTTTAAAAATTTTATTTTAAAATCTATCACTAAACATTTAGATTAAAGTTTTAATTAAGCGATTCGAAATAAAACTTTTATTTTACAATTCCACATTTAAACCGGATGCTTATGGATAATTGTTGTTGGCGCTTTTCATGTCGCTGCCACAATTGTTCATCGTTTGCAATTAAATTGAATCATTAAACCTGCAAAAATACATTTCAATTAAACAAACAAATCGCTTAATTGTTTTTTCAGGGGTCGACAATAATTAATTTATTCCACCTGTATGCCAGCACTAGACATGCACCATTACTTTTTTTTAATAACGAAATGCTTGTGTATGCAAATGTTCATTACAGTATTTTAGTATTTTAAATAATGTCAGCTAACGTAAATGAACATGATCCAATGAGTTTATGATAATAATTTTAAATATTTATTTAAGATTTCATCATTATAATTCAAAAGAAAATTTTTAATTCATAAAAGGTTTTAAATTTTCAGGCAACACAAATAATTCGTAATTGTATTAAAACTTCACATGAATATACAGATTTGTTCCTTTTAGTTCTCAGGAAAGCGCCTCCCTCGGGTATAAGAAAATATAAAAATTTTAATTTTTAATTAATTTACTTTATTCGTGCTTGATTCCTTCAAATATAAATATTTCAATATATTCTCATGAAATATTTATTATTTTAAACTAAACTACAAAATGAAATGTATTACTGCGGGGAAAGCATATCCATATGGCCATTATACTACTGCTCAAATAGCTCATCAGTGGATTTTACTCAAATTTTGTACAGAAAACTAGAAAGTCTTATATTAAAAGGCAAATTGATTAAATGAGAACTTCATTGAATCAATAAGACAAAAGACAATCAAAATTCAAAAATGTTCTATACAAAAACACAGCAAACATTCAGTAACTATTTTTATTTTTTCTTCCATTTTTCTACATAAGGGATCCCATTGGGAACCATTCATATGTATTTGAAAGATTCAATGAAAAAATAAAAATAAAAATTGAAAAACAATTTTTATTAATAAGCAATGTGCACATGCAAATATATCAAAATGAAAATTTATTATTCGGAATCTTTTAAAATTTTATTAATTTACTTTATTCGTGCTTGATTCCTTCAAATATAAATATTTCATGATACTCTTATTATTTTTTATTTTTCTATACAAAATTTTGGTAATTTTTCTTTGATTTTAAAAAATTTTCAATTTAAACATAAATTAAGAATTATTCGGATATTAAAATATTTTCTGTTCAATCTTTTACAAACAGAACCATAAGCATGACAAAATTATGTACCAGGTGGCGACAGTGGCGAATTCATTCGCTTACGCCGTTGCGGAAAATGTCAAATTCCATATACAAAAAAACTGCGCCAAATATTTTTCATATGAAGTTTGACACATCTAGTAAAGGTGAAAGTTAATGAATTCGCAACTGACCCCACCTGGTAAATGATTTCGCCATGGCCATAAGCCTTTCAAATTTATAAAAAAAATTTTCTCTTACATTTTACAACATTTATTGGACTTCTTAAATAGATGAGTAAGACATATAATAAATAGATCAATGTTCGGGAAAGAATTAGATTTATTTTAAAAATTTTCTATTATCAATCTATTGCAATAAAATTTCGCAAAAATTCTTACAGTAAAAAGAGAAATTAATTGAAAAAATTCCACAATTCCCACCAAAGTTTTACAAATTTCTAAAAACTCGACTTTTTAGGATAGTAATTTCATTTGCGTGGTAAGAAAGGACATATTTTAGCAATAAGTTCAGGTTATAGTCTTTTGAATCCGTTCAAAATTCTGGTTTAAAGGGTTTTAAAAAAATTTCCTATTTTGGAAAGATAAGGCTCTAAAAATAATGAAAAAATTTTAAACTTTATAAAACAAACTTTGCATTCGTGACCAACCCAAGATTAGTACAAAGCAAAAACAAATATGCAAGACGAGTTACAGAGAGAACAGTGAAGAAGAACTTTCATTTATTACAAAATTAATTTTAATGTGATCACTCCTCGTATTCTTATTTACAAAGTGATTTGTTTAAATAGATGATGTTTACAATGTACATAACCGCTTACATTTGTAAATAATTTTTTTTTTCCAAAAAAAAATGAAAGAAAATGAAACTGAACTTAATCTAAAATTAATTAAATAATAATAATAATTTAATACAAATGAAATTTCTTTTTTTGTATAATTTCCTGTATAAAAACAGGTTTTAAGGAAACGCAAGCCATTAAACGTTTGGTTATAATTTTTTGAAAAACTAACAGAAAATAATCGCAACATATGCGACAACAAATTAAAAAATCGATATTCATAAATTAATAAATTTATTTTCGTGTAATTTTGACATAGCAAAGATTTTCAAAATAAAAAAAAAAAATTTGTAATTCCAAAAATAAAATCGGAAACAAATCGCAAGAAGCAAAAATTTACACCAATTGAGGAAATAAATATATACTTTTGAATATTAAAAGTCATATGCTTACTAAAATATCATAGCTAATCTACTGTTTAGCAATTTCCTTTTTTGCTAAATCCTCTACTGTGTAACATTTTGGTATATAAATATGAAAAGATGTCAATATAATTTTAACATTCATTTAAATTAAACCATGGTAACATTGAATCGAATTAATTAATTAAAAAGAAAATATCGTGCTATTTTTAATGCCTATTAAATTATTAAATAACAGAAGATTATCCAACTTAAGAAAAAAAAATTAATCAGCTGCAACGTATTTTCAAATTTTTTTATTTTCAATTTTGTCAAGCAACACCACCACTAACTGTTCTCTAGAAGAAAAAAAGCACACCAACTCCTTTTGTCTGTAATATTTCGATAACATTAACAGACAAAATGGGAGTTCTATAAACACAAATGTTTATAATCCCAAAACTGAAGTACAAAATAAAGATACGTTTTTCTTCGCACAAAATGTACGTGACTTTGTTCTTGTGACTCCTTACATAATCTTTATTTTTAATTCCCTCAACATTTTCACAAAACATGACAAATTGAAAAAAAAAAAAAAATAAAATTTCTATCAAACGAACATAACCAGAGACATCTTTCAATTTTTGTTTTTTGCTCTTTCCATCAGCCTACTTAAGGGATTTGAAATATTTTTTTTTTTTTCTAATATTTGATAAAATTACTAAAAGGAATGTGTAGATGTTACTTGGAAAATGTAAAAGAACCCTAGAGGAATTAAAAACCTCAAAACAAAAAATCAATTTTTAAATTTTTGGTTGACTAAAAGGAAACGATAATTAAATAAAAATGTTTCTTTTTTGTTGCTTTTATTGATTGTCAAATATATAAAAAAGGACCCAAGAAAAAATTTAATAATTGAAATTTCAAATATTAAACATCTTATGCTCCTTTCAAGCGAAGAATTTTTTATTTAAAATTTAATTAAAACAAAACAGACTTTTTTTAAATCAATCACTCACTGTTCACTGAAGAGAAATAAATAAATTGTTTTACACATAAAATATAGAAAAATAAGTCTGCATTAGAATTTTTAAACGTGCGCAATTTAAAGTGCCAATTTCTTAGTTGAGCTCAGGCTCAACCTACATATTTTTATATGCATATTTTTAAACTTCTTTCTAGATCAGAAACTTTTTTCGTTTTTGTGCTTAATGGCACCTGGACATTTAAGCTTGACGTTTCTTAATTTCACAGTACAATTGTAATGTTATGCTTGCAGAAAGTTATTAAAAGTTATCATATGCGACGCATACAGAGAAAACCATATTATGTTCTTCGTAACAATGTATAATTGTGGCGAACAAATTATAGTTGTTTTCAATAATACCTCAGTCACGATAAACATCTTTTTGTTAACGTTTAATTGTTATATGGTCACTATGCGCAAAAAATAAAGCGTTTTATAACATATTGAAAATAATATAAAATTTTTTTACCATAAAATATTGATGTTAATTAGAGTATGCTTAAGAGCAAAAAAATTTTATTTGCTTTTAAAAATATTTTTATTACGACTTGACAGAATGCTTTTTTTAATTAAGTGATTTGTTTTTTAGCTGGCGATTTATGTGAAAATCCATAAAATTGAAATATTTAATTCTTGTTGCAGAAAATGAAAAAATAAAAATTAATATACAAAAAATCGAAACAAATATAAATAAATAACAAGTAATTAATTTTTTGCTCCTTTATATTTTTTAATAAATTTTATAACAAATCATTATTTCAGAAAGTGTTTGCACTTAAGCGACGATATTAAATGCTTCTGTATGTAGCAATAAGGCTGAGTACAATAGATTGATTGAATCGCTCAACCAGTTTTTTCTGAATCTGCAAGCCGAAACCGGTTTTTAAATATTTTCGAATATTTGAAAACCAGTTTTCGAAAATTTTTGAATGGATCTATATAATTTAAACTCAAATTTTTATATGATTTAAAAACATCTTTTTTTGTTTGCTGAGAGAAAAAAGACAATTTTAAATGTGAATGATTTTTTCATTTCTTATTGAACACATTTGTATTCTTGTCTTTATATCTTTCACTACAGGTGAAAAGAATTGAAATTCAGCAACATTGGTATGTAAATGGTGGAGAAATAATCCAAAAAGGGATAGTCAAAATTTCACAAAATAAATTTTTAACAAAAAAAAAAAAATAAAAATTAAAAACAAAAGCTGGTAAAAATATCATAAACAAAATTTCGCCAAAATATCTTATTATAACGAAATAATTACAAAAAAATTTTAAGTTTACCAAAAACTTGTATTTAAAAAAAAATTCTATTTTATTAAAAACCGAAATACAAAAAAAAAAACTAAATAAACAACGCAAGTTCTTTAAGGATATCTTCATGTTATAAAAAAAATATTCTGCCAAACAAAATAATTTTTAAGAATATAAATAATGAAGGGTACTAGGAATTCGGTTTACCTGCCAAATAAAAATATAAATAAAAAACTTATGGAGTAAAATATTTATTAAGTTAATTGGGTTTGTTTCGCCAGTAAAAATTATATTGTTGTTATATCTTTCGGTGAAAACCGTCGTCTCTGGCTGTTTACTTGGTACGTTTGGCGAGCGCTTTCGATGTGAGAACATCATTTTGAAGTCACGTTTTTGTTAGTACTTATAAACGAAATAACGGCTTATTCTCTTAAAACGTGGAAATACAAGAGACATAAAGATATACAATTTAAATCATGAAATGGCGTTGTAGAAGTAAATGACCGAATTGATATTTTTATTTTTATTGCAATCATCAAACTCATTTATCACGTTAATATTAAATTCGCAAATTCAAATTTAAATTTTCATTTAAGTTGTTTTTCTCCAAAAAAAAAACTTTTAAACCCTCTGCTTCAAGTTCTGTTCATAACTGTCACTCACTCAGTCTATTTGTTTACAACACGTAGTTATTTCTTTCTATCTTTACTCGACTGGATTTTATAATGTCTGCACGTTATTTCCTCAACGTGTGCTCGTATAAAACTTGAATTAAGGACTCATAAAACAACACAAAAATACTTAAATATCATGTAATAAATTGAGTTAAAATTATTTACGTTGTTAGAATTTCCTTCCTTCAAATTTTCAACATTTATAGAACACTCACTTATTTCCTTGCAATGTTTTTCTTTGATTTCTTAGTATTCTTGTTTTTTTCTTGTCTCTCTCTCTTTCTCTCTTGCTCTTTGTAAAAAATAAAATGGAAACATTTCGATTGTACAAGAAAACATGAAATAACGTGATTTAGTTAAGAATCCTTCAAATCTAATAGACATAAATAAAATCAACTTTTTCAAAATCATTTTAAGAAATAAAGTGTTTATTTTTATTTGTTTTCTTTTTATCATATTTGATTCTATGAATCATTTGTTTTAAGAAATGGGATAAATGTTCATGTATTTGTTGTCATTGTTGTAAGAATACTTAAGTTGAAATACTTCGGTTTTTAAAGATGCCTACAATTAAGATTTCTCAGTAGCATCATTAAAATTGATATTCACATATCATACGCCATTTATCAGCATTATCATTTAAAGAGAAAAGTAACAGAGAAGCCGGTTATCGTTCCACAACCAAAAAAAAATAAAAAAAAAATTTGAAAAAGTTTAAAACTCTAAATCACAATTAAAGCTTCTTTCTCAGCAATTTCTAGTTAGTATTTTTTTTTTAAGTTATATGGGATATATTATCTTAAGATATGTGCAATGGCGATTGTTTGCTTATCACATTCAGTACGCTTCTAGAATATTCATTAATTTAACAAACTTGGGCTTGCCTTTATTTTGAAAGTTCTATATTTATCTCTATTTAGCTTTTCCCACGGAATCTCATAATACTTCCCTCTCATTAATTGTTTACAATATCAGTAAGGTTCTTCTCTCTTTATCTCAGAACTTGCAGCAGTATAGCCTGGAAAACAACAAGCAAAAATTACGCTTCTCCTTCCAAAATTTAATTTTTTCATTCAAATACAGCATTTACACTATGCAATTTTTCATGCAACTAGCATGAAATGAAGCAGGAGGAGTAAACAAAATAGTATTGCTTGAGTTGCTGTTACTGTTGCTAATGTAAAATTTTAGATAACGCATAACGCTGTAACTTAAATAGAAAGTTGAGAAAAAAAAAAGCCTCAAAAAATTGCATAGCATAAATCTGGACAGTTCTGCACTTTGAATTTTCCCTTAAATAAATAATAAGTAAATGCTATTTATATATATAAAATAAAGTAAAAAGTTTTATTCTACATTTCAGGGAAAATAAGAAGGCAACAAAGAAAGATTTAAAAAACTAAGCTTCGGTAGAATTTATTACTTTAATTATTTTAAAAACACCGCTGTTACAGAATGGTTGGGTTTCTGCACGAAATGAAGCTCATATTATTTTACAATTGGAAAAAATTGTTGCCAGAAACATTTTGCTGTCTCTAAATATAACGAAAGAAACATTTCGTGATTTCTCACAAATTAAGGAGAGTAAAACTTAAACAACATTATTTTTTGTTTATAAAAATTGAATTGACGTTAAAAAAGATTCTTGCCTCAAATAATCAAGCATGTACTTTTTGACAGATATTACTTTATTTCGTGTCTGTACCAAAAGTTGGCCCTCTTTACTCGTAATAAAATTAAGCATGTTACGTGGAGCCTTCAAAAAATACAAAAAATTATAAAAAAGTAACCAAACGGCAACACTGATTCGCAGCCTCAAAAAATTGTACCTAACACTTTAAAATTATTCATGATCGCAAAGCGATTTTAAAGCCGCTTCGCGAACCTCACATTTATAACTGCTGTATATATTAACCGGGTTCAAAGAGATGCTTAAATTGTTCTGAAAGATTCCATACATTTCTGAATAAGTGATATTTAAAATTGAAATTATGCACACAAATCGCAATACTTTATAATTAAACCCAAAACTCACGAAATCAGAAACATAGTCTTGGACACTTCTTTAAACACCGAATATTATCGTCTATTAAATCGTTCTAATAGCAACCACAAAGTCTAGGAGTGTTTTGGTTAAAAAAAATAAAAGTTTTTAATGAAGTTTCTAATTGTTTATTACAAAAACAATTTTTTGGCAAAGTATAATATTTTTAGTAAAATATTGGAGAAAATTTAATATTTTGGTGAAATTAAGATTTAAGGTTCAGTGATGGTCCAATTACCTGTTAATTTATATTTTTTTCTGAAATAAAGCACAACTAAACCAAAAACAAAAATATTTCTTTGGTTTATACACCGATGTTGGTAAATTTTAATAGCACCTCTTAAGTATTTGTGGCTGAAAGAATAGTGTACATAAATTTTCTGTAGCTCTACTGGGCTTTGGCAAAACATATTTCAATCCGATTACGTTCAGACAGAGGGGACATCGGCAAAAATATTGTGAAAAAA
The DNA here is from genome assembly GCA_916610165.2 of Gymnosoma rotundatum. Classification (NCBI taxonomy): domain Eukaryota; kingdom Metazoa; phylum Arthropoda; class Insecta; order Diptera; family Tachinidae; genus Gymnosoma; species Gymnosoma rotundatum. The sequence continues at coordinate 103,992,729 of OU744340.1, forward strand.
TAATCGATATACCAACATGTTTAAATCGTTAAAATATTTTTTAATATCAATCGTCGATTACTGTGACGATGAGGAAACTACTTGAATTATTTGGGAGAAACAACGTGTTAACAAAACGCACTATTTATCGTGTAGTGATAGTCCCAAAAATGGACCATAACGTACAGCAAGATCGGCTGAAAAGATTACTGTTGCTCAAGAAAGTGTTCAAAATAATACATCAACCTTAATTCGACGTCGTGCTCAGGAGCTTGATTTTCAAAGAAAAACTTTGGCCAAAATTTTGTGCAAGGATTTGAATTTCTTTCCATTTAAGATTCAGTTGACAGAAAAGCTTCTTCCACAAGACCATTTACGCCACCATACATTTGCCACTAGAAAGTTACAGCCCTTGACAAGCCTGGTTTTCATGAATAAATCATAAGTAGTGACGAGGCACATTTTCATTTGAATGGATATGTAAATGAACAGAATAGTCGGTTGCGGGCTGGGAAAACCCCTGTGCAACCATTAAAAGTGACAACCTGGTATGCAATTTGTTCAGGAGATATCACAGAACCTTTCTTTCTTCTTTGAAAATGAAAACGGCGTAACGGTAACTATGCACGGGGAGCGATATCGTAATATGATTGAAAACTTTTCAACGCCAAAACTGCATATTTTAGGCTTCATTAACATGTGTTATCAATAAGACGGTGCCACACTGCATACAGCCAGAATTACAATGGAATTGCTGCCAGACCTCTTTCCACAACAAGTTATTATAAGAAGCGGTGATATTGATTGGACTCCATGGTCGCCTGACTTGACTGCTTCAGACATCTTTTTGTTGGGATATCTGAAAAACAAAGTTTATAGAATAAAATTAATTATATTCGCAATAAAATAAATGAATGTGTGAGAATGTAATGAAAAGTGGGCTCAAAACGGTTCGGCGGACATTTTTCTGATATTGTATTCCATACATAATTGCCGACATTAAGTAAAACATATATCAATATATGATCCATTCTCTTTCTTTTAATCAACAATTATAAACAAAATGATTACACTTGTGACTACAGTTGGTTGGAGTTATTTATAAATAAAACAGGATTCAAGAACCAGTTTGCAACCAGATCTTTTTTACTGATAAGTAGAAGAAAGCCCAGCACTTAAAAAAACATGTTTAATTGAGTTAATCACTTCTTCGTGAAGGAGTTGATATTTATGCCTAAAAACTAAGACCTGCTATATGCAGTAATGCACTTGACCTTTAAATTACTTTAACACTGTCTTCCTTAAACGAAAAAAATCTAAGAGCAACATATTATTGTTGTATTATGTAATTTTAAACAAATCATTGTTATTACATTTAATAATAATAATATACTTGATCTTGTTATTATTGTTTAACATAAAAATAACATGATTAAGTATAGATATACGAGGGCTGCTATATATATTTCTGGCCTGGCAACACTGAGTGCTGCCAAGTGCAATCTGACATTTCCATTGGAAAGTTTCTCATTTTTAAGCATAATCGTACTCAAAACGTTTTGACGTACGACCATTATTTGTGTTGTTTACAGTGACTTGAAAAAATTAATATAGAAAAAAATGGAATTAACTCGTGAACATTTTCGTGCCATCCTTTTTCACAACTTTCGACGTGGATTATCACGACAAGAGTGCATTGATGAACTTAACTCTTTGTATGGCGATGAAGCACTATCCTATAGCACTGTGAAAAATTGGTATAAAGAATTTAATCGTGGCCGAAGCTCGCTCAAAGACGAATTCCGTGAAGGTCGTCCAAAAACGGCTGTTGTGCCAGAGAACATTGATGCCATGCGTGAACTCATAATGCAAGATCGACATGCGACATACCGAGAGATAGAGACATCCTTGGACATTTCTTCCACCAGCATACACTCGATACTGCATGACCACCTGGCCGTAAAAAAGGTTTGTTCTCGTTGGATAACGCACAATTTGAAAGTCACTCAAAAAAAGGCTCATGTCGATTGGTGCAAAGAAATGTTGCACAAATACGACTGCGGTGGTTCAAAAGACGTTTATAAGATCGTCACAGGTGACAAATCATGGATCTATGAGTATAAGCCCGAAACGAAACAACAATCGACCGTGTGGGTCTTGAAAGCCGAGCAAAATCCAACGAAAGTTGTTCGTGGAAGAAGCACTTCGAAGCAAATGGTCGCCTGTTTCTTCGGCAAAACTGGTCATGTGGCGACTGTTCCGCTTGGGAAACGTAGGACGGTCACTTCTTAGTACTACACTACAATTTGTTTCCCTGAAGTCATCGGAGAAATTCGAAAAACCAACAAGAGAAGACGAATCATTGTTCACCATGACAATGCGAGCTCTCACACATCGGCTCAAACCAGAGCGTTTTTGACCGGCCAAAACGTCGAATTAATGGGTCATCCGCCGTACAGCCCTGACTTGGCACCTAATGACTTCTTCTTGTTTCCGCACATCAAGAAAAAAATGCGTGGTCAACGATTTTCGTCGCCAGAAGAAGTTGTTGAAGTGTTCAAAAACCATGTTTTAGAGGTGTATATAAATCATGCTGGAGAATGCTTTGAAAAACAATAAAACCATTTTTGATTATAAATATTCGCGTTTTCACTATTAGGCCAGAAATATATAGAGCAGCCCTCGTAATTATGTTTAAAATGTAAAAATGTTATAATCAAATGTTATTATATTATTATGTTTAAACATAAACATTAATTGATTAAATTAAAATAAACCAAAATATGGTTGAACATGCCATTTAATGTAATTGAATCATAATTGTAGTGGCAAACAATTTATGTAAAATTTTACGATTTCAAAATTTATACAATTTTCTTAAAATATTGATCAATTTACTTAATAAGAATTTCATTTTATCCAAAATATTTTTCCTTAAAGGTTTAGAAAAACTCTTGTTTTGATTTAAAATTAAATAAAATTTTTAAAGTGCCTACAAACATGACATTACAATACACTCATCATCATTTCTTAGATTGCCAATTTGTTGTTATAATGATAAATACCGTTACACACACATTAACAATTCGTAAACTTAGTCATATGCAATCGCAGGTGTAAAAAAAGTACAAAAGCTTTTGAAGTGAAAGTAATTTCTGTATTAAATGTGCTAATATATTGTGGGGCAAAAAAATAACAACACTTTTTTCTACAATTTAATTCCAACAACAACGACTAAAAGGTACTTAAATTGAATAAAATAATAAATGTTCATTGTGTAAGTACCTTTGAGCAGAGCTGTATATTTAGTACGATAATTTATGAATCTTTTGTAAAATCTTATATTTTTATTTTTACACCAGAATTCTTTATTCTCATTGAGTTAAAAAAAAACTTAAGTTATGATTAATCTTATGTTCCTTACAATTTAAGGGTTAAGGTTTTCTAAGGGGCTGCTCACTCACTTAAATAGCGAACAATATACAAATGGAACCATAGTCACACAAGATTAAAAATTTAATGTGGAATGCCTGACAGGGATACTGTAATGGTCATTTTAATTAGTTTTAAATTTAAAATGTTGGTCATTTTAAATTTTTAATAAAGTTTTCTGTAATGTACCGAGCAAGAATTTATTTTTCTTATTGCATGCAAATACATAAACCAGTATTTATTAAAGCTTTAAAAAAACTTTATTCTGTATAAAAGTAAGTACAAAAATTTGAACAAATATTAGCTGCCCCACTGTTTTGACGAAAAATAAAAAAAAAACATATTGCAAATATTTTCTTTTAGTTAAATTAAAGTGGTTTGTGTTCATGTTACACGATATTGTTTTGCCTTTATTCTTGATTGTGTTTATTTCGCTTGGTGGCAGTAAAGAGTTTTCTAAATTAAACGCAAATTTTTTAAATTAAGGGAAACGTGGGCGCATATAATTTTTTTTTGTTTATTTTATTATAAACACACGCGGCTTGGCAACGTATACAATTATTAATTATTATTGTCTTAGTTGGACCTATTTCTATGGAATACAGAAATTCATTTTTAATTTTATAGTGATATTGTTACGTTTTATAATCAATGTCAATAATTTTTTTCCTCAACCTTACTTATTATTTTATTGACAGAGGTTTTGCTTATTACTATTATAATGATTGCAACTGCAATTTTTATATATAGGCGAGTTATAACGTCAATATTGTTTTAATATGGAAAGATCTGGCAGCTTCATTTTTATATCCGAAATATAATAACTAACATAATACTGTGACAGGTTCTAGATGTAACGATTATTTGAAAATCCCCTATATATTTTAGAAATCCATCTAAATGCATCAGTGCTTCTTCACTCAGTATAATGTATTTCGAAAAATTATAAGACATCGACCGCAATGCAAAAATTTTTAATAGCTTTACTCATTCCAACGCTATAATTTAAAAGAAAACTTTTTTTTTAAGTTGTCCTTAAATATACAATATTGTTTGCTGTTGGTAAAAATTATTCGAAAAATAAGTTCAGCTCATATTATTTTACAGGTTAAAAAAAATATTGATAGAAATAACTAGTAAGTTTTTACAATGTCAACAGAGTACTTAGGCAAAATTATTTTTACCTAATTCAAAACAGAGCCTCATGCTTATGGGTTAATAGCTCTTTACCATAATGACTGAAGAAAATTAAATTTTTTATTAATTATGGGCTACCCTGTGTAAGTAAATAAGTATAAGTGCGTATGTGCACAAAAAAGGAACGACAACAAATTGATCTTGAACACATATTGTTGAGTTGAAAATATTTGTTAACCACTCATGTGTTAAGCATTTTATAAATTGGGTACTTTTATTTCCTTTCCCTTTTTTATTTTTGGGTATTTTTCGTATTTACTTGAGCGCAGGCAACACAATTCTTTAGCTACAAAATTTTTGCTAGAAAGTATATTTTTTTTTAGTTATTTGTTCTATTTTTTTAAATTTCCTATTTGTTTGTTGCTGTATTTGTTTAACAAAAGGTGTTGAAAATAACTATGAACTAGAGTTTGGTTAAAAATTTGTTACCTTAAAGCGATACATATCTTTTTGGTGCTCCACCCAAAGTAAACCATTTTGTTGATTTTTAAGTTGAAAACAATTTAAAATTTCAAAATAATTTTTTTACGTTTTATTTGAGTCACTTGTATTTTGCAGGCATATATATATAAAATTATCATAATAACTAATAAAATTACTTATAAATAAACAAAACTTAATCTTTTTTTAAACTCGTCCTATAATACGATTTTTTTCATATATATGTATATATATTTAAATATATTTAAATGTATTATATACATATATATATATATAATATATAATATATATATAATATATAATATATATATATATATATATATATATATATATATATATATATATATATAGAATGGAAGAAGAAGAAGAGAATGGCTTCATCAAATTACATTAACTCTTATATTCAGTCTCAAAACTTTATACTTGTTATAGGAGACCTTGCACTACAGCTCCTTATTAATTTTAAACCGTCTGTCTACAACTGTTCAACAATTGGGCAATATATATCAAATAACAGCAACTAGAGCTGCACCCATTAATTTCCAAATTCAAATATTATATTTGCTGTTGTAGTAGACTTACCAATCAGTTTCTTTGTAAATTTCCAGCATCTGTCTACAACTGTTCAAAAGTATGGCCATATTCACCAAATTCAATGACTTATTGGGGCACCCTTTAGTTCATAAATTGAATACTAATACTTGTTACTATAACGGTCATATAAAACGGCATTCTATCCAATTTGCAAGTGTTTGTTGATAACTATTCAAGAGATAGGCCCAAATAGATCAATTTATCTTCAATTATGGGAATACCCTTTAATTTGTAGATTAAATTTTGCATTACTTTTTGCCATTGGGAGTTATAGTGATAAAAAGATTTTTAATTTTAAATGGTGCCCTTTACGTTTCATACTATACGTAAAAATATATATGTTGTGTAGGAACACCCTTCAGTTTTTAAGATTCTGTACTGTTTCAAAAACCGGACCAATCTGTAAGCATCACCTTTTAAGTAAAAAAAAATATTTCAAAATCGATCCAGAAATGTCTGAGTTATGGAGGAACAAATACAAAAAAGCATTATTGAGTCGAATTGGTAAATTCTTTTTTGAAGTCAGTTGAAAAAAAATTGCATTTTAAAACACTGTTATATTATAATACTTGTAAATTTTAAGAAATCAACCTTTTCCATGGGCCATATTAAAAATATGGCCCACTACAAACAAAAATTTTAAAGACTTAATTTATTTAGTCAAAACTGTATCATGATATTCGCTCAACAGCCAGGCAACAAAACACCAACAAATGAAAAGATGAACCAAGAATTCACCAACCGCTATTGAAAACATCTATGTATATGGAGTAAAAAAAAAAAACACTTTCAAATATAATTTTATTTATTGTTGTAAACAGACATTCATGAACCAGCCAACGAAACTACTGTTCCTGTTATGATAAGTAAAAGTAGTTCCCTTCAGTATAAATACAAAATTCACTTCCGTTTGTAATGTGGGATTTAATCATAAATTTTATTAAATTTGCATCGAAACAAAGTTTCTAAAACATATTTCTTTTACTTTTAAACGTTTTTAAAGTCAATTTAACGACATTAAAAAAATATATTTTTAAGATGATGTGAATTTTTTTATCACTTCTTGCTGTAGTACTCGTAGAATACAAAAAATGTAATAAATTTAGGAGTGTCACATGTTTATTGTTACTTACTTCAGTAAACAAAGTATCACCCAACCATAAAAATATATTCGAAAGTTACACCCTGTTTGCTCTGTTCATTGAAATTTAATTTATATATATATTTTTTTAGCTATACTTTGACCCAAGCACACTTAAAATTTAAAAATTTGGTTATCGTTAACTAAAATGAAAAACCATGCTTTGACCCTCAATAATCAATGTCGGTGATTTAAATAATAAATCGGGAAAATTGCACGAAAAAAATAATTTTTTGAAAAACTGTGTAGTTAACAAACAAAAAATAAAAAATAAAACTTTTTATTGCAGGAAGATAAATTTTTATATTAAACAAGAGATAATTTAACATATTTGGAAGTTTTTGTTAGTTACATGGTTTTTCATTTTAGCTGACGATATACATATCTGTTCTTACTTTCTGCCAACTGTCGGTTTAGCTACGAATGAGATTTTTTTTAATTTTTTCATATTTTTTCTTTACTTCACAGTAGATTCACTATCACACTACAAAACTAAAATAATTCAACTAATATTTTCATAAATTAAAAATATAAAATTACACGTAAGGCGTTCATGCTCCTTTTACAACAGTAATTGTCATATTGGAACAACTTAATAACTACGCTTAATCAACTTATTAGTGATTAATTATTTTTTTTTTATTTGTGCTTTAATTTTGCAACGATTAAACATTTTAACTTAACACGTCGGCTTAGGTGATATTTTGTTAATGTTATGTTTTTACTAAATTTTATATAATTTATGATGAAATGAAAAAAAGAAAAATTTAAAGCTTCTAAACTTAGGTAGATGAGGTCAGCAGTGATATTTTTACCTTTTAAGCCTTTTAAATGATCCCGCTGATTTATTTTAGCCTGTTCATTTTTTTTTATTTTCAGAGATAGGTTTGTATTTTCGATATATATTTTGTTTTAGAGTCCACAGCCAGCTAAAGTTGTAGACCATATTTAGCAGGCTTTGTCTAAAAGAACATCGTCTTCGAAAAGCCAGCAACTGTCCACGGATAGAGACATTTTAATGACAGTTGTAAAGCGTTAGGAGAAGAGCTTTCCAGCGTGAGTAGGACCGAATTTTTCACTACTTTCGAGGTGAAGTACGAACAAGTGCGTTTTATAAAATCGGCAGCTAAAATCTTTTTATTTATAAATTATTATAAATAACTGACAAAATATCTGTATGTGCGTTTGTTGTATCTAAAAATGGTATATGGACCAAAATGGTCTTATACCTAAGATTAGTAATTTTTTTTTACCTAACAGCAGGGTTAACAAACAAAGTAATAAACCTAGAATGGATGATGCAAGATATACTGATGACGAATATAGCTGCTATATTACTCGTACATTCATTTTATTTTTTTTTTTTTCTAGTTTCTTTAAAAATTAATACAAAAATTTTCAAATTTAAAATTTTCAAATAAACTAAGAAGTAATAATATAAGGAAATTTAAGCAAAATTAAATATTATTTTAGCAAAAAAAAATATTTTATTAAAATTTTTCTTTTTCTATATTAAAATTGGCCTTAGAAGGAGATTAAAAACCCAAAATTAAAAAATTAAAAAAAAGATGGAATATAATTAATTTACTTTATTCGTGCTTGATTCCTTCAAATATAAATATTTCATGATATTCTCATGAAATATTTATTATTTTAAACTAAACTACAAAATGAAATGTATTACTGCGGGGAAAGCATATCCAAATGGCCATTTCACTACTGCTCAAATAGCTCATCAGTGGATTTTACCCAAATTTTGTATAGAAAAACAGATTGATTAAATAAGAACTCCATTGAATCAATAAGACAAAAAGACAATAAAAACTCAAAAACGTTTTATACAAAAAACACAGCAAACATTCAGTAACTATTTTTATTTTTTCTTTCAAACACGAATAAAGTAAATTAAATTTTAAAAGATTCCGAATAATAAATTTTTATATTGATATATTTGCATGTGCATGTTGCTTATTAATAAAAATTGTTTTCAATTTTTATTTTTTGGTTGAGTCTTTCAAATACATATGAATGGTTTCCAATGGGATCCCTTATGTAGAAAAATGAAAGAAAAAATAAAAATGGTTACTGGATGTTTGCTGTGTTTTGGTATAGAACTTTTTTGAGTTGTTATTGTCTTTTGTCTTATTGATTCAATGGAGTTCTCATTTAATCAATTTGGTTTTTGATATAAGACTTTCTGTTTTTCTGTACAAAATTTGGGTAAAATCCACTGGTGAGCTATTTGAGCAGTAGTGAAATGGCCATATGGATATGCTTTCCACGCAGTAATACATTTCATTTTGTAATTTAGTTTAAAATAATAAATATTTCATGAGAATATCATGAAATATTTATATTTGAAGGAATCAAGCACGAATAAAGTAAATGAATTAAATTTTAAAAGATTCCGAATAATAAATTTTTAATTTTGAAAAGATGGAATATTATTTAATATTAAACAAAAATAAGAAAATTTATCTAAATTTCCATTTTTGTAAAAATCAGTTAAAATAAAAACTTTATAACACAAAACGAAAATTAATTCGCAAATATTGACGAAGAAATGAAAATTATTAAAAAATATGGCAAATTCATAAAAAAAATCATACCATTTTCGAAATGTTATAAATAATTACATAAAGTTATTTTTAGTGTTCTGTAATCAAAACGTAAAAACGTGGCACTATTGTTACAGCGACAATGTCTGTTCGGCGGTTATCTGCCTTTCTCCTTCTCAATACCCATAATAAATGAAAATTTCAAGACAGTGCTAAATAAATAATAAAATAAAGTAAAATCATGAAAGGTGTCCTAACGAAGACACGACTTCTTATATTTAGCCTTATCTTTGAAAACGTTATCATCAGACTCTTGAACTTTGGAGAATTATGTCCGCCATAAGATCCAATAAAAACAGTTAAATTAAAAATTTAAAGGGTATCCCCAGGAAAAGTTCACACAGTGAATGTAGCTCTATGTTTGCCATAACAACAAATATATTAAATAAAAATTAAAGAGTGTTCCCTTAAAATGTTCTATTAAATCTTTGAAGGCAGACATTTAAAATTTACTCAGATTTAGTGTTAACAAAATATAAAAAATAAAATTAAAACTTCAATAAAAAGTAACCCAATAGAACATTTGATTTTGACATATAATGTCTTATCTCTTGAGCTGTAATAAGCATCTGCCTTTAAATTTTCACACAAAAAATATAACGCAAAATAATAGAACGCTACATAGTACAAAACCCTTCGTGAGTGAGTCAAACTCACACGCTTGGCTGATTTCTTTTATAAAAATCAAAAGAATGGCGCAGTGTGCATAAGTTTCGGCCATCAATAACTTTTTTTTCTTTTTTGTAATTTTTTGATACATTATATTCTGCGGCTTTTTTTTACTATCTTCTTTTATGTCACTGAAGTAATCTTCTCAAACCAGGTTTTTTCTAAATTGTTACAAATTAAAATTCTGTTGTATGTTCTTTAAGTTCTGCCTCATAACAGCCTTGAAAGGCTATTAGAGAGGGAAATAAATGCAAAAAAAAACGTAGCAGAAATAAAACAAATCTATAGAAAAAATAAAATAAATAATGGTACATGAGGTGATATTCATATTTTATGTTTTATACGTAAATGGCTTTTATTATTGTAATAGCTTTAATGCATTTAATAAAATTCAGCTCACACTTTCCTTAAACAACACCAACCACAAAAAATTGCAAAAATGTCTACACAACCATCCAGACAGACAGCCCACTAAATCACAAATTTGAAAATACGAAATTTGTAAAAACAAGAGTTCTATGTTCTCTTACTCGTACCACTTAAACCCAAAGTTTGCATACGTGTTGAAAATATATGTATTCATTCGTGAACACACAAACAGTTGCACAAATCATCTCAGTTGCAAATATTTGCTTTAAAGGCTTCGTTTTTTTTTCTTATTTTATTATTATTGTTTTTACTTCTCTGGTTGTTCAAATGTATCTGTGTTTAAATGATATTTTCATAAAACTCATAAATTCTGCAATAAAAAATGTTCGTTTTAACAGTGCCGATGCTAAGTGCACCATGAATATAAACATATTTTTATTAATATTATTAAAAAAGTCGTCAAAGGCAAATCTTTTGTCAAAATACAATAATCCATGTTTACGTAGCTTGGGTCACAATACTACACGCTAAGAAAAAATAAGGTTGAGGTAACCATAATCTAAGAGTTGCATTATATGGTTGCTAACAAAACATAGTATTGTTACATTTGCAACCATATTGTTGTCCAAAGTATAAACATAATTATGTTCAAATATAAACATTAAATGGTTAAATTAAAATGAAAGAAAAAATGAAAATAGTTACTGAACGTTTGCTGTGTTTTTTGAATAAAACATTTTTGATTTGTTATTGTCTTTTTGTCTTATTGATTCAATGGAGTTCTCATTTAATAAATTTGGCTTTTGATATAAGACTTTCAAGTTTGGGTAAAACCCAGTGATGAGCTATTTTAGCAGTAGTGAAATGGCCATATGTATATGCTTTCCCCGCAGTAATACATTCAATTTGTAGTTTTAAATAAAACATATTTCTTGAGAATATCATGAAATATTTATATTTGAAGGAATCAAGCACGAATAAAGTAAATTAAAATATAAAAAAGATTCCGAATAATAAATTTTCATATTGGTATATAATAATATGGCTGAAAATGTCATGTTATATAATTGAATTATAATATAGCCTCGTAAGTGCAAAATGTTCTTGATATAAAAAACTTATTATTGTTTTATTCATTAACGATTTGTCATAACATTATTTAAAAACATAAACATAAAAAATCATTTATTTGCTGAAAATAACGCTTACGAGAAAATAAAATAACGCTACAAGAATCAGTTATATAAAAATATAGTTTATAAGCCCAAATAAATGAATTCAAAATTATGCTTCAAACACAATACATACATATTTACTTCAACTTTTTTTAAATGTTTTGGTTCCCTTTTTATTTGGTTTCACATTTTGCATATTATTTTTATTTTTTTTTTTTTTTGCATAAATTTTAATTTTTTTCACTTTTTTTAACAATAAAAACATTTCAAATTTTAGCTACCAGAAAAATTACTAACCTGTTAAGTACTACAACAAAAAATTTTTTAGCGCAAACATTATTCTGTTGCTTTTAACCATACTTTGATTAATAATAATATATTATGGTTGAATATTTTATATTATTTTTAATAAATTATAAAACTTTGGTTGTGGTCGAAATTTTTTTAAGTTAAAACCAACCATGTTGCATTTTTTGTAAACAGTAACTATATAATCGTTAAAAGTTAACAAAAAATGTTTATCGTGACTAAACTTTTGGTAAAAACAACAATAATTGCTTCTACGCAACTATACATTGTTACAAAGTACATAATATGGTTATTGTGACCATATCACAACCATGTTTTTTGCGTGTACGATTACAAAATTTTATCAATTACCCAGAAAAAAATTTGACATTATCTTAAAAAGTACTCGCCATATAATGACTCGCTTTTGTGATTGATATATTTTGTAACTCGCTTACAGAACACATTACATTAGTTCGCAAAAATGGAAGTGTTTATTGAACTAGTTTTTTAAGTTAAAAAAACCTCAAAATACGTACTAATGATCATAGTAATTTCCTGCAATAATAAATTTAATCAATTTTCAATAGTTGATTAGAAAAGTCTCATGGCTCGTTCAAATCATTAGGTTGGTAATCTAGTCGGGAAGTACTTCTGCCAAAAATGATTAATTCCGCACTCGATTACATTTTATAAAATTATTTTTTTGGAATTTTATAATTAAACAGAAGAAGGTGTTTGCACCAAATAAAACGTTTACATTTGTCAGACTGCAATTTATTTGTTTCAATTATAGATTAAATTGAAAAATATATACAAATGTTTAATTAAATAATTAATTGAATCAATTACAAATTTAATAAAAAAAGATAATTTTTTTAATTAAAAATAATAAAAAAACTTAAACCAATTAAAAATTTAATTAAAATTGAATTTGAATTTAAAAACAAATCAAACTTTTATTTGTTATGTTTTCTGTGTAAGCTATAAATAAAGAATACGAAGAACGAGGGAGAGGATTTTTTCGCAGAATCGAAAATTTACAAATCAATCAATCAATAATCAATCAAGTAATCAATTCTCAGTAAGTCTCATATCTGATTAAATTCATCAGGATGGTAATCAGTTGGGAAGTTCTTTCGCCAAAAATAACTACGTCCACACTCGATTAAATTTTTAAAAATTTTTTACTGGGTATTTGTTAAAAGATTTTTTAATAAAAATAAATCTTTAAGTATTAATTTTTTTTTAAACGTCTTATTATTATTATTAAACCTCTTAAACCTCAAAGTAATACATATTTTGGACCAATTTAAAAAAAGGCCTTGTGAAAATAACGTAACTATTCGCACAACTTTTAACTTTATTACTTGCTTTAAAAGCAAAGTAGCAACACATATTCTGCGTTGGTTTGTAGTCTCAGTCAATGATAATTTAAAAAATAAGGACATGTATGTAAAAATCCTGTAACTACCAGGATAATCTTCATTTCATATTATTTTATCGGGGACATAACAGCAATTTTTAGGCGCTAACCTACAACGATTTTCAATGTTCACGTATATATTAATTTCTAAATTTATTAAGAAACATAAATCATTTGCAAATTTATGTATAAATTTCATTTAGAATAAAAGAAAAATTACACACTAATAGAAAGTAATACAGTATTCTAGTTCGCTACTCCTGTTAGTATCATTCCTCGCATAGATAAACTCAGTAGCGTTAACATGGGCTCCTCTTTGGTATGGCAGAATTTTTGAGAGGCACTAAATTAAACAAATATACTCGCATTTTATAATAACAAATATTATATCTTTCATACATATTAATATATTTTGAAACATAATACGATTGATTTAAATTGTATAACACTCTTGTATTACGTTAAAAGTTCATAATTTAAGTAGTAATTTCCTTTTCGGAACCATTTCTGCAAATCTGTCTAAAAACATCTCCCGCATCAAGTGAAACCAAAAACTCTTGCTTAACGAAACCCTTAATAGGAGGCTTAAGTATTCTTGCGTCATTGTAGATCGATTTTCGATGATCGTTAATTTTGAAAAGTTTTTCTCACATTTGTAATGGACAAAAAATCGGAAACTACTTTATGCAAGTTTGGATATTTGGTTTTTTGTCTACATATTCATAGCCATTTATGAATTTGTGAATATTTTGTTGGTGGATAGTTTTTTTCGCTACGGTTCTGAAGAAGATTAATCTCCGCCTTTAGCTCTAAAAAGTTGACCCTGAATTGCCTTGAAACAATTCAATAGTTATCACCACTAGCTTTGAATTGGATTAGCTTTTTTTTTTTTTTTGCTCCATAAATAACGTCGGTCTAAAATTATTGTTTTTTTTTGAGCAAGCGGGGGGGTCGCCGATGATTTTTTTGCTATGGCAGCAGCGATTTTATTAGAAGAAAACTATTTTTCACACTAGTTTTTATAGCGGACATACTCTGTGTAAATTCTAAATACCTTCCTGCTCCAATTAAAAGACTAAAGCAATATATTGTTACGAATAATAAAATCTGACAACCCCTGTAGTTGTTTCCGTATGAGTGTGGTGAATAAAGTTAATTCAACAACCAATGGTGTGTTTACGGAATAAGAAAACCACAAGTTAGCCAACAAAAGCTGAGCAGCCTCAATGGCTGCGTTGGTAGAGGTGCGTACTACAAACCAGGGGGTCCGAGTTCGATACCGCATGCGGGCATGCGTGCAACCATAAAAATAATAATTGTTATAAACAATTAAAATTAATAAAACGCAGTACAAACCTCCCGAGAGGCAAAAGGCAATTATTGTGTGAAGCCATGGCAGATAATTTAGTGGAGACGTCCAACCTAATATAAGAGCAACGGATAATTGTCAAGAAGCCCTTTATAATAAAAAGTAAGAGCAAAAAGCGTTTAGCGCGGGGAAGTGTAACAGCATAACAACAGTGTATGGCAGACGTGTGTTGTGTGGCTAGTGGATTAAAAGGAGATGACTGGCTTGGATTAAAGAAGTAGTGGAGATGTGTGTGGATGGTTAAGGTTACTAAACAAGGCATCGAGTAGTTCATGTCTCGCCGGAGTAACACAGTAGTGCAGCGTGGATGGCTGCGTTTGTGGTGATAACGCATGTTTAGTAAATACGAGACCAAGGGTTCACAAGACCGGTAGGATCGAGAAGTATAGCCAGAGAATCCATAAAGTTCGAAGACAGAATTTAGCCACAGTGGTATTTGCAATCAAAAGAATCCGTACGTTTGCCTGCTAAAAAGAGTAAAACGTAACAATATGTTAAAATCACGTCACTATAGAAACAACCTTTAAATTTTTATTGTATTTTTAATATTTTGTACTTGTAGCGAATGTAAATATATTTAAACTAAAAGTGTCTACCTGTTGTGACATCAATATGAAAATCACGCCACTATTGGAATACCCTTAAATTTAAAATTTTATTTTTTTAATTGTTGCTATAGAGAACATAATTTAAAACTCACTGTGAAAATTTGGCATGACTGCCCACTAAGCAATTCACAAAAAATATGAATATTTTTATGAATATTACGTTACTTTCGGTAAACCCTTTAGCCGTTTTTATAATACACCTTCTTTGAAATTTTGAAAATTTTACCCATTACGGTTCCAGAGACAGCGGGCTGTGATAGACAGACACAGGGACAGATATTGTAGCAAAAACAATAGGATTATAATTTTACACTTTGTGACAGAACCCTAAAAATTATTGGAAGCCAATGAAATATTGATTAAAACGACATGAAATTAAATACGCTATTTTCGTATCATTACCATATTTAAAAGAAATCAATTTCTATAAACAGCAGGAGCAACTTCTTGTTGAACTGATCTCAGCAATCCACGAAATCCATTAAAACATACAAGTTGAAACTTCGAATATCAAAAAGACAACTAAATCTTGTATCCATAATTTTAACCTAAAGGATATTTGATTGTATACTAACCTACTTGACTTAATTTTCGCGCCATTTGACTGTACTTAGGTAAATTTTTGTTTCAGCAAAAATTATTCCAAAACCTCCTTTGATAAAGTGACATTGTTATAATATAAGTTTTGGCCCATTATTGTCTTAATGTTGTTGCAACACAACCACCCATTTTACAAAATGTATCAATGTTTAAGCGTTTTTTTATCATGAGGCTGTTTAATCAATAACTATTAAATGTGCACGTCATTGTGGCATGTTAACAGAGTGTCTTCTGCCTACATTTGATAAAATTGTGAAGAATATGATTTGAACAATATTGTACAACCTGCTCTATGGTCTCTAAAACAATTCAATTCTGAAGGTGATATTGTTAGCCATTTGCTCTCTCATTTCTATTTTGGCTGAAAATTAGCCTAACAGCAAGCTACCAATAGTCAAACAACAGAATGTTTATAAAATTCAAGCTTCCTGATATTGAATTTTAAAATGAAATAACAATTTTTTGCTCAAACACGTTGATTCAGGGTTTAAATTGTTTGCTTAAAAATAGCAACAGCACCAAAACCTTTGCTTTGCTAACATGTTTTTCAGCAAATAAAAAACTAAATTTCTCAGCATTTACAAAAGAATTCATTATATACGAAGCAACAGCAAAAAGCAAATGGCAAAAGTAAGAAAGAAACGCATATGCTTAAGCTGACTAAGTGTTTCTTTCTGAAGCAAAGCAATCAGCAAAGCATTTATTTTGAAAACGTTTTCTGTTGCTTAGGCAATAAGAAAAAAAACATTTAATGGTGTAATAAAAACCATGTTTTCAAATATATTTTACGTTTCCAATGTTAAAAGGGATAAAAAGCAGCAAGTTACAGCAAGAAACAGCAATTATCAGCAATCGTAGTCAGCCACAACTTCATAGTCAGTTTTAGCAAATGATTTTTTGTCCTATTTTTTGCACTTGCTTTTTGCCTTGCTGCACATTTTTCACAGCAACAGTTAAGCAACTACATTTGCATAGAAAAAAGTCAGGCATTATTAATCAATGCGCCGTTGTAACTAAAAGAATAGTTAAATTAAAAAGTAAAAAAAAATCAAGGAAACCGTGAATGTCTTTTGGTCCAAGTTCTATTGCACATGTAATTCTGTCCTGAGTACTTTTTATTCACTTAAAATTATCAATTCTATTGAATAATTTTTCTTTACTTAAATTTAAGTTTATTTTTCTGGGATCTGACTGTACCCCTAACAATTTATCACATTTAATTACGCGCATAAGCCTAACTGAAGAAAAATAATTCATTCTTGTAACAACTAACAAAAAAAATTTATTTTCTAATGGCTTTTTTGTTTTACATATAAAATTGCTTGTGCTCATATTTCTAGTGATTTATTAAGGTCTAAACAATTTTATAGTTATTTATTATACAAACCCTTTATTCAAGCATAATTTTTCATCAATATGGTCCTGAGTATTTGCAAAAAAAGCAATCATTTTGTTTTTATTTCCTTGAATGAAAAATGTGTCCCTTTTTTCTTAAAGCTAGAAAACTTCTAAAAAAAATTGTTAAATATCCTACAACTGTTAACTTTGGGTATTAAACATTTTTACATGTTGATATTGTAGATAAATACTCGCGAGTGTTGGTTTAATGTCATAAGTACGTTATTTGTTATTATTTATTATAAACAAGCGTTTTTTTTTTTTTTTTTTTTGAATTACACATTTTATTTATTTTAAAGAAAGGTTTCTATAAAGGCTTTTTTTTAAATAGGAGATCATGTTACACAGTGTTGGCAGGCTAAATCACGAACAAGCTTTAATTTAAACATATTGGCATATTAGGGCATGTTAAGAAGTTAGTAAAAGATTTTTGTGTCATATTTTGAAGATTAAATACAACATTGCAATTATAATTTGTAAAGAAAAAGATTTGCAGTAAGAGATAAAATTCTATTAAATAAATTGAGAGCAGAAGAGTAACACCAAAATTAACCACTAAATTCTATCATTTGATTAGTACGAATGGCACGACTAATATACAAATAAATAATCATACAGATATAAAAATTTTTTCGATTAACCCTTCTTTGAAAATACTTTGCTTATTAAAACCTTCGCAAGGAGTGGTTCCTCCTTCCCAATCATTTTTGTACCGAACTTTTTTTTTTTGTTTTTATTGAAATGTCCATTTAAAAAAAAAAACTTTAAAAATGTATGAATTCAAGGATGTTTCCTAGAACAAATATGGTCTTCACATCCATATAAAACTTTAACAATGTTTAACTAAATGCAGCTTCCATTAAAAGAAAGTAATATAAAATATGGGAACACCCATTCTTTGAACCGTAATAGTTAAACACTTGAAAATTTAACAAAAAGTGTATTTATGTCCGCTCTAACAATAAATACAAACAATTAACATTTGAAATTATAGGGTGTTCTCATAGGTGGTGTAATTTAAATCGGAAGTGACAGACAATTGAAACAATTTGCACAGGACGTGTCTTGCCATGTTCGCTATAACAACAAAAAAATTTTAAATTAAGGGTGCCTCCATAGATAAAGTTATTTGATGTAGATCTCTGCCTATCTACCTGTTTTGAAGAGGAGTCTTTTGAAAAATTTTTTTTTGATAATTCTTGCAAAAAAACTGTTTACAAAACAAATTTCAGCTATACGTCTATAACAATTCAACATTTTTGCAACATACCTCAAGTTACATTTAGTGGGACAACCTTTAATTTACAAATCTTAATTTTGTATTTGTTGTTATTGTTATTGTGGATTAAGCATAACATTTTTGTTAATTTTAACCGACTGTCTACAACTGTTCAACAATTTGTCCATATGCAACAAAATCTATCAAACATAGGGGCACCCTTTAATTTCCAAATTAAATTGTATACTTGTTGTTGTAGCGGACATAGCAGTACAGGTTCTTTTTAAATTTCAGCTGTCTATCTTTATTGATTCAAAAGTTTGGCCACATACATCAAATTACATCAAATATTGGGACACTCTTTAATTTCCAAATCAAAATTTTACACTTGTTAATACAGCGTACAGCATTACATATTTTGCATTAATTTCAACCGTCTGTGTACAATATGGCTTTATACGTATTATATAATGAACTTTTAGGGCACCCTCTAATTCATATTTTTAAATACTCATTCTTGTTACTATAACGATCATAGTAATCGATAGTTTGTCCAATTTTCAAGCGTTTATCGACAACGTTTCAAAAGTTAAGCCCATATAGGCCAATTAAAGTTACTTATAGGGACACCCTTTAATTTTAAGATTTAGTTTTGTATGACTTTGTGCTATTGGGAGCTATAGTAATAAAAATTTTTTACAAATTTTAAAGTGACGCCCTTAACCGTTCATAATACACGTACAAAACATGTATGTTGTATGGGCACACCCTTTAGTTTTTAAGATCATGTATTATTTAACATCACCTTTTAAATAGAGAAACTATTTTTAAAATCGGTTTAGAAATGACTGAGTTTGGCAGGCACAGCTATTAAAAAAATAAGCAGCATTCAGACGAATTGATAACCTCGTTCTTTTTTTTAAAGTTGAGCTGGAGATATGGAAGTGGTAAATGTTTTTTTACACTAAATTGCTCCCAAAAATAAAAGCTGACCTTAATAATGTTCCCTTTCTTATCGTTACGGACGATATTTACATATGTACATACATATATGAATTATTGCATTCCAATTTATTTTTTACGAGTTTTCTGGGTCATAAATTATTACTTTTGCTTGCCAACATTGTTTTAATGTTTTTGAAATTCTATAAATTTAATATTTATTACAAAATCCTACAACAATAAGTGCAGGGAAGCGTTCATAAATATTTTTGCTAATGAATATGTGTCAATGGATTTTAAAAATATTTTTTATTTTTATGACTACGGCAATTACGTTTTTTCAGCATATAAATTCAGGTGGCGGTCATTAATAGCAGTTTCAGACAAACAAAAAAAGTAATCACAGATGTGAAATGTATTGTTTTGCATTGAGTAATTTTTGTAACAAAATATAAATCATAATTTTTATTTGAAATAAAAGATTTACAAAAACACTTAAATGTAAAATTAACTCTGCAGATTGGTTAAGGTAGTTTTTTTAAATATTATACTTTAGATTTATAACATGATAGAAACAAAATTTCGAATGTTAAATATTTATGCAGTACTACAATCTTAATACCTATAAACTATTAATGAAGATGGTGTCAGGGACACAGCTCTCAACATTCTGTAAAATTCCTAAAAACTATCTGTGCACCACGTGTTTTAATTCTACCTTAATCTTTTGTTTATTATAGCTAAGCACTAAGCCCCAAATTTTTCATAAAAAAAAATAATATCAAAATTGTTTATATTTTTGCCAAAGTATTTGAATACTTTTGAGAATTAAAAAAGGCCGGCGGTCCCAATCAGTGACATACCTCGCAGACCGAGATCCATCGAAATTATACCGAGGGTGCAACATGACCCTGCGACCATTCTGGCGATTAACCAGAGAGTAAATACCGATCCGCCGACCAGTAATTGGAATGAAGTGAAGGTTTTCGAACCGGAAGGTTTGGTGAAAAACGCGGTTGCGGTTCTTAAAAAGAATTGTTGTCGAAAGAAGTAAGGAAAAAGTTTTTACCGATTTAAATGTCAATCTGAGCATATATCAAGATGATGACAAACCCAACCCCGAAAAGTCGAGTGACCAATTTTAGGTGTCGAAGAACGAAGTCATGTCTCAATGCCACGAACCTGTGGTAGCGAGTACGGACACAATCAGGCCCGCTAATTCGGAGACGACAGAGGGCTCTCATTCAGGCTCATGTCTGGTCTGTGAGCTCTTTGAGCGTCTGGACGTTGCGGAGGACTAAGACGATCTTCTGGATACCGATCCAGACGACGTCAACGTCACCGTAATTTATGATTCAGCCCCGTATGGTAAGGGTGATCAACCTTTATAAATCTTAAACAGCGACTGCTGCATTAATTCTTCGTCTGGCAGAACAAGGCGAAAACTTCGCATTGGTCCAAGAGCCAAGGTTAAAAAAGGGCGAAATATGTGGACTTAATTAAAAGGCTACAGATTACTCTACGCCTCAACTTCAGATGAAGAGAGAAATATTAGAACCTCTATTTTGGCAAAAAGTCACCTAAATATCTTTATTTTATCTAACTGCAGTGATGAGGATTGGGTAAAAGTGGCATGTGAGGCAATTGTATCCACGGTTTATATTTTATTTCAATTCTGAATTTCTTCCTACTACTGTTGAAAAACTAAAGCATACAATAAAACCACAAACATATTTAAGTTTCAATTTTTAATTTTTGTACTTGTTCTTATTGTGGACAAAAAATATTTAATTTTAAAGTGTCTGCCTATTGCGGATCGAAATCAAGGTGAAAACGCACTACTATTGGGATACCCTTTTATTTTTTATTTTTAACGATGCTATAGCGGACATAATTGAACATTTATTAGTCAAAATTTATCACAGCTTAAAAATTATCAATACTTTTGTGAAAAATACGTAACTTCCGGAACAGTCTTTAATTTTTATTATTTCTTGTTATAGCAGCTATAGAAATATGCTTTCTGTTAAAAAAAAAACTAAGACTTTACAATATAATATTCGAGAGATGGAGATCTGTTGCAGCAGGGAAGAAGTAGTTATGTTTTAACCCTTTGTGTATGGAACTTTTTCTTTAAACATCTTTAAAGTCAAAAGATCAAAACGTGTTTAAATTTTTTTTCTTAGTTGCTTGATCAGTTTTTTTAGAAAACTAAAAATTATACTTTTAAAGTTTTTACACTATGATATTGTTCTATATGGGCATCATACTTCATCACTGATTTAGTTTGAGTTCAATTGCCCCGCTTTAAATTTTACACTTTACTTCAGTTTTTTTCCCCCCCAATTTAAACGCGAGACTAAGTAAACAACCTTAACATTCATTAAGTACTTCGTCTTATTTCATTATAAATAAGCAAAACTTAAGTCTAGCAATAGCAGTTAATAAATAATGACCTTATAAATGTTTGACTTAACAAAAACAATCGCTAAAAGTCCACATTTTGCTATAAAAGTCACGCGCTCTGTAAGTTCTGCCATTGTTTTAGTGCTTAATTGGTATTAAAAAGGATTTTAAAAATATTGCTTTTAATTTTAAATAAATATCACGTTGTTGCTAAAAATGTTAATTATGAAAAGGAAATTATAATTTGGAAACACACTCGCACTTACATTTTTTACATAATGGAAGCAGAGTGCAGCTTCTCTTAAATGAAAATTTATATTTTCATTAAACAACAATTATTTAAAGCTTAAACTGATATCAAAACCCTTTTTCTTTATTACACCTTTTGTTTAACAAATTTTTTTTTAACAAAGAGGGAAAATGGAAAAATACAAATCACAATAGATAAAAAAAAAAATTTATCACAAAAATGTTACAGAAAAAAAATATCTCAATTTATATTTTTTATTTTATTTTATTTATCCTTTTTTATTTAAAAAAAACGCCTCTAAATGCCTCCTTATTATTTATTTTCTTTTATAGGACTCTCTGACACAAAACTCCATGAAATTTATTTAGACAATAAAGAAATAAAACTCAGCTGGATGGTTGATTGGTACAAACAGGAAGTTTTGTTTCATCTACAAAACGCCTTTAATGAACAACATCGTTGGTTCTATTTGGGCTTTTCGAAACGTGGTGGTATTGGTGATGCTGATATTTGCTTTTTTGAAAATCAAAATGGTTTTTTCAACGTTGTTACCGACACCTACACAAGTCCGGATGGTCGATTTGTTCACAAAGATTATCAGCAAGATTGTGTGCTTTTTAAAATGGACGAATATACTTTGGCGTTTAAGAGAAAATTTGATACATGCGATCCTTCAGATTTTCGTATGCATGTAAGTCTTTGTTATGTTTCTATGCATGTGTGGGTATATTAATGCCTTGTATTTTGAGTTAATGCCTTTGGGTATAAAACTGTTAAACATATTTATAATTAATTATTGTTGCTGTTTAATTTTTTACATTGTTTATTTGCTCTAGGAGGGTACCATGTATGTTATGTGGGCCAGAGGCGAAATTGAATTGCAACTGACAGATTATCAATTTCCCTTTCCAAATGTTTCATCCCAAGAGTCAGGCATTAAAATGATGCAATTACTAAGAGCTGATAAAATACTTATCCCAGAAACGTGAGTTATTATAATTAACATAATGTGCTTATAAAATAATAGGGGTATTCAATTATTATATGACATGAAAGGACACGTTAAGTATAGTTAATTAGAGTATGTAAAGTTTAGTACAGTACAGTATAATAAAGCACAGTGCATTACAGTATATTTCAGTACAGTATGGTACACCACAGCGCAGTATAGTACAGTATATTGCAGTGCAGTACAGTAAACCTAAGTGCAGCACAGTAAATCTCAGTTTAGCGCAGTAGAGTGTATTATAGCACAGTGTGTTAGAGTACAGAGTAGTACAGTACTGTATAGTAGAGTACAGTATAATACAGTGCATTATGTTACCATACAGTATAGTACAGTACATAACAGCATGTAAAGTCCAGTGTAGTACAATTCAGTACCGTACAGTGTACTACAAAAAGTACAATACAGTACAGTTCATTACAACAACGATCTGGAGCATCGAAGTGCGGAACAGTGCATAACATTACATAACAGATAGTAAAGTACAGTACAGCACAAAACAGAGCAAATAATTTTCGAGGAGCGAGAAGAGGATTAAAAATTAGTCGAAATTAGAGAAGAAAATCGCAAATGTATCAATGGTTATAAGATCCAAAATACGTAAATAGTAAATACTCTCGTATAACAGTATGTTGGTGGTTATTTTAAAGTCGCAAAGATATTATCAAAAACTTAATTAATAGTAATTTATTTAAAAAAAAATATATAAATGTTTCATCCAAATGTGACACCTAGATGTCAGCACTATATAATTTTTACACCTGACATCTTTTCAAATGACATAAGCCATTTTGTTTAATTAGAAGGTAGTACAGTTTTAGCCATGGACAGGTACACATTGCAACAACGCGTTTACATCATTCAAAGTTATTATGAAAATGGGCGTTCTTTGAAAAACACCCAAAGCGAAATTTTGTTTAGTGACGAAGCTCATTTCAGAATGGATCGATTCGTCAATAAGCAAAATTGTCGTATCTGGGGTGATGAAAATCGTCGTGTTACTCTTTGGTGTGCATTTTAGGCAATTGGAATCATTGGGCCATTTTTCTTCGAAGATGATGCTGGAAATGCTGTTACTGTGAATGCTGAGCGATACCAATCAATGTTGAGAGACTTTTTATGGACACAGTTGAATCATATTGATATGTCTGACGTCTATTTCCAGCAAGACGGTGCTACATGTCACACAACTTGAGAAAACATTACGCTTTTGCGATCAAAATTTCTTCAACGTGTAATTTCACGAAATGCAAATTTCAATTGGCCTCCAAGGTCATGTGATCTAACACCATTAGATTTTTTTTTTGTGGGGTTTTTTGAAAAGTCGAGTGTATGATAACAAGCCACAAACAATTAATGATCTAAAGAACAACATTCAAGTTGCAATTCGTGATATAACACCAGCAACATGTCGGAAAGTCATTGAAAATTTCGATATTCGGTTTGATGTCTGCAAACGCAGTCTATTCCACTTATAATTGTAATGGATCATACTTTTAATAAAAAAACAGCTTGAAAAAATTGCACATAGTTTGTGTTTTATTTCAAAGAATCATGTAGGCGCGTTTTTTTGGATGACCCTTTATTATATTTAATTTAATTTAAGTGGTTCTATATATGATTATAGTATTAGTCAACAATGTTATTATCGTGTTATACAATAATATGTTTCCAATAATAACAATATTACTATGTATGATTGGACTGAAATAAATTTCATTAAAACTTTTACTACAAAAAAAGATGAAAAATGATCGGTCAGTTTATATGAGTTTAAAACTTTAAAAAAACCAATTTTTTCATCTTTTAATACTAAAACATTTCCAAAGCAAATTTTGCTTTTTAAAAACTTTATTTTCTTTTTAAAATGAATGCCCTTACTATTTATATACATCGTTAACTTAGCAAACGTTAAATGCACATTTATATAAATAAAGCATTTTATATTTTTATCGTATTTAATTCCTCCTTTCTCTACAATTTTTTTCACTACATCTCTTTAAATCTTTTTTTTGTCTTCATCACCTTGCAGTGACCTAAAACACATCGAAGTAACACTCGATAAAGTAATGGTGCCAGCAAAAGAAACCACTTATTGGTGTCATGTTCAAAAACTCGATAATTTTCTACAGCAAAAACATCACATTGTACAATTTGAACCGATTATCACAACACCCGGTATCGTGCATCACATGGAAGTATTTCACTGTGAAACAGATTGGAGTGTCGATATTCCACTATACAGTGGTGATTGTGAAAAATTGCCAGCCGAAGCAAAAGTCTGTTCAAAAGTCATTGCTTTGTGGGCAATGGGTGCCAGTACATTTACATATCCACCAGAAACTGGTTTGCCAATTGGTGGAAAAGCTTATAATCCGTATATTCGCTTAGAGGTGCATTTTAACAATCCTGAACTAAAGAAAGGTGGGTATATATGAATGCATGTGTATGGGTTGAATGGTATCGAATGTGATTTATGTGTGTGTATGTTACATTTGCTTTTTTATTTATAAGGGTCATGCTACAGCTACATGAACACATAAATAAAATAGACTTTGACAAGGTAGTTGAAAGCAAAATTAATTTGAACATAGAAGCCAAAATGAAAGTAGGAGATTTTTAGTAGTTTAGGAAAGTAGTAATTTCTGTTTAATATTTATTTTTAATACTTTTTTGCACTAGCCAAGAACTGAAGAAAAAAACTTAAAAAAAGATTATTATAAATGAATGAAATTGACTTTATCTTAAGTTCATTTATTTTAATTTGTAAAAACTTTTTTTAAAAAGAAAATTATTCAACAAATTTATGCGGACAAAGACAAGAAGAAATATTAGATGCCAGCGAAATGTAATGCTGCACTTTCCGGATCGCTACATCTGTTATCAGTATTCTTCGCAACTATCTACCTGGAACCCACTGGAGCTAATTTCTTCAAAAATGAATCCGAAGCTAACGTTACAAAAAACTGAGACCATCATGATCTATAATTTTTCGCTTAAATATATGAACGACATTGGTCTAAGCAAGATGTGGTAGATTAAAAGCCGAGGTGTTCCGCAGTGGGCATACATGGCCCACTTTTTTTACTCCATGTATGCAAATGACCTTCCTTTGCACATCAGATACTCTAAAATTCAAATGTATGCTGATGGCGTACAGCTATATCTAAGTTGTTCAAAAACAGCTATAAATTCTGGTATTAATGAAATAAATTTTGATCTAGATAGAATTTGTATATTTCTTTTAATGGGACAAAAATTCAATTGGTGAATACAGCCAAAAATTTGGGCGTTACTTTTAATAGCTCGCTGACATGTTAATTGTTCATCAAGCATGTGGCATAATTTATGGGAAGACTAGAACCCTATGGCAGACTCAACACTTTACACCCATGAGGATAAGGATGATGATTGCCAAAACATATTTAATTCCTTCTCTTTTATATGCCTCTGAGATTTTTGCTGGATGCAATATGACTTTGAAACGAAAGCTCAACATAGCGTTTAATAATAATGTTCGATATGTTTTTGCTTTGAAAAGATTTGATCATATATCACCGTATTTAATACATGTCCTTGGCATGCACCTCGATGACTACATGAAGCTTAAGAATCTTATTTTTTTTTTTTTTTTTTGCATAAAATAATAACTACAAAAAAAACCTTACTCTGTTTATGACAAATTAGTATTCACATCGTCTGCGAGGAACAATAACATTTGAACATTCAAATACCGAAAGACTGCTTCTTTTCGCCAGTTTTATATATACCGTTTACCTCTGGAACCATCATCCCCAAATATTCAACTTACTAGCAACGCAGCGCGATTCAAAAACTTGTTAAGTAGTTATTACAGAAATTCATAAAAATTTTTTAAAACGGTAAACGGTATGTAACTTATCTGATTCTAATGCTGTAATTTATAAGATAATTGATCTTGCAGATATTAGAAAAACATTAATTATATATAAAAAAACAGCATGGCGCTACGTGCATTACGGCGACCACAATAAAAATCGATTCAATTTGGGAAAATTTTGATTTCGACACTTACCATTTATCTGCTGATAAGCCAACCAAAAATTGACTTTTATAGACAAACATTTGCTATATAAAGACTAAGTGTCCTCTACAATAACGAATTCAAAAAACAAAATTACAAACGAAAGCTGTTCTTATGGATTATCTGACTTTGACGCATATTGTCTTACTTTTCGCATTGCTGTGCATAGAAACTTTAAACTCTTAACAAATACTTGTTAAAACATAAATGATAAATATAAAGAGTGGCCTTCATGTGAAAGAAAAGTATGTGATTCCAACTCCCACCTTGCTAATTTATTTCAGTTTTTGTCTGTTAGAAAACAACATTTCCATAAAAATGAAAATGTTGATAGTATAAAAATATCTCATTTTTTTAACTTACTCGAATTACTAAATTGTGCAAAAAAGCATAGAAAAACACCTTCTTCAAGTTATTACATATCATGCATTGTTGTTTCATTAAAATTGAAGGATTCAAAAAATTAGGTCAAAGCAGTTGGAAAAAATTTCCTCTCCAACCCAATACAATTCGAGCAAAGCACAGAAATTTGCTTGCCACTTAGTGGCACACCAGGGAATACATCCAACAGTCGCATACACAAAAATTTACTTCAAGCCCTTTGCAAGACAATATATCTATATTAAAGTTGTTCGATGAAATGAAAACAAATAATCATCATTATTTTAACCTTCGTTTCGTTTCTTTTTTTTCCAATTTACTTTTTTTTGTGACAAAATAGGTTATGTCGACAGTTCAGGTTTGCGCATTAAAATGGTATCACAGCTGCGACAATTTGATGCTGGTGTCATGGAATTGGGTCTTGAGTACACAGATAAAATGGCCATACCACCAGGACAGGTGGCATTTCCATTAAGCGGTTACTGTATTGCAGAGTGTACAGAATTGGTAAGTGACAATGACATCTTTTTGTTTTATGTGATAGTTGCAGAGTAATGGCTTTTAATGACACACAAATGTTGCAGCATGAAAAATTTGGCCATTTATTTTAATTTATCGAACTTTTTAGGGGAAGATAAAAAGATGGAATTTGTTACAAAATGTTACATAACGTTAACCTTCACTGCAGTATTGAAATAAATTGTCTTTTTACTGCAGCAAAGTAATAAGCAATAACTTTCTCTTTTTGTTCATTGTCTTTTCGTTTTTTTTTTTTTTTGTTTTTAAATACCAAAACTTTCAGGCATTTCCTTCCTCTGGCATTGTAGTGTTTGGCTCACAATTACACACCCATTTACGTGGTGTACGAATTTTGACGAGGCATTTTCGTGGCAGCGACGAATTACGTGAATTGAACCGTGATGATTATTATTCGCATCACTTTCAAGAGATGAGAAATTTGCATTACAAACCACGTGTATTACCGGTAAGTTTTCTATTAAGATTGTGTTTTTCTTTTTCTTTTTCCATTCATTTCATTTTTCTTTCCTTATTTATAGTTTAAGTAGTTCGCGAAAAATTTTTCTTTTTTTTAAACTTCAACAATTACACCGTTTCTAGAAAAAAATCAATGACTTTTAACTCAATTCCGATCAAAATTGATTTTTCGGAAAACGAATAATTTCTTCTGATTAAAACCACTATTAAATTCCAAAGTGGAATTGATTTTCTTTAAAATTTTATTTTTTGTGGTTTTTCAATTTACTTTTATTTTGTATCCTTATTTACTTAAGCATCTTTTGTTACTTTAATATGACCAATGTTGCCAGTTTAAATTAAAAAGTGAAATTTCGATCATCATTTAGATACCTTGTCTTTTTTTCAGTACACACGAGGCAACCATATAGGAGACATTTACAAAAACATCGGCTTTTGTGTGTATTTTGTGGGAAGAGAAAAAAATTGGCAAGAATTATACTTGCAATTGTGTTTATTAACTGAATATTGTATGAAGATGTAGAAAAAAAAACCAACAACAACTGCTTTCAATCAAATAACACAAGATAAACTGTAATCATCGATACAGTCTAAGAGGAACATCGTGTTAGGAAACGTGGAACATTAAAAAAAATTCTATTTCAGGTGACATAAAAATAAATACAAATTTTAACAAGGAGCATTGCTACAACCAATAGACCTTAAGAACATGCTCATGTTACCCTAAATGTTGCCTCGTGTGTGTATCTAACATAAGAATAAGTTTTCTCAAAAAATTTTAATTCAAAAATTATTCAAATTGTTTCGTTGTCGTAATCCATTTTCTCACAATTTTCTTACTAAATAAAATAAATTTTAATTAATTCCAAGCGATGTATAAAAAATGCATTTTTAAAACACATTTTTTAAAGTTTTTACTTTCTTTGAAGGAATTAAAAATTCATTTTCATTTATTGAAACAGAATGCATCCATTTAACCGCCATTTTTATTACAACTTTTAAAGGATGCCTTTGAATAAATAACCGGAAAAAGTTAGAAATTATTTAATGTAAACTTTTGTAAATGGCGTAAAAAATTTCTTCAGAAGCGAACAATGCTGCTTTTTTAAACTTTTTTCTGATTTATATTCCGTGATGTTCACAAGAGTAGAAGCAACAAAAATGCAAACACTTTTAACATTTATGAATTCGTGTTTTCGTATGATACAGGAAAACAAAGTGTGTTTGTGCTTGTGTATGCATAAAATAGTAGTAAAGCTTGTTTGCACATTACTACCCAGTAGTTCTTGTAAATAACTTTGCATAACCATTCACTAGAAGAAAAAGTGATTCAAAAATAATAAAGTAAATTTTTATTACGATTGTTGGGACAAAGATCTTTAGTTTATTTAAAATATTTGTCAGAAGTTTCCTGAAGAGTTAAGTAAGCGGTAACGAAATGGTCATCGAGTAGTGCCCTGGCCCTCAATAATTAATATCGGTAATTAATTTAATCAGGATAATTAAATAAAAAAAAAAATAGCACGAAGTTTTTTATGTTTATTAGATTCCTTTAAGTAGGCACCACTTTTTAACAGTAAACTCAGCAGAAGTAATGACTCTATAGAATTATTTTGACCAAATTTGTAATAAATTTCCTTAAATAAACTTGGTTATTAAGGACACATTATGCCGAACAGTAGATAATTCCCTCAGACATTTGTGTTTGTTTGAATTTTTCGGTTGAGAGAGACAAAAAGATTTAAGTTTTTAAAAACACACTTAGATTCTCGAACAATCCAAAGAACGAAAACACAAAGAAAACATTTTCTAATTCAAGTTGAAATTTCAATAATATTGTTGGTCACGTTGTATGTGAATAATAAAGAAAAACAACTGTACAACGTACCATCATAAAGATTAAGCATAAACGTACCTGAGAGGTAAAGAGTTTCTGTCATTCATGAACTGTGGTTTACGAAAAGCGCCCTTCTGCGAAAAGCGCATTAGGATAATCGCTATATTCACAACTGATGCACCTCTTTCGGAATATCATGTGAGTAAAAATGACACAGAAAATAAGCAATCATTTTATTTCAATTAATTATTCGATTAATTGGTATACATTTTGCTGATGAAACAATTTTGTTTTGACATTCTGTTAACGTTTCTATCTCACTTCTAAGTTATTTATCGTGAACGTGGCCTCATTGTAGGCTTCACGTAATTCTTTATTCGTTCGTTTCAGTGACCGATTTTTTTTCGGTCATTTATCGAAGACTAATCCATTCGTTCAATCGATCGATTTGAATAGTTGTATGAGATTTTTTTCTTGTTATCAAATTGTGATTTTGATACAGAGGTGAAACCATTGTTTTCTGTGGGTTCTCAAGAGAGAGAGACATATTGTGAAGAAGGAAAATAATCAAAACAAAAACTAGATATTTAACAAGAAAAAAGAAAGCACCAAAAGTTTCTTTTCTACAAAAAAAAATTTTCGTAAAAATAAAGAAACAAATAAAAAACAATTCGAGAAATATAGGAAATCTATTCCTACTGGCAGCATCAACTGTACTGGATTTGGTTTTAAGAAATTCTATTTCTAGGAGCCCTCAAATTTTTCTAAAACTAGGGAATATATAAGAAATTAATTAGCTGAAATACTCGTCCAGATTACAGCAGATTGATTTGTAGGCTTATAAAACATCGTTTAGGCTCACAAGTGAAAAGGAAAAGAAAATCAACACAATAAACATTTTTGAAATGAACTTAAAATTAAATTAAAAAGGGATTTGTGGTTAATGCTAAGGCACTCTTGCAGTACTGGTTTTCGAATATATACATATATATTCGAAAATCGTTTCAATTTATTTCTTTTATTTATATATATACATATTAATTAAAAGTCAATACTGTTAATCGAAGCTTCTAGTTTTAATTTCTAAATAAAAGAAATAAATTGAAACGATTTTTTTTAAAAAGCTAAATCTTCATTCAGTGCAGTTACCTTACAAAATAATTTCTGTACCACTGTACTTAAAATGCTACGAAAAAAATTAAATTGGGTAATTCCGTAACTAAATTGGAACTAGCAGAATCGCAATAGCGATTGCAATCTTCTCACAAAAAAATTTGTGTGCACGAAAATATATTAGAAAGGGGAATTCCATAAATACATTAGGTGTACTGAGATCTTTGCTTTAAAGAAGCTGAAAATTAGTCAAAAGCGAGTTCGATCAATTTGCTTTAATTAAATTTTCCGCCATATTGAATACGCTATTTTGAATTTTTAAAAACTAACATCAAATTTGTAATCAGCGACCCCAAGAAATCCCTTTTAATAGATTTTAAACGAACTCGATTTTTTAAAAATTGTCCGCCGCAATTGATTCGCCATTTTAAATTTTTAAAAACTGACATTAGATTCTTAATCAGTGACCCTAAAAACATTGTCGTACCAAGTTTAATTAATATTTATTGAATCCATATAAAGCAAATAATTTTGTCGTACTAAATGTTCAATTTGTCCGTGTGTGCGCTGTAAATGATTTATTATACTTATGATAAAAAATTTTATCAGTTCGCCGATTAATCGATTAGCTTTTTACTGGAGTTTCATACCCAAAGGGAAAAAACGAATCATTTTGCTTTCCTACTATTACAGAACTCCATCTCTGAAACCGTAATAGACAGACTGCAAACGTTCACCAAAAATGTATTACTATTGCTACAATAAAAAAAAATCCTAAAGAATTAAAGGGTCTTCTGGAAGTCAGACGTAATTTAAATAAATTTTATTTTTTTAACTGCTATGTTCAGGCATTTCAAACCTGCCTCTGCTTTGAAAATAAGTATAAAATAAATTATTTTCATTAAAGGGTGTCCCAAAAGGAGCATGATTTTCACGTACGTATTTTTATTTTTAAACTGCATTAGGCAGACACTTTAAGTATTTTTATGTCCGTTATAAGCACTAGTAAGGAAAATACAAGCTGAACTAAAATTTAAAGGGTGTTTTTATATGAACGTGCCTTAAAGATATAGGCCTTAGTTGTTAAAACAGTTACAATTTACATCGTGTATGCTCCAATACCGCCGCTTTAAAAATAAATGTGTGAACAATAAAAAAATTAAAGGGTGTTGCCATATAGATAGTGATTTTGACGAATATGGCTTTATTGTTTAAATCGTTAAAAGCAAATGCATGTCCATATCCGTATTAAAGACAAATTTAAAAAAATAGAAATTAAATAGTGTTTTGAGTTTATATAAAATATAAAAAATTAAAGGGTGACAGTTTTCATTTATAATTATTAGGTATGTTCTAGATGCATAACAATACAGTCCGAACTCGTACGAATCTGTCCAAAAGCGTTACAGATAATAATTTTTGTACAATTTTGAAAGAACTTGAGAGAGTAAAATTTTTAATTTTTTGTACAAACTTTTTCCTTGGGTAAGTTCGGACTAGAATTATATTATCAGCTGTTTGTTGTTTACTTTAAAAATCAAGTAATTTTTAAATAAATACATAAAGTTTTTAATTAAAAAAACTTAAAAGGGTAAATTGAAGATTTTTTAAATAAACTTGTACTTGTATATATAATTGCGGATTTTGATAATTTTCTGTAATAAAATACGCTTTTATAAATAACTGAGTCTTTTATAAATCAGTGAGTCTGATCAAGACTACATTTTTAACTAAACTGCTTAAGATTCCGATGGGGAGAATGCTGCTTTCGAAGCAGAAAAATGAAACAGCATTAATAAATATTTAGAAGATTTGGTGTTTCAATACACAGAGAACGAACTTATGAAATATTTTAGAGTTTTAAAACAGTTGTATATGAAATTATGTAAAATATTTGAAGAAAGGAAAACATACAATAGTTACTTGCCTTTCGATTTTGCAACACAATTATAAATAAATATCTTAACTACTGGCTTATACCTTTTATATTCAATAACTTTTTACAGCTGTTGGCAATGAAGCAATGCTTTGTTTTTAAAATACTTTTTTCATTTTAATCGTCTTAATTAACTAAAATAAAATTTATTTAAGTAAGTCAGCACCATTATTATTTTAGTGCGAACTATTTTGTTATGCATCTGCAACAGACCTATTTTTTGCCATCATATATTATTAATAAAAATATAATTTGAAACAGTAGTTGAGTTTGCAAAAGTATTCGATAAAATCGCTTAGTTATTGCAACATCTATATACATATCGCTTATTTACTTCTAGAACGTCATAACTCAAAATTTAAAATTTTATTATTAATCATACAGAATTGTTCGCCATTTCATTCTTTATATTACGTTACGTATGCGTTTCATCCTTTTGTATTTTGTACTTTTCACGTTTTAAGAAAATAAAACGTTATTTCACTTCTTGTTTGGAAACTTTGTCTGACAATAAGAACGACGCATTTTGAGTTGTGGAGTTAACATCATAAAGTAAAGATCATATACCTTTCTAAAACATCGTCACATTTCGTTTTATGACTGTACATATGAAAAATGTATCATTTTATAATGTATCGGCGTTTTACATATAAAGTAAAACTCCGTTTTTCTTTTCACAAATAACGACATATTTTAGTTTACGACACAGTATGGGATATATTTTTACAGCAATAATGTCATAATTCAAACATTTCATTTTGTTTATCCAAAACATCCTCTTAATATAATTGATGAAAGTTTTCTTAAATGGTTGTTTTAATTATGAATCATTTTACAAATGGTAGTGGGAACTTAATTTAATATTTTTCTGGATGGTGAGAACGAATCAAAAACTTAAACTGCGATTATGTCGAAATTAATTTTTTTTGAGTTATGACGTTCTAGAAGTAAATGAGCGATATGTATATAAAAAATTGTTGCTAGAAGTGTGTAGTGGCTTTATAACTCAACAACGGTCAAACTGAATTCAATAAAATTTCTTGGGTTTGTTCATATGGTCGTGTAGATGGTTTATCTAAAGTCGGCACGAAATCAGTTGACGTTTATAACTAAAACAAGCACCGATTACTATAGAGTTAGATATTTATTTAGAAGCTTAGTAAGTAAGTGGAGAGAGAGTAAGTGGTGGAGAGAAAAAATCGTGGAATCGATTTTAACAAAAAGCAATTTGAAGAGTTTTTGAAATATAAATTAGTCCTAATTCAAATAGTCCAATAGGCAGACGTAAATCTGTTATAAATCCCACATAAATTAAATAAAAATTTGGCTTGGAATAGTTGCAGTGGTACGATTATTCTTATTGGGGTAGCCAAGCGCCCCAGAAATAGATCGCTGTATAATAAAACCGATTCCGAAATATTCCTGAGGGGCCGTTATAATTCTCCTTAACAAAAAATATATAATCCATATTTTTTTTAAAGACAACGTGGTTTTTTACTTTCTACAAAGGCTTTTTGTATTCCCCTCGTATCTAATGTTAAGCCACCTTTGCAATTGCAAGTTGCATATTCCCCAAACAATGAGACAAAAATATCATAAACATGAGTTAACACTTTGAAGATTTTTTTCTCCTCAAACACATGTACAAGAAAATAAAAGTACAAATACATTAAAAAAAATATATTTGAACATACACATAATAAACACATAAACTATCAGGATAATGGATACATAAACATATGCATATCCTAACGTACTTAAGTTAATGACATAGCAAAATATGTCAAGGCTAAAGAACCTTAAAAGGAAACACGAGAAGGGAGTAAAATTTATTCATTTTATTTTAATCTGCACATTTCACTTTCGGTTGTGTCCTTAATTTCTTTTACTTTTATCTGTATCTTTTTTTCTTTTTTGAAATGTGTCAGCATTTGTTTTGCTTAAGTATTTAAATTTATTTTCTAACCAAGTTTAATCGTATTTTTATTCGTTTGTTTGCTCTGCAGGGGGATGCTTTGGTAACCACCTGCTACTATAATACCATTGGTTACGATAATGCTACACTGGGTGGTTTTTCCATAAGTGATGAGATGTGCGTTAATTATGTACACTATTATCCAGCAACAAAATTGGAAGTTTGCAAGAGTTCTGTGTCAGAAGATACTTTGGAAAATTACTTCATTTACATGAAAAAGTAAGTTTCAAATAAAATTTAATTCTCACTTTTGTTTTCTTTTTACTATGTTTTCTTTTCATCATTATTTTTATTTTATTTTTGTTGGAGCTGTTTTTGCTCTTATACTCTCACTTAAATTCGCATTTGTGTCACAAGTGAATTGGAAGAAATGTTGATTCAAGTAAATTGACAAAGTTTTCTATGCAAATTAATTCATGATGGCAAACAAATTTTTTTCTTTCTTTTTTACTTTGAAAACTGCAACATGCCTGCACAAACACTCAGACACAGCTTTCTTGTTAAAACTTTTACTTTTCTTTGTTTTAAGTGTTGCTTAAATAGTTTTTACAAAATTGTTAACATCACAAAAAATAGTTCTCAAAACCTTTAATTTATTCAGAAACATAAAAATAAAGGAAAGTGTGGAAATGTGAATAAATTTCAAAGAACTTTGTCCGTATTTCCACTGAGTCTGGTGGAACGAGCTTTCGGCCTGACTGTAAATGTTTACAAAATTTTCTAATTATTATGGATTACTAATTTTATGTATGATTATGATTATTTATGGGTTTATCCTCTTTAAAACCGCGTAAATTCAATTAAAATTTCTTCAAAACTTGTTGAAAGTTTTTGGCTTTATGGCATCTGCGCTTTTTTCACTAGATGCAAACAACAACGTTAAAGTAAATGTACGTTACAAATGGCATCAATACCATTTGCTGCAAGCATCAGGCTCGTCTTTCAATATGTAAAAATTTTAGTCAACATAGAAAGATATTTTCAGGCAGCTGCTATTAAGTACAAGTAAGAAGAGTTAAAAAAAAGGTCCAAGTAAAATTTTCTACAGCAGTCTTAAGTGACTAAGATTTATGTTTAGTGGCTTTTGTTTCAAGGAGAAATATTTAAAAATTTATTTAATTTTCATTCCCGACCGTTGATTAGCCGACGCTATAGTCTTAAGAAATAGAAGAATAAAGCGTAACTTGAAGTTTTATAACGTTTTCAGAACAAGAATTGTTTCATTCTATCTTCGTCTTAGGACGATAAATCAAAATTGCAACGACCCTGGACTCCGCTGCAGCTATCCCAGCAACCAGCGTAGAACGTGTCGTTACATTAAAAAGTTTTTTTGATCAGTGAGCAAAGGAACTTCTAACAAAAATAGACTGTACACATAGAGAAAAAGTATGTTTATAATATGGGTACAATAATCATAATATGTTTTCTCTAACAATGTATAGTTGCGGCGAACAAATTATGTTTGTTTCTAACAATACTTTTTCCCGATATACATTTTGTGTTAACATATAATCATTTTATAGTTACTATGCACAATGCACATGCAACATGATTCGAACCTCGAACATGAAATTTCGAACCACAACTAAAATAAAATAAAAATATTTGTTGTAAATTTAACTATAATAAATGTAGCATTATTAATCAAAATATGATGAAATGTAAACAAATAGGGTGTGCTTCTATTTTGTAATTTGTTTTTTTTAGCTATTGATTCATGGGAAAATTAAAAAAAATTATAATTAATATTTAAAATACAAAAATAATATATCAAAACAATAAAAAGTAAATCATAAATGATTTTTTGTGTATCTATGTGTTTAAACAATTTTCGTAAAAGATCTATATATAAAAAAAATGTTGCAAGTGTGTTGTGACTTTATAACTAACGATCGGTCAAACCGAATTCAACCAATTTTCTAGGGTTGGTTAGTATGATTGTGTAGATGGTTTATCTAAAGTTCATTGTACGCATTCTTGAGTTATGAGTTATGACTTTTCATGACAACATATGATTTTGTCTATATAAAAAAAAAGAATAACAAATACTTAGGCGTCTATGAGCATAAGCGATATATATACTGCGTGCTTGCTTTACACACAAGGTATTTAATGTTAATATTCATGCGTAGCGAAACATGGTGGGATCCGTTCGTCATTAATAAATAAAACACTAAATGACTGTCTTTAATTTTAAGAAATGTCTGCACTATAGACTATATTACGATTCTGTTGAACCACAAAGGTTGGGAAGCACTGCTTCCGCATTTTCTTTACTTTCTTCACCTAACTCCTTTTGAGCTTTTGCGAGAATATTTATGCAACGTACATAAGTCTTACGCACCTAAAGATGTTTTGCCTGAACCACTACCAATTCCTTTTTCTTCTCTACCATCTCTGCCGAACATCCATCATAGAGTTTCTTATATTTTGCTCATGCTTTGCTCAATTCATTTTTTTCAAACTCAAAAGCATCTTTAGAGTAGTTGGAAAAGTCCTCATCAGTTGGCATAGCCTCATAGCTAATCACTTCTTCAGCCGCCCGTAAATACCTTTCATAAGCTGTCATTATGGTATTTATTTAAAAAGTATTACGGATTAAAACACAAAGAAAAACTTTGTAAAAAAAATGTATAAAGATGCCAAAAAAAGATGCCCGCAAAAAAATTAAAAATGTCCGCCAAGAGATATCGAAAAAAAATTTCAAAGAAAAAATTCAAAGAGAATTTTCTGGTGTTATTAATACAACAAAATATAGTGTAACGGTTTATACAAAATGGCCCAATACGGCCTCGCAACCACGTTTTAAAATTTTGTTGTTAGGTATTATAACCTCACTTTCACCGAGCCACAAATTTAAGACACCAAAATGAAACACAAGAAATACCAAAATAAATATCACGTACGCACCTTTTCTTCTCAAGTTCCCGGTAGAAGGACCAAAAATGTTTACTTGGTTGATGATAACGCTGGTGTCGAGCCTTGGTAATCTGACTGGTGGTTGAAGGCCGAAAAACGAAAATGGGCTGCCTATCCCTCGGTATTTTAATAGCTTCTTGTACAAAAGAAAACGTAGATAATTATTTGGTTCCTGAGCTTTGCTTTTTATTAAAAATAGGGTTCCACTCCTTTAATAAAAAATAAAAAAGTCGGTTGTTTTGTTGAGTTCTATGCGAAAAAGTAAAAAAACCACACAAGGTTTTGCCGGGATTCACCTCGTATTTCCGAGCCAAGCAAAAAACCATCGCCGATCGAGCACTTGACGGCTCATCAAATTAAACACGAAAGGCCGCAGGTATGAATTTGCCGCAATGGTGTTCCCACATGCCAGCACATAAAACTAACTGGAACAGACAAACAACATTGAACCATATTATGATATATTAATTTAACCATTTAATTATAATATGTTTAAATTTAATACTGTACCATGTTATTATTATGCTACACAACAATATGGTTCCAAGTCTAACTATAGATATTATTATTTAATATAACAATACTATATTGTACCTACAATCATATAAAACAACCATAAAATGTTGCTCTTATATATTTTTTTTCTTTGCATGTGAGCAAAATTTATTTTAGTGTGATTGAAGAATGCGTGTATAATAGCCTAAAGAAAAATTGTCGAAATGTTAAAAATCGCCAAACCAATAACAAGATTTTAATAAATGTACGACGAACAGATCAAAATTTTTGTTGCTAAAAAGAAAGACTTTATTTAAAGTTGACCTGAAATTAAAATTTAGTATCCTCTTATTACCTGTAACCTTCTGATCGAACTTGTTAGTATCAAAGTCGGTTGAGCCACCGAAGACGTCATCAAGAAACAAACAAATTTTCTTATCTACAATTAAGATAAGATAAAGTTTTTAATGCCAAAGAAATAAAGAAATGCAACTTTAGTTTTACTAAGAGCAAATCAAGCACAAATTAAAAAACTTTTGGTATTCGTTTGTTTTCACTTTATATCTTCAAACTTTTTTTTGTTTCTTTACACACAAACATGTTGCTATACAATTCTGTTAAACAGAGCAAAGAAGAGATTTACCAAATCCCAAACACTTACATGCGTACATTCACCACTACTGCCACAATGACAAAAAAAAATATATAATTTTAACAACTTAACATATTTCCCCTCTATATTTTCATTTTATATTTCAATTTACTTTAATTTCTGCGCAGGAAGGAGCATCAGCATGGAATACGCTTAAATGGTGCACGTTCGAAAAATTATCGCAGCATCAAATGGACGCAACCACGAATCGACCAATTATATACAATGTATATCCAAGAACCACTTAGTATGCAGTGTAACAAATCGGACGGTTTTCGTTTTGACGGCTATCAATGGGAGGGTGCACCCATTACACCCGTACAAATCAAAATACCCATACATCGAAAATTGTGTCCTAATTATAATCCATTATGGCTAAAACCACTGGAAAGAGGTGAATGCGATTTATTGGGTGAATGTATTTACTAAAAGTGATTTGGAAAAATTTAACCATGAAATAAAAAACAAAACAAGGGAGGAAGGACGTCAGCAAGTTTTATGAAAGAATAGTGATGGAGAAACAACTATAAGTGTTTGTAAGAGTGTTTTATGTTAAAGTGTAAAATTAATAAAAGCAACAAACCATTAGTGTAGTTTATAATAAACACAAAATTGTTATTAAATTAATAGAAATGAATTTCTTTTCAAAGTTTTTATTTCTTTTTTTGTTGTCAGTTTTCTATATTTTTTTTTTTTTTTTTAAGAATTTTGTTAAAGTCTTTTTTTATTTGAATTTTTCTACAAACCACTGATATTAAAGCAATTTTTTTTTACATCGTCACTTAAAAAATAAGATCTCATTTGTTTAAAATTGGCAGCAGAGGTTAAAAGAACTCGTTTTTATGTGTCTTTTTACACACAAAAATATTCATTTAAGCGAAATAAAGAATTCATATTTATGCTTTGAGTTGATTGTCCAACATTTAAACACAAAAAGGACTTAAAGACTAATTAAAATTTTAAACAATGAAAAACTTTTATAATTAATTCTTACGAAAGCATCATCATTTTGGTGCAGACCCTCAAACACTTTTTTTTTTTAATTGAAATACAATAGCTAAAAAGGAATATATAATCAAGACAGTGTTTTAATATTCGTTTATGAAAATATAATGTAATGAACAGACGCAAAAGGTTACTGACTCTGTGACGTGTTAGCAAAAATTTATTGTAAAGTGTCAAAATAGTTCGTGCAATATGAAAACAGCAAATCTGTCAATTCTTGATTGGTTATGGGGAAAAAATAATCATATTTTAATCGCTTTGTTGTGATGTTTAATGATTCAATTTTTGATAAATATTTTTGTTTTCTATTAAAACAAAAAACATCCAACTTCGGGGTTTGAAGGACCAATTCTTGATTAAAGTAATTCATAAATTACAGTAAGCGCCTGGGGCGCTAATTAGTGAATCAAGCATCTTTCAATTTATGAAAAAAATTCCTGCAAGCATTTCGTGCGTTACTGACTAATGGTGTTTTAGAAACCAGCACTTGAAATGCCCGAAGGACCAGTACTTGAAGCAGGTATTTTTACTTGATTAAAGAATATTTATTATACCAACAGTTTTGATGCTAAGAGGATCAATTCTGGAATCAATTATTTCGTTATTATTTGTGACATGATTTTCTCTTAGTTAACAAATTTTTTTTAGCCGAGCCACTTCTTCAGGTTCAAAAATAACAAAGAATCAATTTTGGCCAGATCTGGTAAATAGGGCGATTGAGACAGTTCATGGACTTTGATATGGAATCTGCACATACGTGCATCCTAGCATTGTCCTGATGCATAATAAGATTTACTTATGCCCATATGCGGTCGCCTTTTTTCAAATCCTCATTAAATCAATCCAATAAAAAGCATTCCATTCGCCATTTATTGATTGTATTCAATGTAAATTATACCGCGTGTTTCCTACAAAACTATCGCCATGGCTTTATCGGCTGCTAAAAGCCAACTAGTTCAACTATTACTTGGCTGTAGTGTTTCGTCCTACATATATGTTTCGCCTACGGTTACGAAACGGCATTTACACACCTGCTTATTATGCTTATGATTGCGCGGGGAAAGCTTTCTGATATTATTGAAAATATAAACCACTGAGCCATGTGATACGCTTTTGCCTTTCACAATCTCTCACACTTTCAATCTAGAATCGTCCTATACTATATCATGATATTTTTTAATTGTTTCAGTTGCATAAATTTCAGTCCAAAACGCCCAGCGTTTTCTTGCTTTAACAAAACAAACTTTTTTACCATCGTAATTGATGGTGCAATGTTTCAAACTAAGCCCTGGTCTAAGTAATAGTTTTTTTTTTTTTGCCAAAACACGAAATAAATTTTTACTCATTTTGTCCTCAAATTACGAGGTACTGTTTTATCAATGGCTGTCAACACAAATTAAATTGAGCAGCTTACTTACGTGACAGAAGCAATTTAACATTTTACATTTCAAAAAGTTGAGGACTTACTTATCCGCTTTCGTGTGATTTTTTTTTATGCCAGAGCAGCTTATTTTTGAATCAGAATTATATGACTCAACAAGCCTAATGGGTATCATGATTTTTTTAAGTAAATTAACAACACTAAAATTCGAAACTTTTATTATAATTTCAAGACGAGGAAATAAATAAAAATAGTAACAAGCGTCGGTTCAAATCAGTTTTCAATCTGAGTTTGTCAGATCAGGTTTACATTAAAAAAATGTAAATGTAATTTAAATTAAATTAAGTTTTAAATGTTCAAAAATGTTTTCTTTGTTTTTGTTTTTAATTTTATTATCCAAACGAACTAAAGTTTGTAACATCGTGCTACAGACAGTAAATAATTTTTCGCTCTAACATTAAACACTTTAGATATAAAACAAACTTGTTACATAAACACTTCAAATTAAAACCAAGCAATTGTATTAACATAACACTTTACAATTCTTTGTCTCTTGTATACACAATCCTTTTTTAAGCAATAAATAAATATTTGAAACTTAAATAAGTCTGAGAGTTTTTTATATTTTTCTTCTCTTTTTCAAACTCTTTATCTTAACAACAATTCAAAATCAACGCAAATTATTATAAAATTTTTTCAAGTACATTTAAGAATTTTAAATATTTAAAGTTAAGTTTATTTATATTTTTATTGTCTACAGTACAAAACTCTGTTGCCAATTTAAAAAGAAAAATACAACATATTTTGATTTAATCGAACTTAGAAAAAAATGTAGAAAAAGCAAAAGCTTGAAAGAAACAAACATCTAATTTGTTTCTTAAAAATTATCATATTAAAGGCCTTTACATTATAAAAATAGATATTTATTGTCTTTATGATTTGTTTTTTTTTACTTTCTTTTTTAGTAACAATATATAAAAAATATATTTTTGTAAAAAGAAATGAAAAAATAATGAAGGTTCTTTTGAAATGATTCCTGGTACTTTTTTAAAAGTTTACTGAAAGAAATTTACTTTAAAACTGACTCGCTTTTTAAGATATTATTTTAAAAACATCTCTGGCATCACTTTAAATTGAAAATAAGTAAATTTTTTTAAACAAGGAATTAACCACCGTACGAGTTAGTCGTGCATTAACTAAACATCGACAAATTTTTAAAGTACTCAATTTAACAGAAATATTACAAAAATCCTTTAAAAAACAAAATTTTGTAGATTTTTTACTGACATTTTTTAAGCAATGTTTTCTAAAAAAAAATACTAAAGAGGAGTTTCACAATATATTTACATTGTTAAAAGTATTTTTTTTTTGCGTAAATGGTACTTTTTGAAAGAACCATTTTTAAAGAATA
This sequence comes from Gymnosoma rotundatum, assembly GCA_916610165.2. Lineage (NCBI taxonomy): Eukaryota > Metazoa > Arthropoda > Insecta > Diptera > Tachinidae > Gymnosoma > Gymnosoma rotundatum. The sequence goes on from OU744340.1 coordinate 104,036,020, forward strand.
TTTCTGTTAAAGGGGTTTTCAAAAAGTGTCGTGTTTTTTAAAAGTATTATTTTGGCTTTAGTTCATTTATTTTAATTTCTAAAAATCTATTTTTTTTAAATGTACAAGGTACTAAATTAAAAAAGTACCAATTTAAAAAAGTACTTATTTAAAAAAGTACTAATCAAAAAGAAGAATTAATATTAAAACTAACTAATTTTTTTTAAAGGTCCTTTTGAGCGAATTTTTTAAACAGCCATTTTAAGTAATTCACTGAAAAGTTTTTTTAACAGATATTTATTTTAAAGGTACTTTTCCTAAAAAAATGATTTAAAGAAACGGTTTTAAATTAATTTCATAAAATATTTATATATTCTTAAAATATAACAATATTAAAAGATTAAACTTTGTTAAGATCGTTTTTAAGTGCTTCTGTGTAAAGTATGAAGTTATCATGGAATTGTAAAAAAACCTTAAAAGAATTCGTTGCTTTATTGTCACAATACTTGTCTCTGACTTTAAAAAAATTAGGGAATTAAGTCAAAAAATTTTAAATACAAGTCAGTTTTAAAAGTTTATTCTAAGTAAATGATTCTTTATTTCTTTAAACTTTTATTATTTTCTGAATTATAATCGACCACAGCCATTTTAAAATGTCGATAAAAAATTCTAAATGTTATTGAATTTTCAAATTTATTAATTCAAATCGATTACATGTTCATTAATTAATAAATTTCCCACATTAATGTTAACTTGTATAGATGTCATAAATTAAAAATTAAGAATGCACCAACACATTAACCATATCCTAGTTATATGAATGAAGCTTTTCATATTTATTTTTCAATAAAATTTTCGTTACGTTCAGAAAATTCTTTAAACTCACTGTGCTGTTAGTATTAGTAAATCAACTAAAATATCGTTTTTTTAGTAAACAACAACAAAAAACAAAATCAAAAAACATATTAATATATAAACTTATATTATATATTATATGAACTTATGTATATGAGATGTGATAATTATATATCTTTATTGTAAAAATCTAGCATTAAAAAAATGGAAAAAACCCAAAAAAATATGGCAGAAAGTTTTTAAGATCGTAATATAAATTTTTAGCATAAGCAAAAAAAGAAATATTGAAATTACAAAGAAAAAATAAATTATTTAAAATGACCACCATACCAGTATAAATGAAACGAGTGTTTTTATTATGAGTGATAACTCGGTGAGCTGAAGCCTGGGGGTTTTAAATTTCCCAAAATGGTGAGTTAAACGTTGCAGACCAGAGAACTGCAAGAGTGTCTATTTTTAATGCTCTAAGTATACTCATCGTAAATGCGGTTGCGGTGTGATCGCCACCGCATTTCTTAAGTGCGAGTATTTACTATACCCATTCCATTTGAGTATAAGTGTCTACCATACTCATGTAAAATATTTGCGATGCTGGCTTTACTTTATTCGTACTCATACTCACAACAAACACCAAGAGAGAGATTTTAACGTGTGTAGTGAGAGAAAAACAGAGTTATCAGATCAGAATTATTAAATCAAACACAATATCAAAAGTCGCCAATGTCTAAATTAGCTTTGAAATTATGAAAGTTTATTTAATATATAATAGAAAATAAATTTAATAGAACAGGTAAAATTCGGCATATTTTCATTTATTAAAAACACAACAAAAGTTTACTAATAACTCAAGAATAGTTCATTGTTTATTATATTACGTTTTTGTTGGGTTTTTTTTTAAGTCACACAGGAGAGAAATTTAAAAATTCTATTCGTTAAGCAAATAGATTTTTAAAATTAATAAATAGGTTTAAAAGCAATAATTATATTTAACAAAATAAAATATGTAAACTAAAAACTTTATTTTATTTATTATTATTTATGAGGTCTAATGACATTCAGTCAATGCAATATTACATCTGCGTATATACAGTTTTGCTTAAAACTAAAAAATTAAGTAATTTTCCTTTTATTCACGGATTCATTTTATCATTTTGTTTTCCTTAATACCGTTAGTAGCACGTTTATGACAACGAGGCGCATAAACTGAAAATAATTGTTCATAAAAAACAGCAATAAAATAAGTATACCTGCTTTAAATAGTGTACAAAAGCTGTGCCTTAAAGCGGTTTTCATTGCATTTTATTCATTAAATATGTGTTGTATTTCATACCTATGAAAACGGTTTTTGTCTGTTTTTCTGCTTATAATGTTTAAGCAATAGATTTGATCAAATGTTGTTTTTTTTTTATTGTTTATAAATAGATCTGCATACAATGCAGTATTTCATAAAACGGCAGTAAAAAACTTTAATAGGGTAAAAATGTGGCAACGTTGCTTACAAATAAAGAGAATTAAAAAATTCTCGCGTACGAGTATAAAAAATACTTAAAATTCTGATTGCGATATTTTTGATACTCGTTTTTAAATGAATGGGTAAAATAAACACCGCAACTTTTTATTGCGGTGTTTAAAATACTCGAGTATGAAAAGTATAAAGTAAGTATAGAGTAAGTATGCGGTGTACTCATGAGTTGCGGTGTACTCGTGCAGTTCTCTGTTGCAGACATCTTAATTCTTAAAAGAAATCTGCATGAGTAATTTTAAAAAGTTGCTTTAGTGAAAGTATATTTTCCATTTACATTAAAAAGGCACATTTCGTTTTTATGGTTGTGAAGTTAAAGCGAGCAAAGAAGAATTCTTAAAACGTATAGGCTTTGATAAAACTTAGCAAAAGTATAATAAAATAAAAATTATGGACAACAAGAATACGGTAATGTATTATAATCTATACATATTGTTACGTTTTTCCCTTTTTGAACAAACGTATGGATTCTTTTGATTACAAATACCACAGTGATTCATTACAAATTCTATATTCTTACTTTGTGGCTTTATCTGGCTATACTTCTGGATCCTACGGGCTTGTGAAATATGGTTTCATATTTATTAAACATGCGTTATTATTACAAATGCAGCCATTCACGCTACACAACTGTCTTACTTCGGCGAGACATGAACAAATCGATGCCTTGTTTAGTAACCTTCCATCCATAGACATCTCCACTAGTCCTTTAATCAAAGCCAGTCATCCCCTTTATTTAGTAGCCAGAACACACGTCTGCCATACACTGTTGTTATGCTGTTACATTTCCCAACCCTAACCGCTACCGTTCTTACTTTTTATTATAAAGGGCGTCTTGACAATTATGTGTTACTCTTATATTAAATTAGACGTCTCCACTAAATTATTTGCCATGGCTTCACACACAGTAATTATAATAATAATAATAATAAAAATAAAAATAAAAATAATAATAATTATAATAATAAAAATAATAATATTAATAATAATAATTTTCTTTTCCGGAAAGTTTGTACTGCTCTTCCCTTATTTTTAATTGCATTATAACTATTGTTACTTTCCAATGTACGAATGTCCCAAGGTGGGCTCGAACTCATGATCTTCTGTTTTACAGCACGCACCTCTACCAACTCAGCCATTTAGGTTGCTCAGCTTTTGTTAGCTTATTGTAGTATTATTCTATACACACACCATTGGTGGAAGTAACTTATTCGCCACGCTCATACAGACAACAAAAACATGGGTTGCCAGATCTTATTTTCGTAACAATATAATCAAACTGTGACGGGGTCATTTCTGAACATGAAATATTTTTTGAAAATTTTGATGTTGGTGCAGATAATAATCGATATGAAAGTCAAAACTCCTATTTTAGGAATTTTTGTCTTGATTCCAATATAGAATACTTTTTCTTCGTAAAAATAAGTCATTACGTAGAGAAAATAGAGATACAAGTGGAAAGCACCAACAGTTGTGTGCACATTTTATTTTTGTAGATGGAAAATATTTAACACTGCTTACAAAACTCTACAATAAATATTTAAAAACACATTTTACTAAATTTAAACTTTACACATATTAAATATTTCGTTTAATTTTTTTCTCTCTGGCAATTTGCTCTGGATTTTGCAAAGTGCACCTAGAGTCCAACAACTTAATAAGAGACTTTAGGGAAAACAAGGTGATCTCTGCAAATATTTTCAAGAAGTTTGATAGAGTGTGGAATGAGGCACAAATATCAGAACTTATTGCTTTTAATGTCGGTGATAGCTTTCCTGGATTTATATCGAGCGTTATCAAGTTGTTCTAGATACGATTACGTCAAGAAAGTTCAAGAAAAATTCAGGGATACCAAAAAGTTCTCTCTTTTCCCTGCTCTTTTTCAATTTTTCTTGATGTCTTTCTATATCAAACTTTGAATCCTAACTCTTCTTTCGCAGATGATAGGAGCGCATGTCATTCTCATCCATTTTGCAATAGGACAAGCTTGGGGGCAATGCCACGGTACTTGGATGATACTCTCAATCAAAATCTTTTGGCAATCACCGAATGGTGTGCTCTCGCACAGTCCTCATCTTAAGGAATCATGTTGTTCTTCTTCAATAAGATGTGTGTTAAAGCAAATAAGAGAAGCATTCAAGTGCCTTGGTTTTGTGAGATGCTGCAAAAGATACCCCCTCTCCTTTATCAGAAAATGGAATACAACTTTCAACTTTTAGAACTACATGTTTAAAAGAGAGCGAAAAAGTTCATCGAAGACAGCAGGGTATCCAACACTATTGACTTACTGGATCGTAGACATAATGTAGACACAATTCACTGTTTTATCGCTATTTCCACGAAATGTGCTTTGATGAACTTGTTTTTGGAAATCATAATTTCTTGAGCAAAACACCTTTTTCATCAAGAGTCCATCTTTTTGTGGTCGGTTCGCCAGTAAATTGCATTACAGAGAAAATTTGATTATCCAAACAGCTCCTATTTGGAATAAACTTCCTTTAGAGGTAATGTATAATGTATTTTAATGTATGAAAGTTGAAAACGAATGTCCACAAACACTCTATCATTCTTTCCACAACGTAATTTTCTATCTCTCGCAAAATGTAAAGCATTAGTAGGAGTCACTCCTGCAATGATAGTCCTATACAAAAACGAGCAAAGAAAGTAATTAATTATTTATTAAAACAAACAAATGTTTATTTCAAGCAACTTGTAAGTGGAATATTTTATCTGTCAGCAAAATTCATTTAAAAAAAGTGATGATTTAGGCATATTTGTTTATTTTAAGACCAAAATGAGAAAACAATTTTTTTTACTTAATACAGATTAAAGAATCGAAAGCATCAATTTAAAAACAGGCATAATTCAAATGATTATTTTATACTTTACTTACTATAAAAAATCTTTCAACTCTAACTGAAAAATACATAAAAAACAAAGCAATAATTTAAAAATTAATTTCAGTGCAGACAAAATCTAATATCAAATTTAAATCAATTCACCAAAGTCGAACTTAATGAATTTAGGTGTGATTTACACTCAAGAGCTCTTAAAGCGAGCAGAAAGAAACGAGCTGGTTTCTAAAGGCCAGATCAAGAATTTATTAAAAAGACTTGTATATTTACATATATTTTTATTTTATATTTATGAATATGTACATATTTATTTTTTTAACATACATGAATATTTAATACATTTAATAAGTTTTTGTGTACACTTGTGTCTGCCCGCATATAGTGATTGGGGTCTAATACTTTGATCTTCAAATTGCTGTATCATCAATCAACTTGACGTGAAGCGAAAGAAAATATTTTGTATTTTGTTTTTTTTTTTTTTTTTTTTTTTTTTGTTTTTGCATCAAACCCAAAGTTACTTTAATAAAAATTTAATATTCTAAGACAAGAATGTTAACTAATGATGTATAAGTCTTGTGTGTATGTGGAGTTTGTAAAGTTTTATGACTTTAGTAGCAATTTTTTCAATTGGGCTTTTATATCTTCTCTATTATATACAATTATATACAAACTGTTAATTTGTATTCTAAACATCACAGAAATATCACTATCAAAAACACCCTTCACTTTACACATTTTCTACTAAAAATCATTTTAAAAATTTCTTACTTGTGAGGTGTTGTTGCGTAAGCCTCAAAAATCTACAAA